>CM037594.1:51874851-53124851 GCA_021018995.1 Chloranthus sessilifolius
GTATGAGTGTGGGTTTTGGGTTTGGGCCATAAACCCTTGGCCATTTTGGGTCACAGGTCATTGATAGGTTTGGGCCATGGACCCTTGGTGGGTGTGGGCTTGGGTAGGTATGGGCCAAGGGCCCTTGAGGGGTTTGGCCCAATGGGCCTTGATGGGTCTGGGCCATGGGCCCTTGGTGGGTCTAGGGGGGTTGGGTGAGGGGAATCGTGGAAAAAACTTTTCCCGAATGGGAGTGGGTTGGAGAATGTGGCAGGGATGAGTCGGGATCGGCGTAAGTCGGGTCCACTACCCACGACATTCTACGAGAATGAGTTGGGTAAGGGTGCCTTGGATAAGGCCCAAAAATCCTCCTCCTTCTTCCCCTACGGGACTGCGGAGGACAAGATGATGTTGTTGTGCCGGCACCACAGACTATATATATATATTTTTTAGGGTTTGATTATATATACTTTTTGAATTTTTTTTTTTGAAAAAGTTTTGAAAAACAAAGGTTCCGAGGCCTTGGAATTCCCTTTTTGGGTGGCTCTCGTACCTTAATTCAAGACCCACGGCGATGATTCCGATGCACTTCGGAAGAATCAAAGGAGAACCTTCGATCTATTGAAGGCATAGAAATTGAGGCAAATAACCCGATCCCTCGGAATGAGCCAAAAAGAAGTTGCCCTCTTTTGATCGGTGGGGGCGTATTGGGTGTTAGAGATGGCGGGGCCTAAACAAGGCACTAAGCACACTGATCGGGGGACTTGGGAGGTGAAGAAGGCCATAGATTCGGGTTGGGGTGCTGTTAAATAGGCTTGGCGCAACTAATACATGCGCCCAGGTTACAGGGCACTATTTTTACACTGGTGCAACTATTAGTTGCGCCAAGGTAAAAATGTGGATATTAAAGCTGGCGCAACTATTAGTTGTGCCAGTTATAAATTCAAATTTTTTGCACTAGCACAACTACTACTTACGCCAGGCAAAAACTGATGCTCCAGAACTGATGACAGTAACTACCAACACCCGAAAAGAGTCTATTTTTTTGGTTTTTTGTGGAAGCTAGGCTTCCAGGAACTGAGCTATTTTTTGGTGATCGATTCTCTCCTCACCGCACCTGAAGGGTTTAAGTCTAGTATAACTCGCTAGCGCGCTCCCCAGGGGTTTTAAGTTTTGGAGTGGGAACCCACCCGAGATACCTCCGGTGCGAGCGCCTTCTCAGATACTAGGTGGGCTGGGACTTTTCTAGATCATCACCACTAGGGGCTGCGGCCATACTAAGACCCTGGTGGTTGTGTGTTTGCCTAATCCCAATCCTTTTAAAATCTACCCTGTAAAAGAAAATTAATTAAGCTCCCTAACTTGGTTTAATTTTAATTTTTTTCAAAGCTTTTCTTCTTTTTTTGGAAGTTTTCTTTAGTTCAAAGACAGGGGGTGATGATCCCGTGCCGCCACTACGGGCCGACGCCCACTGTCGGAATATGTTTGCACAAGTAGGCCCGCCAATCGGCTAAGGCACTTTAAATGATAGAAAATTAAATAAATTAAAAGACAATGCTCAAGTAGTCCCGCCGATTGGCTAAGGCACTTAAATTGACAGAAAAGTTAAGAAATTTAAAGACTATGCACATGTAGGCCCGCCAATCGGCTAAGGCTCGTAAATGACATAAAAGTAGGGGTAAGTAAAGTGACTTAATCGGAGGGGTGAGTGAAAAAAATAGTAAAAATAAAATAAAAAATAGCAATAAAATGTTAGAAAAAAAAAAGTCTAGTTCAAGGGGAAGCTCTACTAGCTACTTCCCAGCAGAGTCACCATCTGTGTAACCGTGGGAATCGAGGCGATCCCATAGCGATGATGCGCTCTCTAACAAAAATATAGAGTCGCCACCCGGAGCTTTCAATGTCCCGAGAAACCTATATCATTTTTATGAGCACCGAAGTGCCACAAATATGACTTTGAATCTGGTCCACACCAAAGGCTCTTGGGTAGGGGCTTCGGTTATTAATCGGGAAGGTGTTAGGCACCCGATCAACCCACTTAATGCGGTCTCTACTATTGGCAAATATTAAAATGAAGTAAAAGAAAAGGAAATGGTTCCCTCTTGCCGAACTGGGCCTCCAATCCTATTTGTGCCCCTCCATTCCTACCAAAAATTTGGTGGCATAACGGCACAAAATGAGAGGGTAGGGAGAGCAAAAAGAGATAGGAGAAGAAAGGGGAGAGCTGGAGCCCTTGGGCCCTTGTAGCACCGTAGGAGAGCCTTGCATGGCTTGCTTTGATGAGCTCTTGAAGGCTTTGTATGAGGGAAAATGGGGTTCTAGCACTTCAGGCTTGAAGCTAATAGGTAGGGAAGGAAGGCAAGGGGGTCACACACACCTAATCTAAGGGTCTTTTACGAAATGCTAAAGGTGGGAAGAGGTTTTGGAATTCTAATTTTTGTTTGGGAGGGGTGCACCAAAGGGAGAAAGATCTTCTCACTTTAAGCTCTTTCTCTTTTAGATAGAAATTCTCAACCCTTAAACCAAGGGGAGGGGGGCTCTATTTATAGGAAAAGGATAGATTAGGAGACTACTTAGATACTAATTAGGGTTAGCAATTAGGTAATCCCTAATCTAAGATTTCCTAGGATTTTGAGAGCTTGGAGATGTGGGGGAATGGATGTAATGGTGGATGATAGGTTAGTGTTTCAAATCAGTTAAGGGTTACAAATAGGCATTAAAAGGGTGCAACAAAGTTATAAGAACTCACCCCAAGAACTGAGGTGGTCAACAAGTCAAACCTCAATCACAAATTTTGGGGCAAAAACCATGAGTTACTGTTCATATACCTGGCGTAACTATTAGTTGCGGCAGACAAATGTACAGTAAAACAGTAATGAACAGTAGCCTAGAAGTTGGCTTCGCGAGGGGTGGGGGGACCCATTTATACCTGGCATAACTATTAATTGTGCCAGGCCATTTTTGGGGGAAAAAGGCCTGGCGCAACTATTAGTTATGCCAGGCAAATTCAGGGGGAAAATGGCTTGGTGCAACTATTAGTTGCGCCAGGCAAAAATTCCTTTAAAAAAGCCCAATTTTCAAATGATTATAACTTTTGATATACAACTCCAATTTAGGTGATATTTAGCTCGTTGGAAAGCTGGAGAAATCGTATTTCTAATGATATATAATTTGATATCAGTAGAAGACCTTAGATAATCCTGGTACACCACTCTTCATCTATTGCCCGGGAAGGTTAGGTTTAGGGTTCGAAATGGGTTCTATGGGTCGAGATTGGTTTCTAAAGGTTCGAGATAGGTTCCTAATGGATCTAGGGTGATTCCTAAGGGTTTGGGGTGATTCCTAAGGGTTCCATACATGCCATCAAAAGTTTGAAAATGTGCCTCTCTAGAAATGTGTTTCAATCAGGCCTTGGGCCAAATTTGGGTGTCTACAATAATGTTTCACTGAGTATGTAGAAAATGGCGCATCAGTTCCTTATAGTCTTCCGTTCGATCTTTGTGGGGTATGGGGGGATATGTTGATGCCTCAAGAAGTTTCAGATATTGAAATACCATGGCTGTCTGTCATCGATTGGTGATTTCTCAAATCTGAACATAGCAACTTCGGTTTCTGACTTGACGTGCTTTTTCGGAGCGATTTCTTCATTTGGTCCTATGCTCATGGGGAGGATTGGTAATTCTCTTTTGACGGTCCATGCTACCTCGTGGGCCGGCACTGTTAAGTTTTTAGTGAAGGTCTTGGTACTTTGTCCAATAGGTTGAATGATCGAGGCTAACGTGGCAAGGGAGTCTGCGAGGTCATTTTCTAATCTAGGGATGTGCGTGAAAGAGATTCTTTTAAATTTCTTTACTAAATACTGAGCGATTTCTAGGTATGCCATCAATCTCTTTTCCTTAATTTTTCATTTTCCTATGGCTTATGAGATTACTAGCTTAGAGTCGTCAATGGTTTTTAACTATTTAACACCTAATCGTAATGCTGCTCGTAGTCCAGCTATGAAAGCTTCATATTCTGCGACATTATTAGTGACAGGAAAATCTCATTGAAAAGCCTTAGGTATGACAACTCCTTTCGGGCTTAGGAGAACTATCTCGATGCCTTTTCCTTGTGATTTAGAGCACCGTCAAATTAAAGGGTTCATGACATCTTATTGGGCTCTTCGTTATGAATCATGAGTAGGTCTTCATCGAGAAAATTTGCGTGTATGGGCTCATCACTAGGGAGTGAGAGATCTGTGAGGTAATCGACGATTGGTTGTCCTTTGATCGACTTCTGCATGACATAAGTGATATCGAATTCTTGCAAGAGCATATGCCAGCGAGTGATCTTTTATGATATTATGAGCTTTTTGAATACATACTTCAGAGGATCCATTCGGGGTAACACTAGTATCTTATTTGCTCCGAAGTAGTGTTGTAACTTGGTTGAGGCACATACCAGTGCAAGGCAGGTCTTCTCCATTGGAGTGTATTTCTGCTCGTACTCAACCATCGTCCTACTAAGGTAGTAGATAGCCTTCTCTTTTTTACCGTCGTCTTCATTTTGTCCCAGAATTACTCTCATTGCTTTATCGTTCGCTGAGAGGTATAGGATTAGGGGTCTTTCAGAAACTGCTGGTGATAGTATTGGCGAGTTAAGGAGGTAATTTTTGATATTGTCGAAGGCTTATTGGCACTGGTCATCCCATTTGTACTCAGCTCCTCCTTTAAGTAGTCTGTAGAGAGGGTCGCACTTGTCTAAATGTTAGGAGATAAATCTCCTAATGAATTGTAATCTTCCTATCAAGCCTCATAATTCTTTGATATTATTTGGAGGTGGCATCTCAAGGATGGCTCTGACTTTTGCAGGATTGACTTCGATCCCTCGCTTGCTGACTATGAAACCAAGTAATTTTTTGGAAGTGACTTCGAAGACATTTCTTCAGGTTCATCTTTAGCTGATATTTCTTAGATTTTTGTAACACCAGTCGGAGTGCTTCAACATGTCCTACCCGCGTTAGGGACTTCACTAATATGTCATCAATGTAGACTTCTACACATTTATGCATCATGTTGTCAAAAATAGCCATCATGGCGCGTTGATACGTGGCTCTTGCATTCTTGAGCCTAAAAGGCATGACGACGTAACAATAAGATCCCCATGGTGTAGTGAACTCTTGGTCAGACTCTACTAATTTGATCTGATTATACCTAGAGAAACTGTCCATAAAGGATAGCATCTCATGTCCAGCGGTGTTGTCGACTATAGTGTCAATATGCGAAAGTGGGAGGTCATCTTTTGGGCATTCCTGCTTGAGGTTTCAAAAGTTAATACAAATCCGCACTCTGTTGTCTTTCTTAGAGACAGACACTATATTGGCGACCCACTTGGGGTAGAGGATGACTTGGATGAATTTGGCTTTGTGTAACTTGTCAACTTGCTCTTTGACTTGAAGGGCTATTTGTGGGTGCATCCTATGGAGTTTCTGCTTAAGAGGCTTTGCATCGAATTCACATATGAGACGATGCTCTACTAAACTTGGGTCTAAACCAGGCATAGCTTCATAGGACCATGCAAAGGAGTCGAGGTGCTCTTGTGGACCCATGCAATTTGTTGATGTTCCTTAGAATTGAGCGTTGTGCTAATTAGTAACTTCTTGGGTTTCTCTTTAGTGCCAAAGTTAATTTCTTCTGTAGGTTCCACGACAACTTAAGTTTGCTTGCCAAAATGGCAGATAACCCGTTGGAAGTCTGGCTCCTCTTCGACGACCGGTGTTTCTCCGTCATCTTCGACAAGCTCATATACTGCAAAATTGTTACACTGGGGATTTAATTTTGAAAAAGGTAGGCCTTCATTGGTATAATTTATGACCAAGAGATTTTTAGTAAGGTGAAGGTCAAGGCTATTGATCCTCTTCTCAAAGTTGTTAAGTATTTCATCTGGTATGATCACCAACTTGTTGTTTAGCCTGGATGCCTTGTGTCTTCGCGCGGGAGATGTGGTAGAAATCTTAGGAGAGAAGTCTTCTTATTGGCCGCAAAATTGGTTTGGCACCACTTGCTACGAGTGACAGCCAAAATGAAAGGAGAAACACCATATCCTAATTTGTGGGTGTAAGGAGCATCCCACAGAATGTCGTGACCTACTACAAGGGGCAGCCAAACAGAGGGGTATGACGTAGTCGAGGTACTGGAGTGCATCATACAAATGTCCATAAATAGGTCCAGGGACCAATAATAATACAATGTAATATAATGTCGAAGGCTTTTTCAAGTCATGTTGGACTGGGCGCGTCATTGCTCACACCAATGCATGTCAAGCATTCCTTTTACAATAGGCGTTTGTAGGTTCTTAGATTTAAATATACTCATTGTTCAGTTTCCCAGGGGAATGGCCGATTTCGGTTGGTAATTGAGTCAGTAGTTGAAGTAAAATTTGGTGAATTTTGGTAAGCTCTCTTTGTTCATTATTATTATTTTGGTTTCTTCTTTTTTTTGGCTTTGGTTTTGGTTTCGGAAGTAAGAGTAAAAGATTTTTGTTTTGGAATAAGATTCTTGGTTTTGGAGTAAGAGATTTTTTTTTCTTTTTTTTTTAGAAGTAAAAGATTTTTTTTTCTTTCAGAAGTAAGGGTTTTTTTTTTTATTGTTTCTTCTTTTTTTTGGAAGTAAAAGATTTTTTGTTCGGGAGTAAGTAAGGGGTTTTGAAATGGTAGAATTTTTAACTTAAGATCAATTCGATTATAAATCGGCGAAAAAAGTGGCTTCCGAGACATCGCTGAGCAGATCCACCAGTATGGGATTTGTGGACCCAACCATTTGTGTGGTTGTCAAGACAACACTAGGCATGCCGTATACTCCGTCTAACCTTCTCGGTGAATACGGATGATTGTCTCTTATAGGAGGACTACAGTGATTCGCGAGTCGAGAGAGATGGATTTTCAAAATATTTGACTTAATCATAGCTAATTATTTTTAGAAAAAATATCGAGTAATTGAAATGTAGGTAGTACTCACCTGGGGGTTATACTTACCTGGATTGTGCATAGCTTGCGTAGTCTGTGATGGGACTGGTGGATCGTTGGGATTTCTGTATAGCTGGTGGCGGGACCAACTGGCTGTCGTCGTGATGTCGCGATGAGACTTTAGAGATTTTTTATTTTCTTTTCTTCATTTTCGCTATGGTAGAGCTTGGCAGTCGCCAATGTGATGTGATGTCTTGGGGTGAAGTGATGCCGCGATGGGACTTCGGGATTCTTTTTTTCATTGCGTGTTGGGTGAGTCCTGGCAGGACGTTGTGGGTAATTTTGGAATAGGGCTCTCTACTTTAACGATGGGGCATTGGGCGAGCTTTCTCCCTTTTCATCATACGGTGTGGCAGGTGTTTGTTTGAGCTTTTCAGGTAGCGATGTTTGTGATGTGATATTGGCTGAACGTAGTTAGCGATGGGACGTTGGTAGGATATTTGCATGGTAAGTGTGTCTTGTTTCTTTCTTTGGTAGATCTTGGGGTTGTGTAAGAGAATCACGTTGTGGTTACGTTGTGATCGGCTTTGTCTTCGGGCTGTGTGTCTGCGCTTTTGAGAGATTTGCCTTTGGCTTTTAGTGATGGGATATGGGGGCATGGCTAATTTATTTCGATGGGACTGGATATTGAGACGGTATCATGTGTGTGCCTTATCATGATAGGATGTACGTGACGGGGTTACGTGATGGGGTTCTCCCTCTCTGGTGGGCTCGTGAGGGTGTTACGGTAAGGGATGTATGTCTTGCCATGATGGGACTAGGGGGCGGTCAATGCTTCTCGTAGGGCTGCGTGAGGGAAGAAGGGTAAGTGGCTGTGTCATCATTTTTTTTAACTATGTGTGAGGCCACGTAATGGGATGGGAGAAGTTTGGTCAAGATGGGGTAGAAAGATAAGAGGATAGATGAATTCAGGTATTGCGTGCTTGGCACATGCCGCTCAATATGATTGCGTACCTATTTTGGGGCATGCGATCACAGGTTCGAAGGGCTGTTTACACGTGTCTGAGTATGAGCGTGAATGTATTTTGCACCTTAATCATAGCCCGTGATTGAGGCATCACCAGGTCACTGTACGGGTGACCTTTTGCATTGCACAGTCCGAGGTAGTCATTTAATACGGTTGCGGGGTTTGTAATGAGTGTGTGATCAGAGCATCGCGCCGTCGGTGCGAGCGATAGCTTATTTGTGCGCTTCAGTTAAGGAGTGTGTTTTTGATTGAGCGCATAGTGTGATGCGCGTGACCAAGTTAAGTGCACATGCTCGGGTGCGTGAATAGGTTCGTACTCTATATAAGCGAGGGAGCCTTCATTGTGTTTCCATTCACTAGTTTAGTCTCGAGTTTTACTTTTTCGGGATATTTTGTGTGCTGAAATTTGTGTTTTAGCGATATCGGGTGTTCTAATCGTCCGATTGGGATGTCATTTCTTCCTATGTTCGTGATTTCGTGTGATCTTCGTCTTGAGGTGATGTTTGAGGATGTCATTATTCTGATAATGGGCGGTATTGGGAGTGAGGGCGCTAGTTTTCACATCGATCCCTTTTAGGGAGCAGTGAAGGCAGCGTTGGGGAGGCGGCGACGGAGGAGGTGAAGATAGCGGAAGAGAAGGAGTTACAAGTGGAGGGATGTGTTCCCAACCAATCCTTCCTGAAGCCTTCGATGGGGCGTTCTACTCCTCGCTTTGTGTTGATTTTTGATTTCCAGTTTTCGTTTTGGGTCGTAAGTTAGGTTCTAGGTTTTCGTTCTGGGTTGTAAGTTCAGGAGGAATGCCTCCGGTGATACTTGTAAAGATTTTTGGTTATAGATAAAGAAGTGTTTTTTTATTTATTGTGCTTAGTTTATTTGTTTAAATTTGCTTGTGGATTAGTCAATGCATATTTGATTGGTTTAACTTAGTTTAGGATATAATTTAGCTTAGAGTTTTGAATCCATTCTAGATTTATTCAGGGCTTATCCCGAACTTAGTTTGCTTTATTTAGTTTCATTTAAAGAGTTTACTTGGTTCTGTTTGGTTTGTTGGGGGCATTTTTTTGGTCCCAAACAAGTCGGGTCTCATTTTAGAGAGTTTTTTTTTTGTTTAAAGTTTAAAGCTTAAGGTACTTTGTTTTGGCCTTAGTTTGATTCAACTTGAGTTTTGGTCTTTTGTTTGATTCACCATGAGACTTAAAAGGGTGTGAGTTTTCAGAGGTTCTAGATGGTTGTAGGGGTGTTGTAATTTTATTGGTTTGTTTATTTTGCTTTGGATTTGTGTTTCCTTAAAAGGGATAAGTGTTATGTGATTATTGGTTTATCCAGGTTGTCATGGATTGTAGTTTTCCAATGGAGGGTATGTGTTTCGGTTGGATTTAATCAGATTGAAAGTGTTTAAAAGTGTGACCCTTGTCATTTGGTAATTTAGGAGGTATAGTTTATAAATGTGTGACCTAAAAGCTTTGGGTTCTTGTTGTTTTGAATTTTATTTCAAGTTTAGGATTAAAAGTTTGGGGCATTTCTTTTTTTTTTTGTGGTTTAGGGCATTTTTTTATTAATGTCTTTTCTTCCTTTCTCTTTTGTCTCCCGGGTATTGAACCTGCAAAATTCTGATTATTAAGCAGATTATTGAGAATGGACAGGATTGAGAATGCAAGGTAATACAAGGGTTGGTGCTATCAACCAAACTCAAAGTAGTTTCCCGAATAAATTTGGATTCATGCACTGCCTGAACGTGCGGATTTTAAATTTCTTGTTTTAAGTCATATATTCAAAGGGTATGCACTCGGTGTGTTTTGAAATGATTTTATTCATTTATGAAGTAATTATGTTTCTATTTAATTAATTTTGGTTTGGTTTATCTTGAAGACTTGTTTCGACTTTTTTGGGCGTGATGCTTATTTACTTAAATTTGGTCCGCTCTTATTTATTTATTTTGATATGAGGTGTGTTGGGAGCATTTATTTTATTTTAGTCTAGTCTAAGATCAAGTGCGTAAGTGATGGGGGGCATTTTTTTTTATCATCATTTTTGTTTAGTTTATTTCTGACTCAATTGAAGTGTATAAATGATGTTGGGGGGGCACTTTTTTTAGTTTAGTTTGGGGTGTATATATTTGTGAAGTCAGGAGTGTTTTTGGATTGGTCTTAGCAAGGATGTAGTTTAGGTCGGTAATTAGTTTTGGAAGTCTCCTAATTTGGTCTTGGGACGCTGCTGTTCTGGGCCTGTATTTTTGTGTTTCTGGGGGATTATGCGCTTTACTATGGGCGCATAAACTAATTGCGCGCCGGAATGGGAACGCGCATTTCAAAGGGTTGGAAGGTCATTAAGCGCCAGCATCTAAGCGTTTAATCGAGTTCAGCGTATGGTATGGGGTGTAGGATTAAGTCAATGGTTGGTCACTGTTGCAGCGACTGTTGACATTCACGCCCTCGGATTCGGGCGCTCATGAGATTCTCGCTGGGTATGCTCCTCATTCTCGTTCGAGGTGGTCAGTTAGCCTGATGAGCGAGGGGAGTTCTATAGAGGGGCCACATCATCTAGAGGTTTTTCCAACTCCAGGTGTTGGGATTATCTTTTTGGTGGATCCTGACCTGATGATACTGGGGGACAAGATGCTCTCCCCAAATGGCAAGACAAGGAATAGGGGTGTGTGTATATATTTTTTTCCTGTGTGTGTGTGAGTTGTACATATAGGGGGATGCCCCCAGTGACAAGTGTAAAAAGAGAATTCTGATATATATATATATATATATATATAGAGATTTTTGGTTTAGATGTACCTGATTTGCTTCTCTTTCTTTTAGTTACCTCTTCCGTCCATTTTTGCTTTTAGTTTCTTTAGCGCCGTCGATCGTCATTGGGGCTTGGATGCTTCCTGAGCTCGCCCGATGATGGTTGAAGGTTACTTTGTATTTGTATATATAAAGGTAACACTATCAGTAATTTTTGTTCTCCCCCTTGCTAGTTGTCAAGGGGGTGATTGTCTCAGATTGGGGCCTGGTAGTAAAAGATGAGCATATGCTCCCTTTTTCTTTGTTTCTTTTTTTGTTGGTTTTTTTTTATTTTTCTTTTTTAAAATAAAAATAATGCAACAGGGAAAGCAAATAACTATGATAGAATATAAATAAATAAATAAATAAAAATTGCCCAGTGTAGGAGCGTGGTAGGGTTGGTAGTATAGCATCGTTGATAGCATTCTCTGGATGGTGACTTTGTTATCTCAGATTTTCTTTATGGACGAGTCTGTGCTTCTAAGGTGATTCTTCTTCTGACAAAAAAATGCCCCAGTGTCTAGATGCAATGGAGCATTTTTGGGTTTTAGATGAGCACTTTGGGTCCATAAGAAGTCATGGGTATTTGGTGAGTTAGTTTTGAAGAAAAGGGTTGATCGGTATTGTCATGAAACCGAGGGAGGTCTCTTTGATTAGGTTGGTCGTATGCGGGGGTTTACCTTAGAGTGATGGTCGTCCTATCCCATGATTATTAGGGAGAAGTACGGTAAGTATAGCGGATGATTGCATCAGTCACCATTCATCGATTTTTGGTTTCATTTATAGAAATATCCTGCAAGACCTTTGATTTATCATCCGAAATAAAAATAGAAGAGGGGGTAGAGCTCAATGATGTGGGGAATAGTTTGTATCTAAGGCTTTTCAAAAGGGGTGAGTAACAATTTTTTTCTCAGGGTGATACGGGGTGTCATGATCGAGCTCTTCGTCATATCTCAGTACCATCAAGATCTCACATTCTATGGTTAGCAGGGGTTTATCCTCCTCCCGCCACCTTACGATGACATCTAGTAGTATAGGGACATTAGGAATGCCCTCGCAGTTTGCTTATACACTTCTAGTAAAGTACCAAAGATGTCCTCATTGCCTGTTTATGCTTCCCTAAGCTCATTGACTTGTTCATTTGTCGTAATGCTTTCGCTCGATTTTTTATATATATATATTTTTGAAAGCATTCTGCTAGTGCAAGAATAATGAGTTTCGATTGATCCTTACATCTTCATTTTTTTTACTCTAACATCTCCTCCAATGGCGGGGGAAGGAGAAATGAGATTAGGGTGTTACTTATGCATTTGAAAGAGGTTAGATAGGTCAATAGTCCTTCAATTAGGTTGCTCAAGTAAGAAAGTGGGCGATAACTAAAAGTCTTAAGGATATTCGAAGAATTGAAGATGTACGACCAATGAATGGGTAGTTGTTGGAGAACTTTAGTGTGCTGATTTATTGTGTAATGATAAAGACAAAATAAAATCAGAGTAAAACAGGGGATGGATTCAACAAAAAAAAAATATCCTAGACCTGCAAGATACAGGGTCCTTCTGTAGCAAGTTTTAAAAGAAAGGTAAGTAAGGGGATGTCCACAGGGAGGTGAGTTCAAAATATGGTAAATCTCAAGATCTGTAAGAGATTTGACACCCTAACTAGTGCTAAGTCAGCTAAAAGACAGTGGAGAGGTTAAAAAGGGTTGTCACTTAATTGAAACCAGAGTTTGTACTGCTCTTAAGGCTATGATCTATCCACTTTAATGGTCACAGATCATCCTAGGGAATTCCTCCAAACCAAAGGTTTCAACCAGAGCATTAAAACCACTACAGATGCTACAATTTTTAGGTCATAAACACAAGAAATTGCAGGCATATCAGATCTAGGGAGATCAGATGGTATCCAAGAGGTCTACCAATTAAGTGGGTGAGCTGATCAACAGACTCCTATACACAAATCCGATCGAGCACCAAATGAAACCAAAGGAACTATAGATCTAATTAAATTAATAAAAATAACATTTACATTATAATAAAACTCGCTCTACAATGAAATGCTCTCAGATATGTAATCTGTGCAAAAATTAACCCACAATAACACTCTCAACCTTACTCAATTACAGATCTAACATCTCTCCTTCCTGCTCGTAGGGAATTAGCCAACCATAGTTGAGCTAAGAGAAGGAAAATGAAATTTCGCTGCAAGCTCTGATCTCCAGAATTTGATCCAAATCTCGATCTCTCCTAATTGCAATTGGGGATCTCAATATATTGCTTTCTCTTCTATTTTTTTGCCAATCTTCCCTTCTAGAAGGTCCTCAGAGTTTGTTAGAGTTCTATTCGAGCACGTGGGTTGGTTAGGATTTCCTGTGGCATCTTTTGGATCGTCGTGCCAGTCACCAAGTTGCAGCGTGTGCATAGCTAATTTTCTGAGAAGTTCTTCACACGATTTCGATAGGTTTAGGAAGCTTTCGACAGGTTCAAATGGAGCTTTGTGGCCCCTTTCGATACGTTCTCAGGTCTCTTCGATAGGTTCCGATAGGATGATTCTTCTCTTAAAGCTTCAGCATTCTCAGCCCTTTGTCTAGAGCATTCGACATGTTGGAGAAGCTTTTCGAAAGGTTGGAGGACCATTTCGATAGGTTCAGCTCTATATGCCATCATTCCGATAGGATTGCTCTCACTCCTATCAAAAGGCTCAAGCACCCTTCAGTAGGACCTGTCTCAGCGTCTCCATCTCGATAGGTTCAGGAAACCATTCGATAGATTCTCCTTACACCTCTGGCAAGCTTTCGATAGGATGGTTTCTTCCTTTCTTTCAGTTGCTCGATAGGTTCTTGGATCCTATCGAACTCCTCAATCCACACGAATCTATCCTTTCTCTGCCTTCAGATCCTATTGAAACCTTTCCAACTGCACGAATTCCTCCATTTTTCGCTCTCAGCTCCTATTGAAGTCCTCAGATAGCCTCTCGATAGGATGTTTTCACCCTGTTTTCACTTCCTTTGCCTTACCCTGCTGTTGCCACTCACCCCAAGGGTTGAATGGCGTGCAGCCCTCTTGTGTGTCATTGTTGGGTTTGCATTGTGCTGAGAGATGGACTTCTTTGTGTGGCATTCTTGAGTGGTTTTCTGTATTTTTCCTATCTTTTATTGCTATCAACAAAACATACTCAGCAGAGGTTTATTAATATGCTCATAGGTCATGCAAAGGACAGGTTAAAGGGTGAAAACTGGCATTTTTCACTACTTAACACACCCCCAAACCTAAGCTTTACTAGTCCCTGAGCAAAGGAAAATTAAAGAAAATTAAAATGCCACTTTAGTAGGGATCACGGATGCATTTAGCATATGCATTAAGCCTTTTAAACGCTTAGGTGATCCCTAGTGGAGGAGTGATGCCTCCTGAGGGTTTTAAGTGAAGGTACCCACAAACTTCTCCAATAAAGTTAGTTAATAGTAGTGCATCCTACTAGAACAGAGTTTAAGTAAATAAAATAAATTCACACCATGTCCATTCGATTCATTAAAGGAATTTCAACAGAAAAAGCATCACTTCAAAACTTGAAAGTCTGCTGTAATCCTTCACCATCACTCAGTTCATGCCAAGGCATTTCTCCTAAAAATTAATGCATGGCTCACCATCAATTCCAGAATTCTGCTCTGATATTACCCCCAACAAATTGGATTTCAAACCCAAGTGTCACCAGGGCTGTTCACTCACAAAAAAAAAATAAAAAAATTAAGGGTGTAGAATTTCACACAACTCAAGGGCAGTTACAGCCTCAAATAGGACTGCAAGCATGAGCATAGGCATTGCTCTAATTCCTGAAATTTTCTAGCTCTTTACACCATAGATTAAA
The DNA here is from genome assembly GCA_021018995.1 of Chloranthus sessilifolius. Lineage (NCBI taxonomy): Eukaryota > Viridiplantae > Streptophyta > Magnoliopsida > Chloranthales > Chloranthaceae > Chloranthus > Chloranthus sessilifolius. The sequence goes on from CM037594.1 coordinate 51,889,436, forward strand.
CAAATCCTTATCTCCACATGACAGCTCAATTCATTTTAGATCAGTAAGATCTTTTTATTGGATTGTAATGTGGCTTAAGGATGAGGTTTGTAAAAGAATGAAAGGGTAAAAGGGGTTCAAATTGAGAAATCAGTAAAGGTAAGGAGGTGGTCTAGACAACACCTTCTTCATTTCAGCACCTCTTCACTTTCTTTTTGAATTTTCAGACTTGAAGTGATCAGCTTCTTATCTTCTTGTAGATTTTCAAATGAAGTGACTTCTCTTTCTCATCCTTCTGCTCTGTTTTTTTTTTTTTTTTATGGGCCGGAATGCCACAATACCACCAAATGTGCTTTCTTCTTTCTCAACCAACCATCAAACCATCTCCACCTTCTGAAATCTCAGAGTGAGGGTCAGGCTGTATTAGGTTGCTGAGGTTTTGGGTTCAAATTTTCAAATTTTTTTATCAAAGAAAATTGGAACTTTTAAGGCTCAAGTGGTGTGTATCAAGGGCAGTTCAAAGGTAGGACATTTTAGGCTCAAACTGTCCAAGGGATGGCCTTACTTCATGTCCTCCATGTCATGAGTGCTGTCAAGCTGTTTCAACTTGGATTTGCCTAACTTCTAGTGAGCAGAATTGAGTCCAATCAGTCCTTAGAGCAGAAGAATTCGCCAAGACAATCTTTAAAGAAGTATTCTCAGTCCCAAATCTCACTGGATATGGCCTTCCATCAAATTTTTAGGGGTGTTTCTTCACAATCTTCTCTCATTTCAGGTTTACTACCCATCAAAAAACAATTTTTTTTTTTTAAATTGTTGACATTTGCTTCATGACAAATGTTGAACTACAGCTTATTTTAGTTTCAAACAATTTTTAAATTTCCTCTTTTCCAAAAAATCAAGTGAGAATTTACTCTAGTTCCAAACACTCATTTTTAGTCTAGTTGCACTATCACTAACTCATTTCATTGGCATACCTGCCATACCCCAAAACCTAAACTAAGCAGTGCCCTCACCGTTGGGAGCATGGTAGCAAGGAAATAGGTAAGACACAATATTAGAAAAGAAAGAGAAACAGAAATGGAAAGTATACAAGCACAGATAACATTAAAAAGATATTTTATTGAAAATAACACACTACAAATATGTTGTCACTTAAAATTCGTCGTCAGGGGTATCCTCATCCTACTTACGGTGGAAGAGGAACAACAACCCAGGATGGGAGGAAGAAAAGGAAAAAGAAAAACAACAATTATGGATCAGGGGGCAGGGGGTGGGGTAGTGGGGGAGGATGGAGGTGGGGATGCCGGAGGCTTGGTCTTCTATCTCTTCTTCTCCCTCTTGTTCTTTTTCCTTTCCTCCTTGTCCAGGATTCTCTGTACCTCTTTGTATTCATCCCAGAGAAATTGGAGGGGATCAGGCTCGACCGGTGGTGGCCAGACTGGGTAGAACTTGGTCCATAAGTTTTAAGGTTTGTTGTCGGCCATGAGTGTGGGATGGAAGGATTGCATAGGTCAAGGGGAGATGGATGTGGAAGGGCCGGGCGAGGCTGATATTTAAACTGCATGGCCGTTGGAATATGAATCGATATAATAAATTTTTACATTCTTTGAGGCTGAAAGTGAAAGTGGGAATAAATAGAGCGGTGGTTGTTGTGTGGGAAATAGAGCACGAACTGCATGATGGGCTATTTTTAGGAGTGGTAGTTAAGTCAAGGAAGTATGCGCAATGAATGCTGAGACACCGATTTATGGATAAGGATGAACACGTGCTTTGATAGTAAAAAGGGCAAATGAGGAAGAGGGAACTAGGGTTTTCAATAGGTGTCGAATGGAAGAGACTGTCCTAACGAAAGGTTATAGAGAATGGAAGACGATTTCGATAGGATGAGATGAGTGATTCTGATAGGTCAAGGCATCCTGTCGAAATCATAGAAAATAAAACTTTCAAATGGAATGATTCGTTAAGATTCTGATAGGTAGAATCATCCTTTCGATAGGTATATGGTGGGTGATTCATCATTTTGATAGGTTCCAGATAGGTATCCAAAACCTATCAAAACCTTCTTTCTGTCCCTCTTGAACATATTGAAGAGTTGATTTTAGCTATCGACCAGTATCAGTGCCTATTGAAAACCTCAAATAACCTATCAAAATCATCGATTGACCTCACAAAAGGTGCAATTAACCTATCGAAAGGTCCCAAAAGCCCAATAACTTTGCATTTCAGTGCAGTGCTCAGTCTCAGCACCCAGTAAACTCCTACTGCTATGCTATCATTTTATTTATTGACCTTATAAGCATGGTCCCATGATCCCTGAACTACAAGAACTATCAAGATGACAACCTACCCCTAGCATGGCAATTTTATTGTACATGAACAAACTATCAAAACAAAAAGAATTATGATACATATAATACACAATGAAATCAGGTATTAAACTGGAGGACCCTGAAGATCAATGGTCTCCTCAGGCTCAAGAATGTTTTCAACACAAATTTTTAGCCATTGACCATTGACTTTTATGGTCCTACCATCTCTAGGGTCCATGATTTCTACAGCCCCAGATGGAGAAACATGTACAACTGTGAAAGGCCCATCCCATCTGGACTGTAACTTTCCTGGAAAGAATTTCAATCTAGAGTTGAATATCCATACCTTGTCATTTGTCTTGAGTTTTTTCTTTAGCAAGTGTCTGTCATGGAAGGCTTTGGTCTTCTCCTTGTAAATCCGGGCATTTGCATAAGCTTCTAATCGCAACTCATCCAGCTCAGATAACTGGAGTTTCCTGTGTATACCAGCAGAGTTTAAGTCCGAATTTATTGCTCTAATAGCCCAGTATGCTTTGTGTTCCAACTCAACAGGCAAGTGACATGCCTTGCCATAAACTAGTCTGAATGGGGACATACCTATGGGGGTTTTATAGGCAGTCCTATAAACCCATAAGGCATCTGTCAATTTTATAGACCAGTCCCTCCTGTCAGTTCTCACAATCTTCTCTAGAATGTGTTTGATTTCCCTGTTGGAAATCTCTACTTGCCCACTGGTTTGTGGGTGGTAGGGAGTGGCTACTCTGTGGGTCACAAGAGTATTTTTCCATCAGTTTATCAAAAGGTTTTGTTACAGAAGTGGCTTCCCCCATCACTAATAATAGCTTTGGGGATGCCAAACCTCGAGAAGATGTTATCTTTCAAAAATTTAATGGCAACCTTGTGGTCATTTGTTCTTGTAGTTATGGCCTCTGCCCATTTGGACATGTAGTTCACAGCTACAAGGATGAAATTATATCCATAGGAGGGTGGGAAAGGTCCCATAAAATCGATTCTCCAAAAGTTAAACAATTTGACAACAAGTATAGGTTGCAAAGGCATGGAGTTTCTCTTTGTAATACTTCCCATTTGCTGGCATCGAGGACAGACTTTGCAATGTTGTTGGGCATCTTTGAACAGCGTAGGGCAATAGAAACCACTTTGAAGCACCTTTGCCACAATCTTGTTACCACTGAAGTTGTCCCCACAGGCCTTTTCATGGTACATGGTTAGAATGTTTTTGAACTTGGTCTCAGGTACACAACGTGTTATCACCTGATCTGTGCAATGCTTAACGAGGTAAGGATCCTCCCACATGTAATATCGAATCTGTGAGAAGAACAGACTTCTATCATCCTTATTCCAATGTGGAGGGATCCTTCCCACAGCAAGGTAGTTTACTATATTGGCAAACCAGGGCATACTTATTTGTATAGTAAAAAGTTGCTCATCTGGGAAAGAATCATTGATGGGCAAGCTCTCTGTTCCAGCCTTTGGGATCCTTGATAGATGGTCAGCAACCACATTCTCAACTCCCTTCTTGTCCTTAATCTCTAGGTTGAATTTCTGCAAAAGAAGAATCCATCTGATTAGTCTTGCTTTTGCTTCCTTCTTGGACAAGAGGTACTTCAAGGCTGCGTGGTTAGTAAACACAGTGATTTTTTATCTCAGCACATAAGACCTAAATTTTTCCAGCGCAAATACAATGGCTAACTGCTCCTTCTCAGTCGTGGTGTAATTCAATTGAGCATCAACCATTGATTTACTAGCATACGCTACCACACATGGTGCCTTGTCTATTCTTTGGCCCAAAACTGCACCAATGGCGAAGTCTGATGCATCACACATCAACTCAAATGGCAGAGAAAAATTAGGGGCTTGCAAGATAGGAGCTATGGTCAAACAAGTCTTTAACAGTTCAAAAGCAACAAGGCATTCATCATTGAACTCAAAGGGAACCTCCTGGCACAACAGGTGGCAAAGAGGCCTGGAAATTTTGCTGAAGTCCTTGATGAACCTCCTATAGAACCCAGCATGGCCCAAGAATGACCTGACTTGTTTGACAGTTTTGGGAGGGGGCAAATGTGCAATTAAGTCAATCTTAGCCCGATCAACCTCTATTCCTTTATCGGAGACAACATGTCCTAGGATAATGCCTTGAGTCACCATGAAGTGACTCTTTTCCCAACTCAGAATTAGGTTGGTCTCCTCACACCTTTGCAGCACGGAGCTGAGATGGTGTAGGCATTGGCTAAAATCATCTCCATAAATAGAGAAATAATCCATGAAGATCTCCAAAAACTTGTCAATCATGTCAGAGAAGATGACATACATACATCTTTGGAAAGTGGCAGGCGCATTACACAACCCAAATAGCATCCTTCTGTATGCGAAGGTTCCAAATGGGCAAGTGAATGTGGTTTTTTCTTGGTCTTGGGGGTAGACAGGGATCTGTTTGTACCCTGAATATCCATCAAGAAAATAGTACTAGGCCTTGCCTGCCAACTTGTCCAAGATCTGATCTATGAAGGGTAATGGGAAGTGATCCTTACTGGTTTTCTCATTGAGCTTTTGATAATCTATGCATACCCTCCAACCAGTGGTCTGTCTAGTTGGAATCAGCTCACCTAAGTCTGCTTCCATTACTGTGATCTCGGATTTCTTGGGTACTACCTGGGTAGGTGCCACCTATTGAGAATCCGAGATAGGGTAAATTACCCCAGCATCAAGGAGTTTGACTACCTCCTTCATCACCACTTCCTGCATGTGTGGGTTGAGTTTCCTTTGCATCTCTCTAGAAGGTTTAGAGCCTTCCTCAAGATGGATTTTGTGCATGCACACAGCAGGATCATCCCCCCTAAGTCTGCAATGGTCCATCCTATTGCCCTCTTATACTTTTTTAGCACACAAAGTAGTTCTTTTTCCTGCTCAAGGGTGAGGGAAGAAGAAATTATCACTGACAATTTATTATTGTCTCCTAAAAAGGCATATTTCAAAGATTTTGGGAGCTATTTTAACTCCACATCTGGGGGACTGATGAGGAAAGGTAATAGGGGTGCCTTAGAGGGTGGTGAAAGAGGTAACAAAGCAGGCCTCCTTGGGTGATGTCGTGTTGGTTCTACTTCAGAGGATACAATTTTCACATATTCAATCTCAGAGGTGGAGGCCTTCTCTTCCTCTATTTCCTTCCATACTTTATCAAAAACATTAGACCACTCATTAGCATGCAACAACATATCCAAATTTTCTTGCACAACCTCATCTATTACATCGATGAAAAAATAGTCCTCATCGAGATGGGGTTGATTGGCTGAGTTGTACACATTCAATTTGATCTTCATGTTCCCAAAGGATACTTCCATGACTCCTGACCTGCATTGTATACAAGCATTAGCTGTGGTAAAAAAGGGCCTTCCTAATATTACAGGTATGGAAGTAACACACTTGTTTGGTTCCATGTCCAACACTAAAAATTCAGCAGGGTAAAAGAATTTGTCAACCCCAACCAAAACATCTTCAATGATCCCCACAGGCTTCCTTTCAGATCTATCAGCTAGTTGTAAGACCACATGTGTGGGCTTCAACTCTCCTAATCCCAGCTTCTCATATACTGAATATGGAAGCAAGTTCACACTAGCTCCTAGATCTAACAAAGCCTTTTCAATGGTATGATCCCCAATAATACAGGGGATAGTGGGGACTCCAGGGTCTTGGAGTTTGGTTGGGGTGGCTATAGTCAATATCTACTTCACCTTTTCTGCTGAAAAGACCTTCTTGGATAAATGTATCCTAGACTGTCTTTTATGGGTGCACAGGTATTTCAAGAACTTGGCATAGGCTGGAATTTGCTTGATCGCATCATGTAAAGGCAAGTTGATCTTCACTTACTTAAAAGTTTCCATCATTTCCTCTATTTTATCTTGCCCTTTGTCGAAAGGAGAAGGTGCTTGCAATGCCTTGGGAAATGGCAAATGTGGGACTACTCCCTCATTTGCAGCCTTAGCCAACTGGACATCTGTCTTTTTAACTTTTTTACTTTCTTGAGAATCCTCATTCTCTTTCTTATTTAAACTGGGTTATTCCTGGTTGTCCACAATTGGTGGCTCTTGTTGTGTCCTTTCGAAAACCACTTTTTTTTCTTTTCCCAAATCTGTGACAGGCTCACAACCCACTTGATTATCTACCAGCCGTCCAATCCTCAATGTAGTAACAGATTTAGCTTCCTCCTGAGTGGAGGAAACTTCACCTCCTACAAACTGTCTCCTTAGGTTATCTAGTAGTTGGCTAGGCACCCTCCCTTCCTCTCTCTTAGTCAATGCATTAGACAGCTGACCAAGATGGCCTTCTATCTTTTTTATGTTTTGGCTGTGAGAGTGCACAGTTTGAGATAAGGGACCCAAATTTTGTAATGAGGCCAGAACTTGTTCCTCGAAAGAAAGTGATCTCACAGTTGGAGGGGGTGCAGTTCTTGTGACAGTGGCCTGTGGGTCATCACGGTAATGAGGCTGGCGAACATAACTTTGGTGGTAGGGTTGAGCATTTTTGTAGGGCATGGGCTATTGTGGCTGCTGTTGCTGGTTTGGGTATGCATCTTGTCTCCACCTCAAGTTGGGGTGGTTCCTCCATTGATACCCAGCAGCAGGTTGTTTCCCATAGGACTGAGTGGTAGCCACATGCTCTGTAACAAAATATGGAAACTGGACAGCTGATGGGCATTCTTCAAGGGAGTGAGTAGGGGACTGGTAGATAGCACATGCCTCCACCCTAGCAGCCATAGGTGATTGCATTGCTCCAATGAGCTTATCAAATTTTAGTGTCAGGCTGTCCACTTTCCTCTCTAAATCACTTTTCACATTTACCTTAAACATCTTCCCTCTGGTGGTATTCTCTTTCACCAATCTAGGAGGATCTAAGTCCCTAAACAAAGTCTTCCTCTACATGGAGTTCTCACTAATGATATCAAACAACTCCCATGCCTCCTCAGCAGTTTTATGGAAGTAGGTGCCACCACAAGAAGCATCTACCATGTCTCTACTTTTCGAATCAATCCCTTGATAAAAACTTTGAACCAATGGCCATTCAGGGATTTGATGGTGGGGACATTTCAATAGGAGTTCCTTGAATCTCTCCCAAGCTTGGTGAAAATCCTCAGTTGGATCTTGGACAAATGAGATGATGCCCTTCCTCAACTGACTTGTTTTGGACATGGGAAAGAAAAAACTGACATTGAAGGTCACTCCAAAACTGAATGTTGTTGGGTGAAAGCATTAACAACCAGGTCCTGGCTTTATCCTTCAATGAAAAAGGAAAGAGTCTCATCCTGGTTGCCTCCTCCCCGAAACCTGTAATGTTGAAAGTGGTGCAGAGTCCTAAGAATTCATCAATGTGCTTATAAGGATCCTCTTTGGTCAGGCCATGAAATGAGGGTAGCATCTAGATTATGGAAGACTTTATTTCATAATTTCCTTGAGCAGTTGGGAACTGAATGTAGTAGGGGGAATTGTAAACCCCTGGTGCATTAAATTCCTTGAGAGTTCTAGGCTACTGTTGCTCACCCATTTCGGGAAATTCAGCTGCAACAAATGTGAGTGGATTTTGTCTAGATTTGAGAAGCCTTTCAACCGCTAGATTTACAGGGACAATCTGAGGTTGGAGAGTTCTTCTCCCAAACATACACCACTCAAGACCTAATGCAGAGCAAATCTTCAAACATAACAAGCAAGAATAAAAACAAATGACTACTGAATTTAAAAATTAACAGATCTGACAAATAAAGGGGAGTAGAGGGATGCAAACTCAAGAGCAGCCTCCAGCACAATGCTCCTCTTTCACAGTAGCTTCAGATCTGATGAAATACAAACAGAACTAAAACAACAAGAGTTATAAGCACAGTTAGTGAAAAATCAAACAAACTATCACAGATCTATGGTCTGAACTAAATCAAACTTAGATCTACCAATTTCAAAAACACCTCCCCGGCAGCGGCGCCAAAAACTTGTTGGGGAATTTTAGTGTGCTGATTTATTGTGTAATGATAAAGATAAAATAAAATCAGAGTAAAACAGGGGATGGATTCAGCACAACAAAAATATCCTAGACCTGCAAGATACAGGGTCCTTTTGTAGCAAGTTTTAAAGGAAAGGTAAGTAAGGGGATGTCCACAGGGAGGTGAGTTCAAAATATGGTAAATCTCTAGATCTGTAAGAGATCTGGCACCCTAACTAATGCTAAGTCAGCTAAAAGACAAGGGAGAGGTTAAAAAGGGTTATCACTTAAGCTAAACTACACAAGAAATGCAAATTAAATGAGATCGAGTCCAGAGATCTAGATCTTGCAAATGGAATGGTTTAAAAACAGAAAATGAAGAAGAGCAGCTTGGAGATTGGTCTTATTGCAATCAGGTTGAGCTGATCATGATACAGGGGTTCAAAGCACACAAATCCCTCAGCTGGCTACAAACATAGCTGCAGGGTAGAAGATTCCACTTTAAACCAAAGGATTTAGCTGATCTTAAGGCTATGGTCTCTCCACTTCAATAGTCACAAAACATCCTATAGACTTCATCCGATCCAAAGGTTTATGGTAGAAGAATCTAATTGAAACTAGAGATTGGACTACTCTTAAGGCTATGATCTGTCCACTTTAATGGTCACAGATCTTCCTAGGGAATTCCTCGAAACCAAAGGTTTCAACTAGAGCATTAAAACCACTACAGATGCTACAATTTTTAGGTCACAGACATAAGAAATTATAGGGATATCAGATCTAGGGAGATCAGATGGTTTCCACTTGATCTACCAGTTAAGTGGGTGAGCTGATTAATAGACTCCTCTACACAAATCCGATCGAGCACCAAATGAAGCCAAAGAAATTATAGATCTAATTAAATCAATAAAAATAATATTTACATTGTAATAAAACTCACTCTACAATGAAATGCTCTCAGATCTGTAGTCTGTGCAGCAATTAACCCATAATAACACTCTCAATCTTACCTAATTACAGATCTAACCTCTCTCCTTGCTGCTCCTAGGGAATTAGCCAACAATAGTTGAGCTAAGAGAGGGAAAATGGAATTTTGCTACAAGCTCTGATCTCCAAAATTTGATCTAAATCTCAATCTCCCCCAATAGCAATTGGGGATCTCAATATATAGCTTTCTCTCCTATTTTTTCGGCCAATCTTCCCTTCTAGAAGGTCCTCAGAGTTTGTTAGAGTTCTGTTAGAGCACGTGGGTTGGTTAGGATTTCCTAAGGCATCTTTTGGATCATCGCGTCGGTCACCAACGTGCCTTGGTTTGCGTGCAGCAGGTAACCAAGTTACAGCGTGTGCATAGCTGATTTTTTGAGAAGTTCCTCACATGATTTCGATAGGTTCAGGAAGCTTCTAACAGGTTCAAATGGAGCTTTATGGCCTCTTTCGATAGGTTCTCAAGTCTCTTCAATAGGTTCTGATAGGATGATTCTTCTCCTAAAGCTTTGACATTCTCAGGTTGGAGAAGCTTTTCGACAGGTTGGAGGACCATTTCGATAGGTTCAGCTCTGCAAGCCATCATTCCGATAGGATTGCTCTCACTCCTATTGAAAGGCTCAAGCACCCTTCAGTAGGTTCTGTCCCAGCATCTCCATCTCGATAGGTTCAGGAAATAATTCGATAGGTTCCCCTTACACCTCAGGCAGGCTTTCGAAAATATTAAAGGTTCGTTTAAGGACTTTCTTATCTTATACCCTGGTCACTCTCCTTTGATATACCTGAGCGTGATAAGCTGCCCTTAGACGTGTTTCATCGAGCTGCTCTAGCTGCGCGAGTAGGGCAATTCTCCTCTCATCTGAGGATAGCTCATCATCGAGTTGAATTCGTAAGGATGGTACTTATATCTCGTATGGTAAGACCAAGGGTCAAAATATCAGATTTTTGATACATATCGTCCTGAAGTTCAGGACGATACGTATCGCGTATCGTTCAATACATTGAATGTATCGGTGATACATTGAATGTATCATTTCAATACATTTTTTTTTTCAAAAAATCTAAATAATCAAATTATCATCCATATCGTCCGATACGGATGATACGTATCGTCCGTATCGTTTGATAAGTTCGATACGTATCGCGTATCGTCCGATACATTTAATGTATCGGCGATAGATTGAATGTATCATTTCAATACATTTTTTTTTTCAAAAAATCTAAATAATCAAATTATCATCCATATCGTCCGATACGGATGATACGTATCGTCCGTATCGTTTGATAAGTTCGATACGTATCGCGTATCATCCGATACATTTAATGTATCGGCGATACATTGAATGTATCATTTTGATACAATTTTTTTTTCAAGAAACTCAAAAATCAAATTATCGAACGTTAATTGGAAATTATCGCCCGAAAATTAGAATGCATTGTCTGTATCATCCGATACGGGCGATACATTGCCCGTATCGGTTGATAATTACCCTATTTTTTAGGGGGTACAATACATAGGCAATGTATCATACCGCCCAAGTCCAAAACTAATATGAATTGGGTGATACTTATCGGTATTGGATGATTTTTTAACCCATGGGTAAGACTGCCTTCATCCCGTAGGTAAGGAGGTAGGGAGTTTGGCCAGTGGTCGTACCAATAGAGGTCCTATGGGCCCAGAGTGCTTCTGGTAGTCTTTCAGGCCAGTCAGCTCCATTGTTCATTTCTACTGTGCGCTTTAAAATTTGAACCAATGTTTTATTTGTAGCTTTTGCTTTCCATTGCCTTTGGGATAGAACGGTGATGAGTGGCATAGAACGATGCTGACCTTCTTGCATAACTTCTTCATCTCTCTGTGATGAACAACAGACCATTGTCGATAACGAACATTCTGGGTACTCTAATCCTGGTGATGATATTTTGAACGATAAACCTTGTGAGTGTTGAAGCGCTGATTCTGACATAGGATTCAGCTTCTACCCAATTGGTGTAGTATTCAGTTGCCGTAAGTATTAACGTGCGCTTGTGAGTGTTCCCAACTATATCTATGGAAGGTTCGATGACATCAAAGGCCCACATCAAAAATGGCCACGAAGAGGTTATAGTATTTAATGCAACTGATGGAGCTTGATAAGTGCGAAGTGTTCTTGGCATTGCTTGTAGAATTGGACGTAGAGGTGGCAATCTCTAATCATTGTTGGTCAGAAGTAGCCTTGTCGTGTAATTTGATCGACGAGTCTTTGTCTGCCGGCGTGAGCATCGGAAGCCCTGGCATGTACTTCTCAGATGATGTATTGTCCTTCGGCGGTTGTGACACATCAAAGTAGTACTCCTTTGGTGAAGGCTTCTTTGTATAATGTTTCACTGAGTATACAGAAAATGGCACATCGGTTCCTTATAGTCTTCCATTCGATCTTTATGGCATATGGGGGGACGTGTTGATGCTTCAGGAAGTTTCAACTATCGAAATACCATGGTTGTTCATCATCGGTTGGTGATTTCTCAAATTTGAACATAGCAACTTTGGTTTCTACTTGCTTTTTCGGAGCAATTTCTTCATTTGGTCCTGTGCTCATGGGGAGGATTGGTAATTCTCTTTTGATGGTCCATGCAACCTCGTGAGCGGGCACTCTTAATTTTTTGATGAAGAAGGTCTTGGTACTTTATCCAATAGGTGTTTGGATGACCGAGACTAATGTGGCAAGGGAGTTTGCGAGCTCATTTTCTAATCTAGGGATGTGCGTGAAAGAGATTCTTTTAAATTTCTTTACTAAATATTGAGCGGTTTCTAGGTATGCCATCAATCTCCTTTCCTTAGTTTTCCATTCTCCTATGGCTTATGAGATTACTAGCTTAGAGTCATCGATGGTTTTTAACTGTTTAACGCCTAATTGCAATACTGCTCATAGTCCAGCTATGAAAGCTTCATATTCTGCGACATTATTAGTGACAGGAAAATCTCATTGAAAAGCCTTAGGTATGACAACTCCTTCCGGGCTTAGGAAGACTATCTCGATACCTTTTCCTTTGTGATTTAGAGCACTGTCAAAATAAAGGGACCATGGCGTATTATCGAGCTCTTTGTTATGAATCGTGAATCGGTCTTCATCGAGAAAATCCACGTGTATGGGCTCATCACTAGGGAGTGGGAGATCTGCGAGGTAATTGACGATTGCTTGTCCTTTGATCGACTTCTGTGTGACGTAAGTGATATCAAATTTTTGCAAGAGCATATGCCAATGAGTGATCTTTTCTGATATTGTGAGCTTCTCGAATACATACTTCAGAGGATCCATTTGGGCTAATACTAGTATCTTATGTGCTCCGTAGTAGTGCCGTGATGTGGTTGAGGCCCATACCAGTGTAAGGCAAGTCTTCTCCATTGGAGTGTATTTCCGCTCGTACTTGACCATCGTCCTACTAAGGTAGTAGATAGTCTTCTCTTTCTTACTGTCTTCTTCATATTGTCCTAGAATTACTCTCATTACTTTATCGTTCGCTGAGAGGTATAGGATTAGGGGTCTTTCAAAAAATGGTGGCAATAATATTAGCAGGTTAAGGAGGTACTTTTTGATATTGTCGAAGGCTTGCTAGCACTAGTCATCCCATTTGTATTCAGCTCGTCCTTTAAGTAGTCTGTAGAGAGGGTCGCACTTGTCTAAATGCTGGGAGATAAATCTCCTGATGAATTGTAATCTTCTTATCAAGCCCTCCTAATTATTTGATATTATTGGGAGCTAGCATCTCAAGGATGGCTCTTACTTTTGCATGATCGACTTTGATCCCTCGCTTACTGACTATGAAACCGAGTAATTTTCTGGAGGTGACTTCGAAGACACATTTCTTCTGATTTATCTTTAACTGATATTTCTTAGCTCTTTGTAACATCAGTCGGAGTGCTTCAACATGTCCTACCAGCATTTGGGACTTCACTAATATGTCATCAACGTAGACTTCTACACATTTATGCATCATATTGTAAAAAATAGCCATCATGGTCCGTTGATACATGGTTCCTGCATTCTTGAGCCCAAAAGGCATGATGACGTAACAGTAATTTCCCCATGGTGTAGTGAACTCTTGGTCAGACTCTGCTAATTTGAGCTGATTATATCCAGAGAAATCGTCCATAAAGGAATGCATCTCATGTCCAGCGGTGTTGTCAACTAGAGTGTTAATGTGCAAAAGTGGGAGGTCATCTTTTGGGCATGCCTGATTGAGGTTTCGAAAGTCAATACAAACCTACACTTTGTTATCTTTCTTAGCGACAGGTACTATATTGGTGACCCATTGGGGTAGAGGACAACTCAGATGAATTTGGCTTTGTGTAACTTATCAACTTTTTCTTTGACTTGATGGGCTATTTGTGGGTGCATCCTACGGAGTTTCTGCTTAACAGGCTTTGCATCGGATTCCAAGACAAGACGATGCTCTACTAAACTTGGGTCTAAACCAGGCATATCTTCATAGGAGCATGCAAAGGGGTCGAGGTGCTATTGTAGGACCTGTGCAATTTGTTGATGTTCCTTAGAATTGAGCGTTGCGCTAATTAATAACTTCTTAGGTTTCTCTTCAGTGCCAAAGTTAATTTCTTCTGTAGGTTTTGCGACAGCTTGTGTTTGCTTGTTAAAATGTTTGATAGCCCGTTGGAAGTCTGGGGCCTCTATGACGACCGGTGCTTCTCCGTCATCTTCGGCAAGCTCATATACTGTAAAATTGTTACACTGGGGATTTGATTTTGCGAAAGGTTGGCCTTCATTGGTATAATTTATGACAAAGAGATCTTTAGTAAAGTAAAGGTCAAGGCTATTGATCCTCTTCTCAAAGTCGCGAAGTATTTCATCTAGTATGATCACCGACTTGTTGTTTAGCCTGGATGCCTTGCATCTTCGCATGGGAGATGAGGTAGAAATCTTAGGCGAGAAGTCTCCTTGTTCGCCGCAAAATTGGTTTGGGATGAAGGGTCCCCTTTCTTTTTGGAGGTTTTCTGATTTTTTTGGACTTTGTATTTATGAATTTTTAGGGTTTTGTTCTTTTTCTATTTTTTGGATTTTTGATAGTAGATATGGTACAGGATCGATCGCCTTAAGCGACGCTGGGAAAGTTGCTTCCTCTGATTGAAGGAGTGAGACGACTGCTGAAGCCTTACGAGCGATTCTTCAGGAAATGTGGACTTCTTCTAAATTTGGCATTTTTTTTTTGGAATTCGTCATCTAATGAAACTTTTCGAATAAGCGATGTCGGTGGTAGTGGTATTGATGTTCGGATTTCATTTATCATATTGATTGCCTCATCTTTGAAGAAGCTCTGAAGATCGTAATTAGTCGAACTACCATCCTCAAAATTATAATACGGTTGCTCTTCCCGTCGAGGGTGATCTCCTAAGGGATCCTCAGGGGTAGTGAGCTCTTTCCCTTAGACTTCGTAGTATGCCAGGATAAGAGCACACACTCAGCAGTGAGGCTGATAGTGGTGAGAAATGCAGGGAGATCCCCAAGGACATTTCCATCCTTCTAGATTAGACTCAAGGCTGGTATTAAACTCGTCTTCTTGATCTAACCATGCTTGGAGTCCTATGATGGCCCACTCTGCTAGCTCGAGTGCAAGGAGGTCTATCTAGTAGTCCTTGTCGTCACTCAGAGGAGGTTGCCATTCTTCCTCGAGAGATTTCCAAAATATTTAGAGTTGTGACGTGTCTGGGGATGGAGGGGTATCTAGTCCAAGTTCCTCTTCGAACTCAATGAGGGTGATGGGGGTGTTTCCCCCTGGGTCAACCAGATGGCGGTTGGGATTTTCTTCTTCTTGTGCTAATTGCTAAGTTGGTGGGTCGTTACTTACTTCCGTTGTTATGAGGTTAGAGTCGTTCGATTCTACAATTGTAGAATGTCAGTCCCAGCCAGCAAAGCGTTCTAATATGCTGGTGCATGCCCTATAGTGAGGTTGATATGGGTGAGCGATACACGAGAAGTCCCACGGGCATTCCCATCCTCCATGGCCAAGGCTGAGGCCGAGGCGGATGTTATGCGAGTTAAAATCCCCTTGTGGGATGTCATCCTCTTCCCACGTTAGATGTAAGTACTCTTCACTATCTTGAAAGGCAACTATGTGGAAATCTTTGTCGTCACTGGATTCCCAATCTTCTACTTACTACTCTAGTTTGGAAGGTTATCTTCTTCTCCCTTCCGTAAATCCCTTAGTGTCAAACAAAGGTTTGACTCCTTCTAGCGGTTCATCAATGTCATCATTTAGATTCGTCAAATCATTAAATGCTTTAGCCATTCGTTCAATTTTTGCTTCTTGGGATTTAGTGAAGAACACCTCTCTTTGCCTTGGTACATCCGCCTTCTCCATAGCCCCATAGACGAAGTGGTCTTATAGAGACCATTTTTGTGAGGTAGGGAACAAGTCGGCTTGTGAGCCATCCAATTGGCAACATAACCCTTTGTATTTACGTATTTTCATTTGGACGATAGGTCCTACACGACCTTGCTTGTTTTTCCTGAGTTCGATGTGGGGGACGTATCCGAGTTGATACATGAGGTCCCAACCTTTTGTCGCGGTAGGGTTGATGTCGTAAAGTTTCATGAGGTTTGGGCTAATCTCCCTTCTCATTAATTTTTGTTGATGCATTGGGGGAGAACTAGGAGGGGTAGGGGAATGGACTTCCGCAACGATTGTCTCATCAGGGACTCAGGCCTTCTGAATATGGCTTGTGTTCAATACTCGCAGCTTAATCAGTGTCCATCTACTAGAGTGGTGCATCAGTGCATATACGGACAATGGAGTTCTCGTACAAGAATTTAACACATTTATGGTATGTGGATGCGACGGCTTTCATTGACTCTAACCACTTTCTTCCTAAAAAATGATTATACGATCACCCATATTGCATTATACTTCTTTGCTATGCGTGGCAATCTTAAAATGAAATCCATTGAAATTGATTCCCACTTTCATTCCGATATAGACAATGGCTGCAATAATCCTGCTAGATGTCGGTGGTCCACCTTTACTTGTTGACACACCAAGCACCTTGAAACATACTCAATGATGTCCTTTTTCAAACCTCTCCACCAGAAGCCTTTCTTTAATTCCTGATATATTTTGTGCTTTCGGGGTGGATATCATAAGGTGATTTATGTGCCTCATCTAAAATGATTTGTCTCAAACCCGCATCTGCTGGTATACACAACCTCTCCTTATACAATAGAGATCCATCACTCCTTACTGAGAAGCCTTGCTGGGTACCATCCATCACTCCTTTTCTAATTTTAATCAATTATGTGTCTTTCATCTGTAGCTCATAGACCTGATCAAGGATGATTGGTCTAATAGTGATGTTTGTTAAGAAGGCTCCTTAAATCTTTGCTTTAAACCTTGCATCACATAACGAGATGTCCTCCAGCAACTTCCATCTATGAAGTCCCACAATGAGATTTGACAATTGTGCCGAATTCTAACGACTCAAGGCATCAGCAACCACATTTACCTTACCTGGGTGATACTGTATGGAGCAGTCATAGTCCTTAAGCAATTCAATCCACCACCTTTGCCTCATGTTCAAATCTTTCTGTGTGAATAAATATTTGAGGCTCTTGTGGTCCGTAAAGATCTCAAAGGCTTCACCATACAGATAGTGCCTCCATATTTTTAACGCGAAAATCACCGCAGCTAGCTCAAGGTCATGTGTCGGGTAATTCTTTTCATGATCCTTAAGTTGTCTGGATCCATATGCTATGACCTTTTGGTGTTGATTGAGTACACAACCCAAGCCTTTGTGTGATGCATCACTGAACACAACCAATCCCCCAGTGCCATCTAGAATCGCAAGTATCGGTGCCGATGTAAGTCTCTTCTTTAACTCTTAGAAGCTTTCTGCGCATGCCTCAGTCCACTAAAACTGAGTATTCTTTCTTGTTAATTTTGTAAGCAGACCCGAAAGCTTTGAAAACCCTTCTACAAACCTTCTGTAGTACCCTGCCAAGGCTAGGAAGCTTCTCACTTCGGTAACAGTCTTAGGTTGTTCCCATTGAACCACTACTTCTATCTTAGCTAGATCTACCCTAATCCCTTCTTTAGAGACTACGCGTCCTAAAAAGCTCACTTGCTCTAACCAAAACTCACATTTGTGAAGCTTGGCATACAGCTGATGCTCTCGCAATGTTTACAACACGATTCTTAGATGTTGTCCATGTTCCTCCTTTATTTTTTAGTAGATTAGTATGTCGTCAACAAAAACTATGACACGCATGTCCAAATGAGGCTTGAACACTCTATTCGTGAGATCCATAAACGATGCCGACACATTTGTCAAGCCAAAAGCCATTACTAGAAATTCATAGTGTCCGTATCTGGTCCTAAATGCCGTCTTCGGAATATCATCGGCCTTGGCCTTCAACTGGTGATAATCAGACCTCAAATCGATGTTTGAAAAGAATTTTGCTCCTTGTAATTGATCAAATAAATTATTGATTCTCGGGAGTGGATATCGATTCTTGATTGTGAGTTTATTCAATTGACGATAATCGATGTATAGCCTCATCGTTCCATCTTTCTTCTTTACGAACAAAACCGGTGTTCCCTAAGGAGACACACTAGGTCTCACAAACCCCTTATCCAGAAGTTCTTACAATTGCGCTTTCAATTCCACCAATTTGGCTAGAGCCATTCGATAAGGTTTTTTCAATACTGGGTCGGTACCTGGAGCTAAGTCAATAGAGAACTCCACTTCCCTATTAGGTGGTAGTCCTGGCAACTCCTCTGGGAATACATCAATGAAATCATAAACAAAGGAGATCTTTTCGATATCGTTCTTCTCTTCTCGGTTCTCTTTCAAGAATGCAATGTATCCAGTGCCTCCCTTTCTCATATACGCTGGGCTTGTATTGCCAAAATGATTGGCACATATCTTACGAACATTTCGAAGAACTTAAACGATTCACCCCCTTCCTGACGAAAAGTCACTACCTTGGTTTTACAATCAATACTTGCATTGTGCAAAGACAACCAATCCATGCCTAAGATCACGTTGAATCCTTGCATGTCCAAAAGGATCAAATCCGCCATTAACTCATGATCGGTATACTCTCTAATCACAACCACTACTGATCGACCCACCATATCGGTTTTAACTGATTTTCCCATTGGGATTGACACATCCAAAATAACATCTAACGGTTCAGTAAAAAGCTTCGCCTTCACCGCGAATTGGGGTGTCATAAAGGAATGGGTAGACCCAGGGTCTATCAGGACTCATTCCTCATAACAAAGATAGTCCTCCTTCTTATACAATTGTAATGTGCCTACATATAGATACACGTGATGAATTTTCATAAAAAAAATAATAATAAGATTCCTAAGAATCTCGATAACACATATACTAACTTCTTCTACTTGTCTATGCAAGCACCCATTTTTTCTTTTTGAATAACTAACAAATATAGACGTAACAATTATCTAGGACTATAATTAAATTAATTATACCATGTATGATGTCGTTGTTCGGGATGGCATTGCTGGATATGACTGCATATACTTGGCCTAGGACGACTCACCCTTGTCGGATAGGCCTTTGCTGTCCCATAGGATTCACCTTTCCTTTATTCCTCAGCATCGAACAATCTCTGATCAGATGCCCCATCTTTCCACACTGAAAACAGCCCCTATTCCTCGTCTACAATCTGCTATCTTATGCGACTTGCCACACTTGGCATAAGTCTTCGGTGGTGCTGATGATGCTACTCTTGAGACCGAGTTAGACACCGATGGTCTAGGGTAACTGATCTGTGGAGGTCTGGAGTACTGTATCTAGGTAAACGTCCTCTGATAGGGTGCTACAAAACGCGGCTTTTTATTCACCGGTTCATAGTTTCCACCGCATCCACTCATCCGCCTCTTTCCTCATCGTTTCTCTTTTGATACATGGCATTGAAGGACTTTTAAATGACTAGAGCCTTTCCCATGACGTCAGTGTATGTCTCCAGCTCAAAGAGCCTCAGTCCTTCTTCAAATTTATTAGCCTTCATCCTTTCTGTGGCCACATAATCCCAAGCAAATCGTGACAATCAGATAAATTCAATGCCGTATTCTTTGACCGTCATTGCCCCTTGTTCTAACTTCATAAATTGAGATACCATTTGGATCCTCAACTGCTTTGGGAAGTATTCTTTGTTGAACGTGTCACAAAATTCCTCCCAAGTCCATACCCCTCCAGGGTTCTCTTGCTCTCTCCTCAACAACACCAACTTCCACCACGGGTTGGCATCTCCTTCTATTTGATATGAAGCCCATCTTACCCTTTCTGCCTCAGTACATGGCATTTGTTGTAAGAGCTTCTCAGTTTGGTTCAACCATTTCTCTGCCTCCAAGGGATCGGTCAGCCCATAAAAGCTAGGAGGCCTTAGTTTTCTAAATTCTACAAAACCTTGTTGATGATTGTTGGTGGTCAACAACGTCGCTTGCTGAGCCATAGTGTTTGCCATGACTTTCATTGTTTGCATCATTCAATCCCATTCTTATCTCATCTGTGCTTCTCTATCTTGCGGTGTTTACGAAATTCTCACTCCCAGAACCCTTTCCCCTGGAATCCTTACTTCCAGAACTCTTATCTCGAGAACCCTTACTTCCAAAATTCTCACTTTCGGAGTACTTATCTGTGGGATATCTCGATTCCCTAGTGGAATCCAATTTGAAGCTGTGGGGATTTCATCTATACTTCTCAGGTTTCTCCGACGACCGCCTCTTGGTCGGCCCCTTCCACTAGTAGACATCAACACTCTGTAATATGAAACCAAAGTTTTATTAGTAGAAGGTCCCTATACTCTAACAAAATCAAAGAGTTGTCAGAAATCCTAAAGAAAGTGCTTTGATACCAACTATGACAGCTCAGATTTTGACACCCCGAAACTCATGCCGTTAATACAACCATATGGCCCCATATCTCACCTAGTACACTTGTTACATCCACGCCTAAGCGAAAACAAGCACGTCATCCAATAGATTCATCATAAAGCAATTGAGCACTTAATTCCATATAAGATAATTCTAATCACCAAAGACGGTTCAATTCTCATGCCAATCACATGAACAAAAGAACCGAACCGAACCATCGGTGACACAACAAAAGTAACATAGGATGGTTCACAAAAAGAATAAACTATCTCAAGTAATTTACTTCTTACAAAACATAAATGGCCGGGCATACCAAGCCTTATAATGATTTCACAAAAACTATCAAAGTGCCACAACGCACGTCTACTAAAAGAAATCCTCTGGAAGGGGCTCCGACTCATCCAAAGCCACGTAATTCGAGTCCTCCAAGTCTGGGTTCTCAGTAACCTTAGAAAACTCTGAACCTGTGACGTATAGTGGAAGGGTGAGCTACATCATAGCTCAATAAGGAAAATAAATAGCATGTATATCATCGAACATTTCACATATCTTTCATGATATTTTTCAAGCATATGAACAAATCTGTAGCAAATATTATGACATGAACAAAACATTTAAAGCATGGTTTCAAAGCACATTACTCATCATTTAAACAGAATGCACCCTTAACACACACACTTAAAAGAATCACTTAAATAATTGCTCGAGAAATATAGCATCCAGCCCCCGATGGAAGTACCCACCATCGTCATTCACATGAACTATTGCACAATGTCCAAGTCCCTTTGCATGAGGTGACTTATGCCGAATGAAGTATTTCTACTGCTAGAAATCAAAGAACGGATATCCCGCCAAACTAGTACACAATTTGTACGGATATCCTGTCATACCGGTCACAAATATCCTGCGGTGTCGGTCACGGGTATCCCACCATGTCGATTGGGTATTCACAGTTAAACCTCAAATCAAATTTGCTAGTTTACATATAGTTCATCACAGTGAGTTTGTGGTATGTATAATTAATTCAAATTTCTCATATGGTTCTCACACATACTTAAACACATCTCTTTGATACCACACGCAATATGCTTTACATCTCTTTGATGTCACACACAACTTATCTGAAGATTTCACACACACACACACACAATATTCTCTTCCTAGTGCTAATGTTTATGAAGATTTCTTGATCAAAAGCTATGAATGGACTCATGCAAATACAAAGCAAATTCGGAAAGAACACATATATTCTAATCATATCACTACACACATGCTAATTGAAAGTAAATACACATGCCACTGAGTTTCCCTAGCTCAAGCGGAGTCACACGGAGATTAAACCAATAGTATTAAGCACGCATTCACTTAATCCCCACATGTCGATCCTACAATCAAACGTATCTAACATCCTATAAGAATGCCTAGAAGAATGAAAGGTATACACTGCTAAAGAAATTAGAAGAAAAGAACAAGGTGAAGCACCATGTTCCTCACGCGAGTGAGCCCAAACTAGCACAATCCTTGCGTGATCGAATT
This sequence comes from Chloranthus sessilifolius, assembly GCA_021018995.1. Classification (NCBI taxonomy): domain Eukaryota; kingdom Viridiplantae; phylum Streptophyta; class Magnoliopsida; order Chloranthales; family Chloranthaceae; genus Chloranthus; species Chloranthus sessilifolius. The sequence continues at coordinate 51,911,119 of CM037594.1, forward strand.
GACATTCAGTTATCTGGAGGGAATCGCGCGAGACCTCGCTCGAGCGAGCTCTATTACCCTTAAGTCCTCACGCGAGCGAGACACAGGATTTTCACAGCCTATCATAAGTTCTCGCGAGGCTCCCTAAAGCCTTTCTCCGAGGGTCGAGCGAGCAAGCTCTTAAGCTCGTGCGCGTAAGGATCAGAGATGTTCAGATATGAGTTTTTCCCCAAATTCGATCCTGACCAAAACATAACTAGTTTCAACCCCTTATTCTAAGAAACAGTAAATGCTATAAATTCAACATAAATAGCGTTGATTTCATACCTTTAATGCCTTTAATACTCCATGGATTGGATCTTCTTTCTTGAAGAAAACTAAAGGGTTTTAAAAAAACCCAAATCTGCTCCATGCTTTTCCCCAATCTTCTCGGATTAACACGAGATCATCACACTCGTGTAGCTCAAATCTTTGCGCACATTAACACCACTTTCCTTGCCTTCTTTTAGATCTAATCACTTAGATCCCACAATCCTTTCTATCTTCCTTCTCAAACCCTTCTCTTTTTCCACTCTCTCTCTCTCAAACAACTCAAACAAACCCACAAAAGAGACCCATGTGGGAGACCCTTCTTATCTCCTAAGTTTAGTTAGTCAACTTACAAAACACAAACACCCAAACATAGGTGTTACTCATTTCTCTAGCACCCAATGTGTTAGACCCATACACATTCTAAGTTGTGTACATGCGCAAGGGTTCCCTTGTGAACCACATACACACATGCTCACACCAAACCTACACGGCTCATGAAATTCAGGGTTATTATAAATATAGTCCAACAGATAGCTACCATGAATCAGTTGGCCGCTAGACACCAACCCGGAGGTTTCGCAGACTTTAGGAGAATGAGACCTCTTAACTTTTCAGGTTAGACTGATCCGTTGGAAGCCGAGGATTGGCTTAATGAAATGAAAAAGTTATTTGAGGTGCTACAGTGCATCGATGTTGTGAAGGTGCGCTGGGCAACCTTCAAGTTAGATGGTGAAGCTAGTCCTTGGTGAAAATCAGTGTCCAGGACTAGGGAGTAAGAGATTCCCAATGTACCATGGACTTGGGTAGAATTCGTTGAGGTATTCAACGACCAATATTTTCCTAAGATAGTGAGACACCAGTGGGAGGCTTAGTTTATTAGACTAGAGTAAGGTAATATGATGGTACGTGACTATGGTGTAGAGTTCATGAGACTCTCTAGGTTTGCACCTCAGCACGTGGACACTGAGTTGATGAAAGCTCAGAAATTTCAGCTTGGCTTAAGGCCAAATTTACAGAAGGAAGTGGCTATGTTGGAGATGGAGACTTTTGGGGGTGTGATATCCAAGGCCCTCATTTCAAAAGAGGAGAATCAAAAATATTTTGCATGGAGGAATCAACAGAACAAGGAGAGGTAATTTCAAAGATGATCTGATGATCTTGATTGGGCAGACAAGAGGGCTAGATTCTCGAGACCTCCTAGGCACCCTATGCACTCTAGACCAGCTGTGCCTTCAGGACTGAGTTCTTACCAGAGGCCATCCATACCTGTGTCATCTAGACCATTCAGACCTTCTGGTTCATCTATTAGTGGCTCTGCCATTGCATAGGGATCTTCGCGGGTCTCATCATTTTCTCTGGCTCCATCATGTGCCAAGTGTGGGAAGCCACACAAGAAAGAAGATTGCAGGAGCGAGACTGGTGTGTGCTTCTGGTGTGACAAGATGGTCCACATGGTCATGAATTATCCTGAGGAAAGTAAGGAGAGAACTTTTTCAGCATCTACTCAGAAATCTTCTCAATCGACTGTTCAGGATCGAGCATATGCTGTTACGGCAGTGGATGCCCAAACATCCAACGATCTCATTCAAAGTATCATTACATTTTAAGAGTTTAAGTTTTCTTTGTTATACATATTATTAAAAATTTTCAAATGAATTATGTACTACTTGAGCACTGCACACTTGGTGTACGTTTAATCTGCTTTTCTTTGTAAAAACTTAAGGTACCCTTCCTATGAGCCAAGCCGGAGATATATGTGAAACTGAGGCACGAGTATTAATCGACCCTGGGTCAACTCTTTCCTTTACTACCCTGATGTTCTCAGCTCGTGTGGGCATTACGCCTGAGAAGTTAGACTTCATTTTAGCAGTGACAGCTCCTACGGGTATTTCAGTAAAGACGGACATTGTGAACAAATCGGTTACTGTTCGAGTTGGGGATCATGCGACTAAGGCGGACATGATATTATTAAACATGGAAGGGTTTGATGTTATCCTAGGGATGGATTGCCTGTCCGCTTATCACGCGAGAGTTGATTGCCTTCAAAAAGTGGTAACTTTTCATCCTCCTAAGAGGAAGTCGTTCCGATTTTGTGGGGTCAAATCTATCATTGCACCATTCATCTCCACTATTCGAGCTATACATATGATGAAGAATGGGTGCAGTGGATACCTTGCATACTTACAAGATCATAAGGAGGAGAAGAAGAACATTGCTGACATCACAATTGCGTGTGACTATCCAAACGTGTTTCTTGAGGAGCTGCCGAGATTGAATTTGCGATCGAGTTAGCACCAGGTACAGAACCAATGTCAAAGGCCCCATATCGAATGGCGCCTACTGAATTGAAAGAGCTAAAAGAATAGCTACAAGAGCTTCTGGACAAAGGATTTATCCAACTCAGTGTGTCTCCTTGGGGAGCACCAATATTGTTTATTACGAAGAAAGACGGTTTGATGCGTCTTTGCATTAATTATCATCAGTTAAATAAGTTGACGATTAAGAATCGTTACCCGCTTTCGAGAATAGTTGATCTTTTTTATCAATTGCAAGGAGCGAGGTTCTTCTCTAAGATTGACTTGAGATTAGGCTACCACCAGCTGAGAGTCAAATCTGTGGATGTTCAGAAGACAACGTTTAGAACTAGATATGGGTACTATGAGTTCTTGGTGATGCCATTTGGGTTGATGAACGCTCCAATGTCATTTATGGACTTGATGAATCAGATATTCAAACCACATTTGGACAAGTCTGTAGTGGTGTTTATAGATGACATCCTCATCTACTCAAGGACACGAGAAGAAATAAACAACACCAGCGAGTGGCTCTATAAAACCTCGGGGATCATAAATTCTTTACAAAACTCAACAAGTGTGAGTTTTGGCTTGACCAAGTCAGTTTCTTAGGCCACGTTATCTCTGAGACAAATATAATGGTCGATCCTGTAAAGATTGAACCCGTGGTGAATTGGGAGCAACCAAAGACGGTAATTGAAGTCTGTAGTTTCCTTGGTTTGGCGGGATACTATAGGCAATTTGTAGAGGGTTTCTCTAAGATCTCAGGTCCACTTACATAGCTTACATGAAAGAATGCTAAGTTTGATTAGATTGAGCATTGCAAGTAGAGCTTTTAGGAGCTCAAGAAGCGATTGACTGCTGCACCAGTACTAGCTGTGCCTTCAGGGAGTGGAGGTTTTGCAATGTATAGTGATGTGTCGTATGGTAGATTGGGTTGTGTGCTGAATCAAGATAAGAGAGTCATTGCTTACGGCTCTAGACAACTTAAGGATCATGAGAAAAATTATCCTACTCATGACCTTGAGTTAGCAGCAGTAATTTTCACTCTAAAGATCTGGAGACATTATGTTTATGGCAAGACCTTTGATATCTTTATAGATCATAAGAGCCTCAAGTACCTATTCACTCAAAAGGACTTGAATATGCGGTAGTGTCGATGGATGGAATTTCTGAAAGATTATGATTGTTCCATCCAGTATCACCTAGGGAAATCTAATGTTGCAGCCGATGCACTGAGTCGAAAGTCTTCTGCTCAGTTGTTACATCTCATTGCTCGTGTACATCGATGGCACTTACTTGAAGATTTGACTTTGTGTGACACGAGGTTTGATGTTAGAGGTTCAGGAGTTTTGATGGCTACCATTTCATCCAACCCACATTATTTGAAAACATCCATAAGCTACAAATGATTGACGATGCACTCATGACCATTAGATGAGATGTGATTCGTAGGCGTGAGGCAGATTTCCCCAATAGACGGGCCAAGAATGGTAATATTAAGATAGATTTCACCATCAGAGAAATGGAACATTGATGTTTCGTGATCGAATATGCGTGCCAAGCAATACAGAGTTGTGAGACACTATTTTGGAAGAGGCTCATAAGTTAGCGTTTGCCATACATACTGGGAGTACCAAGATGTATCAGGATTTGAAGAAAGGCTTCTAGTGGAGGGGGGACGTTGCTGAGGATGTGTCTAGATGTTTGGTTTGCTAGCAGGTTAAGGCAGATCATCGGAACCCGATAGGATTGTTGCAACCTTTACCGATACCTGAGTGGAAATGGGAAGCCATTTCTATGGACTTTATTTTGGGGTTGTCGAAGATGTTGAGGAAACACAATGCCATCTTGGTTATTATGGATAGATTGACGAAGTCTGCACACTTCCTGTCGTATAATATTATATATACTACCAGTAGACTCGTAGAGTTATACCTCAAGGAGATCGTTAGGCTACATGGTACACCAGTGAGCATTATGTTTGACAGAGACCCACTTTACACATCTCAGTTCTGACGAAGATTTCAGGAAGGCATGGGTTCTAGGCTTGACTTCAACACAACATTCCATCCTCAAATTGATGGGCGGACTGAGATGGTGAACTAGATTATAGAGGATATGCTATGCACTTGTATGTTAGATTTTCATGGGTGATGGGACCAACATTTACCTCTGATTGAGTTCGCCTACAATAACAGTTATTAGGCTAGCATCGGTATGGCTCCCTATGAACCTTTATATGGTCGGAGATGTAGATCTCCATTGAACTGGGATGAAGTCGGCGAGAAATTCATTTTGGGACTCGAGATCATAAATAGTAAAACTGAGATGATAAGGTTGCTCCGCAAAAGGTTAAGAGTAGCTCAAAGTTGCTAGAAGAGTTACGCTGATCTTCATAGGACACACGTTGAGTTTCAAGTAAGCCTAATCATATTGAATGCCTTAGGTTTAATATGATATACTGTTGAGAACTGGAAAATACCATTTTCCACCCCTTAACCTGGGTCTTGATGGACCTTTGAGAGAACTAAATAAGTGTTTTAAGTGCTTATTTCACAGCTAACAATAAAGGCAGGCTTAACCCTGAAAGCAGCCTAAAAGTTCCAAAAAGATGAGAACTCTGGTGAAACTAATGAAAGAAAGAGAAGGGACAAACTCACTGGCTGGCAAGATGCATAAACCAAAGAGGACAAAGGCCTAATCTCAACCTGGAAGGAGGATTGGAAGCTATTCGAACAGCAGAAGGCAGTACAAATTACTTTTCGAAAAGAACCTGAACTTTTCGAAAAGAACCTGAAATCTGTGAAAAGTACTAAAAGCTCCAGGTTTAGTATTTGAAGAGAATTTGAACTCTTCGAAAGGATTTTCGAACTTTTCGAAAAGAAGAGAACCCCTTACGAACAGCACCAGACCTGTACGAAAAGAGCTTCAGAAGCCACAAAACTTTGTGAAAAGTTCTCCAAACCGTGCGAAATGGTATTCTGAAGATTCCCAGCATTTGCGAGGGTAATTTAGTAATCTCTACACGCGCCCCAATGCATTTAAAAACCTAGAGACATTCCAGAAGATTCTGAGCATGAACCAAAGGCATATTCCACCCCATGTGAACACTCGAAAATGAGATTACTTGGCGGGAACTTCTAGAAGCTCTAACTGATTTTTGAATTACATAACAGAATTGATGCTTTTGTCACCTGATTGGCTGAACGGATCAAGCGATTACGATTGGCCAAAACAGATCTGGATCCTTGCGCTCGACTCCTATTGGTGGATACAGATCCAACCAATTTTGATTGGTTGATACACATCTGAGCTAGACTTGGGGAAAACTATAAATAGATAAACCATTTGCCCAATTTGGGTATCCAGATTTTGAGTTTCATTTCTATTCCCCCATTTTCATTTCAGATAGCTTGTCTGAAACTCCTGTAATAGCCTAGCTTTTATTTGTAATTGAGAGCTATGAGATAATTCTGTAATTCAAGAGAGAATTGTGTTCAAGACTACAAACCGAGAGTGTTAAGAGCTCTATAATTGTAATGGTGAATTTGAAAAGGTTGCTGTGAACCGTATGTTCTCAATTGGATTCGTGTTAAGGGTTCCCTGTGATCTCCTGATTGCACTAGACTCCTTTAGATTTACTGTTTTTCCAGTAATTTCCCTTAATTCATTACTCATGTGAAAATTAGCGTTTGTAGCCTAACTTTTTCACAACATTTGTAGTGATATTCTCGTTCTGAATTGAGGGTCCAGATTAAAGACTATTGGATGGTCTGTGACCATTAAAGTGGACAGACCATAGCCATAAGCTTAACTCTAATCCTTGACTTAGATTACTTTCTCTAACATATGTGCTTGTAGCCAGATGAAGATTGGATCATATCTCATTTGATCTACATTTAGTCTCATTTTGCACCAAGTACTAAATCAAAGTTAGATATTATTTCTCCATTCTTATTAATTTACATCAAATCTCCCCAACTCGGATCTTGATCATTTAGTTTAATTTTTACTTTTATCATGTAGTTAATGTGGCAAATTCAACCTCCCATCTTATGTGCTTTATAGATAGGATCAGAGGTCAGATCTGGTAGCTCAGATCTGAAGGTTTATCTTACATTTTAAATCAATTCCCTGTGAACGATCTTTTACTCACTTACATTTAAAACTTGCTACAATTGGCCCTGATCATGCAGGCTAATTAAGTTCTCTCTGTGCTGATATTTTCTTATTCTTTTTAATTTTCCAAATTCAGTACAATTCATCATCTGTAAGTCTGTTTTCAAAACACAAATAAATCATGCACATTTAGAACAGCAACAAGTTTTTGGCGCCGTTGCCGGGGAATTTATTTTGAAATTGGTAGACCTAAGTTTTTTTTTTTTACATCAGTGCTAACTGTTCTATTATTTAAATCTGTGCAGTTATCCTATACATTGTGAGCGTGGAATCTACTTTGAAAGGAATACTGAAGGTTTGTTGTGCATAAGTTGATTCTCTGTTCTGTGTTGTATGTTTGGTAGGAGGACTCTCAATCCTGAGATTGTTCCTCTGAATTTAGAAGTTGAAAGGATATTAAGAACCAGACAAACATCACAGAATTTTGCTGAAACTGCTACTATGGGTGAAGAACCTAGACTTTTAAGGGATTACTTTGCACCTGGTACATATAATTCTCCATTTTGCATTCAATTTCCTACTGTTGAAGGAAATTATGAGATCAAATCATCAACTATCCAGATGCTTCCTTCCTTTCATGGTTTGAGTAAGGAAGATCCATACAAGCATATGGATGAAATTTTGTCCCTTTGTACAACATTCAACATAGGTGGACTGGGTCCAGAGGCAACCAAGCTTAGGCTCTTTCCTTTTTCATTAAAGGACAAAGCTAGAGCATGGCTGCCCATGTTGCCACCAAACAACATCACTTCTTGGAATGATTTGCAATGCCAGTTTTTAGCCAAATACTTCCCTATGTCTAAGACCAGCCAGTTGAGACAAAATATTGTTTCCTTCTCACAACAATCAACTAAAACTTTTCATGAAGCATGGGAAAGGTTTAAAGTAACTTTTAAGGAAATGTTCTCATCATCAAATTACCAGATGGCAGCTTGTTCAAAGTTCTATCAGGGAATTGATCAAAAGGGCAAGAATATGGTAGATGCTTCTTGTGGAGGCACCTATTTGCAAAAAATAGTTGAGGAGGTCTGGGATCTATTTGAAGTGATTGGTGAAAATTCAACTCAACAGGAATCTTTGTCGAGAGACATTGGGATTCTTGCTCAGTTGAACAATCAGCAAACCACCAAGGGAAAGATTTATGAGGTGAATGAATTGGAAAGGAAAATGGATAATTTGACCACTAAGTTTGATAGACTGATGGATTCACTTAAAAATCCAATGGTTGTAAGAATAGAGGAGGCATGTCTGATATGCCAATCCCCTACTCATTCACTTGATCAATGTCCAGCTGCACCACAGTTACCAGATTTAGTGGTGGAGCAAGCTCATGCTGCCCAATCATTTGGACAGATGTAGTCAAATGAATATGCATGGAGAGGGCACCCCAATTTAAGGTGGAGCCAGGGCAATTATCAATCACAACAGCAGCAGCAATCAAAGAACCAATTACCTTTCAAAACTGCTCCGCCTTATCAGCAGAATTTTTATACCAAGCCAAATTTTCAGCAGCCCATTCCACAACAACCTGTACAACAATCTGCTCCAGTTCAAACCCCTTCCAGATTCCCTTCTTTGGAAGATCAAGTTCTAAATTCACTCCAAAATTTAGGGTCTTTAACTCAGACTGTAAACTTTCACAGTTAGAGCATAAAGAAGATTGAAGAAACATTGGGTCAACTTTCAAATACTTTGGCCAAAAGAGAGGAAGGCAGGTTACCCAGCCAACCTTTGAACAATCCTAAAGGACAGTTCATGGTTGGAGAGGCTTCTGTTTCACATGAAGAAGTAAAAGCTGTCACTACTTTGAGAAGTGGAAGAGTTGTAAATAACAATGTGGGTACTGAAAAGGAAGAAAATAAAATTGAGGAAACTGCTAGAGATATGCAGCAGGAGCAGCATGATGTTAGCATTGGGGGTGCTGATGTACCTCAGAAAAATATAAAAAATGAAAAATAGAAAAATAAAAAATATTTTAATGATGTTTCTAAAGCTGTAAATGAAGGACTAGTTCCTCATTTGCCATTTCCCCATGCCATGAAATCTGCATCCCCTTTTGATAAAGGGAACACAAAAATAGATGAAATGATGGAGACTTTCAAGCAAGTCAAGATAAATCTACCTTTGCTTGATGCAATCAATCAGATCCCAGCATATGCAAAATTTTTGAAAGATATTTGCACTCACAAAAGACAATCTAGGATACAGTTATCTAAAAAGGTCTTTGCTGTGGAAAGAGTTAATCAGGTTTTGTCCACTACCACACCTCCTAAATTTCAAGATCCTGGAATCCCCACAATCCCTTACGTTATTGGGGAACATACCATTGAAAAGGCTTTATTAGATTTGGGTGCTAGTGTCAACCTGCTTCCCTATTCTGTATATGAGAAACTAGGTTTGGGAGAGTTAAAACCCACTCATGTGGTGTTACAACTAGCAGACAGATCTGAAAGAAATCCAGTTGGGATGATTGAGGATGTGTTGGTAGGAGTAGATAAGTTTTTCTACCTTGCTGATTTTCTGGTATTGGACATGGAACCTACAAAAAGCAAAACTTCCATCCCTGTCATTTTGGGGAGACCATTCCTGGCTACAGCCAATGCTTGCATTTAGTGCAAGTCTGGTATTATGGAAGTCTCTTTTGGAAATATGAAGGTGAAGTTAAATGTTTACAATGCAGTCACACAGCCTTAATTCAGCTCTGAGGAGTGTTTTCTTATTGATCAATTGGATGAACTGGTAGAAGAGACTTTACCACAGTTTTTGCAGTATGAAGATTTAACCACAGATTTTAAAAATGTTTGGAGAAATGCTGTGGAAGAGACAGCTGGTGCCTCAAAGACTGAGGAGGTCAGAGTTGTGCAGGAAACTCAGGAAAAAATAGCAAGGTTTTCTTCATGGAAACCTGCTATTCTTCCTCTTCCACAAACAGCCAAGGTACCTTTGTTACCTTCTTTGCTCACACGATGTAGAAAAGCGATTTAAAATTTAAAATATGTATTTTTAGGAGACCATAAAACATTGCCTGTGATTATTTCTTCCTCCCTCACTAAGGAGCAGGAGGAAGAGCATTGATTATTGAAACAAAGATAAGAGGGCAATTAATTTGGACTATTGCGATTTAGGAGGAATCATCCAAATTGTTTGCATGCATAAAATTCATTTGGAAGAAGATGCAAAGCCTTCTAGAGAAATGCAAAGAAGGCTGAATCCTCATATGCAAGAAGTGGTCATGAAAGAGGTTGTTAAGTTGTAGGATGCAGGGGTCATTTTCCCCATCTCAGATTCAGCTTGGGTGGCACCTACACAGGTGGTACCTAAGAAATTAGGAATTACTATGGTAACCTCAGATTCTGGTAAGATCATTTCAACCAGACAAACCACTGGTTGGCAGGTTTGTATTGATTACAGAAAGATCAATACAATGACCAGAAAAGACCATTTCCCTCTTCCATTCATTGATCAAATTTTAGATAAGCTAGCAGGAAAAGCTTATTATTGTTTTCTTGATGGTTACTCTGGTTACAACCAGATTCCTGTGTATTCACAAGATCAGGAAAAGACTACATTCACTTGCCCCTTTGGCACTTTTTCCTATAGGAGGACGCCTTTTGGTCTTTGTAATGCCCCTGCTACCTTTCAAAGATGCATGTACTCCATTTTCTCTGATATGATTGACCAATTTATGGAGATTTTTATGGATGATTTTTCAATATATGGAGACAGTTTTGCCCAATGTTTACATCATCTCAGCCTGGTGTTACAGAGATGTGAAGAAACCAATCTAGTTTTGAGCTGAGAGAAGAGCCATTTCATGGTCACTCAAGGCATTGTCCTTGGTCATGTTGTCTCCCCCATAGGCATTGAGGTGGATAGAGCAAAAATTGATTTAATTACACATTTGCCTCCTCCCAAAACTGTTAAACAAATAAGAAGTTTTCTGGGGCATGCTGGATTTTACAGAAGGTTCATTACGGACTTCAGTAAAATATCCAAGCCTCTTTGCCATTTATTGTGCCTAGATGTTCCTTTTGTTTTCAATAATGAATGCCTGAAAGCATTTGAATTCTTAAAAAATTGTTTGATTTCAGCCCCAATACTACAGTCTCTAGATTATTCACTGCCTTTTGAGCTGATGTGTGATGCATCAGATTATGCTTTGGGAGCTGTTCTTGGACAGAGAAAGGATAAGCTACCTCATGTCATAGCTTATGCCAGTAGATCAATGATTGATGCACAACTCAATTACACAACAACTGAGAAGGAGCTGCTGGCAATCGTTTTTGCTTTGGAGAAATTCAGGTCATATGTTTTGGGTTCACAAATTGTGGTGTTCACTGACCACTCAGCCTTGAAATACCTTCTGTCTAAGAAGGATACCAAACCAAGATTAATCAGGTGGATCCTCCTATTACAGGAGTTTGATTTACAGATTAAAGATAAAAAGGGTGTGGAAAATGTCGTGGCTGACCACCTGTCAAGAATTCTAACTATTGAGATTGATAGGCTGCCTATCAATGAATCTTTCCCTCATGAGCAACTTTTTGCTATCAGTACACACACCCCTTGGTTTGCCAATATAGTTAACCTTTTGGCTATTGGAAGAACTCCTCAACACTGGAATAAAATGGATAAAGATCTTTTCTTCTCAAAGGTTAAACATTTTATTTGGGAGGATCCTTATCTGTTCAAGATTTGTGCAGACCAAATAATTAGAAGATGTGTCCCTGAAAAAGACTTTTATAGCATACTTTCCATGTGCCATGAGCAGGCCTGTGGAGGCCATTTTAATGGAAACAAGACTGTTGCAAAGATTTTGCAATGTAGATTTTATTGGCCTACACTTTTCAAAGATGCACTGCAGCACTATAAGTCTTGTCAGAACTGTCAAAAATTGGGCAGCATTTCCAAGAGAAACTCAATGCCTTTACAACCCATTTTGGTAGTTGAATTGTTTAATATTTGGGGGATAGATTTTATGGGTCCCTTTCCTCCTTCAAATGGTTGTAATTTCATCTTAGTAGCTGTGGATTATGTATCCAAATGGGTTGAAGCCACAACTACTAAAACCAATGATCATAGAGTTGTCCTGAAATTTTTAAAAGACAACATTTTTTCCAGGTTTGGTTCCCCAGAGCTATTATCAGTGATGGGGGAAGCCATTTTTGTAATAAGCATTTTGAAGCTTTATTGAAAAAGTACTCTGTGACTCATAGAGTAGCTACTCCATATCATCCACAGACCAGTGGACAAGTGGAGATTTCCAATAGAGAAATCAAACATATTCTGAAAAAGACTATAAAGAAGGACAGAAAGGATTGGTCTTTTAAACTGAATGATGCATTATGGGCATATAGGACAGCCTATAAAACCCCAATTGGCATGTGTCCATTCAGATTGGTCTATGGCAAAGCATGCCATTTACCAATGGAGTTAGAATATAAGGCCTTTTGGGCTATTAAAACCTTGAACATGGATCTTACTACTGCTGGTAATCATAGGAAACTGCAGCTTGCTGAGTTGGAGGAGCTGAGAATGGATGCATACACCAATGCAAGATCTTACAAAGAAAAGGTTAAAGCTTTCTATGACAAAAATCTGCAGAGAAGAGAGTTCATAGCTGGCTCTAAGGTATGGCTATTTAACTCAAAACTTAAGCTTTTCCCTGGAAAGCTGAGATCCAGATGGGAAGGGCCATATACTGTCATTCATGCATCTCCTTCTGGGGCTGTTGAAATTTTGGACCCAAGTGATGGGAGAACCTTGAAAGTAAATGGTCAGAGGCTCAAACCATGCATTGAAAATACCCTGGAGCCTGTGCAGACCATCTACCATCAAGAACCTCCACAAATCTGATGTTAAACAACTGTATCATATATATTTTACTCATGTTGTTTTGTAATTTTTGCATAGTTTCTTTCTCTCTGTTTTTAGTCATGTTTACACTCAATTCGAGAAGTTTATAATATGTGAAAAATGAATTCGCAAAGAAAAAAAAATTCATTTTGAAAAGTTCAATTTTCTGTTCGAAAATGATCTGGCCCTGTAACTAACTGCTCGAAAAGAATTATTTGCTTTTCGAATAGTTAGTTTTGAAGCTATTTGCTTTTTGAAATATTGTTTCTGAAGCCATGTGCTTTTCGAATAAGTACTGATGCCATTCTCTTTTGAAAAAAGGACTGTTTTGAACTTTTTGAAAACTTCAAAGATACTTTGCGAAAATCATTTTAAGCATATGTAAACCCTTTCGAAGCAAGGGTTTCATATTCGAAAGCCCTCCCAGAACATCCTATTTCACAGAAAACCCATTTTCTTTCGATCCCTGCGTATTTTTAGAGTTCAGCTCCAATTTTCTTCATATTTGTTCGATGGATTAAGCATGAGGAGAGGGACTTTTTGCTTCTTATTCTAGTGGATTTCATCAAGAGATCAACAAGTTCTGCTAAAACCCTAGATTTCGGTATTTTTTTTCTGTACATTGCCTCTGTTTGTGTTTTGCAAAGTTCAATTTGATATCAGCATTCATTGTGTGAGATTCAAACAAAACTTTAAGATGGGGAAAACTGAAAAATCATTGGCCGTAATGTTCCCACAGTCCTCTGCTAAGAAAGTTAGCAAACCCTCCACAAAAGGAAAAGCCAAAACCTCAGCCAAGAGAAAACTTTCGATGGATAAAGCTGATAGAATTGAGAAGGGGAAGAAGGTTAGACATGAGGAACCCTTCCCAGTAGCTGACCCTAGTCCTGAGCCTGAGCTTCCTCCTCTCCCTATACATTTGGTACTGCCAAACCCATTCATTGAAGCTCAGAAGCTGATCCTAGAGCTTATCGTGGATGAAACCTTTTTCTCAAACAAACCTGAATGTAAGCTATCCCTGGACTACATCAGGGATGGTTCATTGAGCAATATTCTAACCCCTCTTCCAGAGAAAATCTATCCAAGAATGGTGAGATTGTGGTACCAAAACATGGTCAAAGTGACTGAGAAGGATGCTGATGTCCCTACTCTTGTAATTTTTATTGATGATTGCGATTTAGCTGTCACTTATGAAGACATTGGAAATGCTTTGGGGATCCCATTTCAACATGACCTTTAGGCCCTTTAGCTGCCCAGATGACTTCTTTTAGGGAAATGGCTGCACATCTAACCAAAGGCATAGTTGGCAGTGGACAGTCCATCATGAGGAGAGACTTAGCACCTCAATTTTTGCTAATGGACTCCATTTTGAGGGGATCTTTTTATGTCATTATGTCACACCTGACCAGAAAGAAGAACACCAATTTTCGAGGCCCTCTTTCATTTCTCTAAGGGGCAATTCTTTAATGCCCCTATGCTCATTTTTGAAGCCATGGCTGACATCAGTGCCAAGATGAAAAAGGAACAAAAGATAGCTGGCATACCATTTGGAAGGCTGATCACAGCCATGTTAAGGGCAAAATTCGACATTGATGAGGAAGAGCCATTCGAGATTATCTCCCCTCATGCATTTGGAAAAAGGGCTTAGACCACAAGCTAAACCATGTTAAATAAAATGAGGGAAGAAGTTGCACCAGCTCCTGTAGCTACCCTGGAACCTGCTACACTTGAACCAGCCCCTGCAGCTGCCCAAGAAGTTCCTATACCTGACCCTGAGGTGCCTAGCTCTTCCGCTGCACCCATTCCACTTGCAGCTGGTGTTGAACCAACTGTCACTATTGAGGTGCCCAGCTCTTCAGCTGCACCCATTGTTGAAGGGGTCATCATCCTACCCACTTCACCTGTCACAGCCCCCATTCCTTCACCTATTCCAACTGTTCCATCACTCATACCCACCATCATCCTAATTGCAGACTCTCCCTCTACACCAACAACACCAATCACTCTTACACCACCAGTTTCCCCTACCAATGTCCCAAGTATGGCCACAGAGTTTGTGGAACAATCTCCTAGCACTCCCCTTATCCCATGCTTCCCAGATTCACCAGCTTCTTCAAATCATACACCTGAAATCACTCATACCCCTGAACCTGAGATATTGACAACAGAGGCCTATTCATCATTGATGGGAGCTATCTTGGAGAACATTGGACTTGAATCTGCACCTCTACCTAACCCTCCTCATTTCACCCATGTGGCTACTTCCCCCTTCACAACCATCTCACCCATTGACCCTCAACAATCTACATCAATTTTACCAGTCCCTACTTTGCATACCACACCCCCACCTGACACAATTAGCCAAATATTCACCTTTCTCCAATCCATCCAAACACAACTACAAGTCAACACAGACAATCAATCTATAACAAATGCCCTTCTCCAAACCTTATCCTCCACATCCCAAACAACCACCTTAGCCACTGTACCTGTTGTTGCTGAACATGCTACCCAAACAGACCCTGAGGTAGTTTTTGTCGATCCACCCATCCTCACCACTGCTGACAATGTTACCCAAACAGAACCTGAGGTAGTACTTTTTGAGTTCCCTTCAACTTTCCTCAATGTCTCTGATCAAGCTACTCAAACTGACCTTGAGGTAATACTTTTGGACTCCTCTTCTCCCACTGCTGGGATACCTTTGGTCCCCTACCACTCCATTCCCATTCCCAGATTTGCCACTCTCAAAAGGGCTATGGAAGAGAACCCTTATGTCTGTCGCGATGTCCTCAAGGGGGTAGCTGATCTGCAAGCTTACATTAGAACCCCTTACGAAGACCAGATTCAAAAATTGGAGTTGTTCATGAAATTTGAGAGAGAGAAGATGTAAGACCTGCTGGGTCAAACTTTTCAGATGGTTAGGAGTGAACAGCACAAGGTCACCATGTTGCAAGCACAGCTTGAACAGGAAAAATTAAGAGCTTCTAGACTTGAAAAGTATATTGGCCTCACCAAAAAGATCAAATCTGAGGAATACACCGAGCTGCAAGGCACAATCCAGGAAAAGGCTAAATCGAGTTCAGACTCCAATACTGACTCAAGTTCTGACTCTAACAGTGATTCCAGTTCTGTTCCCATTGAACCAACTTTTGATACAGATTTTGACCCAAGTTATTAGAATACATTGTACATGTTTGTTTTGTGGGTCTGTCATATGTAATTCCTGCTTTCTTTTAACTTTTGTTAATTAAGTAATTCCTGTGCATTTCTTTTCCTTCTTCCCTGCCATTATGATTTCTGTTTAATTGTTTTCTTTTATTTGATTATGCACTTCAGACCAATGAGGACACTGCTCATCATAGGTTTGGGGGTGTAGCGGAATTACTAATAGTTTAGTTAAAATCAGTGCAGCTTATGATCACAGCAGAATTTTTGAAGATAAAGTAATTTCACACCTGTTGTTTTGAAAAATGAGGAAGTTAAAACTTTTTAAAATTGATTTTTAGTGTAATTCCAATACTTTCATGAAGTGAATGTCAGAAAATTTTCAAAATAAAATTGATGTTTTAGTAAACCTAAAAAGAGAGAAAAAAATGATGATATACTTCGGAAATTTGATAGAAAACTACACCCAGTGAAACTTGGGCCTGAAATGTATTCTTTGGAGATATGAATTGGCAATTTTTTTTGCTCTAGGGACTTTTTGAACCTGCTTACTATCACTAGAAGTTGCACATATTCAAATTGAAATAACTTGACAGCTATCATGATATTAAAGACATGATGTAAGGCCTCCTTTTTGACAGTTTGAACTTCAAAAAGCCCCACCTTTTGAAACTACCTTTGATACACACCAGTTGAGCTTTATAAATCCAAGTTTTCTTTGAAACCTCATAAACCAACCTAATCAACCTCATTTAGCCTAACCCTCACTCTGAGAATTCAGAAGGTAAAGGAAAGGAAGCTGAAGAAAGGAGAGTTGGGTAACAGTTTGGTAAAAGAAGAAGAAAAATAATTGAAGGTAATGATGTATCAACAAAAGAAATATGGCATTCCAGTCAATGTCCCTGAAAAAAAAAAAAAAAAAAAAAAAAAAGGAAAGGTCATTTCATTGGAAATTTGAAAAAGAAAGAGAAAAAGATGGCCACTTTGGCTCTGAAAATTCAAAGAAGAAGATGAAATTGTGCTGAAATGAAGAAGGTGTGTCTACCACCTCCTGACCTTGACTGACTTCTCAATTTGGAACTCCATTCCACCTCTTTATTCTTCATAAATTTCACCCATAAGCCACAGTACCACCCAAGTCAAAGTCCTTACTGATCAATGATGGATTGAACTGGCACATGGAGATAAGGATTTGTGTAATCTATGGTGAAAAGAGTAGTAGATTTAAAACTGAAAAGCTATGCCTATGCTCATGCTTACAGTCCTATTTGAGGATTGAAACTGCTCTTGAGCCGTGTGAAATAGTACAACCCTCCTATTTGAATGATGAGTGAAAACCCTGGTGAGAGTTGAGTTTGAAATCAAATCATTTGGGGTAACATCAAAACTAAATTTTCAAATAGAAGGCAAGCTTTTCATTAATTTTTCCTGTAAAAACTTTTTGACACAAACTGAGTGAATGGTAAAAGGAATTACAACAGAATTTTAGTTTTAAACTGATGTTTTCTTGAAGATCTTTTAAAGCTTGACTGATGCAGGTGTGAATAACCTGACTGGATAAAAGTCTGGTTTAACAGAACTGCATTGATATTAATTGATTTATTGGAGGAGTTTGTGGGTACCTTCACTGAAAACCCTCAGGAGACTTCACCTCTCCACTAGGGATCACCTAGGGGTTTAAAAGGCTTGTTGCATATGCTAAATGCAACTGTGTTCCCTACAAAAGTGGCCTTTTCATTATGTTTTTAATGTTGTCTTTGCTCAGGGACTAGCAAAGCTTAGGTTTGGGGGTGTGTTGAGAACTGGAAAATACCATTTTCCACCCCTTAACCTGGGTCTTGATTGACCTTTGAGAGAACTCAATAAGTGTTTTAAGTGCTTATTTCACAGCTAACAATAAAGGCAGGCTTAACCCTGAAAGCAGCATAAAAATGCCAAAAAGATGAGAACTCCGGTGAAACTAATGGAAGAAAGAGAAGGGACAAATTCACTGGCTGGCAAGATGCATAAACCAAAGAGGACAAAGGCCTAATCTCAACCTGGAAGGAGGATTGGAAGCTATTCGAACAGCAGAAGGCAGTACAAATGGCTTTTCGAAAAGAGCCTGAACTTTTCGAAAAGAACCTAAAATCTGCGAAAAGTACTAAAAGCTCCAGGTTTAGTTTTTGAAGAGAATCTAAACTTTTCGAAAGGATTTCTAAACTTTTCGAAAAGAAGAGAGCCCTCTAACGACACGGACACTGCGAAAAAGAGCTTCAGAAGCCACAGAACTTTGCGAAAAGTTCTCCAAACTGTGCGAAATGGTATTCTGAAGATTCCCAGCATCTGCGAGGGCAATTCAGTAATCTCTATACACGCCCCAATGCATTTAAAAACCCAGGGACATTCAGAAGATTCTGAGCACGAACCAAAGGCATGTTCCACCCCATGTGAACACCCAAAAATGAGATTACTTGGCGGGAACTTCTAGAAGCTCCAACTGATTTTTGAATTACATAACAAAATTGATGCTTCTGTCACCTGATTGGCTGAACCAGATCAAGCAGTTCTTATTGGCCAAAATAGATCTGGATCCTTGCGCTCGACTCCTATTGGTGGATACAGATCCAACCAATTTTGATTGGTTGATACACATCTGAGCTAGACTTGGGGAAAACTATAAATAGATAAACCATTTGCCCAATTTGGGTATCCAAATTTTGAGTTTCATTTCTATTCCCCCATTTTCATTTCAGATAGCTTGTCTGAAACTCCTGTAATAGCCTAGCTTTTATTTGTAATTGAGAGCTATGAGACAATTCTGTAATTCAAGAGAGAATTGTGTTCAAGACTACAAATCTGAGAGCTGTTAAGCTGAGCTCTGTAATTGTAATGGTGAATTTGAAAAGGTTGCTGTGAACCGTATGTTCTCAATTGGATTCGTGTTAAGGGTTCCCTGTGATCTCCTGATTGCATGAGACTCCTTTAGATTTACTGTTTTTCCAGCAATTTCCCTTAATTCATTACTCCTGTGAAAATTAGCGTTTGTAACCTAACTTTTTCACAACATTTGTAGTGATATTCTCGTTCTGAATTGAGGGTCCAGATTAAAGACTATTGGATGGTCTGTGTCCATTAAAGTGGACAGACCATAGCCATAAGCTTAACTCTAATCCTTGACTTAGATTACTTTCTCTTACATTTGTGCTTGTAGCCAGATGAAGATTGGATCATATCTCATTTGATCTACATTTAGTCTCATTTTGCACCAAGTACTAAATCAAAGTTAGATATTATTTCTCCATTCTTATTAATTTACATCAAATCTCCCCAACTCGGATCTTGATCATTTAGTTTAATTTTTAATTTTATCATGTAGTTAATGTGACAAATTCAACCTCCCATCTTATGTGCTTTATAGATAGGATCAAAGGTCAGATCTGGTAGCTCAGATCTGAAGGTTTATCTTACATTTTAAATCAATTCCCTATGGACGATCTTTTACTCACTTACATTTAAAACTTGCTACAATTGGCCTTGATCTTGCAGGCTAATTAAGTTCTCTCTGTGCTGATATTTTCTTATTCTTTTTAATTTTCCAAATTCAGTACAATTCATTATCTGTAAGTCTGTTTTCAAAACACAAATAAATCATGCACATTTAGAACAACAACATATACAGGTTTTTCAATTTAACACGCCTTTTCAGGTAGGAGAGAAGGTCTTTGTAAAGATCTCACTAACGAAGGGCATGATGCATTTCGGCAAATGTGGAAAGTTGAGTCCGCATTATGGTGGACCTTTCGAGGTGTTGAGCAGGGTAGGTGAAGTTGCTTATAGGGATGCTCTGCCACCACAATTGATAGACATGCACAACATATTCCATGTATCTATGTTGAGGAAATAAGTGAAAGATCCAACTCACATCTTGGACCATCAACCCATTGAGCTTCAAGAAAACCTGACGTTGGTTGAGGAGCCCATACAGATCTTGGACCGTAAGGAGCAGGTCTTACGCACCAAACGGATTCCGCTCGTACTAGTGAAGTGATAGAACCACTCAGCAGAGGAAGCTACTTAGGAGAGCGAAGCAGAGATACGTGACCAGTATCCGTACTTATTTGAATGAGTGTGAGGTAAATTTTTAAACCATGCGTTTGGATTCATAATGCATTGTAAATTGGTCCTGTTAGGTTAAGTAGATGAGTCTTTCGTTCATTTTCGGGTATCTCGAATATACAAATACTTTTATGATGATGATGCAAACCTTATGGTCCTTAAATAGAGTTACATTGGGTCTATGGAACAATAAGACATGAAACCAGCCTAACAGCCAAAATTCGAACGATCGAAATCGAAGTTCGAATGATTGAATTGGTCATTCGAATAGTTTGATGTTTGGTTCGAACGATCGAATTTGGTATTCGAACGATCGAAATTATCGGGCCTGGGTTTTTCCTAAACACTTCGAAGGATCTAATTATGAATTTGATCGATCAAAATTGTCGATTTAAGTTAGCGACAGGGGTTTTCTTTCTTCTCCGTGTGTTCGAAAACCATTATCAGCTACCTCGCGTTATCGAGCTCCGCATTTCGTGCCTCGGATCGGGTTTTTCATTCACCTTGCAGCTAAAACCAAATTTTTTTTCCATTTTTGTTTGAGTTTTGAGGATTGTTTTGGATTTTTTGTTTTGCCATGGGTCCATGAACCATGAATACCTCGCAAAAAGTCCCAACTTAACGAGCCCGTGCCACTATGCCACCCGTAGAACTGGTCGTACAACCCGTTGTGCGACCTATGGCACCACCCGAACAAATCATGTCACCCGTACAACCACCACAGCTACCATAAATTAATAAAGAACTCTCACATGAGTAGTGGACTTCGAAAACCATCATGTCCGAGTGGTCTTTCGACCCAAAATTTATCGAGGAACTACCCGAGACGAAATGGGCCATCGAATATAGCAAGAAACTAGGGTTGTCGGCTATTTTCCAACCCTACCACCCACACTACTGCTCCAGAATAGTTCGGCTATTGTACCAACACCTCAAACGGGGCGACGACCATCACCAATTGATCACTACGATAGACGATCTCAACTATAAATTTAACCAATTTCATGTCGTCGTGGCCCTACAATGCCCTCCGAATTACGTAGAAACTTTTGGCTTGTCAGTGCCCTATATCAAGGACGTGGCATTCCACGACGTCAATACTAAAATGACACGGGGCCAACATGGGTCAGGCCAATCCATTACCCAAGCTCAACTCCCTGACAAATTAAGGATGCTTGACACCTTTATTCTCAAAAACTTATGCCCATTTTTGCACAAGTCAGAGCATCTTGGGATTGTGCAACAGGCCTTGTTTTTAGCCTTTGAGGACCGTTTGTTTTCCTACATCGACCTAGTTATTGACGGGTTGATCAATGCCAAGGACGATATGTCTAAGCAGAAAGCGGCTCCGAAGAAAGAATTACCGTTGGCTCGATTGATTACTCACATGGTAGAGCAACACAATGCCGTGTGGGATGAGTATAGTATGGCGCCTGGAGAGCCCAGATTGTCTAATAACATGAAGGCTTATCGAACGAGGGAATGGACGAAGAGTTACAAACTTTTAGTTAACCACATGCCTGATGAGGGAAGTGTACTGCCTGAAGTTGTCGGAGAGGGTCCTGCGGGACAAGCTCCAGACTTGAGAGGAGCACAACCTGACCTTCAGACTCAGGGTGCCATCCCCACCGATTTTGATGTGCCCATGCCTACACGACTTGTCCCTACTCAAACGTCTCGACGCCGCGCAACATCTGGTGCTACTATAGACGATGTGCTCACAGAAATGAGAAATAATGATCGTCATCTACATCAGCGTCTGGATGTAATGGAAGAAAACAATTGACAGATGCACTCCCAGATAGATTTTCTTGAGGGTATGCTCATGTAGTACATGTAGGAGGCTTATGCTACCACATATATGCCCATGCTTGCACACGCACGTCTACATAAGTTTGATCCTCGTGACTATCGCACAGAGGCACCCAAACCCCCTGGACCTGCACCTGAGGAGGTTGGACCATCTGCTCCACCAACAAGTAATTAAACTAGATCCTTTTATTTATAATTATATTTAAATACATATACTTCTAGACATGTATATTCAATCTTGTTTTGATTTCGATATGTTTTCTGACATGCTTGTCTGATTTGCTCTGTCTACACCTGCATGTTCTAGTTAGTTAGTGGTTGTGATTGATTATCTGTTTCTGCATGTCCTGAACTTAGCATCCTAACTCTACCATAGGTATGCCCTATATTCTATTATGTTGTCTATTCTGATCTTCGTTCTGTGTGGTGAGTTTGAGTCACGGTGGGATTTCTTTTTCCAAGCAGGCCAAACTTGGAATGTGGACGTCTCTGTATGAATGCAACCCTCTATGGTGTTTATGGGATGCCACACGAAGTACATCCAGGTTACTATGAACCTCGTCCCTCAAAAAGCGTGGTTGGATAAACCAATCGCACTGTGACCCATTCTCGGTAGATTTCAGACTATGTTGTTTCTGTTTGTTTCCAAAAGTTTGCGTAGGATGAGGGATAATCGTAGACCAGTCTAGGAGTGTGTACTATTTTCGAGGATGAAAATTCCTAAGGAGGGGAGAATGTAATGGCCCTGAATTTTTGAAATCAAAACTTGACTACTTTGGTATGCGTGCCCGACATGAAAAGCGAGATAAATTTAAATTGTATAAAAATAATAATATTAATTATCAAGATTGTTGTGTGTGAGAAGTCATGTGTCACACATGACGCGAATCTGAGACCTGATTAGATCCTTGGTAGAATACTATGTTCTTGAGCATGGTGTATGTGCTCAACACAGGAACAAAAACCTTAGAAATGGAAATATCAGAGATATTTTCAAATTTAGGTTATAAGAGGAGGGGGAGGGTTAGAGTTTCTTCTCTACTTCCTTCTCCTTACTTTCTATTACTCTGTCGTCTGCATGTGAGTGTGTGAGGTTCATCGAGCATATTACGATACTCGACCTAAGTTCCGGAGAACTCTCCTTGAGAAACCTTAGATTTTCCAAACAATTTAGCCTAGGGTGCGAAGGAGTACATGTCGATCGAAGTTGGTGCAATGTATGTGCCCTGGGGGTGTGTAACCACCTCCTTTGCGAATGTGTAATTGCACGTCCGACTCTATGGGACACTAACTGCGATAGATCTCCAGATCCGGCTCCGAAACCCACTTTGAGCCACAAGCACCGTGAACCAGGGAATCATCTGTAAAGAGGTGAGTTAACATTAGCTTTACATAGTCTTAAATGTCCTTGTAAGTATATGAGTGTGTGAGGATGCTTCGATGAAGATCATCAAAGTTTCGGATGGAAATGGATTAAGAATAACGAACCTGAAACCCAACTAAAACTGTCAAATTCGAATGATCGATTATGGAAATCGATCGATCGAATCTAACAAAGCCCGATGGCTTTTGAGTTCTGAAGGTTCGAATGGTTCGATTTGAGAAATCGAACGTTTGGAGTTCTGAGTCGAACGATCGAATTGGGAATTCGATCGATCAAATTATATATGACACTTATAGAACTGAAGTAAATTTTTCTTGAAGTTGGAGCCCGATGAATTTGAACGATCGAATTGGAGATTTGATCGTTCAAACTACAAATCGATCGATCGAAATTGGAATTCGATCGATCGGATTGTATAAAAAGTTATACAAATAGGAGGTTTAAATTTTTGAAATTTGGCTTCTGAAGGAATGAACGATCGAACTGGAGATTCAAACGATCGAATTGGGGAATTCGAACGTTCGAAGTGCCCTGTGTCTATGTGCCTGCTGAGGCTTGGGAAATTTGAACGATCGATTTCTCCTATTTCCTGTTTGCTCTGGTTTCCTGTAAGAAACATTGTGGTGCATCATACCAATTGACTGATTGACACCTCTGATACTTAGTGTAATATGTATGGTCTAGGTGGAAACTATGAGGCTCTTAAAAAAGCTTTGGATTTGCTTAAAAAGACATAGTTTGAGGTAGGGGAAATTCAATCTATATTGCATTTACTTTGAATTCATCGGCGTAAGACTTGTATCCTGACACATGTTCTGATTTCTGTTTTTAAAAGCATGCCTTGCATATGAATGAAAGTTTTGTCATATCTAATTCCTGTTATCTGATTCTCGATATTATGTGATATGCATTTAATTTAAAGTTCATGTGAGGAATCCCATCGACTCGGCGGTATACAAGTGACCGGCACAGCAGGGTATCCGTGTATCTGATCTGTAATCTACCTTGCATAAGTTGCTCTCATTGCGCAGAGGCTTGATGTAATTCTTGAATTGGTTCATTGAACGACGATGGTCGGGATTATCCATCGGTAAACATTTGGCTACCACGTGCTATATTCACAGGAGTTATTTAAGTATAATATTTAAGTCATATAAATAATGTAAGCATATCATCTGAAAACTCTGAAAATAGATATGCTTTATGATATTTTGTCTTTATTCTGTCATTTAAATCTCTGCATCTGTTATCTAATCATTCAGTCTGATTTATCTATTCTTGATCATCCATTCTGAGATATATTCTGAAAATCATGTTTTACAATTAAAATGCAATATATGAGTTTCTTCTACTGAGCTTAGATGTAGCTCACTCCCGACTATATGTCACAGGTTCCGAGGCTTAGGGCGTAGGCACTGAGAGTGGCCCAGATTATCAGCCAGGAGCTGAGGCTAAGGAGTAGGAGGATATTGATATTCCTGCGGACGAGTACTACCCCTAGTTTGGGTATTTGACTTGTTTTTCTTTTGGGAGTTTTGTATGATGTCTGGATTATTGAGCCTGGTGGCTCACTCTGTCCTGCACTATTTTGTAGCTACATTCATTTTGCGTATACATCTTATTGGAACCATTATTGGGAACCATTATTGTGGGTGATGGATGGCCATCACCAATGGTTCTTCTTGGTTCCTTTTTGAAGACGTATACTTTGTTCTTTTGTGTATATATTCATTTATCTTTTACTTAATGTCTTATTTGTTGACTCTATTTGCCTTTATAGATGGTGTTTGCTCTGATTTCTACTTTAGGAGCAGACACGTATGTGTTTTGTTCTGGGGATTGTCGGTAATGATGATCCTGATGGCATGGGTTTTCGGGTGCGGAAATCCAGGCTGTCACAAAAACCTTGACTTATAGCACTTTTCTAATTCCTAGTAAGGCACCATGGATTCCATCCTTTTCTCTGCAATTGAAATTCTTTGATTTATGATATATATTATTTTCATGTTCAAATGTTCTTTGCTACTATGATTATAATCCATTCCTAGGTTTTAGTTAAAATTAGCTTTGTAGTGACTAGTTTCATGAAATCGGGTTTGTCATTTACTCTTTAGTTCAAATATGCTCTCACGGTCGTAAGTTAATGTGTGGATGATTAAAAGTTGGAGCTATTAAGCTAGTTGGGTATTGGGTACTTTCAAATGCATCTACTGTGGCTATGGATGGGGAATTAACACTTACTAGAGTGGGAATTTGATCACAAATAGGTATGGCAGTCCTATTGGGTACAATGGAAGTAATGGAGGAAGTGGGTCAGTTTTAAACTCAACGGGTCGAAATCTATGGGGAAATGGTGGCGTTAATAACTATACTACAAGTTCCGCCAGTTCTAATGCCTACATGGAATCTGGAGGTGGAGGTATTGCAAGCTTTGGAAATAATGGTGTAAATTGGAGTTTATCTACCTCACTTTCTGCTCAAAGAGGGGGAGGTGCGTCAGGTTATACAAGTGGGAATCTTGGTTATGGAAGTAGTGAGAACAGTTATCGGTTTGGAGGCAATGGTTATGGAAGAAATGTTGCCCAGACTTTGTATATTGATGGGGCCTATGCAGATTTTTATAATAGTAGTTCAATTTATGGGGACTCGACTTGGCGGTCTCCAACATCTAAGTCAGATGGGCCTGGTTTGCTTGGTTATGGACTTGGTAATGGAGCTTCAGATGTTACAATTAAAAATACTTCAGGTTTTATTGGCAGTTATAATGTCACCAATAGGCAATCAAATAGATGTGAGTCCTTTCTTTAGCTTCATAAGGGTTTTTATTTTGTAGTTTCTTTTTCTTTAACCATAAGGAAAACATATTTCATAGTGTAGTTTATGGAAATTTCGATAGGCTAAGCAAGAACTTGGTTCTAGGATATCCAGATGCTTGAATTTTCTTAGCGTACCTGTATTGAGATGATACATTACTAATACTGATAGGGAATACTTACAGGATGTGGCATCTTCACGTCCAAAAAAAAAACCTTATTAGATATGACTTTGCCCTTTGTCATTGTTGAATTATCCATCCTGAACTCTGCAAACAATTTTTTATTTTATTTTTTGACATCCAATTAAATATAATTTTTATTGGTAGGTAGGATGGGATGGAATTTGCAACCTTAAGCTTGCATTGTAATGTATCTTCCAGTAGGGGCAGAGCCACTTATAGCAGAGTGGGGCTAAAGCTCCTGCTTAAATTTTGAAAATGTATAGAGTAGGCTTCCTATATAGCTTTCTTCTTTGTGCACACCCCTAAATCTATGGTATTTGGCTTTTTTGAATAACTATTTTCTTTGTTTTAGGAATTAAGATATTGTGATCTTCTTGTAATTTTTTGGCATTTATATGTTATTTGCTATGAATGTGTCAGGAATTACTACTTAGGAGGATCATTCTTTCTATATCAGAGCTTATAGTAGGTAAAGAAACCCGACACACCAGGTTAAACAGTGCACTTCACGTATTTCATTGATATTCTGTTAAATTGATATTCTAGTGCTAACCGGAATCTTTGTTTCAAGAATTTAAATTCATAGAGCAATTATAAAGGATTTTGTGTAAGGTTTGAGATTTGAGTTTAGTTTCTACATTGAGTGTAGGTTTTTAGTGTTGGGTTTTGATTTAGATGTAAAATCAGATTGTGGGATATATTCAGAAGTGTTTGAAACCGATGGTATAGTTCATGTTTGGCGATGCCTCAAATAGTTTTAATTCTTTTTTTTCTTTTTTTTTTATAAATAGCTGTAATGTGTGGCAAATTGTTGCTAGCTCTTGTCACTTATGGTCTTTTCTTTTATTTTCTCAATGTACCAGCTTAATGGTTTATTTACTAGAGTGAAATTTTCAGGGATATCATCCTAGTTTAGATGTTTTGATTCATTTTTATGGGGAATATGGTTTCAACGGGTTTGATACCTGCCCCTTTTGCTTCTCAATTTCGTTGAAAAAATTTCACACTATTTTTTATCGCTTTATCTTTGTCTTAAAAATCCACCATTTTCTCGTTGAGCTCGACCAAGGGGCATTTCTTCTCCCCCACACCCTTCTATGTGGCACGGCCCCCTACATGCAAAAGTTCCTTTACCATATCAAGCCCAATATGTGATCTTTTACTGCTATAATGGCAAGCGATTTATAAAAAAAGGAAGAAAACTAAACAAAAGGCAAGTCCCTCAGGTAATAAATATATCAGTACATGTGGTTTTGACACCTTTGCATGGTTCGAAATTAAGATGCCACTTATTCTGTTCAAGGTTTCTGTCATATCTTCACATTGATTATGTGTTAATTTCTTTGATTACTGTGCCTTTTTCTATTATATATTTATCCACCTTCATTTTAGTAAATATATAAATATTTATTAAGCTTAAGGCCCAATATCACACAAGAATCTGCTTATGTTTAGGTACGTTATGATCTGACTGTTACTCTGTCTCGTTCATGATAGAGAGGAGAGGGTGATCCAGTTTGTTGAGTAAGAACCTAGCCTAGTCATTCTTTCCATGGACCAAAATATCGTCTGATACGTATCGGTTTTGGACCCCTTAAAAAAATAGTATATTATCGGCCGATACGGTCAATGTATCAGCCATATCAACCAATACGGACGATACATTGAAATTATCGAACGATAATTTCAATGTATCGTTCGATAACAATGCTTTTTAAAAAAAAAAAAAACTACCTAATTATCGGACGATACGAGTAATTTATCGCCCGTATCGTCCGATCATATGAAATTATTGGACGGGCCCCATGTATCTTTGTAAGGTATTTTTTAGCCTCTTTTTATGGAATTTTGTCTCCCAAATAGTGTCTAAACAGTCCCCAAACAATATCTAAATAGTCCCTTTATTTTCTTATACCTGCAAATAGTGTCAAAATAGCCCCTTTTCATTTGCTCCCAAATAGTGGCTAAAGATTCCCTTTATTTTTTTATACCTGTAAGAATAGTCCCCACTCCCCAACCCTTCCTCTTTCCCAGGCTCCCATGGTTCATTCTACACCTGCAAAAGCAAAACTAAATAAATTTTATAAGTCACCGGAGACGAGAGAGACGAGATCTTAAAACTAAACTAAACTAATTTTAAAATTAGTTTTATAAGCGACTGGAAATGAGAGAGACAAGATCTTCGCCAAATTTTTAAGAGAAGGTAATATTTTCTATCATAAAACTTCAATTTTTATGGATAGATCTACCATTTTTATAGATAGATCTACCATATTTATGGGTAGATCTATCAAAAATTATGGTAGATCTTAATATATGCTAGATCTTAAATTATAGTTTATTTACATTTTTATGCGAGATCTTAACAAATGTGCTAGATCTTAATATATGCTAATATATGGTTTATTTACATTTTAGGTTTACTTACTAATTTTACTAATTTTTTTACTAAATTAGGTTTACTTATTAATTTTCAAATTGTGTTATTAAATTAGGTTTACTTACTAATTTTACTAATTTTTTTACTAAATTAGATTTACTTACTAATTTTAAAATTGTGTTATTAAAATAGGTTTACTTACTCATTTTACTAATTTTTTTACTAAATTAGGTTTATTTATTTACTAATTTTAAAATTATGTTATTAAATTACATTTACTTACTAAATTTACTAATTTTTTTACTAAATTTACTAATTTTTTTACTAAATTTGGTTTACTTACTAATTTTAAAATTGTGTTATTAAATTATGTTTATTTACTAATTTTATTAATTTTTTTACTAAATTAGGTTTATTTATTTACTAATTTTACTAACTTTTTAAAAACTAATTTCAAAAGTAAATTAAACTAATTTTTTAAAACTAACTAAACTAATTATAAAACTAAACTAAACTAATTTTAAAACTAATTTTTTAAAACTAACTAAACTAATTTTAAAACTAAACTAATTTTTCAAAACTAACTAAACTAGTTTTAAAACTAATTTTAAAACTAAACCCTAAACTAAACTAATTTTAAAATTAAACTAATTTTAAAACTAATTTTTTAAAACTAACTAAACTAAACTAATTTTAAAACTAAACCCTAAACTAAATTAATTTTAAAACTAAACTAATTTTAAAACTAATTTTTTAAAACTAAGTAAACTAATTTTTAAACTAAATTAAACTATTTTTAAAACTATTTTTTTAAAACTAACTAAACTAATTTTAAAACTAAACTAAACTAATTTTAAAACTAAACCCTAAACTAAACTAATTTTAAAACTAATTTTAAAACTAAACCCTAAACTAAGCTAATTTTAAAACTAATTTTATAAAACTAACTAAACAAAATTTAAAACTAAACTAAACTAATGTTGAAACTAATTTTAAAACTAAAACCTAAACTAAACTAAACTAAACTAAGTTTAAAACTAAACTAATTTTAAAACTAATTTTTTAAAACTAACTAAACTAATTTTAAAACTAAACTAAACTAATTTTAAAACTAAACCCTATACTAAACTAAACTAATTTTTAAACTAAACGAATTTTAAAACTAATTTTTTAAAACAAACTAAATTAATTTTAAAACTAAACTAAACTAATTTTAAAACTAATTTTAAAACTAAACCGTAAACTAAACTAAACTAATTTTTAAACTAAACTATACTAATTTTAAAACTAAACAAATTTTAAAACTAATTTTTTAAAACTAACTAAACTAATTTTAAAACTAAACTAAACTAATTTTAAAACTAATTTTTTAAAACTAACTAAACTAATTTTAAAACTAAACTAAACTAAAATAATTTTAAAACTAATTTTAAAACTAAACTAATTTTAAAACTAAACTGTAGTTTTAAATTTGTTTTTAAAATTAAACATTTTTAAATAAGGTTTTAAAAAAAAATTTAAGTTTTTATATAATACGTAAAACTAAATTATGTTACTAATTTTTTTTAAAACTAAACTTTAGTTTAAAATTAATTTAAAAAAAAAAACTAAACTTTAGTTTTAAATTTTTTTTTAAAACTAAACAATTTTAAATTAGGGTTTAAAATAAGAATAATATCAAATAAATTTTCAAGTGTAATATAAATGTTTACTCATTTATGTAGGTGAAATAAATAAATATGGTACAATCATCAGATTCAGCCTGGCAATACGGCATACTAATAGATGGTGATAGACTCCGAATACAATGCAATCTTTATGAAAAGAAAATTATTGGGAGGAGGTATCACACAATTGAAGGAGCATTTGGCTCATGTTAAGTGAGAAATAAGAGGGTATTCCAGTGTACTCAAAGAGGTAAAAGAACAAGTCAGAGCAAGTTTACAGACTGCTAAGGGAAAGAAAAAAGTAGAAGCCGACCGAGAGAGAGAAATGTATGAGAGAATAAGGATGAGAGATCCACAGTTTCCTGGGGATAATAAAGATGAAGATGAGGATGTTGTGACAACGAGAGTGATGAGGGAGAGTGCTAGGGAAGCACGACAGCGACAAGATCAAGAAGAAGCCGATTTTCGATTTTGATCCGGCTTGAGGGGCCCATCCATGCCTGCTGTTAGTGGTGGATCTAGGCATAGGCTCCATGTTGTTGAGGCTGATGAGGACATTCAGGAGACCGTCGGGTTGCATAGGTCGGCATCAGTAAGGGACACCAGGTCGTCTACTGCAGGTCGTACTATAGGTCCCATGGATGCACTCATGTATCGGACAGAAAGCTCTAAGCAAAGTAAATTGGGTACAATTTCACTGAAAAAATGGGGAAAGGGGCTTGGAAAATCGATTACAAAGTTCGTGATATACAATCACATTTTGACTCAAGTTGTGGAGTCGCCGTACTTTAAAAGTATGATTGAAACAAGTACAGAAGCTGGTCCAGGAGTAAAAAAACCTTCTACATACGAGATATCTGGGCCCTTATTAGATGATGAGTACGAGGAGATAGGAGCTTATGTGAAGAGTTTTGAGGAAGTATGGGATGAGAGAGGTTGCACAATCATGTGTGCTGGATAGATCGGTCCCATAAGGAAGAGTTTGATCAACTTTTTAGTCTATAATGATGCCAGGACCATATTTCTAAAATTAGTTGATGCTTCTATACATGTGAAGATGGTTGATTACCTCTTTCAACTAATGGACAAAGTAGTTGAAGATGTTGAAGAGCATCGAGTTGTACAGGTGGTAACAGATAATGCCGTTAATTTTAAAGCCGCAGGAAGGCAGTTAATATTTAAGAGACGTCACTTGTATTAGACTCCATGTGCCGCTCATTGCGTGGACCTCATTCTTGAGGATTTGGAAAAGAGAAGTAAGGCACAAGCAACTATTCAGAAGGGAAGAACGATTACTTTCTACCTATACAACAGTGACAAGTTGGTGAATTTGAAAGAGTTCCCCAAGAATGAGTTACTCCAGCTTGTGATTACGCTGTTTACAACACAGTTTTTAGCCCTACAGAGCTTAGCTAGATATAAGCTTGAGCTGAAAAGTACGATTAACTTCGAAGTATGGGCAAAACATGAGTTAGAACTCACACAAGCAAAGAGACCTTTATGCAATGAAGTTGCTAACTTGATCTATAGCCCTGAGTTTTGGGCAGATGTTGACCACTTGATTGCGGTCACTGCCCCATTGGTTCAAGTGTTGAGGTTGGTAGATGGCGATGAGAAACCAATCGTGGGGTATATTTACGAGTCGATGGATAAAGCAAAAAAAACTATTAAAACTAAATGTCCTATAAAATATAAATGATATTGGGCGATCATCGATAAGAGGTGGGATACACAATTCCATCAGCACTTGCATGCCGCAGGTATAACATGTTAAACTTTTTATGTAGTGATTTTTATTTATTTATTTATTATTTTATATATTATTCATTATTTTGACCTATAGATGAGATTGTCCATATTTAATGTATAACACACTACTTGAATTCAGCCTTTCAGTATACGTGACGCTTCGACATGAGTGAGGCTGATACAATGTATAGCGGTTTACTTAATGTGATCAAACGAATGCTCCCTGAGTTGGCTGACCAAGATCAAGCCATCAAAGATGTGAGTAATCATACCTTCTGGGTTTTGACTAATAAGTCAAATGTCATAATAATATTATATTGATATGTGAGTTATTGTATTCTATCTTTGTAGATTAACATGTTTTGTAAGAGACATGGATCATTTGGGACCCTGTTGGCACAATCACAAATCAAGTATGATAAACCCGCTGATTGACGGATGAATTATGGAGGCGATGGCTCGATACTGAGATGAGTTGCAATGAGGGTTTTATCGCAGATATGTTCCTCATCCAACTATGAGCAGAATTGGAGCACATTTTCTCTCATTCATACGAAGACAAGGAATAGGTTAACTATAAAATGATTGAAAAGGTTAGTCTATTGCCACTATAATATGCGATTAAGGGGTAGAAATATGAAGAGAACCAATCGTGGTAAGCAATTTTATGAAGTCTTAGTTCATACAGTTTTTATTTAATCTAATTGATGAGACATATACTAATTCATCTATCATATTCTACCTTACAAATAGTGAATATTATGATTCCATCAAGTTGGATTATATATTCACGGAGGATGACCCTTTGAATGAGTGGATCGAAGAGAGAGAATATCCAGTGTTGGATACTGAGGGTATCACATAGCTGGATATTGCTGAAAGATTAGTGGAGGAGCAGACTTCCCAACCACCATGGCAGAAAAGAAGATTGAATTGTCATTCAGTGGTTGAATTTGATGACGAAATGCAGCCCGATAGTCATGATGATGATGATGGGGGTGATAGTGGGGGTGATGATAGAGGTGATGAACCCCACGCTAGCACTAGTGGTGGAGCGGATGATATTAATTCTTATTCTTATGGAGGTATTACCTCATGGGATGATGACCCGATAACAATGTATGACACTCCTATATTCAGAGGTGGAGGGATTGAAGGAAGAGGAGCATCAGAATCTTACCAAACACCACCACCACCACCACAAGGTCCACAAGATGATGTGGGTTATATGACTTCTAGCTTCGGAGAATTTAATTTATAAAATATCGAAGATTCAATAACCAGTAACCCATACTATCGGCCTCAACCAACCTACCTCGGGTCATATGACTTTGTTGGTTAAATTTTTGGAGGACCAGCCTTTACCAATTACAGTGAGCCATATTCGTCGCTAATGCCTTAGTTTCAAGGGGCACATATGATCATGGGTATCAATATGACCAATATAATAGAGAAAGCTCGCACACTGATGATGATGATCACGAGGACCAAGAACCACCAAGAAATTTAATGTTGCTTTAAGGTAAGTTTTTCATGTATAATATACCTTTTCATGTTGATTATGAGTCATGTATAATGAAATTTAAGTTATGCGTTGATAAAATTATGAAATATGCATCAAATAAGTCTTAAATAAATTTTAAAAAAAGTTAAAATAAATGGAAAATTATTAAATTTATTTTTTTAGATTTTTTGGTATTTTTTAGGATTTTTTGGGATTTTTTGGAGAAAACAAAAATTCAATGTATCGAACCGATACATTCAATGTATCGCCAATACATTGAATGTATCGGCCGATACGCGGTACGTATCGTCCTGGAGGCATGAACCAATAAATCTCCTTTATACTTGCTCACCAATCAAAATGTCGCCCTCTAGCTTTAGCCTTTACTTTCTCTTTATCCCTTTCCTAATTTCTCTTTTTGTAGTAAGCCACAAGTCCCTGCAACCATGAGAAATAGAGTCCCTAATTGGTGTCAAATAAGAAAAAATTATGACCGGTGCACAACACTCCAATGTTGGCGCTAGGGCTGTCAACATGTCAGGCTTCGGGTCGAGCCCAACAGAACTCGGGTCGGGTTTAGGCTCAAATAGAAAGCCTGAGCTCTAATGCGCTTAGGCTGAGCCATCCCTGATGTTGTAGCCGAGTGGTGTTCGAACTTTATTTTTAGGTAAAAAAATGATTAGACCAACCAAATTAAAACCTGGCCTGAACTTGGCCCCTCCCTACCAAGCCCAATCATTTAAAGATCAATGCCAGAATTCTGCCCAACCCAAACTGGATCCGGGTCGTGTTTGAGCTTATATAAAAAGCATGAGCCCAAAAGGATTCGAGTCAAGGCTGGCCTGATTTTGTATTAGGGTCAGTTCGAGCCTAATTTCTCGAATCGAAACTAATTTGGCCTACTAAAAGCCTAACCCGAACCCATCCTAGACAGCCCGCCCTAGTTGATGCTCCACTAGTTAATTTAATTAACTAGTGTATACCTAGAAAAGAGTGACACGCTATTAATATTTTTAAGTGGTGTGGCTGTAACAAAAGTTGGTGTGGTAGTAACAAATTCCTAACATTATTACTTTTTCATTTGGACTAATTATTGACATTATTTGTACATGATCTCCATTGCCTACATTGATTAAATGATTTTAACCATCCAAGGAACTGGTAATCTATGGATCTTAGTAACAAGACTTTGTTAAACTCAAACCATTGAGTATTGCTGATAAAAAAAAAAGGCCAAATCCTCTCTTTGGAGGTTTAAAATCGACGGTTTCGAATTATGAATTGATAAAATTATGAAATATGCATCAAATAAGTTTTAAATAAATTTTAAAAAAAGTTGAAATAAATGGGAAATCATTAAATTTATTTTTTTAGATTTTTTGGGATTTTTTGGAAAAAAAATAAAAAATTCAATGTATCGGCCGATACGCTATACGTATCGTCCTAGAGGCATGGACGATACGTACCGGATTTCCGTTATTTCGATCTGTGATTCTTTCAGTATTATATCTTTTTTTCTTCTTGTGACAATCCTTTCGTTCTTGAGTGCTCTTCAAGTTTTTGATGAGTTTCCCAGTAAAGATTTTATTATCTTTTGGTGTTTTTTCCTTCCAATATGACATGCTGCTGCTATTTCAAGCCATTATTAAGCTTGTTGACGGGATACTTTCATGCATAGCCACACTCACACACATGCTCATTTATTAGAGGTGATATTCCTTGTTTATTTCTTCACACACACACAGATATATATATATATATAAGTTATGTGTTATATGATCCATCCAATAGGTTGCTGGCAGAGATGGGGCACCATCATCTTTCGATGTGCTAATTAGCACCATGTTATAGGCCTTCCTAATCCATCTATTGACCCTGCCTAGATATGTATGTACATTGGAAGTACGTTTGAAAGAACATATTCATTTTATTTTTTAATATACCTACATGAATATACATACAAATGTACCTTTGGAAGAAAGGGTATGGTATGAATGTAGTCATATCTGTACTTGTTTGCATGTACACATGTATGTATGCATGAGAGAGAAAGAGAGATCAGAATTTGGTTGTATGCTCTTTGCAGAAAAAATGCACAATGTAGGAAAAATACATAGAAATCACGAGAAAATTGGGTCATTCTGTAAAACAATAAAAAAATAAAGTAATTGAAACAAAATAACAACCCAAAATTCTACTCAAAGTTCAAACCTTGATGCTTGATAGTTGACTCATTTCTTTGTATGTTCAAAGTTCAAACCTTGATGTTTGTAGTTTTATCACATAAAACGGCTCCCTGCCAGAGCAAATGGGACAAGATGCTGTGTTACCAAATGTGAAAGAAGTTCCTAGCTGGAGCCAAAGAGCGAAAGAGCTGCACTTTGCCTGGAAAGAGCTAACCCAAACACAGCCTATAAGAACAAACAAGAAGCACAAAGAAATTATACGAAAAATCCTGTATAGATTGTAATATCCTGAGAATTTAGAGCCCGGACACGTTCACCTCAATAAGCGTGCCCGAAAATGTCGCACAATAGCTTTGGTTGTTATGAGCAAATAGACTTGAGAGAATATTATAGGTCAAAGGAATTTTGATTTAGACTTAGTGAAGACCCTTGACCAATGACTTGTACACCGATTCGTATGTATGTGCTCAACACCGAAGCTAAGCCAAATTCAAGTGGATAGACTTTGTAAAAGAACCTATCATGATATTTGGAGAAAATATCATGATATTTTGGTTGTTCATTTAAGTTATAAAGAGAGAAGAGTGAAGAGGAAGTTTCACTTCTCTTCCTCTCGTGAGGACCAAGCCTTAAGTTTTTGCTAACTTCAACTCCTTCCCCACATTGATTGGCTTCAAATTTCGATCACCTCGCGATCTTGACCATAGAAAAGCCTTGCAATCGGCCACTGATTTGATTGAAGGTATTAAGGGAGAGTAGTGCCAATCGCATGTGAATCCATGTGTCTGAAGGTGAGGCTCTGTATATGCCAATATGGAGCTTAGCTGGGCATCTGCCGGCTTAAGGATTCGTTAGATTCGATCCGGCACTAAGTAATTGGAACATCAAAAACTGCGGGAGCCAACCTTAAGAGGTAGGCTTTTAAATTCATCTTGTTGGTTATATTTAAAATAGATGTCAGTTTAGTTTTGGAGGAATAGAAGTAGTGAATGAAAATTGGAAAACAACAGAAATATGTAGAATTCGAACATTCGAATCCAAATTCGAAGTTCGAAACCAAAATTGAACGTTTGAAAAATGGAATCGACGATCGATTTTTGCTCTGTTCTGACATGTACAATTTCTGAGGAAATCGAACATTCGATTTGAAAATTGAAGTTCGAATTCAAAATTGAACGTTCGAAAATTGGGATCGACATTCGATTTTGCCCTGTTTTTGGCTTTTTAATTTTTCTTAGATAAGAACTGTGAGAACTTTTTTTTGATGTTTTTAGACACTATTAACACTTATGTGGTGTTAATTACATATAGGTTAAGTGAGGGAAAAACCTTGGTGAGGACTGTTGCATTAGATTTGAATGGATCTGAGTCTAAGGTAGGGAAACCTCAATTTCAATTACATTTTTCAAATGATTATGTCTTTGTTTTTTCAAACTCATTTGAATTTGTTTCCGAACATATCTTGAAGTCCAAATTGGATATAAATCTATCTTGAACATAATTCGCATGAATTATAAACTACGAATTCCAAATACTCTTGAATATGAATGTGAACCCCAAATTGTGAAACCCCGCATCTGAGATATGAACAGAAATCTGCATTTGAATTATGAATTTGAATATGCATTTGAAATAAGTGCTAGAATTTGCATTTAATTTACGGTTCCCGTGAATGAATCCCAACCGACGCGGCGGGATATCCGTGACCGACACGGCGGTATATCCATGAGTTTGACTTTGAACCAATTTGATTGAGTATCTGTATGGCACAATTACTCTCATAACATAAGGGCTTATTCCGGCTCTCATGATATAGTAACATGAGAAGAACTTTAAGTTAAGGTTTAAGTCAATTAATAAAGGAGCATGCATAATTTAGAATCTGAAATACTATGAAAATTAGATTTTTTAGATTCCCATTCATCACACTGCATTGATCATTTAGAATTGGAACTTAGTAAAGGAATAGATATTTGACAACCATATCTGATTCGATTTCAGTCTTTGAAAACCATATTTATTCTAACAAATGTGATAAATTGAGTTTATTCCACTGAGCTTAGATGTTTGCTCACCCCGACTATACGTCACAGGTGTTGAGACTCAAGCTTAGGGTTACGAGAGTGATTCGAATTACGAGCCAGAGGAGGAGCCAGAAATCCCTCCTGATGAATTCTTTCCCTTGGTTTCGATTTGTGTTCTAGGTATATTCTTTTTGTGATTTTGAGTTGGAAACTGTATGAATTATGGGCCCGAGGCCATGTCTTTCAATTCCTTATATCATTTTGAGGAACTATTATTAAGAACCATTGTTTAGGTGTTGGATTGGCCAACACCGGTGGTTCTTCTTAGTTCCTTTTTGAGATATAACTTATTTATCAGAGATCTCTTTTGCATATAATTGTTTAGACTTAGAATTATGTCTGTATTGTTATGATATTAGAAATGGAGCTCCTTTTTACTCTGATAACTGACTAATCTGTCTGGTTTATCGATTTAGCGATAGGTTGGCGAACCGGCCTTCCCAGTATTTCAGATACGGTAAAGTCGAGTCATCAAAGTTGGTATCAGAGACTATGGCTCTAGATCCGGATGTCATGGACTATGGGCATGATTATATTTACAGTCAATATTGATCAAATGTTATTGTTGTTTAACAATTACAAATCAACATGGCCCCACGGTTCCGAGGCAAAGGAAGAGGTAGAGATGCACCAAGGATGGTTCCGTTGCAGGATATTCCCGAGGGTGTCGGTACATCTCGAGGAATAGGGATCACTACTCCTCTTAATAATATTCCTATTAGGGAAGAACAGGAGTAGGCAATGTTGACCGAGTGTTGGAGGCTTTGGCCAACAACATGGCTCAGCAAACGACTTTAATGGCTCAACAGACTGCTGCGATGGCTCAGCAGGCAGAGTTGTTGGCAGCTAGGCATCAACCCTCCAGGTTTGCAAAGTTTAGGAGGATGCATCCTCCTAACTTTTTGGGCCAGATTGATCCGATATTGGCAGAGGGTTGGTTGAACGAAATGGAGAAGATTTTTGAGGTGTTACAATGCACCGATGTTGAGAAGGTGCGCTTGACAACCTTCAAGTTGGATGGCGAGGCTAACCCCTGGTGGAAGTCAGTATCCAGGATTAGAGAGCTGGAAAACCCCAACGTGCCATGGACCTGGGTAGAATTCTAAGAAATATTTAATGATAAAGTTGGAGTAGAACAAGATGATAGTGCGATAATACGAGGCAGAGTTCAATAGATTATCTCGATTCGCTCCTCAGGATATAGCCATAGAGTCGATAAGGGCCAAAAATTTTAGATGGGCTTAAGGCCAAATATTCTTGTGAGGATCTCGGCTTTTGAGCTTGAGACTTATGCTTGGGTGGTCCGTAAAGTCCTCATAGTTGAGGAGGACATCGACAAGATGTATAAGCGAAGGGATCAACAGAACAAGGAGAGAGCGGCTCAGAGTCAGACAAGTGCCTATGATTAGGCAAATAAGAGACTTAATTTCATGAGGCCACCGAGATATCCTTTTCAATTGGCATACTCGCCTGTGCAATCCTTCCGACCATCAAGCTCTACTATGAGTGGGGGTTCTGTAGCTCAAGGATCCTCACGTGCTTGATCTTTCGCTCCAGTCCCTTCATGTACAAAGTGTGGGAAACCACACAAGACAAAGGGCTGCAGAAGGAATACTAGAGCGTGCTTCTGGTGTGGGAAGATCGGGCATATGGTCAAGGATTGCCTTGAGGAGGACTAAGGAAGGACCACTTCTGCTTCTACACAGAGATCTTCTCGACCTACTGTTCAAGGTTGAGCCTATGCCTTGACTGCGCAGGATGCCCAAACGTCGAATGACGTGATCCAATGTATCATTAAAGTTCAGATGTTAATTCTACCATTAGTTTCTATTGATTTGAGTTATAAACTCTTCTGAAAGACAAGCATGAGCACCACATTCATTTCAAATAATTAATTAAATCTATTATATTAATAAAAGGTACCCTTATCATGCGTCGTGAGGGTGACATGATAAGTTGATCTCGGGTCTACTCACTCTTTTATCACTTCTCTATTCTCTGAGAAGTTGGGCATCGTCCCCAGGCCCCTTAATTTCATAATGGCAGTATCAGTCCCTACGGAAAGCTCGGTAAGCATAGATACGGTATGTGCATCAGTTATCGTGATGATTGAGGATCATGAGACGATAGCCGAGATAACTATATTGAATATGGAAGGGTTTGACGTAATCCTCAGAATGCATTGGTTATCCTCATATCATGTGAGCGTGGACTGTCTTCGAAAGATTGTGACTTTTTGACCTCCAAGGAGAAAATCCTTTCGATTTTGTGGAGTCAAATTCAGTGTTGCACCATTCATTTCAACTATCTAAGCAGAGCGTATGATGAGGAGCGGTTGCTGTGGATATCTTGCTTACTTGGAAGATCATTAGGAGGAGAAGAAGGACATTGCTCTTATCATGGTTGCATGTGAATATTTAGATGTTTTTCTTAAGGATTTACCTAAATTTCTACCTGATCGAGAGATCGAGTTCGCGATTGAATTAGCATTGGATACCGAACCATTGTCAAAGGCTCCATACCAAATGGCACCTGCTGAGTTGAAAGAATTGAAGGAACAACTTCAGGAGCTGTTGGATAAAGGCTTTATCAGATTGAGTGTTTCTCCTGGAGGAGCACCGGTATTATTTGTGAAGAAGAAGGATGGGTCGATGTGGCTTTGCATCGATTACCGCCAGCTAAACAAGATGACGATGAAGAATCGTTACCCACTTTCGTGGATAGATGACCTCTTTGATCAGTAGCAAGGCTCAAGGTTCTTTTTAAAGATTGATTTGAGGTCAGGCTACCATTAGCTAAAGATTAAAGTGGAAGATGTTTCCAAAACTGCATTCTGCACGAGGTATGGTCATTATATCCTGGTTATATATCCTAGTTATGCCTTTTGGGCTAAAGAACGCGCCAACATCATTCATGGACTTTATGAATCAGGAATTCAAGCCACACCTCGATAAATTAGTAGTGGTTTTTGTGGATGACATCCTCATCTATTCGAAAACCAGAGAGGAATATGTGCAACATTTACGAGTGGCTCTTCAAACACTCAGAGACCACCAGCTATATGCCAAACTCAGCAAGTACGAGTTTTGGCTTGATCAGGTCAGTTTCTTGGGCCACGTTATCTCTGATGCTAGCATCACGATAGATTCAACAAAGATTGAGTCAGTTGTGAACTGGGAACAATCAAAGATGGTTACAGAGGTTCGTAGTTTCCTTTGTCTCACGAGATACTACAGGAGATTTGTTGAGGGCTTCTCCAAGATATCGGCCCGCTTACACAACTTACGAAGAAGAACGCTCAGTTTTATTGGACGGAGCATTGTGAGAAGAGTTTTCAGGAGCTCAAGAAGCTGTTGACTACAATGCCAGCACTTGCTATCCCTTTAGGCAGTGGAGGTTTCACAGTGTACAGTGATGCTTCATACGGGAGATTGGGCTGCGTGCTTCATCAGAATGAATGGGTCATTGCTTACGATTCAAGGCAGCTAAAGGACCATGAAAAGAACTATTCAACACATGACCTTGAGTTAGCAGCAGTCATCGTTACTCTGAAGATCTGGAGAAATTACCTCTACGGTGAAATGTTTGATATATTTACCGATCACGAGAGGCTTAAGTACCTATTCACCTAGAAGGACTTGAATATGAGGTAGCGACGATGGATGGAGTTTCTGAAGGACTATGATTGTTCTATCCAATATCACCCAGAAATGGCAAACGTCATTGCAGATTCACTAAGTAGGAAGTCTTCTGCTCTGTTGTCACACCTCATCACTAGAGTACATAGGTGGAAGTTAGTTGAAGATATGGCCTTATGCAGCACTTGGTTTGATGTGAAAGGTACGAGAGCTTTGATGGCGACCCTTGTGATTCATCTTACACTCTTTGAGAATATCCAGAAGCTTCAGATGACTGATGATGAGCTTATGGCGATCAAACGGGATGTAATTAGTGGAATTAAGGCGAATTTCTCCATTAGAGAAGACGAGACCTTATTGTTTCGAGATAGACATGCGTACCAAGCAATACCGAGCTTCACAATACCATTTTCGAAGAGGCTCACAAGTCTATGCATGCCATCCATCCTGGCAATACCAAGATGTATCAGGATTTGAAGAGCTTCTGGTGGAGCGGTTTGAAGAGAGATGTAGCTGAGTACATCTCACGGTGTTTAGTATGTCAACAGGTCAAGGTTGATCACCAGAACCCATTTGGGTTATTACAACCATTGCCTATACCGGAGTGGAAATGGGGAGCCATTTCTATGGACTTCATTCTGAGTTTGCCAAGAACTCTAAGGAAGAACAATGCCATCTGGGTCATCGTTGATCGATTGACAAAGTCTGCTCATTTCCTGCCATATAATATGACATATACCGTCA
Source organism: Chloranthus sessilifolius (assembly GCA_021018995.1). Taxonomy (NCBI): domain Eukaryota; kingdom Viridiplantae; phylum Streptophyta; class Magnoliopsida; order Chloranthales; family Chloranthaceae; genus Chloranthus; species Chloranthus sessilifolius. The sequence continues at coordinate 51,953,151 of CM037594.1, forward strand.
GCAAACTTGCAGAGTTATACCTCAAGGAGATAGTCAGACAGCATGGTATGCTGGTCAGTATAGTATCTGACAGAGACCCGCTGTACATGTTTCATTTTTGGCAGCGATTTCAAGAAGGGATGGGTTCTAGGCTCGACTATAGCTCGACATTTCACCCTCAGACCGATGGACAAACTGAGTGGGTGAAGCAAATCATAGAGGACATGCTATGTGCTTGCATGTTGGATTTCAAGGGGTCATGGGACCAACATTTGCCTTTGATCGAGTTCACCTATAACAATAGCTTCCAAGCTAACATCGGCATGGAACCGTTCAAGGCTTTGTATGGACGGCAGTGTAGGTCTCTGCTTAATTGGGAAGAAGTGCGCGAGAAGCTCATTTTAGGGCCTGAGATCATAGAAAGTATCACCGAGATAGTTTGGCTAATTCACGAGAGGCTACACGTTGCTAAGAGTCATCAAAGGAGCTATGCCGATCTCAAAAGGAGACACGCTGCTTTTTAGGTGAGCTTAATTGCATTAATCACCTTTACACTCCTTTAAAGGATGAAATAGTAGCTAATGCTTGCATTTCAAGTTGGTGACAATGCTCTTGTCTGAATCTTGCCTACGAAAGGAGTGATACGATTCGACAAATGAGGAAAGCTGAGTCCTCGGTATGTTGGGCCTTTTGAGATACTAGTTAGGCCGAGTCGGAGAGGTTGCTTACATAGTGGCTTTACCGCTACAACTATCCAACATGCGTAATATATTTCATGTGTCCATGTTGCGGAGATACATTAGAGACCTGAATCATGTGTTGGACTACCAACCCATTGAGATTCAAGATGGTCTGACGGTAGTTGAGGAGCAGATCCTATGAACCAAGAGGATTCCTTTAGTTCTCGTAAAATGGCGCAATCATACATTGGAGGAAGCCACTTGGGAGCGCGAAGCTGAGATCTGAGAACAATTTTCGCATTTGTTTCAGTGAGATTGGAAATTTTGTAAATGTGGTGTGATTAAAGAATGTGATGGCACTTTATTTTGGATTACATTCAATCTAACTTGTATTGTATACACATTTTGTAAATGAATATGAGTCGATGACATTTCTATTATTTTAACTCAATTATATAAATTGTTCCACTTTGGAGAACATATATGCAACCGATCAGACCACGTATCGTTGCTTGGTCACCTATAAATAGGAAATTTAAGGATCGAGCAATTGATTAATTGAGTTGGTTGATGTTTTAGGTTTGTACGGGCTTTAAACTGCAAGTACTGAACCTTAAAGAGGCCTCAAAATCCTCAAAATTTAAATTTTTCAATGTTGATAGTTTCTATCAAAATCGAACTTTGAAATTAAAAATCGAACGTTCGATTTTCAAAATCGAACGGTCAAAATAAAAATCGAAGTTCGAAATTGGCAGGCACCTGAGAGACTTTCGGCCAAAACCGAACGTTCAAAAATTAAATCGACGTTTGAATTTAAAATAGATGATCGAAAATAAATTCAACATTCAAATTTCTTGATTTAAGTTTGAGTTGAGGGTTTTATTTCCCCATTCGCACGCCTTCTTTGAGCAGAGCTTAGGATTTTCATTCCCTTTTTGTGAGAAATCAAGGTGCTAAGACCCAGATAAAGCAAGGGGCTTCGATTTGCATTGCAAGAACTTGATTCAGATTCTCAAAAAGGTAAATCCTACCTTCTTAATAAATTTGTTCTTTCAATTTTTGAATTTTCTTTGAGTTCATATATGGGACCTAAGAAGCAATCGGCTTCCAAGACCCCTACCTCGAAGAGACCTTCATCTAAGGCTGGTTCTTCTAGCCAACCACCCCCACCATCACCACCACCACAACCGATACCACCTCCTCCACCACCTTGTGAACAACCCAATGAGTGGTGGAGTGCAAAAGGTTTTGATGATGAGTGGACCTTTGATCCCGAGCTTTCCGACCAACAACCTACCACACAGTAGGCATATGATTATTTGGAGAGGGCTCAATTAAAAACCCTACCTACTTCAACCTTTTCACACCCATTTTCACCCTCGGTTGGTATGACTGTTTTACCAACACATGTGTAGGGGTGATGGGAAGAATATTTACACATCAATTGATGGACGAGATTATACTATTGATCTTGATGATATCGTGGAGGCAATGGCTAGTCCTACCAAGCATTCCCCAACCACGGGTTTTGCTGCACCAAACCCCAAACATTTAGCAGTTCATGATGTCGTGGTAAGGATGACACACAGCCTACATGGGTCTAGGAAATCAGTAACCCGACCTCAATTGCCGGACACAATGTGGATGCTTGATGTGATTTTTAAGAGTAGTCTCTACTCGTTTAAGCATAAATCGAAAAGGCAGGGCATCATCCAACAAGCTCTATATTCCACTTTTCAAGACAAATGGTTTAATGTCCCAAAGGTTGTATTCAAGGGCATAATAGCAGCTTGAGAGAAAATGGGAAAGAAGAGAAAAGCCCTGCTAAAGAGATCCCATATGCCCGATTGATATCTCTTATGATCGAGGATTATAATGGCGGGGCTAAATATGAGATTCTAAATGATGAACCCAAGTCCACCACCGGTGTTAAGACATATACACTATTTGCTTGGGTTAGGAGCTACAAAAAGTTATTCAAAGCTCCTCAAGAGGCAGCTGCACATGAAGTTGTCGATCAACCATCTGCTGAACAAGCTGCACTGGAGCCACAGGAGCCATCACCTATTCATATACCACCACCAGTCCAGCCACTGGTCCCACATGTTGATGTCCTTACCCTATCAGAGTTCACCAGGCAGATGACTATGGTGAGTAGTCAGTTGGAGGTCCATGACGGCATGCTGACCTACCTAATGTGACATGCTTATCCTACGGACAATGCCATCTATAAGGCTGATATATGTGCCTCCATGACTCGTGCTTCTACTTTTGGAGCTGGAGGCACTTCTGATCAGGAGGCTAAGGACGACGATGAGGATGATCAGGTGGAGACTTATCAGGAGGCTAGATCAGATGAGGGTGGGGAGGATTTGTGAGGCGACAGTAGATTCTTGATGTTCCTTTTGGGATTAAAATTTTTGGGGGTTGTAAATATTTTACATGTTGATGGATTATTGGAACCTGATTGTTCTACTTCTTTTGCTTACTTCATATAATTAACTATTCTGCTTCATTTTGGCTGTTAGTTTTGACCCTTGGATAAATATTATATTTTGAGTTTTACCTCTGTTATATTAAGTTGTTTGGTAATGCTTGTAGTTACTTTACATTCTGCGAGTTATCTGTTTTTTCCATAATTGTGTGATTAGATCCATTTTGCCAATCACTTCCTGCTTAGTTTAGATCCATACTAGACTGTTAAACTTGAGTCATGGTGGGGTTTGTTTCCAGGCATGTGGCACTTGGGGTGTAGGCATCCATGTACAGATGCAATCCTCTAAGGCAGTATGGGATGCCACATGTAGTACATCCAGGTTACTACGGTTCCCGTCCCTTGACTTGCAAGCATCATAAAGTCCATCACACTTTGACCCATACTAACTAGAGCTGATTACTACCTGCCTACTATAAACTAAATTTAGGGCTACATTTCCCTGTTTGAACCATTGTGAACTGATGGAATTTTCGAGGACGAAAATTTCTGAGGGGAGAATGTAATATCCCGAGAATTTAGAGCCCGAACATGTTCACCTCGGTAAGTGTGCTCAAAATGTCGCACAATTACTTTGGATGTTATGAGCAAATAAACTTGAGAGAATGTTATAGGTCAAAGGAATTTTGATTTAGAGTTAGTGAAGACCTTGGCCAATGACTTGTACACCGATTCGTATGTATGTGCTCAACACCGAAGCTAAGCCAAATTCAAGGGCATAGACTTTGTAAAAGAAAATATCATGATATTTGGAGAAAATATCAAGATATTATGGTGGTTTATTTTAGTAATAAAGAGAGAAGAGTGAAGAGGAAGTTTCACTTCTCTTCCTCTCGTGAGAACCAAGCCTTAAGTTTTTGCTAACTTCAACTCCTTCCCCGCATTGACTGGCTTCAAATTTTGATCACCTTGTGATCTTGACCATAGAAAAGCCTTGCAATCGGCCACTGATTGGATTGAAAGTATTAAGGGAGAGTACTACCAATCGCGTGTGAATCCACGTGTCTGAAGGTGTGCCTCTGTATATGCCAATATGGTGCTTAGCTGGGGATCTGCCGGCTTAAGGATTCGTTAGATTTGATCCAGCACTAAGTAATTGGATCATCGAAAACCGCGGGAGTCAACCTTAAGAGCTAGGCTTTTAAATTCATCTTGTTTGTTATATTTACCTAAATTAGGTAAGTTTATATGTGAATTTAAAATAGATGTCAGTTTAGTTTTGGAGGAATACAAGTAGTGAATGAAAACTACAAAATAGCAGAAATCTATAGAATTCGAACATTCGAATCCAAATTCGATGTTCGAAACCAAAATCGAACGTTTGAAAAATGGAATCAACGATCGATTTTGACTCTGTTCTGACAGGTACAATTTTTGAGGAAATCGAACATTCGATTTGAAAATCAAAGTTCGAATTCAAAATCGAATGTTAAAAAATTGGGATCGACGTTTGATTTTGCCCTGTTTCTGGCTTTTTAATTTTTCTTAGATAAGAACTATGAGAAATTTTGTTTGATGTTTTTAGACACTATCAACACATATGTGGTGTTAATTACATATAGGTTAAGTGAGGGAAAAACCATGGTGAGGATTGTTGGATTAGATTTGATCGGATCCGAGTCTAAGGTAGGGAAACCTCAATTTCATTTACATTTTTCAAAAGAGTATGTCTTTGTTTTTCTGAACTCATCTGAATTTTTTTTCAAACATATCTTGAACTCCAAATTGGATATAAATCTGTCTTGAACATAATTCCAAAATTGGATATAAATCTGTCTTGAACATAATTCACATGAATTATGAACTATGAATTCCGAATACTCTTGAATATGAATGTGAGCCTTAAATTGTGAAACCCCGCATCTGAGATATGAACAGAAATCTGCATCTGAATTATGAATTTGAATCTGCATTTGAAATACGTATTAGAATATGCATTTGACTTATGGTTCCCGTGAACGAATCTCAACCGACGCGGCGGGATATCCGTGAGTTTGACTTTGAACCTATTTGATTGAGTATCTGTATGGCACAAGTACCCTCATAACATAGGGGCTTGTTGCATTTTACTTAAAAATGGGTTCACTGAATGACAATGGTTAGTTAGGGGTTCCCATCTGTTTTATTCCTGTTCTCATGATATAGTAACGTAAGAAGAACTTTAAATTAAGGTTTAAGTCAATTAATAAAGGAGCATGCATAAATTAGAATCTGAAATCCTATGAAAATTAGATTTGTTTGAATTCCCATTCATCACACTGCATTGATAATTTAGAATTGGAACTTAGTAAAGGAATACATGTTTGACAACCATATATGAGCTTAGATGTTAGCTCACCCCGACTATACGTCATAGGTGTTGAGTCTTAGGCTCAGGGTTACGAGAGTGATCCGAATTACGAGCCAGAGGAGGAACCAGAAATCCCTCCTGACGAGTTCTTTCCCTTGGTTTAGATTTGTGCTCTGGGTATATTCTTTTTGTGATTTTGAGTTGGATACTGTATGAATTATGGGCCCGAGGCCATGTTTTGCAATTCCTTATATCATTTTGAGGAACTATTATTAGGAACCATTGTTTAGGTGTTGGATTGGCCAACATTGGTGGTTCTTCTTAGTTCCTTTTTGAGATATAACTTATTTATCAGAGATCTCTTTTGCATATAATTGTTTAGACATAGAATTATCTCCATATTGTTATGATCTTAGAAATGGAGCTCCTTTGTACTCTAATATCTAACTGATTTATCCGGCTTATCGATTTATCGATAGGTTGACGAACCGGTCTTCCTTGGATTTCAGATACGGGAAAGTCGGGTCGTCAGATAGATTGCTGTATAGATTCCTTTTATAGATAAATTCAAATTTTCTATGGCAACCAATATTCATTACTAATCAGAACAATGATTTTTAGTTTCTTAAAGCAATAGAAATTTAGTCCAGCCTTTAATTCCGGGTCAAATCCATTAAATATTGTGCAAGGTGGGAAGCCACAGTTTCTGTGGGTCCTTTACCTAAACTAAGCTTATTTTAACTAAAAATGTGATAGCCCAAATTTCTGAGTCTGAAAATCCGCGCCGTCAGATTAGCCATTAAGGCTGATCCCCATATGCAAACGCAACAATTGGTACATCCACACACAAAATGAAACAAGCATACATTTAATAGGCAGACAGAGTCCTCTAATGAAATAAATCTCCATTTCTATAAAAGACAACTCAAAAGATAACCAAAAGACGGCTCTAACCCCATGAAACTCACAAGGCTGAAAGAACCGAACCGAACCATTAGTGACAAACAATCGTCACCAATGAATGGTTCACAAAATAATATGCTGTGAGACATATACAAGTTTTCTTACAATACTACACTGGCTGGACATACCAAGCCTTACAAATAAACTCTCAAAACAAAGCTAGCACTGCACAAATCTACTAGAAGAACTCCTCCGGAGGAGGCTCTGTCTCCTCCTTAGGTGTGTACTCAGAGTCCTCAAGACCCATGTCCTTAGTACCCACCTCTAACTTTGAACCTGTGACATATAGTAAAAGTATGAGCTATATCTAAGCTTAATAGGGAAACATAAGCAACATGCATATTATGATATAAAACATATACTTCATGGCATAACCAGAAATATGCTTATCTTACTGAGAGTCATAATTTATAATTTTAAAGCATTTAAATTGAGGAAAATGAATATCTGATGCAAAGTTTCGAACACACTAAACATAGTTAATGAAATTGTCCTCTTAACACACACACTTAAATAAATTACTTAAGTAATCTCTCAAGCAAATATAGCATCGAGAGCCGTATATAATACCGATGTAATACCCCAAACATCTTTGTTCAATGAATAATTCACACAAAGTTTTCCAATCACCTTCGAATTAGGTGACTTGTGCCAAACGAAGTATTTCCACAGATTGGAAATCAAAGCACGGATATCCCGCAGTACCAGTCACGGTTATACCACCGCGTCGGTAGGGTGTTCAACACATGAACCTTAAATCAAGGTGCAAAATTTAACTTATAGTTATTTACCATGTAATTATGATAATTTATAATAGGTTTGTTTTCGAAGTCGCACACACACTTGTGTTATTCTTTTGTTGATTTTCACACACACATGTTCTTGATGTCACATACACATATCATAGCTTCTTATTGAAGTCACATACTCACTTATCGAGTTTCATACACACCCTTGTGGTTTCTTCTTAGTGCACATCCTTAGATACTTTTTATGTTGAAAAGCCATAACGAAGTTCATGCTGAATGACAGACGAAACTGAAACTATACGATCACGTACATATTCTTATCATATCACAAAGTTCAAGCTGAACGAAATCAAATATGCAAGTTACTAGGTTTTCCCTACCTCACACTAAGTTACGTGTAAGCTTCCTTATCCCAAGCTAGCTCTCCTAGCCCATAGTTCATGTGAAGTGCTATGAGTGCGTTAGTTGTAAGGGGAGTGGAGTCTTCATGAGAGGGGTGGAGTCCTCGAGGTCACGGCCCTGTGCGCCTAATACGGACTGCTCAGTTCCCTAATATGGGATACTTATACTAACACCATGTGATGTGATACTCCTTGTGTTCCGATGTGTAATTTGTTCAAATTTCGATTTTCGTTCGATATATGTGCTCGTACCAGTCAAATAGCTCACCATGAACATGCATCTAATTTTGTCTTTCAGCTCCATCCTAATATCAAGCATATTATTGCATGATTTGATTTTTGAGATATGACATTTGCAAAAATTTGCTCATATTTGATATGATATGGACAAGCATGAGCTCTTTTAACCCCTATTTTATTTATGCATCAAGAAACTTGAATTAGTTTTGATAAGAATGTATGTAGCAATGTGTTTTTCCCTATTGAGCTTGGATGAAGCTTACACCTGACTATACGTCACAGATGTAGGTGTTGAAGGTGAACGGTATCCGGAGCAAAGAGCGAACTCGGATTACAACCCTGCTGAAGAAGAGGAAGAGGAGCTTTAGGAGCAACATTTTCCCTAGAGTTAGGGAATTTTATTTTGGGATTTTCATTTGGAACTTTTTGAGAAAAGAGAGAGAGAGAAATGATAAAGATATATGTTTTGTAATTAAATACGCATATTTTGGGTCCATTGTTTAGATGAAGGTCGACCTTCGTCGGTGAACTGTAAATATTTTACGTTTCTTTTTGGCATGGTGTAGTCCTGATCAGGGGACTACGGATAGTTTAGACTAATTATACATGGCTAGTTAGAACTACTGCTGATTGTCTTTTATTATGTTATAGCTTTGCACTCACATTCCGCTGTGCTTACTTTGATTTCTTCGCTTCTGCTATTAGACTTACCAATGTAGTGAGGAAGTGACGTGAGTTTTGGGATACCATAATGTCACTGTAGCTCAGATATCGTATGTATGATCCGATGGCACGGGTTTTTATGGTAAGGAAAACCTGGGCTATCACAGGTGATATCAGAGCCCAAGCTTTAGGTCCTTTGAGGACCCAAAGATAAGACCAAATGCTTATGAGGCTAAAGTTTTTCTTGCTGAGCTATGATCTAATAGGAGCAATAGCATTAGAGTCTAATAGGACTTTAGGATTAGACTCCTAGAGTTGGATAATGGGAACCTGACGTCTCGTTCATGTGACCATCACAGGTCCACATGCTTCCACGAAGAGGAAGACCAAGGTTAGCCAATGTCGGAGGCGAGAACAGTGAGCAAGGCTTTGTCACGGAGCTGAACAACAATCCACTTGGTAACAACAACAATGCCTCTCGAGTGGATAACAATCTCAGGAATGTTCTCGAAGCTAGGAGGAATGCTGGACCAACTAACAGTTGCTAGAGAATGTTGCAAACGCTTACGGAAAGGCACCATCCATCTACATTTTTCAAGTTCTGAAGGTTAAGACCTCCAAGCTTTTATGCGCAAGCTGACATAATGGAGGCTGAGAAATGGATGAACCAGGTGGAGAAAGTATTGCAGTGAGTTCGTTGTACGAAGAAGAAAAGGTCAATTGGGATTAGTTCTAACTAGAAGGGGAAGCGGACCCATGGTTGAAGTCCGTAGAAAGAACAAGGGCACCGGAAATGCCGTAGACTTGGTCCGAATTTACTGACGTATTCTATCAGAAATATTTCCCAATCATGGAGAGAAGTTGAATGGAGATCCAATTTGCAAGCCTAGTGCAAGGGAAAATGAGCGTTCAAGAATATGAGACCGAGTTTAGCTACTTATCCCGATTTGCACCGACCGTTATTGCCACAGAATAGATGAACACGCAGAAGTTCGAACATGGTCTCAAATAGTCCATCAAGGGGAGGATATCCCTATTTGAGGCGACCACGTACGAGAGAATGGTGAGGTTAGCTCTGATTGCGGAATGTGACGTAGAGGAAGAGTTACATCAAGCGAGAGATGAACAAGCAAGGATTAGAAGAGCCCAATATCAAACGTATAGTATTGACCAGGCCAGTAAAAGGCCAAAATACTTGATGCCATCACCAACATCATCAGTCCCTGTGGCATCCTCTAAGCCTTTTAATCTTGCCAGTTTGCTACCTCTACCTCCAAGGCCTACGAGGCCTTTTTCTACATCCGGCCCGGCAACCTCAAATTTCACAAGGGCACCGTCAACGACATCGCGTGTGGCTTCTTCCACATCATCGTTCACATGTGCAAACTGTGGAAAGCCGCACAAGACGGAGGAATGCTGAAAGAATACCAAAGGTTATTTTAAGTGCGGCCAACTGAGACACCGCATTCGGGATTTGTCTACAAATGAAGGGAGCTGCACCAAATGTGGGATTTACTCGACCCACCATTCAAGGACGAGCATATGCAGCCTTGGCACAAGACACCAAGGCCAAAAGCGACATTATTTATGGTATGATTTCCCTTGAATTGTCAGCTTAAATGATTTGTAATTTAGATGAAGAAGGCGTATAAATAGGAAATTTTCTGTAGTCACTATGCCTCTTGTTGTAACAAATTGTTGTGCTATTAATACCATTATAAATGTTGTGAAATTAGGTTACGTCTATGTTGGTAAAAGTTGTGATATATGCGGCCATCTAGCATGTGTGTTAATAGACCCGGGGTCTACACACTCATTTATTGCACTAGCTATGGCGCAAGAAAATGAGTACACACCGGAGCCGCTAGACTTTATATTGGCAGTGACTACACCGACGGGCAGTTTTAAGAGTTCTTACACAGTGTGCCGATAAGTAATTGTAGTTATGGAACACCGTCAAACTACGACTGATTTCATCTTGCTCGAAATGCAAGAATTTGACATCATTCTCGGCATGGATTGGCTGACTACGCTACGACCTAAAGTTAACTATTGAGCGAAATCAGTCACTAGTTATCCCAAAAAGGAAAGACCGTTAAGAATCACCGGCATTAGACCCATTGTAGTGCCCTTTGTGTCCGCAATTTGAGCCAAACGGTTGATTAACACGGGATGTATGGGATACCTTACCTTTATTAAAGGACACAAGGACGAGAAGGTGGAAATAGTCAAAGTCCCTGTTGCCTGTGAATTTGCAGATGTGTTTCCAGAGGAGTTGCCTGGTTTGCCACTAGAAAGGGAGGTCGAGTTCGCAATTGACTCAGCGCCCGACACGAAACCGATATCCAAGGGCACCAGCCGAACTGAAAGAGCTAAAGGAACAGTTGCAAGAGTTGTTGGACAAGGGATTCATTCGACCAAGCATGTCTCCATGGGGAGCACCAGTGTTATTCGTCAGGAAGAAAGATGGATCCTTGCGACTGTACATAGACTACTGCCAATTAAACAAGATGACCATAAACAACTAGTATCTGCTCCCTAGGGTAGATAACCTTTTTTATCAACTACAAAGAGCAAAAATTTTCTCTAAGATCGACTTGCGGTCCGGTTATCACCAAATGAAGATACGAGTCGAGGAGGTTCCCAAAACAGCTTTCCACACACGATATGGCCATTACAAGTTCCTCGTTATGCCATTTGGGCTAACCAACGCACCAGCATCCTTCATGGACCTCATGAATCAGGTATTCAAACCTCATTTGGATCAGTTCATGGTTGTTTTCATTGATGACATACTCATTTATTCTAAGTCAAAGGAAGACCATGAACAACACCTATGATCGGCACTACAAACACTCTAAGATCATCGGTTATATGCCAAGGCCAATAAATGTGAGTTTTGGTTAAAGCATGTGAGCTTTCTGGGACATATCGCCCCAGAAGCAGGTGTAATAGTTGACCCTTCTAAGATTGAAGCCATAGTGAAATGGGAACGACCCAAAACTATCACCAAAATCTGTAGCTTCCTCGGACTCGCAAGCTATTAGCGTAGATTTGTAGAGGGATTCTCGAAGATTTCAGGACCACTCACCTAACTTACTCGAAAGATTGTAAAATTTTAGTGGACTGACAGGTGTGAGAAGAGCTTCCAAGAGCTCAAGAATCGATTGACCTCTACACCAGTGCTTATCATATCGACAGGCACCGGAGGATTTGTTGTCTTTATTGATGCATCTCACACGGGACTAGGCTACGTGTTGAACCAACATGAGAGAGTGGTAGCTTTTGGGTCAAGGTAGTTAAAAGACCATGAAAAGAACTACCCCAGTTACAACCTTGCGCTCGCAGCAGTGATCTTTGCCTTGAAAATTTTTAGGCACTACCTCTACGGCGAGACATTTGAAATTTTTACTGACCACAAGACTCTAAGTACTTATTCACACAGAAGGACCTAAATTTGAGGCAGAGGAGGTGGATAGAATTTCTGAAAGATTATGACTGTACCATACAATAACACCCGAGGAAAGTGAATGTCGTTGCTGATGCACTTAGCCGAAAATCATCGACACGCCTATCACACCTTGCGGTAAGAGTGCATAGGTGGATACCCCTCGAGAAGCTAGCAATGGCAGACACCTAGTTTGAGATGAGGGAGACCGGGGCAATTTTGACAAACATCAGGATCAAGTTGATCCTCTTCGAAAGGATCAAAGAAAATCAATACAAGGACCCGGAGTTTGACACCATTAAGCAACAAATACGAGAGGGAAACAAATTAGAATTTTCGATCAAGGAGGATGGTTCTATGGTATAAAAATCTCTTGTTTGTTGCAACCGATGCGGAGTTGAGGAAATAGATACTGGAGGAGGCCCATAGATCGTCGTATGCTATTCACCAAGGAAACACTAAAATGTACCACGACTTAAAAGAAAAGCTTCTGGTGGAAAGGAATGAAGCGTGATGTTGCTGAATTTGTAGCAAAGTGCCTTGTATGTTAGTTAATAAAAGCAAACCATAGACACCCAGCCGGTCTACTTCAGCCATTACCCATTCCCGAGTGGAAATGGGAAGATATTTCGATGGATTTTATACTTGGGCTGCCAAGGACACAAAAGGACTACAACGCAATCTGGGTGATTGTTGACCGGCTAACTAAATCGGCTCACTTTTTGCCATATAGCACAAGGTATACAGCTGACAAGCTTGTCGAGATATATCTGAAGGAAATAGTCCGATTACATGGGATACCTTCCAGCATAGTATCAGATCGGGACCCCCTATATACGTCAAAATTTTGACAACGTTTTCAGCAAGGGATGGGTTCTAAATTGGAATTCAGCTCAGTGTTCCACCCTCAAACAGATGGGCAAACGGAAAGAGTAAATCAAATTATTAAAGATATGCTCCAGGCTTGCATGTTGGACTTTCAAGGATCTTGGGATAGGCTCTTGCCCTTAATCAAATTTGCATACAACAACAGCTACCAATCGAGTATCGACATGGCACCTTTTGGAGCATTATATGGCCGCCAATGTAAGTCACCACTCAACTGGGTGGAAATTGGTGATCGTGTACTGTTGGGCCCGCAACTCATCAAGAGCACCAATGAAATCGTCCGCCTTATCTGTGAACGACTGAGGGTAGCTCAAAGTCGTCAAAAGAGCTATGCGGATCTTAGGAGAACGACTAAGGATTTTCAGGTAGAATCGTTCGCACAATTGTTGTATTGTGTCCCTATACAACATATAGAAGACTAACCGGTATAGTTCTTATTAGGTGGGAGACCATGTGTTTGTGAAGATCTCACCGACCAAGGGCAACATGCTGTTCAGAAAGCGGGAAAGCTCTGCCCTCGATTCATTGGACCCTTTGAAGTGTTGGGTCGGGTCGGCAAAGTAGCATACCGTGTTGCCTTACCGTCGCAATTATCGGCTGTCGATCCTATCTTTCACGTTCTAGACCACCATCGAAGTTCAAGGTGATCCCATGTTGGTGGAGGAACCAATTAAAGTATTGGACCGCTAGAGCAAATATTAAGATCCAAGAAATTCCGCTAGTATTGGTCCAATGGCAAAATCACTCTCCTACCGGGGCAACGTGGGAACGTGAAGCACAGATTCGGGATTAATATCCGGGCCTATTTGTATAAGAGAGTAAGTCACTGTCGTAAGTTTTCTTAAGCCAATGTAGTCTATTTAGATTTTATCTGTAAATGCTTGAAAGTCTATTTAGATTTTATCTGTAAATTTAGTTAGAGATACGACAGTTTGATAGATAATTGTGAGCGACTGATCGCAATTTATGAGTGCACCCCAAACCATAGATCATAATACCCATGTGTCACCACTTTGGTATTGAAATCCCCAATTTAGCACCATGGTCAAGCAAATACTATGGAAGCCAAAAATTTATACTTTTGCCCATAAATGAGGAACATCATATAGGTACAGTAGCCCGCTAGGAATGGTCAACTCCCCGAATGCCCAACTCTGGCTGCACCATGTGTGTGCCCTGCCCGCTCAAGCATCCATATTACACTCGAGCATCCACTTATTTTACGCATGAGCGTACATCGAGTACCATTCGAGCGTACCTCAGACCTATAAATTGGGGCGGAAACCCCAACGCTCATTCCCGCGATGTTTGAACTCTCTTTTGCTCGTCTTCTTCCTCTCCTCTCTCTTGTCTAAGCCCTAATTTCACCAGATTCACGCTAGCGCGATGCCTTTTCGTTAGATTCCCTTGGATTTCAACCCCAAGGGCTCTTGCGCATGTTCCTTCTCCATGGTAACTCTCTTTCAAACTCTCCTTTTCGATTAAAGCTTTAATTTTCTTTCCATTTACACTTAGCCATGGCTTCCAAGAAGCTCACGTGTCAAAACCTCCCAAGTCTTCTGCCCCCAAGCCGCCCTCTCCAAAAAAAATAAAAAAGCATTCCGCATGTGGACCCTGAGCCCAGCCTTGAGCTACCTGCGAAGTGGTGGGCCGACAAAACCATCGAACCTGAGTGGTTGTTTAGCCCCGACCTCTTTTTCAACAATGACACCACTGCATGGGCAATGAATTATATTCGTCGAGAAAAACTTGAATTTTTGCGTCAACCATTCCACACGCACTATTATCTGTGATTGATCCGTTTATTTTACCAAAACATGAAAGTCGGCATCGATGACCACGCCAATAAATTTACCATAAAAATTGATAACTAAACCTTCTATTTCGACATCCGTGACATTGTCGAAGCTACAAATGCTCCCCTAGATTTCCTCCAAAGCTTAGGACTATACCAGCTACATCTCGCGGAGATACCCCTTATCACCATCGCCACTGAGATGGCCGATGATAGCCTTATTGTAAATGGTGCCATCCGTAGGGCACCGCTGCCACCTGGAATGTGGCCCTTAGATGATATTTTTAGGAAGAATCTTTACCCCATCCAACATGACCAAGAAAGAGGAGGACCCTTACTTCAAGCCCTATACTCTGCACACGGGGACCGTTGGTTTAACGCACCAAAATTGATCTTTGGGCACATTATCTATGCCCACAATCACATGTTTAGCACAGCCCCCAAAACACCCTTACCGTACATCCCCTATGCCCGCCTCATCTTGCGAATTCTAGAAAACAAGGATACCAAGTGTGACGAACCTTATAAAATTTTGCCAAATGAAGAGAAGCACTCAGTTAATGTCTGCCAGTTGACGTTAAAGGATTGGAATCAAACCCTAAAAACCCTGCGCAGTAGCGCCAAGAACCGACTACTTCGCCGCCTACAATAGGCCGCCCCATAACAACCAGCAGCCGAGGGTGCTCAACAATCCCCGATTCAGCCACCTCTACCACCATCAGGCGATGTCCTAATACTTTTTGAATTCAAATGTCAAATGGAAATCCTTTTGCACCTCCAACTCCAGACTCATGCTCAGTTGTCCACGTTACGTGAGGACAACTATATACTTCACCAATGGCTTGACTACAATGAGGACATCATTATGCGTATGATGGAATAGGCCTACCCCACGACCTCCACACCATAATTAGCCCATGCAAGGCTATTTGTGTCTGAGTACACCTCGAGGTTTGCTCAAAGGGGGGACGCAACGAAAGCTGGTCCCTCTAATGTAGGAGCACGACACCCCGGGAAGCAGTTAGCTGAAACCTCTAGTAAGATTAAAATTTAACGCCGCCTTCGCTTTTGATTAGCTGTCATAGCCATTCATCATGCCCTCTTAAACTAAAAAGTGCTAGAGTACCACTATTGACTGATTAATTACGTTAGCATCTGTTGTGATTTAAATGCCTGCACTTCGAAATATATGATGTGATTAGAAATTAACGAGTGTCTGGTCAAATACCCTAAATATTCCTCACCATCAAATTGATATACTTTTGCCATGATTTAGTTCAACAACACTGCCAAATTTTAATTTGGCTGCATTTTGTATACCTTTGTAGTGCTTTAGTTAGTTCAACAACTGTACAAATTTTAACTTAGCCTCATTTCGTATACCTTTGCAATGCTCCAAACCCCATCATCTTAGGAAAACTAAAACATCACCTGTCAATTCCCTTGGGTAAACATTACACTTACCGATTACTTCCCTCAATTTTTTAGGACAAAAATTCCCATAAGGAGGGGAGGATATGACACCCCGTGTCCATGCACAAATTAAGTCCGAGCCACGTGCCATTTGGACCTTGAACAGGAAGAGCCCACATGGCCACTTGCCACCCAGGACCCTTAGTAAGCATAAGCCACACGCCACTTAGACCCAACAGTGAGCCCCCAAGTAGTTTTGCTATGGTTGAACCCAAGCCCATATGTGGACGGTGCAAATTAAACCTCATTGGACCCAAGTTCACATGTGCACTCAATGGTCGCAGTCGAATCGGGCCCAAAGCCCCAAAACCATTGGAACCATGACCCATTTGGGGATTATTAGGAGTTTGTAACCTTTTGGGCCACTTGAGGGCCATTTTGCCAGTGGACTGGACCACTCTTAACACCTCTAAAGCCCATAAGTAGCTAAGATCCATTAGGAAACAAGAAGGGTCAAAACCCACTTATAACCTAGGCCCTTTTGGTTATAAACCAAAGGACGACTGATATGCATTAACATTATGTTAGAGCCACACACTGAATCCCAAGCCCTTATATAAGTCCCTTCACATAAGCATGCAAAATCATTTGCATTGCTGAGAAGTCGGCTACCGAAGGAGAAACCGAGGGAGGGAAGGAGAGAAATCATCTGCTACTCTCTGATTTTGAGGTGTCCGTTGGAGCTCTTCTTGAAGAAAACCCAGCCCTACTTTGCCTGTGTCCTCCCCACTTCAAAGAGAAGACTCTCCTTCTTGGGGGAACCCTAAGCCTCACGGTCGTTCAACCAAGGCGAGAGCATCGACTGCATCGTCGAATTAGCACCGCGACGGAGTGAATTCGACGTCGGCACTGTGCGCACGATCACGAGCGAAGGAACTAACCAAAGGTAAACCCATTCCATGCATGCATTATATTTTAGTAGATGATTGCAGTTTTTAAAGGATGATCGATGATGTCGCATGAACAGTTTTCATCCATTGAACGCGTGAAAGTCGCCAGAGCTGACACACGTTGGGCTCGATAGATGGAACTTCTGCATGTGACTCAAATTGGGTAAAAAGGGGGTTTTAAATCTAGCAAATTATGGGTGTGATACATCAATTAAAGTGTAATAAAAGAGTATATTAGGAAAGAAATCTCGTAACGGTGAGATAGTAAATGTATTTTGTGTGTGGTGTGTTGTTTGGACCACTTGAGAAGCCTTAAGAGCTATCTCGAGTAGAGGCACCATGATGATAGAGATACAGATTTCTGGGTTTATGCTCGAGTGTACTAAGGACCGCTCGAGCGTAAATGTCATTTTGAGCCTACACTCGAGCATGATTCGTAGGCTATTTTGGCTCGGGTCAAACACGCTCGAGCGTGTACTGAAGAAGTGAACTGGGTTTACGCTCGAGAGTACTGAGTCAGCTCGAGCGTGAAGTCATCTGAAGCCTACACCGGAGCATATTTTCTAGGCCAAATCTTTTGAGTCCAGTCCGCTCGAGCGTAAAGTGAAGATTTACATTGAGTCTACGCTCGAGCATAAGTCTACAGCTCGAGCGTAAAACCATCGGAAGCCTACGCTCGGGCATGAACTTCAGGCTTATTCCGCTCAAGTGAAACACACTTGAGCGTAAACTGCAAGGTGCCACTAGAATCCGCTTGAGTGTAAGATACCCACGCTCGAGCTTGATGGCTTGTTTT
Organism: Chloranthus sessilifolius; assembly: GCA_021018995.1. Lineage (NCBI taxonomy): Eukaryota > Viridiplantae > Streptophyta > Magnoliopsida > Chloranthales > Chloranthaceae > Chloranthus > Chloranthus sessilifolius. The sequence continues at coordinate 51,970,900 of CM037594.1, forward strand.
GGGTTTTGTTAACTACTATGCTAGAAACTTGACACGCACACTCCGTGTTATATATATAGAGATATATAGAGAAGACCTATGGCCAAGTGACCCATCTGGACTCATGAATTAGGTGACGAAACACTAAGAAGAGCATCTAGAAAAGCATGCAAGGAACCAACAAGAGTGTGCGGCACGACATAAGGTAGGGAAATTGCCTTACCACCTATATGATTCTCTGTAGACACCCAAATTTGGCCCAAGGCTCAATCGAAACACATTTTGAGAGAGGCGCATCTCCAAGCTTTTAATGGTATGTATGGAACCCTTATGAATCACCCTAGATCCCTTAGGAACCTTTTCGAACTCTTAGAAACCCATTCAGACACTTAGAACCCATTCCGGACCTAAACCTAGCTTTCCTGAGCAATGGATGAAGAGTGGTGTACCAGAAATAGTTGTGACCTTCTACTATGATCAAATCTTATACCATTGAAAAGTAGAAGTTCTCAACTTTCTAACGGGCTAAGAATCACCCCAATCGAAGCTGTACACAAGAAGATATCGCGTTCCGAAGAGCAAGGGCAAAATGGTAAAAAGTTTGGAGACCCCCTAGGGATTTGGCTCAACTAATAGTTGCACCAGCATTAAGGTGGGTCCCCCACAGGCAATCGACTTCCCAAAGCCACTGTGCATTACTATTTTACTGTATATATGCTTGGCGCAACTAATAGTTGCGCCAGGCATATGAACAGTAACTGTGGGTTTTTGCCTCGAATTTTGAGATTGGGGTTTGACTTGTTGACCATCTTGACCATTGAGGTATGTTTTTCTAATTCTGTTACACTCATTTACTATCTATGTGCAACCTCTTAAGTGGTTTAAAGCCCTAACCTATGATCCACCATTGGAGCAACTCTTCACATTTTTCAAGGCTCCAAAAACCCTAGGAAACCTTAGATTGCTCATTACCTAATTGCTAATCCCAATTAGCCTCTAAACACCCTCCCTTCCCTTTATAAAGGCATGAAAAAATTTGTAAATTAGAGATTAAGGAATCCCTTCTCTCTCTCCCTTAGTGCACTCTTTTCATCCAAATTCCAGAACTTTCAAACCTTCAAAAAACCTTAGCCTTCCATCAAAAAGTTTTAGTTTAGGTGTGTGCTACCCCTTAGCCTCCCTTCTCTACCTCTTAGCTACCTCCATCATTTACGAGCCTGAGCCGATTGGTGGGCCTACTTGCGCACCGCATTCAATTTCTTTACGTTTCTGTCATTTCAAGCACCTTAGCCGATCGACGGGTCTACTTGTGCATTGTCATTTAAATTTCTTACATTTTCATCATTTCAAGTGCCTTAGCTGTTTGGCGGGCTTACTTGCGCTTTTAATTCTGTAATCATATTCCGCTAGTGAACGCCAAGCTGTAGAGGCGGCACGGGATCATCACCCTTGGTCTTTGAACTTAAGAAAATTTTCTTAAAAGTGAAAAATAAAATTGAACCAATAAAAGGGATTTAAATTGATTTTTACGGGATAGATTTTCAAGGGTTGGGTTATTTAGGCACACATATAAACTCCCGAGTCTTAGTACAGCGGCAACCCCTAGTGGTGATGATCCAGAAAAGTCTCCGCCCACCTAGTACCTGAGAAAAGTGCTTACACTTGAGGTATATCGGGTGGGTAACCTTCTCGTTACCAAGCTTAAAACTCGGGAAAAAAGAGAGCGATAGTGAACACAATTTGGCCTCTAAACCCATAGGATCAGTGAGAAAAGAGGCGGATCATATAAACAATTAGTCCCCGAAAGCCTAACTTCCACAAAAACCCCAGTTTGGAGACCCATTTCGGGTTGAAGCTATTGGTGTCAAACTAGCTGGAACCCAGTTTTAGCCTGGCACCACTATTACTTGTGCCAAGCTAAAAAATCCCCAAATTTACACAGGCGCATCTATTAGTTGCATCAGCATAAAAATGGGCACTTTTTGGTCTGGTGCATCTAATAGTTGCGCCAGCTTTGGGTACATAGCATCAGCCCGAATCTGGAGACCTGCTTCACTTCCCGAATTCCCCGATTAGTGTTTTTAGTGCCTCTGTTTAGGCCTCACAACTTCTGACACCCAATACGCCCTCGTCGATCAAAAGAAGGTGACTTCTTTTTTATTCCTTTCAGGGAATCAAGTGATTATTTGCATTGGTTTCCGTTCCTTCAATAGATCAAGGGATTTCCCTTTGATTCTTTCGAAGCGCTTCAGAACCTTGGTCACGGGACCTATTTAGGGTATGAGAACCACTCGAGAAGGGAATTCAAAAGGCCCTGAAATCCTCATTTCCTTTCACTTATAAAAATTCAAAAAAATTAAAAATAAAAAACCCAAAAATAAAGTCTTGTAGGAGAAGGAGGAAGCTTTACTGGCCCCATTCGAGGCACCCATACCTGACCCAATATCGAGATATGTCGTGGGCTGTGGACCTGGCTGACGCCGATCCCGACTCATCCCCGCCACATTCTCCAACCCATTCCTATACCGAAGAAGCCTTTACTTCCAACCCCCTTGCCCAATCAACCCTCACCATAACCGGCCTGTTCGGTGCCCCTATTTTCCCTTCCACCACATCTCAAAATACCCAAAATCTAAATTTCCCGTCATTTTCTAAAGTTATGCCTACATCCGTGGCCATCTCCAACCCATCTCTCTTTCCTTCCACACCTGTTCAAAACCCATCCTTTACCTTAACCAACATATCCTATTTTTCATCTGCCCAACCCAATCCACCCACATCCCTTCATACCACATCCAATCCCCCAAACATCCCCCCATTTACTCAAGTCGTGCCCATCTTTTCCGAAACCATGACCAATCTTCCTCACTCATTCTCCACCTCCATGCCCCATACATTTTCCCCATACATGCCCAATCCATCCACTAATGCCCCAGCTTATTTCTCCAATCCACCCCATACCCCACCCATCACCCAGGTCGTGCCCAATTTTATCAGGGCCATCCCTAAATTTTCTTCACACACCCCATCCATACCCCTCTAACCATCAAATAGCCCATCTCCATCCGATCCCCCTTCCATGGCCATGATGGAGGAGATGTTCCAAACTTACAATAAGTGGAAGGCCTCCCAAGGCATCCCCTATCATCCGCACCACACATATATGGATCCCTCCAATACTCTATCAAGCCTTCATGCCTCACTCCCCCATGCCCCCATCAACCCCCCATCATCCATACCATCCTAGCCCCCACTACCCACACACCCTAAAGCCCAATGGCCCAAGCCCCCACCACCCACATACCCCAAGGCCCAATGGCTCAAGCCTCCACTACCCACATACCCCAAGGCCCAATGGCCCAAACCCTCATTTCTCACATGTCCCAAGGCCCAATGGCCCAAACCCCCATTACCCACATACCCCAAGTCCCATGGCCCAGACCCACTAAGGCCCAATGGGCTAGACCCACCAAGGGCCTATGGCCCAGACCCACCAAGGCTAATAGGCAGGCGTACCAAGGGCCCATGACCTAGACCCACCAAGGCCCAATGGGCCCGATCCATCAAGGGCCATGACCCAACCCCACCAAGGGCCCCATGGCCTAAACCCATCAAGGGCCCATGGCCCAAACCCATCAATGGTCCATGACCCTAACCCACCAAGGCCCCTAGGGCCACACATATCATGACCAAGGCTTTGTGGCGCAAGCTTTCCAAGGACCCATGGGCCAAACCTTCATAGCCCAACCCTCCCAAGGCTTCATAGCCTAAACTCAAGCCCATCAAAACCTTGGAGCCTCACACCCATACCCTTCACAATTCTTCCAAATTTTCATCCATTCACAACCCTCATACCCAGCTTAAACCCATGCCTTACATCAACCCCAATTCACCCATATCCCAATATCTCAAAGTCAGTTTCAAGCCTTTCCCCATGCCCAATGGCCTCATCAGGTCCCATCCCAAACCCAATTTCTACTCATCCCATTACCCAACACACCTTCCCTCATCCCCAATGGACTCAGCCAACCCCCATTCATGCCATTCCCACCCAGTTCATGCACCACCAGCAAGAGAATCCCACCCTCACTGCACCTTATGTAGACCAGCAGTATAAAGAGGACGAGATTCAATATAGTGGAGCCTATGCTGGGGCATTGACCAACTTTAACCCTCCTCCTATAATTTCCCACCCCCTGGTAGCCCAGAGTGAAGTCCAACCGATTGCCGAGAAAGTGGCCCCCATGTCCAAAGAATCAGAGCAGTTGAAAGAGTAGTTAGACAAAATTTAGAAGCAATTGTTGAAAATGGGTGGTGCTGAAATCCATGCCACAGACTTCACAAATTTATTTTTATTTGTTGAGGTCTCCTTGCCTCCCAAATTTAAAATGTCAGCTTTTGACAAGTACAACGACACTGACAATCCCATAGCACACCTCAAGTCTTATTGTTGGGACTTGTGCCAGTATGGAGGGGACAAATGACTATTAATAAAGGTCTTTCAGAAAAGTTTGACTGGTCTGGCCTTGAGATGGCTTATATCTTTGGAACCTTCTATGATGAAAACTTGGAAGGACTTGACACACTTGTTTCAGGAACAATATGTCTATAATATAGACATTGAACCGCGTAAGTCAGATTTGGCCCGTTTGAAGCAGAACTCGAATGAGACCTTTAGCCATAATTTAGGGTGTTGGAGAGCACTGACAACTCAGGTTAGAAATAAGATACCTGGCGATGAACAAATAGAAATGATTTTAAAAAATACTTTGCCACTGATCTCAGACATTTTAGTGTACCAGCAATAGTCCATCTTTGTTGATATGGTAAGGAACACCAATCGCTATGAAGATGCTATAAAAAAAAGTCGCCTGAATAAGAATGTACCGAGTGGAGCCAGTGGGGTTAGAAGGTTTTCAGAACAAAGGAATGAGAAGAGAACAGGGGCCGATGTCCAGAACATTGCCAACACTAGGCCCAATAATAATATAACCCCATTCTAATTTCAAGCAGCCTTACCAGCACTAGTCAGAACTGAGCAGATACAGAGAGCAGGGAATAGACAAGGAATGCAGATGACTCCGGAGCAGAGGAGAGCCCGCTATGATCGAGTGTTTATGCTCCTAGGGCAATCGCTAAGTATACTTTTACCTTTACTAATTGAAAAGGGATTAGTTACTATCCATCAACCGCAACCTCCTCCTCACCCAATCCCAAAGAATTATGACCCTAATACTCACTATAATTTTTATCAGGGTCCGGGTCACCCGACTGATTACTGCTTCCCATTGAAGCACGCGATCCAAGATTTAATCGATGCTGAGAAAATCATTCCACCGACACCCTCTCAAGTGAACCATCATGCAAATATTTATAAAGTGCCATTACCCCCACAGCCTATCGGAGGAGCAGGTCCCAGACTCACCATCGAGATGGCAGAGAAATATGAGGAGAAATTTGAATTTGATCCATCGGATTATATTAGTGATCGGGAGAGCTATGTGGCACCATTGCCAAGAAATTATGAAGAAAGGAATATTGGGGTGATTGAATCCCTGAATTTGTTGGATTATTTCCCAACCCAGCACCCTAAGTTGAACCCTTGAATCTTATGGCTTATTTCCCATCACCCACTCTTATCAATTACATGCATATAAATGCATATCAACCATACACCACCACCCCCATCAATTACCTGATAGCCCACCATGCCCCTAAGCCCTCGCCAGCACCTATCAGCTACCAATGGCCTACTCCTACCCCTTTACCCCCAGTGTAACCACCCACAAGCTTCACCACCTCCATCTAGCCTAAATTTTCCACCCAACCAATCATCACCGAAATGAATCAAGTGTTACCCATACCTTCGAAACTCGTAGTGCAAGTACATCTGATACCCGCAGCTATATCATATAAGATTTTGAGACCAACCTATGATCCTCATCAAGTCCCACTGAGTTTTGAACAAACATATATCAATGTTAGCAGCAACAGAGAAGAGGCAGTGGACTTTGTTACCCAATTCGAGCAAATATTGAAGCAGTCAGAAGCACCGCCAGCAGCACAAGCTCAACCAGAGGGAAAGAAAGATAGCGCCGTGAATCCTTTTGAGAAAATGAGTCGAGAATATATACTAGAGACTTAGCTGAGAAGAATGCCTACCCATATTACTATATGGGATCTATTAATGACGTCCCTGCTCCATTTTCAAGCATTAATGGGGGCATTAATGCTTGAAAATGAAGTTAGCCCAAATGAAGTCAGGCAAATAATTGGTCAGGTTATGGCCTTGAATGCCATTTCATTTTCAGATGCTGATTTACCAGAGGAAGGAGGAAGTCACTCAAAGTTCTTAAATATAACTCTTGAGTTCAAAAATATGATAATTCCCTTAGTTTTGATCGATAATGGGTCTGCGTTAAACATATGCCCGCTGAGAACTGCCAACAAGACTGGGGTAGATCCTTGCATGCACGATAACACACGAAGAGAGATAATGGGAGAAGTTAACCTTGATCTATTGATTGGGCCAATGACCTTCTCCTTATTATTTCAAGTGATGGACATCAAATCCTTGTACAATCTATTGTTTGAACGCTCGTGGCTGTATGAGGTTGGAACAATACCATCGACACTGCACCAAAAACTCAAGTTCGCTTTTGGGCATCAGATTATCACCATCATTGGTGAGGGGCACAGTGAGAAAGAAAAAGCTACCAACAGTGTTGAAAAATCTAAAGTGTTTGATGTGCCGCACACCGCGGAGGACGTTGATCTCCATAGTTTTGAATACGAGGTGTCGACTATACTCCCAAAGCCCATCGAGGGCATCATTCCAAGAATTGAAGGTGGGATTGTAGGGGCAGTGGCCATGCTCCAAAAGTGGGGTTATCAAAAAGGAAGAGGACTTGGGCCCAGACTGTAAGGTAGAAGAGAGCTTGTCACAGCTAAGGGGGGTTAAAAAGTCAGATTTGGGCTAGGTTACAAGCCCACAAAAGAAGTGCGAGAGGCTAAGGAGAAAGCCCGTGTGATGGTAGCTACGAGAGATATAGGGATACACATAGAGGAAAAACCTCGTCCCAGGCCACATATAAAATATTCATTTGTGAGTGCCGGGGTTGTGAAGATCGACTGAAATGGGGTGACCCGATTAACCCCACATAAGCCTACAACACCTATTCACCCCACCAATCCCCACATCACCATTCCCTACCTGGAGATAGACTTGGCCGCGTTATCCCTCTTTGAGGAATGACGGTCCGTACCTCAACAAACTCCCCCTGTGATGAATCACCACAAAATTGTGTTAACATTTTAGGGCATCATCTCAGACGAAATGAGGATCAACATGATGGACGCTGACTCCGAAGAGTAGTATCGATCAACACCCTCCATCCAAATAGGTAAAGGAGCAGCCTCTCAGGTACGCAACTGGGCATCTTTGCCCCAAACCCTGGAAGTAGGGAGTGCCCTAACGTTTAGCACCTGTTTCCCTTAAAAAAACAACCTATAAAAAGTGAGATAAACCCTTGGTAGGTAATACCTTGTATATACAGACTCGTGCTGCCAAGGGTCCATCTCTGAAGAAAATAAAAATTCCAAAAACATTAAAAAAATACAAAGTTCAAAAATATTGTCATTTAAAATTCCAAATAAAATCTGACAAAAAGATGCCTTAATTGAAATACCCATCCCACGTAAAAATGACCCCTTTCCTATAAAAATACAAGAAGAGGTAGGTGTTATGAGTCTGGACAAGGGTCTCCCTTTGGAGGAGCTCCCCAATGAGCTCCTTGACCAGTTTATCAAATTTGAGCATGATCCTACCCCCATTGTCGATGAAATGGAGGATATCAATCTGGGAACTGAGGAGATTTCCTGAATTACCAAAATCGAAATGTCATTGTCTCCCGTAGAAAGAAAAAGCATGATCGACTTCCTTCGGTCATACGAAGGTATTTTTTCGTAGTCATACGAGGACATGCCAGGTCTGGACACTAATTTGGTCGAACATGAGTTGCCTCTCTACCTTGATATGAAGTCGATTGAGTAGAAGGTGAGACGTCTCCGACCTGAGTGGATGTTGAAATTCAAGGACGAGGTCATTAAGCAATATGGCGCGCTCATGGTATCCAAATACCCGCAGTGGCTAGCCAATATTGTGCCCGTACCAAAGGATGGAAAAGTCTGCATGTGCATCGATTTTTGCAATTTGTACAAAGCAAGCCCAAAGGACAACTTCCCATTACCGCACATCGACATCTTGGTCGATAACACTGCTAAGCATGGGATGCTTTCTTTTATGGATGGATTCTCCGGATACAATTAGATTAAGATGGCAGAGGCAGATCGAGAGAAGATGACATTTATCACTCCTAGAAAAACCTTTTGCTATAGAGTCATGTCATTTGGGTTGAAGAAAGCCAGTGTAACGTACCAGAGGGCTATGGCATCGCTATTTTATGACATGATGCACCGAGAGATTGAAGTATATGTCGATGATATGATAGCCAAGTCACTGGAGCAAAGCGATCACTTGGTAAATCTTCAGAAGCTGTTTGAGAGGTTGAGAAATTATAGATTATGTATGAATCCATAGAAGTGCACATTTGGTGCCATGTCAGGGAAACTATTAGGATTCATCGTCAGCAGGAGAGGGATCAAGGTCGACCCAGTCAAAGTTAAAGCTATCACAAAAATGCCACCACCATCTACTGAGAAAGAAGTTAGAGGGTTCTTGGGCAGAATATAATATATTAGTCAGTTTATTGCACAACTAACTCCAATCTACACGCCGATCTCTACTAAGGAAGAACTTGCTCGTTGAATGGAATGACGATTGTCAGGCAGCATTCGACAAAATCAAAAGCTACCTCCTTAACCCACATATTTTTGTACCACCTGAGCCGAGGAGACCACTCCTGATGTATCTCTCCACGACGAAGTCTCGACGGGATTGTCTTAGGGCAGCATGACGAGACGGGAAGAAGAGAGCAGGCTATCTACTATCTAAGCAAGAAGTTTACTAATTATGAGACACGTTATTCTCATCTGAAGGAAGCATGCCTAGCTCTTGTATGGGCTACTCAGAGGCTCTGCAATTACTTGCTATCTCAAGCCATTCTACTTTTAGCCAGAATGGACCCGTTAAAATATCTGTTTGAGAAGCCGGCTCTCACTGGGAGGACAACACATTGGTAGCTCTTGTTATCTAAGTTTCACATCACATACATTACTCAGAAGTCAATTAAGGGGCAAGCACTCGCTGATCATCTTGCCAACAATCCTTTACCAGATTATGAACCATTAAGATGAGGAAATCCTGTTCATGATGGAGGACGATGCTGAGGAAGCAGAGGAATCTTGGGTAATGCACTTTGATGGGGCAGCTAATTCTGAGGGTCAGGGAGTTAGCGCCATTTTGATTTCACTGAAAGGATCACATATACCAATTTCTATCAAGCTCAACTTCCCTTGCACTAACAACATGGCCGAGTACGAAGCTTGTGCCGCTGGTTTGCAAGCTGCTCTCGATCTAAACGTAACTCACCTTTGAGTATTCGGCGGTTCGTAGTTGATCATATGCCAAGTGAATAGATATTGGAAGACAAAAGATGAGAAACTGATCCCTTACCATGAACACCTCGAGGATCTGATATCTTGCTTTAAAGACGTGAGATTCTCATATGTCCCCCGGATAAGGAATCTCTTTGCCGACGCACTAGTAACATTGACATCAATGGTAGAAATCTCGTATGGTGCTGAGATGAAGCCGATCATGATCGAGCAAAGGAATGCGCCGGCCTTCTGCCTCCAAATTGAGGAACCTACAAAGCCTGATGATGAGCCACCTTAATTCTCAGATATCAAGAATTTCCTTAAGACACTAACTTTCTCTGAGGGTATGTCTAAGACGGATCGACGAACCATTCAACATTTAGCGGTAGGCTGTGTCATTTGTGGAGAATGCCTTTACAAGCGATCGTACAATAACATCTTGCTTAGGTGCCTTACAGAAAGTAAAGCGATCAACATCATGAGAGAGATCCACGAGGGAGTATGCGGTGCCCACTTCAGAGGTCACATGCTCGCTAAGAAAATTCTACGGCAAGGGTACTTTTGGACCACTATAGAATCAGATTGCTGCAAACATGTTCAGAAATGCTAAAAGTGTCAGGAACACTCTAGTCTGATACATGCTCCTGCCATCGATCTACACTGCATGACCACTCCTTGGCCATTTGCTACCTAGGGCCTTGACGCCATCGGAAGGATTAATCTGAAAGCATCAAAAGGACATTGATTCATCCTTGTCGCCGATGAATACTTTACCAAGTGGGTAGAAGCGGCATCATATGCCAACATCACGGCCAGTCATGTCGAGAAGTATCTCAAAAATAATATTGTGAGCCGATTTGGAGTACCCAAGGATATCATCATGGACAACGACACAAACTTTGAGAATAAGTGCATCCGAGTCTTCTGCGAGCAATACAAAATTAAGCACCATCGCTCGTCACCTTGTCAGTCTCAAACTAATGGAGCCGTGAAAGCTGCAAACAAGACGGTCACCCGCATCCTTGAGAAGATGGTCATCGCTTATCGAGATTGGAGCGAAATGCTGCCATATGCTTTATGGGCCTACAGAATATCGATTTGTACCACTACAGGGGTAACACCATTCTCCCTTGTGTATGGAAGCGAGGCCGTCCTATCAAGTTGAAGTACCCTTACTCTGAATCCTCATGGAATCAGGCTTACCCGAAGCAGAGAGAGAGAGAGATCTCACTTTGAACAATTGAACTTATTAGACAAGAAGAGACTCCTAGCCTTGTGTCATACTCAAGTTTACCAGGGGCGAATCACACGCGCTTATAATAAACGTGTCCGCAGTCGAGATCTGAAGATAGGAGATACTGTGTTGAAGAAGATCTTCCCATCCCTCCACGCTGATCCGAGAGGGAAATTCAAGCCAAACTAGGAGGGACCTTACGTTGTCCGAGAAGTGTTGCCGGGATATGCCATCCTCCTCGCCACCATGGACGGAGATCATCTTCCAGAGCCCATCAATGCTGGATATGTTCGATGGTTATACGCTTAGTCTATCACGATAAGGTAAGTATTGGCGAAACAAATATGTGACTGCTTAAGAACCATCCAAAAGAGGCCATCATTCCAAGCACAGTAGCCAAAAAGCATCCCTAAAAATGATAATATCCTCTGCTACCCCATTTTGAGTCTTGGTCTTTCTTTCAATAAACTCCTTCCCCGAAAAAAAGAGAAGAGAAAAAGTGTGTACATATACAAAAAAGATGAAGTAACATCAAAATCTAAAAACAATCGAAAAAGCCAAACCCCAAAAAGAGATTGCCTGAAATAAAACAAAGAAAAAAAGAAAAAATATAGAAGAATTATGGGGCATGTACGATAAAATCCCCCAAGGAAGAAAGTATGTTGTGAAAAACTGAGACCATATCAAGGAAACCCTTTTTAGCCCAACATACCTTCAAATCCTAACCTGACCCATGGCCAAGCTACACCCTAAAGAAAGCCCTCTTTTTAGGTTCACAAGCAATCATAGTATCGGTTAAGTCAACATAAGCCGAGTTGTGAGATGACACCGGATCCCATTTGGTCGACTATGATGGATTCAACGTCTATGTAGTGGCTTTTGAAAAAATGAAAGAAAAAAATATATAAAATAAAAATACAAGCTCAAAGCAAGATGGACATAATGAAAATCCGAAAGGGCGCTATGGGTAAAATCAGCTATGGGAGCTCTTCTCTCTTGCTAGTGCCCAGATAAGAAAATATTCTTCCTCAACACTCCATCCATAAATAGTAAGCTTGGATCCAAGTCTCTTTTTTTGATGGACACCCTTAATGATGTAATCCCTCCAGTAATCTCATTTGAAATCTCTGTAATGGTGGCAGTCAGTGGTGCTCCCAAGCCACACTCAGGGTTGGAGGTGGCTAGTGTTCCTAGGATTACTGCTATCCCAGCTGGGCTTACCAGCATTTCAAAGTTATTAATTAAGACCAACAGCACAGGGTTTCCATCATCACTTCTCTTGACCCTGATATTCTGATAGAACAACCACACTAGCCTAGAAAAAACTAACTGTAATGGGGACCTAAGTAGGGGTAATAAGGAAGCCTTGGCTAGGAATTCAATGGATGCAGCAGCTAAGGGCTCTTCCTTAAAAAATGCCTTATCAAAGGCAGTCTCAGGATACAATTCAATGGTAGCCAAGAACTCAGAAGGAGTTGTCAGTGGGTTGGTCTCTGGGACAACCTCCTTGCCTTTCTTTTGCTTTTTCTTAGATTTCTTAGGGCTTTTGAAAACAGGAGGGTATGTCTCTAGTCCTCTTCTTAGGTGGTGAATTTTTCTTGGGAACAGGGGCATCAGAGGCAACAGTTGATGCAGTGGCCTCCACACTAGCTACCCCTGCAATCCTCACATATTTTCTTGTGGCCACGGGTTGGTCAGTTGGTTGAGGGTTCACCAAGGCTGCTAGACTATCAATGAATTTGGAGCTCTTAGCCATGGTTACACAGATTTCTAAAATTTTGGTCTTGAAACACCAATCTAAGGTAGCTCACAATCCACTAAGAGTACTCCACACAGATCCCTTTAAAAATCAATTATCCAAGCAAAGAAATACTAAGTAAAGATTACAACTAGGGGGAAATAGAGCACTTACCCTTATAAGCTAGGGTTTCAATTGAAATGTCGCACCGTGAATTTGCTTCAGTAGAATGGGCAATAAAGGAGAAAGAATGGAGAGGAGGGCTCGAAAGTTTGCTTTGAAAGTTAGGGCAAAGAGATAGAAGAATGAAAAATAAAAAAGTCATGGGGTATAAATGGGCAAAACCGATGCCTCGCGAGGTTGTCACCAGGTAGTCACAGAGCAGAGTACATCTCGCGCAGCAGAAGTGGAATTAATCTTGTGACAAGTATATTTGCAGAGAACCAGGGGCCTCGTAGGGTTCCATCTACAATCATCCTTCAAGTGTTTCACTCGCAAGGCTCTCGCGGAGATGCAAATTTCATAACAAAGCCTTGCGAGCACACTATAATTGATTGATTTATGGCTCGCGAGGCTCAGCTAGCCATGCGAGAAAGCCTAAAACTGCTCGTGAGGGTAAGATGCAAGCCACTGAGCTTCGGGACCAAGCTAACTCCAATACTTCTCAGTGCCTGCACACTGGTGTTGGTGCGCACTTTTTCTGGGTTCCTCTCGGTCCTCGTTGAATCAGTGGCCCAATTCTGTCCAAGAGGACTCTAGTGATGCAGAGTTTGGAATGGTACAAGTAAAATAAAATAAAATAAAATAAAAAGGGGGGTTTTCTAGAAAGATTTCTAGTTTGTTGCAATCGCCAGCTGCAGATATTTAATGACACTGCAACACGTCTATGATCACGCTTTAGAGTGGGTGTGGGTTACATTTATACCGAATCACGACCTAACGCCAAAGAAGCTATGACTTTCTTATAATTTAGATAGTTCGCTTTTCTTTTGTTATTATTATAATTTGGATCGGTTCAGATTCCCTAATTCTATTGTGAGTTTAGTGGTGTAGATTTATTATGGTGATTTAATCTAATATTATGATTCTATTAGGTGTCTAATTAATTCAGTTTCCTAATCCTACTACAAGTCCAATTGATATCAATCTCCTTATTGTACTAGGAATGCAAGCATGTTGGTTATGATAAAAACTCTAATTAAATCAAGTATGCTAATTATACTAGAATTCTAAGTAAAGTAAGTGTACTAGTCCTGCTGCAATTCTAATTGAAATAGAGAACTAATTTTACTATGACTCTAATTTAAGCAAGAAATTAATTTTATTAATTCTAATTAAAACAAATAAACTAATTTTATTAAGAAAACTAATTAAAATAAATAAACTAACTATACTAAAAATCTAATTAAAATAAAGGAACTAATTTTATTAGAATTAGAATCAGATCAATTATTCTAAGGATCTAATAAAAATAAAGCATGTAAATTACTCATACTAAGAATCTAAGAAATTTGTGGACTTAATTTTCTAATTCTAATTAAAGCAACAAAATAATTCTAAAAAAAAGGGGTTTTGGGCCCGCTATGCTAAGGAGGATTGGCCTCATTCCCGAGTACCCTCTGTAATCTCCCTTGGGCAAATCGGGTGGCTGAGGTTAAGAATAAATTGGATGTTGGATTATAAAAATAGTATTTTTAGACTTTTGGAGTCATTTTTAGGATTATAATTAAGAATTAAATTATGAAATTAGGATTGTAGAAGACTAATTGATATTTAGGATTTTGGAAATATTAAACTAAGGGATTAAAACTATAATTTAAAATTTGAAGGACTGAATTCGGGTCTGAAATCAGAAATCCAGGCTGTATGATTAAGGACTAGTTCTAGAAACTATGAACTAGAACCAGAGATTAATGATAGGACTGGAGATTGAGATTTTAGAACAAAATTAAGTCTATGGTTAGTGGATCGGGTCATCAGATTAAGGACTGGTTCTAGAAACTGAGAACTAGAACCATATATTAAAACTACGGTCCGAAAAATGGTGCTATGGTCTAAGACTGAATTAATATTAATAATTAAAATTAAGAAAATCCTAAGTCCAAGGACTAAGAACTACGGTCAAAAATTAGAAATTACCTAAGGTCGAGGTTGCGGAGAGAAATCCTGAAGATTCGAAGCTTGAATCTCAAAATCATGGCTAGGTTGCTCTATGGGTTCGTCCTCGGTGTTATCTAGTTTCGAAATCCCAAAAAAGTTCATTCTCTCTCGTTGTGTTTTTCTATTCGTGGATCGAAAAAAGCTTTTATAGGTTTTTCTCCAATTACACACCTTGTTTCAGGTGTTTAACTGAATTACGTGTCGTTTTCTTAGTGCTTAATCGCATTGAGCCGGTCATCGACTCAGTGAGCGACCGACTGACTTGCTCAGTGAGTTTCATAGTCCTATTTATATTAGAACTAATTACGCGCCTAGCGTGGAGTGCGCGATCTGATTAAGCTTCTCATCTGAAGCGCTTGATCGAGGAAGCTTAGGGGTCAAGGACGATAAGACTCGGTCGGGCATAGGACAATTATGCGTCGGTGGTGGGGCGCTCAATCGGATCACATGTCTCATGTTAGGTGCATGATCGAGACTCGAGGTGGTCTGGGAAAAGAAGGCTGGTCTGAAAAGGGGACTGATTGAACATTTATGGCTTTACGTGTAATCGAATTGCAAGTGCGATTTTAGGCACGTAATTCGGGGTTGTCTGGGTTCGGGTCGGGTTTGAAATGCGAGCTATTATTTTAGCTTGCATTCTAACTATATACTATTGTTTCAGTATATAGTCTCTCTACGTTGGGACCTGAACCACAGAGCTATTATTTCAGCCTGTGTTCAGCCATGTACTATTGTTTCAGTGCATTGTTCCCAAGTCAGGGTCAGGGGGGATTGAAATGTCAGACTATTATTTCAGTCTACATTCTGACTATATACTATTGTTTTAGTATATAGTCTCCCTACGTCGGGGTCTGAGCTACAGAACTATTATTTCAGCCTGTGTTCAGCCATGTACTATTGTTTCAGTATATGGTCCCACATTCAAGTAAAGGGGTTTGAGATGCAAGACTATTATTTCAGTCTACATTTCCACTATATACCATTGTTTCAGTATATAGTCTCCCTAAGTTTGGGCCTGAGCCACAAAGCTATTGTTTCAGCCTGTGTCCAACCATGTACTATTGTTTCAGTGCATGGTTCCCAAGTTAGGGTTATAAGGTCAAAGGTTGACCGAACAAATTTGTATATTTCGAGAGTACAAAATGGGAGTGTCTACAAATGCCCCTCTTTGAAGTGCTCTTGCGAAGTAAGAATGCGTTGAACAAGTAGACACCCCTCATTCGAGGTGTCTTCTCATTTCTCATGGAAAATTATAAATGTGAACTGGGGATGCTGACATCACATGCTTGGCTTTCTTATCTATCAGAGTAAGTTAAAATGGAGCAATCGGAGGCCAAGTGGAGCTGTCAAAAGGCGTGTTCCATGCCGTGGATGCCCAGGGGCGATCCTGTCGTGTATCGCGACCCGCTATCATAGATAGTCGACGGCAGAAGTCAACGTATCCTATTCCGTGGGTGCAAGGGGCATCCCGTCACATGGCGCAACCTACTACGAGTGACAGTCAAATGGAAAGGAGAAATACCATATCCTAATCTGTGGGTGTAAGGAACATCCCACCGCATGTCGGACCTGCTACAAGGGGCAGCCAAATAGAGGGGTATGACGCAGTCGAGGTACCGGGGGGCATCATACAAATTCCTTAAATAGGTCCAGGGACCAATAATAATACAATGTAATATAACGTTGAAGGCTTTCGCAAGTCATGTCAGACCGGGCGCATCATTGCTCACACCAATGCCTGTCAGGCGTTCCTTTTATAATAGGCGTTTGTAGGTTCTTAGATTTAAATATACTCATTGTTCAGTTTCCCAGGGGAATGGCCAATTTGGGCTGGTAATTGGGTCAGTAGTTGAAGTAAAATTTGGTGAATTTTGGTAAGCTCTCTTTGTTCATCATTATTATTTTGGTTTCTTCTTTTTTTGGGCTTTGGTTTTGGTTTCGGAAGTAAGAGTAAAAGATTTTGGTTTTGGAATAAGATTCTTGGTTTTGGAGTAAGATATTTTTTTTCCTTTTTTTTTTATAGTAAAAGATTTTTTTTCGGAAGTAAAAGATTTTTTTTTCTTTTAGAAGTAAGGGTTTTTTTTTTTTGTTGTTTCTTATTTTTTTTGGAAGTAAAAGATTTTTAGTTCGGGAGTAAGTAAGGGGTTTTAAAATTTTAGAATTTTTAACTTAAGATCAATTCGATTGTAAATCGGTGAAAAAAGTGGCTTCTGAGACATCGCTGAGCAGATCCACCGGTACGAGATTTGTGGACCCAACCATTTTTGTGGTTGTCAAGACGACACTTGGCATGCCGGATACTCCGTCTAACCTTCACGGTGAATAATAATGATTGTCTCTTATGGGAGGACTACAGTGATTCGCGAGTCGAGAGAGATAAATTTTTAAAACATTTTACTTAATCATAGTTAATTATTTTTGGAAGAAATATCGAGTAATTGAAATGTGGGTAGTACTCACCTGAGGGTGATACTTAACTGGATTGTGCATTGCTTGCGTAGTCTGTGATGGGACTGGTGGGTCGTTGAGATTTCTGTAAAGTTGGTGGCGGGACCAGCTGGCTGTCGTAGTGATGTCGCAATTGGACTTTTGAGAGTTTTTGTTTTCTTTTCCTCATTTTCGCTGTGGTAGAGCTTGGCAGTCACGAATGTGATGTGATGTCTTGGGGAAAAGTGATGCCGCAATGGGACTTGGGGATTCTTTTTTTTACTGCGTGTTGGGAGAGTCCTGGCGGGACATTGTGGGTAATTTGGGAATAGGGCTCTCTGCTTTAGTGATAGGGCATTGGGCGAGCTTTCTCCATTTTCATCATACTGTGTGGCAAGTATTTGTTTGTGCTTTTCGGGTTACGATGTTTGTGATGTGATATTGGCTGAACGTAGTTAGCGATGGGACGTTGGTATGATATTTGGACGGTAAGTGTGTCTTGTTTCTTTCTTTAGTAGATCTTGGGGTTGTATAAGAAAATCACATTGTGGTTGCGTCGTGATCGGCTTTATCTTCGGGCTGTGTGCCTGCGTTTTTGGGAGATTTGCTTTTGGCTTTTAGTGATGGGATATGGGGGCATGGCTAATTTATTTTGATGGGACTGGATATTGAGACGGTATCATGTGTGTGCCTTATCATTATAGGATGTGCGTGACGGGGTTAGGTGATGGGGTTCTCCCTCTCTGGTGGGCTCGTGAGGGTGTTACGGTAAGGGATGTATGTCTTGTCGTGATGGGACTAGGGGGCGGTCAATGCTTCTCGTAGGGCTGCGTGAGGGGAGAAGGGTAAGTGGCTGTGTCATCATTTTTTTTTTACCTAAGTGTGAGGCCACGTAATGGGACAGGAGAATTTTGGTCAAGATGGGGTAGAAAGATATGAGGATAGATGAATTTGGGTATTGCGTTCTTGGCACATGCCGCTCAATATGATTACGTGCCTATTTTTGGGCATGCGATCACAGGTTCGAAGGGCTGTTTACACGTGTCTGAGTATGAGCATGAATGTATTTTGCGCTCTAATCATAGCGCGTGATTGAGGCGTCACTAGGTCACTGTATGGGCGACCTTTTGTATTGCATGGTGCGAGGTAGTTGTTTAATAAGGTTGCGCAGTTTGTAATGAGTGCGTGATCGGTGCGTCGTGCCGTCGGCGCGGGTGATAGCTTATTTGCGTGCTTCGGTGAAGGCATGGGTTTTGGATTGAGCGCGTAGTGTGATGAGTGTGACCAAGTTAAGCGCACGTGCTCAGGCGCGTGATTAGGTTTTTGATTTATTCAGGGCTTATTCTGAAATTAGTTTGCTTTATTTAGCTTCGTTTAAGGAGTTTACTTGGTTCTGTTTGGATTGTTGGGGGCATTTTTTTGGTCCCAAACAAGTTAGGGTCTCACTTTAGAGAGTTTTTTTTTTGTTTAAAGTTTGAAGTTGAAGGCACTTTGTTTTGGGCTTAGGTTTGATTCAACTTTAGTTTTGGTATTTTGTTTGATTCACCATGAGACTTAAAAGGGTGTGAGTTTTCAGAGGTTCCAGATGGTTGTGGGGGTGTTGTAATTTTATTGGTTTGTTTACTTTGCTTTGGATTTGTGTTTCCTTGAAAGGGTAAGTGTTATGTGATTATTGGTTTATCCAGGATGTCATGGATTGTGGTTTTCCAAAGGAGGGTATGTGTTTGGTTTGGATTTAATCAGATTGAAAGTGTTTAAAAGTGTGACCCTTGTCATTCGGTAATTTAGGAGGTATAGTTTACAAATGTGTGAGCTAAAAGCTTTGGGTTCTTGTTGTTTTAAATTTTATTTCAAGTTTAGGATTAAAAGTTTGGGGCATTTCTTTTTTTTTTGTGTGGTTTTGGGCATTTTTTGATTAATGTCTTTTCTTCCTTTCTCTTTTGTCTCCTGGGTATTGAAGCCAAAGAATTCTGATTATTAAGCGGATTATTGAGAATGGACGGGATTGGGAGGTAATACAAGGGTTGGTGCTATCAACCCAACTCAAAGTGGTTTCCCGAATAAATCCGGATTCGTGCATTGCTTGAACGTGTAGATTTTAAATTTCTTGTTTAAAATCGTATATTCAGAGGGCATGCGCTCGGTGTGTTTTGTAATGATTTTATTCATTTATGAAGTAATTATGTTTCTATTTAGGTAAATTTTGGTTTGGTTTATCTTGATAGCTTGCTTCGACTTTTTTGGCGTGATGCTTATTTACTTAAATTTGTTCCGCTCTTATTTATTTATTTTGATACAAGGTGTGTTGGGAGCATTTTTTTTATTTTAGACAAGTCTAAGATCTAGTGCGTAAGTGATGGGGGGCATTTTTTTTTCTCATTATTTTTTTTTTTTTTAGTTCGGTCTCAGTTGATGTTGGGGGCATTTTTTTTAGTTTAGTTTGGGGTGTATATATTTTTAAAGTCAGGAGTGTTTTTGGGTTGGTCTTAGCAAGGGCGTAGTTTAGGTTGATAATTAGTGTTGGCAGTCTCCTAATTTGGTCTTGGGAAGATGCTGTTCTGGGCTTGTATTTTTGTGTTTCTGGGGGATTACGCGCTTTACTATGGGCACATAAGCTAATTGTGCGCTGGAATGGGAACACGCGTTTCGAAGGGTCGAAAGGTCATTAAGCACCAGCATTCGGTTGTTTAATCAAGTTCAGCGCATGGTATGGGGCGCAGGATTAAGTCAATGGCTGATCACTGTTACAGCGACTGTTGACATTCGACCGCTCAAGAGATTCTTGCTGTGTATGCTCATCATTCTCGATCGAGGCAGTCTGTTAGCCAGATGAGCGAGGGAAGTTCTGTAGCGGGGCCACTTCGTCTAGAGGTTCTGCCAACTCTAGGTGCCGGGATTATCTTTTCGGAGGATCAGTCTACGGAACTTCGGGCTAATGATACTGGGGACAGCAGTGCTCGGCCCTCCCAGCGGCAGCGTAAGGAGTAGGGGTGTGTATATTTTTTTTGCTATGTGTCTGTGAGTTGTACATATAGGGGGATGCCCCCGGTAAGAAGTGTAAAAAGAGAATTCTGATATATATATATAGAGAGAGAGAATTTTGGTATAGATGTACTTTAATGGCTCCTCTTTCTTTTAGTTACCTCTTGCGTCCACTTTTACTTTTAGTTTCTTTAGTGTCGTCGATCGTCATTGGGACTTGGACGCTTCCTGAGCTGGCCCGATGATGGTTGAAGGTTACTTTATATCTGCACATATAAAGGTAACACTATCAGTAATTTTTGTTCTCCCCCTTGCTAGTTGTCAAGGGGGTGAGTGTCTGAGACCGAGGCCTGGTAGTAAAAGATGAACATATGCTCCCTTTTACTTTATTTCTTTTTCTTGTTTGATTTTTTAGTTTTTTTTTTTTAAATAAAAATAATGCAACCGGGAAAGCAAATAACTAAGATAGAACATAAATAAAAAAAATAAAAAATAAAAATGACCCAGTGTAGAAATGTGGTAGGGTTGGCAGTATAGCATCATCGATTGCATTCTCTGGATAGTGACTTCGTTATCTCAGATTTTCTTTGTGGACGAGTCGGTGCTTCTAAGGTGATTCTTCTTCGGAGAAAAAAATGCCCCAATGTCTAGATGCAATGGAGCTTTTCTGAGTTTTAGATGAGCACTCTGGGTCCATAAGAAGTCATGGGTATTTGGTGAGTTAGTTTTGAAGAAAATGGCTGATCGGTATTGTCATCGAACCGAAGGAGGTCTCTTTAATTAGGTTGGTCGTATGCGGGGGTTTACCTTAGGGTGTCGTCTTATACCATGATTATTAGGGAGAAGTACAGTAAGTATAACGGGTGATTGCATCAGTCATCATTCATCGGTTTTCAGTTTCATTTCTAGGAATATCCTGCAAGGCCTTTGATTTATCATCCGAAATATGGATAGAAGAGGGGGATAGAGCTCAGTGATGTTGGGAATAGTTTGTTTCTAAGGCTTTCCAAAAGGGGTGAGTAACAATCTTTTTCTCAGGGGTAACGGGGTGCCATGATCAAGCTCTTCATCATGTCTTGATACCATCAAGATCTCACATTCTATAGTTAGCAGGGGCTTGTCATCCTCCTGCCACCTTATGACGACATCTAGTAGTATAGGGACATTAGGGATGCCCTCGCAGTTTGCTTATACACTTCTAGTAAAGTACTAGAGATGTTCTCATGGACTGCTTTTGCTTCCCTGAGTTCATTGACTTGTTCATTCGTCGTAATGCTCTCGCTCGATTTGTTTTTGATATACGTATTTTTGAAAGCATCCTGCTAGTACAAGAATAAAGAGTTTTTATTTATCCTAGCATCTTCATTTTTTTTGCTCTAACGTCTCCTCCAATGGCAGGGGAAGGAGAAATGAGAATCGAGTGTTACTTATGCTTTTGAAAGAGATTAGATAGGTCACTAGTCCTTCAATCAGGTTGCCCGAGTGAGAAAGTGGGCAATAAACTAAAAGTCTTAAGGATATTCGAAGAATTGATGGCGTACAACCAATGAATGAGTGGTGACAACTACGTGGGCGATAAGTATAAGTATTTAACCACGGGATGTGACGATCACAGGGCTAAGGGTAGTATTTTCTTAGGTACATGGCGTTTCAAGGGCTAGGGAGTTCTTCCCCGTCTTGGTTTGCCAGTTTGTATGCATTTCCAGGGTATGCGACTGTTATAACACAAGGGCCTTCCCAGTTCAGTTTCAGTTTTCCTTTTGGATGGGCATGCTTAGAAGGCATGATTTTCTTCAAGACTAATTCTCTAATATTAAAGGTTCGTTCAAGGACTTTCTTATCATAAGCCCTGGCCACTCTCCTCTGATATACCTGAGCGTGATAAACTGCCCTTAGATGTATTTCATCGAGCTGCTCTAGCTACGCGAGTAGGACAATTCTCCTCCGGTCTAAGGATAGCTCATCATCGAGTAGAATTCATAAAGATGGTACTTGTATCTCGTATGGTAAGACCAAGGGTCAAAATATCAAATTTTTGATATGTATCGTCCTGAAGTTCAGGACGATGCGTATCGTGTATCCTTCAATACATTGAATGTATCGACAATACATTGAATGTATCATTTCAATACATTTAAAAAAATAAAATCTAAAAAATCAAATTATCGTCTGTATCATCCGATATGGATGATACGTATCATCTGTATCGTTCGATATGTTCGATACATATCGCATATCATCTGATACATTCAATGTATCGGCGATACATTGAATGTATCATTTTGATATATTTTTTTTTCAAAAAACTCAAAAATAAAATTATCGGACGTTAATTTGAAATTATCACCCGATAATTTGAATGTATAATCCGTATCGTCCGATACGGGCGATACATTGCCCGTATCGGTTGATAATTACCCTATTTTTTAGGGGGTACGATACATAGGCAATGTATCGTACCGCCCAAGTCCAAAACCGATGCGTATCGGGCGATACGTATCGGTATCAAATGATTTTTTGACCCATGGGTAAGACTGCCTTCATCCCGTAGGTAAGGAGGTAGGGAGTTTGGCCAGTGGCCGTACCAATAGAGGTCCTATAGGCTCAGAGTGCTTCTGGTAGTCGTTCAGGCCAGTCGGCTCCATTGCTCATTTCTACTGTGAGCTTCAAAATTCAAATTAGCGTTTTGTTTGTAGCTTCTGCTTTCCATTGCCTTTGGGATAGAACGGTGATGAGTGGCATAGAACGATGCCGAACTTCTTGCATAACTTCTCTGCCTTCTCTGCGATGAACTGTGGATCGTTGTTGGTAACAAACATTCTGGGTACTCCAAACCTGGTGATGATATTTCAAACGATAAACCTTGCGAGTGTTGAAGCAGTGATTCTGACATAGGATTTAGCTTCTGCCCATTTGGTGTAGTATTCAGTTGCCGTAAGTATGAATGCGTGCTTGTGAGTGTTCCCAACTCTATCTGTGAAAGGTCCAATGACGTCGAAGGCCCACATCGAAAATGGCCACGGTGAGGTCATGGTGTTCAATGCAACTGATGGAGCTTGATAAGTGCGGAGTGTTCTTCGCATTGCTTGCCGAATTGGACGTAGAGGTGGCAATTTCTGATCATTGTCGGCCAGAAGTAGCCTTGTCATGTAATTTGATCGGCGAGTCTTTGTCTACAGGCGTGGGCACTGCAGGTACTGGCATGTGCTTCTTGGATGATGTATTGTCTTTCGGTGGTTGAGACACATCATAGTAGTACTCCTTTGGTGAAGGCTTCTTGGTCTAATTGTGCAACCGTGGGAATCGAGGGGATTCCGTCGCACATACAAAAATATAGAGTCGCCACCCAGAGCTTTCGGTGTCCCGGGAAACCTATATCATTTCTATAGGCACCAAAGTGCTACAAATATGACTCTGAATCCAGTCCACACCAAAGGCTCTTGGGTAGGGGCTTTGGTTATCAATCGGGAAGGTGTTAGGCACCCGATCAAACCGCTTAATGCGGTCTCTACTAATGGCCTAAATTAAAATGAAGTAAAAGAAAAGGAAATGGTTCCCTCTTACCCAAATGGGCCTCCAATCCTATTTGTGCCACTCCGTTCCTACTAAAAATTCGGCGGTGTAACTGCACAAAATAATAGGGTAGGGAGAGCAAAAGGAGATAGGAGAAGAAAGGGGAGAGCCGGAGCCCTCGGGCCCTTGTAGCACCGTAGGAGAGCCTTGCATGGCTTGCTTTGATGAGCTCTTGAAGGCTTTGTATGGGAGAAAATGGGGTTCTATCTCTTAAGGCTTGAAGCTAATAAGTAGGTAAGGAAGGCAAGGGGGTCACACACACCTAACCTAAGGGTTTTTTATGAAATGCTATGGGTGGGAAGAGGTTTTGGAATTCTGATTTTTGTATGGGAGGGGTGCACCAAAGGGAGAAAGATCTTCTCACTTTAAGCTCTTTCTCTCTTAGGTAGAAATTTTCAACCCTTAAACCAAGGGGAGGGGGACTCTATTTATAGGAAAAGGATAGATTAGGAGGCTACATAGATGCTAATTAGGGTTAGCAATTAGGTCATCTCTAATCTAAGGTTTCCTAGGATTTTGAGAGCTTGGAGATGTGGGGGAATGGATTTAATGGTGGATGATAGGTTAGTGTTTCAAATCACTTAAGGGTTGCAAATAGGCATTGAAAGGGTGCAACAAAGTTATAAAAACACACCCCAAGGACTGAGGTGGTCAACAAGTCAAACCTCAATCATGAATTTTGAGGTAAAAACCATGAGTTACTGTGCATATACCTGCCACAACTAATAGTTGCGCCAGGTAAATGTACAGTAAAACAGTAATGAACAGTAGTCTGGAAGTTGGCTTCGCGAGGGGTGGGGCACCATTTTTGAGAGAAAAAGGCCTGGCACAACTAATAGTTGCGCCAGGCAAATTCAAGGGGAAAATGGCTTGGCGCAACTATTAGTTGCGCTAGGCAAAAATCCCTAAAAAAAAACCCGATTTTCAAATGGTCATAACTTTTGATATACAACTTCGATTGAGGTGATATTTGGCTCGTTGGAAAGCTAGAGAAGTCCTATTTCTAATGGTATATGATTTGATATTAGTAGAAGACCTAAGATAGTCCTAGTGCACCACTCTTCATCCATTGCCTGGGAAGGTTAGGTTTAGCGATCGAAATAGGTTCTAAGGGTCAGGATTGGTTTCTAAAGGTTCGGGATAGGTTCCTAAGGGATCTAGGGTGATTCCTAAGGGTTTGGAGTGATTCCTAAGGGTTCCATGCATGCCATCAAAAGCTCGAAAATGTGCGTCTCTCGAAATGTGTTTCAATCAGGCCTTGGGCTAAATTTGGGTGTCTACAGATGCCCCTCTTTGGTATCTGATCACTAATGATCAAATGCCAAAGAAAAGAGACATTCGAAGAGTCCCAAGGCATTACTGATGGGTCTGCTGTATTCAGAACGAACTTCAAACATCGGGTGAGTAATACGGTGAGAAAATGAAAGTACTGGGGTGCAAGGCTAATCATTCGTTTCTCGTGATAATCGGTTCCCAAGCGCTTAGCGACATTACTAGACATTACCGAGGTGGAATGAGTTGTAAAAGCCCAATAGTTGAGAAAAACATTCACCTCTCGAGTTGCAAAATCCCATTAGTCAAGAAAAACGTCCGCTTCTTGAGATGATTTGAAGGTGATTGAAGTTCGAGATTTATTCTGAATATAATAGTTTCGTAAGTAAGAGGGGGTGATCGACCCACATTCAAAGATAGGTGCAAAGTAAACATACGCAAGGCTCCACAATTTGCGTCCAATCCTACAACGCATTTGATGACCTCAGTGGATTATTCGCGGGTGCCCCTGCTGAAAGCAGGGTTCGAGATCTTTGGGTGAACCCATCGATCCCAAAGTTTATTTAGCATGACTACCCGAGCAAAGTGAATAGATGTCACAATGCTTTTTAGGAGTATGTGCCATTTTTTTGAAAGCATGCCTCAGCTTAGCATGACCTAGAGTATCCAGTTTTGACTTCCATGAACAGATCCAACCAAATATTGGGCACCTCTCAAAAGGGGGCATCCAATCCTGGTCTCTGTTGACAATGATCATAATCGTCAATTAACTATGCATAATCATGCACCCATCAGGGGCAATAAGCAATAATAAAGCCGATGGAAGCCTCGACCCAGACCCGCTCGGGTACAATTTACGGGGACAAACGACCATCATACGGATACCCAGACACATGACGTACACTTTACAGGGATACCGCTGCCCATACAGGTTTTAAGCCTGCAGAAAATAAAAGAGAAATGAACCCTTCCGAATGCATGGTTGCACATAGTTTGATTGACACATAATCTCATTCTCAATAGGTTGGTCTCAACCAACGATTGACCTTTTCCAACGGAGAATCTAAAGCTTAAGACACTTAAGTTCACATGAATCCAAAATAGAGCGCTCATCGTAGAGATTTAATAGTGGAGTCGACTCGATCGAAACATTGACTGTTTGATCGGGACTGACACCGTTGCTCCTTCCTTGAAGTACGATCCAGAATCCAAGGCGTGCCTTAGACTTAGGACGTTATTATAGCAGAGTGGTATTGCTGATAAAATATCGACATTGTACCGCATCAGAACACGCATGTGCGTCGCTCTGTGGGGAAGCACAGATTTATTCTTTTTCTCTTTTTTCTTTTTTCAAAGATTGTTTTTTTAATTTTTTTTTTAAAACAAGCATTATCTGAACCTGGGAGGCGCACTCCTAGACAACGTATACTAAGAGCCCGTGCCTCCGCAATAGTTTGCGATGAAACTGAAGCCAACGTACTCAAGTTTATGTGATATCGAAAAGACTGGGTCAGAATTGGGTGTCCACCGAAGGATAATCAATCTTGGACTCCGTCATTAATGAAGTTACAAATGAACAATTATGATAAACATGCACCCATTAGGGGTGATAAGCAACAAAGGCGATGGAAGCCCTGACCCAGACCTATTTGGGTACAATTTACTGGAGCAAACAACCATCATACAGATACCCAGACGCATGGTATACACATTATAGGGATACTGCTGCCAATACAGGTTTTAAGTCTATAGAAAAATAAAGGAAATGAGCCCATTTTCATGCATGTTTGCACATAGTTGTCTGACGTAGTTTCATATCTAACAGGTTGGAATCAATCAAACCATGGATCTTTTTGAGGATGGAGTTATCCAGACCTCAAACCCCATAGGGCGCATGCCCAGACTGTGAGGACCAAGAGTCTACACCTCTGAAAATATCATGTGACGAACTTGAAGTACAAGGCACTAAAGTTCACCTGAAACCAAAATATGGAGCGATCAGGGTGAAGATTTAGCGGTGGAATCAATCCAATCCAAGCATTGACTGTTTGACCGAAATTGACACCATCGCTCCTATTTTGAAATAGGATTCATGGATCCAAGGTGAACCTTAGACCTAAGACATTAATTTTGCATAGCTGCGTTGTCGGTAAAATATTGACAGTTTACCGCATTGAAAATATGCGAGTGCGTAGCTATGCGTAGCATTAAAACATAGATTTCTTTTTCTTTTCAAAATGATATTCATCATTTTTTTTTGTTAGACCTGACGTCGGTGGTGAGATGCTTTATCTGATTTGTCCATCACTGAGAAGTTGCCCGCTTCGAGGCTTTGGACCGTGTGATGTTCCTGCACATTCTCGAGAAAACGTCAATCCCTTTTTTGTTTATACATATAAAGAAAATGCATCCTAAATAATAGAAGAAAAAGTAGATTTCTACCTACACTTTCATTTTCAAGATATTTTTTGGATTTTTGTTTTTGGAGATTTTTTGTTATTTTTCTTCATTTTTGAGATTGAAATATGATGTTGGAAATATGTACATGAAAATGAGTAGAAATATATACACATTTTTTGGTGTTTGGATTTTTCTTGATTTTTTGTTTTTGGCTTTTCTTCTTTTTTTTTTTAATTTTTTATGCCTTGATAGTGAGACGGAGTAACGGGTCCAATTTTGGGCATAGTCGAACTCTTTCATGCAGTCAGACCTGAGTGAGTTTCCGAATTTTACTAAGGTCGGAACGTTGATCCCTTTAGATTGAGTTAAACCTTTCTCCTTGCCTCGGGTCATACGTTTGACGGTGCGGGTTTCATAAAGACAATTCTGGTTGGGACCCGATTCGAACTAGCATGAGCGGCCCAGTCGGGCAAGAGGGTACAAGAAGAGTAACAAAAGGGTTCCTCAAACATCAATCTTCTCAATCAGTCCAAACCTTTCTGTTTTAATTTTTTCTCTCCTCTTTTTTTTTTTTTTTTTTTTATTTATCTCCCTTTTTTTACCCATGGTGCCCTTTCGGGTTTTCACCATGTCCATGGGTTTAGCTCTCGTACCCCAAGCGCCCTTTCGAGTTTTCACCTAGTCCGCACAAGCTCGCTGTTTTTACTCGTAATGTCCTTTCGAGTTTTCACCACGTCCATCTTGCTTTGAGCTTGTATTTTTATTTTATTATTTTATTTTATTTTATTTTTTATAGTTTTTACTCTTTCGTTTTTTTATTTTTTCAACAGCCACGACATAGACGTCGATTCCATCATAGCCGGTTGGATGAGGTTCTGGTGTCATCTCACAACTCGGCTTGTGTTGACTTAACAAATATTATGACTGCTTGTAAACCTAAAAGAGGGCTTTCTTTAGGGTGTAGCTTGGCCATGGGTTAGGTTAGGATTTGAAGGTATGTTAGGCCAAAAGGGTTTCCTTGATACGGCTTCAGTTTCCTCAACATACTTTCTCCCTTGGGGGTTTTTACTGTACATGCCCCGTGATTCTTCTACACATTTTTTTTTGTTCTTTTTGCTCCATTACAGGAAATCTCTTTTTGAGGTTTTGCTTTTTCAATTTTTTTGGATTTTGATAGTAACTTTACTTCTCTTTTTTGAATGTACATACACACATTTTTTTTTGGAAAGGAGTTATTGAAAGAAAAAAAAAAGGCCCAGGCTCAAATGGGGTAGCAAAGGATATCATCATTTTTTAGGGGATGTTTTTTTGGCTACTGTGCTTGGAATGATGGCCTCTTTTGAGTGATTCTTAAGCAGTCACGTATATATTTCATCAATACTTACCTTATCGTGATAGACTAAGAGTAGAACCGTCAGATGTATCCAGCGTTGATGGGCTCAGGAAGATGATCTCCGTCCATCGTGGCGAGGTGGATGGCGTATCCCGGCAGCACTTCTCGGATGATGTAAAGTCCTTCTCAGTTTGGCTTGAACTTTCCTCTTGGATCAGCATGGAGGGATGGGAAGATTTTCTTCAGCACAGTGTCTCCTACCTTTAGATCTCAACCGCTGACACGCTTATTATAAGCGCGTGCGATTCGCCCCTGTAAACTTGAGTGTGACACAAGGCTAGGAGTCTCTTCTCGTCTAATAAGTTTAATTGTTCAAACCGGGATCACTCTCTTTCTGCTTCGGGTAAGCCTGATTCTATGAGGATTCAGAGCGAGGGTACTTCAACCTCTACCGGGAGGATGACCTCGGTTCCATGCACAAGGGAGAATGGTGTTGCCCCTATAGCGATACGTATCGACATTCGATAGGCCCATAAAGCAAATGGCAACATTTCGCTCCAATCTCGATAAGTGACAACCATTTTCTCAAGGATGCGGATGACTGCCTTATTTGCAGCTTCCACAGCTCCATTAGTTTGAGGCCGATAAGGGGATGAGCGATGGTGCTTGATCCTGTATTGCTCGCAGAAGTCTCGGATGCGCTTATTCGTAAAGTTTGTGCCATTGTTCGTGATGGTATCTTTGGGTACTCCAAATCGGTATACAATGTTGTCCTTGAGAAACCTCTCAACGTGATTGGCCGTGATGTTGGCATATGACGCCGCTTCTACCCACTCGGTGAAGTATTCAATGGCGACGAGGATGATTCGATGTTCGTTTGATGCTTTCGAATTAATCATTCCGACAACATCAAGGCCCCAGGTAGCAAATGGCCAAGGAGTGGTTATGCAGTGAAGATCAATGGCAGGAGCGTGTATTAGACTAAAATATTCTTAACACTTGCATCATTTTTGAACATGTTTGCAACAATTCAATTCTATGGTGGTCCAAAAGTATCCCTGTCGTAGGATTTTCTTAGCGAGCACGTGACCGCTGACGTGGGCTCCGCATACTCCCTTATGGATTTCTTTCATAATAATGACCGCTTCACTTTTAGTGAGGCACCTAAGCAAGGTGTTATTGTATGATCGCTTGTAGAGGCATTCCCTGCAAATGACGTAACTTGCCGCTAAATGCTGAATGGTTCATCAGTCTATCTTAGATGTACCCTCTGGGAAAGGTAGGGTCTCGAGGAAATTCTTGATATCTGAGAACCAAGGTGGCTCATCATCAGGCTTTGTAGGTTCCTCAATCTTAACGCAGAAGGCCAGTTCATTCGTCTGCTCGATCATGATCGGCTTCATCTCAACACCATAGGGGATTTCAATCATTGACGCCAAAATTGCTAATGCGTCGGCAAAGCGATTCCTTATCGGGGGATCATGATAGGGGGCCAGTTTCTGGTCTTTCATCTTCCAATCACCATTCTTGTGGCATATGATTAATTGTGAATCACCAAATACTCGAAGGTGAGTTACATTTAGATCGAGAGCCGCCTGCAGACCAGCGGCGTAAGCTTCATACTCAACCATATTATTAGTACAAGGGAAGTTGAACTTGATAGAGACCGGTACATGGGATCCTTTCGGTGAAATCAGGATGGCGCAAACTCTTTGGCCCTCGACATTTGCTACCCCGTCAAAGTGCATTACCCATGATTCTTCTGCTTCTTCTGTATCATCTTCTGTCATGAACAGGATGTCCTCATCGGGGAACTCAGTTCTCAAAGGCTCATAATCAGGTAAAGGATTATCAGCAAGATGATCAGCAAGCGCCTGCCCCTTGATCGACTTCTGAGTAACGTACATGATGTCGAATTTAGATAATAAAAGTTGCCATCGTGCGGTTCGTCCAGTGAGAGCTAGCTTTTCAAATAGGTATTTCAATGGGTCCATTCGGGCCAAGAGCAGAACCGCCTGAGATAGTAAGTAGTGGCGGAGCCTTTGAGTATCCCATACAAGAGCCAGGCATGCTTTCTCCAAATGAGAGTAGCACGCTTCATAATCAGTAAACTTCTTGCTCAGATAGTAAATGGCCTGCTCTCTTCTTCCCGTTTCATCGTGCTGCCCCAAGATACATCCCATCGAAACTTTCGTCGTGGAGAGACACATCAAGAGTGGTCTCCCTGGCTCAGGTGGTACCAAAACAGGTGGATTAAGGAAGGTAGCTTTTGATTTTTTTGAACGCTGCTTGGCAATCATCGTTCCATTCAATGGGCGAGTTCTTCCTTAGTAACTTGAAGATCGACGTGCAGATTGGAGTTAGCTGTGCAATGAACCAACTGATATACTGTATTCTACCCAGAAACCCTCTAACCTCTTTTTTGATAGACGGCAGTGGCATTTCAGTGATGGCTTTGACTTTGATTGGGTCGACCTCGATCCCCCTCCTGCTGACGATGAACCCTAGAAGTTTCCCTGACATAGCACCAAATGTGCACTTCTATGGATTCAGTCATAGTTGATACTTCCTCAGCCTTTCAAACAACTTCTGAAGGTTTACCAGATGGTCACTTCGCTCCTGTGATTTTGCTATCAGGTCATCAACATACACTTCAATCTCTCGGTGCATTATGTCATGAAATAGTGCAGTCATAGCTCTCTGGTACATTGCACCGGCATTCTTCAGCCCAAATGGCATGACTCGATAGCAAAAGGTTTCCCAGGGGGTAATGAACATTGTCTTCTCGCGATCAACCTCTGCCATTTTTATCTGATTGTATCCTGAGAATCCATCCATAAAAGAAAGCATCTCGTGCTTAGCTGTGTTATCGACCAAGATGTCGATGTGTAGTAATGGGAAATCGTCCTTTGGGCTCGCTTTGTTCAAATTGCAGAAATCAATACATATGCAGACCTTTCTGTCCTTCTTTGGCACAAGTACGATATTAGCTAGCCATTGACGGTATTTGGATATCATGTGAAACCCCGTGTCATACTGCTTAATGACCTCATCTTTGACTTTCAACATCCACTCAGGTCGGAGATGTCTCAGCTTCTGTTTGACTGGATTCATATCAGGGTAGAGGGGCAACTCATGCTCGACCAAATCAGTATCCAGACCAGGCATGTCCTCGTACGACCAGGCAAAAATGTCTTGGTATGACCGAAGGAAGTTGATCATGCTTTTTCTTTCCTCAAGAGACAGTGACGTTCTGATTTTGGTTATCCTGGGAACCTCCTTAGTTCCTAGATTGACGTCTTCGGTCTCTTCGACAATGGGGGTAGGGCCATACTTAAAGTCAGCAAATCGGTCAAGGAGCTCATTGGGGAGCTCCTCGAAGGGGACATCCTCGTCCAGACTCGTGATCCCTACCTCCTCTTGTATTTCCACAGGGAAGGGGTCGATTTCACATGGGACGGGCATTTTGATTAAGGCATCCTTTTGTGGGACATTTTCTAAAATTTTAAATGACAATATTTTTAGACTTTAGATTTTTTCAATGTTTTTGAGATTTTATGTTTTTTTCATGTTTTTGAGATTTTGTATTTTTTTCATGTTTTTGAGATTTTTATTTTCTTTAAAGACGGACCCTTGGCAAGGCGGGTTGCTATATACACAAGGTATTGTTTGCCAAGGGCTTCTCTCACTTTTTATAGGTTGTTTTTTTTGAGAAACGGGTGCCAAATGTTAGGCCACTCCGCGCCTCCAGGGTTTGGGGTAAAGATGGCCAGTTGTGTACATGAGGGGTCGCTTCTTTACCTGTTGGGATGGAGGGTGCTGACTAATATGCCTCATTGGAGTCAGCCTCCATTATATTGATCCCCATTTTGTCTGAGATAATGTCCTTCAATGATAACTTGATTTTGTGGTGATTCACCACAGGGGGGTTTGTTCAGGTATCGATCATCATTTCTCGAAAAGGGATAACGCGCCAAATCTATCTCTAAGCTGGGAAGGGAGATCTGGGGATTGGTGGGATGGATTGGGGCTGTGGGTTTGTGTGGGGGTAAGATGGGTTGCCCCATTTCGATCGATCTTTATGACACCTGCGTTGACAAAGGAATCCCTGATGTGCGGCCTAGGGCGAGATTTCTCTTCTATGTTGATTCCTCGAGCTCTCGCTGCTGTGGCGACCCTAGCCTTCTCTTTGGCCTCTCGGACCTCTTCCTCTGTGGGCTTGTATCCTAGCTCGAATCTTACCTTCTGTCTCTTAGCCACAACTGGCTATCTTCTGCCTTGTAATCTGGGCCCAGACCCTTTCCTTTTTTATAACCTCACTTTTGGAGCATTGCCACTACCGCTACCATACCGCCTCCTATTTTAGGCATAATGCCCTCAATGGGTGCTGGGAGTATGGCTGATACCTCATATTCGAAACTGTGAAGGTCGACATCCTCAGCGGTGTGTGGTATATCTAACATATTGGGTCTTTTGATGATATTGGCGGCCTTTTCTTTCTCATTATGCCCCTCCCCGATGATTGTAACGATCTTGTGCCCAAACATAAACTTGAGTTTCTAGTGTAAGGTGGAAGGTATAGCTTTGACCTCGTGCAGCCATGGGCGCCCCAATAATAGATTAAATGAGGATTTGATATCCATGACTTGAAACAAGATGGAAAAGGTCATTGGCCCTATCAACAGCTCAAGATCAACTTCTCCCATTAGTTCTCTCCTGGTATTGTCAAACCCTCTAGGGCTGGTTCTGGTGGGCCTTAACATGCACAGATCAATCCCGATCTTGGTGGCGGTTCTTAACGGGCATATATTCAATGTAGACCCATTATCAATTAGTACCAAGGGAATTACCATGTTTCTAGACTCAACTGTTATATTTAAAGACTTCGAGTGGCTACCCCCTTCTTTCGGCAAGTCAGCATCAGAAAATGAAATGGCATTCGGACCCGTCACTTGCCCAATTATCTGCCCGACTTCATCAGGGCTAACTTGGAGTGATACATGTGCATTTTTTAATGCCCCCATTAATGCTTGAAAATATAGTGGGGACGTCATCAACATATCCCAGACGGTGATATGGGTGGGTATTCTTCTTAGTTGAGTCTCTAATATATGTTCCCGACTCATTTTTTTGAAAGGGTTCACAACACTATCTTTCTTCCCCTCTGGTTGGGCCTGTGGTGCTGCCGGTGCCTCTAGCTGCTTCGATATCCTTCCTGACCTGGTGACAAAGTCCACTGCCCCTTCTCAGTTGCTGCTGCCAGTGTTGACATCTATTTGTTCGTAGCATAATGGGACCTGATGAGGATCATAGGTTGGTCCCGAGAGTTGGAAAGGTATGGCTGCCGGAACTTGAGGCACTGGTATTGTGGGCTCAGAGGGTGTGGGCAACACCTGATTTATTTCGATGGTGGCGGGTTGGGTAGAAAAATTGGGCCAAATGGTGGTAGTGAAGCTTGAGGGCGGAGGTAGTGGGGGAGAAGGGGTTAAAGTAGGCCATTAGTAACTGATGGGCGGTGGAGGATTGGGGGTTTGACAGGTCATTTGGTGGTTGAGGGGGGCGGTGGAGTTTGCAAGTGGTTGAACTAGGGGTAGTGGGGTGGGAGCAAGCCATTGGTAATTTATTGGAGGTGGAGGATTCGGGGCTTGTTGGTTTACTGGGTAATTGCGGGTGGTGGTGGTGTATGGTTGATATGCATTTATGTGCACATAATTGGCGAGTGTGGGCGATGGAAAGTATGCCCTGAGATCCAAGGGTTCAATTTGTGGAGTCGGGTTTGGGAAATAATCAGACAAATTTAGGGGTTCAATTACCCCAACATTCTTTTCTTCATCATTCCTCGGCAACGGTGCCACATAATTCTCCCGATCACTGATGTAATTGGATGGGTCAAATTCAAACTCCTCATCTTCTATCATTTCTATGGTGGGTTCGGGACCTGCTCCTCCGGTGGGATGTGGGGGTAGTGTCACTTGGTGAATATTAGCATGCTGAGAGGGTGCAGGGGGAATAATTTTCCCGTCATCGATCAAATCTTGGATGGCTTGCTTCAATGGGAAGCAGCGATCAGTAGGGTGACCCGGACCCTGATCAAAATTACAGTGGGTATTTGGGTCATAGTTCCTTGGGATCGGGTGAGGAGGAGGTTGTGGTTGGCGAATAGCCACTATTCCCTTTTCTACTAATAGGGGGAAAAGTACACTCAATGATTGCCCTAGAGGTGTGAAGACTCGATCGTAGCGGGCTCTCCTTTGTTCCGGGGTCATTTTCAGTCCTTGCCCATTCCCCATTCTTTGCATCTGCTCAGGCCTAGCGGGTGCTGGTGGGGCAGCCTAAAATTGAAACAGGGTTGTATTGACTATGTTTTGGGCATTGCCCTCTTCTCCTTCCTTTGCTCTGAAAATCTTCTAACTCCACTGGGTCCACTCGGGATATTCTTATTTAGACCACCCTCCCTGATGGCGTCCTCACATCGGTTAGCATTTCTCACCAGATCAACAAAGCTGGTCTGCTGCTGATATACCGAAGAGTTCAAAATCACTGCAAAGTGTTCTTTGAAATCATCTCTATCTATTCATCATCAGGTATTCTGTTCCTGACGTAAGCTGCCAATGCTCTCCATCACCCCAAGTAGTCGTCGAGGTCTCGTTTTGGTTCTGCTTTAAACGGGCTAAGTCAGACTTACGCGGCTCAATGTCTATATTGTAGACATACTGTTCTTAAAAGAGATGCATCAAGTCCCTCCATGTTTTCATCATAGACAGTTCTAAAGATGTGAGCCATCTTAAAGCCGGCCTGGTCAGACTCTTTTGAAAGACTTTATTAGCAGTCTTTCATCCTCCCCATATTGGCACATGTCCTCACAGTAGGACTTCAGGTGCGTAATAGGATTGCCAGTGCCATTATATTTGTCGAAGGCTAGCATTTTAAATTTGGGGGCAGGGGGACCTCAGCGAATAGAAATAAATCTGTGAAGTCCTGTGGTGTAGATTTCAGCACCACTCATTTTCATCAGCTACTTTTGTATTTTGTCTAACTGTTCTTTCAGCTGTTCCGACTCTTTTGATACAGGGGTCGCTTTCTCAGCCGTCAGTTGGACTTCACTCTCGGCCACCAAGGGGTGGGCAATTATGGGAGGAGGGTTGAGGCTGGTCAAAGCCCCAACATAGGCCCTGCTATTCCTAATCTCATCCTCTTCTTACTGCTGGTCGGCATAGTATGCAGCGAGGGTGGGATTCTCCTGTTGTTGTTGCATGGGTTAGATGGGAATGACATGAGTAGGGGTTGGGTGAGTCCATTGGGGGTGAGAAAAGATTTGTTGGGTGATGGAAATTTGGTTTTGAGGTGGGGCTTGATAGGGCCATTGGGTATGGGGGAAGGTTTGGAGACGGCCTTGGGGTGCGGAGCCATGGGAGACTTGGGTTTGAGGTATGGCATGGGTTTGACCCGGCTGTGAAGGTTGGGTTAAATGTTGGGGGTATTGTGGAAGGTATGAGTGTGGGGTTTAGGTTTGGGCCATGAACCCTTGGCCATTTTGGGTCACAGGCCATTGATAGGTTTGGGCCATGGACCCTTGGTGGGTGTGGGCTTGGGTAGGTATGGGCCAAGGGCCCTTGAGGGGTTTGGTCCAATGGGCCTTGATGGGTCTGGCCAAATGGGCCTTTGTGGGTTTGGGCCATGGGCCCTTGATGGGTCTGGGTGAGTGGGCCTTGATGGGTCTAGGCCATGGGCCCTTGGTGGGTCTGGGTCATGGGCCCTTAGTGAGTATGGCCCAATGGGCCTTGATGGGTCTGGGCCATGGGCCTTGATGGGTCTGGGCCATAGGCCCTTAGTGGGTCTGGGCCATGGGCCCTGGGTACGTTTGGGTGGTGGGGTATTGGGCCATGGGCCCCTGGGATATGTGAGAAAAGGGGGTTTGGGCCAA
Organism: Chloranthus sessilifolius; assembly: GCA_021018995.1. NCBI lineage: Eukaryota > Viridiplantae > Streptophyta > Magnoliopsida > Chloranthales > Chloranthaceae > Chloranthus > Chloranthus sessilifolius. Next base: position 52,007,480 of record CM037594.1, read on the forward strand.
TGGGCCTTGGGGTAAGTGGGTAATGGGGGTTTGGGTGGTGTGGATTATGGGGGGTTAATGGGAGTCATGGGGGAGTGAGGCATGGAGATTGACTAGGGTGTGAGACTGGTTTAGGGACATGGGGTGTGAAGGAGGAGGGGGGGTGTTTTGAGAAGCCTTCCACATGGAATAGGCTTGGAACATCTCCTCCATCATGGTTGTGGAGGGAGGGTTGGATAGAGTTGGGGTATTTAAGGGATGATGGGGTATAGATGGGATGGAGGTGGTGGGAAGATTGGGGCATGGCCCCGGTATAATCGGGCATGACCATGGTAGGTGGGGGGGTATGGGGTGGATGAGGGGATGTATTGGGTATGTTTTGGGATGATGGGGGGCATGATGAGGAGGGATGAGGAAAGTTGGGCATGGCCCCAATAAAAATGGGCATGACACGGATGGATGGGGGATTTTACGGGGGGGCAGATAGGGTGGAAGTGGTGTATGTGAATATGGGTGGATCGGGTCTATAGGGGGATGATGAGAATTGGGGTATGGATGTGGATTGGTAAAATGGGTTTGGGTTTGGCATGGTTTGGGTAAAAGATGGAGAATGGGGGGTAGGACTTTGGATATTTTGGGGGGCAATGGTTGGGAATATGGGGGCGCCGAATGGGCTGGTGACAGTAAAGGGGGGTTGGGTGAGGGGAATGGTGGAAAAAACTTTTCCCGAATGGGAGTGGGTTGGAGAATGTGGCGAGGATGAGTGAGGATCGGTATAAGCCGGGTCCACTACCCACGCCATTCTACAGGAACGAGTTGGGTAAGGGTGCCTTGGATAAGGCCAAAAAATCCTCCTCCTTCTTCCCCTACGGGACTGCGGAGGGCAAGATGATGCTGTTGTGCCGGCACCACAAACTATATATATATATTTTTTGGGTTTTGATTATATATACTTTTTGAATTTTTTGTTTTGAAAAAGTTTTGAAAAACAAAGGTTTCGAGGCCTTGGAATTCCCTTTTCGGGTGGCTTTTGTACCTTAATTCAAGACCCGTGGCGATAATTTCGATGCACTTCGGAAGAATCGAAGGAGAACCTTCGATCTATTGAAGGCATAGAAATTGAGGCAAATAACCCAATCCCCCGAAATGAGCCAAAAAGAAGTTGCCCTCTTTTGACCGGCGGGGGCGTATTTGGTGTCGGAGATGGTGGGGCCTAAACAAGGCACTAAGCACATTGATCGGGGGACTCGAGAGGTGAAAAAGGCCACAGATTTGGGTTGGGGTGCTATTAAATAGACTTGGTGCAACTAATACATGCGCCCAGGTTACAGGGCACTATTTTTACACTGGTGCAACTATTAGTTGCGCCAAGGTAAAAATGTGGATTTTACAGCTGGCGCAACTATTAGTTGTGCCAGTTATAAATTCAAATTTTTTGCACTGGCGCAACTACTACTTACGCCAGGCAAAAGCTAATGCTCCAGAATTGATGACAGTAACCACCAACACCCGAAATGAGTTTGTTTCTTTGGTTTTTTGTGGAAGCTAGGCTTCCGGGAACTGAGCTATTTTTTGGTGATCGATTCTCTCCTCACCACACCTAAAGGGTTTGAGTCTAGTATAACTCGCTAGCGCGCTCCCCAGGGGTTTTAAGATTTGGAATGGGAACCCACCCGATATACCTCCGGTGCGAGCGCCTTCTCAGAGACTAGGTGGGCTGGGACTTTTGGATCATCACCACTAGGGGCTGCGGCCATACTAAGACCCTGGTTGTGTGTTTGCCTAATCCCAATCCTTTTAAAATCTACCCTGTAAAAGCAAATTAATTAATCTCCCTAACTTCGTTTAATTTTAATTTTTTTCAAAGCTTTTCTTCTTGTTTTGGAAGTTTTCTTTAGTTCAAAGACCGGGGGTAATGATCCCGTGCCGCCACTACGGGCCGGTGTCCACTGTCGAAATATGTTTGCACAAGTAGGCCAGCCAATCGGCTAAGACACTTTAAATGATGGAAAATTAAATAAATTAAAAGACAATGCTCAAGTAATCTCACTGATCGGCTAAGGCACTTTAAATGACGGAAAAGTAAAGAAATTTAAAGACTATACACAAGTAGGCCCGCCAATCGGCTAAGGCTCGTAAATGACATAAAAGTAGGGGTAAGTAAAGTGACTTAATCGGAGGGGTGAGTGAAAAAAATAGCAAATGACATAAAAGTAGGTCTAAGGCTCGTAAATGACATAAAAGTAGGTCAATAGTCCTTCAATTAGGTTGCTCGAGTAAGAAAGTGGGCGATAAACTAAAAGTCTTAAGGATATTCGAAGAATTGAAGATGTACGACCAATGAATGGGTAGTTATTGGAGAATTTTTGTGTGCTAATTTATTGTGTAATGATAAAGACAAAATAAAATCAGAGTAAAACAGGGGATGGATTCAACACAACAAAAATATCCTAGACCTGCAAGATACAGGGTCCTTTTGTAGCAAGTTTTAAAAGAAAGGTAAGTAAGGGGATGTCCACAGGGAGGTGAGTTCAAAATATGGTAAATCTCAAGATCTGTAAGAGATTTGGCACCCTAACTAGTGCTAAGTCAGCTAAAAGACAGTGGAGAGGTTAAAAAGGGTTGTCACTTAAGCTAAACTACACAAGAAATGCAAATTAACTAAGATCGAGTCCAAAGATCTAGATCTTGCAAATGGAAGGGTTTAAAAATAGAAAATGGAGAAGAGCAGCTTGGAGATTGGTCTCACTATAATCAGCTTGAGCTGATCATGTTACAGGGGTTCAAAGCACACAAATCCCTCAGCTGGCTACAAGTACAGCTGCAGGGTAGAAGATTCCACTCTAAACCAAAGGATTTAACTGATCTTAAGGCTATGGTCTCTCCACTTCAATGGTCACAAACCATCCTATAGACTTCATCCGATCCAAAGGTTTATGGTAGAAGAATCCAATTTAAACCAGAGTTTGGATTGCTCTTAAGGCTATGATCTATCCACTTTAATGGTCACAGATCATCCTAGGGAATTCCTTCAAACCAAAGGTTTGAACCAGAGCATTAAAACTACTACAGATGCTACAATTTTCAGGTCACAGACACAAGAAATTACAGGGATATTAGATCTAGGGAGATCAGATGGTATCCAAGAGGTTTACCAATTAAGTGGGTGAGCTGATCAACAGACTCCTATACACAAATCTGATCGAGCACCAAATGAAACCAAAGGAACTATAGATCTAATTAAATCAATAAAAATAACATTGACATTGTAATAAAACTCGCTCTACAACGAAATACTCTCAGATCTGTAGTCTGTGCAGAAATTAACCCACAATAACACTCTCAACCTTACTCAATTATAGATCTAACATCTCTCCTTGCTGCTCCTAGGGAATTAGCCAACCATAGTTGAGTTAAGAGAAGGAAAATGGAATTTCGCTGCAAGCTCTGATCTCCAGAATTTGATCCAAATCTCGATCTCCCCTAATTGCAATTGGGGATCTCAATATATAGCTTTCTCTTCTATTTTTTTCTCTAATCTTCCCTTCTAAAAGGTCCTCAGAGTTTGTTAGAGTTCTATTCGAGCACGTGGGTTGGTTAGGGTTTCCTGTGGCATCTTTTGGATAGTCGTGTCGGTCACCAACGTGCCTCAGTTTGCGTGCAGCAGGTCACCAAGTTGCAGCGTGTGCATAGCTGATTTTCTGAAAAGTTCTTCACACAATTTCGATAGGTTCAGGAAGCTTCTGACAGGTTCAAATGGAGCTTTGTGGCCCCTTTCGATTGGTTCTCAGGTCTCTTCGATAGGTTCTGATAGGATGATTCTTCTCTTAAAGCTTCAGCATTCTCAGCCCTTTGTCTAGAGCATTCGACAGGTTGGAGAAGCTTTTCGAAAGGTTGGAGGACCATTTCGATAGGTTCAGCTCTGTATGCCATCATTCCGATAGGATTGCTCTCACTCCTATCGAAAGGCTCAAGCACCCTTCGGTAGGATCTGTCTCAGCGTCTCCATCTCGATAGGTTCAGGAAACCATTTCATAGATTCTCCTTACACCTCAGGTAGGCTTTCGATAGGATGGTTTCTTCCTTTCTTTCAGCTGCTCGATAGGTTCTTGGATCCTATCGAACTCCTCAATCCACACGAATCCATCCTTTCTCTGCCTTCATATCCTATTGAAACCTTTCCAACTGCATAAATTCCTCCATTTTTCGCTCTCAGCTCCTATCGAAGTCCTCAGATAGCCTCTCGATAGGATGTTTTCACCCTATTTTCACTTCCTTTGCCTTATGTTGCTGTTGCCACGCGCCCCAAGGGTCCAATGGTGTGCAGCCCTCTTGTGTGTCATTGTTGGGTTTGCACTGTGCTGAGAGATGGACTTCTTTGTGTGGCATTCTTGAGTGGTTTTCTACATTTTTCCTATCTTTTATTGCTATCTACAAAACAGACTCAACAGAGGTTTATTAATATGCTCATAGGTCCTGCAAAGGTCAGGTTAAGGGGTGAAAACTGGCATTTTTCACTACTTAACACACCCCCAAACCTAAGCTTTGCTAGTCCCTGAGCAAAGGGAAATTAAAGAAAATTAAAATCCCACTTTCATAGGGATCACGGATGCATTTAGCATATGCATTAAGCCTTTTAAACCCCTAGGTGATCCCTAGTGGAGGAGTGATGTCTCCTGAGGGTTTTCAGTGAAGGTACCCACAAACTTCTCCAATAAAGTTAGTTAATGGTAGTGCATCCTACTAAAACAGAGTTTAAGTAAATAAAATAAATTCACACCATGTCCATTCGATTCATTAAAGGAATTTCAACAAAAAAAGCATCACTTCAAAATTTGAAAGTCTGCTGTAATCCTTCACCATTACTCAGTTCATGTCAAGGCGTTTCTCCTAAAAATTAATGCATGGCTCACCATCAATTCCAGAATTCTGGTCTGATATTACCCCCAACAAATTGGATTTCAGACCCCAAGTGTCACCAGGGCTGTTCACTCACAAAAAAAAAAATAAAAAAAATTAAGGGTGTAGAATTTCACACAACGCAAGAGCAGTTACATCCCTCAAATAGGACTGCAAGCATGAGCATAGGCATTGCTCTAATTCTTGAAATTTTCTAGCTCTTTACACCATAGATTAAACAAATCCTTATCTCCACATGACAGCTCAATTCATTTTAGATCAGTAAGATCTTTTTATTGGATTGTACTATGGCTTAGGGATGAGGTTTGTAAAAGAATGAAAGGGTAAAAGGGGTTCAAATTGAGAAATCAGTAAAGGTAAGGAGGTGGTCTAGACAACATCTTCTTCATTTCAGCACCTCTTCACTTTCTTTTTGAATTTTCAGACTTGAAGTGATCAACTTCTTATCTTCTTGTAGATTTTCAAATGAAGTGACTACTCTTTCTCATCCTTCTGCTCTGTTTTTTTTTTTTTTTGGTGGGTCGGAATGCCACAATACCACCAAATGTGCTTTCTTCTTTCTCAATCAACCATCAAACTAGCTCTACCTTCTGAAATCTCAGAGTGAGGGTCAGGCTGTATCAGGTCACTGAGGTTTTGGGTTCAAATTTTCTAATTTTTTTATCAAAGAAAACTGGAACTTTTAAGGCTCAAGTGGTGTGTATCAAGGGCAGTTCAAAGGGAGGACATTTTAGGCTCAAATTGTCCAAGGGATGGCCTTACTTCATGTCCTCCATGTCATTAGTGTTGTCAAGTTGTTTCAACGTGGATTTGCCTAACTTCTAGTGAGCAGAATTGAGTCCAATCAGTCCTTAGAGCAGAAGAATTTGCCAAGACACTCTTCAAAGAAGAATTCTCAGTCCCAAATCTCACTGGATATGGCCTTCCATCAAATTTTTAGGGGTGTATCTTCACAATCTTCTGTCATTTCAGGTTTACTACCCATCAAAAAACAATTTTTTTTTTTTTAAATTGTTGACATTTGCTTCATGACAAATGTTGAACTACAGCTTATTTTAGTTTCAAACAGTTTTTTAATATCCTCTTTTCCAAAAAATCAAGTGAGAATTTACTCTAATTCCAAACACTCATTTTTAGTCTAGTTGCACTATCATTAACTCATTTCATTGGCATACCTGCCATACCCCAAAACCTAAACTAAACAGTGCCCTCACCGTTGGGAGCATGGTAGCAAGGAAATAGGTAAGACATAATATTAGAAAAGAAAGAGAAACAGAAATGGAAAGTATACAAGCACATATAACATTAAAAAGATATTTTATTGAAAATAACACACTACAAATCTGTTCACTTAAAATTCGTCGTCAGGGGTATCCTCATCCTACTTACGGTGGAAGAGGAATAGCAAGCCAGGATGGGAGGAAGAAAAGGAAAAAGAAAAACAACAATTATGGATCAGGGGGCAGGGGGTGGGGTAGTGGGGGAGGATGGAGGTGGGGTTGCCGGAGGCTCGGTCTTCTATCTCTTCTTCTCCCTCTTGTTATTTTTCCTTTCCTCCCTGTCCAGGATTCTCTGTACCTCTTCGTATTCATCCCAGAGAAATTGGAGGGGATCAGGCTCGATCGGTGGTTGCGGTGGTGGCCAGACTGGGTAGAACTTGGTCGGCAAGTTTTGAGGTTTGTTGTCGGCCATGAGTGTGGGATGGAAGGATTGCACAGGACAAGGGGAGATGGATGTGGAAGGGCTGGACGAGGCTAATATTTAAACTGCATGGGTGTTGGAATATGAATCGGTATAATAAATTTTCACATTCTTCAAGGCTGAAAGTGAAAGTGGAAATAAATAGAGCGGTGGTTGTTGTGTGGGAAATAGAGCGCGGACTGCATGATGGGCTATTTTTAGGAGTGGTAGTTAAGTCAAGGAAGTATGCGCAATGAATGCTGAGACACCGATTTATGGATAAGGATGAACACATGCTCTGATAGTAAGAAGGGCCAATGAGGAAGAGGGAGCTAGGGTTTTCAATAGGTGTCGAATGGAAGAGACTGTCCTAACGAAAGGTTATAGAGAATGGAAGACGATTTCGATAGGATGAGATGAGTGATTCTGATAGGTCAATGCATCGTGTCGAAATCATAGTGAATAAAACTTTCAAATGGAATGATTCAATAAGATTCTGATAGGTAGAATCATCCTTTCGATAGGTATTATGGTGGTGATTCATCATTTTGATAGGTTCCAGATAGGTATCAAAAACCTGTCGAAACCTTCTTTCTGTCCCTCTTTATCCTATCGAAGAGTTGATTTTAGCTATCAACCAGTATCAGTGCCTATTGAAAACCTCAAATAACCTATCGAAATCATTGATTGACCTCACAAAAGGTGCAATTAACCTATCGAAAGGTCCCAAAAGCCTAATAACTTTGCATTTCAGTGCAGTGCTCAGTCTCACCACCCAGTAAACTCCTACTGCTATGCTATCATTTTATTTACTGACCTTATAAACAGGGTCCTATGATCCCTGAACTACAAGTACTATCAAGATGACAACCTACCCCTAGCATGGCAATTTTATTGTACATGAACAAACTATCAAAACAAAAAGAATTATGATACATATAATACACAATGAAATCAGGTATTAAACTGGAGGGCCCTGAAGATCAATGGTCTCCTCAGGCTCAAGAATGTTTTCAACACAAATTTTTAGCCTTTGACCATTGACTTTTATGGTCCTACCATCTCTAGGGTCCATGATTTCTACAGCCACAGATGGAGAAACATGTACAATTGTGAAAGGCCCATCCCATCTGGACTGTAACTTTCCTGGAAAGAATTTCAATCTATAGTTGAATATCCATACCTTGTCATTTGTCTTGAATTTTTTTCGTAGCAAGTGTCTGTTATGGAAGGCTTTGGTCTTCTCCTTGTAAATCCGGGCATTTGCATAAGCTTCTAATCGCAACTCATCCAGCTCAGATAACTGGAGTTTCCTGTGTATACCAGCAGAGTTTAAGTCAGAATTTATTGCTCTAATAGCCCAATATGCTTTGTGTTCCAACTCAACAGGCAAGTGACATGCCTTGCCATAAACTAGTCTGAATGGGGACATACCTATGGGGGTTTTATAGGCAGTCCTATAAGCCCATAAGGCATCTGTCAATTTTATGGACCAGTCCCTCCTGTTAGTTCTCACAATCTTCTTTAGAATGTGTTTGATTCCCTGTTGAAAATCTCTACTTGCCCACTGGTTTGTGGGTGGTAGGGAGTGGCTACTCTGTGGGTCACAGAGTATTTTTCCATCAGTTTATCAAAAGGTTTTGTTACAGAAGTGGCTTCCCCCATCACTATTAATCGCTTTGGGGATGCCAAACCTTGAGATGTTATCTTTTAAAAATTTAATGACAACCTTGTGGTCATTTGTTCTTGTAGCTATGGCCTCTACCCATTTGGACATGTAGTCCACAGCTACAAGGATGAAATTATATCCATAGGAGGGTGGGAATGGTCCCATAAAATCGATTCCCCAAATGTCAAATAATTCGACAACAAGTATAGGTTGCAAAGGCATGGAGTTCTCTTTGTAATAATTCCCATTTGCTGGCATCAAGGACAAACTTTGCAATGTTGTTGGGCATCTTTGAACAGCGTAGGAAAATAGAAACCACTTTGAAGCACCTTTGCCACAATCTTGTTACCACTGAAGTGGCCCCCACAGGCCTTTTCATGGTACATGGTTAGAATGTTTTTGAACTCGATCTCAGGTACACAACATCTTATCACCTGATCTGTGCAATGCTTAACGAGGTAAGGATCCTCCCACATGTAATATCGAATCTGTGAGAAGAACAGACTTCTATCATCCTTATTCCAATGTGGAGGGATCCTTCCCACAACAAGGTAGTTTACTATATGGGCAAACCAGGGCATACTTATCTGTACAGTAAAAAGTTGCTCATCTGGGAAAGAATCATTGATGGGCAAGCTCTCTGTTCCAGCCTTTGGGATCCTTGACAGATGGTCAGCAACCACATTCTCAACTCCTTTCTTGTCCTTAATCTCCAGGTTGAATTCCTGCAAAAGAAGAATCCATCTGATTAGTCTTGCTTTTACTTCCTTCTTGGACAAGAGGTACTTCAAGGCTGTGTGGTTAGTAAACACAGTGATTTTTTATCTCAGCACATAAGACCTGAATTTTTCTAGCGCAAATACAATGGCTAACAGCTCCTTCTCAGTCGTGGTGTAATTCAATTGAGTATCAACCATTGATTTACTAGCATACGCTACCACACATGGTGCCTTGTCTATTCTTTGGCCCAAAATTGCACCAATGGCGAAGTCTGATGCATCACACATCAACTCAAATGGCAGAGAAAAATCAGAGGCTTGTAAGATAGGAGCTATGGTCAAACAAGTCTTTAACAGTTCAAAAGCAGCAAGGCATTCATCATTGAACTCAAAGGGAACCTCCTGGCACAACAGGTGGCAAAGAGGCTTGGAAATTTTGCTGAAGTCCTTGATGAACCTCCTATAGAACCCAGCATGGCCCAAGAATGACCTGACTTGTTTGACAGTTTTGGGAGGGGGCAAATGTGCAATTAAGTCAATCTTAGCCCGATCAACCTCTATTCCTTTATGGGAGACAACATGTCCTAGGACAATGCCTTGAGTCACCATGAAGTGACTCTTTTCCCAACTCAGAACTAGGTTGGTCTCCTCACACCTTTGCAGCACGGAGCTGAGATGGTGTAGGCATTGGCTAAAATCATCTCCATAAATGGAAAAATAATTCATGAAGATCTCCAAAAACTTGTCAATCATGTTAGAGAAGATGGCATACATACATCTTTGGAAAGTGGAAAGCGCATTACAAAATCCAAATAGCATCCTTTTTTATGCAAAGGTTCCATATGGGCAAGTGAATGTGGTTTTCTCTCGGTCTTGGGGGTAGACAGGGATCTGATTGTACCCTGAATATCCATTGAGAAAATAGTAATAGGCCTTGCTTGCCAACTTGTTCAAGATCTGATCTATGAAGGGCAATGGGAAGTGATCCTTGCTGGTTTTCTCATTGAGCTTTCGATAATCTATGCATACCCTCCAACCAGTGGTCTGTCTGGTTGGAATATGCTCACCTAAGTCTGCTTCCATTACTGTGATCTCATATTTCTTGGGTACTACCTGGGTAGGTGCCACCCATTGAGAATCCGAGATAGGGTAAATTATCTCAGCATCAAGGAGTTTGACTACCTCCTTCATCACCACTTCCTGCATGTGTGGGTTGAGTTTCCTGTGCATCTCTCTAGAAGGTTTAGAGCCTTCCTCAAGATGGATTTTATGTATGCACACAGCAGGATCATCCCCCCTAAGTCTGCAATGGTCCATCCTATTATCCTCGTATACTTTTTTAGCACACAAAGTAGTTCTTTTTCCTGCTCAAGGGTGAGGGAAGAAGAAATTATCACTGACAATTTGTTATTGTCTCCTAAAAAGGCATATTTCAAAGATTTTGGGAGCTGTTTTAACTCCACATCTGGGGGACTGATGAGGGAAGGTAATAGGGGTGCCTTAGAGGGTGGTGAAAGAGGTAACAAAGCAGGCCTCCTTGGGTGATGCTGTGTTGGTTCTGCTTCAGAGGATACAATTTTCATATATTCAATCTCAGAGGTGGAGGCCTTCTCTTCCTCTGTTTCCTTCCATACTTTGTCAAAAACATTAGACCACTCATTACCATGCAGCAACATATTCAAATTTTCTTGCACAACCTCATCTATTACATCGATGAAAAAATAGTCCTCATCGAGATGGGGTTGATTGGCTGAGTTGTACACTTTCAATTTGATCTTCATGTTCCCAAAGGATACTTCCATGACTCCTGACCTGCATTGTATACAAGTATTAGCTATGGTAAAAAGGGCCTTCCTAATATTACAGGTATGGAAGTAACACACTTGCTTGGCTCCATGTCCAGCACCAGAAAATCAGCAGAGTAAAAGAATTTGTCAACCCCAACCAAAACAACTTCAATAATCCCCACAGGCTTCCTTTCAAATCTATCAGCTAGTTGTAAGTCCACATGTGTGGGCTTCAACTCTCGTAATCCCAGCTTCTCATATACTGAATATAGAAGCAAGTTCACACTAGCTCCCAGATCTAACAAAGCCTTTTCAATGGTATGATCCCCAATAATGCAGGGGATAGTGGGGACTCCAGGGTCTTGGAGTTTGGTTGGGGTGGCTATAGTCAATATCTACTTCACCTTTTCTGCTGAAAAGACCTTCTTGGATAAATGTATCCTAGACTGTCTTTTATGGGTGCATAGGTATTTCAAGAACTTGGCATAGGCTGGAATTTGCTTGATTGCATTGTGTAAAGGCAAGTTGATCTTCACTTACTTAAAAGTTTCCATCATTTCCTCTATTTTATCTTGCCCTTTGTCGAAAGGGGACGGTGCTTGCAATGCCTTGGGAAATGGCAAATGTGGGACTACTCCCGCATTTGCAACCTTAGCCAACTGGACATCTGTCTTTTTAACTTCTTTACTTTCTTGAGAATCCTCATTCTCTTTCTTATTTAAACTGGGTTATTCCTGGTTGTCCACAATTGGTGGCTCCTGTTGTGTCCTTTCGAAAACCACTTTTTTTTCTTTTCCCAAATCTGTGACAGGCTCACAACCCACTTGATTATCTACCAGCCGTCCACTCCTCAATGTAGTAACAGATTTAGTTTCCTCCTGAGTGGAGGAACTTCACCTCCTACAAAATGTCTCCTTGCGTTATCCAGTAGTTGGCTAGGCAGCCTCCCTTCCTCTCTCTTAGTCAATGCATTAGACAGCTGACCAAGATGGTCTTCTATCTTTTTTATGTTTTGGTTGTGAGAGTGCACAGTTTGAGATAAGGGACCCAAATTTTGTAATGAGGCCAGAACTTGTTCCTCGAAAGAAAGTGATCTCACAGCTGGAGGGGGTGCAGGTTGCTGCACAGGCTAGGTCATGGGCTGCTAGTAATGAGGCTAGGGAACATAACTTTGGTGGTAGGGTTGAGCATTTTTTTAGGGCATGGGCTGCTGTGGCTGCTGCTGCTGGTTTGGGTATGCATCTTGTCTCCACCTCAAGTTGGGGTGGTTCCTCCATTGATACCTAGCAGCAGGCTATTTCCCATAGGACTGAGTGGCAGCCACATGCTCCGTAACAAAATATGGAAACTGGACAGCTGATGGACATTCTTCAAGGGAGTGAGCAGGGGACTGGCAGATAGCACATGCCTCCACCCTAGCAGTCATGGGTGATTGCATTGTTCCCATGAGCTTATCAAATTTCAGTGTTAGGCTATCCACTTTCCTCTCTAAATCACTTTTCACATTTTCCTCAAACATATTCCCTCTGGTGGTATTCTCTTCCACCAATCTAGGAGGATCTAAGTCCCTAGACAAAGTCTCCCTCTACATGGAGTTCTCACTAATGATATCAAACAACTCTCAGGCCTCCTCAGCAGTTTTATGGAGGTAGGTGCCACCACAAGAAGAATCTACCATGTCTCTGCTTTTCGAATCAATCCCTTGATAAAAACTTTGAACCAATGGCCATTCAGGGATTTGATGGTGGGAACATTTATTTAGGAGTTCCTTGAATCTCTATCAAGCTTAGTGAAAATCCTCAGTTGGATCTTGGGCAAATGAGATGATGCCCTTCCTCAACTGACTTGTTTTGGACATGGGAAAGAATTTGGCCAAAAACTGATATTGAAGGTCACTCCAGGACTGAATGTTGTTGGGTGAAAGCATTGACAACCAGGTCCTGGCTTTATCCTTCAATGAAAAAGGAAAGAGTCTCATCTTGGTTGCCTCCTCCCCCAAACCTGTGATGTTGAAAGTGGTGCAAAGTCTTAAGAATTCATTAATGTGCTTATAAGGATCCTCTTTGGTCAGGCCATGATATGAGGGTAGCATCTAAATTATGGAAGACTTTATTTCATAATTTCCTTGAGCAGCTGGGAACTTAATGTAGTAGGGGGAATCGTAAACCCCTGGTGCATTAAATTCCTTGAGAGTTCTAGGCTACTGTTGCTCACCCATTTCGGGAAATTTAGCTGCAACAGATGTGAGTGGAGTTTGTCTAGATTTGAGAAGCCTTTCAACCTCTGGATTTAAAGGGACAATCTAAGGTTGGAGAGTTCTTCTCCCAAACATACACCACTCAAGATCTAATGCAGAGCAAATCTTCAAACACAACAAGCAAGAATAAAAACAAATGACTACTAAATTTAAAAATTAACAGATCTGACAAATAAAGGGGAGTAGAGGGATGCAAACTCAAGAGCAGCCTCCAGCACAATGCTCCTCTTTCACAGTAGCTTCAGATCTGATGAAATACAAACAGAACTAAAACAACAAGACTTATAAGCACAGTTAGTGAAAAATCAAACAAGCTATCATAGATCTATGGTCTGAACTAAATCAAACTTAGATCTACCAATTTCAAAAACACCTCCCCGGCAGCGGCGCCAAAAACTTGTTGGGGAATTTTAGTGTGCTGATTTATTGTGTAATGATTAAGTTAAAATAAAATCAGAGTAAAACAAGGGATGGATTCAGCACAACAAAAATATCCTAGACCTGCAAGATATAGGGTCCTTTTGTAGCAAGTTTTAAAAGAAAGGTAAGTAAGGGGATGTCCACAGGGAGGTGAGTTCAAAATATGGTAAATCTCCAGATCTGTAAGAGATCTGGCACCCTAACTAATGCTAAGTCAGCTAAAAGACAAGGAAGAGGTTAAAAAGGGTTGTCACTTAAGCTAAACTACACAATAAATGCAAATTAACTGAGATCGAGTCCAGAGATCTAGATCTTGCAAATGGAAGGGTTTAAAAATAGAAAATGGAGAAGAGCAGCTTGAAGATTGGTCTCACTGCAATTAGGTTGAGCTGATCATGTTACAGGGGTTCAAAGCACACAAATCCCTCAGCTGGCAACAAGCACAGCTACAGGGTAGAAGATTCCACTTTAAACCAAAGGATTTAACTGATCTTAAGGCTATGGTCTCTCCACTTCAATGGTCACAAAACATCCTATAGACTTCATCCGATCCAAAGGTTTATGGTAAAAGAATCTAATTAAAACTAGAGATTGGACTACTCTTAAGGCTATGATCTGTCCACTTTAATGGTCACAGATCATCCTAGGGAATTCCTCGAAACCAAAGGTTTCAACTAGAGCATTAAAACCACTACAGATGCTACAATTTTCAGGTCACAGATATAAGAAATTATAGGGATATCAAATCTAGGGAGATCAGATGGTATCTAATAGATCTACTAGTTAAGTGGGTGAGCTGATCAATAGACTCCTCTACACAAATCCGATCGAGCACCAAATGAAGCAAAAGGAACTATAGATTTAATTAAATCAATAAAAATAACATTTACGTTGCAATAAAACTCGCTCTACAATGAAATGCTCTCAGATCTGTAGTCTGTGCAGTAATTAACCCATAATAACACTCTCAATCTTACCCAATTACAGATCTAACCTCTCTCCTTGCTGCTCCTAGGAAATTAGCCAACCATAGTTGAGCTAAGAGAGGGAAAATGGAATTTCGCTGTAAGCTCTGATCTCCAAAATTTGATCTAAATCTCGATCTCCCCCAATAGCAATTGGGGATCTCAATATATAGCTTTCTCTCCTATTTTTCCTGCCAATCTTCCCTTCTAGAAGGTCCTCAGAGTTTGTTAAAGTTCTGTTAGAGCACGTGGGTTGGTTAGGATTTCCTAGGGCATCTTTTGGATCGTTGTGTCGATCTCCAACGTGCCTTGGTTTGCGTGCAGCAGGTAACCAAATTGCAGCGTGTGCATAGCTGATTTTTTGAGAAGTTCTTCACATGATTTCGATAGGTTCAGGAAGCTTCTGACAGGTTCAAATGGAGCTTTATGGCCCCTTTCGATAGGTTCTCAGGTCTCTTTAATAGGTTCTGATAGGATGATTCTTCTCCTAAAGCTTCAGCATTCTCAGGTTGGAGAAGCTTTTCGACATGTTGGAGGACCATTTCGATAGGTTCAGCTCTGCAAGCCATCATTCCGATAGGATTGCTCTCACTCTTATTGAAAGGCTCAAGCACCCTTCAGTAGGTTCTGTCCCAGCGTCTCCATCTCGATAGGTTCAGGAAATCATTCGATAGGTTCCCCTTACACCTCAGGCAGGCTTTTGATAGGATGGTTTCTTCCTTTCTTTCAGCTGCTCGATAGGTTCTTGGATCCTATCGAACTCCTTAATCCACACGAATCCATCCTTTCTCTGCCTTCAAATCCTATTGAAACCCTTCCAACTACATGAATTCCTCCATTTTTCTCTCTCAGCTCCTATCGAAATCCTCAGATAGCCTCTAGATAGGATGTTTTCAGCCTGCTTTCACTTCCTTCACCTTGCCCTACTATTGCCACGTGCCCCAAGGGTCCAATGGTGTGCAGCCCTCTTGTGTGTCACTGCTGGGTCTACACTGCGCTGAGAGATGGACTTCTTTGTGTAGCATTCTTGAGTGGTTTTCTGCATTTTTCCTATCGTTTATTGCTATCTACAAAATAGACTCAACAGGGGTTTATTAATGTGCTCATAAGTCCTGCAAAGGTTAGGTTAAGGGGTTAAAACTGACATTTTTCACTACTTAATAGTAGTGATGACTACGGGGGCGATAAGTATAAGTATTTAACCACGGGATGTGACGATCACAGGGCCAAGGGTAGTATTTTCTTAGGTACATGGCGTTCCAAGGGCTAGGGAGTTCTTCCTCGTCATGGTTCGCTACTTTGTATGCATTTCCAGGGTATGCGGCTGTTATAACATAAGGGCCTTCCCAGTTCAATTTTAGTTTTCCTTTCGGATGAGCGTGCTTCGGAGGCATGATTTTCTTCAAGACTAATTCTCTAATATTAAAGGTTCATTCAAGGACTTTCTTATCGTAAGCCCTGGGTCACTCTCCTTTGATATACCTGAGCGTGATAAGTCGCCTTTAGACGTGTTTCGTCGTGCTGCTCTAGCTGCACGAGTAGGGCAATTCTCCACTCGTCTAAGGATAGCTCATTATCAAGTTGAATTCATAAGGATGGTACTTCTATCTCATATGGTAAGACCAAGAGTCAAAATATCCGATTTTTGATACGTATCGTCCTCAAGTTCAGGACAATACCTATCGCGTATCGTCCAATACATTGAATGTATTGGTGATACATTGAATGTATCATTTTAATACATTTTTTTTTCAAAAAATCTAAAAAATCAAATTATCGTCTGTATCGTCCAATACGGATGATACGTATCGTCCATATCGTTCGATACGTTTGATATGTATCGCGCATCGTCCCATACATTCAATGTATCGGCGATACATTGAATGTATCATTTTAATACAATTTTTTTTTCAAAAAACTAAAAAATCAAATTGTCGGATGTTAATTTACAATTATCGCCTGATAATTTGAATGTATCATCCGATAATTTAAAATTATCAGGGACGTCATTATTCTGAGAATGGGCGGTATTGGGAGTGAGGGCGCTAGTCTTCACATCGATCCCTTTTAGGGAGCAGTGAAGGCAGCGTTAGGGAGGCGACAACGAAGGAGGTGAAGATAGCGGAAGAGAAGGAGTTACAAGTGGAGGGATGTGTTCCCAACCAATCCTTCCTGAAGCCTTCGATTGGGCGTTCTGCTCCTCGCTTTGTGTTGATTTCGGGTTTCCAATTTTCGTTTTGGGTCATAAGTTAAGTTTTTGGTTTTCGTTCTAGGTTGTAAGTTCAGGAGGTATGCCTCCCGTGATACTTGTAAAGATTTTTGGTTATAAATAAAGAAGTGTTTTTTTGTTTATTGTGCTTAGTTTATTTGTTTAAATTTGCTTATGGATTAGTCAATGCGTATTTGATTTGTTTAACTTAGTTTAGGATTTAATTTAGCTTAGAGTTTTGAATCCATTTTGGATTTATTCAGGGCTTATCCAAAATTAGTTTGCTTTTTTTAGATTCGTTTAAGGAGTTTACTTGATTCTGTTTGGTTTATTGGGGGCATTTTTCTGGTCTCAAACAAGTTACGGTCTCACTTTAGAGAGTTTTTTTTTTGTCTAAAGATTAAAGTTTAAGGTACTTTGTTTTGGCCTTAGGTTTGATTCAACTTGAGTTTTGGTCTTTTGCTTGATTCACCATGAGACTTAAAAGAGTGTGAGTTTTCAGAGGTTCTAGATGGGTGTGGGGGTGTTGTAATTTTATTGGTTTGTTTACTTTGCTTTGGATTTATGTTTCCTTAAAAGTGGTAAGTGTTATGTGATTATTGGTTTATCTAGGTTGTCATGGATTGTGGATTTCTAAAGGAGGGTATGTGTTTGGTTTGGATTTAATTAGATTGAAAGTGTTTAATAGTGTGACCCTTGTCATTTGGTAATTTAGGAGGTATAGTTTATAAATGTGTGAGCTAAAACCTTTGGGTTCTTGTTGTTTTGAATTTTATTTCAAGTTTAGGATTAAAAGTTTGGGGCATTTCTTTTTTTTTTTTTGTGGTTTAGGGCATTTTTTTATTAATGTCTTTTCTTCCTTTCTCTTTTGTCTCCCGGGTATTGAACCCGAAGAAATCCGATTATTAAGCGGATTATGGAGAATGGGTGGGATTGGGAATGCAAGGTAATACAAGGGTTGGTGCTATAAACCCAACTCAAAGTGGTTTCCCGAATAAATTCGGATTCGTGCAATGCCTGAACAGGCGAATTTTTAATTTCTTATTTTAAGTCGTATATTCAGAGGGTATGCACTCAGTGTGTTTTGTAATGATTTTATTCATTTATGAAGTAATTATGTTTCTATTTAGGTAAATTTTAGTTTGGTTTATCTTGATAGCTTACTTCGAGTTTTTTGGGCGTGATGCTTATTTACTTAAATTTGGTCCGCTCTTATTTATTTATTTTTATACGAGGTGTGTTGGGAGCATTTTTTTTATTTTAGTCTAGTCTAAGATTAAGTGCGTAAGTGATGGGGGGCATTTTTTTTTCTCATCATTTTTTTTTAGTTTAGTTCGGTCTCAGTTGAAGTGTATAAATGATGTTGGGGGGGCATTTTTTTTAGTTTAGTTTGGGGTGTATATATTTTTAAAGTCAGGAGTGTTTTTGGATTGGTCTTAGCAAGGGCGTAGTTTAGGTCAGTAATTAGTGTTGGCAGTCTCCAAATTTGGTCTTGGGATGCTTCTGTTCTAGGCAAGTATTTTTGTGTTTCTGGGGGATTACGCGCTTTACTATGGGCGCATATGCTAATTGCACGCTGGAATGGGAATGTGCGTTTCGAAGGGTCGAAAGGTCATTAAGCGCCGGTGTCCGGTCAATTAATCGAGTTAAGCACATGGTATGGGGCGTAGGATTAAGTCAATGGCTGGTCACTGTTGCAGCGACTGCTGACATTCGCGCCCTCGGATTCGGGCGCTCATGAGATTCTCACTGGGTATGCTCCTCATTCTCGATCGAGGCGGTCTGTTAGCCAGATGAGCAAGGGGAGTTCTGTCACAGGGCCATGTCGTCTATAGGTTCCGCTAACTCCAAGTGTCGGGATTATCTTTTCGGAGGATCAGTCTACTGACCTCTAGGCTGATGATACTGGGGACAACAATGCTCGGCCCTCTCCGCAGAAGCATAAGGAGTAGGGGTTTGTGTATATATTTTTTTACTATGTGTGTGAGTTGTACATATATACTGGTGACAAGTGTAAAAAGAGAATTCTGATATATATATAGAGAGATTTTTGGTTTAGATGTACCTAATTGGCTCCTCTTTCTTTTAGTTACCTCTTGCGTCCACTTTTGCTTTGAGTTTCTTTAGCGTCGTCAATCGTCATTGGGACTTGGACGCTTCCTGAGCTGGCCCGGTGATGGTAGAAGGTTACTTTGTATTTGCACATATAAAAGTAACACTATCAGTAATTTTTATTCTCCCCCTTGCTAGTTGTCAAGGGGGTGAGTGTCTCAGATCGGGGCCTGGTATTAAAAGATGAAAATATGCTCCCTTTTTTCTTATTTCTTTTTTTTGTTTGTTTTTTTGAAATAAAAATAATGCAATAGGGAAAGCAAATAACTACGATAGAACATAAATAAAAATAAATAAAAAATAAAAATGGCCCAGTGTAGGAGCGTGGTAGGGTTAGCAGTATAGCATCGTCGGTTGCATTCTCTGGATGGTGACTTCATTATCTCAGATTTTCTTTGTGGACGAGTTGACGCTTCTAAGGTGATTCTTCTTTTGACAAAAAAATGCCCCAGTGTTTAGATGCAATGGATATTTTCTGAGTTTTAGATGAGCACTTTGGGTCCATAAGATGTCATGGGTATTTGGTTAATTAGTTTTGAAGAATAGGGTTGATCGGTATTATCATCGAACAGAGGGAGGTCTCTTTGATTAGGTTGGTCGTATGCGGGGATTTACCTTAGGGTGATGGTCGTCCTATCCCATGATTATTAGGGAGAAGTACGGAAGTATAGCGGGTGATTGCATCAGTTATCATTCACCGGTTTTCGATTTCATTTCTAGGAATATCCTGCAAGGCCTTTGATTTATCGTCCAAAATAAAAATAGAAGAGGGAGATAGAGCTCAGTGATATGTGGAATAGTTTGTATCTAAGGCTTTCCAAAAGGAGTGAGTAACAATCTTTTTCTCAAGGGGATACGGGGTACCATGATCGAGCTCTTCATCATGTCTCGGTACCATCAAGATCTCACATTCTATGATTAGCAGGGGTTTGTCCTCCTCCCGCCACCTTACGATGACATCTAGTAGTATAGGGACATTAGGGGTGCCCTCACAGTTTGCTTATACAGTTTTAGTAAAGTATCAGAGATGTCCTCATGGGCTGAATAATGAGTTTTGATTGATCCTAGCATCTTCATTTTTTTTGCTCTAATGTCTCCTCCAATGGCGGGGGAAGGAGAAATGAGAATTGGGTGTTACTTATGCTTTTGAAAGAGGTTAGATAGGTCACTAGTCCTTCAATCAGATTGCCCGAGTGGGAAATTGGGCGATAAACTAAAAGTCTTAAGGATATTTGAAGAATTGATGACGTACGACAAATGAATGGGTGGTGACGACTACGAGGGCGATAAGTATAAGTATTTAACCATGAGATGTGATGATCATAGGGTTAAGAGTAGTATTTTATTAGGTATATGGTGTTCCAAGCGCTAGGGAGTTCTTAGGGACATTAGTATTTTCTTAGGGTTAAGCGTAGTATTTTCTTCCCTTTCGGATGGGCATGCTTGGAAGGCATGATTTTCTTCAAGACTAATTCTCTAATATTAAAGGTTCGTTTAAGGACTTTCTTATCCTATGCCCTGGTCACTCTCCTTTGATATACCTGAGCGTGATAAGCTGCCCTTAGACGTGTTTCATCGAGCTGCTCTAGCTGCACGAGTAAGGCAATTCTCCTCTCATCTGAGGATAGCTCATCATCGAGTTGAATTCGTAACGATGGTACTTATATCTCGTATGGTAAGACCAAGGGTCAAAATATCAGATTTTTGATACATATCGTCCTGAAGTTCAGGACGATACGTATCGCGTATCGTTCAATCCATTGAATGTATCGATGATACATTGAATGTATCATTTCAATACATTTTTTTTTTCAAAAAATCTAAATAATCAAATTATCGTCCATATCGTCCGATACGGATGATACGTATCGTCCGTATCATTTGATACATTCGATATGTATCGCGTATCGTCTGATACATTTAATGTATCGGCGATACATTGAATGTATCATTTTGATACAATTTTTTTTTCAAAAAACTCTAAAATCAAATTATCGGACATTAATTGGAAATTATTGCCCGATAATTAGAATGCATTGTCTATATCGTCCGATGCGGGCGATACATTGCCCGTATCGGTTGATAATTACCCTATTTTTTAGGGGGTACAATACATAGGCAATGTATCGTATCGCCCAAGTCCAAAACCAATATGAATTGGGTGATACTTATCGGTATCGGGTGATTTTTTAACCCATGGGTAAGACTGCCTTCATCCCGTAGGTAAGGAGGTAGGGAGTTTGGCCAATGGTCGTACCAATAGAGGTCCTATGGGTCCAGAGTGCTTCTGGTAGTCTTTTAGGCCAGTCGGCTCCATTGTTCATTTCTACTGTGCATTTCAAAATTTGAATCAATGTTTTATTTATAGCTTCTTCTTTCCATTGACTTCGGGATAGAACGCTGATGAGTGGCATAGAACGATACGACCTTCTTGCATAACTTCTTTATCTTCTCTGCGATGACCAACGGACCATTGTCGATAACGAACATTCTGGGTACTCTAATCCTGGTGATGATATTTTGAACGATAAACCTTGTGAGTGTTGAAGCGGTGATTCTGACATAGGATCCAACTTCTACCCATTTGGTGTAGTATTCAGTTGCCGTAAGTATTAATGCACGCTTGTGAGTGTTCCCAACTATATCTATGGAAGGTCTGATGACATCAAAGGCCCACATCGAAAATGGCCACGACGAGGTTATAGTATTTAATGCAACTGATGGAGCTTGATAAGTACAGAGTGTTCTTGGCATTGCTTACAGAATTGGATGTAGAGGTGGCAATCTCTGATCATTGTCGGCCAGGAGTAGCCTTGTCGTGTAATTTGATCGACGATTCTTTGTCTGCCGGCGTGGGGGCACCGCAAGCCCTGGCATGTACTTCTCGGATGATGTATTGTCCTTTGGCGGTTGTGACACATCAAAGTAGTACTCCTTTGGTGAAGGCTTCTTTGTATAATGTTTCACTGAGTATACAGAAAATGGCATATCAGTTCCTTATAGTCTTCCGTTCGATCTTTATGGCATATGGGGGGACGTGTTGATGCTTCAGGAAGTTTCAAATGTCGAAATACCATGGTTGTTCATCATCGATTGGTGATTTCTCAAATCTGAACATAGCAACTTAGGTTTCTGACTTGGCGTGATTTTCCGGAGCAATTTCTTCATTTGGTCCAGTGCTGATGGGGAGGATTGGTAATTCTCTTTTGATGGTCCATGCAACCTCGTGAGCGGGCACTCTTAATTTTTTTATGAAGAAGGTCTTGGTACTTTGTCCAATAGGTGTTTGGATGACCGAGGCTAATGTGGCAAGGGAGTCTGCGAGCTCATTTTCTATTCTAGGGATGTGCGTGAAAGAGATTCTTTTAAATTTCTTTACTAAATATTGAGCGGTTTCTAGGTATGCCATCAATCTCCTTTCCTTAGTTTTCCATTCTCCTATGGGTTATGAGATTACTAGCTTAGAGTCGTCGATGGTTTTTAACTGTTTAACGCCTAATTGCAATACTGCTCATAGTCCAGCTATGAAAGCTTCATATTCAGTGACATTATTAGTGACTGGAAAATCTAATTAAAAATCCTTAGGTATGACAACTCCTTCCGGGCTTAGGAGAACTATCTCGATACCTTTTCCTTTGTGATTTAGAGCACTGTCAAAATAATGGGACCATGGCGTCTTATCAAGCTCTTTGTTATGAATCATGAGTAGGTCTTCATCGAGAAAATCCACGTGTATGGGCTCATCACTAGGGAGTGAGAGATCTGCGAGGTAATTGACGATTGCTTGTCCTTTGATTGACTTCTGTGTGACGTAAGTGATATCAAATTTTTGCAAGAGCATATGCCAACGAGTGATCTTTTCTCATATTGCGAGTTTCTCGAATACATACTTCAGAGGATCCATTTGGGCTATCACTAGTATCTTATGTGCTCCGGAGTAGTGTCGTAACGTGGTTGAGGCCCATACCAGTGCAAGGCAAGTCTTCTCCATTGGAGTGTATTTCCGCTCGTACTCGACCGTCGTCCTACTAAGGTAGTAGATAGCCTTCTCTTTCTTACCGCCTTCTTCATATTGTCCTAGAATTACTCTCATTGCTTTGTCATTCACTGAGAGGTATAGGATTAGGGGTCTTTCAAAAAATGGTGGCAATAATATTAGCAGGTTAAGGAGGTACTTTTGATATTGTCGAAGGCTTGCTAGCATTAGTCATCCAATTTGTACTCAGCTCCTCCTTTAAGTAGTCTGTAGAGAGGGTCGCACTTGTCTAAATGCTGGGAGATAAATCTCCTGATGAATAGTAATCTTCCTATCAAGCCTCCTAATTCTTTGATATTATTGGGAGCTAGCATCTCAAGGATGGCTCTTACTTTTGCATGATCGACTTTGATCCCTCACTTACTGACTATGAAACCGAGTAATTTTCTGGAGGTGACTTCGAAGACAAATTTCTTCAGGTTTATCTTTAGCTGATATTTCATAGCTCTTTGTAACACCAGTCGGAGTGCTTCAACATGTCCTACCAGCGTTTGGGACTTCACTAATATGTCATCAATGTAGACTTCTACACATTTATGCATCATATTATCAAAAATAGCCATCATGGTCCGTTGATACATGGCTCCTGCATTTTTGAGCCCAAAAGGCATGATGACATAACAGTAAGTTCCCCATGGTGTAGTTAACTCTTGGTCAGACTCTGCTAATTTGAGCTGATTATACCCAGAGAAATCGTCCATAAAGGATAGCATCTCATGTCCAGCGGTGTTGTCGACTAGAGTGCCAATGTGCAAAAGTGCGAGGTCATCTTTTGGGCATGCCTGATTGAGGTTTCGAAAGTCAATACAAACCTGCACTTTGTTATCTTTCTTAGTGACAGGTACTATATTGGTGACCCACTTGGGGTAGAGGACGACTCAGATGAATTTGGCTTTGTGTAACTTATCAACTTTTTCTTTGACTTGATGGACTATTTGTGGGTGCATCCTACGGAGTTTCTGCTTAACAGGCTTTACATCAGATTCCAAAACAAGACGATGCTCTACTAAAATTGGGTCTAAACCAGGCATATCTTCATAGGACCATGCAAAGGAGTCGAGGTGCTCTTGTAGGACCCGTGCAATTTGTTGATGTTCCTTAGAATTGAGCGTTGCGCTAATTAGTAACTTCTTGGGTTTCTCTTTAGTGCCAAAGTTAATTTCTTATGTAGGTTTTGCGACAGCTTGTGTTTGCTCGTTAAAATGTTTGATAGCTCATTGGAAGTCTGGCGCCTCTTCGACGACCGGTGCTTCTCCGTCATCTTCGGCAAGCTCATATACTGCAAAATTGTTACACTGGGGATTTGATTTTGCGAAAGGTAGGCCTTCATTGGTATAGTTTATGACAAAGAGATCTTTAGTAAAGTAAAGGTCAAGGCTATTGATCCTCTTCTCAAAGTCGCGAAGTATTTCATCTAGTATGATCACCGACTTGTTGTTTAGCCTGGATGCCTTGCATCTTCGCATGGGAGATGAGGTAGAAATCTTAGGCGAGAAGTCTCCTTGTTCGCCGCAAAATTTTTTTGGGATGAAGGGTCCCCTTTCTTTTTAGAGGTTTTCTTATTTTTTTAGACTTTGTATTTTAGAATTTTTAGGCTTTTGTTCTTTTTCTATTTTTTTGATTTTTGATAGTAGATATGGTACAGGATCGGTCGCCTTAAGCGACGCTGGGAAAGTTGCTACCTCTAATTGAAGAAGCGAGATGACTGCTGAAGCCTTACGAGCGATTCTTCAGGAAATGTGGACTTCTTCTAAATTTGGCTTTTTTTTTTTTGGAATTCCTCATCCAATGAAACTTTTCGAATAAGCGATGTCAGTGGCAGCGGTATTGATGTTCGGATTTCATTTATCCTATTGATTGCCTCATCTTTGAAGAAGCTCTGAAGATCGTAATTAGTCGAACTACCATCCTCGAAATTATAATACGGTTGCTCTTCCTGTCGAGGGAGATCTCCTAAGGGATCCTCAGGGGTAGTGAGCTCTTTCCCTTAGACTTCGTAGTATGCCAGGATAAGAGCGCACGCTCAGCAGTGAGGCTGATAGTGGTGAGAAATGCAGGGAGATCCCCAAGGACATTCCCATCCTTCTGGATTGGACTCAAGGCTGGTATTAAACTCGTCTTCTTGATCTAACCATAGTTGGAGTCCTATGATGGCCCACTCTGCTAGCTTGAGTGCAAGGAGGTCTATCCAGTAGTCCTTGTCATCACTCAGAGGGGGTTGCCATTCTTCCTCGAGAGATTTCCAAAATATTTGGAGTTGTGACATGTCTGGGGATGGAGGGGTGCCTAGTCCAAGTTCCTCTTCGAACTCAACGAGGGTGATGGGGGTGTTTATCCCTGGGTCAACCAGATGACGGTTGGGGTTTTCTTCTTCTTGCGCTAGTTGCTAAGTTGGTGGGTCGTTACTTGCTTCCGTTGTTATGAGGTTAGAGTTGTTCGATCCTACGATTGCAGAATGTCAGTCCTAGCTAGCAAAGCATTCTAATATGCTGGTGCATGCCCTACAGTGTGGTTGATATGGGTGAGCGATACACGAGAAGTCCCACGGGCATTCCCATCCTCCAAGGCCAAGGCCGAGGCGGATGCTATGCGAGTTAAAATCCCCTTGTGGGATGTCATCCTCTTCCCACGTTAGATGTAAGTACTCTTCACTATCTTGTAAGGCAACTATGTGGAAATCTTCATCGTCACTGGATTCCCAATCTTCTACTTACTGCTCTAGTTTGGAAGGTTATCTTTTTCTCCCTTCCGTAAATCCCTTAGTGTCAAACAAAGGTTTGACTCCTTCTAGCGGTTCATTAATGTCATCGTTTAGATTCGTCAAATCATTAAATGCTTTAGCCATTCGTTTGATTTCTGCTTCTTGGGATTTAGTGAAGAACACCTCTCTTTGCCTTGGTACATCCGTCTTCTCCATAGTCCCATAGACGAAGTGGTCTTATAGAGACCATTTTTGTGAGGTAGGGAACAAGTCGGCTTGTGAGCCATCCAATTGGCAACCTAACCCTTTGTATTTACATATTTTCATTGGGACGATAGGTCCTACACGACCTTGCTTGTTTTTCCCGAGTCCGATGTGGGGGACGTATCCGAGTTGATACATGAGGTCCCAACCTTTTGTCGCGGTAGGGTTGATGTCGTAAAGTTTCACGAGGTTTGGGCCAACCTCCCTTCTCATTATTTTTTGTTGATGCATTGGGAGAGAACTAGGAGGGGTAGGGGAATGGACTTCCACAACGATTGTCTCATCAGGGACTCAGGCCTTCTGAATATGGCTCGTGTTCAATACTCACAGCTTAATCAATGTCCATATCCTAGAGGGGTGCATCAGCGTATATACGAACAATGGAGTTCTCGTACGAGAATTTAACACATTTATGGTATGTGGATGCAACGGCTTTCATTGACTCTAACCACTTTCTTCCTAAAAAATGATTATACGTGCTAGTCGAATCAGAAACATGGAAAGTGACTTCTTTTGTTACAGGACTAAGGCAAACCTAGAGTTTGATAGTTCCTTTGACAAAACAACACGAGCCATCGTAAGCTATAAGTGATAATGCAGAGGGTCTGACATCTTGCTTTGTGTATTCGAGTGTCTTTAACATTGTGAGAGGGTAGATATTGAGTCGTGTTCTTGTATCGACCAACGCATGGGGTACAGAGAGTCCTCTGATTATGACTGTAAGGTATATGGGAGCTGCGCTTTCGTAGAGTGACTCTTTAGGCATGTCTGCGTCTGTGAAAGTGAGCTCTAGGGGTTGCATCATGATCAATGCGATTTGGTGTAGCTAATCCAATGTTGTGTCTTCATCCTCTTCTGTGTCTTCAAGTATCCTTATCAACAATCGGTGATGGTCAGGGGATTTCTTGATGAGTTCCAATATTGATATTTGGGCTGGAATCTTTTAAAGATGCTGTAGAAGGTCATATTCTTGCCTAGCTCGAGTGTAATTCCTTTGCCTGGCCGATGAGCCTTAGGTGCAGGTGGTTGGAGCGGTTGACGCGCAGGGATTGGTTGAGAGATAATGTGAGGTGGGGGCGGCAAGTTAGCTTCTCTTTCTCACCCGTTCCCCTTTGGTGGCTGTACATTCATGAAATCCTTATTTCAAGGGAACGGTGGAGGTGGGTAATTGGATCCTGATTTAAGAATCGGGCAAGTTAGTTGTTGACTGAACCTAGCGCGGCTCGATGCCGACGTATTTGTGAAGTGAGTGAGATTCTAGGTCGGAGCGCATACTTGCATGGTGCTACTCCAAGGTGGGAGGTACTGTGTATAATCCTCTTCTTCTTGGAAAGCGGAGACCAAAGTCTCGCATGGGTTGGGATGCTCTTCTCGCTCACCTTCTTCTATGTTTAGTGAACACTCAGTCTTTGTTTCATTTTGTAGGTTCGGAGTCTTTTGGGTGACACTTTCTACCCATGCGATGATTTGGGTTGTAGTTTGAAGAACATGGTTTCTATACTCGGGCTCAGGATCAGACGAAGGTAGTGGAAATGGCATTGGCTCAAGATTTGGAGGAGCTGATGGTTCTTGTGGGTGACGATGGAGGAATGGTCTTCGATCCCTAAAGGAGTGGACTCGTATCTGAGTGAACTTCGGGTAGGGAGGCAGGCTCGGTGGGGCGATTCGAGTGATCAAGGGCAAGGGATGGAAGGGTAAAGGAACTCTCTTAGGGGTAGCAAAAGCGTCAGAAGGTGGGAGGCGAGTGATTAAGGTGGAGGGTTGGAAGGAGGATCCACCAGAGAGATCTATGGTGGTGACCCGAGCCGATGTCGCTTGGTTGTGGTTAGGCATGGGGTTGCTAATGATCCCTAAATTTTGTTGGGACTGGTTATTGCTAGGGTTAGGATTCCTAAGCGCTTTCCAGTCGATTTGATTTTGGTCATTCATGTCATAGATTACATCTCGAAGGACCCAATAGTCTTCTAGGTTGTGCCCTATGTAACGATGGAATGTGCAGTATTTGCTATAATCTAGATTCATTGGCTAGGGTTGGGGTCTTTCCTGGGGGAATTAGAGGAGGCTCTGAGTGTTAAGAAGATAAAAAATATTGGGGATTGTATCAGGTAAAGGGGGATAGTGCTCCCGCCTCAGCTGATAAGGGCCTCTAGATGGGTTGAAGTTTTGCAGTGGGGATATGCTATTATAGTTTGGCGCATGGGCCGATCGATTCTACATCGCATTCTTGTTCTGGTAGGTGTTGGGATATTGGTTCCTGTTTTGGTATTGGCCCTGATTTGGATTCTGACCTTGGTTTTGGTTTGCATATCTTTGTTGATTGGTGCCCTGGTTTTGGTTCATGTACCATTGTTTATTCTGATTTTGCCCGAAACTTCTCGATTGGAAATTTTTATTCCCAGGGTTTTGTCCTTAGTTGACAACGGTGTTAACTTATTTGGTTCTTGAGGCTTTCTTATTATTTTTAAACTCTGATTCACTAGAAGAGCCTACTTTCGACGTGACTATTGATAGAGTGAGGTCTCCGCCTTTAATGTGTCGCTCTAATTGGGATGCTCGGGAGTGGAGTGCAGTGAAGTTAGGGCAATCACTTATGACAAGCATGCTCTTCAATGGTTCCCTAGTATTATCGATAATAATATCAATCGAGTCTGTCTCTTTCATTAACGTGCCGGTTCTGATAGTGAGTTTTCTCCATCTGGCAATGAAGTCAGTGAATTCTTCATCGAGCCCTTGCTTGGCCGCCATCAGATCGCTGAGACTGACTGTCTCTTAGATTAAGTACTTGTATTGGTCTAAGAATTGACCAACTAATTCATCGAAAGCTTCTATCTTATAGAGCGGGAGTCCTGCGAACCAATCTGGAGCTTCTCCTTCCAATGAGCATTGGAAGTAGTGAATGAGAAGTCCTTGATTATCATGTATGGATCGGCAATCATTGCAAAAGAGGGTCAAATGATGGTTTAGGTTTCTCATGCCATTATACTTGGTAAATTTTGATGGTTTAAATCCTATTGGCAAGTTAAATTCGACATCCTGACAGAATTTGCCGAACCCAAATGAGTGACCAGGGCATTCCCTTTTGGCCATATATTCATCGAGCATTTTAGGGAGATCTTCAATTTTAATAGTGTCGTCTTTTGGAGCAAACCGTGAGCAGACCTTGTCTGGGGAGTCCTCATTGAAGAATGTGTGAGTAGGTTGCCTCAATGGTGTGGCACGGGCTGACAATGTGCTCGGGGTAGGTGGTGGCCTTTCTTGTCGTTCTCGTTCTTCTGAATATTGTCGTGACCTAATGGTCTCATATGCGATAGCTGTTGTTGCTTCTTAGTGTGCTTGATTTATGTGTGTTTTGAAAACAGGTTTGCAACTGCTAAATTATACTAAAAAAAAAATAAAGAAATATCAGCACAGGTAGAAGTGAATTAGCCTGCAAGATCAGGGCCAATTGTAGCAAGTTTTAAATGTAAGTGAGTGAAAGATCGTCCACAGAGAATTTGTCTAAAATGCAAGATAAACCTCCAGATCTGAGCTACCAAATCTGGCCTCTTATCCTATCTAGAAAGCACATAAGATGGGAGGTTGAATTTGTCACATTAACTAAATGATAAAAGTAAAAATTAAACTAAGTGATCCAGATCCGAGTTGGGGAAACGTTTGTGGTAAACTTATATAAAAAATGGAGAAGTAATATCTAACTTTGATTTGGTCCTTAAAAACTAATGAGAACGACTGCAGCTCAACTGAGAGATGATCCAATCTTCATCTGGCTACAAGCACAGATGTAAGAGAAATAAATCTAATTTAAGGATTAGGTTTAAGCTTATGGCTATGGTCTGTCCACTTTAATGGCCACAAACCATCCAATAGTCTTTAATCCAAAGCCTTAGTTTAGAACAAGAAGCATCACTACAAATGCCGTGAGAGATTAGATTACCAACACTAATTCTCACAGGATTAATGAATCAAGGAAAGTTGCATGAAAAACAGTAAATCTAAAGGAGTCTAATGCAATAAGGAGATCAGAGGGAACCCTTAACATGAGTCCAATTGAGAATATACGGTTTACAGGAACCTTTTCAAATCCACCATTACAATTACAGAGCACAACTTAAACAACTCTCAGATTTGTAGTCTAGAATACAACTCTCTTTTGAATTACAGAAATGTCTCACAGCTCCCAATTTCAAGTCAAAGTGAAGCTATTACAGGGATTTCAGACAGACTATCTGGTTTGGAAATGGGGGAAAAGGAATGAAACTCAAAATCTAGATGCTCCAATTGGGCAAATGGTTCGTCTATTTATAGTTTTCCCCAAGTTCAGCTCAGATGTCTATCAACCAATCAGAGGTGCTCAGATTTGTATTGACCAATGGTGGTCGAGCACGAGGATCCAAATCTGTTCTGGCCAATAAGAATTCCTCGATCTGCTTCAGCCAATCAGGTGAAAAAGGCATCAATTCTGTTATGTAATCTATTAGAGTTTCTAGAAGTTCCCGCCAAGTTATTTCATCTCTGGGTGCTCACGTGGGGTGGAATATGCCTTCGCTTTATTCTTAGAATCCTCTGGAATGTCCCTAGGTTTTTAAATGCATTGGGACGCGTGAAACAGATTACTGAATTGCCCTTGCAAAAACTGAGAACCTCCAGAATACCTTTTTGCAAAGTTTAGGGGGCTTTTCGCAAGGTGTTGTAACTCCTGAAGCTCTTTTCGCAAGGTTCTGGTTCTATTCGAATTGAGTTTTCTTCTTTTCGAAAAGGTAAATCATCTCTTCGAAGAGTTCAGATGCTCTTCGAAAGCTAAGCCTGGAGTTTTTGTTCTTTTCGCAGAGTTTCAGGTTCTTTGTGAACAGTTCAGGTTCTTTGCGAAAAGTACTCTGTAGTGCATTTTTCTGTTCGAATTGCTCCATACTTCTTTTCTGGGTTGAGACCACGTCTTTGCTTCTTCAATTCGGACCTTTCAACAGCTAGTGAGGTTTTTTCTTCTTCTTCTTCCTTTGGATTGACATGGAATGTCATCTTTTTGGCACTTTTGAGCTACTTTCAAGGTTAAGCCTGCCTTTATTGTTAGCTGTAAAACAAACACTTAAAACATTTATTTAGTTCTCTCAAGGGTCTATCAAGGCCCAGATTAAGGGGTGAAAAATGGTATTTTCCAGTTCTCAACACACCCCCTAACCTAAACTTTGCTAGTCCCTGAGCAAAGACAAAATTTAAAAATAGAATGAAAAGCCATTTTTGTAGGGAGCACAGTTGCATTTAGCATATGCAACAAGCCTTTTAAACCCCTACGTGATCCCTAGTGGAGGAGTGAAGTCTCCTGAGGGTTTTCAGTGAAGGTACCCACAAACTTCTTCAATAAATCAGTTAAGATCACTAGCTTCATTAAAGCAAACTTTCATCCAATTAGATTATTCACACCTGCATCAGTTAGGCTGTAAGAAGATTTTCAAGAAAACATCAGTTCAAAACTAAAATTCTGCTGTAATCCCTTTTACCATTCACTCAATTTGTGTCAAAAAGTTATTTACAAGAAAAATTAATGAACAGCTTGCCTTCTATTTGAGAATCCAGCTTTGATGTTACCCCAAATAAGTCGATTTCAAACCCAACTCTCACCAGGTTTTCACTCAGCATGCAAGTAAGAGGGTGGAAGTATTTCTGACTTAAGAGCGATTCTGACCCTCAAATAGGACGTATGGGTGGAGCATAGGCATTGCTTTTTAGTTCTGAATTCACTGCTCTTTTCAAGAATAAAGGGGTGGAATGGAGTTCAAAATTGAGAAGTTAGTCAAGGTAAGGAGGTGATAGACACACCTTCTTCAATTCAGCACAATTTCATCTTCTTCTTTGAATTTTCAAAGCCAAAGTGGCCATCTTTTTCTCTTTCTTTTTCAAACTTCCAATGAAATGACTTCTCCCAATTTTCTCAAATCAATATTGACTGGAATGCCCCATTTCTTCTGCTGATACATCGTTGCCTTCAATTATTATTATTATTATTATTATTTTTACCAAACTATTACCCAAATCACCTTTCTTCAGCTTTCTTTCCTTTACCTTCTGAATTCTCAGAGTGAGGGTTAGGCTAAATGAGGTTGATGAGGTTTCAAAGGAATCTTTGATTTATAAAGCTCAAATGGTGTGTATCAAGGGCAGTTTTTAAAAGGTGGGGCTTTTTGAAGTTCAAACTGTCCAAAAGAAGGCCCTACATCATGTCTTTAATATCATGATTGCTGTCAAACAATTTCAACTTGGATATATGTAACATCTAGTGATAACAAGCAGGTTTAAACAGTCCCTAGAGCAGAAAAAATTGCCAATTCATACCTCCAAAGAATACATTTCCGGTCCAAATCTCACTGGGTGTGGTTTTCTATCAAATTCCTGAGGTATATCATCACTGTTTTCTCTCTTTTTAGGTTTACTGAAACATCAATTTTCTTTTGGAAAGTTTCTGACATTCATTTCATGAAAGTATTAGAATTACAGTAGAAATTAATTTTAAAAAGTTTTAACTTCCTCATTTTTCAAAACAACAGGTGTGAAATGACTTCATTTTCAAAAGTTCTACTGATCATAAGCTGCACCAAGCATGAACTTACTTATTTTATTGGCATACCTGCCATACCCCCAAACCAAAGGAGAGCAGGGTCCACACTGGTCCACAGTAGAGAAATGATAGAAGCAAGAAAGAAAAAACAAAACATTATGATGCCAAGAAGACAGATAGAAATGCACAGAAATTACTCAAGAAGAAACAGAATGTTATATTACAAACTCGTGACACAGAAAAGTACAATGTGATCAAATAACTGGGGTCAAAATCTGTATCATAAGTTGGTTCAATTGGCTCAGAACTTGAGTCACTGTCAGAATCAGAACTAGAATCAGTATTGGAGTCCGAACTTGATTGAGCTTTCTCCTGGATAGTGTTTTGCAGCTCAGTGTATTCTTCTGATTTTATCTATTTGGTGAGGCCAATGTACTTGCTAAGTTTAATGGTCTTTAGTTTTTCCTGGTCAAGCTGTGCTTGTAACATGGTCACCTTGTGCTGCTCACTCCTAACCATCTGAAAGGTTTGACCCAGCAAGTCCTTCATTTTCTCTCTCTCAAATTTCATAAATAACTCCAACTTCCGAATCTGGTTTTCATAAGGGGTTCGAATGTAGGCTTGTAAATCAGCTAACCCTTTTAGAACATCTCTGCAGATATAGGGATTTTCTTCCATGGCTCGTCTGAGGGAGGCAAATCGGGGAAGGGGAATGGAATGGTAGGGGACCAAAGGTATCCCAGCTGTGGGAGGGGGGGAAGAAGTGTCCAAAAGGAGGACTTCAGGTTCGGTCTGAGTGGCTTGCTCAGAGAAAGTGGGGAGTGGTGAAGGGGATGCAACCAGAGGGACTTCAGGTTCAGTTTGGGTTGCATGGGTAGTAGTGGTGGGGGTGGGCAGATCAAGCAATACTACCTCGGGTTCAGTTTGGGTAGCATGGGAATCAACAGTAGGTAAAGGGGTAATGGTGGTTGTGTGTGATGTGGAGGCTAAGGTTTGGAGCAGGTCATTGGTCACAGACTGGTTTTCTGTGTTGATTTGGAGTTGGGCTTGGATGGATTGGAGGTAGGCAAGTATTTGGGTACTAGAGGCAGGTGGGGGAGAGGTGGGCATAGCAGGGATTGGTATAGCTGAAGTGGAGGGTGGGGGTGCAATGGCTGTAAAGGGAGAGGTAGGTAAGTGAGTGAAATGATGAGGGTCAGGTATAGGGATAGGTTCAAGCCCCATGGTTTCAAAAATAGATCCCATTAAGGAAGAATAAGCCTCTGTAGTGAAAGGCTCAGGGTCAAGTGTATGGGATACTTCAGGTGTGTGGGCTGAATGAGCAGGTGAATGTGAGGGGCTTTGGAGTAGAGGAGTACGGGGAGATGGGGCAATAAAGTGTGGAGCTAAATCATGGGCATTGGTGGGAGAAATTGGTGGGGTGAGTATGGTTGGAGTGGTTGGTGTATAGGGGGAATCTATAATTGGAATAATGGAGGGTATGGGGGAAGGGACAGCTGGGATAGGTGAAGTGGCAGGGGTTGGAATAGGGGAGGGGGGTGAAAGGCCAACTTCCTCATAAATTGGTGCTGCTGAAGAGCTGGGCACCATGGGAAGAAAAGTTTCTTCACCACAGGTGGTCCGGGCAGAGCTGGTTCTAAGGAACTGCAGGGGAGTTGCAGGAGTTCATTACATGCGCAGGAGCAGTCTTGAGTTCATCTTCTTCTCTCATTCGTCTCAGCATAGCTTGGCTTGTAGTCCAAG
The DNA here is from genome assembly GCA_021018995.1 of Chloranthus sessilifolius. Classification (NCBI taxonomy): domain Eukaryota; kingdom Viridiplantae; phylum Streptophyta; class Magnoliopsida; order Chloranthales; family Chloranthaceae; genus Chloranthus; species Chloranthus sessilifolius. The sequence continues at coordinate 52,041,491 of CM037594.1, forward strand.
CCTTTTTCCCAAAATTGTGAGGAGCAATGACTTCAAATGGCTCCTCATTATCAATGTCAAACTTGGCTCTGAGGAGGGCTGTGATCAATCTACCAAATGGGAGGCCAGCTAATTTCTGCTCCTTTTTCAATTTGGCACTAATATTAGCCATGGCTTCAAAAATTAACATAGGGGCATTGAAAAACTGCCCCTTAGAAAAGTGAAAGAGCGCCTCCAAAATTGGTGTTCTCCTCTCTTGGCTGTGCCCGGTAACATAAAAACTTCCCCTCAAAATAGAGTCCTTCAATAGAAATTGGGGGGCTAGGTCTCTCCTCATGATGGACTGGCCAGTGCCCACAATTCCTTGGGTCAAATGTGCAGCCATTTCTCTAAAGGAGGTCATTCGGAGCCCAATGGCCCAATGAGATCAAATTGGAAGGGTATCCCCAAAGCATTCCCTATGTCTTCAAATGTGACCGTAAGATCGCAATCATCAATAAAGATAACCAGGGTAGGGACATCAACATCTCTTTCAGTGACCTTGATTAGGTTTTGGTACCATAACTTCACCATTCGTGGGTAAATTTTCTCTGGCAAAGGGGTAAGGATATTGCTTAGTGCGGCTTCCCTTATGTATCTTAAAGATAACAAGCACTCTGGTTTGTTGACGAAAAAAGTTTCGTCCACAATCAGCTCAGGAATTAACTTCTGAGCTTCAATGAATGGATTTGCCAGTACCAAATGTATAGGCAGAGGAGGAAGCTCAGGCTCAGGACTAGCAGCAGTAGAGATGGGTTCCTCATGTCTCACTTTCTTCCCTTTCTCCACCCTATCTGCTTTATCCATAGATAGTTTTCTTTTGGCTGAAGTTTTGGCTTTTCCCTTTAGGGTAGGTTTACTAACTTTCTTAGCAGAGGATTTTGGGAACATGGCAGCCAACGATTTCTCTGCTTTTCCCATTCGAAATTGATGTATGAAAATGCCCACAACAGATGCTGACACAGATTGAAAATTTTCAAATGATAAACAGAGAGAATGTGCAGAGAAATACCGAGATCTAGGGTTTTTTAATTGAACGAGTTGTTTGCTCGCAAAAATACCCCAGACTAGAAGCTAAAATCCTTCTCTAAAAACCCAAATGATCGAACAAAGGTGAAGAAAAATGTAGCAAGCTTCTCAAATTGCGCAAGGAAAGAATGAAGTAGGGTTTCCGTGGAACAGGTCGCTCTTCAGAAAGCCTTCGAATATGAAACCCCTACTTCGAAAGGGTTTAAATATACTCAGAGTTAATTTCGCAAAGTTCTTTATAAGTTTTCGAAAAGTTCCAAAATAGACCTTTAGACAACTGTGAATGGCATCAGTACCATTCGAAAAGTTAAGAGCTTCAGAAACATCTTTTCGAAAAGAAATTAGCTTCAGAACTATCTTTTCGAAAAGAAAATAGCCTCAAAACCAACTATTCGAAAAGCAAATCTTTGCTTTCAAGCAGTTCGTTACATATCCAGAGTCTTTTCGAAAAGTAAATTGAACTTTGCGAAACGAGAATTATTACTTTACGACTTAACTTGGAGCATATTTAAACTATGCAAAAAGAGACAAATCATGAATAAAAACAAAAACAAAGAAACTAAGCAAAAACTATGAAATAAAAAACATAATGTACAGTTATCCACCATCAGATTTTTGGAGGTTCGTGATGACAAATGGGCAAACGATCTCACGGTATTTTCAATGCATGGTTTGAGCCTCTGACCATTTACTTTCAGGATTCTTCCATTACTTGGATCAAGGATGTCAATGACTCAGAAGCATGCGAATGATGATGTATGACCCTTCCCATCTGGATCTCAGCTTTCCTGGGAAAACCTTGAGTTTTGAGTTAAATAACCATACCTTAGAGCCAGCTGTGAACTCTTTTCTCAATAAATTTTTATCATGGAAAGCTTTGACTTTCTCTTTGTACCATCTTGAATTTGTGTACGCATCCATTCTCAGCTCCTCCAACTCAGTAAGTTGCAGTTTCCTGTCATTACCAGCAGTAGTTAGATCCATGTTCAATATTTTAATGGCCCAAAAAGCTTTATATTCTAACTCTACTGGTAAATGACATGCTTTGCCATAGACCAACCTGAATGGGGACATACCAATTGGGGTTTTATAAGCTGTCCTGTATGCCCATAATGCATCATTCAGCTTAAAGGACCAATCCTTTCTGTCCTTCTTCACAGTCTTTTCCAAAATATGTTTGATTTCTCTATTGGAAATCTCCACTTGTCCACTGGTTTGTGGATGATATGGAGTGGCTACTCTATGAGTCACAGAGTATTTTTTCAATAAAGTTTCAAAATGTTTATTACAAAAATGGCTTCCCCCATCACTTATAATGGCTCTGGGAAAACCAAACCTGGAAAAAATGTGATCCTTAAGAAATTTAAGAACCACTTTGTGATCATTTGTTTTAGTGGCTGTGGCTTTAATCCATTTGGATACATAATCCACAGCTACTAAAATGAAATTATTCCCATTGGAAGGAGGAAAAGGACCCATGAAGTCTATCCCCCACACATCAAACAACGCAACTACCAAAATAGGCTGTAAAGGCATTGAGTTTCTCTTGGAAATGCGGCCCAATTTTTGACAGTTTTGGCAAGACTTACAATGCTGCAGAGCATCTTTGAAAAGTGTGGGCCAATAAAATCTGCACTGCAAAACCTTTGCAGCAGTTTTGTTTCCACTAAAATGACCTCCACAAGCCTGTTCATGGCACATAGAAAGTATTCTATGAAATTCTTGGTCAGGGACACATTTTCTTATTATTTGGTCTACACAACTCTTGAACAGATGAGGATCTTCCCAGATGAAGTGTTTAACCTTTGCGAAGAAAAGATCTTTATCCATTTTATTCCAATGTTGAGGAATTCTTCCAGTAGCCAAAAAGTTGACTATGTTTGCAAACCAAGGAGTGTGTATACTAATGGCAAAAAGTTGCTCATCAGGGAAAGATTCATTGATAGGCAACCTATTAATATCAGCAGTTAAAATTCTAGACAAGTGATCAACCACCACATTCTCCACCCCCTTTTTATCTTTGATCTGTAAATCAAATTCCTGTAATAGGAGAATCCACCTGATTAATCTTGGTTTGGTGTCCTTCTTAGACAGAAGGTATTTTAAAGCAGAGTGGTTAGTGAACACCACTATTTGTGAACCCAAGACATATGACCTGAATTTTTCTAAAGCAAAAACAATTGCCAGCAGCTCCTTCTTAGTTGTTGTGTAATTGAGCTGTGCATCAATCATTGATCTACTGGCATAAGCTATGACATGAGGCAGTTTTTCTTTTCTCTGTCCAAGGACAGCTCCCAAACCATAATCTGATGCATCACACATCAGTTCAAAAGGTAATGAATAATCCGGAGACTGCAATATTGGAGCTGAAATCAAACAGTTTTTTAGGAATTCAAAAGCCTTCATGCATTCATTATTGAAAACAAAAGGGACATCTTGACACAGCAAATGACAAAGAGGTTTGGTTATTTTACTGAAGTCCTTGATGAACCTTCTGTAAAATCGATGCCCCGTAAAACTTGATTTGTTTAACTTGATTTTGGGAGGTGGTAAATGTGTAATTAAATCAATTTTTGCTCTGTCCACCTCAATGCCCTTGTGAGAAACAACATGGCCAAGGACAATGCCTTGGGTGACCATGAAATGGCTCTTTTCCCAGCTCAGAACTAGATTGGTTTCTTCACATTTCTGTAATACCAATTTGAGATTATGTAAACACTGGGAAAAACTGTCTCCATAGATTGAAAAATCATCCATAAAAATCTCCATAAATTGGTCAATCATATCTGAAAAAATGGAATACATGCATCTTTGAAAGGTAGCAGGACCATTACAAAGACCAAAAGGCATTCTCCTATAGGCAAAAGTGCCAAAAGGGCAAGTGAATGTGGTCTTTTCCTGATCTTGTGGGTACACAGGAATCTGATTGTACCAGAGTAACCATCAAGAAAATAGTAATAAGCTTTTCCTGCTAGCTTATCTAAAATCTGATCAATGAATGGAAGGGGGAAATGGTCTTTTCTGGTCATTGCATTTAATTTTCTATAATCAATACAGACTCTCCACCCAGTTGTTTGTCTGGTTGACATCAGCTCACCTGAGTCTGCGGTTACAACAGTGATCCCAGATTTCTTAGGTACCACCTGTGTAGGTGCCACCCAAGCTGAATCTGAAATGGGGTAAATGACCCCTGCATCCAACAACTTAACAACCTCTTTCATGACCACTTCTTGCATGTGAGGGTTCAGCCTCCTTTGCATTTCCCTAGAAGGCTTTGCATTTTCTTCCAAATGGATTTTGTGCATGCAAACAGCTGGACTGATTCCTCCCAAATCAGCAATAGTCCATCCAATTGCCCTTCTATGTTCTTTCAAAACAACCAACAGCTCTTCCTCTTGCTCCTTTGTGAGGGAGGAAGAAATAATTGCAGGCAATGATTTATGATTTCCTAAAAACACATATTTCAAATTTTCTGGCAGCTGCTTTAATTCTAAATCAGGTGGACTGCGAAAAGAACGTAACAAAGGTACCTTATCTGTTTGTGGAAGGGTAAGAGTAGCAGGTTTCCAAGAAGAGAAACTTGTTGATTGATTATGAGTTCCTTGCACAACATTTATTTCCTCAGAATTTGAGATACAAACTGTTTCTTCTTCAGAATTTTTCCAAGCATCTTCAACATTTGTGGTGAACTCTTCACACTGCAGAAACTGTTGAAAAGTCCCTTCTACCAGTTCATCCAATAAATCAACATGAAAACATTCTTTAGAACTGAATTAAGGCTGTGTGACTGCATTATAAACATTTAATTTTACCTTCAAGTTTCCAAAAGAGACTTCCATAATTCCAGACCTGCATTGGATGCAAGCATTTGCTGTAGCCAGGAATGGTCTTCCCAAAATGACAGGGATGGATGTTTTTCTTTTGGTTGGTTCCATGTCCAAAACTAGAAAATCAGCAGGATAGAAAAATTTATCTACTCCTACCAATACATCTTCAATCATTCCAACTGGCTTCCTTTCAGATCTGTCTGCTAGTTGTAACACCACATAAGTGGGTTTTAATTCTCCCAAACCTAGTTTCTCATATACAAAATATGGAAGTAGGTTGACACTAGCACCCAGATCTAATAAAGCCTTTTCAATGGTATGTTCCCCAATAATGCAAGGGGTTGTGGGGATTCCAGGATCTTAAAGTTTAGGAGGTGTGGCAATGGATAACACCTGATTAATTCTTTCCACAGCAAAGACCTTCTTGGACAATTGTATCCTAGACTGTCTTTTGTGAGTGCAAACATCTTTCAAAAATTTTGCATATGCTGGAATTTGTTTGATTGCCTCAAACAAAGGTAGATTTATCTTGACTTGCTTGAAAGTCTCCATCATTTCATCTATTTTTATGTTCCCTTTATCAAAAGGGGATACGGATTTCATTGCATGAGGAAATGGTAAATGAGGAACTAGTCCTTCATCTACAGATTTGGAAGCATTTTCAGAAACTTTTTGGATTTTTTGTTTTTCATTTTTTTAATTTTTCTGAGGTCCATCAGCACCCTCACTGCTATCACTATGCTGCTCTTGCTGCATATCTTTATCATTTTCCTCATTTTTTTCTTCTTCAGTACCCACTTTGTTATTTATGATTCTTCCACTTCTCAAAGTGGTAACAGTTTTTACTTCTTCATGTGAATTAGAAGCTTCTCCAACTATGAACTATCCTTTGGGATTGTTCAAAGGTTGGCTGGGTAACTTTCCTTCCTCTCTTTTTGCCAAAGTATTTGAAAGCTGTCCCAATGTTTCTTCAATCTTCTTTATGCTCTGGCTGTGAAAATTCACAGTCTGAGTTAAAGATCCTAAATTCTGGAGTGAATTTAGGACTTGATCTTCAAAAGAAGGGGACCTGGAAGGGGTTTGAACTGGGGCAGATTGTTGCACAGGTTGTTGTGGAATGGGCTGCTGAAAATTTGGTTTGGCATAAAAATTCTGCTGATAAGGCTGTGCAGTTTTGAAAGGCATTTGGTTCTTTGGTTGTTGTTGCTGTTGGGATTGATAATTCCCTTGATTCCACCTCAAATTGGGGTGTCCTCTCCATGGATATTCATTTGACTGCATCTGTCCAAATGATTGAGCAGCATGAGCTTGTTCCACCATTAAATCTGGGAACTGTGGTGCAGCAAGACATTGGTCAATTGAATGAGTGGGGGACTGGCATATCAGGCATGCCTCCTCTACTCTTGCAACATTTGGATTTTTAAGTAAGTCCATCAATCTATCAAACTTTGTGGTTAAATTGTCCATCTTTCTTTCCAACTCATTCACTTCATAAATCTTCCCTTTGGTGGGTTGGTGATTGTTCAACCTAGCAGGATTTTCAATATCTCTTGACAGAGATTCCTATTGAGTTGAGTTTTCACCAATTACTTCAAACAAGTCCCAAACCTCCTCAACTATTTTTTGTAAGTAAGTGCCTCCACAGGAGGCATCCACCATATTTTTGCCTTTTTGATCAATTCCTTGATAGAAGCTTTGAACCAGCTGCCATCTGGGAATTTGATGATGAGGACATTGCCTTAAAAGTTCCTTAAATCGTTCCCATGCTTCATGGAAAGTTTCAGTTGAGTTTTGTGAGAAGGAAATGATACTTTCTCTCAATTGACTTGTTTTAGACATTGGGAAATATTTGGCTAAAAATTGACATTGCAAATCATTCCAAGAAGTGATACTATTTGGTGCTAACATAGATAACCATGCTCTAGCTTTATCCTTTAATGAAAAAGGAAAGAGCCAAAGCTTGGTTGCTTCTGGACCAAGTCCAGCTATGTTGAATGTGGTGCAAAGAGCCAAGAATTCATCCACATGTTTGTATGGATCTTCCTTACTCAACCCAAGGAAGGAAGGAAGCATTTGGATAGTTGATGATTTGATCTCATAATTTCCTTCAACAGTAGGAAATTGAATGCAAAAGGGAGAATTATAAGCACCAGGTGCAGAGTAGTCCCTGAACAAATGAGGTTCTTCACCCATAAAGCAGAATTGCATGTTGTTTGTTTGGTCTGTAATAGCCTTTCAACTTCCAAATTCTGGGACAATCTCAGTGAGAGTCCTCCTACCAAACATACAACTAACAAAAATATGATTATTCACAAACAAACCTTGAATTTCTTTTAAGTAATTTCCTTCTTCAAAATTGGACATGAATAACTGCACAGGTATAAACAATAGAATAGTTTAGTAATGATATAAAAAATAAAAGTAAAAACATAGGTCTACCTATTTTGGAACAAGTTCCCCGGCAACGGCGCCAAAAACTTGTTGTTGCTTCTTAGTGTGCTTGATTTATGTGTGTTTTGAAAACAGGTTTGCAACTGCTAAATTATACTAAAAAAAAAATAAAGAAATATCAGCACAGGTAGAAGTGAATTAGCCTGCAAGATCAGGGCCAATTGTAGCAAGTTTTAAATATAAGTGAGTGAAAGATCGTCCACAGAGAATTTGTCTAAAATGCAAGATAAACCTCCAGATCTGAGCTACCAGATCTGGCCTCTTATCCTATCTAGAAAGCACAAAAGATGGGAGGTTGAATTTGTCACATTAACTAAATGATAAAAGTAAAAATTAAACTAAGTGATCCAGATCCGAGTTGGGGAAGCGTTTGTGGTAAACTTATATAAAAAATGGAGAAGTAATATCTAACTTTGATTTGGTCCTTAAAAACTAATGAGAACGACTGTAGCTCAACTGAGAGATGATCCAATCTTCATCTGGCTACAAGCACAGATGTAAGAGAAATAAATCTAATTTAAGGATTAGGTTTAAGCTTATGGCTATAGTCTGTCCACTTTAATGGCCACAAACCATCCAATAGTCTTTAATCCAAAGCCTTAGTTTAGAACAAGAAGCATCACTACAAATGTCGTGAGAGATTAGGTTACCAACACTAATTCTCACAGGATTAATGAATCAAGGGAAGTTGCATGAAAAACAGTAAATCTAAAGGAGTCTAATGTAATAAGGAGATCAGAGGGAACCCTTAACATGAGTCCAATTGAGAATATACGGTTTACAGCAACCTTTTCAAATCCACCATTACAATTACAGAGCACAACTTAAACAGCTCTCAGATTTGTAGTCTAGAATACAACTCTCTTTGGAATTACAGAAATGTCTCACAGCTCCCAATTTCAAGTCAAAGTGAAGCTATTACAGGGATTTTAGACAGACTATCTGGTTTGGAAATGGGGGAAAAGGAATGAAACTCAAAATCTGGATGCTCCAATTGGGCAAATGGTTCGTCTATTTATAGTTTTCCCCAAGTCCAGCTCAGATGTCTATCAACCAATCAGAGGTGCTCAGATCTGTATTGACCAATGGTGCTCGAGCACGAGGATCCAGATCTGTTCTAGCCAATCAGAATTCCTCGATCTGCTTCAGCCAATCAGGTGAAAAAGGCATCAATTCTATTATGCAATCTGTTAGAGTTTCTAGAAGTTCCCGCCAAGTTATTTCATCTCTGGGTGCTCACGTGGGGTGGAATATGCCTTCCCTTTATGCTTAGAATCCTCTGGAATGTCCCTAGGTTTTTAAATGCATTGGGACGCATGAAACTGATTACTGAATTGCCCTTGCAAAAATTGAGAACCTCCAAAATACCTTTTCGCAAAGTTTAGGGGGCTTTTCGCAAGGTGTTGTAACTCCTGAAGCTCTTTTCGCAAGGTTCTGGTTCTGTTCGAATTGAGTTTTCTTCTTTTCGAAAAGGTAAATCATCTCTTCGAAGAGTTCAGATGCTCTTCGAAAGCTAAGCCTGGAGTTTTTGTTCTTTTCGCAGAGTTTCAGGTTCTTTTGAGCAGTTCAGTTCTTCTGAAAAGTACTCTGTAGTGCATTTTTCTGTTCGAATTGCTCTATACTTCTTTTCTGGGTTGAGACCACGTCTTTGCTTCTTCAATTCGGACCTTTCAACAGCTAGTGAGGTTGTTTCTTCTTCTTCTTCCTTTGGATTGACATGGAATGTCATCTTTTTGGCACTTTTGAGCTACTTCCAAAGTTAAGCCTGCCTTTATTGTTAGCTGTAAAATAAACACTTAAAACACTTATTTAGTTCTCTCAAGGGTCTATCAAGGCCCAGATTAAGGGGTGAAAAATGGTATTTTCTAGTTCTCAACAATAGCCAATCCCCGAAGCAATTCCTCAGAGTCATCATCTCCTCTTTGTATCTTTTGAATACTGAGCTCTACAATTTATTGAGCAGTAAGATTTTGTCCGATGCCACCATCTCTCCCATTATGATTATTTCTGATGTGTGGGGTAGAGAAGGGATTCTCTTATTCACCAGCCATATTAATCTCAGGTTGCCGTGGGCTGAAATTGTAAAGGGGTTCTTCTCTGTACATGGGGTTGTCATGATATTCCCACAATGGTGGATATCCTAAACTCACTCTTCGTATGTCAGACATCTCGAGTTTATGACAAAGATTCATGTATCTAAAGGGATTCGAAATGATGGAACGAAAAGTAAAATAGGAAAACAAACTAAGCTACCTATCTAAAGAAAGGAAAGAGTTCAATAAAAATGTCCCATCACGATCACCAGTCTGTTGGTGCGCTCTTTTTCTGGGTTCCTCTCGGTCCCCGTTGAATCAGTGGCCCAATTTTGTCCAAGTGGACTCTAGATATGCGGCATTTAGAATGGTAGAAGTAAAATAAAATAAAATAAAAAGGGGGATTTTCTAGGAAGAATCCCAGTTTATTGCGATCACCAGCTGCAGATATTTAACGACGCTGCAACACGTCTATGATCACGCTTTAGAGTGGGTGTGAGTGTGGGTTACTTTTATACTAAATCGTCTGCCTGCGAACGTCAGATTCCCTGTTATTATTATAAGATCGGTTCAGATTCCCTAATTCTATTGTGAGTTTAGTAGTGTAGATTTGTTATGGTGATTTAATCTAATATTATGATTCTATTAGGTGTCTAATTAATTCAGTTTCCCAATCCTACTATCAGTCCAATTGATATCAATCTCCTGATTGGACTAGGAATGTAAGCATATTGGTTCTGATAAAAACTCTAATTAAATACAGTATGTTGATTATACTAGAATTCTAAGTAAAGCAAGTATACTAGTCCTGCTACAATTCTAATTGAAATAGAGAACTGATTTTACTATGACTATAATTTAAGCAAGGAATTAATTTTATTAATGCTAATTAAAATAAATAAACTAATTTTATTAAGAAAACTAACTAAAACAAATAAACTAACCATACTAAAAATCTAATTAAAATAAAGGAACTAATTTTATTAGAATTAGAATCAGATCAATTATTCTAAGGATCTAATAAAAATAAAGCATGTAAATTACTCATACTAAGAATCTAAGAAATTTATGGACTAAATTTTTTAATTCTAATTAAAGCAACAAAATAATCCTAAAAAAAAGGAGCTTTGGGCCCGCTATGCTAAGGAGGATTGGCCTAGTTCCTGAGTACCCTCCGTAGGCTCCCTTGGGCAAATTGGGTGGCTGAGGTTAAGAATAAATTGGAATTTGGATTATAAAAATAGTATTTTTGGATTTTCGGAGTCATTTTCTGGATTATGATTAAGAATTAAATTATGAAATTAGGATGTAGAAGACTAAATTGATATTTAGGATTTTAAAAGTATTAAACTAAGGGATTAAAACTAGAATTTAAAATTTTGAGGACTAAATTCCGGTCCGAAATACGAAAATCAAGCCGTATGATTAAGGACTGGTTCTAGAAACTATGAACTTGAACCAGAGATTAATGATAGGATTGGATATTGAGATTTTAGAACAAAATTAAGTCTATGGTTAGTGGATCAGGTCGTCAGATTAAGGACTGGTTCTAGAAACGGAGAACTAGAACCAGATACTAAAACTACGGTCTGAAAAAGGGTGCTACGGTCTAAGGCTGAATTAATATTAAGAATTAAAAGTAAAAAAATCCTACGTCTAAGGACTAAGAACTACGGTCAGAAATTAGAAATTGCCTAAGGTCCCGGCTACGGATAGAAATCCCAAAGATTCGAAGCTTGAATCTCGAAATCATGGCTAAGTTGCTCTATGGGTTCGTCCTCGGTGTTCTCTAGTTTCAAAATCCCAAAAAAGTTCGTTCTCTCTTGTTGTGTTCTTCGTTCATGGATCGAACAAAGCTTTTATAGGTTTTTCTTCAATTACGTGTCCTGTTAGGCATTTAACAGAATTACGCGTCGTTTTCCCGGTGCTTAATCGCCTTGAGTCGGTCACTGACTCAGTGAGCGACCTGCTGACTTGCATAGCGAGTTTCCTAGTCCTAATCACATTAGAACTAATTACGCGCCCAACGTGGAGTGCGCGATCCGATTAAGCCTCTAATCCGAAGCGTTTGATCGAGGAAGCTTAGGGGTCAAGCACCATAAGACTACATCAGGAGTAGGCCAATTGCACGTCGATGGTGGGATGCTCAATCCGATCGCGCGTCTCATGTTAGGCACGTGATCGAGTCTCGAGGTGGTCTGGGAAAAGAAGGTTGGTCTGAAAAGGGGACTGATTGCACGCTTATGGTTTTGCGTGCAATAAAATTGTGCACGTGGTTTTAGACACGTAATTCGGTATTGTCTGGGTTCGAGTCGGGTCTGAAATGCGAGACTATTATTTCAGCCTCTATTCTGACTATATACTATTATTTCAGTATATAGTCTCCCTATGTTGGGACCTGAGCCACAGAGCTATTGTTTTAGCCTGTGTTCTGTCATGTACTATTGTTTCAGTGCATGGTTCCCAAGTCAGGGTCAGGGGGGTTTGAAATATCAAACTATTGTTTTTGTTTACATTCTGACTATATACTATTGTTTCAGTATATAGTCTCCCTATGTCGGGGTCTGAGCCATAGAGCTATTGTTTTAGCCTGTGCTCAATGTCCATCTGAGGTTGTTTGGCAGTATTGTACATATTTAACTGGGCCTTCATTTTCTCATAGGTCACCTCCATCACCCTAGACCAGCATTAAATGCAGGCATTGGCAGTGGCCAAGAATGGTGTTCCCAAGATGACAGGAATGGGGGTTTTACCTTTGCAAGGGTCTATGTCCAAAACCAGGAAATCAGCAGAGTAGTAGAACTAGTCTACCCCCACCAAAACATCATCCACCACACCCATAGGTCTACTCTCAGACCTATCAGCTAGTTAGAGCATAATTGGAGTTGGTTTTAGCTCCCCCAAACCTAGCTCCTCATATACAGAATATGGGAGCAGGTTTACACTGGCCCCCAAGTCCAAGAGGGCTCTACCTATGGTATGGTTTCCAATGATGTAGGGGATGGTAGGTACCCTTGGGTCTTGCAGTTTTTCAGGTGTGGCTTTGGACAACACTAATTCCACATGTTCTACAGCAAAGACCTTTTTGGACAGCTGCACCCTTGCTTTCCTTTTTTATGTACAAAAGTTCCTTTAAGAATTTGGCATAGGCAGGGACCTATTTAATGGTATCAAGCAGGGGTAAATTAATCTTGACCTGCTTGAAGGTCTCCATCTGAGTATTCTCCTTATTAAAAAGAAGATGGGTCAGCAAGTGCATGAGGAAATGGCAGCTGTGGTACTGCTAGTACCATAGCTGCATGCCTAGCAATATTATGATCAATTTTTTGTTTTTTTCTCTTTTCTTCATTTATTGCTTATTGTTGGGGATCAACATCAGCCCTTTTATTTTATCCCTACTGCTCCATAGCAGGGGATGAATCCAAGTCTTCTTCTACACTCATGTTTTTTTCTTTTTCATTCTCCATGGTCTCCTCAGCTGTCCTGCCCACTTGATTGTCAACCACCTTGTCACTCCTCAGGGGAGTGATTATATTAGCCTCCTCATGAGTAGAGAGGCCTTCTCCAATCATGTACTGCCCTTTAGGGTTGGCCAAGGGTTGACTAGACAACCTGCCCTCCTCTCTCTTGTTCAAAGCATTGTAGATTTGACCCAGTTGGTCCTCTATTTTTTTAATACTTTGCCCATGAGAGTTCACAGTTTGTGCTAAGTTTCCTAGATTTTGCATTGATGCCAGTATTTTCTCTTCAAAAGAAGAGGATTTGGGCTATGATGGGGGTAAAACCAACTGATTTGACTGTGGGACAGACAGCTGAAAATTCTGCCTAGGTGCATATCCCTGGTTGAATTGATGCTGTGGTCTGTATGGTACTGCCAGTTGCTGTTGTTGGGGCTACTAATATGTATCGTGTCTCCACCTCATATTGGGGTTGTTTCTCTAGGTGTACCCAGCCGATTGCTACCCATATGCCTGGGTAGCATTGGCATGTTCCATAACCAATTCAGGGAACTGGTTGGCTGATGGACATTCTTGAAGTAAATGTGTGAGAGATTGGCATATCAAACATGCCTCTTCTATTTGTGCAACTAATCTAGGCTGCATCACATTCATCAACTTATCAAATTTTAAGCTCAGGTTGTTCACCTTCCTCTCAAATTCACTCTGCACCTTGACCTCATAAATGCCACCTCTAGAAGTGGATTCTTTCACCATTCTAGCTGGGGTCTGACTGTCATTATGGGAGAGTGACTGCTGTTGCATGGAATTCCCACTTATAATATTAATCAAGTCTCATGCCTCATCAGTTGTCTTGTGGAGGTAACTACCCGCAGAAGAGGCATCCACCATGTCCCTACTTTTGGGATCAATTCCTTGGTAGAAGACTTGTACAAGCTGTCACTGCAAAATTTTTTGGTGGGGACATTGTTTTAACATTTCTTAAAACCTTTCCCATGCTCCATGAAAATCTTCAGTTGAGAGGATTGAGTAAATGAAAGTATATTAATCCTCATCTGACTAGTTTTATTCATAGGAAAGAATTTTGCCAGAAATTGGCATTAGAGGTCATTCCATGTCTGTATGCTGTTGGTTGGGAGCTTAGAGAGCCAAGTGTTGGCCTTATCCTTTAGGGAAGAAGGAAAAAGCCTATGTTTGATGGCTTCTGGTCCCAAACTAGTAATGTTAAATATGGTGCAAAGTGCGAAGAACTGATCTATGTGCTTGTAAGGATCTTCCTTACTGAGCCAATGGAAAGATGGCAGCATGTTGATAGTGGAGGACTTAATTTCATTATTTCTCTCAACTGAAGGAAATTAAATGTAGAAGGGGGATGCATATTCCCCAAGTGCATTATATTCCTTCAGTGTCCTCTGCTTCTCAGCCATCACAACTTGCTCAGTTTTGATAATAGGGGCTGGTGTGGTGTTTCTCAGTCTAAGGACCCTTTCTACCTTAGGATTTAGAGGTTCTAATTTAAGGTTAAGGGACCTTCTACTAAGCATACACACACAGAATAGTAGGTAAAGAAGACACTCACAGCACACTAAAAAAATAATAATAAGCAAACAGAAATTACTGACAAGTACTCTGAGCTACTGAAAATCAATACAACAGAAAATGGAACTGAGATGTAGTGGGAAAGAAATGTAAACTAGAGGTAGCAAAGCTCCAGCTGCAGCTCTAATATTTCTCCCTTTTGCTATTGTCCAAGTCTGCAAAAGTCAATAGAACATCAGTAGTACTTTTTATTCAAAATCAGGTACTTCTGCAAAGAATTTTATAAACTAAAATATAATATAATACAACTGAGGTCTACTAAAAAGATCAAGATCCCCGGCAGCGACGCCAAAAACTTGTAATAAATATTTCAAATGCTTGCTAATATTTTATTAAAAAATAGTGAAAAAAATAAATCAAGAGTGAAGAGATTCAAAATGGGTAAAACAAGTTTAAAATATATAGCCTGTAAGATACAGGGCTGTTGTAGCAAGTTTTAAAGTAAGTAAGAGTTTGTCCCACTGAGAAATTGATCTAGAACCCAAAAAGGGTTATATTAGTAGGCCTCTAAATCTGGCTACAGATCTGGCAATCCTAAAGAAAGGGAGTTGGGTGTCACAACTAAACTAAAACTAAAAGAATATAAAGGAAGTGCAGTCCTATACTAAAGAAAGGATTTATGAAGAAGGTGACAATGATGTGTGCTAAAATAACAATAAAAATTGATGGGAAGTAGACAACTAAGCTAAGGTCATTTCAGTCATGCAACTTAGATTTAGAGTTATCTCTGCAGCAATCCTTCAGATGACTACAAGCACATCTGCAAGGTGGAAGAATTTAACTCAACTCTTATGATTTAACCTGGTCTTTTAATGCTATAGCCAGTTCACTTCAATGGTTACAGACTATCCAATAGAGGGGGTTAAAACACATGAGTTAAATCAGAAAACCAATTTGATCCAAGGGAATGAACTGATCTTAAGGCTATAACCTGTCTACTTAGATGGTCACAGATTATCCAATAGATGTCTTTCAACCAATGAATCAAATTAGAACATAAAAATCATTACAGAAACTATGTTTGCCAGGCTACAAGCTCAGGCATCCATAGGGGCAAACAACTCTTGAAAAATCAGTAGAAACCACAGTTATCCAGAAGCTTGCAATGACTCAGCTCACAAATCTATAATCTTTACAGAGAATCAAATCTAATATCTGATGATGGTAATGTAAAACAGAGGGGAGATTGTCCCTGCCACAACCTCTGACAAGGCTACAAGCTCAAGTGCAGAGGATAAGAATCTATCTCAGATCTATGGCTTAGAATCACCCTAGAGCTATAGTCTGTCCACTTAAATGGTCACAGGCTATCCACAGAGGCTATCCAAATCACAGAGAACTAAGATGGAATAAGAAAATTACTGCCACCACCATGATTATAGGGCTACAAGCTCAAGCTTCCATGGGAGCTTCAAATCAGTAAAATCCTATGTGCAGGGCATAGATCAAAGAATACTATGTGGGACACATAGGAAAATAGTAGATTGAATAAACATTTAAACAAACATTTTATTGATTAGTCATAGAACTTATAATGAAAGTCCTCAAGGCAGTAGCCTTGTGCAGAATAGCCCTCAACAGATCCTAAAGTTCACACAACCCATTACAAAACTGAATTAAACTATGCCTAATTGCTTATAAAGATCATAGCCAGCAAGTGCTTGGCTAAGAAAAAAGAAAAAGGGAAAAAGATGATGTGATGATCGTAACCCAACTCTGACCTAAGCTCTCAGCCAAAATTAGGTTGAGGAAGAGATGGGTTTCTAAAAATAGATTACATCTTATATACTCAGTCACTAATGCCTTGGCCAATGGGGAAGAAAATCCTAATTTCATTGTATGCGTGGCTCCTTTGCAGCCCTTGGATTCCTCGGGATGTGTGCTCAAAGATCCAAGTCTCGAGATGTGTGCCCTAGACATGGGGAAATCCCCAAAGTATCCCTGAGTATAGAAAGAGAAGTGGATACCAGCGCTTCGCATGGCTGGTTTCAACTTTGAAGTACATTTCGTGTGGCTTTGTTGATGGCCACGAGGTTGCATATGCCGCAGAGAGGAGATTTGCGAGGCTAACTTTACATTACATAGCACTGGCTCGCACAGATGAGCTTCAGGTGCTTCCTGTCATGAGGGTCTTGTGCAGGTGGTCGTTAGGATGGAATATGGCTTGTCACGTGGCTGGCTTCAACTTTGAAGTGCGCGAGAGCTACGCGAGAAAATTTATGGGTGTCTCTCTCCTCATGAGTTGCGTGAGAAGTGCGTGATTTCAGATAATGTTGCGGGCTCCAAGCCTTGTAAGGCTTACGTTGGGCCTTTTGAACTATGCGAGAATGCTCAGGACTTGGATTTCAACAATGCGAGGCTTGCTATCTGGTTCTCTACTGGAATACACATGATGTTGTTGCAGCCTTCTCCACTCAAATACATTTTTCCCTCATCTGTCGAACTTTCAGGGGCCTCCGAGGCAACCAAAATAGTCACCATGGCATGTACCACTATGGTGTTTCATCTATTCTTGGCTTAGCAGTCACCCTTGGCATGAATTCTCTCTTTTTGGCGTCAAAAGCATGAACTTTGTACTAAGCTGCAACTGTGATTACTAGCTACAAAACAGACTAACAGAGGATTATTAGATAGCTCCAAGGTATAGTAAAGGCTAGCTTAAGAGGTGAAAAGTGGTACTTTTCAGTGAATAACAGCAACTGCGGCAGTAGGGCAATGCGATAGGCTACTTCACCGACACAACCCAAAATTTCAAAAGGGCTAATATATCGAGGGCTAAGCTTTCCTTGCTTGCCAAATCACATTATGCCTTTGGTCGAGGAGATTTTTATAATCACGAGATCTCCAACCTGAAATTCTATGCTTGATCTTTTAAGATCCGCATAACTCTTCTGACAGCTCTAAGCAACTTTTAAATGTTCACGTATGAGTCGAACCGTCACATTGGTGTTGTCGATGAGTTCCGAGCCCAGTAAAATATACTCTCCAACCACTTCCCAGTTGAGTGGAGATTTACATCGGTGGCCATAGAGTGCTTCAAAAGGAGCCATCCCGATGCTTGGTTGATAACTGTTATTGTACGCAAACTCGATCAAAGGCAAGTGCTTGTCCCATGATCCTTGAAAGTCCAACATACATGCCCATAACATATCCTTGATCACCTAATTCACCCTTTTAGTTTGTCCATTAGTTTGAGGGTGAAAGGCCAAGCTGAATTCTAATTTGGAACCCATCCCCTCCTGAAATCGCTATAAAAATTGAGATGCGTAGAGTGGGTCCCGATCTGAAATGAAGCTCGAAGGTATGCCATGCAATCTCACTATCTCCCTCAGGTATAATTCAGCTAGTTTGCTTACAGTATAGCATGTGCATTAGGCCCCTTCTGAGTTCTTGGCAAATGAAGTATGAAGTCCATTGAAATGTCCTCCCATTTCCACTCGGGAACTGGTAGGGGCTGTAATAGACCAGCATGGTGTCTATGGTCGATTTTAACCTGTTGATAGACTAAGAGCATTTCTACATGCTCTGCAACATCTCATTTCAGTCCTTTCTACCAAAAGTTCTTCCTTAAGTTGTGGTACATCTTGGTGCTGCCCGGATGAATAGCATATACAGATTTGTTGGCTTCTTCTAATATTTTATGTCATTACTCAATGCCGGTCGGCACAATAACCAGCCTCTGAATAATAAGGACCCGTCATCATTAGTAGTAAACTCCAATTGATTTCCATTGACTACTCCTTGATTGATAACCATAAGCTCTGTATCTGTCATCTAGCATTCTTTAGTCCCATTGAAAAGTTTTGATCTTATCTTGATATTAGCTATCAGAGCTTCAGAGCCTTTTACTTCAAATACACTGTCACAAGACGCTAAGTCCTCAAGTAGACTCCATCTGTGTATTCTGGCCACTATGTGTGACAGCTGAGCAGATGATTTCTGGCTTAGTGCATCAGTTACCATGTTTGCTTTCCCCGGATGGTACTGGATTGTGTAATCATAGTCTTTTAAGAATTCCATCCATCTCCTCTACCTCAGATTCAGGTCTTTCTATGTAAATAACTATTTGAGGCTCTTGTGGTCGGTGAAAATCTTAAAGGTATCACCACAGGTAAGGCCTCTAGATTTTCAAAGCACAGATGACCACTACTAGCTCCAGGTCATGTGTACGGTTGTTCTTTTCATTGTATTTAAGCTGACTTGACCCATATGCGACAACCTTCTTGTGCTGATTCAATATGCAACCTAATCCATTGTAAGACACATCGCTGAACACAGTGAATCCCCCACTGCTTGAGGGTAGGGTGAGTACGAGTGCAAAGGTTAATCTCCTCTTCAACTCTTGGAAACTCTACTCACACAATTTGGCCCACTCGAATTTAGAAGTCTTTCAGGTGAGACACGTGAGTGGTTCAATGACCATAAATCCTTGACAAAGATACCTCTGTAGTATTGATTAACCCTTGAAAACTATGAATTTTTATTCTTTATCAGGCAGCTCCCATTTCATTACCGCTTTGATTTTAGCAGGGTCCACTTCTATACCAGCCTTTGAGATAACATGCCCAAGGAAACTCACTTGTTCACGCAAAAATTCGCACGTACTGATCTTTACATAGAGTTGAGATTCTCGCAGAGTCTGGATTGCTAGGCATAGATCCTGCTCATGCTCCCCTCTTGATTTTGAGTAAATGAGAATGTCGTCAATAAATACCACTGAGCACTTATCTAAATAGGGCTTGAACACTAAATTCCTAAGGCCCACGAAAGATGCGGATGCGTTGGCTAACCCAAAGGGCATGACGAGAAACTCCTAATGGCCGTATTGGATTCGAAAAGCTACTTTTGGAATGTCCTCAACTTTCACCTTCAACTGGTGATAACCCAACCTCAAATCTATTTTGGAGAAGAACTTCACTCCTTGCAGTTGATCGAATAAATTGTCAATTCTCGAAAGTGGGTATTGGTTCTTTCTTGTCAGTTTATTTAGCTGTTGGTAGTCTATACATAGATGCATAGAGCCATCCTTCTTTTTGACAAATAACACAGGCGCTCCCCACGGAGACATGCTCGGTCGAATAAATCCCATGTCGAGAAGCTCCTGTAGTGGCTCTTTCAGCTCCTTTAGTTCTGCTGGTGCCATACGATATGGTGCCTTCGATATTGGTTCGGTGTCGAGAGTTAAGTCCACTACAAATTCAACTTCTCTATTAGACGGTATACCAGATAATTCCTCAGGGAATACATCAGGGAAATCACACACAATAGGAATAACTGAAATCTTGACTTCCCCTTCTTTTTAGTCTTGTAAAAAGGCTTCATAACCCTAACATCCCTTGTTCAATAGTCTTTCGGCTCTAATGGCTGATATCAAGGGTGCAACGAGCGGTTGGGTACCGTAAAACTTGAAGAATTTTCCCTACTTGGGTCGAAATGTGATGATTTTATGCAAACAATCGATAACGACGTGATGCTCGAACAACCAATCCATGCCAAGGATGACACCAAATCCTTGCATGTCCAATAGAATCAGTTCTACCTTGGTCTCATGACCTTCAATAAGGGCGACCACGGACCGACATATATGATCTGTCATTGTAGACTTCCCTGTTGGGAGTACAACTATCAACATGAATTCCAAAGGTTCTGGTTCGATGCACAGTTCCACCGTAAACTGAGGGGTTACAAAAGAGTGCATAGACCTCGGGTCTATCAACACTCTAGCTTTGTTAAAATAGGTATCCATCGTGGTATCACTCTTGAAATACATTGGCATAATGCCTAAGTTTTTTCATGTATAGACGTAAGTCATTTGAGTGAAGGGCACACAATTGCTCTAACACTAGAAGTTTATGGGATAAAATCATTATTATATTGGATACTCCATCTAAAATGCAAAACTTTAAAATTTTAATATTCTAAAAAGGATTTATACCTTGAATTATGTCATTATTACCATGGGCGTCTTGAGCTGACACTGCATATGCCCAGCCTTGCATCATAGGCTGTGATAGGCTGTGATGAACTCAAAGTTGGTGGTGCTATGGTTTTACCCTCCTTCATCTAGGGGCATTCTCGGATCCGGTGCCCCATTTTCCTGCAATTAAAACAAGCTCCTTTTATTCTGCAACATTCCTCAGTTTTATGTGCCTTCTTGCACTTCGCACATGCCTCTTTCAGTGTGGAGGAAGAACTCTGAGAATTAGAGCGAGCCGTTGTTGCTAGTGGTGTTCTTGGTACACCCGTGGTCATTGGGTTTGAGGCAATAGGAGGTCTCGGAGGTAGAGGCTCCGAGACGACAAGGTTGCCGTATTGGATGACCTTGACGGTGCCGTAGGAGTAGGTAGTGATGGCGGCTGCATTATTTACTTAGGCCTCTCGTTGGCCTACTCCGAATAAGCTATTTGAGTTTGAGCCTTCCTACTTTTTGCTTGGCCATCTTTCCTTCTATATGTATCTTCCACTTCCCTTTCCGCGATAAGGGCCAATCATACTACCCGTTCATATGTCGTTGTCTCAAACAAAGCTATCCTTACTGTAATGACTGGCTTCAACCCATACTCAAACTGATGGGTTTTCATCAACTCGGTGGCTACTAGACCGGGTGAAAACCAAGACAAGCGAGTGAACTCAGTCTTGTATTGTCGCACACTCATGGATCCTTGCGCCAGATTTGGAAACTATATCTCCAATTGACATTTCTCCGGTGCTGGGAAAAACTTCTCGTAGAAAGTTATGGTGAATTCTGCCCAAATTCGAAGCATCCTTGGAACTTGGGTCCTCTCTACAGATTTCCACTAGGGACCTGCTTCACCCTCGAGTTGGAATGAGGCCTAACTAACCCTTTCTTCTTCTATGCACCTGACTCTCTGCAGGATCTTTTCAATCTGGTTCAACCACTAGCTTGCCTCTATCAGGTCTCCCTACCCATAGAAGCTAGGAGCCTCATCTTCCTGAACTCTTGAAATCCTGATGGGTGACGTCTCTTTGAACGCAATGCCACAGCATTCACCATAGTCTCTAATAGTTGTTGGTTGTTATCACTCTTGGAGCATTGCCGGTGTTGTTCTTCGTTCCAATTGCATTGTTGTTGTTCACAAGGATTTCAGTTGCTCCAGATGTATTGTTGGGGTTGTTGTTTATAGGGATTGCATTTGATGTCATGGCTACTCCCTCACAATTTGTGGTATCACTTATATTGACGGTTCTAGATCTTCCCTGTCGTAGTGGCATATTGACCTGTCATGGTCAATCAATTCTAAGTTAGATCGACTCTAAGATTAGAGTCTGAATTCTAATCCTAATACCATTACGTCTACTTAGGTCCTAGCTCTGTATACCAAACCTTAGTCTTACAGGTATTTATACCAGGTATCTTGTACTCCAAGTAACACTCGGTGTCACAATGGATCCGCTCTGTCATAGTACGTTGGTTCTAGAAACTTGGCTTTGATACCACCTGTGACAACCCAGATTTCCTTACCCCAAAACTCAAGCCGTCAGATTCGAAGTGCGTGATATAATTCACAGTGTAACATGGTATCGAAGTATTGACTTCACTTCATAACAGCCCAAGCTTCCCAAATTAACTACTTGGAAGGACCGAGCCATCAAATATGTTGGGTAAGCATACGTTCGTGCTGAAATAAAGTACATAGCAGAAATAGCAGAGCGAAAGCAATTAGACTAAATAGCACATGAACTCTCAAAACTAACTATTCACATCCATTAAAACTATGCCAAAACATCCA
Source organism: Chloranthus sessilifolius (assembly GCA_021018995.1). Lineage (NCBI taxonomy): Eukaryota > Viridiplantae > Streptophyta > Magnoliopsida > Chloranthales > Chloranthaceae > Chloranthus > Chloranthus sessilifolius. The sequence goes on from CM037594.1 coordinate 52,063,657, forward strand.
CCGGTGAAGGCCGTCCTTCACCTAAATAATGGAGACAAAATATAATTATCTTCATTTACAAAATCCCAAAATACTATACCGTATGACAAAGTTTCCAAAATTATCCAGACCCTCAAGCTCTCAACACAACTCAGCTACCGATAGTACTCCTCGGGTAACTTATCCTCACCCTCAGGTGTATAGTCTGGATCCTCTTCTTATTTCAAAGCTCTCATAGGCTCAACTCTTGCAGCTGTGACGTATAGTCGGGAATGATCTGCAATCTAAGCTCAGTAGGGACATAAACAGTGCAAAATTATACTTTATAATTATAATTCATGGCATAGATGCATAGTGAAATAAATCAAGCAAGTATTATAGTGTTGAAAACATACTGACATAAAACACATGCTTCAAAATATGATCTTAAGACATATCGTGTCATGAATTCAAGTGACGTGCAAGATTATACACAATTTTAGATCAAGAAAACGGGACTGATTTGCTTATCACATCAAGGAAACAAGCTTATACAAGACAGTATACATAGAGTATCGAATTGACCATATCACATCTTATCACATACAAATCACATAACATTAGTGAGAGTATCCCGTAGCGGGAATAGAGCAGTCTGTATCAGACACAGGGTCATAGCCCCGGGGACTCCACCCCTCCCTTGGAGGTTCAACTCCACTCACAACTAATCACGAGAATTAGTCGAGTTTTGTGGCAATAGCATCCCATATAAGAAATAGAGCAGCTCGTAGTGAACACAAGATCAAAACCCCAGGGACTCCACCCCTTTCATGGAGGTTCCACTCCTCAATTACACACAATCACGATGCATGTCACATTCATAACGAACAGGAGCTTAAACAAATCATAGCATGAAACAAGAACTGAATTTATCGAAACGGTCTTGACAGTCATATGCAAGCAAGATGTAAAAAGTGCATGTTCATGTACGAAAACAAATCCTAAATCATATGCAAAGATTTCAATCATTAAACACATAGCTGAAACATAATTAAAAATGCGGTCAAAACAAATATATTATCCCATGATCAAGTCAAACGTATAACTTTGCAAGGAGATCTCCCTACCTAAATGGCAAAATCATGCAAGTCAAAGAGCATGAATCAAGGTCAATCCTTTAGCAAATGGGTCCTCGCATACACCCTAAATCTTGCATAGCATATAAACTAATGATTAATGAAATATACGTGGCCGAATGAAGTTCTCTAGAGACATAGAAAGACAAACCTCCAAGGTACACAACAGAGTATACCTCACCACGACGAGTTCACATGTCATCGCGGCGAGCTTATCCAAGTGCCACATGATTCAAGTCATCTCACCGCTGTGAGATTTTCCAGAGCCGCAGTAAGCGTGGTTTCAAGGTAGCACTCACTGCGGTGAGTGCTTCAGGTATTTTCTCACCGCGACGAGTCTCTATGTCACCGCGGCGAGCCATGACAGCTCGCTAATTCTCTGTTTCACCTCTTTCATTTTGAAACTCGATCTTCATGTGTAAAGTCCTTTGAAAGGTCAAACGGAGGCGTACATGATAAGATTGTGCCATACATAGACTCCTATCCTACTACGATTACACAAGGCATGATCCGAGACTTTGGAAATCGACATAATTTGGTTCTAGACTCCACATGGGTTCGATTCTTGAGGTTTCGAAGCATGTAATCCTAGAACATTACTATATCGGGTCTGATTTATGAAAACCGACCCTCCCAACACTCGTGTGCTCATGCATGCGCGCATTTTGATGCATCAAACCTCAAATATTTAGCTTCGAAGCTTCTCGTATGTTCGATTCCTTGCATGAACTTCTAACTCTTGCGTGAGCCGATTCTAATTCTAGAAAATAGATTTACGGAGTGAAGGTTGAGAGTTTACCATAATGAATTCCTCGCATGCGAGGCTTTTCGAGCTTTCACGTAAATCTCTCCCGTTAGAATCGTCTCGGTCTTTGCTCGAATGAGTCCGCGGTTCAAGAACAAGTTGAGCGATCTCTTCGTCTCAATTGTGGTTTCTCATTAACAAAAGTGAAGATATCAGCCAATTTGGAGGCTTCTTCAAGGTGGAGATGGAAGGAGAGGAGCTCTCCTTTTTCGTGCTTGTCAATCAACACTCATGCACCCCTTATGCATGCATGCTAGCTTATAAGGGTGGGGTTTTTTGGTTTGTTACCTATACTCCCAGTTTGGCGTATGAGTTTGACCAAAGGCCACATATTTGGGGTTTTAACTCATTAGCCAGGTTTCTAATGGGTGCATGGGCCAGATCTGATTCACGGGTTCTGACTCTCGATTGTTGACAATGGGTTTGATTTAAGGCTTATCACAATTGGGTCACATTAGTTGGGTTGTTGATCAAAGGGCCTAAGACCTTGGCCTAACTTACTGGATCTCACCCAAGGAGTTCAGTTACTTAGGGGGCCCTGTTCCAAAGAGACCTAGTTTGTATAAACGAATTGCCAACACCTGTTTATCAAGTGTACATCAGTCAGACCTACAGCGAGAGTAAAATCAGGTGTTCTAGGATTTAGGAAAAATTTACAGGGTGTTACACCCTGCATGATAGCTTTTCAGAGGAGCAACTTTTGGCAATCGAAGCTACAGTATCATGGTATGCAAACATCATGAATTATTTGGCCACAAGTAAGATTCCTCCTACTTGGTCCAAATAGGATAAGTATATTTTCTTTTCCAATTTCAAATATTATATTTGGGAGGATCTTGACTTATTTAAGATATGCCCTAACCAAATAATTAGGAAATGTATTCCTGATAGTGGCACCCACAATATTCTACAATTTTGTTATACTTATTCTTGTGAGGGCCATTTCGGCAAAAAGAAAATCGCTGCCAAAGTATTGTAACCAGGATTTTATTGGCCATCATTATTTAAAGACGCCCATAAATTTTGGCTAGTCTCTGACCACTGTCAACAAGCATTTGCCATGTCCCGAAGAAACATGATGCCCTTCCAACAAATCTTGGTCATAGAGCCTTTTGATGTATGGGGCATAGATTTCATGGGTCCCTTCCCACCATCCTTGGGATACATTTATATACTTATAGTTGTAGACTATGTTTCAAAATGGGTCGAAGCAGTAGCTACAAGGACCAATGATCACAACGTGGTAGTCTCTTTTATCAGGGAAAATATGTTCTCATGATTCGGAACACCACGAGTCATTATAAGTGATGGGGGTAGCAAATTTTGTAATAGATATTTTTGAGAACTTGCACAAGAAATATTCTATTATTCACAAAGTTGCAACCCCTTATCACCCGCAAACAAGTGGGTATGTGGAGGTCTCTAACAGGGAAATAAAGAAAATACTAGAAAGAACTATTCGCCCATATAGAAAAGACGGGTCCCTGATATTACATGATGCCCTGTGGGCATATAGAACAAACTATAAAACACCTATTGGCATGTCTCCTTTTCAACTGGTGTACGGTAAGGCTTGCCATTTACCGGTGGACTTAGAGCATAGAGAGCTATGGGCTATCAAAAATCTTAACTTCGAGTTGACCGCATCTGGTGAGCAACGAAAACTCGAATTCAATCAACTAGAGGAAATTTGAAATGATGCCTATGAAAATGCTCAAATTTATAAGGAAAAAATCATTCCATGATAAACACATTCTGAGAATGAGTTTTGAGCCAAGCCAACAAGTTTGCTTATATAATTCGAGGTTAAAACTATTCTCAGGAAAATTGCGAAGTCGATGGGATGGACCTTATAATATTGTGGAAGCATTCCCTCATGGGGCTGTCACTATTCAGGATCTCAAGGACAATCATACATTCAAGGTTAATGGGCAGAGACTCTAATAGATGGTAGCATTAGAAGTCAAAGGGACAACAACCATGATGTCACTAAAAGATCCGAAGTATGGCTGATATGCTCACGGGCATTATCGAGCTACCGACTCATCCGTAGTAATTTTGTGTAAATTATTTTCTCTTTCTTAATTGTACAATCGTAAGTGTATCTCAGTAGTTGTCCAGTCAGCACCAAATCAATCGTAGCGATTATGATTCTTTAGTATATGTGGTCACCCACAAACTATCGTAGTAACTACAATTTTTGGGAGAATGTACTATAGGAGCCGCGTATTTTGTAATCGGAAAAACTTTATTTCTGATAATAGAGGCGCCTTTTCGTGCATCACTTTGCGGCCACGTGTTGCCAAAATTTAATACCATCACCAAACGGTTCCACTCTTCAACGCCTACTCATAACAAACATTTATGGTGACTCTGCGAATTCCTCTCCTGGTTGATTATAAAAACGTATCCAAATCCCCAGCCATACCATCCCATTCCTCTTTGCTATCACCAACACTCTTGCCATGGCTAAACCACTGAGTTGGTCTGAGATTTTTTATGCATTTGAGAGACTCTTTCAATAGGAGGCCGAAGAAATCTCTGCACTTCTGGAGGAGAGGAGATGGTTGATTGATTAATTTATATCCCTACTCTCCAAACCAGAATCCGCTGACAAAATATCACCTCCTTCCCCCAAACGTCAGAAATCTTCTCCATTATCACCCCCTCCATCTTTTTTAGCCTTTTCTTTTTCCTCTTCTATTGGATGCATCCATCCAGAGGGGAAATATTCTTTTTGTGGTGGCAAATTTTGGTTAGACGCCGAGAACTAATCTTTATCGAAGACATCTTCTCTCGGACATTGCTGCCAATGTCGTAGTCAAGATATGTCTAGATTCTTCTTACATTTTCATCTTTTAGGAAGTAGTTTTCCACTAATACCTACAATTGGTTTCCTTTCCATTGTAATTAGTCCATGTAAATATATGAACTTTTTCTATTGAGTACTTTTGTCTCTAATTTTTTTTATGTTGCTATTTTTGTTACTACTCTTATGTCATAGCATCAAAGTTAGTTTTCCTCAAGTTTGGGAGAGATTATAAATCCCACAACAGATTTTTTTTGCCTGGTATAGACATCAGTAGCAGTAATTCTTGGTAATATTTTGGTACTCCCTATTTTTTTTACAATGAGGACATTGTCCATTTTATGTTTGAGGGGTATACAACTTGTGTATATTTTAGTCTAATTTCGTAAATAACAATTTATTTTTGCATTACTTTTAGCATTTTTTGCAGAAGAATTTTTTCTTTCTGTTTCAGTTTTTAGTATTTCTTAGTTTAGAATTTTGACTTTTTAAACATCACATTATGAGTATGATAGACAAAAAATTGATTTCAAACAACCAAACGATCCATTGTAGTAGATGTTTAATAATCAGAAATAGAACAGTTACAATTCATGTTTAGCTCTTCAAGAATACTGTGTAAGAAAGAATGTTTGAAACTATACAATTGATCTGAACTGCAATATTTAGACTATAGTTTCAAAATTATATAACCAATGAGCTTTAGAGACTAGCTTTTTCTTTCTTTGGAGAGAGAGATTGTTATCAATTCCTTTGAACTTCTCTACTATTTTTATGAAATATCTCATATTGCTAAACTTAGAATCAAAATATTCTATGATTATGATAACCTATTTTTTTGTCTAGAACTACCTATTAGAAACATCAAAACAATAAGACAATTACGGTAGTAAATCATGAAAATGATCAAAGGCCATCTTTTATTAGTAAAAGCCAGAAAGCCAAAATCCCCGAAAGAACTTATCCTTTGAACCCCTATTAGAAGCCTAAACCGAATTTCTCTATACCAAGATTTTATAAACTCTTAACCATATGTACTGCCCAAAGCTTTCAACCTTTGACCCTTACATTTTCTAAGAGTTTAGAATGTAAAAGAAGGGAAGAAGAGGGAGTGAAAGAAGTATCAGAAAATAGGTAAGGGATATGCCGAATAAGGGTACATCTAAAAAGAAATAAAAAGAAGAAAATATGAAAAAGAAGTACAAAAATCGTACTTACGATTCTGAATAAAAAAATTAAGAAGAGAAGCAAAGAGCTTATGTAACGTCCCAAACATTTTAAAACCTTGATCTGCATGCCTCGATACGTGTGCCCGACGGTTCGCACGTCGGGGATGGTATCGATAGTCGATGTAATGTCTATAGATCAAATCTAACAGATGGGATTTGACATATGTAGGCTAGGTTGAGGGTTAGTGCACTCTCGTACACCCAACGTTAGTGCAGCTGTTTTACGCCTAAGCCTAGGACTGAAGTATAAGAGGAATTAAATACCTCATTTAGGTTTTGCATTCAACACCTTAGTAATTGCTAATCATAGGGAGTTAAGAGGAAGGAGAGAGAGGTTTGAGATTACACATTGATTCAATGCGAGAATAATCCGTTCTCGAAGCTTGTGGTTACATAATTAGAGCGACGAACGAGCCGCTGCTCTTCTGGTGATTAGAGATTCGAAGGAAATCGAGGTATGAAAATTTGGTCGAGCTCTTGAAATTATATCGTTAACTAGTTTTACGTAAATTTAGATCACGGGAGCGTAAGAAATCGAGTTTAACTTGACGTAGAGGGGAAAACCCTTAAATGGGTGAAATCTGTTCATTTCGACCGATCGAAATTGAGTTCGATCAATCGAAATGGACTTAAAATGTGAACTTCGATGTATGAGGAAATTCATTTGATTGAAGTCAAATTCGATTGAACAAAATGAGTTCGATCAATCGAATCTCACACTCGATCGATTGAAACATATATAAACAGGAACATGGAAACACCCTCTGTGAGAACTCGATCGATCGAAATATATTCGATCAATCGAATTAGAGTTTTCGACCGATCAAAATATTTTTGATCGATCGAATTATAAGTTTTCAATCAACCGAAAGGGGATTCGTTCGATCAAACTATGTTTGATTTTTTGACTTCTGTGAGAGCTCGACCGATCGAATTTAGTTCGATCGATCAAAACGTGATTTCGATCGATCGAAATTCCCAGACTCAAAATTTTGGTAAGTTTTGACTACGAGATTTTGAGGGGAGTTATCCTAACATGTTTAGCATTGTTCTAATGAGTGAACATTGGATTTTATATTTTAGGTGACTTAGTATTGTATGATGATGAGGGGGCTAAGCCAAACAGCGGTGTGAGCTAGTAGGGGTTAAGAGCTCGAGGTAAGGAACACTTGACACCATGTGCATTGTTACGTTAACATGTGTGCGTTATGACGTGATTGTTTCTTTGAATTGATTACATGTGTGGTTATGAATAAAATTTGGAAGGACATGTGCATCCATACGTTTTCGATTCATGCATGAGTTGTGAAATCTTTCAAGATTCAATCTAATGTGTTCTGCAAGTATCTTCACACTTCTTTTCGGCCTTTGATCTAAATTATAATTATCACTTTACACGGCGATGAGCTATATGTACGCACTTCGATTTAAGGTTTTATGTGAATACTAGACCAGTACAACAGCTAATCCGTACACCTTTGTGCTATGTATTTTGTGACTCCTACCGCATGACGATAAATATGTTCGGCCAAGCGTCCAACTTTATGGGACCTTGGATATATGTGAAAATCGTTCATATGAACGACGATGGTGGGTATTCCAACAAGGGCTTGAGGCTATAGCTCCTCATTCTATTACTTTAAGCATACCACTTTAAGTTTTTCTTTTCTTGTGTTGGAAGAAGATGTGGACCTTTCTCTTTTGAAATTCGAACAAGCTTTGTACCTATGTTTCATGCCATGATCATACACTGTGCATATGTCCCGATTACTCTGTTTCATTATGCCATAAGATCTATGTTGTCGTTACAATAAGCATGCTATGAGTTTTTCCTTACTGAGCTTGAATGAAGCTCATTCCTCGACTATATGTCACAGGTTCAGGTGAAGACGTTGATACCAGGATTTTTGAGAGGGAGGTTTTTGAGCTAGCTTTGGAGGAGGACATGGAGGAGATTCATCCTGAGAGCTGCTTTCTTTGTACTAGGCCAGAGTAGGTCCGGCCCTAGGATTCAGGATGTGTGGGTTTAACTTTGGTTGTAAAGGATGTAAATTTTGCAAATGATTGTACTTCTTTTGGTGAACCATGTTTCAGAAAGGTATGGCCCTTACCGGTGGTTCTTGTCGGATCTTTTTCCATAAGGAATCATATAGAATTAGAACTATCATTTTAAGCTTTTGATGAATAGTACTAGTTCTTTTTTTGCTATGATGATTCATTGGATATGGTTCTGCTTTGTTTTCCGCTATGCAACTGTACATTACGTGCTTCGTTCGGGGGCTCGGCCTTGGCGCCAACCCACTGACGGCGCAGGCTTCGGGGTGTCGAAACTCGGGCTATCATAGTTGGTATCAGAGCATGGTCTTAGAGGCGTCTGACAAGTCTTAATTATTTTGAGATTGATATTTTGTTTGATACTAGGGATTGTCTGTTAATGATACTTTGGTTTCATTGTAACAGATTCCAATGGATCAGCAAGGAAGAGGAAGACCAAGGGGAAGTCACCAAAGAGGTGAAAGGCGTATGGAGGATATTCCTTCAGGTTTCGGAGGAGAGCAGAGACCACCTCCTAAGGTGGAGAGAGGTCACAGAGATGAGTCTTCTAATAGGTTGGCCTAGGCTATGGAGGCTATAGCCGCTGCTATGGCTCAGCAGACCCATCAGACTACACTTCTAACAGAGCAGACGACGTTGTTAGCCGCAAGCAATGTCAGCCATCAGCAATAACCGCCACCACCACCACCTCCTACTTTGTTGCCATCCTCATTTGTGGATTTCAGGAGATTGAGACCTTCTGTGTTCCACGAGCAGATTGATCCGCTTGAAGCGGAGAAGTGGTTAAAACAGATGGAGAAATTGTTGGAGAGACTACAAAGCCCTGAGCATAAGAAAGTTAGTTGGGCTTCTTTCCAACTAGAAGGAAACATTGACGCTTGGTGGAAGTCAGTGTTGAGGAAAAGGGAAGCTGAGGGTCCGTACAACCCATGGACGTGGGCAGACTTTGTAATGGCATTTAACAAGGAGTACTTTCCTAAGCAAGTCTGAAATCAGTTGAAGAAGGACTTTATGAATCTTGTATGGGGGAGCATGACTGTACGTGAGTATGGAAATGATTTTGTGAGGTTATCAAGATTTACACCAGAATTGGTAGCTACTGAAGAAATGAAGGCTAGCAGATTCCAAGAAGGCCTGAGACCGAATATACAAGAGAGAGTGTCCATATTTGAATTGGAAGCATATGCCAATGTGATGGGAAAGGCCATCGTTGTTGAAAGGGACATCAACAAAAGGCGTGAGTGGAAGAAGAAGCCAAGTCTGAGGGGGTGAGTGACTATGACTCGGGGAATAAAAAGCCGAGGTTGTCAGCACCTGCTCCAGTTTTAAGACCAGCCTATGCAAATTATTCGAGGTCAAATACTTTCACTTCTACGAGACCATTCCGCAGAGAAGGCCCTACTCAGACTCAGACGTCTGGGGCATCTGTCACACAAGGACCTTCTAGAGCAGTATCTATGAGTCCACAACTAAAATGTGCCCGTTGCGGCAAACCGCATAAAACTTCGGACTATAGATGGGACACAGACAGATGTTTTAAATGTGGGAAAGTAAGCCATATGATACGAGACTGCCCCGAGATGAGAAAGGAGGGCACCGTCTCAATTGTTATCACATCGAGACCTACACAATCCACGAGACCTGTTATTCAAGGTCATGCTTTTATTGTGACAGCAGAAGACGCCCGGACAAGCAACGATGTAATCCAAGGTATAACCTTCTTGTTATGTTTGAACTTATTTATTTGTCTTCTAGATGAAGAAAGTGCATTGATAGGAAAACTTCTAGGTTTGTGTGGTCATGACATGCATATCTGAACGTAGTGTATATATTAAATGATATATAGGTACGTTATAGCTTTACCGAGAAAATGACGGTGATTGTTGTGTTGCACGAGTTCTGATAGACCCAGGGTCTACCTACTCGTATATAACTCCAAAATTTGTGGGGAAATTAAAGATTGTTCCTGAGGAGTTGCATTTTATTTTGCATGTTTTCGTTCCTACGGGAAGTACAGTGACTGCAGACACGTGTTGCCGATCAGCCATCATGCAAGTGGAGGATCAAGAGACTATCGCGGATCTTATCTTGTTGAACATGCAAGGACTTGATCTACTACTTGGCTTGAATTGGCTATGTGCATATCATGCCAGCGTAGATTGTCTACGGAAAGTAGTCACTTGTAGTCCACCCAGACAAAAATCTTTCTGGTTCATTCGCGAGAAAGGGAAGGTAGCGCCGATCATTTCTGCAGTACGAGCTGAGTGGATGATGAAGAATGAATGCGAGGGATATCTAGCATTCCTGTAAGAGAAAAGGAAGTAAAGAACATTATTTCTGATATCCCAATTGCCTGTGAGTTTGAGGACGTATTTTCGGATGAGTTACTAGGCTTGCAACCTGATCGGGAGATCGAATTTGCTATTGACTTAGCTCCAGGCACTGAACCTGTTTCCAAAGATCCATATCGAATGGCTCCAACTAAACTAAAGGAGTTGAAGGAGTAATTATAGGAACTGTTAGATAAGGGCTTTATAAGGCCAAGTGTGTCCCCTTGGGGAGCACCGGTCTTGTTCGTTAAGAAGAAAGACTGGTCGATGAGACTTTGCATTGACTACTGTCAGTTGAACAAGCTCACGATCAAGAACAAGTACCCTTTGCCCAAGATCGATGATCTATTCGACCAATTGCAAGGGGCAAAGTTCTTTACAAAGATCAACTTGAGATCCGAGTGTCATCAACTAAAGGTGAAGGCCGAAGATGTGCAGAAGACAACATTCAGGACTAGATATGGGCATTACGAATTCTTAGTGATGCCTTTTGGCTTGACGAATGCACCAACCTCATTTATGAACCTCATGAATCGGGTCTTTAAACAACACCTTGATACATGCGTAGTGGTGTTTGTGGATGACATTCTTATTTATTCAAAGACCAGAGAGGAACATGAACATCATTTGTGCATTGTCTTACAAACCCTACGTGAACACCAGCTGTATGCCAAACTTAGCAAATGTGAATTCTAGCTAGAACAAGTGAGTTTTCTCGGTCACGTAGTATCAGAAGCAGGTGTGACTATTAATCCGGCAAAGATTGAGGCGGTGTAAGATTGGGAACAACCAAGACCGTGATGGAGATTCGTCGTTTCCTCGGTCTAGCTGGGTATTACCGACGCTTTGTGGAAGGCTTCTCCAAGATTTTAGGACCACTCACTCGACTTACAAGGAAAAACACAAAATTTGAGCGGACCAAGGAATGTGAAGAGAGCTTTCAAGAACTCAAGAAACGGCTTACCTCTGCTCCAGTTTTGGCTATTCCGTCAGGCAGTGGGGGATTTGCTATTTATAGTGATGCGTCATATGGTGGTTTGGGTTTTGTACTGAATCAAAGCAGTAAGGTCATAGCCTATGGGTCAAGATAGTTGAAAGAGCATGAGAAGAACTATCCGACGCACAATCTAGAGTTAACCGCAGTGATATTTGTGCTCAAATTTTGGAGGCATTACTTATATAGTGAGACCTTTGAGACTCAAGTATTTGTTTACGCAGAAAGAATTGAATATGAGGCAACGGCGGTGGATTGAGTTTCTCAAGGACTACGACTGCACTATGCAATATCACCCAGGTAAAGCTAATATCGTGGCTGACACGTTGAGTAGGAAGAATACAGCTCAGTTGGCTAGTCTCATTGCAGGACTTCGACAATGGAAATTATTGGAAGACATTTTATTGTATGATAAGAACATTGAAGTCAAGGATACCGGGGTACTATTGGAAAATCTCACGATCAGACCAACTATTTTTTATCGCATTTATGAACTCCTGATGAAAGACCCAGAGCTGGTGAGGATACGTCAAAAGGTGACTGTAGATGAAAGGGGGGATTTTTCTGTCAAAGAAGATGGATCATTACTATTCCGTGGCCGCTTATGCATACCTGTGGATGTCAAGCTAAGGCAGACCATATTGGACGAAGCTCATAAGTCCAAGTATGCCATTCATTCGGGTGGTACTAAGATGTACCAGGATTTGCGAAAGTGTTATTGTTGGAGAGGATTGAAGAAAGATATCGCGGAATATGTGTCAAAGTGTCTGGTGTGTCAACAAGTAAAGGTGGATGATAGACACCCAGCAGGTCTATTATAGCCTCTACCAATACCAGAGTGGAAGTGGGAGTCCATTTCTATGGACTTCATTGTGGGATTACCAAGGACGATGAGATGCCACAATGCAATATGGGTGGTAGTGTATCGATTGATGAAGTCAGCTCATTTCCTACCCTACAATACGACATACACTGCAAGCAAGTTGGCGGAGTTATATATGAAAGAAATTGTGCGACTCCACGGTATTCCTACGAGCATTGTGTCCAATCGTGATCCATTGTACACATCATTATTTTGGCAAAGATTCCAAGAAGGTATGGGCACGAGATTGGACTTTAGTTTCGCATTTCATCCACAAACTGATGGTCAGACAGAAAGAGTCAATCAGATTATTGAAGATATGTTGCATGCATGCATGATTGATTTTCAAGGATCATGGGATCAGCACCTTTCGATGATAGAATTTGCGTATAACAATGGCTTTCAGCAGAGCATTGGGATGGCTCCATATGAGGCTCTATATAGACGAAGATGCAAGTCTCTGATCAATTGGGAGGAAACGGGTGATAGATTTGTGTTGGGACCGGAAGTCATTAGTAAAAATTCTAAGACCGTCCGTATTATACGAGCAAGAATTAGGACAACACAGAGTTGCCAGAAGAGCTACGCGGATATTAAGCGCTCAAGCATGGACTTTCAAGTGGGAGAGCACGTGTTTGTAAAGATATCTCCAATGAAGAGTGTGATGCACTTTGGAAAGCGCGAAAAGTTGAGTCCTCAATTTATTGGACCATTTGAGGTATTGGGGAGAGTGGGTGAAGCTGCATATAAGGTCGCATTACCCCCACAACTTAATAGAGTGCACGACATATTTCACGTTTCAATGTTGCGAAAATACGTGTGAGACCCAACACATTTCCTCGATGCACCACCTGTGGAAGTCTATAGGGATCTAACGGTCATTGAAGAACCAATGCAAATTTTAGACCGAACTGAGCAAGTGTTGCACACAAAATGGATTCCTTTGGTGTTAGTCCAATGGAAAAATCACTCTAGAGAGGAAGCAACGTGGGATCGCGAAACCGAGATTTGCGCCCAACATCCTTCATTGTTTGAGTAATCATGAGAAGGAGAAAAATTTTATAATAGTCCTTTGTGGTAAAATTATATGTAAATACTTTGAATGATCAATGACAAGGATGAAATGGATGTTGAAGCATGAGAACGAGAAAGAAAATTCAAAAACACAAAATTTTTTTTTGTTGTTCTACTGATTTGATCGATCGAAGTTCATTTTCGTTCAATCGAATACAATTTTGATCGATCTAGGTGTAAATCGACCGACCGAAATACCTTGGCAGAAAGTCAATTTTTTTTCCTGTATTTTAAAGCTTATTGAATTCGTTCAATCGAATTTCTTTTCGATCGGACGAAAAAAAATTTGTTCGATTAGAAATTTCTGTAGGCCAGACAAGCTCGATCGATCGAAAAATATTCGTTCTATCAAATTTGAACGTTTTGACCGATCAAATTAAAATTCGTTCGATTGAAATGTGAGGCCCATTTTCCCTAACGCTAATTTCAACTTATCGAAATGAGTTTTGATTGATCAAAATCGAAGTGAATTTTGTATAAGTCAGATTTTGACGGATCGAATTTCGCATATATATATATATATATATATATTAACCGCATTTTTAAGTTTATTTATTTTCAAAATTTTGGGGTTTCCGTTAAGGTTTTCGAGGGTTTTTGTATTGGAGGATCAAACGAACGATCAATTGCGCTAGATCCTTCGAGGAATCGAATCCAAATCGCCTCAAAGCGGTAAACCTTTAAACTTTGATTCTTGATTTCGTGCCTTGGGTTGAAAATTTTCTGATTTGATTAAAACCCCTAAGAAGAAGGCTGCCACTTCTAAAACCCCTACATCGAAGCGACCCAAGATCACTCCGGGTCCTTTGCAACCACCAAAACCTCCACCACAGCCACCTGCTGAGCAACTCGTTGCTTCGTAAACTCCCCAGCGCATCCAACCAAGCGAATGGTGGGCCAACAAGGGTTTTGCCCATGAGTTCACCATCGATCCAGCCTTATTCGAAATGCCCAATGTGCCCGGCGTTGACACTTGGGCACTTGACTATTTAAGCAAGGCGGGATTGGATAATCTTCTCAAACCCCTTCATCAGTACTATTACCCATGCCTCATGCGCTTGTTTTACCAAAAGATGTTTGATGGCCCTGAACCTAATACCATTTGCACCAAAGTCGATGGGAAGACGTATGTTTTTGCCCACGCAATGGCTTGTAGAGCGTTAGACTGTTTTGATGGGTATGGCGAGGGGATTGACTTGTTACCCCCAAATCCCCCAAATTTGACCCATACTTTTGTTGCCAAGCGGATGACTGGGGGACGAGTTGCACCGGGTCAAGCCATTAGGCAAGCCCATTTTCCGAGCTATATATGTATGCTCGACACAATCTTCAAGTGTATCTCTACCTGATCTGCCACAATACTGAGAGATTAGGGGTGTTGATGGAAGCCCTATTCGTGGCTTTTCAGGGTAAATGGTTTGATGCCGCCACTATGGTTTTTGAGGGAATCAAGCATGGGAGGAAGAAGCTATTGGCAGGGGCAGAAAAGCTCGAGGAGTATATACTGTATGCCAGTTTGGTCTCGGCTAAGTTTGATGAGTATTCCGTGACCTCCGTCCACAAGATCTCCTCCGGGGAGCCTAAGTCCTCCGACAATGTGGTGTTCTACACCTTTAAGCATTGTAGGAAGACTTATAACTGGTTGAAACCACATCTACAGCCAGCCCCTCAAGCGCCTCCTGTCCCTCCTCAACCACAAGATGCACTGGGACGCACCACCACTACGCCAACTTTGCTCCTGAGGCTCCTGTCCCCGATCAGCCTGAGGTTATCCCTCCAGTTCACCAACCTGCCAACATACCGATGCCGCCAGTCCATCAAGCAGCTCCGATAAGCAATGAGACGATGGCTGCTCTCATCCAAGAGAGCAATCACCAGCTCAATCAACGCTTGGACTACTACGAGCTGCTCGTGGAGGATGTGTTGCACGCCATGTACCCTACTGACTACACCCAGAGGATGGCAGCCATGCGTGGGCGGGTATTCGGCACTTCTACAACAGACACTACTACTGAGGATCCATGGCCTGTTGAGGCGGCTAGTGGGGATCACGCCGACGAGGAGCCAAAAAATGTAGCTGATCCTACTAGTCCGACGGATCCTGCTAGAGCGGCTGGAGGAGCTACTGTTGAGGGATCATGAGCTTGAGAGTGTTTCTTTTTGAAATTTCAATTTTTGGGCAATGTGTATAAATTTTTAACTATTGTGGCATGGTTGCCACTTTTGTTTTTACTTGTTAGAACTATGGTGGCATGGTTGCCACCATGATCTTTTTACTTAATCATGCTCACCTTTCATTGATGATATGCCTAAATTTAATCTATTAGAATTTATTATGTGGAGACTGTGCATCTATGTGTGTGATGCAATCTTATAGCGACATGGACTGTTTATCCATGTGTGGTACCTTACGAGGTAACCCTTCTTGTGTCATGCCGCGCATTAGGACAATTTTCAAGGATGAAAATTCCTAAGGTGGGGAGGATGTAACGTCCCAAACATTTTAAAACCTTGATTTGCATGCCTCGATACGTGTGCCCGATGGTCTACACTTCGGGGACGGTATCGATAGTCGATGTAATGTCTATAGATCAAATCCAACGGATGGGATTTGACATATGTAGGCTAGGTTGAGGGTTAGTGCACTCTCGTACACCCAACATTAGTGCAGCAGTTTTATGCCTAACCCTAGGACTCAAGTATAAGAGGAATTAAATGCCTCATTTAGGTTTTGCATTCAACACCTTAGTAATTGCTGATCATAGGGAGTTAAGAGGAAGGAGAGAGAGGTTCGAGATTACACGCTCATTGCATGTGAGAACAATCCGTTCTCGAAGCTTGTGGTTACATAATTAGAGCGACGAACGAGCCGTTGTTCTTTTGGTGAACCCGAGTCAGATCTAGAGGCTAGGATTAGAGGTTCGGAGGAAATCGAGGTATGAAAATTTGGTCGAGATCTTGAAACTATGTCGTTAACTGTTTTTAGATAAATTTAGATCACGGGAGCATAAGAAATCAAGTTTAACTTGACGTAGAGGGGGAAAACCCTTAAACAGGTGAAATCTATTCATTTCGACCGATCGAAATGGACTTAAAATGTGAAATCTTCTATGTATGAGGAAATTCGTTCAATCGAAGTCAAATTCGATCGAATGAAATGAGTTCGATCGATCAAATCTCACACTCGATCGATCGAAACATATATAAATAGGAACATGGAAAAACCCTCTGTGAGAACTCGATCGATCGAAATATATTCGATCGATCGAATTAGAGTTTTTGACCGATTAAAGTAGGATTCGTTCAATCGAACTGTGTGATAGCTAAATTGCCTTCAGAAAATTCGACCGATCAAAATATTTTTGATTGATCGAATTATAAGTTTTTGATCAATCGAAAGGGGATTCGTTCGGTCGAACTATATTTGATTTTTTGACTTTTGTGAGAGCTCGACCAATCGAATTTAGTTTGATCGATCGAAACGTGATTTCGATCAATCGAAATTGGGATTCGATCGATCGAAATTCCCAGACTCATAATTTTGGTAAGTTTTGACTATGAGATTTTGAGGGGAGTTATCCGAACATATTTAGCACTGTTCTAATGAGTGAACATTGGATTTTATATTTTAGGTGACTTAGTATTGTATGATGATGGGGGGCCTAACCCAAACGGCAGTGTGAGCTAGTACAGGTTAAGAGCTCGAGGTAAGGAACACTTGACACCATGTGCATTGTTACATTAACATGTGTGTGTTATGTCATGATTGTTTCTTTGAATTGATTATCTGTGTCGTTACGAATAAAATTTGGAAGGACATGTGCATCCATACGTTTTCGATTAATGCATGAGTTGTGGAATCTTTCGAGATTCAATCTAATGTGTTGTGCAAGTATCTTCACACTTCTTTTTGAACTTTGATCTATATGTACGCACTTCGATTTAAGGTTTTATGTGAATACCCGACCGGTACGGTGGCTAATCCGTACACCTTTGTGCTATGTGTTTTGTGACTCCTACCACATAACGGTAAATATGTTTGGCCAAACATCCAACTTTATGGGACCTTGGATATATGTGAAAATGGTTCATATAAGTGATGATGGTGGGTATTCCATCGGGGGGTTGAGGCTATAGGTCCTCATTCTATTACTTTAAGCATACCACTTTAAGTTTTTCTTTTCTTGTATTGGAAGAAGATGTGGACCTTTCTCTTTTGAAATTCAAACAAGCTTTGTACCTATGTTTCATGCCATGATCATACACTGTGCATATGTCCCGATTACTCTGTTCATTATGCCATAAGATCTATGTTGCCGTTACAATAAGCATGCTATGAGTTTTTCCTTACTGAGCTTGGATGAAGCTCATTCCTCGACTATATGTCACAGGTTCAGGCGAAGACGTTGATACCAGGATTTTCGAGAGGGAGGTTTCTGAGCTAGCTTCGAGGGAGGACTTGGAGGAGATTCACCCTGAGCTGCTTTCTTTGTACTAGGCCAGAGTAGGTCCGACCCTAGGATTCAGGATGTGTTGGTTTAACTTTGGTTGTAAAGGATGTAAATTTTGCAAATGATTGTACTTTTTTTGGTGAACCATGTTTCGGTAAGGTACGGCTATTACCGGTAGTTCTTGTCAGTTCTTTTTCCATAGGGAATCATATGGAATTAGAACCGTCATTTTGAGCTTTTAATGAATAGTACTAGTTCTTTTTTTGCTATGATGATTCATTGGAATTGGTTCTGCTTTGTTTTCCGGTGTACAACTATACGTTATGTGCTTCGTTCGGGGGCTCGACCTTGGCGCCAACCCACTGCCAGCGCGGGCTTTGGGGTGCCAAAACTCGAGCTGTCCCAGCTTCCAAAGTTGAAAATCAAAAGGATATCTAAAGAAAACAAATTGAAGAAATGGGATTTATAGAACAAAGAAAATGGGAAGAAGCTATGCAACTTTCTGGATACTTACTGAAGTAGAAAAGAAAAGAAGAGAAGATAGAGAAGGAAGAACTAAATTCTCAGAAATTTTTGAATCCTATCTACCTTTCTTTGAAACCTCTTAACCCAAAACTCTATTATAAGTTGAAGGAAAGACCTTTTTATTTACGATTTGCAAAAGCATAAATCTAGTAGAGACTATGGATTGCACAAGGAATCATATGAATAGAATTGATTATCCTTTCCTTGAGATTCATGTTATTTTTTTCAATTATCCTTTAAATAATTCTTTAAGAGATATTATACTGTGAGAACCAAAAATTTTGACATCTTTTTTAGAGTATGCCAATAGTGAGAGTTTTTGGATGAAAATGTTTTCTAAATCTGTAATTTAAAAAAATTTATGAAGAATAAACTATTCACTGGTACGCACACACTCCACGCTTTAAAGAATTGAAATTATTGAGTTCTGATCAAGGTTAACTGTTAGGATGGAAAGTGGAGGTTAATAGAATCCTATCTTTGAAAAACATAACAACCATGTGATGATTAGATAATAAATGTATAAAATTAGTTTAGATTTTTTTTACTTTTGATTAGTTTTGCAAAATATTTTGAAAAATCTAAAAGTATTTTGAAGTTTGTAGGTAACTTCACTGAAAACCTTTCAGGAGATTACAACTCCACTAGGGATCTCCTAGGGGTTTAAAGGCTTGTTGCATTTGCTAAATCCAATCGTGATCCCTACGAAAGTGGCATTTAAATTTTAGATTAGTATTTCTTTCTTTGTTTGCTAGGGACTAGAAAAAGATAAGTTTGGGGGAGTGATCAGTCACTGAATATAATAGTTTATCACCCTTAACTTACTACTGCTAGACCCCAATTTGCTTCTAACAAGCTAATGATATGCAGATATTAAGGAAAATCAATCAAAGAGAAACAAAGTATTAATCTTCGTCAAAATAAACTCAAAAAGTAAAAAGAAAAATGATTGAACATAAAAGACGATTCGATGCTGCTAAATGCTAAGAAATCGTACTTTATGATTGAACGAAGCCAAAGAAATAAGAAATCGTAATTTACGATTCTTCTGAATACGTTCAAAGAAAAAAATGATACAGAAAGAAAGCGATCGATCGTAATATAAAATTGTCCAGAGAGAAAGCTATAACAGAAGAGAGAAATCATGAGTTATGATTTTACAAATTGAAGATTTTGATTGTTGTTGATCACATGAAGACTTACACTGCCATGCACTAAAATAGAAGAGATCTTCACTTAGAAGTTTGACAAATCACGGATCTAAGAAGATTGATGAAGAAAGACTCCTAAATATCTCTGTTGCTAAAATTAAGGAGAAAGTCCAGAAGCGCATTAACCACTAAAAGCAAGGAAGATAAAATTAGGAATTAGAGTTATAGTTATAGTAGGATTCTTTTGTTTGTAGTAGTTTTTTTTATTAGGATTAGATCACTGTAAATCGACTCCTTATGATCTATAAATAAGAAGGCTTGACATAGGAATAATTTCATCGAAGAAATTTTCAGCATCAATTGACAACTAAGATTGAGTTTTCTTTCGATCAAATTTAGTTTAGAGTAATTTAGATATCCAAGGTTTCTCAATCACAATTGACGACTAGGATTGAGAGCTGGAAGATTAGTGTAGATATCCATAGTTTCTCAGAAGCAATTGATGCCTACGGCTGAGGGGTGAAAGATATATTTTTACTTTGCCTTCTAGTTTAGATTTATTTTTATTACAATTTACTGCTTTGTAAACATCTCCAAGTTTTAATTTGAATTGATGAATCAGGTTGAGGATTGCAGATTAGTTTAACGGCTTTACTTTTCCATCTTTAATTTTCTCAAATTTGATTCACGCCCAAGTTTTAGGAGATTGTTGATTAGATTAAATCTGTGTTGAAGGATCTTAGTTTTTGATTGACGCCCAAATTCTAGAAGACTGCAATATGGTGTAACGGTATTTTAATTTCATAAATATCTGAGAACAGGAGACTAATTGAAGACCAGGATCCAGAAGTTTAAAGATTAGGATTTATTTTCTGCAATTAGTTTAAGAAACCATTCTTTCATTCATATTTCTCAAGTAGTTTAGAACCTTAAAGATAAATATAAATTTTCAGAAAAGTGAAATACAAAGATAAATTACTTCCTCATGGGAACGATCCTATACTAGCATTACAATTTCTATTGTGCGCTTGCAATAGGTTAAGACTTGATTAGAACAACATAAAGAGCACATGAACAGATCATCTATCCTAGGTAGTTATTCTTTATCAAAATTTGGTTTAGTTTCTGATAATCTGTACAAAGGCATTAGATACCCTCCTTTTTACATACAAAACTGGAGCTCCCCACGAAGAGGAACTATGTCGAATATATCCTTTATCTTCTAATTCTTGCATCTATTTCATCAATTCTACCATCTCTTTAGGTGCCATTTTATAGGGTTGTTGAGACACAGGTTAGTTCCAGGTACTAGGTGTTGGTTCGCATTTTTAAGGACCCTTTTGGATCTCGAAAAATGGTTCCAAATTTGTCACAGGTGGACTATGTTAGAAAAAGTGGATGAAAAATAGAAGCTATAAAAGAAAGGGTATTTGAAATGCACCTGTAGAGAAATAACATTAGTTGCAGCCGAACTTAAATATACCTGAATGTTAACGCCATCTACAGATATTTAGCAACGCTATATAACGTCATTGATCGATCGCAGGGATAAGCAAGGTGGGTTGAACTCCTATACTAAACGTCGGCATACCGGCTTTAGCAACTATGGTTGCCTAGGGTTTGTACTAATTTGGGTTCTTCTATCCTTATGGGTCTAATCTAGAAAGGGGGGTGATAGCCCGGTATGCTCAGGAGGATCGGCCCCATTCCCAGGTACCCTCCGTTGGCTCCCTAAGGCAAATCATGTTTGGGGGCTGTGGC
The DNA here is from genome assembly GCA_021018995.1 of Chloranthus sessilifolius. Taxonomy (NCBI): domain Eukaryota; kingdom Viridiplantae; phylum Streptophyta; class Magnoliopsida; order Chloranthales; family Chloranthaceae; genus Chloranthus; species Chloranthus sessilifolius. The sequence continues at coordinate 52,084,797 of CM037594.1, forward strand.
ATTTTATAAATAAGGAGAAGGGTTATGGACCTAATTAGTGCTTGGCTAGGAATATCGGTAGTGGTTCCCTATGGGTTGGGTCTATGGCTTGCTTGTTCTTCGCTTCGTACTAACTCGAGAATCGAAGCAAGTGGGCTAGCCCCACCCTGCTCGACTACTCTTTGAGACTTCTAGAGAAGAGTCCTGGTTCTAAGAGCTAGGTACCTAGAGCGCGACCGTTCTCTAATTCAAAATCTCATAGTTAAACTCGAGTTTTCTAGAAAAATTAGCAAAATTTTTGTGTTGAGAAGGGGAGGGCAAGGGCCTGACTTATCTGTTGTTGTGTATTATAATTATAGAAAATTCATGTCTTAACCTATTACAAGCGCACAATTGAAATTATAGTACTAGCATTAGGATCGTTCCCATGAGGAAGTGATTATCTAAGTTTTCTCTATTTCTATCTTCTATTCAAATCCTTATTTTAAAAACATATATTTATCTTTAAGAGTTTCTAATCTATTGGAGAAGTATGAATAAAGAATGGTTTTCTAAACTAAAGTGCATAAAATTAAATCCAAATCCTCCTTCAGATTAAGGTCGTCAATCTCAATCTTCAGCTTTCGGATATTTATGAAAATAAATAGTACCGCTATACCATATTTCTAGTCTCCTATCATTGGTCATCAATCAAGTCTAAGATCCTATCAATACAGATTTAATCTAATCAATAATTAACTAGAAATTTGGGCATCAATCAAACTCTAGGAAACTGAAGATGGAAAAGTAAAAACCGTTACAATAATCTAGAAATTCTAACCTGAGTCATCAATTCAAATCAAAACTTGGAGTTGTTTATAAAGCAAGTAAATCTAAACTAGAAAGGAAATAAATATATCTTTCACCCCTTAGCTGCAGTCGTCAATTGCTCCTGAGATATTACAGATATTTACACTAATCTTCAGCACTTAATTATAGTCGTCAATTGCTCCTAAGAAACCTCTGATATCTAAACTATTCTAACTAATATACACTACTTGATCGGAAGAAAATCCAACCTTAGGCATCTATTGATGCTGAATTTCTTCGATGCTTATTCCTATATCGAGCCCTCTTATTTATAGATCATAAGGGGTCGGTTTATAGAGATCTAATTCTAATCAAAGAAACTACGAAAAATAAAAATATCATAATATAACTCTAATTATTAATTTCCTTGTTCCTTGCTTCCTTTAATTGATGCGCTTCTAGAGTGTTCTTTATTGAGCATCAGCAGAGTCCTTCGGAATATCTATCTTCATCAATCTTCTCAAATCCATGATTCACAGAACTTCTAATTGTAGGAGTCTTCTAATTCTGGATATGGTGGTGATAATTTTTACGTGATCAGCAACAACAAGGAGGAGAGCTTTAGATAATCGTTCTTTTTCTAGAAAATCGTTAATCATGATTTTCTATTTTTCATGGCTTCTTTCTAGATAATCATTAATTACGACTTTATATTTCTCACATCTTCCTCATATTTGATGATTTTCAAGATCACGGTTTATCGTTTTTCTCTTTTTGTCTCTTTTGAAAAATGAGTTGGGAAAGTTAAAACTTGAGTTTGGGCGAAATCTGACAAAACTGTTCTATCAAAATAAGTAATCGATCGATTGATTTTGTCGAGCTGTGAATCTGAAGGCTTCAGAACAAAACCGTTCGATTGAAATGAAAACTGTTCGATCAAAATAAGTGATCGTTTGATCGGTTTGAACACCGTTTGGTTAGTTTGAAAACTGTTCGATCAAAATAAGTAACTGTTCGATCAATCTTGAAACCGTTCGATCGATTTTGTCTGAGCATGAGACACGGCCTTGGTATTTTGACCGTACTTTCTTCTCTGATCTTTGATTGCCATGATTCTTATCGCATTGGAAATAAGATAGAAAGCTCTACAAAATTTATGAATTGACAAATTTGTGACTCAACCATTTTAAAGGTCAAAATTGAGTAAGAAGTTGGGTTAAGTTCCAAGTGTTATGTTTTGACTAAAGTGCCAAAATGGCTTCAATATTTTAGCTGTAACTTTCTACTCCAAACTCGGAAGCATATGATTCTTAAGGCATTGGAAAGAGGACAACGATATCTACAATGTTTGTAAATTGATCAACTTGTGAATCCAAAGTTTTAAATGTCAAAATTTGGGAGGAAGTTACATCAATTTCTATGTTTGTATGAATTTGCCAGTTTCAACCTCGGTTTGAGAAAATACTTGAATATGTCTAAGTTATTAGTGGTTGGAGTTGATACTTGATACATCAACATATGTTTGTAATATAGATTCAGGGTGGGAATCCATCGATAGGGCTTATCTTGCTTGGCGCAACTTCGAGGTTAAGGTGGGGAAAATTTGATACACACTTGTATTTTTACTTGATTCCATAGTCTCTTATGATGTTATTGATTTGGCTCAAACTATGTTTAGAACATGGGATATTTTGAAATAATGTTTGCTTTAGAAATCTTTGACATAATTGAAAGCCTTGAACCTTGGTATTTGAATTTCAAATTTGACCTTTTTATTTTAATCTAACCTTTGTATTTGAAATTAAATTTAAACCCTTGTGGATATGAATGGTCCATATGACTCTGAATATGAATCTAGTATTAGACTTCGAATCCAAACATTGAATTTGACAGTCATGTAAGCAAATTGACCTCAAAAGTTAAATTTGAACCGAATAATAAGTCTTGTCATTAAGTGGATCGCTATAGGCGGATTATAAGTATATTGTGGACCGCTAGGGCGGATTATAAGCAAGTAACTCAAATCAGTAAGCCTTGTAAATGAATTGAACTCCGCAAATCATATGTGTAAGTAATTTAAGATAATCAAACTTCGTAAAGCAAATCTGTAAGACATGTAATTTGAACATAAGAATCGTAATTTGACTGGTATGGTGGGTTAATCGTAATTTGAACTGGTACGATTGGATATCCGTAATTTGAACCAGTACGGTGGGATATCCGTAATTTGAACTAGTATGGTGGGATATCCATAATTTGAACTAGTACGATCGTTTATTTATAATTCGTTATTCGCATCGTGCTTTGAAATCTGAATATTGAATCCAAAACTCCGAACTCACTATATAAGATTGTGTAAGGTCGGCATGGCGTAATATTTGTGATTCAAACCGACACGGTGGGATATCCGTGAATCAACTTTGTAAGCTATGTAAGAATGTATAAGGAATGTAAGTAAAGCGATGTAAGAATGTGTAAGACACGAAAGTGAATGTAAGCAAACTCGGTAAATCAAGATAAGACATGTAAGTGAATTGAAATTAATTCAGTTCTGATAAGAAATGTCTTTGAAATTAGTTTACTTTTGAAATCAGTTTGTCTTTGAAATCAGTTTGCTTCTGAAATTAGTTTGCCTTTGAAATCAGCTTTGCTTTTGATAAGAAAATACCTTTGAAATCAGTTTCGCTTTTGAGAAGAAAAATGCTTTTGGAATTCAGATCCTATTGTGAGTTTAAAAATTACATCAGTTTTAATATGAAAATGTTTTGATCTTTGTCTTTGAATCTATGCATGACAGATGAGACGTACATTGGTATCGATTTTCTCTACTGAGCTTAAAATGTTAGCTCACCCTGACTATACGTCACAGGTATAATGTTAGCAGGACACCAGACTTGTGGATTGAGGACTTGAGGATTTGTAAGAATTCTGGGATCGTAGATTTAGTATAGTTCGGGCTTGGTACGTTCGTGCTAATATACATGCATTGTACGCCACTGTTAGGTGATGGTTAGTCATCACTGGCGGTTTATTTTAGTTTACTGCTTATATTGGATATTAGAACTAGAGATTTTATTCAAGCCATATGTATTATTTGCTTTGACTTCTGCATGTATGTGGAAGTACCAAGTATTTCTGTATCAGATTATGATCTACGATCTGGCGGCCCAAGTTTTCCCATTTGGTTTTGGTTTAAGTTGAAAAAAAAAAATAATGTCTCAGAAATTTAAGGTTGGGAAAATTCGGGCTGTTACAATTGGTATCAAAGCTTAAGTATCAAGTTTTATTGGGACTATATTATTGCAGTAGATTCTACTAGGACGTAGGAAACCCAACTGTGACTCTGTCACAGTTGGTATCAGAGCCTAGGCATTAGGTCTTGTTGGGACCCGAAAATTTGAGACTTAATTAATGGCCTTAGATTATGTCGAAACTTAGGAGGGGTTCGCAATCTCTATTCTGAAATCTTCTAGAAATTTAGAGCCATGTCTCTCAATAACATTAGGTTGTCGGATCTTAGGCGTTGAGTCTCCAATGAGACTGAGAGCCTTAGCTATATGTCCGGAGTGTGATTGTAGGTCCAGAGATGTGAAATTAGATTTTTTCAGAGTATAAGCTGTGAGCTTTTGAAAGTCCTATATAAGTATAATAATTGATTGCTAATTGAAGCTTTTGTTTCATTGTGATAATAGATCATTATGTCTGGTAGAGGTTCCCAGTCAAATACAAATGAGAGTAAAAAAAAAGAAAGACAAAGGATGATACAGACCATGGAAGCCATGACAAATGCTATGGCTCAACAAGGGGCAATGTTAGCATCTAATAATGCCAATAACCATCAGCATCCACCTCCACCACCGTCATCAGTATTTATATAATTTCGGAGGATGCGTCCTCCAAATTTCATAGGACAAGCAGATCTAATGGAAGTTGAGAATTGGCTCAACGAGATGGAAAAGAAATTCAGTGTGCTTGCATGCACTGAAGATGAGAGAGTCAGATGGGCGACTTTCATGTTGGATGGTGAGGTGGGCCCGTGGTGGAAATCTATGTCTAGAATCAGGGCATAGGAGACTCCAGGTCCATTATGGACTTGGGATGAGTTCGTAGAGGAGTTTAACAAGCAGTACTTCCTTGAGATAGTGCGAAATCAGATGGAAGTGAAATTTCTTCAACTAGAGCAGGGAAAGATGTTAGTGAGAGAATATGGAGTGGAGTTTATGAGACTCGCACGATTTGCTCCTGAGTATGAGGTTACAGATTTAATGAAGGCCAAGAAATTTAAACGCGATTTAAGGCTGGATATCAGGGGAAAAGTCACTGCTTTTGAGTTGGAAACTTATGGCACAGTAATGAGCAAGGATCTTGTGGTGGAAGAAGACGTGAAAGAAATGTATAAGAGAAGGGACCATCAGAGTAGAGGCAGAGCAAGTCACATACAATCATATGCTCACGAACAGGTAACCGAGATACCGAATTTCTTGATGCCAGCACACAGTCAGCTTGCTCAGCCTATCCACTAGTGACCACCCACGTCTACACCTACGAGGTCTTTTCGTCCTCCGAACTCTGCAACGATGCTCCAGTCAAGGGTGCAACCGACTTCACACACTTCTTCTACCCTCACAATTGAGTCGTGCTCAAGATGCGGGAAGAGACATAAGACGGAAGAGTGCAAGTGGGTCAAGGGCACATGTTTCAATATGGTCGACAAGGACATTTGCTAAAGGATTATCCCGCGGCGAAGAAAGGACAGGCGCCATTGATAAGCTCCCATGAGCCATCCCGACCTACAATTTAAGATCAAGTTTCAAATGCTTGAACCTTACATTAGTTGCGGATATATCGTATTGACCCTGTACTTTTGGATGAATTGGTAGATCATTATTGAAATGTCACAATGGTTGTGGATATCTTGTTAGAAATTCATAGAAATGGATGTGGATAAATGTGGCATATTTTGGTACCCATTTTGGTGCACACTTATGACTATAACTGTGGCCATGCTCTATAACTTGGTACCATGTATTCGTAACGAAATGACCCGTGTGAATATTTGGGGACAAAAATTCCTTTATGGAGGGGTGAATGGAAGGATCCGATTGTTCATGCTGATGAATCATTGACCCCTAAGGAAAATGTGACCACTCGTGTTCGAAACTACGAAGTATCCATGCTTCTTTGAATAAGGTACGTAAATTTTTTTGGACGAAAAATCTTTAAGGTGGGAAGAATGTAATAACCTAAAATTCTCGAAAATATTGAATCGTTGACCTTGACGGATTTGTGACCTTTTGACTGATTTGACTTGAGTCATACATTTGACCTAAGTAGCGTGGCCTCAAACCCCAATTGTTATAATTGGGGGTATGTGCCAAGCGCATTAAAACCCAACTCGTACCCTATGTAGAGTGTAAGCATGTTTGTGCACGTTACTCACGAACCCGAGACCAACGGTTGAACTTGGGCCCCTACCTGAATACGCTGACTATTTGGGTCGACCAGTGGACCAACTAGTTAGGCCAACTATTTGGGCCGACTTTGGACCTCAACTAGAACCTTTGAAGAAGTGGAAAATACCCAAATTTTCGAACCCATAGGTCTTGATCCAGTGTGTGTCCGTTAGCAAACGCATCAACGCTCGGATTTTTCAAACGGAGTCGTTTTGGGTTCATTTGAGCTCGTGTGAGATTTTAGGAGCAAGTTCATACACCATGGTCGTGTATCGACTCAACACCTGTTCAGATAGATGGGTGGTTTGGGTATGCATGCCCCTTACCTAGAGATTAATTGTATAATGGTATATACCTTACTTAGGTATGTCTGTTTCACATGGAATCTAGTTCTTTGGATAAGAACTATTACACTCCAAGGAGTGTATGTGTTTTACATGTGAAACACCCCTTTTTATATAATGTCAGGAGCTTCCCTTGGAAGCTACCAACTGGTTGTAAGCTTTGGGGGTTTTTTGTTTTAGAGAGAAGAGAGAGAAGGAAGAAGAAGATTTGAATGTGGTTAGTGTGGATGTGATTAAGCAAGTTGTACGAGTTGGGGATTAAATACCGAAGCAAATCCCCAAAACTTTCCTCAAGAACCCTAGATTCAGATTTGAGCTTGTGGAGCGAACAATCTAGCAAATTGAGGTAAGGAATTGTGCTAAGTTATGAGTTAGAGTAGTGCTAGTTTAGTATATATATATATATATATATGGGTGAAAAATTAGAAGAATATGAGTTAGATTTCAAGAAAAATGAGCTAGGGAAGTTAAAACCCGAGTTTGGGCAAAGTCTGACAAAACCGTTCGATCGAAATAAGTAATCGATCGATCGATTTTGTCGAGTTGTGAATCTGAAGGCTTCAGAACGAAACCGTTCGATCGAAAAGAAAATTGTTCGATAAAAATAAGTAAATGTTCGATCGGTTTGGAAAACCGTTCAATCAGTTTGAAAACTATTCGGTCGGTTTGAAAACCATTCAATCGAAATAAGGAACGGTTCAATCGATCTTAAAATCATTCGATCAATTTTGTCTGAACATGCCGACATAGCCTTGGTATTTTAATCGTAAATTTCTATTCCAATATCCAATTATCGTGATTTTTATGCAGTTGGAAAGAAGACAGAAAGTTTTACAATGTTTATGAATGAACAAATTTGTGAATCAACCATTTTAAAGGTGAAAATGGAGTGAGAAGTTGGGTCAAGTTCCAAGTGTTATGTTTTGACTAAAGTGCCAAAACTGCTTCGATATTTTAGTTGTAACTTTCTACCAAATTTAGAATCATATGATTCTTAAGGCATTGGAAAGAGGACAATGATATCTACATCGTTTGTGAATTGATCAACTTGTGAATCCAAAGTATTAAAGGTCAAAATTTGGGAGGAAGTCACATCAATTTCTATGTTTGCACGAATTTGCCAGTTTCAACCTCGGTTTGAAAAAATACTTAAATATGCCTAAGTTATTAGTGATTGGAGTTGATCCTTGATATATCATCATATGTTTGTGATGTAGATTGAGCATGAGAAACCATCGATAGGGCTTAGTTTCGCTTCGCGCAACTTTGAGGTTAAGGTGGGGAAAATTCGATACACACTTTCATTTTTATTTGATTCCATAAACTCTGATGATGTTTTTTATTTGGCTCAAACTATGTTTAGAACTTGGGATATTTTGAAATAATGTTTGCTTTAGAAATCTTTGAAATAATTGAAAGCCTTGAACCTTGGTATTTGAATTTCAAATTCGACCTCTGTATTTGAATCTAACATTTATATTTGAAATTAAATTGAAACCCTTGTGGATATGAATGGTGAATATGACTCTGAATATGAATCTAGTACTAGACTTCGAATCCAAACATTGAATCTGAAAGTCATGTAAGTAAATCAAACTCAAAAGTTAAATTTGAATCGAATAATAAGTCTGTCATTAAGTGAACCACTATAAGTGGATTATAAGTATATTATGGACCGCTATGGCAGATTATAAGTAAGTAAATCAAATCAATAAGCCATGTAAATGAACTGAACTCCGCAAATCATATCTGTAAGTTATTTAAGCAATTTAAACTTCATAAATCGAATCTATTAGACATGTAATTTGAACATAAGAACCATAATTTGACCTATACGACGGGTTAACCGTAATTTAAACAAGTACGATGGGATATCCGTAATTTGCACTGATACGGCGGGATATCTGTTATTTGAATCGGTACGGTGAGATATCCGTAATTTGAACTAGTACAATAGTTTATTTATAATTCATTATTTGTATCATGCTTTAAAATCCAAACATTGAATCCGAAACTCCGAACTCACTATGTAAGAATGTGTAAGGCCGGCACAGCGGAATATTCGTGATGCGAATCAGCACGACAGGATATCCGTGAATCGGCTTTGTAAGTTATGTAAGAATGTGTAAGACATGTAAGTGAAACTATGTATTATCTGCTTTGATTTCTGCATGTATGTGGAAGTACCAAGTATTTCTGTATCAGATTGTGATCTACGATCTGGCGGCTCGAGTTTTTTCATTTAGTTTCGGTTTAAGTTGACAAAAAAATAAAATAAAATATCTCAGAAATTTAAGGTTGGGAAAATCCGGGCTGTCATAGTTGGTATCAAAGCTTAAGTATTAGGTCATAATAGGACTATGTTATACCAGTAGATTTTACTAGGACGTAGGAGACCCAACTGTGACACTGTCACAGTTAGTATCAGAGCCTAGGCATTAGGTCTTGTTGGGACCTGAAAATTTGGGACTCAATTACGATGGCATTAGATTCTGAAATCTAATGCCATGCCTCTCAATGACATTAGGTTTTCGGATCTTAGGCGTTGAGTCTCCAATGAGACGGAGAGCCTTAGCTATATGTGCAAAGTGTGATTGTAGCTCCAGAGATGTGACATTAGACTTTGTCAGAGTATAAGCTGTGCGCTTTTGAAAGTCCTATTTGAGTATAATAATCGATTGCTAATTGATGCTTTTGTTTCATTGTGATAACAGATCATTATGTCTGGTAGAGGTTCCCAGTGAAATGCAAATGAGAGTGAAAGAGAAGAAAGACAAAGGATGATCCAGACCATGGAAGCCATGGCAAATGCTATGGCTCAACAAGTGGCAGTGTCAGCATTGAATAATGCTAATAACCATCAGCAGTCACCTCTACCACTGCCAATAGTATTTACAGAATTTCGAAGGATGCGTCCTCCAAATTTCTCAGGACAAGTAGATTTAATGGAAGCCGAGAATTGGCTAAATGAGATGGAAAATAATTTCATTGTGCTTACATGCACTGAAGATGAGAGAGTCAGATGGGCAGTTTTCATGTTGGATGGTGAGGTGAGTCCGTGGTGAAAATCTGTGTCTAGGATCAGGGAACAGGAAACTCCAGGTGCAATATGGACTTGGGATGAGTTCGTAGAGGAGTTTAACAAGCAGCACTTCCCTGAGGTAGTGCGAAATCAGATGGAAGTGAAATTTCTTCAACTAGAGTAGGGAAAGATGTCTGTGAGAGAATATGCAGTGGAGTTTAAGAGACTCGCACGATATCCTCCTGAGTAGGTGGTTACAGATTTAATGAAGGCCAAGATATTTCAGTGTGGTTTATGGTCGGATATGAGGGGAAAAGTCGCTACTTTTGAGTTGGAAACTTATGGCGCAGTAATGAGCAAGCCTCTTGTGGTGGAAGAAGATGTGGAAGAAATGTATAAGAGAAGGGACCAACAAAGTAAAGGCAGAGGAAGTCAAATACAGTAGTATGCTCACGAACAGGCAATAGAGATACCGAAGTTCTTGATGCCAGCACCCAGTGACAATTCTCAGCCTGTCCACCGGCGACCACCCATGTCTACGCCTACGAGGTGTTTTCATCCTCTGAACCCTACAACGATGCTCCATTCAAGGGTGCAACCAACTTCACACACTGCTTCTGTCCCCTAATTGAATCATGCTCAAGATGCGGGAAGCAACATAAGAAGGAAGAGTGCAAGTGGGTCAAGGGCGCATGTTTCCAGTGTGGCCGGCAAGGAAATTTGATAAAGGATTATCCAACGACGAAGAAAGGACATGCACCATTGATAAGCTCCCGTCAGCCCTCCCGTCCTACAATTTAAGATCAAGTTTCAAATGCTCGAACCATACATTAGTTGCGGATATATCGTATTGACCCTGTATTTTTGGATGAATTGGTAGATCGTTGTTGAAATGTCACAATAGTTGTGGATATCTTGTTAGAAATTCATAGAAATTCATGTAGATAAATGTGGTAGATTTTGGTGCCCATTTTGGTGCACACTTATGACTATAACTGTGGCCATGCTCTATAACTTGGTACCGTGTATTCGTAACGAAATGACCCGTGTGAATATTTGGGGACAAAAATTCCTTTATGGAGGGGTGAATGGAAGGACCCGATTGTTCATGCTGATGAATCATTGACTCCTAAGGAAAATGTGACCACTCGTGTTTGAAACTACGAAGTATCCGTACTTCTTTGAATAAGGTATGTAAATTTTTTTGGATGAAAATTCTTTAAGGTGGGATGAATGTAATAACCTGAAATTCTCAAGAATATTAAATCGTTCACCTTGACAAATTTGCGACCATTTGACTGATTTGACCTAAGTCAAACATTTTACCTGAGTAACGTGGCCTCAAACCCCACTTGTTATAATTGGGGGTATGTGCCAAGCGCATTAAAACCCAACTCGTACCCTATGTAGAGTGCACGCGTGTTTGTGCACGTTACACACTAACCCGAGCCCAACGGTTGAACTTGGGCCCCTACCCGAATACGCCGACTATTTGGGCTAACTATTTGGGCCAACTAGTGGGTCAACTAGTTGGGCCAACTATTTGGGCCGACTTTAGACCTCAACTAGAGCCTTTGAAGAAGTGGCGAATACCCGAATTTCAGGACCCATAGGTCCTGATATGGTGCGTGTCCGTTAGGAAACACATCACCGCTTGGATTTTTCAAACGAAGTCATTTTGGGTTCATTTCAGCTCATGTGAGATTTTAGGAGCAAGTTCATACACAGTGGTTGTGTATCGGCTCAACACCTGATCAGATAGATGGGTGGTTTGGGTATGCATGCCCCTAACCTAGAGATTAATTGTATAATCGTATATACCTTACTTAGGTATGTCTGTTTCACGCGAAATCTAGTTCTTTGGATAAAAACTATTACACTCCAAGGAGTGTATGTGTTTTATATGGGAAACACCCCTCTTTATATAAAGTGAGGAGCTTCCCTTGGAAGCTACCGACTGGTTGTAAGCTTTGGGGGTATTTGGTTTTAGAGAGAGAGAGAGAGAAGAGAGAGAAGGAAGAAGAAGCTTTGAATGTGGTGAGTGTGGATGTGATTATGCGAGCTGTGCGAGAAGCAAGGATTGAAGACCAAGGCAAATCCCCAAAACTTTCCTCAAGAACCCTAGATTCGAATTTGAGCTCGTGGAGTGAACGATCCAGCAAATCAACGTAACAAATTGTGCCAAGTTATGAGTTAGAGTAGTGTTAGTTTAGTTTATATATATATATATATGGGTGAAAAATTAGAAGAATGTGAGTTAGATTTGAAGAAAAAAGTGTTGGGAAAGTTAAAACCTGAGTTTGGGCGAAATCTGGCAAAACCGTTCGATCTAAATAAGAAATTGATCGATCGATTTTGTCGAGCACTAAATCTGAAGGCTTCAGAATGAAACCGTATGATCGAAATGAAAATCGTTCGATCAAAATAATTGAACATTCGATCGGTTTGGAAAACCGTTTGTTGGTTTGAAAATCGTTCAATCGAAATAAGTAACCGTTCAATCGACCTTGAAACTGTTCGATCGATTTTGTTTGAGCATGCCGACACAACCTTGGTATTTTGATCTTAAATTTCTGCTCTGATCTCTGATTACCATGATTCTTATGGAGTTGAAAAGAAGACAAAAGGCTCTAGAACCTTTATGAATTAAAAAATTTGTGAATCAACCGTTTTAAAGGTAAAAATGGAGTGAGAAGTTGGGTCAAGTTCCGAGGGTCATGTTTTGACTGAAGGGCCGAAACTGCTTCGATATTTTAGCTATAACTTTCTACTTCGAACTCATAATCATATAATTCTTGAGGTGTTGGAATTAGGACAACAATATCTATAACATTTGTGAATCCAAAGTTTTAAAGGTCAAAATTTGGGAGGAATTTACATCAATTTCTATGTTTGTACGACTTTGCCAGTTCCAACCTCGGTTTGAGAAAATACTTGAATATGTCTAAGTTATTAGTGATTGGAGTCGTTCCTTGATATATCATCATATGTTTAGGATGTAGATTGAGGGTGAGAACCCATCAATAGCGCTTAGCTTGGCTTGGCGCAACTTCAAGGTTAAGGTGGGGAAAATTTGATACACACTTTCATTTTTATTTGATTTCATAGACTCTTATGATGTTTTTGATTTGGCTCAAACTATGTTTAGAACTTGGGATATTTTGAAACAATGTTTGCTTTAGAAATCTTTGAAATAATTTAAAGTCTTGAACCTTGGTATTTGAATTTCAAATTTCACCTCAGTATTTGAATCTAACCTTTGTATTTTAAATTAAATTTAAACCCTTGTGGATATGAATGGTGAAAATGACTCCGAATATGAATCTAGTATTAGACTTCGAATCCATACATTGAATCTGAAAGTCATGTAAGCAAATCGAACTCAGAAGTTAAATTTGAACCAAATAATAAGTCTTGTCATTAAGTTGACAGCTATGGGCAAATTATAAGTATATTGTGGACTGTTAGGAAAGATTATAAGTAAATCAAATCAGTATGCCATGTAAATGAACAGAACTCCGTAAATTATATGTGTAAGTCATTTAAGGAAATCAAACTTTATAAATCGAATTTGTATGACATGTAATTTGAACATAAGAATCGTAATTTGATTAGTACGGCAGGTTAATCATAATTTGAACTGGTATGGCGGGATATCCGTAATTTGAACCGTACGACAGGATATCAGTAATTTAAATTGGTACGGCGGGATATCCGTAATTTGAACTTATATGGCAGTTTATTTGTAATTCGTTATTTATATCATGCTTTGAAATTTGAACATTAAATATGAAACTCCGAACTCACTATATAAGATTGTGTAAGGTCGGCACGACATAATATCCGTGATTCAAACCGGCACGGTGGGATATCCGTGAATCGACTTTGTAAGCTATGTAAGAATGTGTAAGGCATGTAAGTGAAGCGATGTAAGAATGTGTAAGACATGAAAGTGAACGTACGCAAACCTAGTAAATCAAGATAAGACATGTAAGTGAATTGAAATCAATTCAGTTCTGATAAGAAATGTCTTTGAAATCAGTTTGTCTTTGAAATCAGTTTGCTTCTGAAATCAGTTTGCCTTTGAAATCAGCTTTGCTTTTGATAAGAAAATACCTTTGAAATCAGTTTCGCTTTTGAGAAGAAAAATGCTTTTGGAATTCAGATCCTATTGTGAGTTTAAAAATTACATCAGTTTTAATATGAAAATGTTTTGATCTTCGTCTTTGAATCTATGCATGACTGATGAGACGTACATTGGTATCGCTTTTCTCTACTGAGCTTAAAATGTTAGCTCACCCTGACTATACGTCACAGGTATAATGCTAGCAGGGCACCGGACTTGTGGATTGAGGACTTGAGGATTTGTAAGATTTCTGAGATCGTAGATTAAGTGAAATTCGAGCTTGGTATGTTTGTGCTATTATACATGCATTGTATGCAACTGTTAGGTGATGGTTAGTCATCACTGGCGGTTTGTTTTAGTTTATTGCTCATGTTGGATATTGGAATTGGAGATTTTATTCATGTCATATGTATTATCTGCTTTGATTTATGCATGTATGTGGAAGTACCAAGTATTTCTGTATCAGATTGTTATATATGATTTGGTGGCCCGAGTTTTCCCATTTAGTTTTGGTTGAAGTTTAAAAAAAATAAAAATGCTTTAGAAATTTAAGGTTGGGAAAATCCGGGTTGTCACAGTTGGTATCAAAGCTTAAGTATTAGGTCTTATTGGGACTATGTTATTGCCGTAAATTCTACCAGGACATAGGAGACCTTAGCATTAGGTCTTGTTAGGACCCGAAAATTTGGGACTCAATTGCAATGGTGTTAGATTCTATCGAAACTTAAGAGGGGTTCGCAATACCTATTCTAAAATCTTCTAGAAATTCAGAGCCATGTCTCTCAATGACATTAGGTTGTCGGATCTTTGGTGTTGAGTCTCCCAGGAGACTGAGAGCCTTAGCAATATGTATGGAGCGCGATTGTAGGTCCAGAGATGTGACATTAGACTTTGTCAAAGTATAAGTTGTGAGCTTTTGAAAGTCCTGTCAAAGTATAATAACTGATTGCTAATTGAAGATTTTGTTTCATTGGGATAACAAATCGTTATGTCTGGTAGAGGTTCCCAGTCAAATGCAACTGAGAGTGAAAGAAAAGAAAGACAAAGGATGATGCAGACCATGGAAGTCATGGCAAATGCTATGGCTCAACAAGCGATAGTGCTAGAATCTAATAATGCCAAGAACCATCAGCAGCCACCTCCACCACCGCCATCAGTATTTATAGAATTTCGGAGGATGCGTCCTCCAAATTTCTCAGGACAAGCAGATCCAATGGAAGGTGACAATTGGCTCAGTGAGATGGAAAAAATCTTCAGTGTGCTTGCATGCACTGAAGATGAGAGAGTCTGATGGGCGGCTTTCATGTTAGATGGTGAGGTGGGTCCTTGGTGGAAATTTGTGTCTAGGACTAGGGCACAGGTGACTCCAGGTGCATTATGGACTTGAGATGAGTTCGTAGAGGAGTTTAACAAGCAGTACTTCCCTGAGGTAGTGCGAAATCAGATGAAAGTAAAATTTCTTCAACTAGAGTAGGGAAAGATGTTAGTGGGAGAATATGGAGTGGATTTTATGAAACTCGCGCGACTTGCTCATAACTATGTGATTACAGATTTAATGAGGGCCAAAAAATTTCAACGCAGTTTAATGCCGAATATCAGGGGAAAAGTCACTGCTTTTGAGTTGAAAACTTATGGCAAAGTAATGAGCAAGGCTCTTGTGGTGGAAGATGACGTGGAAGAAATGTATAAGAGAAGGGACGAAAAGAGTAGAGGCAGAGCAAGTCAAATGGAGTCATATGATCACGAACAGGCAACCAAGATACTGAAGTTCTTGATGCCAGCACCTAGTCAGTCTGGTCAGCCTATTCGCTTGTGACCACCCATGCCTACGCCTATGCGTTTGTGTTCGTCCTCCGAACCCAACAGCGATGCTCTAGTCAAGGGTGCAACAGACTTCACACATTGCTTCTGCCCCCCCAATTGAGTCGTGCTCAAGTTGCAGGAAGCAACATAAGATGGAAGTGATCAGGTGGGTCAAGGGCGCATGCTTCAGGTGTGGCCGACAAGGACATTTGATCAAGGATTATCCTGTGGTGAAGAAAGGACATGCACCATTGATAAGCTCTCATGAGCCCTCCTGACCTACAATTTAAGATCAAGTTTCCAATGCTCGAACCTTACATTAGTTGCGGATATATCGTATTGACCCTATACTTTTGGATGAATTGGTAGATCCTTGTTATAAATTCATATAAATTCAAGAGGATAAATGTGGTTGATTTTGGTGCCCATTTTGGTGCACACTTATGACTATAACTGTGGCCATGCTCTATAACTTGGTACCGTGTATTCGTAATGAAATGACCCGTGTAAATTTTTGGGGACGAAAATTCCTTTATGGAGGGGTGAATGTAATGACCCTAATTGTTCATGGTGATGAATCATTGACTCCTAAGGAAAATGTGACCACTCGTGTTCAAAACTATGAAGTATTCGTATTTTTTTGAATAAGGTACGTAAATTTTCGAGGACGAAAATTCTTTAAGGTGGGAAGACTGTAATAACCCGAAATTCTCAAAAATATTGAATCGTTGACCTTGACGAGTTTTCAACCTTTTGATTGATTTGACCTGAGTCAAACATTTGACCTAAGTAACGTGACCTTAAATCCCACTTGTTATAATTGGGGGTATGCGCCAAACGCATTAAAACCCAACTCGTACCCTATGTAGAGTGTACGCGTGTTTTTGCACGTTACACACAAACCCGAACCCAATGGTTGAACTTGGGCCCTACCCAAATATGCCGACTATTTAGGCCGACTAGTGGGCCGACTAGTTAGGCCAACTATTTGGGCTGACTTTGGACGTCAACTAGAACCTTTGTAGAAGTGGCGAATACTTGAATTTTCGAACCCATCGATCCTGATCAGGTGCGTGTCCGTTAGGAGACGCGTCACCATTCGAATTTTCCAAATGGAGTCATTTTGGGTTCATTTGAGCTCGTGTGAGATTTTAGGACCAAGTTCGTACACCGTTGTTGTGTGTATCGGCTCAACACCGGATCAGATAAATGGGTGGTTTGGATATGCATGCCCCATACCTAGAGATTAATTGTATGATGGTATATACCTTACTTAGGTATTTTTGTTTCACGCGAAATCTAGTTCTTTGTATAAGAACTATTACACTCCAAGGAGTTTATGTGTTTTACATGGGAAACACCCCTTTTTATATAAAGTCAAGAGCTTCCCTTGGAAGCTACCAACCGGTTGTAAGCTTTGGGGGTTTTAGATTTTAGAGAGAGAGAGAAGAGAGAGAAGGAAGAAGAAGCTTTAAATGTGGTGAGAGTGAATGTGATTACGTGAGCTGTGTGAGAAGCAAGGATTGAAGACTAAAGCAAATCCCAAAAATTTCCTCATGAACCATAGATTCATATTTGAGCTCATGGAACGAACGATTAAGCAAATCGAGGAAAGGAATTTGTGCTAAGTTATGAGTTAGAGTTGTGTTAGTTTAGTTTATATATATGAGTGAAAAATTAGAAGAATATGAGTTAGATTTGAAGAAAAATGAGTTGAGGAAGTTAAATCCCAAGTTTGGGCGAAATTTGACAAAACCGTTCGATCGGAAGAAGAAACCGATTGATCGATTTTGTCGACCTGTGAATCTGAAGGCTATAAAATGAAACCATTCGATCAAAATGAAAACTGTTCAATCGAAATAAATGACCGTTCGATCGGTTTGAAAAATTATTTTATAATAACCCTGGTTTTTGGGAACAGTGTACGTCACGCATGACGCACGCAACACTTATGTATTTGTGGTTCACAAGGGAACCACAATTACTATGTACACCTTAAGGGTATATGTTTAGTAGGTAAGCTATGTGGATGCAAAACACAAATATGAATGTATGTGGTTAATACACTAGTCAAAGTAAGATAGAGCAGAGGGGAGGAGTCTCCCATACGTGACACTCCTGGTTTAGTTTAGAGAGGAAGAGAGAGGGTGAGATAGGGAGAAAGAAAAGAAAAGGGTTGGTTAAAAGAGAACTAGAAATAGAGAATCCTCTTGAGAAAAGGGTGAGATTCACCTCTTAGATCTATAATGTATGAGATAAGGAAGGCGTAGTGATGATCTTTGAGAAGATCTAAGGGTGGAGAACTAGTTGATGATCAAGAAAAAAGGGTTTGGAAGAAGGGTTTTGAAACCCTCATTGGTATGGTTGATCTTGGATCAAATCTAGAAGAGTTCCCATTAATCCAAGGTATGTAAATGCTTATATGTGATTTAGATCAGGTATTAATTGTTAGGTAGATTTGTTTTGATATTTAAATAGGATATCAAATGAGGTGGGGGGGTAGTTCTCAAAATGATCGAGCAATTACTGTCATTGCTCCTCGCTCGAGCGGTTAAAATAGCTCGCTCGAGCAAGGAAGGACAAAATATATAAGAGAAAAAGTTTTGGTCTCACTCGAGCAAGGAACTTTGTGAAGAGGAAGATCGCTCGAGCGAGGGTCGCGTGAAGTCAAAAGGCCTCATTTCGAATCGCTCGAGTGGGGATGATACCTCGCTTATAACTACTCGAGCGATGAATGGTGATCGCTCGAGCGATGAATAGTGATCGCTCGCGGGAGGTACTACATAGAATTCCACCTTATTTTAATTTATTTTTATCCTTGAAAGCTATAGTTCCAATGATTCTTAGGGACTTTTTTGAGGGTACCTTTGGCACATGCAATGTAGGTTTGACGTGTGTTAGATGTGTTTGATTCTCTAGGGAATGGCGATGCGTTAAAGGATGGCTTTACTTTGAGGTAGGGAACACCTTGAATATGTATTTTAATTACAAGAGTATGTATGTAGTGATATAAAAATGAATACAAATGCATAGAAATGTAAAACCGTAAATGTATGTGTGAGTGACACAAACTAAACAAGTGAATATGTAGCATCCCCAGGGAATGAGAATGTGATAAAGGCATCTGTATGATGCATTGATTTAGACATCCCAGGGATGTATGTGAAATTATAAAGCAAGAATGAATGAGAAGTGACAAGTCCTAATCTATTATGTTTAGTACAATCACACGGTGAATAACTTTATGTAGTGCACTTGATACTTTTATTATTTAAGGTTTGAACAGAATACCCCACCGATGTGGCGGGATACCCACGACTGACGCGGCAGGATATCAGTCACCGGTTTAACGGTCAATCCGTACACCAGTTGCACATCCCAGGGATATTGATATGAGTATTAGACCTCGTCGCCTATGTGAAAGGGATCTGGGTAGAAATGATGAATGAAAACAGTGATATGAAAACTGTCTAGTTAGACGACGATGAGGGTATTCCATCGGGCACCCGACTCTATAGTAAGTTGGGGAATATTTAAGTTACAGATTTAAGTCTTTCGGCCGAATTAGTGGAAGGTTGAGAACAAAAGAGAACATGTGAAATAATAATAACACTCAATACATTTATTTTTCAGTCATCTAAACTATTATTTTTCCCAGTAAATTCATTAATACATCATGCTATTTTATGTCATAGAATGTATGTGAGAGTTTGACTTATATGTTCATTGTGTTGTTTCCCTATTGATCTAGGATGTAGCTTACCCTTTACACTATACGTCGCAGGTCCTGTTCTTGCAGCTGCTAAGGCTTCGAGTGATGTAGATCTGAGGGATTCAGATTACGTGCTTGGGGAAGAGTTGGAGCCACCTCCTGAGGACTTCTTCTAGAGGACCCGTGCGTGCTTTGAGAGTGATTTTGAGAGTTTTTTGTGTGGGTTAGTATGTCAAGCCTTATTTTTGGGGAAAAATGTAATTAAATGATATATTCTTTTGGCAAACCATCTGGGGTGATCCTCCTTATCACCGATGGTTTGGGTCAGTTCTTCTGTTCGTGCGTTGGCATGCAAGTAGAACTGTCTTTTGAGCTTTTGTTTTAGAATAACATATCGTTATTGCATGCTTATTTCAGTTCGCATATTTTTCCTTTTATTAGTTATTGCTTGGATATACCAATGTTTCGTGCAAGTTTATGAGGCACGACCTCGAGGGTCGTGCTGATGGCATGGGTGGTTTTCGGGGTGCCAAAATCCGGGCTGATGGCGAGCGAGCTATAACAGCCGTCCGAGCGAGAAACAGAAACGTCTCAGATCTACCATTTTTCTTCTCTCGATCCATCTCAACTCTCGACCATCGTTCGTCCACATTCCTACATACATTAAGGCATCAAGATTTAACTCTAATCACTAATAACCTAGACATTTTTTAGTGTTTTCTCAAAAGAGGCAAAAACGAACAAGTTCATTCTAACTAAGAATTTGACACAACCGTTCCCTCAATTTTTGACCTTTAAGTATATGGATTCTTAAGTTGGTCAAAATATAAAAGTTTTAAAGTTCGTTGTTCTCTTTCCAACGCCATAAGAATCATGTCAATCGGAGTTTGGAGTAAAACGTTATGGCTAAAATACTAAGATAGGTTCTAACACTTGCGCGAGCGATTATAGCTCGCTTGAGCGAGCTCCGAACGAGCGACTGTGCACGATTTGCACATTTTTAGACTTTTAAATCTCATTTTACATTAAAATTCAATCTTTTTTATTCTAATCTTTTATACACATCTAAGCAACCTATATTTAGTTAAATACATGGAAGAATTGCGTTATTTACCTCTTTAAATCGGTGATCTACCCGTAGATTGGATCGTCTTCTTCGTGGAACGAAAGGGTTTTTTAAACCCACATCGATCCTTTTCGAGCTCTACAATCACGACCAAGCTAACGAATTCGTCGGTGATCCTTCCTCACACGCCACACCCAAATCTCGCTACGATTTGTGGCTCAAAACACACGTTCTCTTCGCGAGAAGAAAAAGGGTTTTCAAACTCCAATCGACTTCAAATCATGCCACACGACTCCCCAATGTCGAAATCGACGACAATCCTCTTCCTTACAGAAGCTCATACATTATTTTCCACGGAATCCCGAGCTCGGCGCACACGAATCCAGCCGTTCCTTCTCTTTCTTCTTCTTCCTCTCTCTAAATCCCAAAACCCCCAAAATAGTGCAAATCGGGTGTTGGCTACCAAAGGAAGCTATTTGCTTTTCTTTAATTTAATGGGACTAGTTCCCATACAAAACCCATACGCCCCCTTTGCGTGTTAGCTGTTATGTAAGGATCTACTCTCCGTGTGAAATGGGCGTACTTTGTTAGGGTGTCATCCCATAACAAAATGATCTTTGATTTGGTGTGGGGCTTACACACCCAACCCATCTACCGATCAGATTCAGTGCAGAGCCACTACATCACAGCTTGGTGCATAAGAAATCATCTAATGCTCAACACACAATCTAAATTGGTCTTTTTTTCCACTTAAGATCTAACCTGAGATAACTCACATAATTAATTTCACAAAATCAAGCACGTGACCAGTCAGGCATGCACATGAAGCACACTATTCAAATTTGGGCATGCATCCTGAGGGACACTACTCAAAGTCAAAATTTTCAGGATGTTACATTTTGCCCTCCTTATAAAATTTTCGTCCTCGAAAATTACCCTTTGTAACTAGGTTTTATCATGCTCATCAAGTTGAACACTTACATCCACATATGAATCAATTTATCCTCAAAATAAATTCAGGGTTGTTACATTCTTCCCTCCATAGGAATTTCTGTCCTCGAAAATTGATGACGACACATCCGAACGCTAACTCACTAACAACGATTCCGATTGACGAGAACTAACCCATAACGATGAAACGATGCACGCACCCTGAACGAAGAAATGAATTTCTTATAATCATTCAATTAAATTAATTGGCCGGCTACATCCACATTTAGTTCACAATGAAAGAATGAATTTTTCCAACCAAATGATCCATCATCCTGCATGAAAATCCACATATCATTAGATCGGCGCACCATCGATTATCTAATAAGGTAATCATTTATGAAACTATATTTCTACAATATCAACTAGCATGAACATGCCCACCAAGGTAAAAATCATGGCCAGAATGAGTACAACTTGAACCATAATAAAGTTTGAACATTGTCATAAAAGAAAAGGAAGACTTTGAAATTGTTAATGTCCAACATTAATTTTATTAATGATTCCCACATACAATAGTTGAAAAGAGGATCTAACAGCATCGATCTGATACCCAAAATACAAAGATTGACATTTTTTCTTAGATTAAACACACGAGAACAAGATACATATGACACTCGTATTGATCGCTAATTTCTCACGCCGAAGGTGTCCTATCCCTCTTCGGTTCCGGACAGTTACTTATTGGATGCCCCATTTGACCACAATTGAAACATGCACCCATGGTCCACTTACACTTGGCTACTCGGTGTTGTCCCCCGCATCTTGGGCATGATCTACCAGCTGTAAATGATGAGGTGGGTGGAGCCTGTTGTGTTTGTGGCACTCTAGCTGTCATAAGATTCGAAGGACGAAAGGTCACAGCAGGCACAAACGTAGGTAGTCCTGTATAAACGGTCTGATTAGACTGAGGGGGTGCTGGAAATAAGAGCCTTGGTATCTCGGGTGCCTGCTCTTGGGCATATGACTGCATTTGACTTGCTCTTTCTCTACGCTGTTGGTCCCTTCTCTTATACATTTCTTCCACGTCTTCTTCCACAATAGGAGCCTTGCTCATTATTGCACCATAAGTTTTCAACTCAAAAGCAACGACTTTTCCCCTGATATCCATCCTTAAGCGGCGTTGAAATTTCTTGGCCTTCATTAGATCCGAGGCCACAAACTCTGGAGAAAAACGTGAAAGTCGCGTGAACTCTACCCCATATTCTCTCATCGTCATCTTCCCTTGCACAAGTTGAAGGAATTGAACCTCCATTTGATTGCACACTACTTCAAGGAAGTACTGCTTGTTAAACTCCTCTATGAACTCATCCCAGGTCCATAATACACCTGGAGTCTCCTGTGCCCTAGTCCTAGACACAGATTTCCACCACGGACCCGCCTCACCATCCAACATGAAAGCCGCCCATCTGACTCTCTCATCTTCAGTGCATGCAAGCACACTGAATATCTTTTCCATCTCATTGAGCCTGTTCTCAGCTTCCATTGGATCTACTTGTCCTGAGAAATTTTGAGGACGCATCCTCCGAAATTCTATAAATGCCGACGACTGTGGTGGAGGTGGTTGCTGATGGTTATTGGCATTATTAGCTAACACTGCCGCTTGTTAAGCCATAGCATTTGCCATGGCTTCTATGGTCTGCATCATCCTTTGCCTTTCTTCTTGTTCACTCTCATTTTCATTTGACTAGGAACCTCGACCATCTCTGGATCGTCTACCTCTATCAGACATAAAGATTTGCTATAACAATGAAATAAAAGTTTCAATTAGCAATGGGTTATTATACTAAGACAGGACTTTCAAAAGTTCATAGCTTATACTCTGACAAAATCTAATGTCACATCTTTGGACCTACAGTCACACTCCACACACATAACTAAGACTCTCAGTCTCATGGGAGACTTAACGCCTAGGGTCCGACGAGCTAATGTCATTGAGAGACATGGCTCTGAATTTCTAGAAGATTTCAGAATAGGGATTGTGAACCCCTCATAAGTTCCGACAAAATCTAATGCCATTGCAATTGAGTCCCAAATTTTTGGGTCCCAACAAGACATAATGCCTAAGCTCTGCTGCCACATCGTCCCTAGAAGACCTAACGCCTAAGCTCTGATACCAACTGTGATAAAGTCACAGTTCGGTCTCTTATGTCCCTATAGAACCTAATACCATAGCTCTGATACTCACTGTGACAGAGTCACAGTTGGGTCTCTTACGTCCCTATAGAACTTAATACCATAGATTTGATACCAACTGTGACAGCTTGGATTTTGACACCCTGAAACCCGTGCCATCAGCACAACCCTCGAGGTCGTGCCCCATAAACTTGCACGGAACATTGGTATATCCAAGCAACAACTAATGAAAGAAAAAACATGTGAACTGAAACAAGCATGCAATAACGATATGCTATTCTAAAATAAAAGCTCCAAAGGAAATTCTACTTCCATGCTAACGCACGAACAGAAGAACTGACCCAAACCATCAGTGATAAGCAGGATCACCCCAGATGGTTCGCCAAAAGAATACATCATTTAATTATATTTTTCCCAAAAATAAGGCTTGACATACCAAGTCGTACAGAAAACTCTCAAAATCACTCTCAAAGCACGCACGGGTCCTCTAGAAGAAGTCCTCAGGAGGTGGCTCCAACTCTTCCCCAGGCACGTAATCTGAATCCCTCAGATCTACATCACTCGAAGCCTTAGCAGCTGCAAGAACATGACCTGCGACGTATAGTCTAAAGGGTGAGCTACATCCTAGATCAATAGGGAAACAACACAATGAACATATAAGTCAAACTCTCACATACATTCTATGACATAAAATAGCATGATGTATTAATGAATTTACTGGGAAAAATAATAGTTTAGATGACTGAAAAATAAATGTATTGAGTGTTATTATTATTTCACATGTTCTCTTTTGTTCTCAACCTTCCACTAATTCGGCATAAAGACTTAAATCTGTAACTTAAATATTCCCCAACTTACTATAGAGTCGGGTGCCCGATGGAATACCCCCATCATCGTCTAACTAGACAGTTTTCATATCATTGTTTTCATTCATCATTTCTACCCAGGTCCCTTTCTCATAGGCGACGAGGTCTAATACTCATATCAATATCCCTGGGATGTGCAACTGGTGTACAGATTGGCCGTCAAACCGGTGACGGATATCCTGCCGCGTCAGTCGTGGGTATCCCGCCACGTCGGTTGGGTATTCTATTCAAACCTTAAATAACAAAAGTATCAAGTGCACTACATATAGTTATTCACCATGTGATTGTGCTAAACATAATAGATTAGGCCTTATCAGTTCTCATTCATTCTTGCTTTATAATTTCACATATATCCCTAGGATGTCTAAATCAATGCATCATACAGATGCCTCTATCACATTCTCATCCCCTGGGGATGCCACATATTCACTTGTTTACTTTGTGTCACTCACACACATTTACGGTTTCACATTTTTTATGCATTTGTATTTATTTCTATATCACTATATACATGCTCTTGAAATTAAAATACATGTTCAAGGTGTTCCCTATCTCAATGCAAACCCATCCTTTAACGCATCGCCATTCCCTAGGGAATCAAACACATTTTACACATGCCAAACCTACATTGCATGTGCCAAAGGTACTATTAAGACCTGAAAAGTATCACTTTTCACCCCTTAACTTAACCTTTGATTAGACCCATAGCCACCTAATAAGTCCTTGTAAAGTGTTTTATGTAGGTAATAACCAGCAGTGAAATAAGGCCAGGAATCCTGCTAAGGAGCCTGTTTTGGCACCAGAAGTCCCTCAGAAGGATGGACTCTGAATTCAAACCTGAAATAGCCTCGCGCAGTCCAGCTGAGCTTCCCAAGACTCTACAACAACTTCTCATGCAGATGATTGACTGAAGAGCTTCAGAAGCATAAACTCACGCCGCTCTCACGGAGCTCAAGAGTAGAACACATCCTGTAGTCTCACGCAGTTCAAAGCAAACCTCTCTCAACCTTATGGGTTCAGATAGTGAGAAGAGAGCTTGAAGACTCCTCGTGCGGTATGCTGCGATGCCATGGGATGCAATTATCAGAAGAGAACTCCTTGCACAGTTCTCGTGCCATTCAAGAAGAGAGTATCCTTGCGAAGGCAAAGCCACCCTCGCGAAGATCAACCCAGCGACTGCTTGAACTCCAACCTCGCGACTGCTTGAACTCCAACCTTGCGACTGCCTGAAGAGTAAACCAAGCCAACCTTGCGATGGCTGAAGTTTCAATTTCAAATCATCCTAGCGAAGAGTAAAAGCTACCACACGACAAGTCTGGGAAACAATGGCTACCTAGCGAAGCTCTGAACCTCAAACTTCCATCTCTTCAGTAGAGGACTTTTTAGGAATTTCTAGCGATTAGGGCACGCACTCCCACGCTCAAATCTCCGTGCATGTGCCCCAAGGCATCGAAGGATTACTATTTGCCCACGTGGCATCGTTAAAATTAGGGTTTCCTAACCCTAATGCGTCACCACACAACTGCTATAAATACCCATACTTAGCTTAGGTATAAAAAAAAAGAAAAAAGGAGAAAAAGGAGGAGAAAGCTTAGACCATCTTTTCTTTTCTACATCCTGGAATAGCCAGGAACACATCTCATTTCTTGGAGACTTGATCTGAGATTATTTTGTTCTTCTTTTTGTAGCTGTAAGTAGTTTTCTTTTTCTTTTTCCTTCTCTCCATAGTCCAGCACTTGCTGGCTATGTATTTGTATGCATTTTGAACTAGATTAATGGATGTTCTGTAATAGGATCTGTACTTTGTGGGATTTGTATTGGAATGTGAGATGCTCTGTGCAAGGCTGCTGCCTTGTGATCCGCCATTGCTTTGGCTGTAATTCAAAGCAATGGAGGACTGATTGTAAGGGCCATTCAGATCCAAGTGACCTGTGTGTCTGGGCTATCATGGTCCTATACAGCCTTAGCCCCACCATAGGACCCACTAGATCTGAAATCCCCGTGGGAGCTTGAGCTGGTAGCCTTGTGACCATGGTGGTGGTAGCGATATTCTTATTTTGTCTTAGGCTTCGTGAGGAGGATAGCCTCTGGGATAGTCTGTGACCATTCAAGTTGACAGGTTATAGCCTTAGGGTGATTCTAATTCACCGATCCAAGATGGATCCTTCTTCTTTACACCTGAGCTTGTAGAAGCCTAGTGGGAGATTGTACAGAGGCAGACTCCCCTATATTTGTATAGATCCGCCATCAGATGTTGGATCTAATCTAGTTATAGAGATTGTAGGCTTGTGACTAGACCATTGTAGCCTCACTCAAGCAATAGACAGCTAGGTCGAAGGTTGTACTCAATCGCTTGCTGGTTCTGTGTCTGGGCTATCATGGTCCTATACAGCCTTAGCCCCACACATAGAGCTTTAGAGGTTGAGGTTCCCTATGGATTCTTGAGCTGGTAGCTTGGATGAAATAGTGCCTGCAATGATTAACTTGTTATATTTTGACCCATCCCTGGATTGTGGTTCCCCTATGGGATAGTCTGTGACCATTTGAGTGGACAGGTTATAACCTTAAGGGATTGAATCATGGCAGAAGTGATGGGTTGAATCCTTTCTCCTCAGTGATGATAATGTAGCCATTGGACAAGATTTCTATAACATCAGATCTGAATTTGAATTACAAAACTCCTCTGATCTGGGCTCAATAACATACTTCTCACCCTTTTATATTTATTTTCCACACTCCATCCATCCTCTCAACCCTTTCTGTAGTTTAGACATTAGAGTACCTTAGAATACTTAGAATAAGTGACCTTAAACTTCCCTCCTTTTAGGACTGCCAGATCTGTAGTCAGATCTAGAGGGACTACTAGAGATGGCTCCTTTGGAGCTGTAGATCACCTTTCCCTGTGGGACAAACTCTTACTTATCAAAACTTGCTACAATGGACCCTGTATCTTGCAGGTCTAGGATTTCTTAGTTGTGCTGATTCCATCCCCTGTTTTACTCTTTCTTTGATTTTTAAATGACTTTTACCACCAACCAATAAATAAAGCACACAAAACTCATCACACGAGCGATCACTATTATTTTGCCTTGAAGAATTTGATCGAGCGAGGTGAGAGGGTATAAAAGTGGGTGGCAATCACTGTTCGCCCATTTCTTCATGCGAGGAGGGGGCTAAGGAGCAAGGATTTAGGATTTTTTGCCT
Organism: Chloranthus sessilifolius; assembly: GCA_021018995.1. Taxonomy (NCBI): domain Eukaryota; kingdom Viridiplantae; phylum Streptophyta; class Magnoliopsida; order Chloranthales; family Chloranthaceae; genus Chloranthus; species Chloranthus sessilifolius. The sequence continues at coordinate 52,112,287 of CM037594.1, forward strand.
TGAAGCATCTTCTCAGGGCGATTTCAAGCTGGATTCGAAGAATTCGATCCATTAAAAATGATTTGAAAGGTAAATCCTACCCTAAATCCACCTTATTTCAGTGATCTTACCCTTTTGACACCCTAATGGCTTTTAAAGGCCCTAACCCACAACCTAGAAAGAGGGTGGCGATCCGATCGTCATCTTCTTGCAACAAAGCGCCACAAGCGCCAAAACAACCACCATCACTCCAAACAGATACACCGACACTATTAGATGATTGGTGGGGGCCAAAGTCTTTGAAACTGAGTGGGAAATCCACCCCACTTCCTTTCGGGATCCTACGTCCACCAAATGGACTTCTGATTTTCTCACGCAAAATCGCATGCGATCCTTATTAACGCTGTTTGGAAATTGGTATTATCCACGGCACGTTAAATTATTTTACCAAACTGTTAAAACCACTACAGACGAGGACATTCTCGTCTTTGAAATAGACGGAAGGTCGTTTGAGTTTGGCAAGGCCAACATTTCGCTCGCCATGAATTGCCCTCACACCTACACCCGAGAACCCAATTCACAACCACCTTTTGCCCAAGAAGTACCTTTCCAGACAATCATCGCCGACATTACTGGTGGCACCACTGCATCGGGACAATCTATCTCTGGGTCCCAGTTGCCGCAACATATGTGGCCTCTTGACATTTTCTTTAAGAAGAATTTATACCTAGCAGGCCATGAGCAAGTGCGTTGTGACGCATTTTTGAGGGCGCTGCACTTTGCTTTTCACAATAAGTTGTTTAGCGCACCTAGAGTGGTTCTCAAGGGCATTATACATGCTCTTAAATGAAACATGAAGTGTGCTATTCCACCACCCATAAATCGCCTACCGTACACCCGCCTCATTTCCCGCCTCTTTGATTTGCGCAACAGGAAAGGATGTTTCCACATGAGAGAGGACAAGCCCATCCTCACTAATAACATCGTCCCATTCCTAGGCCAGGACCTAAGTAGAAACTTAAAAAGCCTTCAAAATAGTCTAAACAAGAAGCGGGATCATCAAGTTGCCTGGCAAGCGGCACAACCCCCATCGACTGGACCGACTACTCCCTCCGCTCCGTCTTCACAGCCCTTCCCTACCACTGATAGCCGCATGATGCGGGAGATCCTCCTACAAGGGCGGGAGATTCGGCTACATTAGCGGTTTCAGGAGTCGCTCCTCATCGACCTCATGGGCCATGCGTTTCCACAGACGTACCGGGAGCGCATCGGTGCTATGCGAGGTACTATCTTTGGTGCATCTAGCTGGGGTCCTGCTACTAGGGTGACAACAGCTGGTGCCGCTACTGCGGGGGAGGTTGGTGTCGATGGTGACAATGATGATGACGACGACGACGGAGATGACGATGATGAGTATGAGCAGGGTGACGATTAGGTCGTCATCTAACATTTAAAATTCTTTTTGAAAATAATAATGTAATACTTTTTACATATTTTTATGTGAATATTTTTTTGTTGTTGCTTTGGTTTTGAGGTGAATGTCGAGTTTTTTTTAAAAAACTGTGGTGATATGATTGTCACAATTTTGCTAGTGAACATGGTGACAGCTCTATGTATATATTTTTGTCATTTGGGTCTAATTGGCACAATGTGTCTAGTTGTATTCGAATGTGTGGTTGTGTATAGTTCATATGCAGGTGCTCATTGGTTGAGTTATAATGAGTATCCTATTGATTGTGATCATGACGGTTAAATGAGTTTTTATATTTTCAGGTTGATTGGGATGAGTACCTTATTATTTTGTACAAATAGAGTGTGGATTATGTTTTGCCTCCATGCAGGTTTGATTACGGGCAATTTTGACAAAATGCTTAATTAGATTATTAGGCTAAATGGTTAGCTTATTCGAAGACCTTGTTACTAGTTGAAGTTAGTTTTTGTGTATTGTCAATTTTCGCAGACAAAAATTTTATAAGGTGGAGTGAATGTAATAACCCTGGTTTTTGGGAATAGTGTATGTCATGCACGACGCACGCAGTACTTGTGTATTTGTGGTTCACAAGGGAACCACAATTACTATATACACCTTAAGTGTATATGTTTAGTAGGTAAGCTATGTGGATGCAAAACACAAATATGAATGTATGTGGTTAATACACTAGTCAAAGTAAGATAGAGAAGAGGGGAGGAGTCTCCCATACGTGACACTCCTGGTTGAGTTTAGAGAGGAAGAGAGAGGGTGAGATAGGGAGAAATAAAAGAAAAGGGTTGGTTAAAAGAGAACTAGAAATAGAGAATCCTCTTAAGAAAAGGGTGAGATTCACCTTTTAGATCCTTAATGCATGAGATAAGGAAGGCGTAGTGATGAGAATTGAGAAGATCTAAGGGTGGTGAACTAGTTGATGATCAAGAAAAAGGGGTTTGGAAGAAGGATTTTGAAACCCTCATTAGTATGATTGATCTTGGATCAAATCTAGAAAAGTTCCCATTAATCCAAGGTATGTAAATGTTTATATGTGATTTAGATAAGATATTAATTGTTAGGTAGATTTGTTTTGAATGTTTAAATAGGGCATTAAATGAGGTAGGAGGATAGTTCTCGAAATGATCGAGTAATTATTGTCATCGCTCCTTGCTTGAGCGGCTAAAATAGCTCGCTCGAGCAAGGAAGGACAAAATATATAAGAGAAAAAGTTCTGGTCTTGCTCGAGAGAGGAACTTTGTGAAGAGGAAGATCGCTCAAGCGAGGGTCGCGTGAAGTCAAAAAGCCTCGTTTCGAATTGCTTGAGCGGGGATGATACCTCGCTTATAACCGCTCGAGCGATGGATAGTGATCACTCGAGCGATGGATAGTGATAGCTCGAGAGATGAATAGTGATCGCTCGAGCGATGAATAGTGATCACTCGCGATATGAATAGTGATCACTCACGTGAGGTACTACATAGAATTTCACTTTATTTTAATTTATTATTGTTCTTGGATGCTATAGTTCCCAAGATTATTAGGGACTTTTCTGAGGGTACCTTTGGCACATGCAATGTAGGTTTGGCATGTGTTAGATGCGTTTGATTCCCTAGGAAATAGCGATGCGTTAAAGGATGGCTTTGCTTTGAGGTAGGGAACACCTTGAACATGTATTTTAATTTCAAGAGCATTTATGTAGTGATATAGAAATGAATACAAATGTATAGAAAATGTAAAATCGTAAATGTGTGTGTGAGTGACACAAAGTAAACAAGTGAATATGTGGCATCCCCAGTCGATGAGAATGTGATAAAGGCATTTGTATGATGCATTGTTTTAGACATCCCAGGGATGTATGTGAAATTGTAAAGCAAGAATGAATGAGAAATGACAAGGCCTAATCTATTATGTTTAGCACAATCACACGGTGAATAACTATATGTAGTGCACTTGATACTTTTGTTATTTAAGGTTTGAACATAACACCCCACCAACGTGGCGGGATACCCACGACTGATGTGGTAGGATATCCGTCAATAGTACGGCGGCCAATCTGTACACCAGTTGCACATCCCAGGGATGTTGATATGACCATTAGACCTCGTCGCCTATGAGAAAGGGACTTGGGTAGAAATGATGAATGATAATAGTGATATAAAAACAGTCTAGTTAGACGACGATAGAGGGTATTCCATCGGGTGCCCGACTCTATAGTAAGTTGGGGAATATTTAAGTTACAGATTTAAGCCTTTAGGTCGAATCAGTGAAAGGTTGAGAATAAAAGAGAACATGTGAAATAAAAATAACACTCAGCACATTTATTTTTCAGTCATCTAAACTGTTATTTTTCTCAGTAAATTCATTAATACATCATGCTGTTTTATGTCATGGAATATATGTGGGAGCTTGACTTATATGTTTATTGTGTTATTTTCCTATTGAGCTAGGATGTAGCTCACCCTTTAGACTATACGTTGCAGGTCCTGTTCTTGCGGCTGCTGAGGCTTCGGGAGACGTAGATTCGGGGGATTCAGATTATGTGCTCGGGGAAGAGTTGGAGCCACCTCCTGAGGACTTCTTCTAGAGGACCCGTGCGTGCTTTGAGAATGATTTTGAGAGTTTTCTGTGTAACTTGGTATGCCAAGCCTTATTTTTGGGGAAAAATGGAATTAAATGATATATTCTTTTGGTGAATCATCTGGGGTGATCCTGCTTATCGCCGATGGTCCGGGTCAGTTCTTCTGTTCGTGCGTTGGCATAGAAGTAGAACTGCTTTTTGAGCTTTTGTTTTAGAATAGCATATTGTTATTGCATGCTTGTTTCAGTTTGCATATTTTTCCTTTCATTAGTTGTTGTTTGGATATACTAATGTTTCGTGCAGGTTTATGGGGCATGACATCGAGGGTCATGCTGATGGCACGGGTTTTGAGGTACTGATATTCGGTCTGTCGCATGTTCGGTCGGTTTGAAAACTGTTTGATCAAAATAAGTAACCGTTCCATCGATTTTGTCTGAGCATGCCGACACAACGTGTGTATTTTTACCGTAACGTTTTGCTCCGATCTCTGATTGCGGTCATTCTTATGGCGTTAGAAAGAAGATAGAAGTCTCTACAACCTTTATGAATTGTAATGTTTGTGAATCAAACGTTTTAAAAGTAAAAATTAAGTGAGAAGTTGGGTCAAGTTCCAAGTATTATGTTTTGACTATAGTGCCGAAATTGCTTCGATATTTTAGCTGTACTTTTCTACTTCAAACTTGGAATCATATGATTCTTGAGACGTTGGAAAGAGAACAACGATATATACAATATTTGTGAATTGACCAACTTGTGAATTCTATGTTTTAAGGGTCAAAACTTGGGAGGATGTAACATCAATTTCTATGTTTGCACGAATTTGCCAGTTTTAACCTCGGTTTGAGAAAATACTTGAATATGTCTAAGTTATTAGTGATTGGAGTTGATCCTTGATACATCATCATATGTTTTTGATGTAGATTGAGGATGGGAGCCCATCGATAAGGCTTAGCTTGACTTCGTGCAACTTCGAGGTTAAGGTGGGAAAAATTTGATACACACTTGCATTTTTATTTGATTCCATACTCTTGTGATGTTTTCTATTTGGCTCAAACTATGTTTAGAACTTGGAATATTTTAAAGCAATGTTTGCTTTAGAAATCTTTGAAATAATTGAAAGCTTTGAACCTTGGTATTTGAATTTCAAATTCGACCTTTGTATTTGAATCTAACCTTTGTATTTGAAATAAAATTTAAACCCTTGTGGATATGAATGGTGAATATGACTCTGAATATGAATCTAGTATTAGACTTCGAATCTGAAAGTCATGTAAGGAAATCGAACTCAGAAGTACAATTTCAACTGAATAATAAGTCCTGTCATTAAGTGGACTACTATGGGCGGATTATAAGTATATTGGGGACCGCTAGGGTGGATTATAAGTAAATCAAATCAGTAAGCCATGTAAATGAACTGACCTTAACAAATCATGTGTAAGTCATTTAAGGAAATCGACCTTCGTAAATCAAATCTGTAAGACATGTAATTTGAGCATAAGAATTTTAATTTGACCGGTATGGTGAGTTAATCGTAATTTGAACCGGTACGGCTAGATATCCGTAATTTGAACCGGTGCAGTAGGATATCCGTAATTTGAACTGGTACGACAGGATATCCGTAATTTGAACTGGTATGACAATTTATTTGTAATTCATTATTTGCATCATGCTTTGAAATCAGACCATTGAATCCAAAACTCCGAACTCACTATGTAAGAATGTGTAAGGCCGACACGGTGGAATATTCGTGATTCGAAAGGGTACGGCGGGATATCCGTGAATCGACTTTGTAAGCTATATAAGAATGTGTAAGACATGTAAGTGAAGCTATGTGAGAATGTGTAAGACATGAAAGTGAACATAAGTGAACTTCGTAAATCAAGATAAGACATGTAAGGGAATTGAAATTAGTTCAGTTCTAATAGGAAATGTCTTTGAAATCAGTTTGCTTTTGATATCAGTTTGTCTTTAAATCAGTTTGCTTTTGAAATCAGTTTACCTTTGAAATTAGCTTCGATTTTGATAATAAAATACCTTCAAAATCAGTTTTGCTTTTGATAAGAAAAATGCTTTTGGAATTCATATACTATTCTGAGTTTGAAAATGTCATCAGCTTTAATATGAAAATGTTTTGATCTTCGTCTTTGAATCTATGCATGACTGATGAGATGTACATTAATATTTGTTTTATCTACTGAGCTTTATATGTTAGCTCACCCCGACTATACGTCACAAGTATAACACTATCAGGACACCGGACTTGTGGATTAAGGACTTGAGGATTTTTAAGAATTTTGGGATCGTAGATTTAGTGCAATTTGGGTTTGGTACATTCGTGCTATTATACATGTATTGTACGCCACTGTTAGTTGATGGTTAGTCATCACTGGCGGTTTGTTTTAGTTTACTGCTCATGTTGGATATTAGAACTGGAGATTTTATTCATGCCATATGTATTATCTGCTTTGATTTTTGCATGTATGTGGAAGTATAAAGTATTTCTGGATCAGATTATGATCTATGATCTGGCGGCCTGAGTTTACCCATTTGGTTTTGGTTTAAGTTTTTTAAAAAAAAAATGCCTAAAAAATTTAAGGTTGGGAAAATCTGTGTTGTCACACATATGGTTAAAGGTTTATAATTTCTAGTACAAAGAATTGAAGGCTTTAAGCTTCCCAGATGGGTTCAAATTGTACCAGCTGCCGTATTTTAAAATCACTATTGGGTATGGACACGGGTTAGGTTAAGCATGTGCCTAACACGAGACACAAAGGACCTATTTACGTTAGGTTTAAAACTGATAAGAATGTGAGGCCCTTAGTGGCCCAGTCAAAATTTTTCGTAAACTCCGGTCATTCATACACTTAAAGATAGTGTATTAAAAATACACTTGAATTTTAAGATTCCATATATGATAGATGTGTATTAACTAATACACTGAACACAAAATGCCATCCTATATACTATATAGTATATAAGTGTAAGTGCTTTACACTAAAGCCAAACTTTAGCTTTATACACTTAAACAAGTGTATTGCTTTGTATTAAAGCCAAGGCCAAACATAAGTTGGCATATACACTTAAGCAGAGTATTAGCTTTATATTGAAGTTAAGATTGTTTTGTCTTATATGCCTATATACTGAGAAGCAATTGTTGGCTTTACATGAGATGCCAACCCTTAATAGCTTATAATCTATTAACCCGCCAGCAAAGTTCCACGACTGCATGAGTCATTCTTGACTCCCATGCACGCAAAGTGCAGCTAAACCACTACAAAAGTCGACATATCTTTCCTCTTCTTGCTACGAGCCTGAAGGAAATCCCATAGCAAACCAAACCTGCAAAATTAGTAAAACCCCATAGCAGAATTTAAACCCTTCTTCTAGCTCAAACCCACTTCCTTTTTAACCTTTTCAAACCTTGGATTCAAACCCATGAGTTACAAAGTGACCCTACGATACGGTCGCAAGAGTTTCGGCAGACGATCCCTTAGTCTCAGAGAGGCCTTGCGGCCCTAGCTTTGACAAATGTTTTACGAGCTTGGCAAACTCGATACCAACACTTGTTCAACGTCGTCATAACCACGAGTCCACCAAAAGGTACGCTGTAAACGAAACATGTAATAGGCTAGGTTCGTTTCATTAGTACATGTACAATAAACATTAAGTCTTTGGTGTCGATTCCATACAATTGGATCCACAGCCTTGAGACATAAGATTTGCGTGGAAGGTTCAGAGTCAACATCTCTAAATTATTACACTCTGGATCATTCATACCAGATTTAAGAAATAAAATAGGTTCTAGGTACAATATATAAAAGAAACTATATATAGACAGTGTAGAAGGCCCAGCATACCAAGTGAACCAAAGAGCAAAAGAGGAGCAATAGGGCACCGCGACAAGCTTGAGCATCAGGCTTGCCACAGCAACCTCACAAGGTTGCCACGGCAAGGTGCTTCACTGAAGAGCTTGCCGAGTCAAGCCTGTGTTTAGGCTTTGTGGTTGCTTTGTGATGCCTTCAGGTTATATGTGTATTATGTGTATTAACTCCTAGGACTAGTGACCATATAAGGCACTTATATGTCAAGTCTCTGCTGACCCAGTAAACCATTATAAATGCTAAAAACATAAATCTAAATCATAGGTGCTTGGTCCACATGACGAGCTCGTAACGGTGAGTTTAGCTTAGATGCGTGCATGCACATGTAGCATGTAAAGCGTAAGCTTGAATTAAGGTAGGGAGTTTACCCTACTGAATTATGTTTTGTTTTCTCATTCACCTCTGGTTAGCAAGTTAGTATATGTATGAATATGCCTATGTTAGTTTTGATGGATGAATCCATATGCTTATTAGAGTTTCAGTTCAATGAATGGTTAGGCATGAAAAGGCTAGATTCAGTTTGATGTATAGTAGTGCATGATGATGAGAAAATTAGTTTAGATGTATACTTTTGTATAGTTATGCATGATGCTCGAGGTATAGTATAACGATGATAAGATATGTATGATTTTTATATGACTATGCTCATGCCAGTATTGATGATGATGATAGAGTCAGTTGCAATGAATGCTTTCGGCTCGTGTCAGTTTTAATGTATAATTATGCTAGTTCAGCATGATGATAATAAGATCAGTTCGACATAAGGTCATGCTATGAAATTTAGTTCGATATATGATTATGCACTGACTATGTTAGTTCAGTTCTACATATGAGGTATGTAATGATAATTCTATATTAGTTTAGAAGCATGCCTATGAATGATGATCTTTTAGTGCAATTTAGATCTATGGTCATGAATGATGAAACTAGATGATCAATGTTTATGAATAATGATGCAAGTTCAGATTCAACGTATGATTATGCTTTCAATATATGACTATGAATGATTATATTAACTTTAGTTATGTTTGAGCATGCAAGTCAGTTTTGATGTATCATTCTATGCTAGCTGTTCATGATATTGTTCTCGCATACTTGATACCATGCATTGGTCATGTCCTATTATTCTTAATGTCATGTATAAATTTTTGCTTCGTTTTTAGCCAAGTGATCCCACTAACTCGGGAGCTTGACTGTGTAATTCTTGAACACAAGTGATCCCGCTAACTCGGGAGCTTGATATCTTGGTCCAAGTGATCGCCCTAACTCGGGAGCTTGATTCTCTTGTTCTTGTATATGTATGTTTTATATCTGATAGCTTCTTTAAGCTAAGCTTGTTTCAGCATGATTCATTGTAACTGTTACAACATGTTCCCTTTTTCAGCTTGATTTCCTTGTGTTTGTTCAGCATGATTGTTTAGCATGTCAGCATGATAAATTATTCACATAATAATGACTTGGTTATGTTATATGTTGCTAGAATAGATGCAAGATAATTTATATTATGCTTAGATTTATAATTTATGCATCAAGAAGTGAATTGATAATCTAACATATAAGTTAGCACTGTAAATTTTTTTCTGCTGAGCTTCGACGATAGCTCATTCTATGACTCCATGTCTTAGCTGCCAATATTGATCCGGAGCATGAGGGTGATAGCACGTATCAACCGAAGGAGGGAGAGGAAGAAGAGGAGGACAAGGAGGAAGAATTTGCTGAGAAATTCTTTCCTAAATAGGTTTGATCTGAGAGAGAGATTTGTTTTTTTGGAAACACTTGTATAAACCAGCAGTATTATGTTTTTGAGATATTTTGATACTTCATATATAGATCTTCTTCCCATTGTTTAGATGGCGGGTGGCCGTCATCGGTGGAAATCTATATATTGCATCAGTTAGTTCTTATTTATATCTCTTGTTAGTTTACTGTTCAACTGATGAGTAAATATCAGTTTTTGCCATATTATTTCATGTCAGAGTTATTAAATTGCTTCTGCATATGCAATACTTTGTACATGACATGATGCACTTGTATGACAGGATCATATTAAGTAATCCGACGATGCGACCTTTCTCGTATATGATAAAGGGAAAAGTGGGGCCATCACAGGTGGAATCAAAGCACCCGGCGTTAAGCCTTTTGGAGACTTAACTCTGGCGTACACATATGGAAAAGTTTCTGATGTTTTTTTCGAATTAGGATTTAGGTTGAGTCTATGATTTATCTGATCAAGTTGTTGCTTGATTATAATGGGTTGCGGTGCCTCCACGACGAGGGAGAGAAAGGGGTAGACCACTGTTACCCCATCGCACTGGGCCGAATGCAATTCCAGTGGCGGGCTATGAGCATGATACTACCTTGGGAAGTGTGGAAAACATGCATATGGCAAAGAGCCGAACTACGATGGAGAATGTTGCTGGACATACTCCTCCTATAGCAGATGTTTATCAAATGGGGCCTGTTCCCTAGAGGGCTTTGCAGAGTTTGTATGCATCCGACTGTCGAGTTTCTATTGTTAGCACGACACAATGGAGGCTAAAAAATGGCTAACAAAGATCGAGAAGGTACTTCAGAGGGTTACATGCACTGAGGTCGAGAAACTCAGTTGGGCAGCATATAAATTGAAAGGTGAAGCAGAGCCCTAGTGGCAGTCTGTGGAAAGGACGAGTGTACTCGGAGTACCCTAGACTTGGGCTGTTTTCACTGAAGCCTTCAATGAGAAGTATTTTTTAGTGCCCAAGATATAGTGGATGGAGGTCCAGTTTGTGACCCTAATACAGGGTCAGATGACGATTATAGAGTATCAGGCAGAATTCACTTGCCTTTCTCAGTTTGCGCCATTACTAGTAGCCACCGAGCTCATGAAGACACAAAAGTTTGAACGTGGTTTGAAGCCTGTTAAGTAGTGAAAAATACCATTTTTCACCTCTTAACCTGACCTTTATTAGACCCTTGAGCTAACTAATAATGTGTTTTGAGTATATTTTGTAGTTAAGCAATAAATTGCAAGCTTAATACAGACTTCCACTTAAAAGAACCCAAGAAGTACTGTGCTACCTAATTAGAAAGGCCATAGACCATGTCTAGCTGTAAGAAATAAAGTTTAAACCTACTAAGCGGTTGCTGTGTGCTAAACAAAGGAAGAACAGCACACCCAAGATATGTGCTAGCTATGAGAGCACTGAAAATATGTTGTCGAGAGGTTCCATGAAGCGGTCGAGAGCTTCCCAACACCTGTCAAGAAGTTCTGAGAGCAAGGAATGAAGCAGTCGAGAGGTTGAACATGTGCAAAAGAAGCTGTTGAGAGGTACTGAGTTGAAAAGATAAAGATCTTGAGAGCAAGGAATGAAGTAGTCGAGAGGTTGAACATGTGTAAAAGAAGCTGTTGAGAGGTACTGAGTTGAAAAGATAAAGATCTCGAGAGGTTCTAGCACCTACCGAGAGGTTGGAAGTATAGACGTGGATCCTGTCGAGAGGATACTTCAAGGTATAGATGAAGTCGAGAGGTTCCAGATACTTATCATGAGGTTCAATTGAACCTGTCGAGCAGGGCAAGATAACCTGTCGACAACTTACCTAAAGCAACGTTCATTCTTGCAAGGTTAGAGCCAACCTGTCGAGCACTTCACTGAAGATTGTATAACCTGTCAACAGGATTGTCTATAACCTATTGAGAAGATGAGTATCGATAGGATTGTCTATAACCAACCTCCTGAGATGCTCTCTGAAGCTATCGACAGGATCTTCATTAACCTGTCGAGATGTGTCTAATCCTATTAAGAGCCACTCTAGTCCTGTCAAGATGCTGCCAAACCTATCGACTAGCTACTTCAATGTTGTCGAGGAGTTTGCGAAGCTGTCAAAAGCTAATGCAACCTATCGATGAGAACTTAAGGCAAATTTAGAACCTGTCCAGAGGATCCCCTGAACCTCGTGACACTCATTTTGGTAACTTCTCAGTGTGTTTCTTCAGCAACTGCCACTTCAAGATTTCTGTGCACAAGTTTCAAAGCACTTCAGTGACCCCTGAGGGTATTTTTGGCACAGTGTTGGGCACGAATGGAAACCCTAACTACTTCACGTTAATTTTTCATTTGAGAGCCAATGGGAAGAGAGCTTCTAGAAGAAAAATTGGCCACATCAATAGCCCAGAATAACAGAATTATTCCCTTGCGCTTTGATTGGCTGAAACGGATCTGAGGACAGAGGAGGAGAGTATAAAAGCTTGGAGAAAATACAGAAGAACCATCCAGAATTTGAGAGAACTAGAGCCTAGTGCGAGATCCATTTTTTTTCCTCCAAATTCTCCCTCCTTCCTTCTTCTCCCATTCTCTCTTTAGCCAATCATGAGTGGCTAAACTCTTCTCAGTAGTTAGGGTGAGGTCTTACGCTATAAATTGAGAGATTCAGAGGCCTGTAATAGACTGTATATTACAAAGATTGCATATCAGGGCGCAATAGTATTGTAAGCTTGCAATATAATTGTGGAGTTTAATAATTATTCTGATCTACATTTCACTTTTTTGTATTTGATTTCCTTGGAATGGATACTCCTGCGGATGCCACCCAGGAATAGGGAGCTAGTAGCCTGGCATCTGCAGCATCTACAATGGTTTTTCTATTCTAATCAAGATCCTTGGAGTGGAACAATCTCTAAGATGGTCTGTGACCATTAAAGTGGACAGATCATAGCCTTAGGATTGCTTCAATTCTCTGATTGAGATTGGATTCTTATACCTTACATCTGTCAAAAATGGGGAGCTTGTAGTCGGATGGAGGATTGTAGCAAATCAGATCTATGCAAGGCCTTTGATTCCTTTGATTTTCAGTGAGAGACTAATACCCCTAGGTGTTGTTCTCACCCTTTTGATTTTTTATCTTTTCTATATCTCCCCTTACCTCTGTGTTTGATTAGAGCTAGATCCATAGCATTTATCCTATGTAGTTTGTAGTTAAAGTGAAAAAACCATAAAGCCTCTCCTCTTTCCTGCTTTAGTTTAGTTTAAATTAGGATAGAGTGTCAGATCTACTCTGGATCTGGAGATTTACCATCCTTTAGAGCACATTTCCCTGTGGACATACCCTTACTTTTTAAAACTTACTACAATAGTCCTGGATCTTGCAGGACTAGCTGCTCACCTTGATTCAACATTGCTGTAATTGGTGCAGTAATTTGCTATTTTAATCATATAATAATATCAAGGTGAGCTGCACAACAAGTTTTTGCTTTCTAGTGTGCTAATTATGATAAAAACTTGTTGGGGGATTTCTAGTGTGCTTATTATTGTGTAATGATAAAAACAAAATAAAAGCAAAATAAAACAGAGATGAATTCAGCACATCTAAAATATCCTAGACCTGTAAGATACAGGGTCCATTGTAGCAAGTTTTGATAAGTAAGAGTTTGTCCCATAGGGAGTAGTGATCTAAACCTAGAAGGTGCATAGTAGACCTCCAGATTTGGCTACAGATCTAGTAATTCTAAGGAGAAAGAGAGCTTTTCGGGTGTCACTAGATCAAATTAATCTACAAAACAGAAATATAAAACTAAGCCTAAAAGATGGAGGAAGATGGATGGTAAAATAAAGATCAAATCGTGAGAAATAGGCAGCCAGGGACTGGTTCTCATTGTAAATCGATTGAATCAAAGGCATTGTTTGGATTTGATTTGCTACAATCCTCCATCTGTCTACTAGCTCCCCAAGTTCCCCCGACAGATGCAAGGTATAAGAATCCAATCTTAACAAGAGAATTGAAGCAATCATAAGGCTATGGCCTGTCCACTTGAATGGTCACAAACCATCCCAGAGATTGTTCCAATCCATTAATCTTGATTAGAACAGGTTAACCATTGCAGATATTGCAGATGTCAGGCTACCAGCTCCCCAATTCTTGCTAGGATCTACAGGAATATCCAATCCAGGGAAATCAAATACGAAAAAGTGAAATATAGATTAGAATCATCTTTAAAATCCACAATCACTGTAATCTTACAGCACTTGAGCTCAGATCTGCAATCGTGTGCAATATCAATCTATTCACAAATTCTTTGAAGCTTTCAAAATACAATTACAAAATAAATTTGGAGTGCTTATTTAGATCTAATCCAACATGCTGGATTAGGGAGAGAAGCGAGAAGAGAAAGAGGAAAAATAAAACTAAAAACTAAACCTAAATGAGCTAAGGAGAACCACAACTATTCTATGGATTACTTGCTGAGAAATTACAGCAACAAGGAGTTCTATTTATACACATGTAGTGATCCGTGTGCTTTGGATTGCAGCCAATCAGAGGAGAGAATCTGATGCTTTGGAGTTCCCAAAACTGCCCTTGCCAACCATTAACATTTTCTGCTGAAACCTTCATTCAATCAGTTAATCTTGCCCATGTGTAGCTACCTCTGTTTTGAAGTTTCCAAAACTATCCCTGCTATCCTTTAATATTTGCAGCTGCACTCCTTAGATAATTGCACCAATCTGCTGAAAATGCCCACAAAATAACTACCTTGGCTGTCCCAAAATACCCTTGCCGTCCAACAATATTTTTCCTAAAAAGTATACTCCAGCTGCAACCTCTACAAAAATAGCCTTCTTACTTTAGATTTGGTGGAACCTGAGTCGGATCAGCTTGAAGAACCATGGGCTGATGCAGCTCTATTCCAATCTGCTCCTCTGGAGAAGATGAAGTGCAGTTGCTATTATGATGTCGATAGGTTTGAGTATGAAAGGCTGAAGTGTATTTAAAGAGGATGCATCTACAGCTGGTCGTGAGGTTGAAGATGGGCTGCAGCTTGGAGTTTTCGACAGGATTGAAAGGTGGGGACTGCAATGGTCGAGAGGTTTGAAGGGTTTTAATCGAGAGTATAGGTGTAGGGAGGCTGAAGGTGTCGTGAGGATTGAAGGGAGGTTTTGCTAAAGATGTTGAGAGGATTGTGCACTAGATGGTCAACAGGATTTGCATGTGGGGGCTTCAGCATTATGCTGTCGACAGGTTTGAGGAGATGGCTGAAGTTGTGATTAAAGTTGACAGGTTGAAGCTTTGAAGATCCTATCGACAGGTTCAACATCATACCATTTCGAGAGGTTGGTGCAATGTGCTAACACAAGTGGTCGACAAGTTGGGAAGCTTTGGAGTGCTGCTTGTAGGTGTCGAAAGGATTGAAACGCAAGCTACAGCTTGGGAATCTTGGTAGGTTTAAGAAGCTAGGTCAATAGGTTTTCAGAATGGGTAGCCCACACAAGTTGAGAGGATGGTTGAGGGCTCAAGTGGTCTACAGGATCTGCATGGGAGGATGGAATGCAAAGTCGTCGATAGGTTAGGAGGGTTTGCAGCTGTATATCTCGATAGGATTGGGAGCTGGAGTGAGGAAGGTTGGACCTGAAGCTGTCATGAGGATGTGCTTTAAGTGGCCGATAGGTTTAGAGTATATTGCAGTTAGCTGAAGCATCTTCTCAAGAGGATGAACTGCATGTATATCTGGCTGTTGACAGGTTGCTTGGGAACTGATTTGCTTGACAAAATGATAGCAGTAGCCAACC
Organism: Chloranthus sessilifolius; assembly: GCA_021018995.1. Taxonomy (NCBI): domain Eukaryota; kingdom Viridiplantae; phylum Streptophyta; class Magnoliopsida; order Chloranthales; family Chloranthaceae; genus Chloranthus; species Chloranthus sessilifolius. The sequence goes on from CM037594.1 coordinate 52,127,728, forward strand.
AAATGTTGACAGGTTCAATCCCTGAAAATGGGCAATGTGTTGTTCGATAGGTGGCAACTTCAGGTCTGCAGCAATTCGACAGGTGCATGCTTCAGCAACATTCGGCAATCTCAATATGGTTGTTGTGGTCTGCTTAATTAATTCAGTAGGTTAAAGTGCAGGTGCATGAGCTGCTCAAGTACATATTGTTGCTGCAATTTGGCTTGCTCTAGTGTACAGGTGCTGCTGATGTTGAAGAGGTAAACCATATGACTGTGCAACTGCTGAGACCCATATTGCTGCACTCTTTTAGTGTGCACACAGCTTGTATAGCTTCAGCTCTTCCTCAGTTCAAGCATCCTTGAGCTGCTGATTTCATTCTAAGCAACAAGCCATATCATACTCCTTCCATCCTCTTACTGGCACTTCTTAACTAAAAACTGCACTAAGGATGTAATTACCTCCTTGCTGTAAAACAACACTAAGAAGCAATTATTAACTACTCGGAGGCTTAGAAAAAGCCAGGTTTAAAGGGTAAAATGTGGTATAAAAAACAGTGACTAATGCACCCCCAAACCTAACCTTTGCTAGTCCTCGAGCAAAGTGAAATTTAAAATAACTAACCTACAAAATTAAATGCCACTTTCATAGGGAACACAGGTGCATTTGGCACATGCACCAAGCCTTTTAAACCCCTAGGTGATCCCTAGTGGAGGAGTGGAGTCTCCTGAAGGTTTTTAGTGAAGGTACCCCCAAACTTCTCCAATAAAATCAGTTAATACTCACGCAACATGCTAAAACAGAGTTCAAGAAAAATAAACTAAATTCCACACCATGTTCATTCTATTTTAGAGGATTCTCAGCAGAAAAACATCAGTTTTAAAGCTGAAATTCTGCTGTAATTCCTTCATTCTCAATCAGCTCATGTCAAGGCAATGTGCCTGAAAATTAATGCATAGTTCACCTTTAATTTAAGAATTCTGTTTTGATAATGCCCTAAACAAATTGGATTTCAGACCCAAGTCTTACCAGGGCTGTTCACTAACACAAAAGTAGAAGGGTGCATCATTTCACATAGCTCAAGAGCAGTTGCAGCCCTCAAATAGGACTGCAAGCATGAGCATAGGCATTGCTCTAATTTCTGAAATTTTTTAACACTTTTCACCATAGATTGAACAGATTCTCATCTCCACATGACAACTCAATCAATTTTCGGATCAATAAGGACTTTTTATTGGGTTGTAATGTGGCTTATGGGTGAAATTTATAAAGAATAAAAGGATAAAAAGGGATTCAAAATTGATAAATCAGTAAGGTAAGGAGGTCGTCATGACACCTTCTTCATTTCATCATAATTCCATCATCCTTTTTGAATTTTCAGAGCCAAAGTGGTCAGCTTCTTCTCTTCTTTTTCAAAATCTCGAATGAAATGATTTCTCTCTCATTTTTTTGTTTTGCTTTTCTTTTCTTTTTGTAGGCTTTTTCTATTTTTCTATATTTTTCTTTTTATGGGCTGGAATGCCACAACTGCCACCAAATGTGCTTTCTTCTCTTTCAATTAGACATCAAACCTTGCTCCTCTAATCTCACTTCTCCTCCTATTTCCTGATTTCTCAGATTGAGGGTTAATTGAAATAAGTCAAGAGGTTTTGGGTTCAAATTTTCTAGTTTTTATAAAAGAAAAACTGGGATTTTCAAAGCTCAAATGGCGTGTATCAAGGGCAATTCAAAGGGTAAGGATATTTTAAGCTCAAACTATCCAAAGGATGCCCTTACTTCATGTCCTCAATGTCATAAATGCTGTCAAGCTGTTTTAACTTAGATTTGCCTAACTTCTAGTGATCAAAAGTAGGTCCAATCAGTCCTTAGAGCAGAAAAATTGTGAAGACACTCTTCAAAGAAAAATTTTCAAGCCCAAATCTCACTAGGTATGGCCTTCCATCAAATTTTCTGGGGGGTATCCTCATAGTTTTCTCTCATTTCAGGTTCACTAAATATCAATTTTTGAAAATTCTTGACATTTGTTTTGTGAAGAATGTTAAAACTACAACTCATTTTAGTTCCAAAAAGTTTTTAATTTCCTCTTTTTCCAAAAATCAGGTGGGAAATCATTTTATTTTTAAAAACTTTTTCAATATAGTTGCACTAACATTAACTCATTTCATTGGTACACCTGCGATTATTATATGATTAAAATAGCAGATTACTGCACCAATTACAGCAATGTTGAATCAAGGTGAGTAGCCAGTCCTGCAAGATCCAGGGCTGTTGTAGCAAGTTTTAAAACGTAAGTAAGGTTATGTCCATAGAAAAATGTGTTCTAAAGGATGATAAATCTCCAAATCCAGAGTAGATCTGACACTCTATCCTAATTTAAACTAAACTAAAGTAGGAAAGAGGAGAGGTTTTATGGTTTTGTCACTTTAACTACAAACTACATAGGATAAATGCTATTGATCTAGCTCTAATCAAACACAGAGGTAAGGGGAGATATAGAAAAGATGAATAATAAAAAAGGTGAGAACAGCACCTAGGGGTATTGGTCTCTCACTGAAAATTAAAGGAATCAAAGGCCTTGCATAGATCTGATTTGCTACAATCCTCCATCTAGCTACAAGCTCCCCATTTCTGGCAGATGCAAGGTATAAGAATCCAATCTCAACCAGAGAATTGAAGCAATCCTATGGCTATGATTTGCCCACTTTAATCGTCATAGACCATCCTAGAGATTGTTCTACTCCAAGGATCTTGATTAGAACAGGAAAACCATTACAGATGTTGCAGATGCCAGGCTACCAGCTCCCCATTTCTGGCTGGTATTCGCAGGAGTATCCAGTCCAGGGAAATCAAGTACGTAAAAGTGAAATGTAGATCAGAATTGCCATTAAACTCTATAATTGTATTGCAAGCTTATAATACTATTGCGCCCAAATCTGTAATCTATGCAATATATAGTCTATTACAAGCCTGTGAATCTCTCAAGTTACAGCTTAAGACCTCACTCTAACTATTGAGAAGAGTTTAGCCACCATGATTGGCTAAAGAGAGAATGGGAGAAGAAGGAAAAAGGACGGAGAATTTGGAGGGAAAAAAGTGGATCTCGCACTAGGCTTTAGTTCTCTCAAATTTTGGATGGTTCTTCTATATTTTCTCCAAGCTTTTATACTCTCCTCCTCTATCTCAGATCCGTTTCAGTCAATCAGAGCGCAAGGAAATAATTTTATTATTCTGGGCTGCTGATGTGGCCGATTTCTCTTCTAAAGTTCTCTTCCCATTGCCTCTCAACTAGAAAATTCACTTGAAGTAGTTAGGGTTTCCATTCGTGCCCAACTATGTGCAAAAAATACCCCCAAGGGCCGCTGAAGTGCTTTGGAACTCGTGCACAGAAATCTGGAAGGGGCAGTTGCTAAAGAAACAAGATGAGAAGTTACCAAAATGAGTGTCGCGAGGTTTAGGGGATCCTCTTGACAGGTTCTAAATTTACCTTAAGTTCTCATCGACAGGTTGCATTAGCTTTCGACAGCTTCATAGACTCATTGACAGGATTGAATTAGCTAGTCGATAGGTTTGGTAGCATCTCGACAGGACTGGAGTGGCTCTCGATAGGTTTAGACACATCTCGAGAGGTTGGTTATAAACAATCCTGTCGACACTCATCTTCTCGATAGGTTATAGACAATCCTATCGACGGGTTATACAATCTTTAGTGAAGTGCTCGACAGGTTGGCTCTATCCTTGCGAGAATGAACGTTGCTTCAGGTAAGTTGTCGACAGGTTATCTTGCCCTGCTCGATAGGTTCAATTGAATCTCGCAATAAGTATCTGGAAAATCTCGACTTCATCTGTACCTTGAAGTATCATCTCGACAGGATCCACATCTATACTTCCAACCTCTCGATAGGTGTTGGAACCTCTTGAGATCTTTATCTTTTCAACTCAGTTCCTCTCGATAGCTTCTTTTACGCATGTTCAACCTATCGACTGCTTCATTCCTTGCTCTCAGAACTTCTCGACAGGTGTTGGGAAGCTCTCAACAGCTTCATGGAACCTCTCGACAGCATATTTTTAGTGCTCTCACAGCTGGCACACATCTTGGGTGTGCTGTTCTTCCTTTGTTCAACACTCAGCAACCCCTTAGTAGTTTTAGACATTATGTTTTGCAGCTGGAGATGGTCTTCCGCCTTTTCAATTAGGTAGCACAGTGCTTCCTGGGCTCTTTTAAGAAGAAGTCTGTATTAAGCTTGCAATTTATTGCTTAACTATAAAATATACTCAAAACACATTATCAGTCAGCTCAAGGGTCCAACAAAGGTCAGGTTAAGAGGTGAAAAATGGTAATTTTCACTACTTAACACACCCCCAAAACTAAGCTTTGCTAGTCCCTGAGCAAAGGAGAAAGTAAAAACAACTAAGCTATAAAATTAAATGCCACTTTCGTAGGGAACACGGGTGCATTTAGCATATGCATCAAGCCTTTTAAACTCCTAAGTGATCCCTAGTGGAGGAGTGAAGTCTCCTGAGGGTTTACAGTGAAGTTACCTAGAAACTTCTCTAATAAAGTCAGTTAATAACAGTGCAGCATGCTAAGGAAAAATTCAAGCAATCTAAAATTCATTCCACACCTTGTCCATTTAGTTTTTAGAAGATTCTCTGCAAAAACATGATAGTTTAAAACTAAAATCTTGCTATAATTCCTTCACAATCAATCAACTCTTGTCAAGGTATTTTGTATGAAAATTAATGCAAAGTTTATCCTCAAATTGAGAATCCTGTTTTGATAATGCCCCCATCAATCCTAATTTCAGACCCAAAACTCACTAGGGCTGTTACTCTCAATACAAGTAGAAGGGTGTATCAATTCACACAGCTCAAGAACAGTTACAACCCTCAAATAGTTTTGTAAGCATGAGCATATGCATTACTCCAATTTTTGAAATCTCTAACTCTTTTTACCATAGATTAAACAGATTCTCATCTCCACATGATAGCTCAATCAATTTTCAGATCAATAACGTCTTTTTTTTATTAGGTTGTAATGTGGCTTATGGGTGAAGTTTACAAAGAATAAAAGGGTGGAATGGATTTCAAAATTGAGAAATCAGTAAAGTAAGGAGGTGACATGTACAGCTTCTTCATTGCAGCATAGTCTTCATTTTCTTTGAATTTTCAGAGCCAAAGTGGCCAACTTTTTTCTCCTCTCTTTCGAAATATCCAATGTAGTGACTTCTCTTTCTCATTCTTATTTTTCTATTTTTTCCCTTTTTTTTATATGCTTTTTCTCATTTTATTTTTCTCTATATTTTTATTGGCTGGAATGCCACAACTATACATCACACTTGCCTTCAACTGTATTTTCTTCATTCTTCACCAAATTGTCAAACCTTGTTCCTTCAACCTTACTTCTCCTCCTATTTCTTGATTTCTTAGGTTGAGGGTGAACTGAAATAGGTCAAGAGGTTTTGGGTTCAAATTTTCTGATTATTGTCAAAGAAAACTGGGATTTTTAAGGCTCAATAGGTGTGTATCAAGGGCAGTTCAAAGGGTAAGGATATTTTTGAGCTCAAACTGTCCAAAGGATGGCCTTACTTCATGTCCTCAATGTCATGAATGCTGTCAAGCTATTACAATTCAGATTTGCCTAACTTCTAGTTAGCAAAACTAGATCCAATTAGTCCTTAGAGCAGAAAAATTGCCAAGACCTCTTTAAGAAATTTTTTTCTCAGGCTCAAATCTCACTGGATATGATCTTTCATTAGACTTATGGGGTATATCCTCACAATTTCCTCTCATTTCAGGTTCACTACGCATTCATTTTTTGAAAATTCTTAACATTTGCTTCATGAAGATGTCAGAACTATAACATGTTCTAGTTTTCAAAAGTTTTAATTTCCTCTCTTTCAAACAAAAATCAGGTGTGAAATTATTTCATTTCCTTAATTTCTGCTAAAAACCTTACTGCACTATCATTAACTATCCATTAGCAAATTGGCACACCCCCAAACCTATGAGGAGCAGTGTCCTCACTGCTTGGAAGATAGGGAAATGTGCAGTAATAGAAAAGATAAACAGAGAAATAGGGACAGAAAAATACACAACTAAAGTACGGTTTAAGAAAGAACAATAATAATACACAAACAAGATAATAACTAGTAGGAAGTGAAACACACAAAAAAGGACACGACTAATGCAAAATTTCTATATTAACATAAAAATATGCAAAATGTAAGGGAAAGTGTTCTATAAGAAATGAGGTAAAAATATCCTAACTGTACTGTTAGGCTATTTTAAGTGCTTGCTACTGACTTTATTGGAGATAGTGATAAAAATGGGGTGAATGAAAATGAATGAAAGGTGGAGTGAAAACTATAGAGCAGCAAGCCTAAAAATACACAGTCCTGCAAGATACAGGGCCTGTTGTAGCAAGTTTTGATAAGTAAGAGTTTGTCCCACAGGGAAAGTTGATCTAAAGCTCCAAGGGAGCTATCATTAGTAGGCTCTCCAGATCAGACTACAGATCTGGCAATCCTAAATGGAAGGGGATTTAAGGTCACTATAATCTAAATCCTAAGGTAACATAATGTCCAAACTACAAAAAGGGTTAAGAAAGAGGATGGAGTGTGAGGAAATAAATATAAAAGGGTGAGAAGTATGTTATTAGGTACAGATATGATGGGTCTTATAACTCAGACTCAGATCTACTGCTATAAAAGTCCTGTCCAATGGCTACATTATCACCAAAGAGGAGAAATGATCCAACTCATCCCTGTGCCATGATCCAATCCCTTATGGCTCTAACCTGTCCACTTAAATGGTCACAGACTATCCAATAGGTGAACCATAATCCAGAGATGGGTAAGAACAAGATTGTCATTGTAGGCACTACTTCATCCAGGCTACAAGCACAAGAATCCATAGGAACCTCAACCTCTAAAGTTTTGTGTGTGGGGCTAGGCCTACAAAGTGCACAAGCCTGGACACACAGGACCAACAAGAGTTTGAGTACTAGCTTTTAAGGTTGGCTGTTCACTACTTTAGAAAGACAACAGTGATCCAGTCACAAGCCTACAATCTCTACAGCTAGATCAGATCTGCAATCTGATGGTGGTCTATACAAATATAGGGGAGTCTGTCTCTGCACAATCTCTCACAAGGCTACAAGCACAAGTGCAGAGAAGAAGAATCTGCCTTAGATCTGTGGATTGGCCTCACCCTAGGGCTATAATCTGTCCACTTGAATGGTCACAGACTATCCACATAGGCTATCCTCCTCACAGAGGTCTAAGACAGAACAAGAACATTACTACCGCCACCATGTTCACAAGGCTACCAGCTCATGCTCCCATGGGGATTCAGATTTAGTGGATCCTGTGGTAGGGGAAGGCCTGCAATGTGCCTAACCTGGATACATAGGTCACTTGAATCTAAATAAGACCTTAAAAGCAATCCTCCATTGCTTACAATACAACTTAGCAACGGAGGTTCTCAAGGCAGCAGCCTTGTACAGAATAACTGACAACAAAAACACCATCCCATACATGCAATAGATCCTATTACAAAAACTCCATTAAAAACTATACCATATAATCATAGAAAAGGCATAGCCAGCAAGTGCTGGACTATGGAGAAAAGAAAAAAAAGGAAAAAGAAAAAATCGTAAACCCTAACCTTAGCCTATTGTAATTCTATAATTGGTTTCAAGAAGAAGCACAGAAGTCAAGACCAAAGTCCTCTAAACCTAAGCTAGGCTTAGGCTTATATAGCAGTCGGTTCTTTGTGAATTAGGGTTAGGAAAACCCTAATTTCATCAATGTAATTGCAGCCCATTCTTGTCCCTTGGATGCCTCGGGGCGTGTGTACGAAGATTGGAGCATTAGAGTGCATGCCCTAATTACTGGAAATTCCTAGATTACCCCTGTCAAAGTGGGGAGAAGTTTAGAACCCGATCCGTGATGAGTAGAAAAGATTTGCAGATCTTATCGCATGGTAGAATTGGCGTCGCGGGGTTGCTTTGACTTGAAGCTCTTGCAGTCGCAGGGTTGGTACTTTGATCATCGGAGGAATGCTTTGGTCGTCGTGGGATTGGTCTTTCCATTTGAATGGTGCGAGAATGGCGCGCGCAGTTCATTCTTGATGAATACCATAGCTATCTTTGTGAAGAAAATAATGTACATGGGCTTCTGGATTGCGCGAGCAGTTCCTTGAAAGTATGTGTCCCGACCATCGCGCTGGCTGATGATTGGAATGCCCGGACCTCTCTATTTAGTGAATCACGAAGGTTGAAAACTCCCATGAAAGCGCTTAAGACTGAGCCTCGCGAGAACTGCGCGAAGTATATTTTTTTACTCCCTGTTGATATCCATCTGCGCACGAACGGCGACAACTATGCGACGCATTTTTTGGTTCTATTGAGCCCTGCGACATCTGCGCGAGGCATTCTTCTTGATTTATTTCTGCTTTGCTGTGCCTCTGCTGCAGCCAATTCTCTGTTTGAGTTCTACCTTCACATTTTTGAGGGGCTTCTGGATTAGCAGTAGGCTTGTTGGCATGGTTAGGGGTTTAATTGCAGCTGCTGCTTATTACCTACAGCATAAACTTAAAACACGTTTATTAAATGATTAAGGGTCTAACAGAGATTAAGTTAAGGGGTGAAATGTGATACTTTTCAGGTCTTAACACACCCCCAAACCTAATCTTTGCTAGTCCCTTAGCAAAGCTGTAATTTAAATGCCACTTTCATAGGTATCACAGGTACATTTAGCATATGTACCAAGCCTTTTTAACCCCCAAGTGATCCCTAGTGGAGGAGTGAAGTCTCTTGAGGGTTTTCAGTGAAGACACCCATAAACTTCAGCATTAGAATCAGTTAAGTATAGTGCAGATAATGACAACACAGATTTAAATGTTTAAAGCTTCATTCCACACCCAATTTTTTTTTTAACACTTAGAGGAAACTGTAGCAATGTTGCAGGCCATTTAAAACTTAAAAGTTAACATGTGTTTGCCTTACTACCATTCATTTAACATTAGAAATTCAATGTATAAAAAAAATTAGTACCCAGCTTGCCTTTAATTCAAAAATCAGGTTGGATACAATCCCAATGAGGTTTAAATTCATACCCAATTCTCACTAGGGTTATCTCTCAACATTAACGATCTGAGGGTGTTCACATTCAAAACAGCTCAAGAGCAGTTATAGACCCCAAATGGGCCTGCAAGCATGAGCATAGGCAAAGCTTCTAATTTCTGACATCTTCAAGAATTTTCTCCATAGATTGGACAACACCTCATCTCCACATGACAGCTCATTTTACTTTGGATCTACATGGTCTTTTTAAATGGGTTGTAATGTGGCTTATGGGCGAGGGATGTAAACAATCAAGGGGTAAAAAGGGAATCAAAATTAAGAAATCAGCAAGGTAAGGAGTGATTCATGACTTCACAACCTTCATTTCAGTAAACTTCATCTTACTTGATATTTTCCAGAATCAAAGTGGCCAGCTTCTCTTCTTTTTAATTTTCAGGTGATATTCTTTTCTAGACTTCTCTTTCTTTTTCTCTTTTTGTTTTTATTCATTCATCAATTTTTTTTTTTTTCATTACAATGAACTGCCACACAACTGCCATTGATACACTGCTGTTCACAAGTTACTTTTCTTCACTTGTCACAAAATGTTGGACCATTCTCGGTATCTTTAACTCCTTCTCCTTTACCTTCTAAATTCTCAGAGTGAGGGTGAGGTTGAATCAGGTCATGAGGTTAAGGTGCAAGTATTCTGGTGTTTGTGAATGAAAAGTATGATTTTAAGGCTCAACTGGTGTATGCAAAAGGGCTGCTTTTAAAGGGTTGGATTTTTAGGCTCAAACTGTCCAAATGAAGGCCTTGGGTCATTTCCTTAGTATCATGAGTGCTGTCAATTAGTTTTGATTTGGAGGTGCACAAATTCTAGTGAAAAATTCTTGATTCAATCAGTCCTCATAGAAGAAATAGTGCCAGAAACACTCTTGAAAAGAAAATGATTGGCCCAAATCTCACTAGGTATGGTCCTCAAATCAACCCATGGGGTGTATTTTCATATGTTTCGCTCCTCTTAGGTTCACTGAGTATTAACTAAAACATTTTCTGATATTAGCTTCATGGTGGTATCAAGATTTTAATTTTTTAATTTTTTTTACAAGTTTCTTCATTGTATCAAGTTAAGTGGAAATTGACTTTATTCATCCCAGTTATGCCACCATTACTGTACTAAAATTAACTATTCTAAAGGCAGATCTATCCTGCCATACCCTCAAACCATGAGAAGCAGTGTCCTCACTGGTTCAAAGGTGAGAAAGTGCAGTAGATACTACAGAGAAGAAAGAGACAGAGAAGAAAATAGAGAAACAGAAATAAAGAAAATGCTACACTGAACAATATAGATCAAAATGAAAACTTTCATTATAAAATAAAAATTATTACAGAAAAAGCGAAAACGAAGAGAGGGGGGGAGAACAGGGATCATAGGGGGGTCGGTGGGGGAGGTTGGGGGAAGACGGTGGGGGAGATGCAGGGGGGTCAATCTTTCTCTTCTTCTTCGCTCTCTTCTCCTTGTTCTTCTCCTGCTTTGCCAGGATCCGCTGGACTTTTTCATACTCATCCCAAAGAAATTGTAACGGGTCCGGCTGCTTAGGTGGTGGGGGATCCTCCCATATGAGATAGAATTTGATGGGGAACTCGAAGGGTTTGTCATCCGCCATGGTTGTGAGGAGGTATGGACTGCTAGGGTTAGAAGATGAAGGATGAGATGAAGAGGAACTAAGGGCCGATTTAAAAGAGTTGGATGGTGGAACATGAATCAGCCGATTTAAAGTTTTATCCCTTTCTAAGCTTCGCAATAAATGATCATTGTGTGGGGAATGAAGAAACGCACAACCGATTATGGGAAAAGAGAGCGCACAATAAATGAAGGTTTAAAGATAGGTTTGGGATTTAAGGGGATCCTGTGTATCGCGCAGCTGCACAGTGGAAAGTGTGGAATTGTTGTGCTTTGCGCGCGGTCAGGACTTCGCGAGGAAGCTCAGACAGGGCACACGATTATGAACATGAAAACATTTGAATCCTGTACTTTCATCCAGTCAGTTGCCATCTATATCCACCTTGCACATGGATTCATATTTGAAATAATCATAGCCTCCCGACATACATCTCCCATGACAAAATTGAAAGAAATGAAGATGAAAATAGAAAAGCACACGAATATGGCAGAATTGGTGCATTGTTGGTTTGAGGAAAGGGCAGCAATATAGGTTTCCAATTGGAATGCTGCACTAAGCTCCCTGAAGGCCTCAATGGGGACATGTCTTCTGGCATTAAAGCTAGGCTTCCTTCCTCTACCATGTTCCAAACTTCAGTTAAATTAGTGACAATGTTGCCCAACTTCAGCAGAATGAGCAGTTCTTTTTCAATAATTTCTTCTAATACATCCACTGCAAAGCATTCCTCATTGTCCAGCTGAGGGTACTTTGCACTGTTGTACACATTAAGCTCAACTTTCATATGTCCGAAAGTGACCTCCATGATCTTAGACCTGCATTGAATGCATGCATTGGCAGTGGCCAAGAATGGTCTGCCCAGAATAACAGGTATCGGGGATGTACTCTTGTTGCAGCCCATGTCCAAAACAAGGAAGTCTGTAGGGTAGAAGAACTTGTCTACCCCCAGTAAGACATCCTCAACCACTCCTATGGGTTTCCTCTCCGACCTATCAGCCATCAATAGAACAATGGGGGTGGGCTTCAGCTCCCCCAAACCTAACTGCTGATACACACTGTATGGTAGCAGGTTAACACTGGCTCCAAGGTCTAGAAGGGCCCTTCCAATCATGTGGTCTCCAATTATACAGGGAATAGTGGGTATCCCTAGGTCTTGTAACTTCTCAGGTATTGTCATGGTTAATACAGAATTAACTGTATCAGTTGCAAAGACCTTTTTGGACAAATGGCCACTGACATTCCTTTTCTGAGTACAAAGGTCTTTCAGAAATTTTGTATAGGCTGGGACCTGTCGGATTGCATCAAGCAGGGGTAAATTTATCTTGACCTGCTTAAAGGTCTCCATCATTTCCTCGATCTGTGCCTGCCCCTTATCAAAAGGGGCAGGGCCACTCAAAGCTTGAGGAAATGGCAGTTGAGGTACTACTGGTTCCTCAGCTGTAAGCCGATGACTGAACTTTTGTTTTATTTTTTCTTTTTTCTACTTTTATCTCCTGCTGAGGCTCAACTACAGCCTCTTTATTTTTCCCTTGTTGAATGGTAGCAGGCAATTCTTGACTCTGTGCTCTAACAAAGTCTCTTTCACTTTCACTCGACAGTTCCTTGGGAATGACCTCTCCTTGTTCCTTTCCCACCTGGTTGTCTACCAACCTGCCAGACCTTAGGGCTGTGATGGCATTAGCCCCCTCAAAATTTGAGGAGCCTTCTCCAATCGAATACTGGCCCTTAGGGTTGGCTACTGGCTGGCTTGGCAACTTGCCCTCTTCACTTTTAGCCAAAGAATTGGCTATTTGGCCTAATTGCTCTTCTATCTTCTTTATGCTTTGACTGTGAGAAGTCATAGTCTGATTCAAGGGTTCAAGGCTTTGTAATTTGGGCCAAAACCTGGTCCTCAAAAGAAGCACTTTGGGGCTGGGGTGGAGGAACTACCAACTGATTTTGTTGCTAGGGTTGCTCTTGCTGCTGGAAATTCGACCTTGGGGCATAACCCTTGTTAAACTGCTGTTGTGGCCTTTAAGGTAAGGCCAACATCTGTTGTGGCTGCATATAATTGTCTTGCCTCCAACTCAAATTTGGGTGGTCTCTTCATTGGTAACTAGCATTTTGATGCTGGTATCCATATGGTTGTTTATTGTAGCCACCAGATTGTTATTGTCCAAAAGATTGGACAGCAGCAGCCTATTCCATCACATACTCCGGGTATTGCCCTACAGATGGGCACTCTTCCACTGTGTGTTGTGGAGATTGGCATATCAGGCATTCCTCCATCACTTGTGCAGCAATTCTGGGCTACACCACAGTTAAAAGTTTATCAAACTTATCCGAAAGATTGGCCATCTGCATTCTCAGGTCATCATTTCCCCTAACTTCATACATCTTTCCTTTAGAAGCTTCAGCCAACCCCAGTTTAGGAGAAGGCTCTTGAACAGATCTAGATGAGGATCTCTTCTGGAAAGCATTTTCGCTAATGACCTCGAACAAGTCCCATGCCTCATCAGCTATTGTATGTATGTACGTTCCACCACAAGAGGCATCTACCATGTCTCTGCTTTTCTCATCAATCCCATTGTAGAAGCCCTGGACAAGCTGCCAGTCAGGGATCTTGTGGTGGGGACATTGTTTGAGCATCTCCTTAAATCTGTCCCAGGCTTGATTAAAATCTTCAGTTGGGGACTGGGCAAAAGCAAGTATGCCTTTCCTCAACTGGCTAGTTTTGGTCTTTGGGAAAAATTTAGACAGAAATCTTGTCTGGAGGTCTTTCCAGGAAGTGATGCTGTTGTTTGGGAGAGTAGATAACCAGGTCATGGCCCTTTCCTTTAGGGGGAAAGGAAAGAGCCTTAACCTAGTGGCCTCTGGTCCCAAAACAGCGATAGAAAAAGTTGTGCACAGGGCCAAGAATTGGTCAATGTGCTTGTAAGGGTCTTCCTTGCTAAGCCCATGGAAAGAGGGAAGCATTTGGATGATGGAAGTTTTAATCTCATAGTTTCCCTCAACATCTGGGAATTGAATGCTGAATGGAGAATTATAATCATCCGGAGCATTCAATTCCTTCAATGTTCTGGGTTGCTCTTCATCCATAACTGTTGTCTCAATTTCAATAGGGGGCTCGACTGTAGTGTGTCTGTGCCTTCTCAGTCTTCTACCCCTTTCTATCTCAGGGTTAGCAGGCTCTAATGTAGGACTGAGGGATCTCCTTCCTAACATGCACACACACCAACAACAGGGAAGACTATTCGCAAACACATTGCACTTAACAAAATTTACAACTATCCTAATCAACTGCTATGGAATTTTAAAAGGACAAATAAACTGAGGTTTTGAAGGTTAGAGAAGTACAAACAGAGGTAGCTAGACTCCCAGTGCAATTCCACTCTCCTTCTCTGCTACTGTCCAGATCTGCAAGAAAAATTCCAAATGTCAATCAGCAGTATCAATTATTCACAAATACAGCTACCAAAGAATAAAGAATATAAAAATCTAGAGTCTACTAATATATTCAGATTCCTCGGCAACAGTGCCAAAAACTTGTTAAGCTATTTTAAGTGCTTGCTACTGACTTTATTGGAGATAGTGATAAGAATGGGGTGAATGAAAATGAATGAAAGGTGGAGTGAAAACAACAGAGCAGCAAGCCTAAAAATACATAGTCCTACAAGATACAGGGCCTGTTGTAGTAAGTTTTGATAAGTAAGAGTTTGTCCCACAAGGAAAGTTGATCTAAAGCTCCAAGGGAGCTATCTTTAGTAGGCTCTCCAGATCTAACTACAGATCTGGCAATCCTAAATGGAAGGGGATTTAAGGTCACTATAATCTAAATCCTAAGGTAACATAATGTCCAAACTACAAAAAGGGTTAAGAAAGAGGATGGAGTGTGAGGAAATAAATATAAAAGGGTGAGAAGTATGTTATTAGGTACAGATATGATGGGTCTTATAACTCAGACTCAGATCTACTGCTATAGAAGTCTTGTCCAATGGCTACATTATCACCAAAGAGGAGAAAGGATCCAACTCATCCCTGTGCCATGATCCAATCCCTTATGGCTATAACCTATCCACTTAAATGGTCACAAACTATCTAATAGGGGAACAACAATCCAGAGATGGGTCAGAACAAGATTGTTATTGTAGGCACTACTTCATCCAGGCTATAAGCACAAGAATTCATAGGAACCTCAACCTATAAAGTTCTATGTGTGGGGCTAGGCCTACAAAGTGCACGAGCCTGGACACACAGGACCATCAAGAGTTTGCATACTAGCTTTTAAGCTTGGCTATTCACTGCTTTAGAAAGACAACAATGATCCAATCACAAGCCTACAATCTCTATTGCCAGATCAGATTTGCAATCTGATGGTGGGTCTATACAAATATAGGAGAGTCTGTCTCTGCACAATCTCTCACAAGGCTACAAACGCAAGTGCAGAGAAGAAGAATCTTTCCACTTGAATGGTCACAGACTATCCACAGAGGCTATCCTCCTCACAGAGGTCTAAAACAGAACAAGAACATTGCTGCCGCCACCATGTTCACATGGTTACCAGCTCAAGCTCCCATGGGGATTCAGATTTAGTGGATCTTGTGGTAGGGGAAGGCCTGCAATGTGCCTAACCTGGACACATAGGTCACTTAGATCTAAATAAGACCTTAAAAGCAATCCTCCATTGCTTACAATACAACTTAGCAATGGAGGATCTCAAGGCAGCAGCCTTGTACAGAACAACCCACAACAAAAATACCATCCCATACACGCAATAGATCCTATTACAAAAACTCCATTAAAAACTATACCATATAATCATACAAAAGACATAGCCAGCAAGTGCTGGACTATGGGGAGAAGAAAAAAAAGGAAAAAGAAAAACTCCTAAACCCTAACCTTAGCCTATTGTAATTCTACAATCGGTTTTAAGAAGAAGCACAAAAGTCAAGACCAAAGTCCTCTAAACTTAAGCTAGGCGTAGGCTTATATAGAAGTCAGTTCTTTGTGAATTAGGGTCAGGAAAACCTAATTTCATCAATGCAATTACGGCCTATTCTTGTCCCTTGGATGCCTCGAGGCGTGTGGACGGAGATTGGAGCTTTAGAGTGCGTGCCCTAATTACTGAAAGTTCCCAGATTGCCCCTGCAGAAGTGTGGAGAAGTTTAGAACCCGATCGTCGCTGAGTAGAAAAGATTTGCAGATCTTGTCACGTGGTAGAATTGGCGTCGCGGGGTTGCTTTGACTTGAAGCTCTTGCAGTCGCGGGGTTGGTACTTTGATCATTGCGAGAATGCTTTGGTCATCATGGGATTGGTCTTTCCATTTGAATGGTGCGAGAATGGCACGCGCAGTTCGTTCCTTGATGAATCCCGCGGCTATCCTCGTAAAGAAAATAATGTACATGGGCTTTTGAATTGCGCGAGCAGTTCCTTGAAAGTATGTGTCTCACGGCCACTGTGCGACAGCCGCGCGCTGGAATGCCTGGAGCTCTCTCTATTCAGTGAATCGCGCGAAGGTTGAAAACTCATCTCTTGAGCTATGCGAGACTGCGCGAATGCTTAAGACCGAGACTCGCGAGAACTGCGCAAAGTATATTATTTTACTCTCTGCTGACATCCATTTGCGCGCGAACAGCATGAAGACTATGCAACCAGTTGGGGGTGCTCCCTTCAGAAGCCCGCGACAATTGTGCGACTCATTTTCTGGTTCAATTGAGCCTTGCAACATCTGTACGAGGCATTCTTCTTGATTTGCTTCTGGTTTGCTATGCCTCTGCTATAGCCAATTCTCTATCTGAGTTCTACCTTCACATTTCTTAGGGGCTTCTGGGTCAGCAGTGGGCTTGTTGGCATGGTTAGGGGTTTAATCTCAGCTGCTGCTTATTACCTACAACATAAACTTAAAACACGTTTGTTAAATGATTAAGGGTCTAACAGAGATTAAGTTAAGGGGTGAAAAGTGGTACTTTTCAGGTCTTAACATGTACAACTCTAAACATGACTATATACATCCTACTCAGAATTAGGATCTGAGTAAGAGCTAGATGGGGGCATTGGCTCCCAACCATGTGTGGCAGCTATCTCATTATACTTATCTCTCAGAGTCTTCTTTCTTTGCAATTTTTCAACTCTCTTCTCAGCCTTGGTCTGCTCTTTGGTATTAGCTACCTCCTTAGACTGGGCAGCTATCTCTCCTTCCACCTATAGGGTAGCTATTTCACCTTCCATTGATAGGGCAGGCTCAGTTGCTTGGGCAGGCTGGCCAACAGTTAAGTTATCAGGTTTTCTTTCCAGAATTTCAATCTGCTTTCCAGATAGTGCAACTTCAGTGTCATACAATTCCTAGGTAGCCTTGTTGCGAGCTTTGGATGCAACCAACCTCTCCTCTAATCCATCAGCTCTTGATTTCTCAGAGGCTGAAATGAGCTTTTCAGCTTCATAGTGGAGTAAAATACACATGCCTCATATTCAGCCATGTTGTTAGTGCAGGGGAAGTTGAGTTTGATGGAAGCTGGTATACCCCTTTGGCGAGATTAGGAGAGCGCAAACTCCTTAACCTTTGGCATTTGTCGCTCCATCAAAGTGCATCACCCAGGATTCCTTTGTTTCTACTTTATCATCCTCTATCATGAATAAGATGTCCTCGCCTGGGAATTCGATCCTTAGAGGTTCATAATCGGGTAAGGGATTATCGACAAGATGATCAGCGAGCGCCTATCCCTTGATTGACTTCTGAGTGATATAAGTGATGTCAAATTTAGACAGTAGGAGCTGTCAGCGCATAGTCCGCCCAGTGAGGGTTGGCTTTTCGAATAGGTACTTTAATGGATCCATGCATGCTAGGAGTAGAATAGCTTGGGATAGAAAGTAGTGGTGGAGCCTCTGTGTAGCCCATATGAGAGCCAAGCATGCTTTCTACTGATGAGAATAGTGCGTCTCATAGTCGGTGAACTTCTTACTCAGGTAGTAGATGGCCTGCTCTCTTCTTCCTGTCTCGTCATGCTGCCCTAGGACACATCCTATCAAAACTTTTATCGTAGAGAGATACATTAAGAGTGGTCTCCCTGGCTCGGTGGTACTAATATTGGAAGGTTGATAAGGTAGCCCTTGATTTTATCAAATGCTGCTTGACAGTCGTCGTTCCATTCAATAGGAGAATCTTTCCTTAGCAGCTTGAAGATCGATGTGCAGATAAGAGTGAGTTATGCAATGAACCGACTGATGTACTATATCCTACCCAAGAAATCTTTGATCTCTTTTTTGATAGACGGTGGTGGGTTTTCTGTGATGGCCTTTACTTTGACTGGGTCAACCTCGATACCTCTCCTGCTGATGATGAATCCTAGCAACTTTCCTGACATGCACCGAATGCGCATTTCTGAGGATTCAGACATAACCTATATTTTCTCAGCCTCTCAAACAACTTTTGGAGGTTTATCAGATGGTCACTTCACTCTGGTGACTTGGCAATCTTTTCGTCGACATACACCTCAATTTCTCGGTGCATCATGTCGTTGAAGAGTACTGTCAATGCTCTTTGGTATGTTGAACCAGCATTTTTCAACCCAAATGGTATGACTTGGTAGCA
Organism: Chloranthus sessilifolius; assembly: GCA_021018995.1. NCBI lineage: Eukaryota > Viridiplantae > Streptophyta > Magnoliopsida > Chloranthales > Chloranthaceae > Chloranthus > Chloranthus sessilifolius. Next base: position 52,146,024 of record CM037594.1, read on the forward strand.
GAAAGTACTCTAGGGGGTGATAAATGTTGCCTTCTCTCGATCTGCCTCTGCCATCTTGATCTGATTATATCCATAGAATCCATCCATGAAGGAGAGCATCCCGTGCTTAGCAGTGTTGTCGATTAAGATGTCAATGTGCAGTAATGGAAAGTCATCCTTCGGGCTCGCCTTGTTCAAGTTTCGAAAGTCAATGCACATGCGAACCTTCCCATCCTTCTTTGGTACTAGAAAAATATTGGCTAACCACTGCGGGTATTGGGAGACCATGAGAAATCCTACATCATATTGCTTGATGACCTCATCCTTTACTTTCAGCATCCACTCGGGTCAGAGTTGCCTCAATTTTTGCTTGACCGACCTAATATCAGGGTAGAGTGGTAACTCATGCTCGACCAAATCGCTGTCCAAACCAGGCATGTCCTCGTATGACCAAGTGATGACTTCTTGATATGACCGAAGGAAATTGATCATGCTTTTTCTTTCCTCGTGAGATAGCGATGTTCTGATCTTAGTGATTCTAGGAACCTCCTTTGTCCCTAGATTGATGTCCTTTGTTTCTTCAACGATAGGGGTAGGACCATGCTCAAAGTCGGCAAACCAGTCAAGGAGTTCATTGGGGAGCTCCTCAGTAGGGATTTTCTCATCCAGACTCATGACTCCTACTTCTTGTATGTCTACAGGAAAGGGATCGATTTCACGTGGGACGGGGATTTCAATTAAGGCATCATTTTCTTTGAGTTTATTCAATATTTTGAAAGACAATATTTTTGGATTTTGTATTCTTTTTTATATTTTTGGGATTTTTATTTCCTTCAAAAATGGGCTCTTGGCAAAGCGACTCCCTATATATACACAGTATTACCTGCGAAGGGCTTGTCTCACTTTTTATAGGTTATTTTTTCTAGAAAACAGGTGTTAAATTTTAGGCCACTCGTTACTTTCATAGTTTGAGGCATAGACGCCCAATTCTGTACCTGTGGTGCTGCTCCTTTACCTGTTTGGATGGAGGGGGGTGGCTGATATGATTCTTTGGAGTCAGCCTCCATCATGTTGACCATTGGTTCATCTGAGATTTTATCCTCAAACGTCAGTAAGGTCCTATGGTGGTTTACCACAAGGGGGAATTGTGTAGGTATGACAAACTCTTCCTCAAACAGGGACAGGGCGGCTAAGTCTATTTCTAGATGGGGAGGAAGAATTTGGGGATTGGTGGGGTGGACAGGGGCTACAGGTTTATGTGTGGTTAATTGTGTTGCCCCATTCTGATCAATCTTCACAATCTCGGCACTCACAAAGGTGTTTCAGATGTGAGGCCTAGGATGGGCTTCTTCTTCCAAATTGATTCCTTGGGCTCTTGCTGCAGCAATGATTCGAGCTTTCTCCTTAGCCTCTCATACTTCTTCTGTGGGTTTGTATCCTAACCCAAATCTAACCTGCTGCCCACCTTTGGATGGTTGTTTCCTACCTTGTAATCGGGGTCCTAATCCCTTTCCTTTCTGATAACCCCATTTCTGGAGCATGACCACAGTTGCTACCATTCTGCCTCTGATTTTTAGAGTGATGCTTTCTGGGGGTTCCAGGGCTACCGCTGATACCTCATTTTCAAAGTTGTGGTGGTCTATATCCTCGGTCATGTGCGACACATCCAGTTCTTTGGGGTTCTAAATACTGTGGGTAGCTTTTTCTTTTTCCTCATGCCCTTCGCCTATGATGGTGATGATCTTCTGCCCAGACATAAATTTAAGCTTCTGATGTAGTGTGGATGGTATTGCCTCGACTTCATGTAACCAAGGGCGTCTTAACAATAGATTGAAAGAGGATTTGATGTCCATCACTTGGATAGGTATGGAGAAGGTCATTGGCCTGATTACTTGCTCTAGATCGAGTTCTCCGATTATTTCTCTTCTAGTGTTATGAAACCCCCTGGCACTGGCTTTTGTCGGTTTCAGCATACAAGGATCTACTCCTATCTTGGTAGCTGTTCCTAGAGGGCAGAAGTTTAAAGCAGATCCATTATCAATTAATACCAGTGGAATTACCATATTTTCAGCTTCTACAATGATATTGAGGGATTTAGAATGATTATTTCCCTCCTCTGGTAAATCAGCATCCAAAAAAGAGATGGCATTGGGAGCCATCACCTGCCCTATTATCTGCCCGACTGCATCTAGGCTTACTTGGAGTGAGACGTGTGCATTTTTTAATGCCCCCATTAGAGCTTGAAAATGAAGTGGGTACATCATTAACAGATCCCAAACCGTGATATGGGTTAGCATTCTCCTGAGCTGGGTTTTAAGTATGTGCTCATGACTCATCTTCTCGAATGGGTTTGCTGCAGTGGCATCCTTTCTCCCCTCTGATCGGGTTGGCATTTGTACTAGTGCGTCTAGTGGCTTGGCGATCTTCCCTGACCTGGTCACGAAATCAATTGCCCCTTCCCTATTGCTACCGGCATTGATGTCTGTCTGTTCATAACTGAGCGGGACCTGATGAGGATTGCAAGTTAGTGTCGGGATTTGGAATAGGGAGAAAGTGGGTACTGGGGATATTGGTGTTGAGGGATTGGAATGGGTGGGTAATACCTGGTTAACTTCAGTGAGGGATGGGAAGGTGGAAAAAGTGGGCCAACTAGGGTTGGTGACGTTTATGGACGACTGTATCAGGGGTGACGAGACTGGGGTGGGCCATTGATAATTGATGGGCGCCGGAGGTGGTTGGGGGACATAATTAGCCATTGGGTAATTGGTGAAGGATGCCACGTATGGTTGATAGGAGTTAATTTGGACGTACTTAATAGGAGCTGGCGCTGGAAAGTATACCCTAAGATTTAAGGGTTCTGCTTGTGGGGTGGGGTTTGGAAAGTAATAAGCCAGATTCAAGGGTTCAATCACCCTAATACTTCTATCTCTGTAATCTCTCTATAGTGGTGCCGTAAAATTTCCACGATCACTGATTTAATCTGACGGGTCAAAATCTTCATCATCCTCTATCACCATGTCGATAGTGGGTCTTGGGCTTGCCCCTCCTGGAGGGTGTGGGGGTAATGATACCTGGAGTATGTTGGCATGTTGATCGGTCTGGGGAGGGGCAGGGGGGAGGATTTTCCTAGCCTTAATCAAATCTTGTACTGCATGTTTTAGAGGAAAACAATGATCAGTCGGGTGGCCCTGTCCCTGGTGGAAGTTACAGTGGGTGTTGGAGTCATAGTTCCTTCGGATGGGATTTGGTGGAGGTCGTGGTTGGACTGTTGTGGCCAACCCTTTTTCTATTAATAAGGGCAACAAGATATTCAATGATTGCCCTAAAGCTGTGAAGACTCGGTCGAAATGGGACATTCTCTGCTCTGGAGTCATTTGTGCTCCTTGCCCATTTCCGGTTCTCTATATCAGCTCACTTTTAACTGAAGTTGGTTGTGCGGCTTTGAATTGGAATGGGGTTATATAGGTGTTGGGTCATGTGTTCGCAATATTCTGTGCATCTACCCCCATTCTTTTATCATTTCTTTGTTCAGAGAATCTCCTAACCCCACTGGCCCCACCGGATACATTCTTTCTTAAACGCCCTTCTCTGATTGCGTCCTCACAACGATTGGCATTCCTTACCAAATCAGCAAAGCTGGATTGCTATTGATAGACCAGGAAGTCTGAGATAACTGGCAAGGTATTTTTTGAAATCATCTCTATCTGCTCGTCGTCAGGTATTCTATTTCTTACCTGAGCCGTCAGCACTCTCCAACGCCTAATGTAATCACTGAAGGTCTCGTTAGGATTCTGCTTTAATCAGGCCAGATTTGACTTATGAGGTTCAATGTCTATATTATAGACATACTATTCTTCAAATAAATGAGTCAGATCCTTCCACATTTTTATCATGGATGGTTCCAGAGACTGAACCATCTCAAAGCTGGGCTCGTTAAACTTTTCTGAAAGACTTTTATAAGCAGACGTTCATCCCCTCCATACTGGCACATGTCCCTACAATAGGACTTGAGATGTGTGATGGGATTGCCTATGCCATTATGTTTATCAAAGATCAGCATTTTAAATTTTGGGGGCACGGGGACTTTAGAGAAAAGGCATAGATCCGAAGAGTCTGTGGCATGGATCTCAGTTCCACCCATCTTTATTAATTGCTTATGGATCTTGTCCAGTTGTTCTTTCAGCCTCTCAGGCTCTTTAGATGGTGGGGCCATTTTTTCAATGATGGGCCATGATTTGCTTTGTGTCGGGGGTGGTGATTATGGGTGGAGGATTGATGCTAGCAAATGCCCCTGTATATGCCCCACTATTCTTGATCTCATCTTCCTCGTATTGTGGGCCTACATATGGTTTAGTGAGGGTGAGATTTTCCTGTTGGTGCTGACTGGGTTGGATAGGTGCCTGGTAGGACCATTGGATGTGAGGGAGGTTCTGTGGAGTGATAGGATGAGTGGAATTTGGATTTTAGGTTAAGCCCTGATGGAGCCACTGTGTTTGAGGGAATGCTTGGAGATGGCTTTGTGCTACATGGGGATGGGTGAATTGGGGTTGATGAAGGATAGGTGCCTAGCTCTCGCCTTGGGCTAGGTGTGAGGTTTGTGTGTGGCGGAGGTATCGAGGGAATTGTGGAGGGTATGGGTATGAGGGTCCCAGGTTTGGGCCTCGCTGGGCTTGGGATGTTGGGCCTTGATAGGCTTAGTTATAGGGCAATGGGCTTGGGGTATTGGGACTTGATGGGCCTGGGTATAAGGTAGGGAATTTGAAGGAGTTTGGGCCATAAGGCCTTAGGAAGTTTGGCTCATTGGGCCTGGTTGGGTTTGGGCCTTTGGGCCATGGTGGGTCTGGGCCATTGGGCCTTGGTGGGTCTGGCCCATTAGGCGTTGGTGGGTCTGGCTCTGAATGGTATGGATGATGGGGGTTTGGGTCATTGGGCCCTGGTGAGTTTGAGGTAAAGAAGCATGGAGACTTGGGAGTGTGTATGATGGGTTAGAAGATATGTGGTGAGGATGAGGGGGAATGTTTTGGGAGGCCTTCTAGCTTGTATATGCCTGGACCATCTCATTCATCATAGCCATTGGAGAGGGATTGGATGGAGGTGGTGTATCTAAGGGATGGTGAGGTGTGGTGGGAAAATTGGGCATGGCCCTAATAAAAATGGTCATGATTTGGATAGATGGGGGTGTTGGTCTATTTTGAGTGCTTGCTACTGACTTTATTGAAGACAGTGATAAGAATGGGGTAAATGAAAAATGAGTGAAAGGTAGAGTGATTATTACGGAGCAGCAGGCCTAAAATATGCACAGTCCTGCAAGATACAGGGCCTGTTGTAGCAAGTTTTGATAAGTAAGAGTTTGTCCCACAGGAAAGTTGATCTAAAGCTCCAAGGGAGCTATCCTTAGTAGGCTCTCTAAATCTGACTACAGATCTGGCAATCCTAAATGGAAGGGGATTTAGGGTCACTATAATCTAAATTCTAAGGTATCCTAATGTCTAAACTATAGAACAGGTTGAGAAAACGGATGGAGTGTGAGAAAATAAATATCAAAGGGGTGAGAAGTATGTTATTAGGTACAGATCTGATGGGGTCTTGTAACTCAGACACAGATCTGTTGCTATAGAAATCCTGTCCAATGGCTACATTATCACTAAAGAGGAGAAAGAATCAAACTCACTACTGTGCCATGATCCAATCTCTTAAGGCTATAATATGTCCACTCAAATGGTCACAGACTATCCAATAGGGGAACCACAATCCATAGATGAGTCAGAACAAGTTTACCATTGTAGGCACTACTTCATCCAGGCTACAAGCTCAAGAATCCATAGGAACCTTATCCTCTAATGTTTTGTGTGTGGGGCTAGGCCTACAAAGTGCACGAGCATGGACACACAGGACCAGAAGAGTTTGAGTATTAGCTTTTAAGCGTGGCTAATCACTACTTTAGAAAGACTGCAGTGATCCAGTCACAAGCCTACAATCTCTGCAGCCAACTCAGATCTGCAATCTGATGGTGGATCTATTTAACTATAGGGGAGTCTGTCACTGCACAATCTCTCTCAAGGCTGTAAGCACAAGGGCAGAGAAGAAGAATCTATCTTAATTCCATGATTTGGCCTCACCCTAGGGCTATAATTTGTCCACTTGAATGGTCACAGATTATCCATAGAGGCTATCCTCCTCACAAATGGCTAAGACAGAACAAGAGCATTGCTGCCGCCACCATGTTCACAAGGCTACAAGCACAAGTTTCCATGGGGATTCAGATTTAGTGGGTCCTGTGGTGGGGGAAGGCTTACAAAGTGCCTAACCTGGACACACAGGTCACTTAGATCTAAATAGTATGTTAGAAGCAACCCTCCATTGCTTACAAAACAACTTAGCAATGGAAGATATCAAGGCAACAGTCTTGTACAACACAACTCACAACAAAAACAACATCCCATACATGCAACAAATCCTATTATAAAAACTCCATTAAAATCTATACCAGATAATCATACAAAAGGCATAGCCAGCAAATGCTGAACTATGGAGAGAAAGAAAAAGGAAAAAGAAAACTCCTAAACCCTAACCTTAGCCTATTGTAATTCTACAGTTCATTTTTTTTGGAGAAGAAGCACAGTAGTTATGTCCCAAAAAGGATCGATCCCAAACCTAAGCTAGGCTTAGGCTTATATAACAGTCTGCTTCCCCTCCAATTAGGGTTAGGAAAACCTTAATTTTTTAATGTAATTGCAGCCCATTCTTGTCCCTTGTATGCCTTGGGGCGTGTGCACAGAGATTGAAGCATTGGAGTGCATGCCCTAATTGCTGGAGATTTCCAGATTGCCCTTGCAGAAGTGGGGAGAAGTTTAGAATTCGATCCTCACTGAGTAGAAACGATTTCAAATCTTTTCGCATGGTAGAATTGGCGTCGCTGGTTGAATTGACTTGAAATTCATGCAGTCACGGGATTGGCATTTTAGTCATCGCGGAATACAAAAGGCTATTGCGAGATTGCTCTTTCAGCTTTGAATGGCACAGAGATTGCTCGCGCGGTTCGTCCCTTGGTGAATCTTGCAAGAGATCCTTGCGAAGAAGCAGTGCTCATGAGTTTTTGGGTCGCGCGAGCATTTCTCTGAAGGTCTGTATCTCGCAGCCACTGTGCGACAGCTGTGCGCAGGAATACCTGAAGCTCTCTCTTCTGAGTGAGTCGCGCGACGCTTAATGGTTCCTCTTTTGAGCTGCGTGAGACTGTGCGAATGCTTTAGACTGAGCCTTGCGAGGACCTCGTGAAGCCTGCTTTTCAATTCTTTCTGGCAATAAAAAGGCGAGAATAAGCGAGCAAATGCTCAGCTTGTTGTGCTTCTTCAAGATCGCAACAATCGCTACAAGGCATTATCTCTCTCTCAATTGAACCCTGCGATATTTGCTCTAGGCATTCTTCTTGATTTATTTCTGTTTGTATGTGCCTGTGCTTCAGCCAACTCTCTGTCTGGGTTCATCCTTCGTTCTGCTGAGGTAGTTCTGGGGCAACAGTGAGCTTCTTGGCATGGTTAGGGGTTTATTGGCAGCTGCTGCTTATTACCTATAGAACATGCTTAAAACACTTTTATTAAATGATTAAGGGTCTAACAGAGATTAAGTTAAGGGGTGGAAAGTGGTACTTTTTAGGTCTTAACAGGGGGGATATGGGAAAAATTGGGTGTGGTATGGGTAAATGCTGGTGGATTGTGTAGATGTTGGGAAGATAGAAAATGGGGTATTGTGGTAAAGGTAGGGAATCAGGTTGGGTTTTGGGTGGATGTGAATGGAGGATGGGAGGGATTTGGAATGGTCATGGAGGGAGAAATGGGAATGGTGTGGGAAAATGAGGAGGATTGGGGTGTTGGACATTGGATGTTTTGAGTGGTGGTGGATGGGAATGAGTTGGGGAATGCGGCGGGGATGAATGGGGATCGGGGTATGCCAGATCCACTGCCCACAACATGGCTTGGTGGCGGGTGGGGTACGGGTGCCACGGATGAGGCCCGTAAAGCTTTCTCCTTCTTCCCCTACGGGACGATGGAGGGTAAGTGTTGGAGTTTTTTCAAATGCTTGCTACTAACTTTATTTGAAAATAGTGATAAGAATGCGTTAGTAAAAATAATTTAAAGGTGGACTGAAAAACACAAAACACCAAGTCTAAAAAATATGCAGTCCTACAAGATACAAGGTCCATTGTAGCAAGTTTTGATAAGTAAGAGTTTATCCCACAGAGATTGATCTAGAACCCAAAATGGGCTGTAAAAGTAGGCCTCAAGATCTGGCTACAGATCTGACAATCCTAAAGAAAAGGAGTTGGGTCTCACGACTACACTAAATTAATCCTAAAAATAGAGAAATAGAATGTAGTCCTATCCTAAAGAAAGGGTTTAGAAGAAGATAGTGGTAGTGTGTGCCAAAATAAAATATAAAAATTATGAGAAGCAAGCAGGTTGAGCTAGGGTTAATGATACAGTAATGTAACTCAGATTTAGTCTGTTGCTGCAGTGCTCCTTGCTAATACACCATTAATAGCCTCAACAAGGTATAAGCTCCCAGTTTAACCCATGTCATTTGGGGTGCTCTTAGGGTTATACTCTGTCCACTATAATGGTCACAAGGTATCCGATGGAGTCTGTCAAATCCCATTAGTTAAACCATAAATTTGCTAGTCTAATCTAGAAGAGTGGACTGATCATTTCCATAGCCACTAGACCAGCTCTAGCCATGAATAAAATTGTAGCACTATGTAATGCCAGTGCTACAAGCTCTCCAGATCTGTGCACAGACTTGTCTGGCATCCATAAGTATTTCAACCCATAAGATCCTAAGTGCTTTGCTAAGGCTGACTGCTCACTAGTGCCCACAAAAAGGACCATGCAACAGGTTGAATAAGGCCTTTAACTTAGCTGGTCATTGCTACAAACAGCCTGCAATGACTCAGCCTCAAGCTGTAATTACTTCAAGAGATTAGATCTAATATCTAATATCGATTAAGTAGAATAGAGGGGAGCCAGTTACTGTACAAACCTCCTCACAAGGCTCTAGAAGCTCATGTGCACGGGAGAAGAATCCTACTCAAACATGTGGATGGACACAACCTTAGGGCTATACTCTGTCCACTTGAATGGTCACAGGGTATCCCATTGGTCTTTCCATCCAACAGAGGCCTGAGAAAGAACATGAAAACTGCTGCAACCACCATGGTCTGCAGGCCTTTTGCTCCCTAGATCCCACCATAGATCCAACATTACTTTTCATGTGTCGATCAAACCAAGGGAAATCAGAAAGTAAACAATAGACCTACTAGAAAATGAATGGGCTAGTCCCAAATACATGGATCCTATAGACATCTAAAGAAACCATAAGATCTATAGATTTGATTAAGCATTAAAACAATAGTTCATTAATAACAGCAAAACTTACAATGAACTGTCTCCTGACTGCAGCCAATACACGACTGCTTATCCAAGATCCCAATGTATACAAAAATCTATTACAAGACTAAAATAAAGCTAGACCTAACTGCCTACAGGGGGATTAGCCAGCAAGTGCTGAGCAAAGAGAGAAGACAAAGAGGAAAAAGAAGTGAGAAAACCTTAACCCGCTAAAGCTCTCAATCGGCAGAGGATGAAGGAAAGATGAAAATAATAAGCTCTAAGTACAACTTATATACTTTTTCAAAATAGCCTTGGCTCTAAATAGATTAACCCTAATTTTTCTAGCAAACGTGGCATTGTTATAACCATTGAATGCCTCAAGATGTGCGCTTCAAAATCTACACCTCGAGAAGTGTGCCCTAGCCTTGGGAAATTCCCAAAATGTCCCTGAGTTAAAACTGAGAAGTGGAGAGCCCGCGCTTCGCTGGGCTAACAGCTATTTTACTTCACTCGCACAGTTGCTTCGCTTTCACGAAGCTGACTTTGGCTGATAGGAAGGGCTCATTCCCGCAGTAAACCCTTAGTGAATCACGCAGATGGCTTATGAGTCGCAGTGCTGTCATGGAGATGATCTGGAGAGCCAGGGTGTTTCGCACAGTAGAGCTTCAGGAGCTCTCTCTCGCTAAGTACTCATGCAGGTGGGCTCCTGCGCTCGCGTAGTAACTTGTAAGGCTCTAGAGTACGCGAGATCTGTGGGAAGGAGAATTTTGGGTGTCTCTCTCTTTCAGGGCCACACGAGAACTCTGCGAGGTGACTTTTTATTCTCTATGCATATGGGCTCGCTGTGTTCCTCGCACGACTGCTTTGAGGCTTGATCTCCGCCAGTGCTTCGCGACCACGAATTCTGAAGGTTTTACACAGTTACATCTTTGCAATGTCTTTACAGCTCTCTTCTTGACTGTGCGGCATATCTGCGTGAGAGCTTCTTACACTGCATCTTTAGCTTCGCGAGGACGCTTCTCAACTCTGTGAGGTTTGTTTCTTGACACTCTACTGCACTACACTTGCTGTTGTTGTAGATCCTCCTTCTCAACTAACTTCGGTCATCTACTAGACTTTAGGTCAATGATGATTAGCAACAGTGAGTCACCATGGTGAGCACTACCAAGGTGTCCCATTAGGCTTTAGCTCAGCTATCATCTTTGCTTGTATTCTCTCTTTTGGGCCAAAAGCCAAGGAGTTTGTATTAAGCTACACATTTTATTACTAACTACAAAACATACTTAACAAATGATTATTAGTGCGCTTCAAGGTCCATCAAAGGCTAAGTTAAGAGGTAAAAAGTGGTACTTTTCAGTGCATAACACACCCCTAAACCTAATCTTTGCTAGTCACTGAGCAAAGGAAAAAGTTAAAACAACTACGCTAAGAATTAAAATGCCACTTTCATAGGGAGTGTTGAGAACTAGAAAATACCATTTTCCACCCTTTAACCTGGGCCTTGATAGACCCTTGAGAGAACTAAATAAGTGTTTTAAGTGCTTGTGTTACAACTAATAATAAAGACAGGCTTAACCATGAAAGCAGCCTAAAAGTGCCAAAAAGATGATAAACCATGTCGATCCGAAGGAAGAAAGAGAAGGGACAACCTCACTAGCTGTCAAAATGCCTGAACTGAAGAGGCAAAGACCTGGTCTCAACCCAGAAAAGAAATGTGGAGTAATTCGAATAGAAAAATGCACTACAGAGTGCTTTTCGAAAAGAATCTGAACATTTCGAAAAGAACCTGAACTCTGCGAAAAGAACTAAAAGCTCCAGGCTTAGTTTTCGAAGAGCACCTGAACTCTTCGAAAGGATGATTGACCTATTCGAAAAGAAGAGAACTCCTTGCGAACAGAACCCGAACTTTGTGAAAAGAGCTTCAGGAGTCACAGTACCTTGCGAAAAGTTTCCTAAACTATGCGAAATGGTATTCTGGAGATTCCTAGCTTCTGTAAGGGTAATTCAGTAATCTTTTACACACGTCCCAATGCATTTAAAAACCTAGGGATATTCTAGAAGATTCTAAGCACGAAGCGAAGGCATATTCCACCCCATGTGAGCACCCAAAGATGAAATCACTTGGCGGGAACTTCTAGAAGCTCTAACAAATTTTCAAATTGCATAACAGAATTGATGCTTATGTCGCCTGATTGGCTGAACCAGATCGAGCAATTCTGATTGGCCAGAACAGATCTGGATCCTTGTGCTCGACTACCATTGGCTGATACAGATCTGAGCACTTCTAATTGGTCAATATGCATCTGAGCTAGACCTGGGGAAAACTATAAATAGATGAACCATTTGCCCAATTTGGGCATCCAGATTTTGAGTTTCATTCCTATTCCCCCATTTCCAAATCAGCTAGCCTGTCTGAAACCTTGTAATAGCATAACTTTTTCTTGCAATTGAGAGCTGTGAGATATCTCTGTAATTCAAAAGAGGATTGTATTCAAGACTACAAATCGAGGAAATTTATTTTTAATGTGAATTTGAAAAGGTTGCTGTAAACCGTACGTTCTCAATTGGATTCGTGTTAAGGGTTCCCTCTGATCTCCTTATTGCACTAGACTCCTTTAGATTTACTATTTTTCATGCAATTTTCCTTCATTCATTAACCCTGTGGGAATTAGTGTTTGTAACCTAATCTCTCACAGCATTTGTAGTGATATTTCTTGTTTTGAATTAAGGGTTTAGATTAAAGACTATTGGATGGTCTGTGGCCATTGAAGTGGACAGACCATAACCATAAGCCTAAATTTAATCCTTGAGTTAGATTTATTTCTCTTGCATCTGTGCTTGTAGCCAGATGAAGATTGGATCATCTCTCATTTGACCTGCAGTCATTCTCCTTGTGTTTCAAGGACCAAATCAAAGTTATATATTATTTCTCCATTTTTATAAATTTACATCAAAATTCCCCCAACTCATATCTGAATCATTTAGTTTAACTTTTACTTTTATCATTTAGTTAATGTGACAAATTCAACCTCCCATCTTATGTGCTCTGTAGATAGGATAAGAGGCCAGATCTGGTAGCTCAGATCTGGAGGTTTATTGTGCATTTTAAACAAATTCTCTGTGGACGATCTTTTACTCACTTACATTTAAAACTTGCTACAATTGGCCCTGATCTTGCAGGCTAATTCACTTCTCTCTGTGCTGATATTTCTTTACTTTTTTCCCAGATTCAGTATAACTTAGCATTTGCAAACCTGCTTTCAAAACACAAATAAATCATGCACACTCAGAACACCAACAAGTTTTTGGCACCGTTGCCGGGGAGTTTGTTTTAAAATAGGTAGACCTAAGTTTTCATTTTTATTTTTACATCAGTGCTAAACTATTCTATTGTTTATATCTGTGCAGTTATTCATATCCATTTTGAAGAAGGGAATCTACTTTAAAAGGAATTCTGAAGGTTTGCTGTGCATAATCTGATTCTCTGTTCTGTGTTGTATGTTTGGTAGGAGGACTCTCAGCCCTGAGATTGTCCCTCTAAATTTAGAAGTTGAAAGGCTATTACGAACTGACAAAACACAGTAATCACAAACAATTACTATGGGTGAAGAACCTCGACTTTTGAGGGATTGCTTTGCACCTGGTGCTTATAATTCTCCCTTTTGCATTCAATTTCCTACTGTTGAAGGAAATTATGAGATCAAATCATCGACTATCCAAATGCTTCCTTCCTTCCATGGGATGAGTAAGGAAGATCCATACAAACATGTGGATGAATTCTTGTCTCTTTGCACCACATTCAACATAGCTGGACTTGGTCCAGAGGCAACCAAGCTTAGGCTCTTTCCTTTTTCATTAAAGGACAAAGCTAGAGCATGGTTGTCTATGTTAGCACCAAATAGTATCACTTCTTGGAATGATTTGCAGTGTCAATTTTTAGCCAAATACTTCCCAATGTCTAAAACAAGCCAATTGAGACAAAGTATTATTTCCTTCTCACAAAACTCAACTGAAACTTTCCATGAAGCATGGGAAAGGTTTAAGGAACTTTTAAGGCAATGTCCTCATCATCAAATTCCCCGATGGCAGCTTGTTCAAAGCTTCTATCAAGGAATTGATCAAAAAGGCAAGAATATGGTAGATGCTTCCTGTGGAGGCACTTAGTTGCAAAAAATAGTTGAGGAGGTTTGGGACTTATTTGAAGTAATTGGAGAAAACTCAACTCAACAGGATTCTTTGTCAAGAGATATTGAGAATCCTGCTAGGTTGAACAATCAACAAACCACCAAAGGAAAGATTTATGAGGTGAATGAGTTGGAAAGAAAGATGGATAATTTAACCACAAAGTTTGATAGATTGATGGACTCACTTAAAAATCCAATGGTTGCAAGAGTAGAGGAGGCATGTCTGATATGCCAGTCCCCTACTCATTCACTTGACCAATGTCCCGCTGCACCACAGTTCCCAGATCTAGTGGTGGAACAAGTTCATGCTGCCCAATCATTTGGACAGATGCAGTCAAATGAATATCCATGGAGAGGGCACCCTAATTTGAGGTGGAGCCAAGGGAATTATCAATCACAACAGCAGCAACAACCAAAGAACCAAATGCCTTTCAAAACTGCTCAGCCTTATCAGCAGAATTTTTATGCCAAGCCAAATTTTCAGCAGCCCATTCCACAACAACGTCTGACAATCTGCTCCAGTTCAAGTCCCTTCCAGGTCCCCTTCTTTTGAAGATCAAGTCTTAAATTCACTCCAGAATTTAGGATCTTTAACTCAGACTGTGAACTTTCACAGTCAGAGCATAAAGAAGATTGAAGAAACATTGGGTCAACTTTCAAATACTTTGGCCAAAAGAAAGGAAGGAAAGTTACCCAGCCAACCTTTGAACAATCCCAAAGGATAGTTCATGGTTGGAGAGGCTTCTATTTCACATGAAGAAGTAAAAACTGTCACAACTTTGAGAAGTGGAAGAATTATAAATAACAAAGTGGGTACTGAAGAAGAAAAAAGTAAGGAAAATGATAAAGATATGCAGCAGGAGCTGCATAATGTTAGCAGTGGGGGTGCTGATGTACCTCAGAAAAATCAAAAAAATGAAAAACAAAAAAATCAAAAAGATTCTGATAATGCTTCTAAAAGGCAGATGAAGGACTAGTTCCTCATTTACCATTTCCTCATGCCATGAAATCTGTATCCCCTTTTGATAAAGGGAACAAAAAAATAGATGAAATGATGGAGACTTTCAAGCAAGTCAAGATAAATCTATCTTTGCTTGATGCAATCAAACAAATTCCAGCATATGCAAAATTTTTGAAAGATATTTGCACTCACAAAAGACAGTCTAGGATATAGTTATCCAAGAAGGTCTTTGCTGTGGAAAGAGTTAATCAGGTGTTGTCTATTACCACACCTCCTAAACTTCAAGAGCCTGGAATCCCTTGCATTATTGGGGAACATACCATTGAAAAGGCTTTATTAGATTTGGGTGCTAGTGTCAACCTGCTTCCATATTCTGTATATGAGAAACTAGATTTGGGAGAATTAAAACCCACTCATGTGGTGTTACAACTAGCAGACAGATCTGAAAGAAAGCCAGTTGGGATGATTAAGGATGTATTGGTAGGAGTAGATAAAATTTTCTATCCTGCTGATTTTCTAGTTTTGGACATGGAACCTACAAAAAGCAAAACTTCCATCCCTGTCATTTTGGGAAGACCATTCCTGGCTACAGCAAATGCTTGCATTCAATGCAGGTCTGGTATTATGGAAGTCTCTTTTGGAAATATGAAGGTGAAATTAAATGTTTATAATGCAGTCACACAGCCTCAATTCAGCTCTGAGGAATGTTTTCATGTTGATCTATTGGATGAACTGGTGGAAGGGACTTTACAACAGTTTTTACAGTGTGAAGATTTAACCACAGATTCTAAAGATGCTTGGGGAAATTCCGAGGAAGAAACATTTTGTACCTCAAAGTCTGAGGAAGTAAATGTTGTGCAAGGAACTCATAATCAATCAGCAAGTTTCTCTTCTTGGAAACCTGCTATTCTTCCCCTTCCATAAACAGCTAAGGTACCTTTGCTACCTTCTTTTCTCAGCCCACCTAATGTAAAACTGAAGCAGTTGCCAGAAAATTTGAAATATGTGTTTTTAGGAGACCATAAATCATTGCCTGTGATTATTTCTTCCTCCCTCACAAAGGACCAGGAGGAAGAGCTGTTGATTGTTTTGAAACAACATAAAAGGGCAATTGGCTAGACTATTGCTGATTTGGGAGGAATCAGTCCAGCTGTTTGCATGCATAAAATCCATTTGGAAGAAGATGCAAAGCCTTCTAGGGAAATGCAAAGGAGGTTGAACCCTCATATGCAAGAAGTGGTCATGAAAGAGGTTGTTAAGTTGTTGGATGCAGGGGTCATTTATCCCATTTCAGATTCAGCTTGGGTGGCACCTACACAGGTGGCACCTAAGAAATCTGGGATCACTGTTGTAACCTCAGATTCTGGTGAGCTTATGTCAACCAGACAAACAACTGGTTGGAGGGTCTGTATTGATTACAGAAAATTAAATTCAATGACCAGAAAAGACCATTTCCCTCTCCCATTCATTGATCAAATTTTAGATAAGCTAGCAGGAAAAGCTTATTACTATTTTCTTGATGGTTACTTTGGTTACAACCAGATTCCTGTGTACCCACAAGATCAGGAAAAGACCACATTCACTTGCCCTTTTGGCACTTTTGCCTATAGGAGAATGCCTTTTGGTCTTTGTAATGCTCCTGCTACCTTTCAAAGATGCATGTACTCCATTTTCTCTGATATGATTGACCAATTTATGGAGATTTTTCAATCTATGGAGACAGTTTTGCCCAGTGTTTACATCATCTCAAATTGGTGTTACAGAGATGTGAAGAAACCAATCTAGTTTTGAGCTGGGAGAAGAGCCATTTCATGGTCACCCAGGGCATTGTCCTTGGCCATGTTGTCTCCCACAAGGGCATTGAGGTAGACAGAGCAAAAATTGATTTAATTGCACATTTACCACCTCCAAAAACTGTTAAACAAATCAGAAGTTTTTTGGGACATGCTAGATTTTACAGAAGGTTCATTAAGGACTTCAGTAAAATAACCAAGCCTCTTTGTCATTTATTATGCCAAGATGTCCCTTTTGTTTTCAACAATGAATGCATGAAGGCATTTGAATTCTTAAAAAATTGTTTGATTTCAGCTCCAATATTACAGTCTCCAGATTATTCACTGCCTTTTGAACTGATGTGTGATGCATCAGATTATGCTTTGGGAGCTGTCCTTGGACAGAGAAAGGATAAGCTGCATCATGTCATAGCTTATGCCAGTAGATCAATGATTGATGCACAGCTTAATTACACAACAACTGAGAAGGAGCTGCTAGCAATTGTGTTTGCTTTAGAGAAATTCAGGTCATATGTCTTGGGTTCACAAATAGTGGTGTTCACTGACCACTCTGCCTTGAAATACCTTCTGTCTAAGAAGGACACCAAACCAAGATTAATCAGGTGGATCCTCCTATTATAGGAATTTGACTTACAGATCAAAGATAAAAAAGGTGTGGAGAATGTGGTGGTTGATCACCTGTCTAGAATTTTAACTGCTGAGATTGATAGGCTGCCTATCAATGAATCTTTCCCTGATGAGCAACTTTTTGCTATTAGTATACACACCCCTTGGTTTGCAAACATAGTCAACTTTTTGGCTACTGGAAGAATTCCTCAACATTGGAATAAAATGGATAAAGAGCTTTTCTTTTCAAAGGTTAAACATTTTATTTGGGAAGATCCTTATCTGTTTAAGATTTGTGCAGACCAAATAATAAGAAGATGTGTCCCTGAAGAAGAATTTCATAGCATACTTTCTATGTGTCATGAACAGGCCTGTGGAGGCCATTTTAGTGGAAACAAAACTGCTGCAAAGGTTTTGCAATGTGGATTTTATTGGCCTACACTTTCCAAAGATGCTCTGCTGACCTTTATAAGTCTTGCGAGCGCAGAATTGGGCGGCATTTCCAAGAGAAACTCAATGCCTTCTGACCCATTTTGGTAGTTGAATTGTTTGATATTTGGGGATAGACTTCATGGGTCCCTTTCCTCCTTCCAATGGGTGTAATTTCATTTTAGTAGTATGGATTATGTATCCAAATGGGTTGAAACCCTGACCACTAAAACCAATGATCACAGAGTGGTTCTGAAATTTTTAAAGGATAACATTTTTTCCAGGTTTGGTTTTCCCAGAGCTATTATCAGTGATGGGGGAAGCCATTTTTGTAATAAACATTTTGAAGCTTTATTGAAAAAATACTCTGTGACTCATAGAGTAGCTACTCCATGTCATCCACAAACCAGTGGACAAGTGGAGATTTCCAATAGAGAAATCAAACATATACTGGAAAAGACTGTGAAGAAGGACAGAAAGGATTGGTCCTTTAAGCTGAATGATGCATTGTGGGCATATAGGACAGCCTATAAAACCCCAATTGGCATGTCCCCATTCAGATTGGTCTATGGCAAAGCATGCCATTTACCAGTGGAGTTAGAATATAAAGCCTTTTGGGCTGTTAAAACATTGAACATGGATCTGACTACTACTGGTAATCACAAGAAACTGCAACTTGTTGAGTTGGAGGAGCTGAGAATGGATTCATACACCAATTCAATATCTTACAAAGAGAAAGTCAAAGCCTTCCATGATAAAAATTTGTTGAGAAAAGAGTTCATAGCTGGCTCTAAGGTATGGCTATTTAACTCAAAACTTAAGTTTTTTCCTGGGAAGCTGAGATCCAAATGGGAAGGGCCATATACTGTCATTCATGCAAATTTTAGACCCAAGTGATGGAAGAATCTTGAAAGTAAATGGTCAGAGGCTCAAACCATGCATTGAAAATACACAGGAGCCTGTACTGACCATCTATCATCAAGAACCTCCCCAAATCTGATGGTATACAATTGTACAATATGTTTTTGTTATGTAGTTTTTGCATAGTTTTCTATTTCTCTATTTTTAGTCATGTTTGTTCTCTTTTCGAGAAGTTTAAATATGTGAAAAATTAATTCGCAAAGTAAAAATTGTCTTTTCACAAAGTTCAATTTGCTTTTCGAAAAGGATCTGGATTTGTAATGAACTACTCGAAAGCAATGATTTGCTTTTCAAATAGTTGTTTCTGAAGCCATTTGCTTTTCGAAAAGTTGTTTCTGAAGCTATTAGCTTTTCGAATGGTACTGATGCCATTCTCTATTGTAAAAAGGACTGTTTTGAACTTTTCAAAAACTTAAAAATTACTTTGCGAAAATAACTTTGAGCATATTTAACCCCTTTCATTTTACCCTCCTCACCTAGCCCAGCTCCTGGCACTTCACCCATTCCAGCAGTCCCATCTCCCATAACCACCATTATCCCAATTGCAGACTCTCCCTCTTCACCAACCACTCCAGCCATACTCACACCACCAATTTCTCCCCCCAATGCCTAAGACCTGGCCACAGATTTTATTGAACAATCTCCTAGCACTCCTCTTCTCCAAAGCCTCTCAAGTTCACCTGCTCCTTCAGCCTACACACCTGAAGTAACCCATACCCCTGAACCTGAGATTTTCACTACAGAGGCTTATTCATCATTGATGGGGTCTATTTTTGAAAACGTTGGGCTTGAATCTGTCCCTATACCTGACCCTCCTCATTTCACTCACTTGGCTACTTCTCCCTTTACAGCCATTTCACCCATTGCACCTCCACCATCCACTTCAGTTTTACCAGCCCCTGCTATGCATACCACACCCACACCTGAATCAATTAGCCAAATATTTACCTTTCTCCAATCCATCCAAGCCCAACTACAGATCAACACAGATAATCAGTCTGTGACCAATGACCTTCTCCAAACCTTAGCCTCCACATCCCACACAACTACCTTAGCCACTGTACCTGCTGTTGATGACCATGCTACCCAAACAGAACCTGAGGTAGTATTGGTTGATCCACCCACCCTCACCACTACTGCCCATGCTACCCAAACTGAACCTGAGGTAGCTCTTGTTGAGCCCCCTTCACCTCTCCTCACTTTCTCGGATCAAGCCAATCAGACCGACCCTGAAGTCATCCTTCTGGACCCTCTTCTCCCACTCCCACAGCTGGGATACCTTTGGTCCCCTACCATTCCATTCCCATTCCCAGATTTGCCGCTCTCAAAAGGGTTATGGAAGAGAATCCATATATCTGTCGAGATGTCCTCAAGGGGCAAGCCTACATTAGAACCCCTTATGAAAACCAGATTCGGAAATTGGAGTTATTCATGAAATTTGAGAGAGAGAAAATGAAGGACCTGCTGGGTCAAACTTTTCAGATGGTTAGGAGTGAGCAGCACAAGGTGACCATGTTGCAAGCACAGCTTGAACAGGAAAAACTGAGGACTACTAGACTTGGAAAGTACATTGGCCTCACCAAAAAGATCAAATCAGAGGAATACACTGAGCTGCAAAACACAATCCAGGAGAAGGCTAAATCGAGTTCAGACTCCAATATTGATTCTAGTTCTGACTCTGACAGTGACTCCAGTTCTGATCCCATTGAACCAACTTATGATACAGATTTTGACCCCAGTTATTAGATCACATTGTACTTATCTGTGTTATGAGTTTGTAATATAAAATTCTGGTTTTTCTTGTGTAATTACTGTGCATTTCTGTTCTTTCTTCTTGTCATTATGATTTCTGCTTGATTGTTTCTTTTCTTTGCTTTGGACCAGTGCGGACCCTGCTCACCATAGGTTTGGGGGTGTGGCAGAAATGTCAATAATTGAGTTAACATCAATGCAACTATGATCGGTAATTTTATTTTTTGAAAATGAAGTAATTTCACAGCTGTTGTTTTGAAAATGAGGAAGTTAAAATTTTGCTTTGAAAATTGATTTTAAAATTGATTTCTAGTGTAATTCTAATACTTTCATGAAGTGAATGTCAGAAATTTTCCAAAAAAACATTGATGTTGTAGTGAACCTAAAAAGAGAGAAAACAGTGATGATATACTTCAAGAATTTGATAGAAAACCACACCCAGTGAGATTTGGGCCTGCAGAAATGTATTCTTTGGAGGTATGAATTGGCAATTTTTTTGCTCTTGGGACTGTTTGAACTTGCTTCTTTTCTCTAGAAGTTACACATATTTAAATTGAAATAACTTGACAGCAATCATGATATTAAAGACATGATGTAAGGCCTCCTTTTGGACAGTTTGAACCTTACGAAGCCCCACCTTTTGAAACTGCCCTTGATACACACCATTTGAGCTTTATAAATCTAAGATTTCTTTGAAACCTCATCAACCTCATTTAGCCTAATCCTCACTCTGAGAAGTCAGAAGATAAAGGAAAGGAAGCTGGAGAAAGGAGAAATGAGTAACAATTTGATCAAAGAAGAAGAATCATAATTGAAGGCAATAATGTATCAGCAGAAGAAATGTGGTAGTCCAGTCAATGTTACCTTGATAAAAAAATAAAAAATATAAAAATATAAAAAATAAAAAAAGAGAGAAGGAGAAGGCATTTCATTGGAAGTTTGAAAAAGAAAGAGAAAAAGATGGCCACTTTGGCTCTAAAAATTCAAAGAAGAAGATGAAATTGTGCTGAATTGAAGAAGGTGTGTCTATCACCTCCTTACCTTGACTGACTTCTCAATTTTGAACTCCATTCCACCCCTTTATTCTTGATAAATTTCACCAATAAGCCACATTACAACCCAAGAAAAGTCCTTGCTGATCAATGATGGATTGAGCTGTCACATGGAGATAAGGATCTGTGTAATCTATGGTAAAAAGAGCAATGAATTCAGAACTAAAGAGCAATGCCTATGCTCATGCTTACAGTCCTATTTGAGGGCTGTAACTGCTCTTGAGCCGTGTGAAATGGTACAACCCTCTTATTTGCATGTTGAGTGAAAACCCTGGAGAGAGTTGGGTTTGAAATCAACTCATTGGGGTAACATCAAAACTGAATTCTCAAATAGAAGGCAAGCTTTTCACTAATTTTTCTTTTAGAAACTTTTTGACACAAATCAAGTGAATGGTAAAAGAGTTACAGCAGAATTTCAGTTTTGAACTGATGTGTTCATGAAAATCATCTTATAACTTGACTGATGCAGGTGTGAATAATCTGATTGGATGAAAGTCGGCTTTAACAGAACTGCATTAATATTAACTAATTTATTGGAGAAGTTTGTGGGTACCTTCACTGAAAACCCTCAGGAGACTTCACTCCTCCACTAGGGATCACCTAGGGGTTTAAAAGGCTTGTTGTATATGCTAAATGCAACTGTGTTCCCTACAAAAGTGGCTTTTTATTCTGTTTTTAATTTTGTCTTTGCTCAAGGACTAGCAAAGCATAGGTTTGGGGGTGTGTTGAGAACTAGAAAATACCATTTTCCACCCTTTAACCTGGGCCTTGATAGACCTTGAGAGAACTAAATAAGTGTTTTAAGTGCTTGTTTTACAGCTAACAATAAAGACAGGCTTAACCATGAAAGCAGCCTAAAAGTGCCAAAAAGATGATAATCCATGTCGATCCGAAGGAAGAAAGAGAAGGGACAACCTCACTAGCTGTCAAAATGCCTGAACTGAAGAGGCAAAGACCTGGTCTCAACCCAGAAAAGAAATGTGGAGCAATTCGAACAGAAAAATGCACTACAGAGTGCCTTTCGAAAAGAATCTGAACATTTCAAAAAAAACCTGAACTCTGTGAAAAGAACTAAAAGCTCCAGGCTTAGTTTTCGAAGAGCACCTGAACTCTTCGAAAGGATGATTGAGCTATTCAAAAAGAAGAGAATTCCTTGCGAACATAACTCAAACTTTGCGAAAAGAGCTTCAGGAGTCACAGTACCTTGCGAAAAGTTCCCTAAACTATGCGAAATGGTATTCTGGAGATTCCTAGCTTCTGCAAGGGTAATTCTGTAATCTTTTGCATGCGTCCCAATGCATTTAAAAACCTCGGGACATTCTAGAAGATTCTAAGCATGAAGCAAAGGTATATTCCACCCCATGTGAGCACTCAAAGATGAAATCACTTGGCGGGAACTTCTAGAAGCTCTAACAGATTTTCAAATTGCATAATAGAATTGATGCTTATGTCGCCTGATTGGCTTAACCAGATCGAGCAATTCTGATTGGTCAGAACAGATCTGGATCCTTGTGCTCGACTACCATTGGCTGATACAGATCTGAGCACTTCTAATTGGTCAATACGCATCTGAGCTAGACCTGGGGAAAACTATAAATAGATGAACCATTTGCCCAATTTGGGCATCCAGATTTTGAGTTTCATTCCTATTCCCCCATTTCCAAATCAGCTAGCCTGTCTGAAACCTTGTAATAGCATAACTTTTTCTTGCAATTGAGAGCTGTGAGATATCTCTGTAATTCAAAAGAGGATTGTATTCAAGACTACAAATCTGAGAGTCATTTGTAAATTGTAAATGTGAATTTGAAAAGGTTGCTGTAAACCGTAAGTTCTCAATTGGATTCGTGTTAAGGGTTCCCTCTGATCTCCTTATTGCACTAGACTCCTTTAGATTTACTATTTTTCATGGAATTTCCCTTGATTCATTAACCCTATGGGAATTAGTGTTTGTAACCTAATCTCTCACAGCATTTGTAGTGATATTTCTTGTTCTTAATTAAGGGTTTAGATTAAAGACTATTGGATGGTCTGTGGCCATTGAAGTGGACAGACCATAACCATAAGCCTAAATTTAATCCTTGAGTTAGATTTATTTCTCTTGCATCTGTGCTTGTAGACAGATGAAGATTGGATCATCTCTCATTTGACCTGCAGTCATTCTCCTTGTGTTTCAAGGACCAAATCAAAGTTATATATTATTTCTCCATTTTTATAAATTTACATCAAAATTCCCCCAACTCAGATCTGGATCATTTAGTTTAACTTTTACTTTTATCATTTAGTTAATGTGACAAATTCAACCTCCCATCTTATGTGCTCTGTAGATAGGATAAGAGGCCAGATCTGGTAGCTCAGATCTGGAGGTTTATCGTGCATTTTAAACAAATTCTCTGTGGACGATCTTTTACTCACTTACATTTAAAACATGCTACAATTGGCCCTGATCTTGCAGGCTAATTCACTTCTCTCTGTGCTGATATTTCTTTACTTTTTTCCCAGATTCAGTATAACTTAGCATTTGCAAACTTGTTTTCAAAACACAAATAAATCATGCACACTCAGAACACCAACAGGGAGCACGGATACATTTAGCATATGTGCCAAGCCTTTTAAACCCCTAGGTGATCCCTAGTGGAGGAGTGAAGTTTCCTGAGAGTTTTCAGTGAAGATACCCACAAACTTCTCAATGAAATAGTTAACAAAGGTGCAACATTCTCAGGTTAGCTGTCAAGAAACAGAGCATCAGTTCACCTTTGATTCAATAAAAATGTGAGGAATTTGGACATGAAAAGCACAAACATCTAATCATCACAAGCTCTACCTGAGTGCACAATATTTCCAATCAGCTCACAACAAGGGGGACAACACATGTATATCAGCACTGAGCTCATCATTATTTCAAAAATTAGGTTATAGGCTATGCCTAATATATTTAACATCAGACCCAATGCTCACCAGGGCATACTCTCACAAGGGATCTTGAGGGTTTCATTTTCTCTCAAGCTCAAGAGCAGTTACAGCCCCCAAATAGGTCTGTAAGCATGAGCATAGGCAAAGCACCTAAGTCTTTGCATCATTGGCATATCCTCACCATAGATTGGACAACTCCTTGTCTCTTCATGACAGCTCATTTAACTTTGAATCACAAGGTCTTTAGCTGGGTTGTGATGTGGCTTATGAAGTGGGTGATAAAGAATGGAAGGTTGAAAATTAGTAAGTGAAGGAGGTGATTCATGACTTCACCCATTTGTAGTTCAGTCCCTTTCATTTTCTTTCAAATTTTTCAGACTTTAAGTGGCTAGCTTCTCCTCTTCTTCTCCTCTTCATTTTGATTTTTCCAATGAACTGTTCCTCTTGACTCCCCTTCATTATTGCTTTTCTTTCCTTTCTTAGATTTTTCTTTCAGTTTTTGTTTTTATTTTTGTGTTTATGACTTGCCACCTCTTTCCTCAGCTGCTATACTGCTCAACTTTAGGTATCTCTACTCCATTCACCCAATGTTGACCCTATCATATCCATCTTCAGCTCCTTCTCCTTTACCTACTGAATTCTCAGAGTGAGGGTAGGTTTGAGTCAGGTCCATAGGTCCAGGTGCAAGTATTAAGGTGTATTTTGACGAAAATTGGAAATTAAGGCCCAACAGGTGTGTGCACAAGGGCAGTTGATTAGAATTTGGTTTGTTTAAGCTCCAACTGTCCAAGAGAAGGCCTTGATCCTTTCCTAGGTTTCATGAATGCTGTCAGTTGTTTCAACTTGGAGGTGCCTAACTTCTAGTGAGGGCATTGCCTCAGCCAATCCTTAGAGCTAGAAGAATTGCCTCAGTCACTCCTCAAAGGAAGGAAAAAAAATAAATTTAGGCCCAACTCTCACTGGTTATGGTCTTCCATTGAACTTTTAAGTATGTCCTTATCTTTTTCGCTCTTTAATTATTCACTCAGTATAGATACAGGTGTGTTTACTTGGTGTTCACATCATGGAAAAGTTAAAATTTAAAAGCTTACAGTGCCTAAAGGTCTGCAAAATTTAAATTTTAAATTTCTCATTTTTCTAATGATCCTTAGGTGAATATGGTTCTATTTCTGTCTTACTCACTTGAATCTGTAGCACTTAGGTTAACTATTTCATTGGCAGAACATGCCACACCCCCAAACCTATGAGGAGCAGTGCCCTCACTGATTCAAAGTACAATGGGTGTGCAGCAGGTATAAAACCTAGAAATTAACAAAACAGAACTAAAAGAGAAAAAGAACACACAAAAATAGACAAAAAATTACACACACGTATAAGAAAAATAGTGACAGATTGTCGAGAAAAGAGATTTTATTATAGATACAAAAGCAAACAGATTACAAAATGAGAAAATTATAAACCTAAGAACAATCTAAGCAAAATATTATGTCAAACAAAATGGTTCTTCCTCCTGGCTCAGGGATATCCTCACCTGCTGTGGAAGAGGACCTATAAGCTAGGAGGAGGGAGACGAGGATCATGGAGCTGGGTGTTGAGTAGGTGGGGGGGGGGGGGGTTTGAAGAAGATGGTGGGGGAGAGGCAGGTGGTTCGGTGTTTTGCTTCTTCATCTTTCCCTTCTCCTTTTTCTACTCCTCCTTGGCCAGGATCATCTGGACCTCTTCATACTCATCCCAAAGAAATTGAAGTGGGTCCGACTCCTTAGGCGGTGGGGGGTCCAACCACATTGGATAGAATTTGTTTGGAAACTCGGGGGGTTTATCGTCCGTCATGGTTATGAGTAAGGAGGGACTACTAAGGTTAGAGGAGAATGGGTGAGATGAAAATGAACTGTCCCTGTATTTAAAGTACTTGGACGGTGGAATACGGATGGGCATATTAACTTTTGTCTCTTTCCAAGCATGACAATAAATTATGATTGATTTGGGAATGATAAATCGCACAACCTATTTGGGGAACGAGAGCTCACAATAAATGGTGGTCTAATTTTGGCATTGGGAATTAAGGCAATCCCGCATTTCACGAAGTTTTCCTATGTTCTCGTGAAGTAGATTTCTCACGCAGTACAGATGTACCTCCGCGAGAAGGATAATCACGCAGAAACAAATAGCTCCGCGAGTACAAAATTGAAAACATTGTGTGCCTCGGGAAGTTATTTCGTAGAGTAGACGGTGGGATTGAGCACGTGAAGTCGTCTTTCATTTCTCGCGCAGCTTAGCTGGGGATATCAGTAAAGAACATTCATTCAGAGGTTCAGAGGTCTCGTGCAATAGAATGTTTTGAAATTTACAATTCGCGCCCCTATGACTCCGCGAGAAGGTGGTGAAATGGTCCGCGACCGTGAAAATTAGGCCATTAAACCCTGCGAGAAATCAACAGTCAATCTCTTTACACCATTTGTGCTCAGGCCTGTGCTTGCACAATGTCTTGTACCCATTCAGGGGCCATCAGCACCAACCCTTCACATGTATTCCTTTTCCAAATGATAATAGCCTCCCTATTACTAGCACAGGCATAGCAAAAATTCCAAATGATAAAGGATCTAGATAAAAATAGATTCTAAACAATTGCAGTGCCAGTACTTTGCTCACACTTCAGCAAGAAGTATCATACATCTCTTATGTTACTTACAGAAATGAACAATACTGAGACTAAAACCTATAAAGCGATTGAAAATAAACAAGCACACAGAATAGAACAGAACAAACACACAACAGATATGGTACACATAATACAAAGTTGTGGATCACTGATCAGTGGGAGGTTCATGTAGGTGAATGGTCTGAGGGAACTCCACTGGTTGTTCTACACAAATCTTGAGCCTTTGACCATTTACTTTCGTGATCTGACCTGGCTTTGGGTCCAAGATCTCCACAGCACCAGATGGAGAGGCTTTGATGATAGTGAAAGGTCCATCCCATATGGATTTCAGTTTCCCTAGAAAGAATTTAAGTCTGGAGTTAAAAAAAATAAACCTTGGTGCTAGCAATGAAGTCCTTCCTTAACAGCTTCTTGTCAAAGAATGCTTTTGATCTCTCCTTGTACATTCTGGCATTGGCATAGGCTTCTAGCCTCATTTTATCAAGTTCTGCCATTTGCAACTTCCTGTGAGAACCAGCAACAGTTAGATCTACATTCATTGCTTTGATAGCCCAATAGGCTCTATGCTCTAACTCCACAGGTAGGTGGCAGGCCTTGCCATACACTAGCCTAAATGGGGACATGCCAATAGGAGTCTTATAGGCAGTCCTATAAGCCCACAAAGCATCATTCAGCTTTGGTGCCCCATCCTTCCTATCAGTCCTCACAGTTTTCTCCAGAATATGCTTAATCTCCCTATTGGAAATTTTAACTTGCCCACTGGTCTATGGGTGGTAGGGAGTTGCAATTCTGTGTGTAACAGAATACCTCTTTAGCAGGTTCTTGAAAGGTTTGTTACAGAAGTGGCTCCCCCCATCACTAATAATAGCTCTGGGGATACCAAATCATGAGAAGATATTGTCCTTCAAGAATTGAAGGACGACTGTGTGGTCATTAGTCTTTGTGGCAATGGATTCTACCCATTTGGACACATAGTCCACTGCCACAAGTATGAAATTCAATCCCATAGATGAAGGAAAGCGGCCCATAAAATCAATGCCCCAGATGTAAAAAAGTTCTACAACTAGCATGGGCTGCAATGGCATGGAGTCTCTCTTAGAAATGCCTCCCATCCTTTGACATCTCTCACAGGCCTTGCAATGCAAGTTTGCATCTCTGAACAAAGAAGGCCAATATAAACCACATTGGAGTACTTTTGTTGCAGTCTTTTTACCACTGAAATGACCTCCACAGGCTTCCTCATGGCACATTGAAAGAATGTCATGGAAGTCATTTTCAGGCACACATCTCCTAAGGACCTGGTCTGCACAATGCCTGTAAAGGTATGGATCCTCCCACAAAAATTGTCTAACCTCAGAGAAGAATAGGTCTTTGTCCACTTTAGACCAGTGTGGAGGGATCCTACCAGCAGCAAGAAAATTGGCAATGTGTGCAAACTAGGGCACACTAGACTACACAGCAAAAAGCTGCTCATTGGGGAACAACTCATTAACAGGTGTTGTTGCAGATTCTTCCAAGATAATCCTAGAGAGGTGCTCAGCCACCACATTCTCAACTCTCTTCTTGTCTTTGATCTCAAGATTAAACTCTTGTACGAGGAGAATCCATCTGATCCACCTAAGCTTTGCATCCTTCTTAGCCAATAGGTATTTTAGGGCTGAGTGTTCTGTAAAAACTACAATCGTAGACCCCAACAAGTAGGGTCTAAATTTATCCACAACAATAACTACTGCAAGTAGCTCCTTTTCAGTTGTAGTATAGTTCAGCTGAGCTTCAGCTAGTGTTTTGCTGGCATAATAGATCACTACAGACAGCTTATCTTTCTGTTGTCCTAAGACAGCACCTATGGCCAAGTCTGATGCATCACACATCAGCTCAAAGGGGAGTGAGTAATCTGGGGCCTAGATTATAGGGGCAGTGGTGAGGCACTTCTTCAAAGCCTCAAAGGCCTTAGAGCATTCAGCAGAAAATAAAAATGACACATCCTAGCAGAGCAGGTGGCACAATGGTTTGGCAATCATGCTGAAGTCCTTGATGAACCTCCTGTAGAATCTACCATGTCCTAAAAAAGATCTGATCTGCTTGACAGTCCTGGGTGGGGGCAGATGTGAAATCAGGTCCACCTTAGCCTTGTCAACCTCTATTCCCTTATGAGAAACCACATGGCCTAATACAATACCTTGTGTCACCATAAAGTGACTCTTTTCCCAGCTTAGGACCAAGTGGGTCTCCTCACATCTTTGCAAAACTTTTTCAAGGTGGAATAGACACTGGCTAAAGCTATCCCCAAACACAAAGAAATCATCCATGAGATTTCCAGGAATTTGTTAATCATATCAGAAAAAATTGCATACATGCACCTCTGAAAAGTGGTTGGGGCATTGCACAATAAAAAAGGCATCCTTCTATAAGCAAAGGTGCCAAAGGGACATGTGAAAGTAGTTTTCTCCTAGTCTTGAGGATCCACAAGGATTTGGTTATACCATGAGTATCCATCAAGAAAAAAATAGTATGCCTTCCCAGCCAACTTGTCTAGAATTTGGTCAATAAAAGGGAGGGGGAAATGGTCTTTTCTGGTTTTGGAGTTGAGTTTCCTATAATCAATGCACACCCTCTAGCTAGTGGTCTCTCTGGCTGGCATTAACTCCCCAGAATCAGAAGCAACCACTGTGATGCCTGACTTTTTAGGTACCACCTGGATAGGTGACACCCATTCGGAATCTGAAGTGGGGTAAATCACCCCTGATCTAGTAGTTTTACTATTTCTTTAAGTACGACCTCCTGCTTGTGAGGATTTAATTTCCTCTGCATCTCCCTTGAGGGTTTTGCACCCTCATCCAGGTGAATCTTGTGCATGTAAACTGAGGCATCAATGCCTCCAAGGTCAGCTATTGTCCACCCAATTACTTTCTTGTGCTTCATAAGGACATTCAGTAATTCCTCCTCCTGCTCACAAGTAAGAGAGGAGGAGATAATCATGGGAAGCTTGTTATCTTGCCCCAAGAAGGCATATTTTAATGTGGCTGGGAGCTACTTCAGCTTCAGCTCAGGGGGACATTCAATTGAAGGCAACAAAGGTGCCTTAGTGGCTTGAGGAAGGGGTAGCAATATGTGCTGCACTAGGTCCACAGAAGACTCAGTGTTGGTGCTATCTTCTGTCATGGGAAATGGGACCTCCTTCTCAAACAGACTCTAAACACTTTCCATGCTTTCAATCAGATTATCCCATTCCAGCAGATTAGATCATTTTTCTTCTACCAGGCCATCAAGTATATCTACTACACAGCAGTCCACAATGTTAATATGAGGCACTATAGTAGCATGGTACACATTTAAATGGGCCTTCATGTTCCCAAAGGTAATCTCCATTGTATGCAAGCATTTGCAGTAGCCAAGACTGGTCTACCAAGGATAACAGGAATTAGTGTTTTATTTTTGCAAGGGTCCATGTCTAAAACAAGAAAGTTAGCTAGATAATACAATTTGTCCACCCCAACTAAGACATCCTCTACCACACCCACAGGTTTTCTCTCAGACCTGTCAACCAGTTGGAGCACAACTGATGTAGGTGCAAGCTCCCCCAAACCTAGCTCCTCATACACTGAATAAGGGAGTAAGTTGACACTGGCCCCTAAATCCAAGAGGGCTTTTCCAATGGTGTGGTTTCCGATTATGTAAGGGATATTAGGTACCCCTGGGTCTTGTAATTTTTCAGGTGTGGCGATGGACAAAACTGACTCAACATGCTCAAAACTAAAAACTCTTTTAGACAAATTTACCCTCGCTTTTCTCTTTTGAGTGCAGAGGTCCTTTAAAAATTTAGCATAGGTAGGGACTTGCTTTTAAGACCTGAAAAGTACCACTTTTCACCCCTTAACTTAACCTTTGATTAGACCCATAGCCACCTAATAAGTCCTTGTTAAGTGTTTTATGTAGGTAGTACCCAGCAGTGAAATAAGGCTAGGAATCTTGCTAAAAAGCCTGTTTTGGCACCAGAAGTCGCTCAGAAGGATGAAGAATGAATCTAAACCTAAAAATGAGCCTCACGCAGTCCAACTGGGCTTCCCAAGACTCTACAACAACTTCTTGCGCAGATGATTGACTGAAGAGCTTCAGAAACATAAACTCGCGTAGCTCTTGCGAAGCTTAAGAATAGAACACCTCGCGCAGTCTCGCATAGTTCAAAGCAGACTTCTCTCAACCACGCGCAGTTCACTCAGAACGATTGAGAAGAGAGAGCTTCAGAAGACTCCTCGCGCAGCTATCGCCCAGTCACCGCCGGATGCAACTATTAGAAAAGAACTCCTCACGCAGTTCTCGCGCCATTCAAGAAGAATGCATCCTTGCGAAGGCAAAGCCACCCTCGCGAAGATCAGTTAAGACATGGAACCTCGCACAGTTCAGAACTCATCAAAGCCTCGTGAGGTAACTCGCGAAGCCCAGTGAAGATAAGTGCTAGCGAAGTTCTCACGCTATTCAAATCTATCTTCGAGAAGATCAACCTCGCGACTGCTTAAGCTCCAACCCCGTGACATCTGAGGCTCTGATGTCCACTCAACCTCGCGACTGCCTGAAGAGCAAACCAAGCCAGCCTCGCGAAGGCAGAAGCTTCAATTTCAAATCATCCTAGCGAAGAACAAAAGCTACCACGTGATAAGTCTAGGAAATAATGGCTACCTAGCGAAGCTCTGAACCTCAAACTTCCATCTCTTCAGCTGAGGACTTTCTGGGAATTTCCAGCGATTAGGGCACGCACTCTCATGCTCAAATCTCCATGCACGTGCCCCAAGGCATCCGAGGATCACTATTCGGCCACGTGGCATCGTTAAAATTAGGGTTTCCTAACCCTAATGCACCGCCACACCACTACTATAAATACCCACACTTAGCTTAGGTTTGGGGCGCTTAGACTTTCTTTTCTTTCTACATCCTGGAATAGCTAGGAACCCATCTCATTTCTGGGAGACCTGATCTGAGATTGTTTAGTTTTTCTTTTTGTAGTTGTAAGTAGTTTTCTTTTTCTTTTTCCTTCTCTCCATAGTCCAGCAGTTGCTGGCTATGTCTTTGTGTGTATTTTGAACTAGATTAATGGAAGTTCTGTAATAGGATCTGTACTTTGTGGGATTTGTGATTGAATGTGAGATTCTCTATGCAAGGCTGCTGCCTTGTGATCCCCCATTGCTTTGGCTGTATTTCAAGGCAATGGAGGACTGATTCTAAGGGCCACTCAGATCCAAGTGACCTGTGTGTCTGGGCTATCATGGTCCTATACAGCCTTAGCCCCACTACAGGACCCACTAGATCTGAAATCCCCATGGGAGCTTGAGCTGGTAGCCTTGTGACCATGGTGGTAGCAGTGATATTCTTGTTTTGTCTTGGGCTCCGTGAGTAGGATAACCTCTGGGATAGTCTGTGACCATTTAAGTGGACATATTATAGCCTTAAGGTGATTCTAATCCACCGATCCAAGATGGATCCTTCTTCTTTACACCTGAGCTTGTAAAAGCCTGGTGGGAGATTGTACAGAGGCAGACTCCCCTATATTTGTATAGATCCGCCATCAGATGTTGGATCTGATCGGGTTATAGAGATTGTAGGCTGGTGGCTGGACCATTGTAGCCTCACTTAAGCAATGGACAGCTAGATCGAGGGTTGTACTCAATCTCTTGCTGGTTCTATGTGTCTGGGCTATCATGGTCCTATACAGCCTTAGCCCCACATATAGAGCTTTAGAGGTTGACATTCCCTATGGATTCTTGAGCTGGTAGCCTAGATGAAATAGTGCCTGCAATGATTTACTGGTTATGTTTTGACCCATCCCTGGATAGTGGTTCCCCTATGGGATAATCTGTGACCATTTGAGTGGACAGGTTATAGCCTTATGGGTGGAATCATGGCAGAGTGATGGGTTGGATCCTTTCTCGTCAGTGGTGATAATGTAGCCACTGGATAGGATTTCTATAATATCAGATCTGAATCTGAGATACAAAATTCCTCTGATCTGGGTTCAATAACATACTTCTCACCCTTTTATATTTATTTTCTACACTCCATCCATCCTCTCAACCCTTTCTGTAGTCTAGACATTAGAATACTTAGAATAAGTGACCTTAAACTCCCCTCCTTTTAGGACTGCCAGATCTGTAGTCAGATCTGGAGGGACTACTAGAGATGGCTCCTCAGGAGCTGTAGATCACCATTCCCTGTGGGACAAACTCTTACTTATCAAAACTTGCTACAATGGACCCTGTATCTTGCAAGTCTAGGATTTCTTAGTTGTGCTGATTCCATCTCCTGTTTTACTCTTTCTTTGATTTTCAAATGACTTTCACCACCAACCAATAAAGTAAGCACACACTCAGAAACCCGCCAACAGTGGGTAACAGACCAGCAGAGGCAATTTCCACAGATGATGCAAATGATCATGATAGTGAAGTTGTGGGACCACAAAGCCATGAAGTGCCTGCCACCTTGCAGCAGGAGAAAAATAATGAGGTTGTAGTTGAGCCGCAGCAGGGAGAAAAACATGAAAAAAGAAAGAAACTGAAGTTTAGTCATGGGCTAGCAGCTGAGGAACTAGCAGAACCTCAGCTGCCATTTCCTCAGGCTTTGGATGGTCTTATCCCTTTTGATAAAGGGAATGCCCAAATGGAGGAAATGATGGAGACCTTCAGGCAGGTGAAAATCAATTTACCCCTGCTTGAGGCAATGAAACAAGTCCCAGCCTATGCAAAGTTCCTAAAAGACCTCTGCACCCAAAAGAGAAAGGCTAGAGGCCATGTGTCCAAAAAGGTCTTTGCAACTGATACAGTGAATTTCGTATTTAACATATCAATGCCTGAGAAGTTGTAAGATCCAGGGGTATCTACTATTCCCTGCGTAATTGGAGACCATACAATTGGAAAAGCCCTTTTAGACCTTGGAGCCAGTGTTAACCTGTTGCCATACAGTGTATATCTGCAACTAGGTTTGGGGGAGCTGAAAGATACCCCCATTGTGCTAATGATGGCTGATAGATCTGAGAGGAAACCTCTGGGAATGGTTGAGGATGTCTTGGTGGGAGTGGATAAGTTTTTCTACCCTACCGACTTCTTAGTGTTGGACATGGGGTGCAGCAATAGCCCAAATCCTATACCTGTTATATTGGGCAGGCCTTTCTTGGCCACTGCCAATGCCTGCATCCAATGCACGTCTAGAGTAATAGAGGTAACTTTTGGACATATGAAAGTTGAGCTGAATGTGTACAACAGTGCAAAGTACCCTCAGATGGACAATGAGGAGAGCTTTGCAGTGGATGTACTAGACTAAATTGTGGAAGAGGAATTGCCCACTCTGCTGGAGTGGGGCAACATTGTCAGGAATTTAGTTAAAATTTGGGACATGGTGGAGGAAGAGAACCCAGATGGGGGATCAAAAGACATGACCATATCGAAGTTTTCTGTGGGCTCAGTGCAGCATTCCAGTTGAAAACCTACATTGCTACCTCTTCCTCCAACCTCCAATGCACCAATTTTGTCGTCCGCCCAACAAGCCCCTGATCTGGAACTCAAGAAGCTTCCAGAAACATTAAAATATGCCTTCCTTGAGAAAGGTGATAAGCTTCTTGTGATTATCTCTTCCTCCCTTACCAATGAGCAGGAAGAGGAATTACTAACAGTTTTGAGGAAGCACAAGAAGGCAATTGGTTGGACCATTGCCGATCTGGAAGGAATAGATGCATCAATCTGCATGCATAGGATTCATCTTGAGGAGGGAGCACTACCCTCCAGGGAAATACAGAGGAAGTTAAATCCTCACATGCAGGAAGTGGTCCTTAAGGAAATCATTAAATTGCTAGATGCAGGGGTGATTTACCCCATCTCTGATTCTCATTGGGTTGCACCTATCCAGGTGGTGCCCAAGAAATCAACATAACGATGATTAAGACCCCCGAGAGTTGAGGCCAGCCAGGGCAACCACTGGCTGGAGAGTGTGCATTGATTATAGGAAGCTCAACTTTAAAACCAGAAAGGACCATTTCCCACTCCCCTTCATTGATTAAATTTTGGACAAATTGGCTGGAAAAGCTTTTTACTGTTTTCTTGATGGGTACTCAGGGTACAACCAAATCCCTGTGCATCCTTAAGACCAAGAGAAAACCACCTTTACCTGTCCTTTTGGCACCTTCGCTTACAGAAGGATGCCTTTTGGACTTTATAATGCGCCAGCCACTTTTCAAAGGTGTATGTATGCCATATTCTCTGATATGATTGATAAGTTTTTAGAGATTTTATGGATGATTTCTCTGTCTATGGGGACAGCTTTGGCCAGTGTCTACAACACCTCAGCCTAGTTTTGCAAAGATGTGAGGAAACCAATTTGGTTTTAAGCTGGGAAAAGAGCCACTTCATGGTAACACAAGGCATTGTGTTGGGCCATGTAGTCTCTAAAGAAGGGCTTGAGGTAGACAAGGCCAAAGTGGACCTCATTGCCAATTTTCCCCCTCCAAAAATAGTCAAGCAAATCAGATCTTTCCTGGGGCATGCGGGATTTTATAGGGGGTTCATCAAGGACTTCAACAAAATTGCTAAGCCATTGTGCCACCTGCTCTGCCAGGATGTGCCCTTTGACTTTTCTGCTGAATGTCTTAAGGCTTTTGAAACATTGAAAATCTGCCTCACCTCTGCTCCTGTGCTCCAAACACCAAACTATACACCCTACCTTTTGAGCTGATGTGTGATGCATCGGACTTGGTAATAGGTGCTGTTTTGGGCCAAAGAAAAGATAAACTGCCTGTGGTCATTGCTTATATCAGCAAATCACTTGCTGAAGCTCAGCTGAACTATACCACAACTGAGAAAGAGCTTCTAGCAGTGGTTTATGCTGTTGTCAAATTTAGAGCCTACCTACTAGGATCTAAAACTTTAATCTTCACTGACCATTCGACATTGAAGTACCTACTGTCCAAGAGAGATGTTAAGCCTAGGCTGATTAGATGGATACCCCTGCTACAGGAGTTTGACATTGAAATCAAGGACAAAAAGGGTGTGGAGAATGTGGTGGCTGACCACTTGTCCAGAATTATCTTGGAGAAATGCCTGGATGGCCCTACAAATGATGCCTTCCCTGATGAGCAATTATTTGCCATCCAATCCTTAGTCCCTTGGTTTTTACACATTGTCAATTATCTAGTTATAGGAAAGATTCCTCCCCACTAGACCAAAATGGATAAAGACCTGTTCTTCTCAAGGGTCAATTGTTTTTTCTGGGAGAAACCTTGCCTATACAAGTACTGTGCCGACCAGATCATCCGAACATGTGTTCCCGAAAGTGATATCTCCAGTATTCTGGCCATGTGCCATGAAAATGCCTGTGGAGGCCACTTTAGTGGGAGAAAAACAGCTGACAAGGTCCTACAGTGTGATTTTTACTGGCCATCCTTATTCAAGGATGCATACACACACTACAAGGCATGTGAGAGATGTCAGAAATTAGGAGGGCTGTCCAAAAGAAATTCAATGCCGTTACAGCCCATCCTTGTTGTAGAACTGTTTGATGTATGGGGAATAGACTTCATGGGCCCCTTTCCTCCCTCTAATGGTTACCACTTCATCTTAGTGGCAGTGGACTATGTTTCCAAATGGGTAGAAGCCATTTTCACAAGAACCAATGATAACCAGGTGGTTCTCAAATTTGTAAAGCACAACATTTTCTCAAGATTTGGAACCCCTAGAGCTATTATCAGTGATGGGGGTAGCCATTTCTGCAACAGGAATTTCGAGAGCTTGCTCAAGAAATATTCTGTGACCCATAGGATTGCTACTCCCTACCACCCACAAACAAGTGGGAAAGTTGAAATTTCCAAATAGGGAGATTAAGCACATCCTTGAGAAAACAGTTACGACTGACAGGAAAGATTGGGCTGAGAAACTGGATGATGCACTATGGGCCTATAGGACTGCCTATAAGACTCCCATTGGAATGTCCCCATTCAGACTGGTATATGGCAAGGCCTGCCACCTCCCAGTAGAGTTATAAAACAAGGCCTATTGGGCCATTAAGAATTTGAACATGGACCTAACTTATGCTGGTCATCACAGGTCATTACAACAGTTGGAATTGGATGAGCTGAGGATGGATGCTTACACCAATGCCAGGATCTACAAGGAACGAGCTAAAGCTTTCTTCGACAAGGGATTGCTGAGAAAAAGCCTCGAACCGGGTGGTAAGGTTTGGTTATTCAACTCCAAACTAAAATTCTTTCCTGGCAAATTAAAATCCAGATGGGAAGGTCCCTATGTTGTCTTGAATGTTTCCCCATCTGGTGCTGCGGAAGTCAAGGATCCCAAATCTGGGAGGAACTTCAAAGTGAATGGTCAGAGGCTTAGGCCTTGCATTGAACAACCTGCTGATCCTATGAGCACTATTCATTTTCATGGGACCCCTATATCTACCTGACCAGCAGATTGTGTCCATGTTGTACTATACTACTTTTGTTTCTACCTTAAGTTCTAGGAAATTTTAGGGGTTATGTGGAGTTTGATATTGTTGAGCTTGATAGAGTTTATGTGGGATCGGTATGATTTATTCTTCTTGTTCTGTGAATTGCTGATTTTCAAATTTGAATGCATATTATGTGAATATTTGTGATGAGTAGGCTGCACTAACTATAGTGCCCCTGTTTGACACTAGGCCCTCGCGCATTTCGAATTGTGATTTGGGAAGACTCGCGCAATTCGCATAGACCATTTCTTTCGCTGTCGCGAGTTTCAATGCTGTAGAATCTCTCGCACACTTCCAACTCTAACTCCCATAATCGTGCGATTCTAATATCTCGTGATCCCCTTACCCAGCTGCGCGAGTCTAATGCATTTGTCATTTCCCACGCTGACTGCTGGGACTTGATGTTTCCCAACTCACTCTTAATTAATTGATGTTATTCAATAGTTTCATCTTCCACCATCCTCGCCTTTAAATACACAGGGAGGCCCTGTTCATCTTCATCGCATCCTATCTCCTCTCACCCTAGCGGTCCTTCCCTAATCCTAATCATGGTAGATGACAAGCCAAATGCGCTGCCTAACAAGTTTTACTCGATGTGGTTGGACCCGCCGCCACCTAAAGAGCCGGATCCCCTCCAACCCCTCTGGGATGAATATGAGAAGGTTCTGCAAATCCTTGCCAAGGAGAAGGAGGAAGAGCTTCAGCCGCAGAAGAAGAAGCAAAAGACAAAGCCATCCCCTGCCCCCTCCACTCCATCCCCTCCCCCACCTTCTCAACCCCCTCACCCCTGATCCCTCTCCCCTTTCCTCCTCCGCTTTTGTAATTTTCTTTTAATCTTAATGAAATTTTCCTTTTCTGATATGTTGTACAGTTTTCTATTCTTGGTTACTTTGTTTCTTGTTCTGGTCTTTTATGCTGCAATAACTCTGCTGCACAGACACCTTTGAACTAGTGAGGACACTGCTTCTCATAGGTTTGGGGGTGTGCCAGGCAGACCCTGCCAATGGAATAGCTAACATAAGTGCAGCTGACTCATCTGAGCAATATGGAAATGGACCTCTGTTCACTTAGGAATCATGAGAATAAGAAGTTTAAAATTTTTGCAAACTTTTGACATTATAAACTTCTAATACTCCACATTTCCATGATAATATCACCAAGGAAACTCACTTGTATCAGCACTCAGTGAATCAGTAGAGAGAGAAAAAGGTGAGGACATACTTAAAAGTTCAAAGGAAGACCATAACCAGTGAG
Source organism: Chloranthus sessilifolius (assembly GCA_021018995.1). Lineage (NCBI taxonomy): Eukaryota > Viridiplantae > Streptophyta > Magnoliopsida > Chloranthales > Chloranthaceae > Chloranthus > Chloranthus sessilifolius. Next base: position 52,184,389 of record CM037594.1, read on the forward strand.
AATTGGGCCTATATAAAAAAATTTCCATCTTTTGAGGAGTAACCAAGGCAATCCCTTCTAGTTCTAAAGATGGAGTCCTTTGTGCTCACTAGAAGTTAGGTAGTTCAAGTTGAAACAACCATGAGAACTCATGAGACTGAGGAAAGGATCAAGGCCTTCTCTTGGACAGTTTGAGCCTAATAAGACCAACCCTTAAGTAACCGCCCTTGTCCATACCCCCTTTGAGCTTTAAATCCTAAATTTCTTCAAAATACACCTGAGTACTTGAACCTGAACCTATGAACCTGCTTTAGCCTACCCTCACTCTGAGAATTCAGAAGGTAAAGGAGAAAAAGTTGAAGATGGACTAGCTATGGTCAACAGTAGGTGAATGGAAAAGAAATACCTCAAATCTGACAGTATGATAATTGGGAGCATGGTGGCATTTCTGAAAAGTAAAAACAAAAAAATAAAAAAAAAATCAAAAAATTCCACAAGATGGAAACAAAAATAACAATGAAGAGAAGTAAGGGAGGAGTCAAGAGGAACTTTCATTGGAAAATCAAAATCAAGAAGAGAAACTGATCACTTCAAATATGAAAATCTCAAAGAAGATGAAAGGAGCTAAATTCAAGAAGGTGAAGTCATGAATCACCTCTGTCACCTACTGATTTCTCAATTTTGAACCCCTTCTCAACCCTCCATTCTTTCAACCCCACTCCATAAGCCACATTACAGCCCAGTTAAAAGCCCTTGTGATCCAAAAGTTGAGTGAGTTGTCATGTGAAGATAAAGAGTTATCCAATCTATGGTGAGGAACTGCCAATGATGTCAGCACTTAAGAACTCTGCCTATGCTCATGCTTACAGACCCACTTAGGGGATGTAACTGCTCTTGAGCCTGTGAGAGAATGAACCCCTCAACAAAACCCTTATGAGAGTATGCCCTACAAAATTTTTGGGTCTAAACTTGAATGCATTATGTATGACCTTAACCTAATTTTTGACCTAAGGATAAGTTCAGTGCTGGCACACACTAGTGCTGTTTTTGGTGATTGTAAACTAACTGGAAATGCTGTGCAATCATGAAGAGTTTATACTATTTAAGTTACTGTGCAACCAATGAATTATATTTCTTTTATACTTAATGATGCAAGAGTAAACTAAGTCTGCCCCTTGATTGCTCATTGGATGATATTGCACTTTTGTTAACTATTTCATTGAAGAAGTTTGTGGGTGTCTTCACTGAAAACTGTCAGGAGACTTCACTCCTCCACTAGGGATCACCTAGGGGTTTAAAAGGCTTGGTACATATGCTAAATGTATCCGTGCTCCCTACGAAAGTGGCATTTAACTTTTATATTAGGTTTAATGTAGCTTTGCTAAGGGACTAGCAAAGATTAGGTTTGGGGGTGTGTTAAGACCTGAAAAGTACTACTTTTAACCCCTTAACTTATCCTTTGATTAGACCCATAGCCACCTAATAAGTCCTTATTAAGTGTTTTATGTAGGTAGTACCCAGCAGTGAAATAAGGCCAGGAATCTTGCTAAAAAGCCTATTTTGGCACCAAAAGTCCCTCAGAAGGATGAAGTCTGAATCCAGACCTGAAAATGAGCCTCGCGCAGTCCAGCTAAGCTTCCCAAGACTCTACAACAACTTCTCGCACAGATGATTGACTGAGGAGCTTCAGAAACATAAACTCGCGTAGCTGTCGCACAGTCGCCACGGGATGCAATTATCATAAGAGAACTCCTCGCGCAGTTCTCGCGCAATTTAAGAAGAAAGTGTCCTTGCGAAGGCAAAGCCACCCTCGCGAAGATCAGTTAAGATATGAAACCTCGCACAGTTCAGAACTCATCAAAGCCTCGCGAGGTAACTCGCGATCCCCAGTGAAGATAAGTGCTCGCGAAGTTCTCGCGCTATTCAAATCTATCCTCACGAAGATCAACCTCATGACTGCTTAAGCTCCAACCCCACGACATCTGAGGCTCTGATGTCCACTCAACCTCGCGACCGCCTGAAGAGCAAACCAAGCCAACCTCGCGAAGGCGGAAGCTTCAATTTCAAATCATCCTAGCGAAGAATAAAAGCTACCACGCGACAAGTCTGGGAAACAATGGCTACCTAGCGAAGCTCTGAACCTTAAACATCCATCTCTTCAGCTGAGGACTTTTTAGGAATTTCCAGCGATTAGGGCATGCACTCCCAGGCTCAAATCTCTGTGCATGCCCCCCAAGGCATCGGAGGATCACTATTCGGCCACGTGGCATCGTTAAAATTAGGGTTTCCTAACCCTAATGCACCGCCACACCACTGCTATAAATACCCACACTAAGCCTAGGTTTAGAAGCTTAGACTTTCTTTTCTTTCTGCATCCTAGAATAGCTAGGAACCCATCTCATTTCTGGGAGACCTGATATGAGATCGTTTAGTTTTTATTTTTGTAGTTGTAAGTAGCTTCTTTTTCTTTTTCCTTCTCTCCATAGTCCAGCACTTGCTGGGTATGTATTTGTGTGTATTTTGAACTAGTTTAATGGAAGTTCTGTAATAGGATCTGTATTTAGTGGGATTTGTGTTTGAATGTGAGATGCTCTATGCAAGGCTGCTGCCTTGTGATCCCCCATTGCTTTGGCTGTATTTCAAAGCAATGGAGGACTGATTCTAAGGGCCACTCAGATCCAAGTGACCTGTGTGTCTGGGCTATCATGGTCCTATACAGCCTTAGCCCCACCATAGGACCCACTAGATCTGAAATCCCCATGGGAGCTTGAGCTGGTAGCCTTGTGACCATGGTGGTAGCAGCGATATTCTATTTTTGTCTTGGGCTCCGTGAGGAGGATAACCTCTGGGATAGTCTGTGACCATTTATGTGGACAGATTATAGCCTTAGGGTGATTCTAATCCACCGATCCAAGATGGATCCTTCTTCTTACACCTGAGCTTGTAGAAGCCTGGTGGGAAATTGTACAGAGGTAGACTCTCCTACATTTGTATAGATCTGCCATTAGATGTTGGATTTGATCTGGTTATAGAGATTGTAGGTTGGTGACTTGACCATTGTAGCCTCACTCAAGCAATGGACAGCTAGATCGAAGGTTGTACTTAGTCTCTTGCTGGTTCTTTGTGTCTGGGCTATCATGGTCCTATGCAGCCTTAGCCCCACATATAGAGCTTTAGAGGGTGAGGTTCCCTATGGATTCTTGAGCTGATAGCCTAGATGAAATAGTGCCTGCAATGATTTACTTGTTGTGCCCATCCCTGGATAGTGGTTACCCTATGGGATAATCTGTGACCATTTGAGTGGACAGGTTATAGCCTTAAGGGTGGAATCATGGTAGAGTGATGGGTTGGATCCTTTCTCCTCAGTGGTGATAATGTAGCCACTGGACAGTATTTCTATAACATTAGATCTGAATCTGAGTTATAAAACTCCTCTGATCTGGGCTCAATAACATACTTCTCACCCTTTTATATTTATTTTCCACACTCCATCCATCCTCTCAACCCTTTATGTAGTTTAGACATTAGAATACTTAGAATAAGTGACCTTAAACTCCCCTCCTTTTAGGACTGCTAGATCTGTAGTCAGATCTGGAGGGACTACTAGAGAATGGATCCTTTGGAGCTGTAGATCACCTTTCCCTGTGGGACAAATTCTTACTTATCAAAACTTGCTACAATGGACCCTGTATCTTGCAGGTCTAGGATTTCTTAGTTGTGTTGATTCCATCCCATCCCCTGTTTTACTCTTTCTTTGATTTTTAAATGACTTTCACTACCAACCAATAAACTAAGCACACACCTAGAAGTCCGCCAACACTTGCTTAATGGCATCAAGCAAGGGCAAGTTGATCCAAACTTACTTGAAAGTCTTAAGTATTTCCTCCATCTGAGCATTCCCTTTATCAAGAGGGGTTGGGCCAGCAAGAGCTTTAGGAAATGACAGCTGTGGCACTGCTGGTGCCACTGCTACTAGCCTACTGCCATCATGGTCATATTTTTTTATTTTTCTTTTATCTTCATTTATTTCTTTATGTTGGGGCTCAATATCAGCCCCATTATTTTGCCCTAGCTGATCCACAGCAGGGGACACAAGCATTGGCTCCTTGTTACTAACAATCCTTTTATTTTAAATTTCAATTTCTGTGACCTCCTATTCACTGCCCACTAAATTGTCAACCACCCTGCCACTCCTAAGGGTAGTTATGGCATCAACATACTCATGGTTAAAGGGTGTTTCTCCAAGCAAGAGATGCCCTTTTGAATTGGATAGGGGCTGACAAGACAATTTTCCTTCCTCCCTCCTGTTAAGAGCATTACAGATCTGACTAAGTTGATCCTCAATATTTTTTATGCTCTATCCATGAGAATTGACAATCTGCACCAAGCTCCCCAAATTCTGCATTGAAGCCATCATCTGCTTTTCAAACGAAGAGGACCTGGGCTATTATGAGGGCAGAGCTAACTGGTTAGACTGTGGGGGGCAGGTAAGAGGAAATTCTGCCTTGGTGGGTAACCTTGAGTAAACTGGTGCTGGGATCTGTAGGGAGCTACCATTTGCAGCTACTGGGGTTGAGGATATGAGTCTTGTCTCCATCTCAGATTTGGGTGGTTCCTCCAAGAATACCCAGCAGGCTGCTGCCCAAACGTTTGAGCTACATTGGCATGCTGCATAACAAAATTAAGAAATTGGTTGGCAAATGGACAATCATGAATAGAATGTGTAGGGAATTGGCATATCAGACATGCCTCCACCTGTGCAACCATCCAAGGCTGCATCACATTCATCAATTTGTCAAACTTCGAGCGCAGGTTGTCCACCTTCCTCTCTAGATCACCTTGCACCTTCACTTCATATATTCCACCTTTAGGGGTGGCGTCTTTCACCATCTTAGCTGGAATCTGACTATCATTGCATGACAGAGACTCCTGCTGCATGGAATTCTCCCCTATTATGTCAAACAGCTCCCAAGCTTTCTCAGTTGTCTTGTGGAGGTAGCTACCACCACAGGAAGCATCCATCATATCCCTGCTCTTAGCATTAATTTCTTGACAAAATACTTGGACAAGCTGTCACATTGGGATTTGGTGGTGGGGGCATTATTTTAACATCTCTTGAAATCTTTCCCAAGCTTCATTAAAATTCTCACTTGAGGATTGAGTGAATGACAAAATTTTTGTCCTCATCTGGCTTGTTTTGTTCATAGGGAAAAACTTTGCCAAGAACTTGGTTTAAAGGTCACTCTATGACTGTATGATGTTGACTGAGAGTTTTGATGTCCATGTGTTGGCTTTGTCCTTTAATGAAAAAGGAAAAAGCCTCAATTTAGTGGCCTCAAGCCCCAAGCCAGCAATGCTGAAGGTAGTGTAAAGTGCTAAAAACTGGTCAATATGCTTGTAGGGATCTTCTTTACTCAGCCCATGAAATAAAGGCAGCATACTGATGGTGGAGGATTTAATTTAATAGTTCCCCTCAACAGAGGGAAATTGAATGCAAAAGGGAGAGGTGTACTCCCCAGGTGCATTGTATTCTTTCAATGTCTTCTGCCTCTCAGCCATAGTAGCTGGTTCAGTCTCAATTGCAGGGCTTTGTGTGGTGTGTCTAAGTCTAAGGATCCTTTCCACCTCTGAATTTGGGGGTTCCAAGTCAGGGTTTAAGGGCCTTCTTCCTAGCATACACTCACCAACAGTAATGAAAATGCTTACAAGCACACAGAAAGAATTTCAAAAAAAAAAATGTAATAACTACACCGATTTACACGAAACAAAATAACAGGGGATTCAACATAAATGGCATGAGATTTAGGGGAAAGAAAGTGCAAACAGAGCTAACTACACTCCACTTGCAGCTCTAGCTTTTCCCTTCTTCTGCTGTCTATTACTGCAAAATTCTATAAAGAATCAGTAGTACTTTAATTCTAAATTAAACACAAGTACAAATAATTTGTTAATCTACTAAAAAGAATTTCTAAGTTATAGCACAACTCAGGTCTACTAAAATGATCAATATCCCCTGTAGTGGTGCCAAAAACTTGTTGGAGTTTTTTCAGATGCTTGCTGCTAACTTTATTTGAATACAGTGATAAGAATGTGTTAGTAAAAATAATTCAAAGGTGGACTGAAAAACACAAAATGGCAAGTCAAAAAAATACACAGTCTTGCAAGATACAGGGTCCATTGTAGCTAGTTTTGATAAGTAAGAGTTTGTCCCACAGAGAAATTGATCTAGAACCCAAAATGAGCTATAATAGTAGACCTCCAAATCTGGCTACAGATCTGACAATCCTAAAGAAAGGGAGTTGGGTGTCACGACTACACTAAATTAATCCTAAAAATAGAGAAATAGAACATAGCCCTATCCTAAAGAAGGGTTTAGAAGAAGATGGTGGTAGTGTGTGCCAAAATAAAATACAAAAATTATGAGAACTAAGTAGGTTGAGCTAGAGTTAATGATACAGTAATGTAACTCAGATTTAGTCTGTCTCTGCAGTGCTCCTTGCTGAGACGCCATTAATAGCCTTAACAAGGTATAAGCTCCCAGTTTAACCCATGTCATTTGGGGTGCTCTTAGGGCTATACTTTGTCCACTATAATGGTCTTAGGGTATCCGATAGAGTCTGTCAAATCCCATTAGTTAAACCAAAAATTTGCTAGTCTAATCTAGAAGAGTGGGCTGATCATTTCTACAGCCACTAGACAAGCTCTAGCCATGAATACTATTACAACACTATGTAATGCCAGTGCTACAAGCTCCCTAGATCTGCGTGCAGGCCTGGCTAACATCCATAGGTATTCCAACCCATAAGATCCTAAGTGCTTTGCTAAGGCTTACTGCTCACTAGTGCCCGTAAAAAGGACCATGCAACAGGTTGAATAAGGCCTTTAGCTCAGCTAGTCATTGCTACAAATAGCCTGCAATGACTCAGCCTCAAGCTGAAATTACTATAAGAGAACAGATCTAACATCTGATATCGATTAGGTAGAACAGAGGGGAGCCAATTACTGTATAAACCTCCTCACGAGGCTCTAGAAGCTCATGTATAGGGGAGAAGAATCCTTCTCAAACATGTGGATGGACACAACCTTAGGGCTATACTCTGTCCACTTGAATGGTCACAAGGTATCCCATTGGTCTGTCCATCTCACAGAGGCCTGAGAAAGAATATGAAAACTGCTGCAACCACGATGGTTTGCAGGCCTTCGAGCTCCCTGAATCTCACTATAGATCCACCATTACTTTCCATGTGTCCATCAAACCAAGGGAAATCAGATGGTAAATAATAGACCTACTAGAAACTTAATGGGCTAGTCCCAAATACATGGATCTTATAGACATCTAAAGAAATCATAAGATCGATAGATTTGATTAAGTAATAAAATAGCAGTTCATTGATAATAGCAAAGCTTATAATAAACTGTCTCCTTGCTGCAACCCATACACAACTGATCATCCAAGATCCCAATGTATACAAAAATCTATTACAAGACTGAAACAAAGCTAGACCTAGCTGCCTACAGGGGGATTAGCCAGCAAGTGCTGAGCTAAGAGAGAAGAGAAAGAGGAAAAAGAAGTAATCAAACCCTAACCCTAACCTGCTAGAGCTCTCAGTCGGCAGAGGATGAAGGAAAGATGAAAATAATAAGCTCTAAGTATAGCTTATATACTTTATCAAAATGGCCTTGACTGTAAAGAGCTTAACCCTAATTTTTTTAGCAGACGTGGCACTGTTACAACCCTTGAATGCCTTGAGATGTGTGCTTCAAAATCTACACCTCAGGAAGTGTGCCCTAGCCTTGGAAAATTCCTAAAAGATTCCTGAGTTAAGACTGAGAAGTGGAGTGCCCGCGCTTCGCGGGGCTGGCAGCTATTTTAGTTCACTCACGCAGTTGCTTCACTTTCGAGGAGCTGACTTTGGCTGATAGGAAGGGGTCATTCGCACAATAAACCTTTAGTGAATCGCGCAGATGGCTTACAAGTCATAGTGCTGTCATGGAGCTGATCTAGAGAGCCAGGGTGTTTCGCGCAGTAGAGCTTCAGGAGCTCTCTCTCGCTAAGTACTCGGGCAGGTGGGCTCCTGCGCTCGCGTACTAACTTGTAATGCTCTAGAGTGTGCGAGATCTGTTTGAAGGGGAATTCTGGGTGCCTCTCTTCCAGGGCCACGTGAGAACTCCGAGAGGTGACTTTTTGTTCTCTATGCATATGGGCTCGCTGTGTTCCTCGCACGGCTGCTTTGAGGCTTGATCTCCGTGAGAGCTTCACGACTATGAATTCTGAAGGTTTTACATCGTGAGGTCTTTGCGATGTCTTTATGGCTCTCTTATTGACTACAAAGTGTATCTGCGTGAGTGCTTCTTCCATTACATCTTTAGCTTCACGAGGAAGCTCCTCAACTTTGTGAGGTCTATTCCTTGACAGTCTGCTGCACTAGACTTTCTGCTGTTATAGTATCCTCCTTTCTCACCTAACTTCAGTCATCTGCTAGACTTTAGGTCAATGATGATCAACAATAGTGAGTCACTATAGTGAGGACTACTGATAAGTAGTGAAAAATACCATTTTTCACCCCTAAACACGAGCCTTGAAAGACCCTTGAGAGGACTAAAAAAGTGCTTTAGTGTTCATATTGTAGCTAAACCAAAAAGACAGGTCCAAATCCGAAAACCATCCTAAAATGATCAAAAAGCTGACAACGCATGTCAAGCTCAAAGAGGGAGTGAAGAAATAGCCTCAGCAATGGCTAGAAAGGTCCTAAAAGAGCAAGAAAAGACCTGAAGAAGAAGAATGGAAGCTAAAGCTCAATTCGCAAAGAATCTCTTCAATTCGCAAAGAACCTGAAACTTTGCGAAGAAGGAATAAACCTCAAACAAGGTTTACGAAAGGTAGCAGAACTGTTCGAATAGAAGAATGACCTTTGCGAAAAGAAGAAAAGTTTAATTCGAACAGAACTGAAACCCCACGAAAAGAGCTTCAGGAGCCAAATTACTTTGCGAAAAGACCCTTAAACTCGCGAAATGGCATACTGGGATTTATGACCACTTTGAAGGGCATTTCAAGAACTCTGACGCCGCCTAATGTAATTAAAAGCCCAGAGACATTCCTAAGATTCCAAGCACAAACCAAAGGCATATTCATTCCACGTGAAAACCCAAAGATGAAATCACTTATGTGAACTTCTAGAAGCTCAAACAGACTTTTGAATTCCCATAACAGAATTGATGCTTCTAACGCCTGATTGGCTGAACCAGATCAGAGCATTTTCATTGGCCAGAACAGATCTGGATCCCCGTGCTCAACGGCCATTGGGCAATCCAGATCTGAGCACTTCTGATTGGTCAACTCAGCCTTGTGCAAGATAGAGGGAAAGCTATAAATTGAGAAGACATTTGCCCAATTGGGGCATCCAGATTTTAGAGTTTTCATCTCTGTTTCCCCCATTCCGGTCAGAAAGCTCATCTGAACCCCCTGTAATCCCTTCTTGTAGTTTACCTTTGAGAGCCATTGTGAGTGATTTGTACTTCCAAGTTCGGATTCAAGACTGTAAGTCTGAGGGCTCTCTAAGAAGCTCGGATCAGAAGTCCGAGGGCTCTTAAGAAGCTCAGAATTGTAATTTTGATTTTAAAAGGTTGTCAGAATTTGTGTCTTCTCCATTGAGTCATGTCGAGGGTTCCAATGTTCACCTTAGTGCATTAGACTTCTTTAGATTCACTCATCCGCATGCAACTTCCCTTAATTCATCAATTTCCGTGTAATTAGCTTGGTAACCTAATTCTAGCAAGATTTACAAAGTGATGTTCATGTTTAACTAAAGAATAGGCCACAAATCTATTGATGATCTCGTGACCATTTAAGTGGATGATCATAGCCATAAGTCTAAACCTATTCCTTAATTCGATTTATTTCTCTTACATCCGTGGCCGTAGCCGATGAAGATTGAATCGCCTGCTGAACTGCAGATTCTCCATTAAAATTCGTGAGGCTAAAGTACATGAAGCTATTATTTTGCATTTGTCTTATTTTAAACATCTCCCCAACTCGGATCTGGATCATGTAGTTAGTTCTTTTCTTTATTTGCTTATAGTTAAATGTGTGACAATCCAACACTCTCTTTTATCTATGCTTTATTTTAGATAATTATAGTGCCAGACCGGTAGCACGATCTGGAGGTTTATCTCTCGCTTTAGACAAACTTCTGTGGACGATCTTGAAATACTTACTTTTAAAACTTGCTAATTGGCCACGATCTTGTGCCAGTGTTAGCCCCAATGTGCTGATATCCCTTTCATAAGTTAACATCCATATAACCTAGCATTCTTTAATTCTTTAATTTTTGATTCATAATGCACACAATTATGGCACACTTGGAGCGACAACAAGTTTTTGGCGCCGTTGCCGGGGAAGTTTGTTCTAAAATAGATAGACCTATGTTTATTTTCATTTATTTATCAATCATTTATTAATTTTGTTGTTATTTTTATGCAGCGTACAGCTGTCTCCCGTTAAATTCAGAAGGAAAGGAAAGTTCTTAAATAGACAGGTTTGCTGTACCAAACTCTCTCTGAGTTGTATGTTTGGCAGAACCTCAATCTCGAGATTCTCCGTTAAATTCAGTAGTTGAAAGACTCCTAAGAAACCGGCATACATCACACACATCTGCTGAAATGGGTGACGAACAGAGATTGGTAAGAGACTACTTTGCCCCTGGTGGTTATAATTCCCCATTTTGCATTCAATTTCCCACAGTGGAGGGAAATTATGAAATTAAGTCCTCCACCATCCAAATGTTGCCTTCATTCCATGGATTGAGTAAGGAAGACCCTTACAAACACATTGATGAATTTCTGGCTTTATGCACAACATTTAACATAGTCGAATTTGGGTCTGAGGCAACCAAGCTTAGGCTCTTTCCTTTTCATTAAAGGACAAAGCTAGAGCATGGTTATCTATGTTAGCACCAAACAAAGATCACATCATGGAATGATTTGCAATGTCAATTTTGTCAAAATATTTCCCAATGACTAAAACCAGCCAACCGAGACAAAGCATCATCTCTTTCTCCCAAAACTCAATCAAACTTTCCATGAAGCATGGGAAAGGTTTAAAGAATCTAAGGCAATGCCCTCACCATCAAATTCCTAAATGGCTGGTTCAAAGCTTCTATCAAGGAACCGATCAAGGGCAAGAACATGGTGGATGCCTCTTGTGGAGGTACCTACTTGCAGAAAATATTGAAGAGGTTTTGGACCTCTTTGAGGTGATTGGAGAAAATTCAACCCACAGAATCTCCGCCAAGGGACACCGAGAATCCAGCTAGGATGAATAATCCCCAATTCACAAGAGGGAAAGTTTATGAAGTCAATGAGTCGGAAAGGAAAGTGGATAATTTGACCACAAAATTTGATAGACTGATGGACTCATTTAAAGCTCCAAATGGGTCAAGAGTAGAGGAGGCATGTCTGATATGCCCCCACACTCATTCCATTGATCAATGTCCTTCTCGCATCACAATTTCCGAACTCATGATGGAACAAGCTCATGCACTCTTATGGATGATGCAATCGAATGACTACCCATGGAGATCTCATCCTAATCTCGTGGAATCGAAATTAACAGCAAAGAAGCAAATTTCAAAATCAATTACCTTTCAAACCCGCTCACCATATCGTAGAATTTTTATAATAAATCAAATTTTCAAGACCTAACCAACAACAAGCCATGCAAAGCACGCACCAGCCCTGCCCTCCTAGATCCCTCGACCTTTGAAGAGCGTGTCTTGAGTTCACTTCAAAATCTTGAACTTGTCTCGTGATCGTGAACCTTCACAATGAGCATTAAAAATTGAAGAAACTCGGGCCAACTCTCAAATTCATTGGCTAAGAGAGAAGAGGGTAACTACTACCAACTCGTGAACAATCCTAAGGGACAGTTCATGGTTGGAGAATCCTCAAATGGCCATGAGGAAATCAAAGGACTACTTTGAGAAGTGGAAGAATAATAAACAACAAAGGTAGTGAAGAGGAAAAAAGATGAAGAACAAGTGCAGAACAACAATTTGGATAGCAATATGGCTATTGATTTACATCGAAAATTCAAAAAATGAAAAATGTAAAAATAACAAAATTGTTGAAAAAGATGAGGAGGAGAAATTTGTTCCTCACCTCCCATTTCCCCATGCAATGAAGTTTCTCCTTTTGACAAAGGAAACACAAAAATTGAGGAAATGATGGAGACATTCAAGCAAGTTAAAATTAATCTACCTCACTTGATGCAATCAAAGTCCTCGCTATGCAAAATTTCTCAAAGAGGTGTGCACCCACAAAAGGCAATCTAGGATACATTTATCCAAGAAGGCCTTTCTTTGTGGAGAAAATCAACCAAGTGCTATCCATTGCAACACCACCTAAGATGCAAGACCACAGAATCCCCACAATCCCCTGCATCATTGGGGAGCACACCATTGAGAAAGCCTTGCTAGATCTGGGTGCTAGTGTCAACCGCTTCCCTATTGCATCTATGAGAAGCTAGGTTTGGGAGAATTGAAACCCACTCAAGTGGTGTTACAATAGTGACAGATCCTGAAAGGAAACCTATGGGGTTGATTGAAGATGTTTTGGTAGGAGTAGACAAGTTTTTCTACCTGCTGACTTTTTGGTGTTGGACATGGAACCAACCAAAAGTACCACTTGCCATCCTGTCATTCTCGGGAAGACCATTCTGCTACAACTAATGCATGCATTCAATGCAGTGTCCTGCATCATGGAGGTGTCTTTTGGAAATATGAAAGTTAAATTGAATGTGTATAATCGTTACTCAACCTCAATTCTCTGGAGGAATGTTTCCATGTTGACATCATTGATGAGTGGTGGAGGAGTCTTTACAAACATTTCGCAAGGTAAAGACTCCACCAGAATTTAAAATGATTGGGGATCCAGAAAGAAGGAAAAGGAGATCAAATTCAGCAGAGTCTGCTTTGTGCAAGGCACTCACTGTGATCATCAAGTTCTCTCTCTTGGAGACCTGCTCTCCCTCTTCCACAAGTTACCAAGGTACCTTTCTTGCCCTCTTTTCTCACCCACAATTGGAACTCAAACAGCTCCCCAAAAATCTGAAATATGTGTTTTGGGAGATCATCAAACACTACTGTGATTATTTCTTCCTCCCTTACAAAGGAGCAAGAGGAGGAGCTGTTGGTAGTTCTAAAAAAGACAAGAAAGCAATTGGTCGGACCATTGCCGATTTAGGAGGAATAAACCCAATTGTATGCATGCATAAGATCCACTGAAGAGGATGCCAAGCCTTCTAGAGAAATGCAAAGAAGGTTGAATCCTCACATGCAAGAAGTGGTAATGAAGGAAGTTGTCAAGTGCTAGATCTTTGGGGTCATTTACCCCATTTCAGATTCTGCTTGGGTAGCACCCACACGTGGTGCCTAAGAAATCTGGCATCCTAGCATTGAATCGTAAACTTATGTCCACCGACAAACAAGCTGGATGGAGGGTCTGCATAGACTACGAAAATTAAATACCATGACAAGGAAAGACCATTTCCCCTCCCTTCATTGACCAAATCCTTGATAAGCTTGGCAGCAAAGCTTACTATCGCTTCCTTGATGGGCACTGTTACAACCAGATCCTGTGTACCCAGACCAAGAAAAGACCACCTTCACACCTTTGGCACTTTTGCCTATAGGAGGATGCCCTTTGGTCTTTGCAATGCCCCTACCACTTTTCAAAGATGCATGTATGCCATCTTTTCTGACATGATTGATCAATTCATGGATATCTTCATGGACGACTTTTCAATTTATGGAGACAAATTTTTCCCAATGCTTACACCACCTCAAGTTGGTGTTGTAAAGATGTGAAGAAACCAATTTGGTTCTAAGTCGAAAAGAGTCATTTTATGGTCACCAAGGCATTGTCCTAGGACATGTGGTCTCCCATAAAGGCATAGAGGTGGACCAAGCAAAATTGATCTAATTGCACATTTGCCTCCTCCGTAATCAAGTAAGCAAATCAAGTTTCTTAGGGCATGCAGGATTTTATAGGAGGTTCATCAAAGATTTCAATAAAATTTCCAAGCCACTCATTCATTTCATCGTGTCAAGATGTTCCTTTTGTGTTTACTAATGAATGCATGACCTTTGAGGTCCTTAAGAAATGTCGATTTCAGCTCCCATCTTGCAGTCCCCCGACTATTCAAGGCCCTTTGAGTGATGTGTGATGCATCGGACTATGCCCTAGGAGCTGTCCTAGGGCGGAGAAAGATAAGCTTCCCCATGTCATAGCTTATGCCAGCAGATCCATGATAGATGCCCAGCTCAACTACACAACAACCGAGAAAGAGCTGCGCCCATTGTGTTTGCATTGGAAAAATTCGGGCCTTATGTTTTAGGTTCACAAATTGTGGTGTTATCGACCACTCTCTAAAGTACCTTCCTAAGAAGGATACCAAGCCCAGATTAATCGGTGGATCCTCCTATTACGAGTTTGATCTGATTAAGGATAAGAAAGGAGTGGAGAATGTGGTGGTGATCACTTATCCGAATTCTCAATCGAGGATGATAGCTTACCCATTAATGAATCATTTCCTGATGAGCAACTTTTTGCCATCAATACCCACAGTCCTTGGTTTGCAAACATAGTCAACTTCTTGGCTACTGGACTGATTCCTCAACATTGGAATCAAATGGATAAAGATCTTTTCTTCTCACAAGTTAAAAATTTCATTTGGGAAGATCCTTATCTATTCAAGAATTGTGCGTACCAAGTGATCGTAAAGTGTGTCCCGACCATGAATTCCACGGCATATTGTCAATGTGTCATGACAGTGCTGTGGAGGCCATTTCAAGTCAATAAAACAGCAAAAATTTTGCAGTGTGGTTTCTATTGGCCCACAATCTTTAAAGATGCCTTACAAAGACCAGAATCTTGCCGTAATCGCCAAAAAATGCAAGATTTCCAAAGAAACTCAATGCCCCGCAGCCAATCCTCGGTAGTTGAGTTGTTTGATGTTTGGGGCATAGATTTTATGGGCCCCTTTCCCCCTTCTAATGGAAACAATTTCATCTTGGTAGCTATGGATTATGTCTCCAAGTGGATTGAGGCCATAGCTACCAAATCCAATGATCACAAAGTGGTTTTAAGATTCCTCAAAGACCACATTTTTTCCAGATTTGGATTCCCAGAGCCATCATTAGTGATGGGGAAGCCACTTTTACAGCGCTTGACTCTCTATTAAAAAGTACTCATCACTCACAGAGTAGCCACTCCCTATCATCCACAAACCAAAGGGCGGTGGAGATTTCAAATAGAGAGATCAAACACATTTTGGAAAAAAGCGTGAAGAAGGACATGAAGGACCGGTCCTTTAAGCTTAATGATGCTTTGTGGGCATACATGAATCGCCTACAAGACTCCTATAGGATGTCCTTTCAGATCGGTTTATGGCAAGGCATGCCATCTACCAGTAGAATTAGAATATAAGGCCTTGTGGGCAATCAAAACTTTTAATATGGATCTCACTGCGGTAACCACAGAAGCTTTAACTCACTGAATCGGAAGAACTGAGGATGGATGCCTACACTAGCTCCAGTTGTACAAAGAAAAGGTTAAATCATTCCATGATAGGAGCCTCATGAGAAAATAGTTCATCCGGGTCCAAGGTATGGTTATTCAACTCTAAACTTAAATTCTTTCACAGCAAATTGAGATACAGATGGGAAGGGGCATACACTGACATCAAGGCCTCCCCCTGAGGAGTTGTGGATACTTCAGATCCCAAGGATGGAAAAATACTCAAGGTAAATGTGCAGATGCACAAACCATACATTGAAAACACCAGAGCCCTTCGCCCACCTATCATCATGAATCTCCAAAAATCGATGGTAGAAAAGTGTATAATATGTTTGTACAACATTGTTTTTCGATTTTTCTTTGTTTCGTCTATTTTTCTTGTTCGCATAGTGTAAATACACTTAAAAGTTCAAATCGCAAAGTAAAAGTACTTTTCAAAAGTTCAAAGTTCTATTCGAATTGATTCTCGAGTCAGAATGAACTACTCGAAAAGAACCATGTTCGAATAGTTAAAATTTCCTTTCGAATAGAAAATGGGAGAAGTCCTTTGAAAAGATCTTTCCGAGCCAAATCCATTTCGAATAGACATCTTCAAGCTCCGCTTCTTTGCGAACGCACTTTTCAAGGATTTTACCTTTGAGACACTTTTGCTATTCAAATAGAGAAAAGGACACTTTTGGAACTTTTCAACACTTAAGGGGGCTTTGCGATTTTACTTGTTAGTATATTAGGTCATTTTGAAAGTCACTGGATATCTGCAAACACTCTCCCAAGCAAAACCCCTTTTCAAAACCCTAGCTCACCCTCTTCCGTCGCGAACTCCACACGATTATCCACCATCTATTCTAATCTTCTGCGCCTTTTCTCTTGTCAGAAATCAAAGGTGTAGATCAACATGATCTTTTCGAGCAAAGAAACTCACAGGAGGAAACCCTCGGATCATGCGAATCGCTTCTACTCTTATTCTTTACGTGATTCTTTGGTACTTAAGCTACATTTGAGGCCATTTTAAATATGGGAAAAACCGAGAAATCTCTTGCCATGTTCCCTAAATCTTGACCAAGAAGGCATAAAACACCCCAAAGCCAAAGGCAAAGCCAAGAAGTCTGCAAAGAGAACTTTCAATGGACAAAGCAGATAGGGTTGAAAAAGAAAAAAAAATACGCCATGAGGAGCCCACCCCTGCTGCCTCGAGCCCAGAGTCTGAGCTGTCCCCATTACCCATTCCTTTGGTTTTGCCTAACCCATTCATTGATGCCTAGAAGCTCATACACAGAGCTATTGGTGGATGAAACTTTTTCTCCTCCAAACCTGATTCGTGCTATCTTTAAGATATCTCGGAGGCTTCCCTCGGCACCATCCTCACTCCATTACACGAGAAAATTTACCCAAGGATGACAAAGCGTGGTATCGAACCTCACCACAGTCACAGAGGAACATCTTGATGTGCCAACCCTAGTTATTTTATATAACAAGCGTGGACGTAATCAGGATCAGCCGAGGACATTGGACATGCCCTAGGGATACCTTTTCAATTCAATCGATGGACCCTTGATCGCTCCCTGAAGTTGCCTCTTTCAGAGATATGGGCTGCCCATTTGACACAGGCATGGTGGGTTCTGGGCAATCAATAATGAGAAGAGATCTGCCCAATATCTCTTGATGGATTCCATACTCAGGGAGTTTTATGTTCGGCACACCAGAGAGGCGAACCCCATCTTAGAAGCCCTCTTTCACTTCTCTAAGGGCAATTCTTCAATGCCCCCATGTCGATCCTAAAAGCAATGGCGATGTGAGTGCCAAGGTAAAAAGGAATGTAAGATTGTCGGCCTCCCTTTGGAAGACTCATTCATTGACCCTCTTAAGAGCCAAGTTTGACATTGATAGGAAGAGCCCTTTGAGGTACTCACTCCTCACAACTTTGGCAAGAAAGCACGACCACAAGTCGGCCATGTTAAGAAGAATGAGGGAAGTAGGAGAACCAGCCCATGCCCCGCTCGCACTGCACCTATTCTGCCCTATTCAACCCATAGCACTGAGCCAGAGCTAGTTCTTCTTCTTGAGCATGACAGAGAACCAAGCCACGAAAGTGTGGGTGGGCATCTTTGCAGTGGAAATTGGCATGGAGCCTCAACCACCCCCAGGCCTCACCGGCCCTACCATACAAGCCCAACTCCCTGTGGTGACCAGCTCTTTAGCTGCACCACTTGCTGCACTTAGTCCACACAGTCCTGAGGTAGCCAGCTCTTCAGCTGCACCTCCTACAGCCATATATGGCCTGGTTCCTTATTCCTCCACACCCTCCCCCATCCCAGCTGGCTCATCATCCACACCTTCCATCATTCCCATTCTAGATACCCCTACCACACCCACCACCCCTATTATTCAAACCCCACCCACCTCACCCAACCTTGCCTTACTCCTAGCAGACTTGCCCATTCCCGGCCAGTAGGAGGTAGCCACCCCATACTAGCCCCTTCCCTTCCACCCCTCTGCTCATAAGCCCCACCATTCCCCACTCCACGAAATTTCAGCTCATACACTGATTTTCCCCACATGAATCTCACCCACTTCCCAGAGGCACCCCCCCCCCTCTATGAGCCTATGGAGATAGCTCCCACACCCCCCTCAGCCCCTACTCCTTTCACCCATTTCCCCACCTCCCCTTTCACACCCATTACCCCCCAACCCTCCACTTCCCCAATCCCAGCCCCCACCACAAATCCCTTCCACACCTTTAATACACCAAATACTCACCTATCTCCAAAACATTCAAACTCGGCTCCAAACCAACACAGACAACCCATCGCCACCTTGGGCTGATCCAAACCCTAACTACCCCTAGTGCCCCTACCTTCCATGTTGCCTCCCATGCAACCCAAATGACCAAGTCCTTCTACTTCCACCTCCACCACCACCCAAGCTACCCAAACCTCCCACTGTGGCCTTACCCCACCTCCCCCTACACCACCTTTAGTTCCCTACCACTCCATTCCTCCGTAGATACCCCACCCTTACCAAGGCCATGCAAGACAACCCTTACATCCAGAAGATGTCCTCAAAGGGCTGGTGACTTGGAGGCTTACATCGACCTCCTATGAAGCTAAAATTGCAAAATTGGAACACTTCATGCAATTTGAAAGAGACAAAATGGGGAATCTGGTCTCACAAATCTACCAATTAGTCAAGGCTGAAAAACATAAGGTAGCCATGCTACAAGCCCAATTAGTTCAAGAGACCAAATTGGCTCGAGAATGAGAGATCACCACCTAACCAAACATTTAGGCCTCACAAAAATCAAGATGTAAGAGTACACTGAGCTCCAAACCTCTATTGAAAAATCCTCAAAGAAAATCTCGAGTCTACTTCAATCCCTGCATAAAGGACTCTAGCTCAACATAGAACCCACTTATGATAGTGACTTTGATCCCAGTTACTAAAATCTGCATGTACTGTGTTTCTGAATTCAATATATATATATTTTATTTTTGTCTAATTCTGTGCAATTCTGTCAATTGTCTCTTTCTTATTTTCTTATTTTCTGCTTTTTATTCTATTGCAATTTTTTTTGTTATAAGTCGCCTAACCTTGCTTTTGCTCTCCCTATTTCGTAAAAAACTTACAACCCCTCCCCTACTCCCTTTCCTTTTTTTCCTTTTATTTTCTATCCAAATTTCGATGTGCTTGTCAGAATCGCTGTCTGATTATTGTTGTTTCATTGTCTTCCCTAATAATTGTCCACCACCTTTGAACCAAAGGAGGCTCCTCATAGGTTTGGGGTGTGTGCATAAGTCCCGCTTAGGGAATAGTTAACATAAGGGCAGAATCACCTAAGTAATTAGGAAATGTATTAATTTACTTAAGAATCATGACAACTAGAAAATTTAAAATTCCTTTGCCAAATTTAGACATTCTAAACCTTGCGATATTCTACATTTCCATGATGATTACACCATAAAAACATCTTTGGTATCAAAGACGTAGTAAGTCAAAAGGAAGAGAAAAAAAGATATACTTAAAAGCTCAAGGAAAAACCATAACCAAAGTGAAAATTGAGCCCATATATTTTCCATCTCTGTTGAAGAGTATCGAGGCAATTTTTACGATTCAAAGGATTGGTGAGGCATTAGATCCACTAGAAGTTAGGAAACTCCAAATTAAAACAAATAAAGACACTCATGAAATCGAGGAAAAGATCAAGGCCTTCTTTGGAGACTTGAACCTAACAGAACCAACCAAGAAAAATCTGCCCTGTTTGTACCCCATTTGAGTTGTAAATCCTACAATTCTTCATCAAAATACTCAAAAGTATTTGCACTCAACCTATGGAACTAATTCAGCTTTCCCTCACTCAGAATTCAGGAGGTAAAGGAGAAAGAATCGAAGATGGACCATTTCGGGCAACATCAAGAAAATGAAGAGAAAATACCTCAAAAATAGGCAATATGGTGACCGAGAAAAGAAGAGACAAACAATGTGAAAAAGTTGCAAGCAAAAGGCAAAAAGGGACCTTATGTTGAAAATGCAAGATCAAAGAAAGAACTGATCACCGTGAATGTGAGAATCTCGAAAAGAAGAAGAAAGAAGCTAAACTCAAAAAGTGGAGTCATGAACCATCTCCGCACTTCCCGAGTTCTCAAATTCAAACCTCTGTTCAAAGCTGCCTTTCCTTGAAACTTCACCCATAAGCCATACAAACAAACCTAGATTAAAAGCCCTTGTGATCCAAAGTTGAGTGAGCTCATGTGGAGATAAGAAGTGACCCAATCTATGGTGAAGAGATGTCAATGATGCCATTGCCTAAGAATCATGCCTATGCTCATGCTTACATCCATTTGGGAGATGTAACGCTCTTGAGCTTGAGTGAAAATGAACCCTCAACAAAAACACTGATGAGAGTATACCACGGTGAGTGTTTGGGTTGGAACTTGAGCACCTTAAGTATGACTTATAACCTAATTTTTATCCATAGGATGAGCTTATCACGCACATTTGTATGATTTTCTATGACTGTTCACAGATGGGAAATATTGAAACATTCATGAGGTTTATAAATGTTTAAATTCTGTGCAAACAATAATCAAATTTTCTGTTTCATCATTGATTCAAGAGTAACTAACCTCGCTCCTTGATTGCTCATTTGATAATATTGCACCGATGTTAAGCTGTTTCATGGAGAAGTTTGTGGGTACCTTCTTTGAAAACCCTCAGAGACTTCACTCCTCCTCTAGGGATCACCTAGGGGTTGAAAAGGCTTGTTGCATATGCTAAATGCACTGTGCTTCCTACAAAAGTGGCTCTTTACTTTGTTTTTTATGTTTCTTTGCTTAGGGACTAGCAAAGCTTAGGTTTGGGGGTGTGATAAGTAGTGAAAAATACCATTTTTCACCCCTAAACACGAGCCTTGAAAGACCCTTGAGAGGACTAAATAAGTGCTTTAGTGTTCATATTGCAGCTAACCAAAAAGACAGGTCCAAATCCGAAAACCATCCTAAAATGATCAAAAAGCTGACAACGCATGTCAAGCTCAAAGAGGGAGTGAAGAAATAGTCCCAGCAATGGCTAAAAAGGTCCTAAAAGAGCAAGAAAAGACCTGAAGAAGAAGAATGGAAGCTAAAGCTCAATTCGCAAAGAATCTCTTCAATTCGCAAAGAACCTGAAACTTTGCGAAGAAGGAATAAACCTCAAACAAGGTTTACGAAAGGTAGCGAACTATTGAATAGAAGAATGACCTTTGCGAAAAAGAAGAAAAGTTTAATTGAACAGGCTGAAACCCCACGAAAAGAGCTTGAGAGCCAAATTACTGCGAAAAGACCCTTAAACTCTGCGAAATGGCATCGAGGATTCTGACCACTTTGAAGGGCATTTCAAGAAACTCTGCCGCCCCAATGTAATTAAAAGCCCGAGAGACATTAGGAAGATTCCAAGCACAAACCAAAGGCATATTCCACGTGACAACCCAAAGATGAAATCACTTACGGAACTTCTAGAAGCTCAAATGACTTTTGAATTCCACAATGTAATTGATGCTTCTAACGCTCGATTGGTGAACCAGATCGAGCATTTTCATTGGCGAGCAGATCTGGATCCCGCACTCAATGGCCATTGGGCAATCCAGATCTGAGCACTCCGATTGGTCAATTCACCTTGTGCGAGGATAGAGGAAAGCTATAAATTGAGAAGACATTTGCCCAATTTGGGTATCCAGATTTTAGAGTTTTCATCTCTGTTTCCCTCATTCCGGTCAGATAGCTTATCTGAACCCCCTGTAATCCCTTCTTGTAGTTTACCTTTGAGAGCCATTGTGAGTGATTTGTACGTCCAAGTTCGGATTCAAGACTGTAAATCTGAGGGCTCTCTAAGAAGCTCAGACTGTAAGTCTGAGGGCTCTTTAAGAAGCCGTGCTCTGTAATTGTAACGTTGGATTTTAAAAGGTTGCTGTAATTTGTGTCTTCTCCATTGGAGTCATGTCGAGGGTTCTGAATGTTCACCTTAGTGCATTAGACTTCTTTAGATTCACTCATCCGCATGCAACTTCCCTTAATTCATCACCCCTGTGGGAATTAGCGTTGGTAACCTAATTCTAGCAGCATTCTGTGATGTTCATGTTACGAACTAAAGAATAGGCCACAGACTGATGATCTGTGACCATTTAAGTGGACAGATCATAGCCATAAGTCTAAACCTATTCCTTAATTCGGATTTATTTCTCTTACATCTGTGCTGGTAGCCAGATGAAGATTGAATCTGCTCTGTTGAACTGCAGATTCTTCATTAAAATTCAGAGGCTAAAGTACATGAAGCTATTATTTCTGCATTTGTCTTATTTTAAACATCTCCCCAACTCGGATCTGGATCATGTAGTTAGTTCTTTTCTTTATTTGCTTATAGTTAAATGTGACACAATCCAACACTCTCTTTTATCTATTCTTTATTTTAGATAATTATAGAGCCAGATCTAGTAGCACAGATCTGGAGGTTTATCTCTCAGTTTAGACAAACTTCTCTGTGGACGATCTTGAAATACTTACTTTTAAAACTTGCTACAATTGGCCCTGATCTTGGAGGCCAGTGTTAGCCCCAATGTGCTGATATCCCTTTCATAAGTTAACATCCATATAACCTAGCATTCTTTAATTCTTTAATTTTTGATTCATAATGCACACAATTATGGCACACTTGGAGCGACAACAACTACCAAGGTGTTCCATTAGGCTTTGGCTCAACTGCCATCTTTGCTTGTATTCTCTCTCTCTTTTAGGCCAAAAGGCAAGGAGTTTGTATTAAGCTGCATATTTTGTTACTAAATGCAAAACATACTTAACAAATAATTATTAATGTGCTTCAAGGTCCATCAAAGGCTAAGTTAAGAGGTGAAAAGTGGTACTTTTCAGTGAATAATAGTAAGGCAATGCCGTTGTGCCAGCACCACAATGGTTTTTCCTCTTTCGGTTTTTGTTTTTTTTTCTCTTTTGAAGATTTTTGTAAGTGGATTTTTATGATGAAGGATTCCGGGGCCCTCGAATTCCCATTTTGGATGGTATTTGTACCCTAAATAAATCTCGTGGCATGACCCCGACATGCTTCGAAAGAATCAAAGGGGAACCCTTTGATCTATTGAAGGCACGAGAATCAATGCAAATAACCTGATCCCCTCGAAGCGTGTCGATAAGAAGTAACCCTCTTTTGACCGGTGGGGGCATATTGGATGTTGGATAGTGCGGGACCTAATCAGAGGTGCTAAACCACTAAGAAGAGAACTCGGGGATGTGAAAAAGACCTCAGATTTAGGGTTGCACTACTCAGTTCGGGTTTGGCGTGTGTATTACATGCATCAGGCCAAATCTGGTCAATCAAAGCTTGGCGCATGTATTACATGCACCAAAGCAACCTTGGGTTTTTTAAGCCTGGCGTGTGTAATATATGCGCCAATGCAAACCTGGAAAAAAGTGGCTTGGCGCGTGTTTTACATGCGCCAGGCACAAGCAGTGGGGTTAAATAATCTTGACAGTAGACCAACAAGCTCGAATTCAGTCTATTTTTTTGGTTTTCGGGAAGCGATGCTTCTTGGGACTAATTTCTTAGTTGTAACGGGTCTCTCCTAAGCGAAACTAGGGATATAAGGCTAATTCAGGACTGCTAACGCTCTCCCTCAAGGGTTTTAGGCTTCATAACTAGATAGGTTACTTACCCGATATACCCCCGGTGTAAGCGCCTTCTCAGATACTAGGTAGGGTGGTTCTTCTCCGGATCATCACCACTAGGGGCTGCTGTCGTACTGAGAATCGGGACCTTTATATCTTTGCCTAGAATTTCCCACCCATGAAAATCTACCCCCGTAAAAAAATTCAATTAAGTCCCCCTCTTGGTTAAATTTTAATTTCAAATTTTAAGGGAGTCTTCTTAAAGTCTAAAAATGAGTGGTTATGGTCCTGTGCCGCCTCTCCGGGCCGGCGTCCACTGGTAGGATATGATTGCGATAAAGTAAATGCTCACATAGGCCTGCCAAATGGCTAAGGTGTGTAAAAAAAGCGCAAGTAAGCCCACCAATCGGCTAAGGCATGTAAATGAGGGAAAAGTAAAGGAAATGTAAAGATGATGCTCAAGTAGGCCAGCCAATCGGCTAAGGCAAGTAAATGATGGAAAAGTAGTGGTAAGTAAAAGAAAGACTGAATCATAGGGGTGAGTAAAATGACAAAAACAAAAAAAAAAGCTAAACATTAGTAAAAACAAAGAAGAAGACCAAATTTCAAGGGGAAGCTCTACTAGCTAATCCCCAGCAGAGTCGCCATCTGTGCAGCCGTGGGATTTTTGATAATCCCATCGTCATGATGCGCACTCATGAAAAAAAATATATAGTTGCAACTTGGAGCTTTTGGTGTCTCGGGAAACCTAAATCAATTTTATAAGCACTGAAATGCCAAAAATGTAACTCTGTCCACGCCAAAGGCTCTTGGGTAGGGGCTTCAGTTATCGATCGGGAAGGTGTTAGACTCCCGACCAACTCGCTTAAAAGCGGTCTCTTCTTATGGCAAAAAAAAACTAGAAAAATAAGAAAGAAAAGAGCACTTCCTCTTGCCCTAAGGCACCTTGACCCTATTTGTGCCCCTCCACCACTATCGAGATTTTGACGGCATAATGACACAAATTCAAGAGCAAAAGCTAAGAAGGTAGAGGAATAGAGGGGAGAGCCGGAGCTCTCGGGCCCTTGTAGCACCCGTGTGGACCTTCGCATAGGTGCACTTTACGAGCTTCTAATAGCTTGAATAGATGGAGAATGAGTTCTAATCTCTAAGGCTTGATAGCTAAGGGGTAGAGGAAGAAGGCTAGGGGGTGGTTCTCTCGTAACTCAAGGTTTTTTTTGTGGAAGATGGGGTCTAAAGGGGGCTTTTGAATTCTAAAATTTGTATTGAATGGGTGCACCAAAGGGAGGAAAAGCTTCTCTCTTGGAAAAAATTTCAAGCCCTTGTAAAGGGAGGGGTGCCTCTCTATTTATAGGAAAAAGTGAGGTTAGGAGGGTGCTTAAGTGCTAATTAGGGTTAGCAATTAGGTAACCTCCTAATCTAAGGTTTCCTAGGATTTTGAGATCTTGGAATTGTGGGCAATGGGTTTCAATGGTAGATGATAGGATGATATTTCAAATGACTAAAGGGATGCAAATATGGTAATCAGGGGTGCAACAATCCTAATGAAACCCATCCTAAACATTGAGATGGTCAACAAGTCAAACCCTAAAAGTGGATTTCGAGCTAAGCCTGGCATGTGTATTACACATGCCAAGAATAGCTATAGTGTCTGGAAGTTCAGAGCCCGAGGTGGGTCCCACCTATACTTGGTGTGTGTATTAGATGCGCAAGCCATTTTTGAAAATGGCTTGGTGCATGTAATACATGCACCATGTATGCCCTAACCAAGTCCAACTCCTGGGTACTGCTCGGATCGCCGTAACTTTTGACGTACAACTCGGTTTGAGGTGATTCTTGGCTTGTTGGACTGATTCTAGAAACTAAGAGAATTAAAAATAAAAAATCGAAGATCTAGTGATTAAGAATCAAAATTAGTGATTATGATTAAAAAAAAATTAAGGACCAAGAAACTAAGGACTGATTCTAGAAACTAAGAACTCGAGACTAGATTCAGAAACTAAGATCTAAAACTAGTAATTAGAAGACTAAAGTCTAAGATCTAAGATCTATGAATTATGAACTAGAAACTAAAAACTAGAACCTAGAACTAGAAAAAAGTAATCAAAACTAGAACTAAGAAATTACCTAAAGCTAGGAGCAGAAGGAAGAGTCTCGAAATCCTTAAACTCGAAAGAAAGGAACTCAAAAATTCGATTGCATGATGTGTGGATGTGTATGGGATCGGGGTCTCTTTATAGGTATTTCAGCAATTGCGCGCCCTGTGGGGTGCGCTTAATTAACCGATTGCGCACCCTATATGGTGTGCTTAACCCAATTATGTACCCTATCCTGGGCACTTAATATCCGTGAGTCGGTGACAGACTCAACGAATGACCGGCTAATTGGCTCTGCCGGGGTGTCCGAGTTCTAATCGTATTAGGGCTAATTGTGCACCCTATTCAGTGCACTTAATCGATTGTGCGTCCTAGTTTTGACGCGCAATAGGGCCCTAAGGCAGCTTCTAGATGGTTAGAGGCTGGTCCATATTGGACTAATTGCGCGCCATATCTGTGGCGTGCAATTGGATTATGCATCCTCCATGGCGCGCGCAATCCATTTCTAAGGCGGGTCACGAAAGGGCAATCCCAGTCCATGTGCGTCCAATTGCACGCCAACTAGTGGGCGTGCAATGGGATTGCATGCACCTATTTGGGTGCGTAATTTAGGATTTTTCTTTAGGCTAAGTGGGGTTTTAGCCGCAGAGCTATTATTTCAGCCTGTGTTCAGCCATAAACCATTGTTTCAATATATGATTCCCATGTTAAGGTCTTAAAGCTTTCAGAAAAGGTAAGTCCTTTTTGACAAACATGGGCAAGGTCAACGGTTGATCGAACAGATTAATATACTCTGAGAGGGCGAAATTGGGGTGTCTACAACACTCACACTGCATACTCAACTTTTTAAAAAAAAATATAAATAAAAAAAAAAAAACTATTTTCAAATGTCAGGCGTCGAAAAATTGAACTTTAAAGGTATCGACCCACCCTCACGGTGCTCCCATATTGATCCCGAGTTTAACGTTAGGCCGTCTCCATGGAAAGCCCAGCGTCGTGCTTGGGTAAATATGGTTAATGAAGGCGAAAAATACCCCTTCGCCCCCAAAAATACAACTCGTAGTGGCAGCAATAGAGAGGATAGCGAGCAAAGATACACCGCTAGCCAAATTCTTGACCTCACCACCACTAAGCTGATGAAGGGAGAAGAAGTTGACACCCTATGACAATCCCTGCCTGAGCTATACAAAGTAGCAATGGGCCAAAAGCTTATGGACGAACTACAAGTCACTCTTAGGAATAGACGAGAAGGGAGGACGTCAACTCCTCCGTCACATAACTTCTATGCTTCATTCGATAATCACTACCGAAGACAACCCTCTCCTGAGACACCCAAAAAAGACACCACCATAAACATGAACGACCTCCATCAGTTTTTAGACAATTACATGACTAATAGAGAACATTCGAAACCATCTTTTAGATTCGACAAATTCTTCTAGGACATGGACATCACTGTACCCACCGGGTTCAAGCCACCCAAATTCAACAAATATAACGGTACAGGGAACCCAAATCACCACCTGGCCTTATTCTTCAATGATTGTCGACCTATACATGACAATCATGGGCTCTTCATCCACTACTTCTAGAGATATCTTGAAGGAGAAGCCCTCAACTGGTTCGCTGGTTTGCTATTTCCCCAGATTGATACGGTCGACGACCTAGCCAATCGATTTCTTGATTTGTATAAACATCTAATCTTCGAAATGGTTAGCCTCAGTGACCTGATAACTAAAAAGCAAGAGCCTAATGAAGATTTTACTGACTTCGTTGGACGTTGGAGAAAGCTCACTACCAGAACTAGAAATCAGATAAAAGAAAGTGATGCAATAGACATCGTGATCAATAATACCCGGGAACCACTTCGTAGTGCTCTCATCCTAAGCGACTACTCTGATTTCCCAAGCCTCCGAGAGTGTGCCTCACACATACAACTTCCCCTGAAGAATGGAGACCTTAATATCTCCACACCAACGCCCAACAATCCCTCCTCCGGCGACACTAGAACAAGGACTTCAGACAAGAGTCTAAGCCTTGCACAAACTAATCTAATAAACTATCAACTACACAATCAAACTCAAAGCTAGCACACGAATCAATACCAAAGCCAACCTCTATACCCCAACCAATACAATAACCCACACTATAACCAACCTCTATACGACGACCAAAACCAATACCCCAACACCACGCAGACTAACATCACCTACTACAACCCATTGTTCGATCAAACTCAACCCGCCTACGTTATCGTACACTCATTCACTCTTGCCCCATTCCATCTATCTAGCATGATCCATAGAATTGAACCTCCATCGGAGCACTTTCATACCATTCGCTCATAACCAACTAACCCTGTCCCATGTACCAATAAGCATGAAATCACCTTTCGCCCTGAACCAGTCACAAGATCACTAAAATCCGACCCATTACCAAGCTCATCCCAACTCAACCAATCACCAAAATCGACACACTCACCCTCGAACCAACTCAACCCACCCTTGAATTCGACAACTCACTCACAAACAAATCAACGCTCACACGCCCTAATCTTACACCTATACCAACCTTACAATCTACCCTAAAGAAACTCACATACCGGTTCCAGAAGCGATTCCCAAACCGATCCATCAACATTCTCCGACACCATTTATACCTAAACCGATCACAGAACTAAACATTGAACCAATCGATCCCATAATAAAATATTTCCCCAAAATCACTAGCGCTCTCGCTTCCGAACCAACTCCGAAACTAATCTCGAAACCTAAACACATTGCCCCACAAATCCCAAAATCAACCCCTGAATCAATCCCCATTCCTACTTTAAAACATGAACTCAATAATGAATACATCACCCCACCAATCTTAGAATCAGCTCTCAAACCAAAACCCACTCCAAAATTGGAACTCACTACAGAACTTATAATCTCCCCAACCCTGAAACGAAAATCTAACCCCGCTATTGAACCTATCACTTCATCGACTGCGAAACTGAACCTCAAATCTAAACTTACCATCAAACCTAAACCAGTCATCAAACCTAAACTTATCACCAAACCTAAACCTATCATCAAACCTGAACATGTCGTCAAACCTAAACTGATTACTGAACATAAACTCATCATCAAAGCTAAAACTATCGTCGAACCTGAACCTAACATCAAACTTGAATCCATCATTGAAACCGACCCATCATCATTGAACCTGAACCCATAATCAAACTCAAACCACTGATCGAACTTGAACTTATCGATGAACCAAAATCTATTACCACACCCGAACCCCTCATCAAACTTGAGACTATCG
Organism: Chloranthus sessilifolius; assembly: GCA_021018995.1. Lineage (NCBI taxonomy): Eukaryota > Viridiplantae > Streptophyta > Magnoliopsida > Chloranthales > Chloranthaceae > Chloranthus > Chloranthus sessilifolius. The sequence goes on from CM037594.1 coordinate 52,213,493, forward strand.
TTGAGCCTACCCCTATAACACCAACTCCTTTGACTCTTGAGACCAAACCAAGCTTAAACCATATCACCCTAATTAATATCCAAATCGACATATCACTAAACTCTCAAAATTTACCCCAACATAAAATTAACACCATAATGTAGACACCCAAATTTGGCCCAAGGCCCGATCGAAACATACTTCTAGAGAGGCGCACCCCCGAGCTTCCAATAGCTTCTCTCATACCCTTAGGAATCTTCCAAACCCCTAGGAACTTGCCCAAAACCCTTAAGAATCTTCCCAAACCCTTAGGAACTTGCCCATACCTTTAGGAATTACCCTCGACCACTTCGGACCTATAGTTAACCATCCCGGGTAATGGTTAGAGAGAGATGAACTAGGGCTGGTAGGGACCTCTACTGAGATTGAATCTTATACCATTGAAAAGTAGAGGTTCTCAGCTTTCCAACAAGCAAAGAATCTCCTCAATCATAATTTTACGTCAAAAGTTACGGCGACCCGAGCAGTACCCAGGTGTTGCACTTAGATAGGGCATATATGGCGCATGTATTACATGCGCCAAGCCATTTTTTCTCCAAAAATGGCTTGGTGCATCTAATACACACGTCAGGTAAGGTGGAACCCACCTCAGGCTCTGAACTTTTGGAAACTGTAGCTATGCTTGGCGTATGTAATACTTGCACCAGGCTTAGCTACAGTAACTGTTGGTTTTTGCTCAAAATCCACTTTTGGGGTTTTACTTGTTGACCATCTCAATGTTTAGGATGGGTTTCATTAGGACTATTGCACCCAGATTACCTTATTTGCAACCTTTTAGTCACTTGAAACCTCACCCTATCATCCACCATTGAAGCCCATTACCCTCATTTCAAAGCTCTCAAAATCCTAGGAAACCTTAGATTAGGATATTACCTAATTGCTAACCCTAATTATCTCTTAAGCACCCTCCTAACCTCCCTTTTTCCTATAAATAGAGAGGCACCCCTCCCTTTACAAAGGCTTGAAAAAAATCCAAAAGAGAGAAGAGATTAAGAGAGAGCTTTCCTCCCCTTTTGTGCACTATTTTCATACAAATTCTAGAATTTCAAAGTCTTCTTTAGACCCCACCTTTCATAAAAAATCTCCTAGTTTAGGTGAGAGGTACCCCCTAGTCCTCCTCTCCTACTCCTTAGCTAGCAAGCTTAGAGGTTAGAACCCACTCTCCCATCCTCCAAGCAATTAGAAGCTCATCAAGTGCACCTATGCGAAGGTCCACAAGTGTGCTACAAGGGCCCGAGAGCTCCGGCTCTCCCTTCTATTCCTCTACCTTCTTAGTTTTTGCTCTACCCTTGAATTTGTGCCGTTATACCGTCAAAATCTCGATAGAGGCGGAGGGCACAAATAGGGTCAAGGTGCCTTAGGGCAAGAGGAAGTGCTCATTTCTTTCCTATTTTTCTAGTTTATTTTGGCCACAAGTAGAGACCGCTTTTAAGCAGGTTGGTCGGGTGCCTAACACCTTCCCAATCGATAAACGAAGCCCCTACCCAAGAGCCTTTGGCGTAGACTGGTGAATCAGAGTCACATTTTTGGTACTTCGACGCTTATAAAATTGATTTAGGTTTCCTGGGACACCAAAAGCTCCAAGTGGTGACTATATTTTTCCGAGAGTGCGCATTGTCGCGACGCGATCACCAAAAATCCCACGGTTGCACAGATGGCTACTCTACTGGAGACTAGCTAGTAGAGCTTCCCCTTGAAACTTAGCCTTTTTATTTATTTTTACTAACATTTACTCATTTTTCTCTTATTTTTCACTCACCCCTACGATTCCATCAATTTTCTCACCCCTATTTTCCATCATTTTACGTGCCTTAGCCGATTGGAGGGCCTACTTGCGCATTGCCTTTACGATTCCTTTACTTTCCGTCATTTACGTGCCTTAGCCGATTAACATACTTGCACATTACTTTACATTTAATCATATCTCATAAGTGGATGCCGGCCCGTAGAGGCGGCACGGGACCATCACCCCCTATTTTTGGACTTTAAAGAAAACTCCCCTAAAATCTAAAATTAAAACTGAACCAAGAGGGGACTCAATTGAATTTTTACAAGGTTAGATTTTCATTGGTTGGGAATTTTAGGCAAAGATTTAAATGTCTTGGTTCTCGGTACAGCGGCAGCCCCTAGTGGTGATGATCCGGTAAAGAACAACCCCACCTAGTGTCTGAGAAGGAACTTGCGCCGGAGGTATATCGGGTAGGTAACCTATCCAGTTACAAAGCCTAAAACCCTTGGGGAGAGCGTTAGTAGTCCCGAATTGGCCTTTTATCCCTAGGTGTGGTGAGGAGAGACCTGGTGCAACTAAGAAATCATTCCCCGAAAGCATTGCTTCCAGAAAGCCAAAAAAAAGAGACCAATTTCGAGTTGTTGTTCTGTTGTTTAAAATATTTGACCCCACTGTTTGTGCCTGGCGCATGTAAAATACGCGCCAAGCTTGGAAAGGCCCATATTTACTTTGGCACATATAATACACGTGCCAAGCTTGGAAAGACCCATATTTGCTTTGACGCATGTAATACACGCACCAAGCTTAGTCTGACCAGATTTGCCCTGGCGCATGTAGGAGACACGCCAAGCCTGACCTGAGCAGTGCAGCTCGAGTCTGAGGACTTTTTCACATCCCCGAGTTCCCCACTTAGTGGTTTAGCACCTCTGATTAGGTCCCGCACTATCCAACACCCAATACGCCCCCGCCGGTCAAAAGAGGGTAACCTCTTATTCACTCGCTTTGGGGGATTAGGTTGTTTGCGTTGATTCCCGTGCCTTCAATAGATCAAAGGATTCCCCTTTGATTCTTTCGAAGCACGTCAAGGTCATGCCGCAGGATTTATTTAGGATACAAATACCATCCGAAACGGGAATTCAAGGGCCCCAGAATCCTTCGTCATAAAAATCCACTTACAAAATCTTCAAAAAAAAATATATAAACCAAAAAACTCAAAAGATGAAACGATTGTGGTGCCGGCATAACGACATCACCTTATCCTCCATCATCCTGTAGGGGAAGAAGGAGAAAGCTTTATGAGCCCAATCCGAGGCACCCGTACCCCACCCATCACCAAGCCAAGTTGTGGGCAGTTGATCCAGCATACGTCGATCCTAATTCATCCCCACCACATTCTCCAACTCATTCCCATGCGAAAGAGATGTTCACATCCATCCCCCTCACCCAACCTCCCTTTACCGTCACTGGCCCCTTCGGTGCCCCTATCTTCCCATCCACCACCTCTCAAAATACCTAAAATTCGACACCCCATTCCCAATCATTTTCCCAAAACATGCCCATTCCCCCCCCTCATGTCCATGCCAAATCAATCTCAACTCACAGCCATTCAAAACCCGATCCAATTCCCTACCTTTACCACCATACCCCATCCTTCATCTTCCCAACATATACCCAATCCACCAGCCTTCCCCCATACCACACCTAGTTTCTCTGATCCACCACATACCCCCCTATCTACCCAGGTCATGCCCAATTTTACCAAGGCCATGCCTAGTTTTTCTCCCACATCCACTTCACCCATACCCCACATTCCCTCAAATGAATAATTTCCATCCACCCCCTCTCCAATGGCCATGATGGATGAGATGGTCCGAGCTTACACTAATTGGAAACCCTCCCAAAACATCCCCCCTCATTCTAACCACGCATCTTCCAACCCATCATACATACTCCCAAGTCTCCATGCTTCATTACCTCAAACCCACCAAGGCCTAATGGCCCAAACCCCCATCATCCATAGCCTTCAGGGCCCAATGAGCCAGACCCATCAATGCCTAATGGGCCAGACCTACCAGGGCCCAATGGACCAAACCCAAAAAAGCCCAATGGGCAAAATTTCACAAGGCCTTATGGCCCAGACCCCTCCAAGTTCCCTATCCTATACCCATGCCCAGCAAGGCCCAAACCTTGGGTCCACATACCCCTACCCTCCACAATTGCCTCAATATCTCCCTCACACACAAACCTCCCACCAGACCCAAGGCGGGTGCCTGGCACCTATCCTCCATCAACCCCAATTCACCCATGTCCCTGCACCCCAAAGCCATCTCCAAGCTTTCCCTCAAACATAGTGGCCCCATCAGATCCCATCCCAAAAACTAAATTCCACTCATCTTATCACTCCACAGAACTTCCCTCACCTCTAATGGTCCCACCCGGCACCTATCCAGCCCAGCCAGCACCAACAAGAACAATATGAGGAAGATGAGATCAGGAATAGCGAGACTTATGCTGGGGCATTTGCCAGCATCAATCCTCCACCCATAATCACCACCCCCTCAGTAGCACAAAGTGAATTAAGGCCGACTGTTGAAAAAATAACCCCATTGTCTAAAGAATCTGAGTAGTTGCAAGAACAATTGGACAAAATCCAAAAGCAACTATTAAAGATGGGTGGAGCTGAAATCCAGGCCACAGATTTCTCGGACTTATGTTTATTTGCAAAAGTCCTCTTGCCCCCAAAATTTAAAATGCCGGTCTTTAATAAATATAACGGCATGGGCAACCCCATCGCGCACTTCAAGTCCTACTGTGGGGACATGTGCTAATATGGGAGGGACGAGCACCTACTAATAAAAGTCTTTCAGAAAATTTTGACAGACCTCACCTTGAAGTGGTTCACGTCTCTAGTACCATCCATAATAAAAGCATGGAAAGATCTGATGCATTTTTTCCAAGAGTAGTATGTCTACAACATAGACATTGAACCTCGCAAGTCAGATTTGGCCCAGTTAAAGCAGAACTCTAACGAGACCTTAAGTGATTACCTTGGGCATTAGAGAGCACTGATAGCTCAGGTAAGAAACAAAATATCTGACAAAAGCAGATTGAGATGATCTCAAAAAATACCTTGTCAGTCATCTCTGAGTTCCTCATTTACCAACAACAGTTCAATTTTACTGATTTGGTGAGTAACGTCAATCGTTGCGAGGATGCTATCAGAGAAGGGCATTTAAGCAAGAATGTATTCGATGGGGCCGACGGGGTCAGGAGGTTCTTTGAACAAAGAAATGATAGAAGAAAAGGGACAGATGTGTAGAATGTCACGAATGCCAGGCCCAACACAAATGTAATCTCATTCCAATTTAAAGTCGCACAACCTGCTCCAGTCAGAAGTGAGCCAATATAGATAACTAGGAATGGACAGCGGGCACAGATGACCTTGAAATAAAGAAAGGCCTGCTTTGACTAAGTGTTCACACTTTTGGGGCAATCACTGAATGTTTTATTGCCCTTACTAATAGAAAAAGGTTTAGTCATGGCACTCCAACTGCGACCTCCACCAAATCCCATCCCAAGGAAATATGACCCCAACACCCATTGTAACTTCCACCAAGGGCCGGGCCACCCTACTGATCATTGCTTTCCATTGAAGCATGCAATACAGGATCTAATTGAGGCCAGAAAAATCATTCCCCCTACACCTCCCGAAGCTAACCAGCATGTAAAGATACATCAGGTGCCACTACCACCACATCCATTGGGTGGAACGACCCCAAGACCCACTATTGGCATGGTAGCAGAGGATGATGAAGACTTTGACCCATCGGATTACATCTACGACCAGGAAAATATTGTGGCACCACTACAGAGAGACTGGGAAGATAGAAGTATTGGGGTAATTGAACCTCTGGACTTAGTAAAATATTTTCCCAACCCCGCTCCACCAATGAACCCTTAGATCGTAGGGTATATTTCCTAGCGCCAACTCCCATTAACGACATCTAAATAAATTCCTATCAACTGTACATTGCATCCTCCACCAATTACCCCATGGTTGATTATCTCCCCCATCCCCCTCCATCACCTATCACTCATCAATGGTGCACCCCTGCCATGTCGCCCTGATACAGTCACCCATAATCCTGGGCAATACCACTTTTTCCACTTGCCCATCTCTTACTGAGGTTAACCAGGTATAGCCCAACCATCCCCGTCCATCAACACCGGTATCTCCAGCACCCCCTGTTACGTCGTTCCAGATCACAGGACCAACGTACAATCCATATCAGGTCCCACTCAGTTATGATCAAATGGATATTAATACAGGCAGTAGCAGGGAAGGGGTAGTTGATTTTGTCACCAGGTCATGGAAGATCTCCAAATAGCCAGACGCACCGAAGCCAGTGCCAACCCGGAGGAAAGAAGGATACCACTGCAGCAAACCCATTTTAAAAATGAGCCGAGAACACATACTTGAAATTTAGTTAAGGAGAATGTCGGCCCATATCACGGTCTCAAATCTATTAATGAGTCCCCACTCCATTTTCAAGCTCCAATGGGGGCATTAAAAAATGCACATGTGTCTCTTCAAGTAAGCCCAGATGAGGTTGGGTAGATAATCTCACTGGTGTTAATTGATAATCATGCTTTTTCAGATATAGATTTACCGGAGGAGAGAAATAATCATGCTAAATCCATCGACATCACCATAGAGGCCGAAAACATGGTAATCCCACTGGTGTTAATTGATAATGGGTTCGCTCTGAATGTGTGCCCTCTAAGAACTGCCACCAAAATAGGTGTGGACCCTTGCATGTTGAGACCAACAAAAACTAGCGTTAGAGGGTTTGATAATACAAGAGGGGAAATAATTGGGGAAGTTGATCTTGAGCTTGTGATCGGGCCAATGACCTTTTCCATACCTTTTCAAGTGATGAATATTAAATCATATTTCAACCCGTTATTAGGACGCTTCTGGTTACATGAGGTTGGGGCGATACCTTCGACACTGCACCAGAAGCTTAAATTTGTGTCTAGGCAGAAGATCATCACCATCATAGATGAAGGGTATGACGAAAAGGAAAAAGTTACCCACAGTATTGAGAACCCTAAAGTTCTAGATGTGCCACACATGACCGAGGATACGGACCTCCACAACATTGAATATGAGGTATCAGCGGTAGTCCCGAAACCCCCAAAAAGCATCACCCTGAAAACCAGTGGTGGAATGGTAGCAACAGTGGCCATGCTCCAAAAGTGGGGCTATCAGAAAGGAAGGGAATTGGGACCCCGATTACAAGGCAGGAAAGAGCCAGTCAAGGCCAAAGGCAGACAGCAGGTCTGATTTGGTTTAGGTTAAAAGCCCACAGAAGAAGAGGTCCTAGAGGCTAAGGAGAAAGCCCAAACCATTATAGCTGCTAGAGCCTGGCGAATCAATTTGGAAGAAGAGTCCCGTCCTAGGCCTCACATCCGGAATACCTTTGTGAGCACAGGGATTGTAAAGATTGATCAGAATGGGGCAAGACCATTAACCCCACACAAACTTGCAGCCCTTGTCCACCCCACCAATCCTTGAATTTTCCCTCCTAACCTGGAAATATACTTTGCCACTCTATCCATTTTTGAGGAAGAGTCTTCCATCCCTGCACAATCTCCCCCTATGGTAAACCACCACAGGACCTTGCTGACATTTGAGGACAGAATCCCAAATGAACCCATGATCAATATGATGGAGGCTGACTCCAAGGAATCATATCAACCACCTTCCTCCATCCAAACAGGTAAAGGAGTAGTACCACAGGTATGAAATTGGGTGTCTATGCCCCAAACTCTAGAAGTGGCAAGTTGCCTAAAATACGGCACCCGTTTTCTAAAAAAAAATACCTATAAAAAGTGAGATAAGCCCTCGGCAGGCAATACCATGTATATATAGGGACTCGCTTTGGCAAGAGCCCATTTTAAAAGAAAACAAAAATCCCAAAAACATAGAAAAAATATATAATCCAAAAATATTATCTTTTAAACTTTTGAATGAAGTTAAAGAAAATGATGCCTTAATAGAAAAGCTCATCCCACATGAAATCGACCCCTTTCTTGTAAAAATACAAGAAGAGGTAGGAGTCACGAGTCTAGACGAAGAAATCCCTACTGAGGGGCACCCCAATGAACTCCTTCAGTAGTTTGTCGACTTTGAGCATGACCCTACCCCCATTATTGAGGAAATAGAGGACGTCAATCTAGGGACAGAGGAGGTTCATAGAATCACTAAGATCGAAACATCGCTATCTCCCGAGGAAAGAAAAAGCATGATCAATTTCTTTTGATCATATCAAGACGTCTTCACATGGTCATACGAAGACATGCCTGGTTTGAATGCCGATTTGGTCGAGCATGAGTTGCAACTTTACCCTAATGTTAGGTCGGTTAAGTAGAAATTGAGGTGACTCCGACCTGAGTGGATGCTGAAAGTGAAAGACGAGGTCATCATGTAATATGATGCGAGATTTCTCATGGTCTCCAAGTACCTGCAATGGTTAGCCAATATTGTTCCAGTACCAAAGAAGGATGGGAAGATCCGCATGTGCATTGACTTTCAAAACCTGAACAAGGTATGCTCGAAAGATGACTTCCCCTTGCCACACATCGACATCTTGGTCGATAACACTGTTAAGCATGAGATGCTCTCCTTCATGGATGGATTCTCCGGATACAATCAGATCATGATGGTGGAGGCTGATAAAGAGAAGACAACATTTATCACTCGAGAGGGAATGAAGTGCTACCGAGTCATGACATTCGAGTTGAAAAATGCTAGTGCAATGCACCAAAGAGCGATGACGGTAGTCTTCCATGACATGATGCACCGAGAAATTTAGGTGTATGTCAACGAAATGATCGCCAAGTCATTAGAGCGAAGTGACCATCTGATAAACCTCTAAAAGTTGTTTGAGAGGTTGAGAAAATATAGGTTACGCCTGAATCCTCAGAAATGTGCGTTCGATGCCTGCCAGGAAAGTTGCTAGGATTCATCGTCAGCAGGAGAGGCATCAAGGTCAACCCGATCTAGGTGAAGGTAATCACAGAAATGCCACCACCGTCTATCGAAAAGGAGGTCAGAGGTTTCTTAGGCAGGATATAATACATCAGTCAGTTCATTATACAACTCACTCCTATCTACACACCGATCTTCAAGTAACTAAGAAAAGATTCTCCCATTGAATGGAACAACGACTATCAAGCGGCATTTGATAAAATCAAGGGCTACCTTCTCAACCCTCCAATATTCGTACCACTCAAACCAGGGAGACCACTCTTAATGGATCTCTCCATGATTAAAGTTTTGATGGGATGTGTCCTACGGTAGCATGACGAGACAAGAAGAAGAGAGCATGCCATCTATTACCTGAGTAAGAAGTTTACCGACTATGACATGTTATTCTCATATGGAGAAAGCATGCATGGCTCTCGTGTGGGCCACACAAAGGCTCCGCCACTACTTGTTATCCCAAGCTGTTCTACTCCTAGCACACATGGATCCATTAAAGTACCTGTTTGAAAAGCCAGCCCTCACTGGGTGGGCTGTGCACTAGGAACTTCTCCTATCTGAGTTTCACATCACATCTGTCACTCAAAAGTCAATTAAGGGGCAGGTGCTCACTGATCATCTTGCCGATAATCCCTTACCCGATTATGAACTTCTAAGGACCAAATTCCTAGATGAGGACATCTTGTTCATGACAGAGGATGATATAGTAGAGACAGAGGAGTCCTGGGTGATGCACTTCGATAGAGTGGTAAATATCGAAGGTCAAGGAGTTGGCGCTATCCTAATCTGGCCAAAGGGATCCCACGTACTAGTTTCCATCAAACTCAATTTCCCCTCCACAAACAACATGGTTGAATATGAGGCATGCATAGTTAGCTTACAAGCAGCTCTGAACCTGAACGTAACTCACCTCAGGATGTTTGACGACTCATAGTTGATCATATGCCAGAAAAATGGAGATTGTAAGACAAAGGATGAGAAGTTGATCCCATACCATGAACACCTCGAAGATTTGATAGCATACTTCGATGATGTTACTTTCTCTTATGTCCCGTGAGAAAGAAATTGATTTGTCAATGTCCTGGCAACATTGGCATTGATGGTAGAAATCTCGTATGGTGTCGAGATGAAGCCAATCATGATTGAACAGATGAACGAGTCGGCCTTCTGCCTCCAGGTTGAGGAACCTCTAAGGTTAGATAATGAGTGATAAGTAGTGAAAAATACCATTTTTTACCCCTAAACATGAGCCTTGAAAGACCCTTGAGAGGACTAAATAAGTGCTTTAGTGTTCATATTGCAGCTAACCAAAAAGACAGGTCCAAATCCGAAAACCATCCTAAAATGATCAAAAAGCTGACAACGCATGTCAAACTCAAAGAGGGAGTGAAGAAATAGCCTCAGCAATGGCTAAAAAGGTCCTAAAAGAGCAAGAAAAGACCTGAAGAAGAAGAAGGATCCATTCGCAAAGAAGAATGGAAGCTAAAAGTTCAATTCGCAAAGGACATCTACTATTCGCAAAGAACTTTGAACTTTGCGAAAAGAAGAGAAGTCCTTTCGAAAAAGACCTCTGAAGCCAAAATGCTTTGCGAAAAGAAGAGAAGTCCTTTGCGAAAAGATCTCCACGAAGCCAAAATGCTTTGCGAAAAGAGATTCGAGCCAAAATGCTTTATAAGAGAGATTACGGAGCCAAACTACTTTGAAAAAGCCCTTAAACTATGCGAAATGGCATTACGGGGATTTGCGGCTCGTCCAGAAGGTATTTCAGAAACTTTGCACGCTACCAATGCGTTTTAAAACCCAAGGACATTCCGGAAGATTACGAGCACGAACCAAAGGCATATTCCACCCCATGTGAACACCCAAAGATGAAATTACTTGGCGGGAACTTCTAGAAGCTCAAACAGATTTTTGAATTACATAATGTAATTGATGCCTCTGTTTCACGATTCTGAACGGATCAAGCATTTGATTGGCGAGCAGATCTGGATCACGGTGCTCGACTCTATTGGTTGATACTGGATCTATCCAATTCGATTGGTTGATACACATCGAGTGGCTTAGGAAAACTATAAATGACGAACCATTTGCCCAATTTGGGTATCCAGATTTTAGAGTTTTCATCTCTTTCCCCATTCCGGAAGCTCATCCGATTCCCCCTGTAATCCCTTCTTGTATTTTACCTTTGAGAGCCATTAGTGATTTGTACTTCCAAGTTCGGATTCAAGATCAGAACTGAGGGCTCTCGAGAAGCTCGGATCGTAAGTCCGAGGGCTCTCTAAAGCCGTGCTCTATAATTGTAACGTTGGATTTTAAAAGGTTCTTTGTGTCTTCTCCATTGGAGTCATGTCGAGGGTTCCAATGTTCACCTTAGTGCATTAGACTTCTTTAGATTCACTCATCCGCATCCAACTTCCCTTAATTCATCATCCACCTGTGCGAATTAGCGTTGGTAACCTAATTCAAGCAAAGATTTACGATGTTCATGTTCAAATAAAGAATAGGCCACAGACTAGGCGATGATCCGTGACAAATCACAAACCATAAGTCTAAACCTATTCCTTAATTCGGATTTATTTCTCTTACATCTCTTTGGTAGCGGATGAAGATTGAATCTGCTCTGTTGAACTCTGATTCTCCATTAAAATTCAAAGGCTAAAATACATGAAGCTATTATTTGCATTTGTCTTATTTTAAACACCTCCACAACTCGGATCTGGATCACGTAGTTAGTTCTTTTCTTTATTTGCTTTTAGTTAAACGTGACAAAACCCAACACTCTCTTTTATCTATTCTTTATTTTAGATAATTATAGAGCCGATCGTAGCACGGATCTGGAGGTTTATCTCTCATTTTAGACAAACTTCTCGTGGACGATCTTGAAATACTTACTTTTAAAACTTGCTACAATTGGCCTGATCTTGCACGTTGTTAGCCCCAATGTCTTGATATCCCTTTCATAAGTTAACATCCATATAATTTAGCATTCTTTAATTCTTTAATTTTTGCACACATTTTTGGCACACTTGGAGCGACAACAAGTTTTTTGGCGCCGTTCTTGAAGTTTGTTCTAAAATAGGTAGACCTAAGTTTTTTATTTTGTAGATTTGATTTTTATTTTAATTTTTCTTTAAACCACTTTGCATTCCAAGTGCTTGATTAAATGTCTCTGATTTTGTATAGAAAACTTTGTTTCTTGCGAGAATTTTTTTTTTTTTTTTCCGAGTTTTTATTCTTTTGCCTTCTAGTTATTTGAATAAATCTGCTGCCACTCTTTTGTCTTTTGTCAAATTTGGGCGAGTCTTTGAGTTTTTCTTTTTATTTTTGTCAATACTTGAATAAGTCTTCGCAGTTTTGGATGTTTGCGGATCTGGGAGTACCGTCAACAAAGAGCATCTGGACCAAAGCTGGAGCAGATCGCTTGAGTTTGCATCCTTCTCCTTTGCATTCATTTTCTATTTTAAATTCTTGAGAACCGTAGATTCATGTGTTTAATGTTTGTTTTGATTATAATTTCTGCTCTTTTAGGCATCATTTTTTTACAAAACCAAATACAAAATAAAAGAAGTGAAAACACAAATAGAAAATCTACGAGTTGTTTCTCATTATTTTCAAAGAAGAGGTAAATAAGGGCTCTTGTTGAGCCGGGCTGATCAAAACAAGTAAAAAAACAATTGGATAGCAATATGGTACATTGATTTACATCAAAATTCAAAAAATGAAAAACAAAAATAACAAAATTGTTGAAAAAGATGAGGAGGAGAAATTTGTTCCTCACCTCCCATTTCCCATGCAATGAAGTCGGCCTTTCTCCTTTTGACAAAGGAAACACAAAATTGAGGAAATGATGGAGACATTCAAGCAAGTTAAAATTAATCTACCTACTGATGCAATCAAAGCAGTCCACCGCTATGCAAAATTTCTCAAAGAGGTGTGCACCCACAAAAGGCAATCTAGGATACATTTATCCAAGAAGGCCTTTCTTTGTGGAAAATCAACCAAGTGCTATCAATTGCAACACCACCTAAGATGCAAGACCACGGAATCCCCACAATCCTGCATCATTGGGGAGCACACCATTGAGAAAGCCTTGCTAGATCTGGTGCTAGTGTCAACTCGCTGTTTATGAGAAGCTAGGTTTGGGAGAATTGAAACCCACTCAAGTGGTGTTACTGAATGACAGATCCGAAAGGAAACCTATGGGGTTGATTGAAGATGTTTTGGTAGGAGTAGACAAGTTTTTCTACCTGACTTTTTGGTGTTGGACATGGAACCAACCAAAATTACCACCATCCTGTCATTATGGGAAGACCATTCGCTCTGACTAATGCATGCATTCAATGCAGTCCGGCATCATGGAGGTGTCTTTTGGAAATATGAAAGTTAAATTGAATGTGTATGATCTTTACTCAACCTCAATTCTCTGTGAGGAATGTTTCCATGTTGACATCATTGATGAGTCGGTGGAGGAGTCTTTACAAACATTTCGCAAGGTAAAGACTCCACCATCTATTCTAATCCTCTGCGCCTTTTCTCTTGTCGAAATCAAAGGTGTAGATCACAACAAGATCTTTCAGAGCAAAGAAACTCACAGAGGAAACCCTCGGATCAAGGTAATCGCTTCTACTCTTATTCTTTACTGTGATTCTTTGGTACTTAAGCTACATTTGAGGCCATTTTAAATATGGGAAAACCAAGAAATCTCTTCTTGCCATGTTCCCTAAATCTTGACCAAGAAGACAGCCAAAACACCCCAAAGCCAAAGGCAAAGCCAAGAAGTCTGCAGAAGAGAAAACTTTCAATGGACAAAGCAGATAGGGTTGAAAAAGAAAAAAAATATCGCCATGAGGAGCCCACCCTGGCCTCGAGCCCAGTCAGTCCCCATTACCCATTCCTTTGGTTTTGCCTAACCCATTCATTGATGCCCGAAGCTCATACACAGGCTATTGGTGGATGAAACTTTTTCTCCTCCAAACGATTAGTGCTATCTTTAAGATATCTCGTGGAGGCTTCCTCAAGACCATCCTCACTCCATTACGAGAAAATTTACCCAAGGATGACAAAGCTGTGGTATCGTAACCTCACCACAGTCACAGAGGAACATCGATGTGCCAACCCTAGTTATTTTATAGACAAATCTGTGACTTAATCAGGATCGCCGAGGACATTGGACATGCCCTAGGGATACCTTTTCAATTCAATCTGATGGACCCTTGGCTCGCTCTGAAGTTGCCTCTTTCAGAGATATGGCTGCCCATTTGACACGGGGCATGGTGGGTTCGGGCAATCAATAGTGAGAAGAGATCTGCCCCATAATATCTCTTGATGGATTCCATACTCAGAGAGTTTTTATGTTCTTGGGCACACCAAGAAGCGAACCCCATCTTAGAAGCCCTCTTTCACTTCTCTAAGGGCAATTCTTCAATGCCCCATCTTTGATCTGAAAGCAATGGTGATGTGAGTGCCAAGGTAAAAAGGAGAAGATTCTTGGCCTCCCCTTTGGAAGACTCATTCTGACCCTCTTAGAGCCAAGTTTGACATTGATAGGGAAGAGCCCTTTGAGGTACTCACTCCTCACAACTTTGGCAAGCACGGACCACAAGTCGGGCCATGTTAAGAAGAATGAGGAAGTAGGAGAATCGGACCCTACCGGTTTACAAGCCCAATTACATCAATTGTCTCTTTCTTATTTTCTTATTTTACCTTTTATTCTATTGCAATTTTTTTACATTATAAATTTGCCTAACAGATCTGTTTTGTTCTCCCTATTTGGAAAAACTTACAACCTCCCCTACTCCCTTTCCCTTTTTCCTTTTATTTTCTATCCAAATTTCGATGTGCTTCTTTATGCTTGTCCAGATTATTGTTGTTCTGCTTTGTCTTCCCTAATAATTGTCCACCACCTTTGAACCGGTGAGGACCTTTGTTCCCCATAGGTTTGGGGTGTGGCGGACAAGTCTGCCTAGGGAATAGTTAACATAAGGCGGCAGAATCACCTAAGTAATTAGGAAATGTATTAATTTACTTAAGAATCATGACAACTAGAAAATTTAAAATTCCTTTGCCAAATTTAGACATTCTAAACCTTGCGATATTCTACATTTCCATGATGATTACACCATAAAAACATCTTTGGTATCGTACGTAGTAAGTCAAAAGGAAGAAAAAGGTAAAGATATACTTAAAAGCTCAAGGAAAAACCATAACCGGTGAAATTGAGCCCATATATTTTCCATCTCTGTTGAAGAGTGGTGAGGCAATTTTTTACGATACAAAGGATTGGTGAGGGCATTAGATCCACTAGAAGTTAGGAAACTCCAAATTAAAACAATGTGACACTCATGAAAGCGAGGAAAAGATCAAGGCCTTCTTTAGGCGCTTGAACCTATGAACCAACCAAGAAAAATCTGCTTTGTTTGTACCCCATTTGGTATAAATCCTACAATTCTTCATCAAAAATACTCAAAAGTACTTTTTGAACCTATGGAACCAATTCAGCCTTCCCTCACTCGAGAATTAGGAGGTAAAGGAGAAAGAAGCCGAAGATGGACCATTTACAGGGCAACATCAAGAAAATGAAGAAAATACCTCAAAAAGCAGGCAATATGGTGGCGAGAAAGAAGAGACAAACAATGTGAAAAAGTTGCAAGCAAAAAGGCAAAAAGGACCTTATGTTGAAAATGCAAGATCAAAGAAAGAAGCTGATCCGTGAATGTGAGAATCTCGAAAAGAAGAAGAAGAAGCTAAACTCAAAAGGTGGAGTCATGAACCATCTCTGCACTTCACGAGTTCTCAAATTCAAACCTCTGTTCAAATTGCCTTTCCTTGAAACTTCACTCCATAAGCCATACAAACAAACCTAGATTAAAAGCCCTTGTGATCCAAAGTTGAGTGAGCTGTCATGTGGAGATGAAGTGACCCAATCTATGGTGAGGAGATGTCAATGATGCCATTGCCTAAGAATCATGCCTATGCTCATGCTTACAGATCCGGTTGGGAGATGTAAGCGCTCTTGAGCTTGAGTGAAAATGAACCCCTCAACAAAAACAACGATGAGAGTATACCCTGGTGAGTATTTGGGTTGGAACTTGAGCACCTTAAGTATGACTTATAACCTAATTTTTATCCATAGGATGAGCTTCTTCTTTTGGATGATTTTCTATATTTGTTCCTGATTGGAAATATTGAAACATTCATGAGGTTTATAAATGTTTAAATTCACTGTGCAAACAATAATCAAATTTTCTGTTTCATCATTGATTCAAGAGTAACTAACCCTGCTCCTTGATTGCTCATTTGATAATATTGCAGATGTTAAGCTGTTTCATGAGAAGTTTGTGGGTACCTTCTTGAAAACCCTCAGGAGACTTCACTCCTCCTCTAGGGATCACCTAGGGGTTTAAAAGGCTTGTTGCATATGCTAAATGCACTGTGCTTCCTACAAAAGTGGCTCTTTACTTTGTTTTTATGTTTCTTTGCTCGGGGACTAGCAAAGCTTAGGTTTGGTGTGATAAGTAGTGAAAAATACCATTTTTACCCCTAAACATGAGCCTTGAAAGACCCTTGAGAGGACTAAATAAGTGCTTTAGTGTTCATATTGCGGCTAACCAAAAGGCGGTCCAAATCCGAAAACCATCCTAAAATGATCAAAAAGTGACAACGCATGTCAAACTCAGAGAGGGAGTGAAGTAATAGCCTCAGCAATGGCTAATAGGGTCCTAAAAGAGCAAGACAAGACCTGAAGAAGAAGAAGGATCCATTCGCAAAGAAGAATGGAAGCTACAAGTTCAATTCGCAAAGAACATCTACTATTGCAAAGAACTTTGAACTTTTGCGAAAAAGAAGAGAATCCTTTGAAAAGACCTCTGAAGCCAAAATGCTTTGCGAAAGAAGAGAAGTCCTTTGAAAAGATCTCCTGAAGCCAAAATGCTTTGCGAAAAGAGATTACGGAGCCAAAATGCTTTGAAGAGAGATTACGGAGCCAAACTACTTTGCGAAAAAGCCCTTAAACTATGCTTGAAATGGCATTACGGGGATTTGCATTTCGTCCAAGGGTATTTCAGAAACTTTGCACGCATCAATCGTTTTAAAACCCAAGGACATTAGGAAGATTACGAGCACGAACCAAAGGCATATTCCACCCATGTGAACACCCAAAGATGAAATTACTTGGCGGGAACTTCTAGAAGCTCAAACAGATTTTGAATTACATAAGAATTGATGCCTCTGTTTCTGATTGGTGAACCGGATCAAGCATTTACGATTGGCGGAAGCATCTGGATCACGGTGCTCGACTCCTATTGGTTGATCGATCTATCCAATTACGATTGGTTGATACACATCGAGCTGGCTTAGGGAAAACTATAAATAGAGAACCATTTGCCCAATTTGGGTATCCAGTTTTAGAGTTTTCATCTCTGTTTCCCCATTCGGTCGAGCTCATCGATTCCCGTAATCCCTTCTTGTATTTTACCTTTGAGAGCCATTGCAGTGATTTGTACTTCAAGTTCGGATTCAAGGATCAGAATCGAGGGCTCTTCGAGAAGCTCGATCAGAAGTCCGAGGGCTCTCTAAAGCCGTGCTCTATAATTGTAACGTTGGATTTTAAAAGGTTCTTGTGTAATTTGTGTCTTCTCCATTGGAGTCATGTCGAGGTTACGAATGTTCACCTTAGTGCATTAGACTTCTTTAGATTCACTCATCCGCATCCAACTTCCTTAATTCATCATCCTGTGCGAATTAAGCGTTGGTAACCTAATTCAAGCATTTACTGATGTTCATGTTACGAAATAAAGAATAGGCCACACTAGGCGATGATCTGTGACAAATCACGACCATAAGTCTA
The DNA here is from genome assembly GCA_021018995.1 of Chloranthus sessilifolius. Classification (NCBI taxonomy): domain Eukaryota; kingdom Viridiplantae; phylum Streptophyta; class Magnoliopsida; order Chloranthales; family Chloranthaceae; genus Chloranthus; species Chloranthus sessilifolius. The sequence continues at coordinate 52,231,154 of CM037594.1, forward strand.
AACCTATTCCTTAATTGGATTTATTTCTCTTACATCTGTCTTTGGTAGCGGATGAAGATTGAATCTGCTCTGTTGAACTCTGATTCTCCATTAAAATTCAAAGGCTAAAATACATGAAGCTATTATTTCTGCATTTGTCTTATTTTAAACACCTCCACAACTCGGATCTGGATCACGTAGTTAGTTCTTTTCTTTATTTGCTTTTAGTTAAACGTGACAAAACCCAACACTCTCTTTTATCTATTCTTTATTTTAGATAATTATAGAGCCAGATCTGGTAGCACAGATCTGGAGGTTTATCTCTCATTTTAGACAAACTTCTCTGTGGACGATCTTGAAATACTTACTTTTAAAACTTGCTACAATTGGCCCTGATCTTGCAGGCCAGTGTTAGCCCCAATGTGCTGATATCCCTTTCATAAGTTAACATCCATATAATTTAGCATTCTTTAATTCTTTAATTTTTTACACACATTTTTGGCACACTTGGAGCGACAACAATGAGCCACAGTAGTTCTCAGATATCAAGAATTTTCTTGAAACTCGAGCCTTCCCTGAGGGTACGTCTAAGATGGATAGGCACACCATCCAACATTTAGCGGCAAACTATATCATCTGCAGTAAGTGCCTCTATAAGCGGTCATATAATAATATCCTTCTCCAATGCCTAACTGAAAGCGAGGCAGCAAACATCATGAAAGAGATTCATGAGGGAGTATGTAGGGCCCACATCAATGGGCACATGCTTGCCAAAAAGATCCTATAGCAAGGATATTTGTGGACCACCATAAAAATTGATTGTTGCAAGCACGTTTAGAAGTTCTACAAATGCCAAGAACACTCCAGTCTGATCCACGCCCCGGCTATAGATTTATACAACATGACCACTCCATGGCCATTTGCCACTTGGGGCCTCGATGTCATCGGGAAAGTCAATCCGAATGCATCAAATAGACATCAATTCATCCTGGTTGCCATTGAATACTTCAGAAAATGGGTAGAGGCAACATCCTCCACGAACATCATGGCCCGACATGTTGAGAAATTCATCAAAAGTAATATTATTTGCCGATTTGGCATACCCAAGGATATCATCACGAACAATGGCACGAACTTTGCAAACAAGTCCATTAGGGCCTTCTATGTGTAGTACAAGATTAAACATCATGACTTGTCACCATATCAACCACAAACCAATGGGACCGTGGAAGCTGCTAACAAAATGGTTGTCTGAATCCTTGAGAAGATGGTTGTCACATACTGAGACTAGAGCGAAATATTACCATTCGCTTTATGGGCCTACAGAACATCGATCCACACCGCTATAGGGGTAACACCGTTCTCCCTTATATATGGAACTGAGGACGTCTTGCCGGTAGAGGTTAAAGTGCCCTCACTCTATATACTCCTTGAGTTAGGCCTACTCGGAGCTGAAAAGAGAGAGATCCCACTTTGAGCAGTTGAACCTATTGAACGAGAAAAGGCTCCTTGCCTTGTGTCATACCCTTGTGTACCAGGAGCGAATCGCACGTGCTTACAACAAACAAGTTCGTAGTCGAGATCTGAAGGTAGGAGACACCACACTCAAGAAAATCTTCCCGTCTCTCCACGTCGATCCAAGAGGGAAATTCAAGCCTAGCTGGGAAGGACCTTATGTCATCCGAGAGGTGCTCTCGGGATACGCTATCCGCCTCGCCACCATGGATGGAGATCACTTTCCTGAGCCCATCAACACTAGATATGTATTACGATTCTATTCCTAAGTCTCTGCGACAAGGTAAGTATTGACAAAAATGGATACGTGACTGCTTAAGGATACTTAAAAAGGAGGCCATCATTTCAAAGCCTAGTAGCCAAAAAGCATCCCTGAATACTCATACCCCTTGATACACCAGTTGAGTCATTAGCGTTTCTTTCATCAACCTTTCTAAAAAAAATGTGTGTATATACCAAACAAACAAAAATGAAGAGTTACCATTGAAATCCAAAAAAAAAATCAGAAAAGCAAAATCCCAAAACGAGGATGTCTGGAAAAAAGAAACCAAAAGAATAAAAAAATAGATAAGAAAAAGTGGGGCATGTATAGTCAAAAGCCCCAAGGAAGAAGTGTATTATGGCAGCTAGAACCCAATCAAGGAAACCCTTTTGAAAACCTAGAACACCTTTAAATTTTCTAACCTATCCCATGGCCACGATACATTCCAAGAAAAATCCCTCTTTAAGGTCTACAAGTAGTCATAGTATTCGTTAAGTCAGTGCTAGCCAAGTTGAGAGACAATAAACAATTCCATCTAATCGGCTATGACGGAATCGATGTCCATGTGTGGCCTTTCATAAGGGAAAAGAAAATAAAATAAAATTATACAAGCTCAACGCAAAGAGGACGTGGTGAAAACCCCAAAAGGCGCCATGGGTAAAAACAACGAGCTGGTGTCGACCAGGTGAAAACCTGAAAAGGCACCTGGGGTAAAAATGCAAAACCATGGACATAGTAAAAACCCAAGAGGGCCCTGCGGGTAAAAAGAGGGAAACAACGGGCATGACGGAAACTCACCTTGAGCGTTATGAGTAAGAAAGTTGAAAAGGAGAAATGAAAAAGAAAGAAAATAAGATACCCTCAGTTCCCCTCCCGCATTACCCGATTCTCGACGGGGTCGCTCATGTTAGCTCAAATATGGGTCCTGACCAAGAATGTCTTCATAACTACACCATCAAACATATGACCCAGGGCAAGGAGAAAAAGGTCAATTCGATCCAAAGGAATAAATGTTCCAGCCTTTGTAAAAATTGTTGAACTTCACTCAGGACCAACCATGAAAGGGGTTGACCATGCTAAAAAGGGGACCCGTCATCTCCCCGATAATTAAGGCATCAGGCCAAAAATAACAAAAAAGAGAGGGTAAGGAGACCATTTTTGTCAAAGACAATAGATTTCCCTTCCCCATTTTTCACACCCACGTTGTGTGCACTACAACAGGGCAAGGAGCCCTTTTTTGCAAAAGATAAGAGACTTTCTTTTCTGTGCCCATACTATGCACTTTCCATCTCCAAAGAGGTCCACCAATCAAAGAAAGGAGAAATAACACTATTTTGAAAGATAAGAGATTTCCCTTTCACATGTAGAAACCTATATACAACTGACACCACATCCCAAAAAAAGTAATATGTGAGATGTCTAGCTTCTTTCTTTCTTCCTTACAAAAAATGCAAAAATAACAAAAACATAAAGAAAATATGTATACCAAAAGATGTATCTAATTAGAGGTTTCTTACTCCCCTTCCTATGGTTTTGATCTATGTAAAAAGTATGTGCAGGAGGAAATCAACAACCCAACTCATGCTTTAGGGTACGGATCTCTACACGTAAAGAATCCTCCCGTACATCCTGCTCAGTCATCCAGCTGCCATGAAGACTCCTATGCCGCTTCCGGGAAGCATCAGTAGCCCCAAGAGCATCACTCAATGACCCTTCCAGACGAAGGACCTCACGCTCAGCTACATCGGCTCTAGTTTCTGCCACCTCTACTCTAACCATCTGTTTCTCTAAATTCTCATGCAGGATTTGCTTCTCGTCTATCAATAGCTCAATATGGCTCCGAAGCATCGACTCCTTCCTTAGCCAAGGCCCCGTCGTATCACTACTCTCTACCGGATCCAAGTGACCAACAACAGGCTTCTCAGATAGTAGCCAAGCCTCATACTCTGGGGAGGACATAACTGAATCCCCCTGCTCTAGATTGCACATGAGCGTCGACTGACGCGTCTCCCAGAGAGCAGCTATCCTATCCATGTCCTCAAAGGACCTCCGAGAGAAAATCAATTCACATAGGGGAGGTTTCACCATACTGGGTACCTGTTGAAAGCAACCAAATTGACGCAACACCCGAAATGAGAAGTAGTAGGTGCTAACGGTCAAACAAGGGAGAGTGATGCCCTCGTAATCTCTGGAGCGGACCACCATAAAGGTCTAATCAAACCAAGGAAGCCTCCACACCAACTCGTCTTTGGCTAGCCAAAGCTTCAACCCATGCATGTCTCCTTGTGGAAGCATATGGCATCTGCCCAAAAAGCAGCGAGTCACCTCACGACGGACAATATAGAAATGAGACACGGGTCCCAAAATAGCAAGGTGCTCCCCTAGCCAAACCTAAAGTTGAAGCAGGCATCCCCTAAGGCACACCACCTTGCCCAAGCCAAAAGCATCAAGGCAATGATAAAGCTCCGCCAGGATCAGATGCATCACAAAGTGGCCTCCCTTTAATTCAGTCAAGACATCACAGAGTGCAAGCGAGAAACTTTCTTCCCCAGTGAACAAAAGAACCTTAGAGATGAGACTAAGAGCAAAAGCCTTCACGTTATAAACATTTCTAACTGGCAATTTTTGTAGGCTCTCGTCACCAAAAAGTTCTCTCAGGAACTTCACCGAACACCTGGTGGGCCCTCAAATGGGACTTTTTCCATATTCAAATTTCTTCAAACCCAGAGTCTTGTGGATGGCTTTGGCATAACCCAGCTTCGGCATCACTCTCGGAAGACCTCTGTGCAGCTTCAAACCCGATAGGCTAGAGAGTTCTTCAAGTGTGGGAGATAACTCACGGTTCCCAAAATGAAAGACGTGGGTATCCACTTCCCAAAAGGAGGTCGTCGCATGAAGAAGGTTGGAGGAATGTCAAGAAAAGACGAGAGGCGGGCTAGCCCAAGCTCATTGAAACTCATGAGCTCACTCTCGTTCAAACCCTCTAACCACTTCTTTAGGAAATTGGGCCCCACGCCCAATGAGGGAAGTATAGCGGACCCGGGCCCCCATGAGAGGCGGGGTTGGAAAGTGGGTCCATTGACATACAAAGATGTTCCCAAGGATACTAATTTAATGTAAGATGATGAACCCACCCTTGAGAAAGCAAGGAGAAAAGCAGCAGCAAAAAGTACCAAGCCTAAGTTGAGAAAGAAGAAAAAGAGTGAATTCTTGGGCTTAAAAGGCCCCACTTTCCTCAGGAAGCACTTGACGCATGTATTAAACGCAGTAGACCTTTTTTTCCCAGATTTTTCCTGGCGCATGTATGACATGCGCCAAGCCTTGTTTTCCCAGGATATGCCTGGCGCTTGTAATACATGCGCCAAGCCAGTTTTTTCCCCAAAGCTGCTTGGAGCATGTAGCATATGCGCCAGACCATTTGCCCCCTCCACAAGAAAAAATGAGGGTCGGGGAGGGAGCTTACGCTAATCCCCTGGATAGCTTGCCTGCGTTTACTGCCTTTTACCTAAAAGAGCACATTAAATCATATACGAAGGAAAATTTTGTTGGTCACATCTAACTTATATAAATCTTCGTGCAGGAAAGATCCACACAAGCATGGAAATGAGGACCAAGTGATAACAAAGTATGTGGCCCCAGAGGCCATTCTTTTTGAAAAAAAATCAAGCCCATCCTGCAAGCAATCCGACACACTACAGCAAGCAAAAGGGAGATAAAATATGCGAAAGGCACTACCATTCATCTGGAAAAGCTAAAAAACCATCTGAAAATAATAACAATGTCACATCATCCATTACATAATTCCAAAATCCAAAAATAAAATGTGTCCTAGAAAGTCTGAAAGTTCAAAAACCTAAAAACAGAGCCTAATCCTTATTGGCACCCTTGATCTTCTTACGCTTATGCAAAAAGCTTTGATATGTCCTGACATCTCCCACTCGGGCCCATGCCTGAGAAAGTCGGCTAAGCAGGGAGCACGACTCCTTTTCACGAGCACGCTGCAAGTCATATCCAAGGCCATCAGTCAAGATCAGTTGAAAGATAAATATAGCAAGGCAATGATCGAAACCAATCAGTATGATACAAACCACTTCCACATACCGAAGACTAACATTACTGTGATAATACTTTACCTAATTCACCGCCGACTCATAGTTTTACACAAAAAGGAGAGAGACATCAACTACAGGAGCTGTAGACACCCAAATTTGGCCCAAGGCCCGATCGAAACACCTTTCAAGAGAGGTACAATTTTGAGCTTTTGATGGGATGTGTGGAACCCTTAGGAATCCTCCCAAATGTTTAGAAACCAATCCCGACCCTTAGAACCCATTTCACCCTAAACCTAAACTTCCCGAGCAATGGCTGAAGAGTAGTGCACCAGGACTACCTAAGTTCTTTTAATAATATCCAATCTTATATCATTGGAAAAAGGACTTCTCCAGCTTTCCAACGAGCCAACAATCACCTCAATCGGAGTTGTATATCAAAAGTTATGATCATTTGAAAATCGAGCTTTTTTGGAGGGATTTTTTGCCTGGCGCAACTAATAGTTGCGCCAAGCCATTTTCCCCTTGGATTTGCCTGGCGCAACTAATAGTTGCGCCAGGCTTTTTTGCCCCCGAAATGGCCTGGTGCAACTAATAGTTGCGCCAAGTATAAATGGGTCCCCCACCCCTCGCGAGGCCAACCTCCAGGTTACTGTTCATCACTATTTTACTGTACATTTACCTGGCGCAACTATTAGTTGCGCCAGGCATATGAATAGTAACTGTTGGATTTTGCCCCGAAATTTATGATTGGGGTTTATCTTGTTGACCACCTTGACCTTTGGGGTGTGTTTTGCTAGTTCTGTTGCACCCATTCACTACCTATTTACAACCTCTTAAGTGGCTTAAGGCCTCACCCCATCATCCACCATTGGAGGACCTTCTCACACATTTCAAGGCTCCAAAAACCCTAGGAAACCTTAGATATTAGATTACCTAATTCTTAATAGTGTTTAGCATCTAAACACCCTCCTAATCCACCCATTTCCTATAAATAGAGCCCCCCTCCCCTTGGTTTAAGGGTTGAGAATTTTGCTTACAAGAGAAAGAGCTCCAAGTGAGAAGTTCTTCCTCCCTTTGGTGCACTATTTTTACCTAAAATCTAGAAGTCAAAAACCCTTTCCAAGCTTGCTCTTACACCCAAAACCCTTAGCCTAGGTGTGTGTGATCCCCTAGCCTCTCTTCTCCATCTCTTAGCTAGTATGCCTTAGTGGTTAGAACTCCCTTTTCCACCATTCAAGCCTCCAAAAGCTCATCAAAAGCAAGCCACGCAAGGCTCCTCTGCGGTACTACAAGTGCCCGAGGGCTCCGGCTCTCCCCTTTCTTATCCTATCTCCTTTTGCTCTCCCTACCCTCTCATTTTGTACCATTACGCCGCCGAATTTTCAGTAGGAACGGAGGGGCACAAATAGGATTGGAGGCCCATTTGGGCAAGAGGGAACCATTTTCTTTTCTGTTACTTCACTTTATTTTTGGCCATTAGTAGAGACCGCATTAAGCAGGTTGATCGGGTGCCTAACACCTTCCCGATTGATAACCGAAGCCCCTAACCAAGAGCCTTTAGTGTGGGCCGGATTAAAAGTCATATTTTTAGTACTTCGGTATTCATAAAAATGAACTAGGTTTCCCGGGACACCGAAAGCTCCGGGTGGAAACTCTATATATTTTGTCAGAGAGTGCTTCGTCATGACGGGATCGTCTCGATTCCCACGGTTGCACAGATGGCGACTCTGCTAGGGAGGTTAGCTTATAGAGCTTCACCTTGAACTAGGCCTTTTTTTATTTTTTCTTAACATTTATTGCTATTTTTTTTTTCTTATTTTTGTTGTTTTTTAACTCACCCCTCCGATTAAGTCATTTTTCTCACCCTACTTTTCCGTCATTTATATGCCTTAGCCGATTGGCTGGCCTACATGCGCATTGTCTCTTAATTTACTTACTTTCCCGTCATTTTAGTGCCTTAGCCGATTGGCGGGCCTACTTGTGCATTGTCTTTCAATTCTTTTAATTTTTCATCGTTTAAAGTGCCTTAGTCGATTGGCGGGCCTACTTGAGCACTTATATTCCACCAGTGGACGCCGGCCGGTAGTGGCGGCACGGGATAATCACCCCCGGTCTTTGAACTAAAGAAAACTTAAAAAAAAAGAAAAAAGCTTTGAAAAAATTAAAATTGAACCAAGTTAGGGAACTTAATTAATTTGTTTTGCGGGTTAGATTTTCAAAGGGGTTGGGATTAGGCAAACACATAAACACTTGGGTCTTAGTATGGCGCTAGCCCCTAGTGGTGATGATACAGAAAAGTCCCAGCCCACCTAGTATCTGAAAAGGTGCTTGCGCCAGAGGTATATCGGGAGGGTTCCCATTCCAAAGCTTAAAACCCTTGGGGAGCGCGCTAGCGAGTTATATCAGACTCAAACCTTTTAGGTGCGGTGAGGAGCGAATCGATCACTAAAGAATAGCTCAGTTCCCGGAAGCCTAGCTTCCGCAAAAAACCCAAAAAGAGACTCATTTCGGGTGTTGGTGGCTGCTGTCAAACATTCTGGAGAAGCAGATTTTGCCTGGCGCATGTATTAGTTGCGCCAGCCCAAAAACCTGGAAATTATAATTGGCGCAACTAATAGTTACGCCCATATAAAAATCCATTTTTACCTTGGCGCAACTAATAGTTGCGCCAGTGTAAAAACTCCTACAACTGGGCACAAATATTGCCCTTTCCACCTCCCGAGTTCCCCGATCAGTGTGCTTAGTGCCTTGTTTAGGCCTCACCATCTCCGACACTCAATACGCCCCTGTCGGTCAAAAGAGGGTAACTTTTTTTTAGCTCATTCCGGGGGATCGAGTTGTTTGCCTCGATTTTCGTGCCTTTAATAGATCGAAGGTTTTCCTTCAATTCTTCCAAAGTTCCTCGGAGTCGTAGTCGCAGGTCTTGAAGTAAGGTACGAGAGCCACCCGAAAAGGGAATTTCAAGTCCTTGAAACCTTCATTTTTCAAAACTCTTTCAAAAATTTAGAAAAAAAAAAAATTAATAATTAAAAGCCAAAAAGAAATAGATAGTTTGTGGTGCCGGCACAACGTTGTCCCGTAGGGGAAGAAGGAGGAGGATTTTTGGGTCTTATCCAAGGCACCCTTACCCGACCCGCTCCCGAAGAGTGTCGTGGGTAGTGGACCCGACTTATGCCGATCCCGACTCATCCCCGCAACATTCTTCAACCCACTCCCATTCGGGAGAAGTTTTTTCCACCATCCCCCTCACCCAACCCCCTTTACCGTCACCGGCCCATTCGACGCCCCCATATTCCCAACCATTACCCCCCAAAATATCCAAAGTCCTACCCCCCATTCTCCATATTTCGCCCAAGCCATGCCCATGCCAAGTCCAACTCATCTCCCATCCACATCCATCCAAAACCCAAACCCATTTTCCCAATCCAATTCCATGCCCCAATTCCCATCATCCCCTTATAGACCCGATCCACCCACATTCACATACACCACTTCCACCCTATCCGATCCCCCACCAATCCCCCCATCAACCCAGGTCATGCCCAATTTCACCGAGGCCATGCCCAATTTATCCTCCACATCCATCCCACCCATACCCCATCACCCCTTAAATCTCCCATCTCCATTCAACCCTTCCTCCATGACCATGATGGAGGAGATGTTCCAAGCCTATTCCATGTGAAAGGCTTCTCAAAACACTTCTTCTCCTCCACACCCCATGAACCCATCCCATACCCTAGCCAATCTCCACGCCTCACTCCCCCGTGACCCCCATCAACCCTCAATAATCCACACCACTCAAACCCCCATTACCCACTCACCCCAAGGCCCAAACCCCTTTTTCTCACATATCTCAGGGGCCCATGGCCCAATACCCTACCACCCAAACCTACCCAGGGCCCATGGCCCACACCCACCAAGGGCCCATGGCTCAGACCCACCAAGGCCCATTGGCCCAGACCCACCAATGGCCCATGGCCCAAACCCATCAAGACCCATTGGGTCAGACCCACCAAGGGCCCATGGCCCAGATCTGTCAAAGCCCATTAGGTCAGACCCAATAAGGGCCCATGGACCAGACCCATCAAGGCCCATTGGGCCAACCCACCAAGGGCCCATGGCCCAGACCCACCAAGGCCACATGGCCCAAATCCATCAAGGGCCCTTGGCCCAAACCTACCAAGGGTCCATGGCCCAAACCTATCAATGGCCCATGACCCAAAATGACCAAGGGTTCATGGCCCAAACCTCAACCCCACACTCACACCTTCCACAAAACCCCCAACATTTAGCCCAACCTTCACAATTGGGTCAAACCTATGTCATCCCTCAGACCCAATTCTCCCATGGCCCCACACCCCAAGGCCATTTCCAAACCTTCCCCCATACCCAATGGCCCTATCAGGCCCCACCTCAAAACAAAATTCCTATCACCCAACAAACCTTTCCTCACCCCCAATGGGCTCACCCAACCCCCACTCATGTCATTCCCATCCAACCCATGCCACAACAACAGGAGAATCCCGTCCTCACTGCACATTATGCCGACCAGCAGTATGAAGAGGACGGGATTAGGAATAGCGGGGCCTATGCTGGGGCTTTGACCGGCCTCAACCCTCCTATTACCCATCCCCTGGTGGCCCAAAGTGAAGTCCAACCAACTGCCGAGAAAGCAGCTCTCGTATCCAAAGAATTGGAGCAGCTGAAAGAATAGTTGGATAAAATACAGAAGCAGTTAATGAAAATGGGTGGTACTGAAATCTACACCACGGACTTCACAGACTTATGCCTATTCGCTAAGGTCCCCCTGCCCCCCAAATTTAAAATGCCAGCCTTCAACAAATATAATGGCACTGGCAATCCTATTGCGCACCTGAAGTCCTACTGTGGGGACATGTGCCAATACGGGGAGGACGAAAGACTACTAATAAAACTCTTTCAAAAGAGTATGACCGGGCTAGCTTTAAGATGGTTCACATCATTAGAACCGTCTATGATGAAAACGTGGAGGGACTTGACGCATCTCTTTCAAGAACAGTATGTCTACAATATAGACAGCGAGCCGTGTAAGTCTGACTTGGCCCGTTTGAAGCAGAACCAGAACAAGACCTTCAGTGACTACTTAGGGCGATGGAGAGCACTGACAGCTCTGGTCCGGAATAGAATACCTGATGATGAATAAATAGAGATGATTTCAAAGAACACTCTGCCAGTAATCTCAGACTTTTTGGTGTACCAGCAGCAGTCCAGTTTTGCTGATCTGGTGAAAAATGCTAACCGATGTTAGGATGCCATCAGGGAGGGCCGTTTGAATAAGAACGTGCCAAGTGGACCCAGTGGGGTTAGAAGATTTTCAGAGCAGAGGAACGAGAAGAGAACAGGGGGCGATGTCCAGAACATAGTCAATACCAGGACAAATAATAATACTACCCCATTTCAATTTCAGGCAGCCCCACCAGCACCTATTAGGCCTGAGCAGACGCAAAGAATGGGGAATGGGCAAGGCATGCAAATGACCCCAGTATAGAGGAGAGCCTGCTACGACCGAGTCTTCACACCTCTGGGGCAATCTTTGAGTGTACTTTTGCCCCTGTTAGTGGAAAAGGGATTAGTGGCTATCCGCCAACCGCAACCTCCTCCTCACCCTATCCCAAGGAACTATGACCCAAATACCCACTGTAATTTTCATCAGGGACCGAGTCACCCTACCGATCACTGCTTCTCCTTAAAGCATGCCATCCAGGCATCCCCCCTGCACCTTCTCAGCATGCTAATATTCACCAAGTGCCACTACCCCCGCATCCTATCGGAGGAGCAGGTCCCAGACCCACCATCGGAATGATAGAAGATGAGGAGTTTGAATTTGACCCATCCGATTATATCAATGATCGGGAGAATTATGTGGCACCATGGCCGAGGAATGATGAAGAAAGGAATGTTGGGGTAATTGAACCCTTAAATTTGTCAGAATATTTCCCCAATCCAACCCTGCAATTTGAACCCTCGGGTCTCAGGACATACTTTCCATCACTCACACCCGTCGATTATGTAAATATCAATGCATACCAACCATTCACCACAACCCCCATCAATTACCCTATAAGCCCCCAGGCCCCCAATCCTTCACCCGCACCCGCCAGTTATCAATGGCCTATGCCCGCCCCATTTCAACTACCCCCATACACCACAACCCCCACCGATTACCCTTTAAGCCACCAAGCCTCCAATCCAACACCCGCACCCATCAGTTATCAATGGCCTGCACCCACCCCATCACCCCCTGTTTAGCCACCGGCAAACTCCTCCACCCCGGTCAATTACCTGACCGCCCATCAAACCCCCCATCTGCCGCCAGCACCCACCAGCTATCAATGGCCTACTTTTATCTCCTTCCCTCCAATGCCACCACCCTTGAGCTTCACCACCCCCATTTGGCCCAATCTTTCCACCCAACCCTCTGCCACCGAGGTGAATCAAGTATTTCCCACACCTCCTGAGCCGACGGTACAAGTGCCTTAAGTATCGGCAGCCATACCTTTCTAGCTCTCGGGACCCACATATGATCCTCATCAGGTCCCGCTAAACTTTGAACAAACAAATGTCAATGTCGGCAGCAACAGCAAAGAAGGGGCAGTAGATTTTGTTACCAAGTCAGGGAGAATATTAAAGCAGCCAGAAGCACCAGCAGCAGCACATGCCCAACCTGAAGGAAGGAAAGGCAACACGGTGAACCCCTTCGAGAAGATGAGTCGAGAACATATACTAGAGACTCGGCTGAGAAGAATGCCTGCCCATATCACTGTATGGGATCTATTGATGACGTCCCCACTCCATTTCCAAGACTTAATAGGGGCGTTAAAAAATGCGCATGTATCACTTCAAGTTAGCCTGAATGAAGTCGGGCAGATAATTGGTCAAGTGATGGCCCCAAATGCCATTTCATTTTCTGATGCCGATTTACTTGAGGAAGGAGGTAGTCACTCAAAACCTTTGAATATAACTGTTGAGTCTGGAAATATGATTATCACCTTGGTACTAATTGATAATGGGTCTGCATTGAATATATGTCCATTAAGAACGGCCACCAAGATCGGGGTTGTTTCGTGCATGCTAAGGCCCACCAGAACCAGCGCTAGAGGGTTTGACAATACCAGGAGAGAAATAATGGGAGAAGTTGATCTTGAGCTGTTGATAGGGCCAATGACCTTTTCCATCTTGTTTCAAGTCATGGATATCAAATCTTCATTTAACCTGTTATTGGGGCGCCCATGGCTACATGATGTCGGAGCCATACCTTCCATTTTGCACCAGAAACTCAAATTTGCATCTGGGCATAAGATTATCACAATCATTGGAGAGGGGTACAGTGAGAAAGAGAAGGCCACCAATAGCATAGAGAAACCTAACATACTAGATATATTGCACACTGCGGAGGATGTCGACCTCCACAGTTTTAAATATGAGGTGTCGGCTATACTCCTGGAGCCCATTGAGGGTATCATGTCTAAAACGGGAGGCGGTAGCGCAATGCTCCAAAAGTGGGGTTATCAGAAAGGAAGGGGTCTGGGACCAAAATTACAAGGCAAAAGAGAGCCAGTTGTGGCTAAGAGATAGAAAGTAAGATTCGGGCTAGGATACAAGCCCACAGAGCAAGAGGTCTGAGAAGCCAAAGAGAAAGCCAGGGTCGCCGCGGCTGTAAGAGCTCGAGGAATCAACATAGAAGAGAAACCTCACCCTAGGCCGCACATCAGGGATTCGTTTGTCAGTGCAGGGGTTGTAAAGATCGATCAAAATGGGGCAACCCATTTGACCCCACACAAACCCATAGCCCCAGTCCATCCCACCAATTCCCACATCTCCCTTCCCAGCTTGGAGATAGATTTGGCCGCATTGTCCCTTTTAGAGGAACGACGGTCGGTACCTGAACAAACCCCCCCTATGGTGAATCACCATAAAACCGAGTTATCGTTTGAGGACATGATCTCAGATGAAATGGGGATCAATATGATGGAGGCTGACTCCAATGAGTCATATCACAAGACCTCCATCCCAACAGTGCACGCAACTGGGCATCTTTGCCCCAAACCCTGAAAACAGGGAGTGGCCTAACATTTGGCACCCGTTTCCCAAAAAAACAACCTATAAAAAGTGAGATAAGCCCTTGGTAGGCAATACCTTGTATATACACAAACCTGCCTTTCTAAGGGACCGTCTCCGAAGAAAACAAACATCTCAGAAACATGGAAAAAATAGAAAATCTCAAAAACATGGAAAAAATAGAAAATCTCAAAAACATGGAAAAAACACAAAATCCCAAAAATATTGAAAAAATCCAAAGTCCAAAAATATTGTCATTTAAAATTACAGAATATGTCCCACAAAAGGATGCCTTAACCAAAATGCCCGTCCCACGTAAGATCGATCCCTTCCCTATAGAAATACAAGAACAGGTAAGGATCACGAGTCTGGACGAGGATGTCCCCTTCGAGGAACTCCCCAATGAGCTCCTTGACCGATTTGCAGACTTTGAGTATGGCCCTACCCCCCGTTGTCGAAGAGACAGAAGACGTAAATCTAGGAACTAAGGAGGTTCCCAGGATAACCAAAATAGGAACGTCACTGTCTCCAGAGGAAAGAAAAAGCATGATCGACTTCCTTCAATCAAACCAAGACATTTTTACCTAGTCGTACGAGGACATGCCTGGTCTGGATACTGATTTGGTCGAGCATGAGTTGCCCCTCTACCCTGATATGAAGCCAGTCAAGCAGAAGTTGAGACATCTCCGACTCGAATGGATGCTGAAAGTCAAAGACGAGGTCATCAAGTAGTATGATGCAGGGTTTCTCATTGTATCCAAATACCCGTAGTGGCTAGCCAATATCGTGCCTGTACCGAAGAAAGACGAAAAGGTCCGCATGTGCATCGATTTTTACAATTTGAACAGAGCGAGCCCAAAGGATGATTTCCCATTACCACACATCGACATCTTGGTCAATAACATAGCTAAGCACAAGATGCTTTCTTTTATGGATGGATTCTCAGGATATAATTTAATAAAAATGGCAGAGGTTGATCGCGAGAAGACAACGTTCATTACCCCTTGGGGAACCTTTTACTATTGAGTCATGCCATTCGGGCTGAAGAATGCCGGTGCAACGTACTAGAGAGCTATGACTGCACTATTTCATGACATGATGCACCAAGAGATTGAAGTATATGTCGATGATATGATAGCTAAATCACCAGAGCGAAGCGACCATCTGGTAAACCTTCAGAAGCTATTTGAAAGGCTGAGGAAGTATCGGCTATGACTGAATCCACAGAAGTGCGCATTTGGTGCTATGTCAGGGAAACTTATAGGGCTCATCGTCAGCAGGAGGGGGATCGAGGTCAACCCAATCAAAGTCAAAGCCATCACTGAAATGCCGCTGCCGTCTATCGAGAGAGAGGTTAGAGGGTTTCTGAGCAGAATACAGTATATCAGTCGGTTCATTGCACAACTAACTCCAATCTGCATGCCGATCTTTATGTTACTAAGGAAGAATTTGCCCGTTGAATGGAACGATGATTGTCAAGCAGCGTTCAAAAAAATCAAAAGCTACCTCCTTAATCCACCTATTTTGGTACCACCTGAGCCAGGGACACCACTCTTGATGTATCTCTCCACGACAGAAGTTTCGATGGGATGTGTCTTGGGGCAGCACGATGAAATGGGAAGAAGAGAGCAGGCCATTTACTATCTGAGTAAGAAGTTTACTAATTATGAAGCATGATACTCTCATCTGGAGAAAGCATGCCTGGCTCTTATATGGGCTACTCAAAGGCTTCGCCACTATTTGCTATCTCAGGCGGTTCTGCTCTTGGCCCGAATGGACCCATTAAAATACCTATTTGAAAAGCCAGCTCTCACTGGACGAACCGCATGATGGCAGCTTTTATTATCTGAATTCGACATCACGTACGTCACTCAGAAGTCAATCAAGGGGCAGGCGCTTGCTGATCATCTTGCCGACAATCCTTTACCTAACTATGAGCCGCTAAGAACCAAATTCCCAGATGAAGATATCTTGTTCATGACGGAAGACGATACAGGAGAAGCAGAAGAATCATGGGTAATGCACTTCGAAGGGGCAGCAAATGTCGAGGGCCAAGGAGTTGGCGCCATCCTGATTTCACCGAAGGGATCCAATGTACCGGTCTCTATCAAGCTCAACTTCCCTTGCACTAACAATATGGCTGAGTACGAAGCTTGCACCGTTGGTCTGCAGGCAGCTCTCGATCTGAATGTAACTCACCTTCAAGTATTTAGCGATTCACAGTTAATCATATGTCATACAAATGGTGACTGGAAGATGAAAGACTAGAAACTGATCCCCTATCATGAACACCTCGAGGATCTGATAGCCTGCTTCCAAGATGTGACTTTCTCATACATCCCTCGGATAAGGAATCGCTTTACCGACGCGTTAGCCACTCTAGCGTCAATGATAGAAATCCCATATGGTGCTGAAATGAAGCCGATCGTGATCGAGTAGAGGAATGAGCTGGCCTTCTGCCTCCAGATTGAGGAACCTACAAAGCCTGATGATGAGCCACCTTGGTTCTCAAATATCAAGAATTTCGTTGAGACCTTAACTTTCCTAGAGGGTACATACAAGACAGATCGACGAACCATTCAATGTTTAGCGACAGGTTACGTCATTTGCGAGGAATGCCTTTACAAGCGATCCTACAATAACATCTTATTTAGGTGCCTCACTAAAAATGAAGTGATCAATATTATGAAAGAAATCCATGAGGGAGTATGTGGAGCCCACGTCAGCGGTCACATGCTCACTAAGAAAATCCTACGGCAAGGATACGTTTGGACCACCATGGAATCGAATTGTTGCAAACATGTTCAAAAATGCTACAAGTGTCAAGAACACTTCAGTCTGATACACGCTCCTACCATTGATCTTCACTGCATGACCACTCCTTGGCCATTTGCTACCTGGGGCCTTGACATTGTCGGAATGATTAATCCAAAAGCATCAAACGGACATCGATTCATCCTCGTCACCATTGAATACTTCACCAAATGGGTAGAAGCGGCTTCATATGCCAACATCACGGCCAGTCACATTGAGAAGTTTCTCAAGAATAATATTGTGTGTCGATTTGGAGTACCCAAAGATATCGTCACTGATAACGGCACAAACTTTGCGAATAAGCGCATCCGAGACTTCTGCGAGCAATACAAGATCAAGCACCATCTTCATCCCCTTATCGGCCTCAAACTAATGGAGCTGTGGAAGCTGCGAAGAAGACAGTCATCTGCATCCTTGAGAAAATGGTTGTCATTTAACGAGATTGGAGTGAAATGCTGCCATTTGCTTTATGGGCCTACCGAATGTCAATCCGTACCGCTACAGGGGCAACACCATTCTCCCTTGTGTATGGAACCGAGGTTGTCCTCCCGGTAGAGGTTGAAGTACCCTCACTCTGAATCCTCATGGAATCAGGCTTACCCAAAGCAGAGAGAGAGATCCCGCTTTGAACAATTAAACTTATTGGACGAGAAGAGACTGCTAGCCTTGTGTCACACTCAAGTTTACCAGGGGAGAATCGCATGTGCTTACAATAAACGTGTTCGCGGTTGAGATCTAAAGGTAGGAGACACTGTGCTGAAGAAGATCTTCCCATCCCTCCATGCTGATCCAAGAGGAAAGTTTAAGCTGAACTGGGAAGGACCATACGTCATTCGAGAAGTGCTGCCGGGGTACGCCATCCGCCTCGCCACCATGGACGGAGATCATCTTCCTGAGCCCATCAACACTAGATACATTCGACACTTTTACTCTTAGTCTATCGCGATAAGGTAAGCATTGATGAAACAGATACGTGACTGCTTAAGAACCACCCAAAAGAGGCCATCATTCCAAGCACAGTAGCCCAAAAACATCCCTAAAAATGATGATATCCTTTGCTACCCTATTTAAGCCTAGGCCTTTTTTTCAATACACCCATTCCCCCAAAAAAATATATACATGTACATATACCAAAAAAAAAAGAGAGAGAGAAAAGATTTATGTGTATAAAGTTACTATCAAATCCAAAAAAATTGAAAAAGCAAAACCTCAAAAAGAGATTGCCTGAAATGGAGGAAAAAGAATAACAAAAAATGTGTATAAAAGAATCACGGGGCATGTACAGTAAAAACCCCCA
Organism: Chloranthus sessilifolius; assembly: GCA_021018995.1. Classification (NCBI taxonomy): domain Eukaryota; kingdom Viridiplantae; phylum Streptophyta; class Magnoliopsida; order Chloranthales; family Chloranthaceae; genus Chloranthus; species Chloranthus sessilifolius. The sequence goes on from CM037594.1 coordinate 52,249,170, forward strand.
AGGAAGAAAGTATGTTGAGAAAACTGAAGTCGTATCAACGAAACCCTTTTAACCCATCATACCTTCAAATCCTAACCTAACCCATGGCCAAGCTACACCCTGAAGGAAGCCCTCTTTGTAGGTTCGCAAGCAGTCATAATATCTGTTAAGTCAACATGAGCCGAGTCGTGAGACGACACCAGAACCCCATCCAGCCGGCTATGACGAAATCGACATCTATGTCGTGCCTCTTAAAAAAATAATAATAATAATAAAAAGAATAAAAAATAAAATAAAAATACAAGCTCAAAGCAAGATGAACGTAGTGAAAACCTGAAATGGCATTACGAGTAAAAACAGCGGGCTTGTGCGGACTAGGTGAAAACTCGAGAGGGTGCTTGGGGTAAGAGAGCTAAACCCATGAACGTGGTGAAAACCCGAAAGGGCGCTACGGGTAAAAAAAGGAGATAAATAAAAAAAAGAAAAAGAGAAAAAAGAAAAAGGAGAAGAAAAATAAAAAGAAAAGAAGAAAGGGTTGGACTGATTGAGAAGATTGATGTTTGAGGAACCCTTTTGTTACTCTTCCTGTACCCTCTTGTCCGACTGGGCCGCTCATGCTAGTTCGAATCGGGTCCCGACCAGAATTGTCTTTGTGAAACCCACACCGTCAAACGTATGACCCGAGGCAAGGAGAAAGGTTTAACTCAATCCCAAGGGATCAACTTTTCGGCCTTGGTAAAATCCAGAAACTAACTCAGGTTTGACTGCATGAGAGAGTTTGACTATGCTCAAAATGGGACTCGTTACTCTGTCTCACTATCAAGGCATCAAAAACAAAAAAAAAGAAGAAAAGCCAAAAACAAAAACAAAAATCAAGAAAAATTCAAACAACAAAAAATGTGTATATATTTCTATTCATTTTCATGTACATATTTTCAGCATCATATTTCAATCTCAAAAATGAAGAAAAATAACAAAAAATCTCCAAAAACAAATATCCAAAAAAAATATATTGAAAATAAAAAGTGTAGGTAGAAATCTACTTTTTCTTCTATTGTTTAGGATGCATTTTCTTTATATGTATAAATAAAAAAGGGACTGACGTTTTCTCGAGAATGTGCAGGAACATCACACGGTTCAGAGCCTCGAAGCGGGCAACTTCTCAGCGATGGATGAATCAGATAAAGCATCTCACCACCGACGTCAGGTCTAAAAAAAAATGATGATGAAAATCATTTCGAAAAGAAAAAGAAATCTATGTTTTCATGCTACGCACAGCTATGCACTCGCATATTTTCGATGCGGTTAAATGTCAATATGTCGCCGGCAACACAGCTGTGTAAAATTAATGTCTTAGGTCTAAGGTTCGCCTTGGATCCATGGATCCTATTTCAAAATAGGAGCGACGGTTTCAATTTTGGTCAAACATTCAATGCTTGGATCGGATTGATTCCACCGCTAAATCTTGGCCCTGATCGTTCCATATTTCGGTTTCAGGTGAACTTGAGTACGTTGCTTCAGTTTTGTTACAAACTATTGTGGAGGCAGGGGCTCTTGGTATGCGTTGTCTGGGTGTGCGCCTCCCGAGATTCGATGTCCAGATAATGCTTAAAAAAATAATAATAATAATAATGAAAAAAAGTAATCTTAAAAAAAAAAAAGGAGAAAAAGAATAAATCTGTGCTTCCCCACAGAGCGACGCATATGCGTGTTCTGATGCGGTAAAATGTCAATGTTTTATCAGCAACACCACTGCGCTATAATAACGTTCTAAGTCTAAGGCACGCCTTGGATTCTGGATCCTACTTTAAGGAAGGAGCAACGGCGTCGGTCCCAGTCAAATAATCGATGTTTTGATCGAGTCGACTCCACTGCTAAATCTTTTGAGCCAAACGCTCTGTCTTTGGGTTCTTATAAACCTAAGTGTCTTAAGCTTCAGATTCTCCGTTGGAAAAAGGTCAATCATTGGTTGAGACCAACCTGTTGAGAATGAGACTATGTGTCAATCAAACTATGTGCAACCATGCATTCAGAAGGGATCATTTCCCTTTTTATTTTCTGGAAGCTTAAAACCTGTATGGGCAACGGTATCCCTATAAAGTGTATGCCATGCATCTGGGTATCTGTATGATGGTCATTTGTCCCCGTAAATTGTACCCGGGCGGGTCCAAGTCGAGGCTTCCATCGCCTTTGTTGTTGCTTATTGCCCCTAATGGGTGCATGGTTATACATAGTTAATTGATGTTTATGATCATTGTCGGCGGAGGCTAGGATTGGATGCCCCCTTTTGAGAGGTGCCCAATGTTTAGCTGAATCTGTTTAAGGTAGTTGAAGTTGGATGCTCTAGCTCATGTTGATCCAGGGCACATTTTCAAAAAAATGGCACATACTCCTAAAAAGCATTGTGACATCTATTCACTTCACTCAGGTGGTCATGCTAAATAAACTTTGGGATAGATGGGTTTGCCCAAAGATCTCGAACCCTGCTTTCAGCAGGAGCACCCACGAATAATCCAATGAGGTCGTCAAATGCCTTGTAGGATTGGACGCAAACTGTGGAGCCTTACGTATGTTTACTTTGAGCCTATCTTTGAATGTGGGTCGATCACCCCTCTTACATACGAAACTGTTGTATTCAGAATAAATCTCGAACATCAATCACCTTCAAAATCATCTTGAGAAGTGGACATTTTCTCGACTAACGGGCTTTCGCAACTCGAGAAGCCAACATTTTTCCCAGCTATTGGGCTTTCGCAACTCATTCCACCTCGGTTATGCCCAGTAATGTCGCTAAGCGCTTGGGAACCGATTACCTCAAGAAACGAATGATTAGCCAGGCACCCCAGGGCTTTCGTTTTCTCACCGTGTTACTCACCTGATGTTTGAAGTTCCTTCTGAATGTAGCGGACCCGTCAGTAATGCCTTTGGACTCTTCAGATGTCTCTTTTCTTTGGCATACGATCATTAGTGATCGGATACCAAAGAGGGGCATCTGTAGACACCCAAATTTGGCCTAAGGCCCGATCCAAACACATTTCGAGAGAGGTACAATTTTGAAATTTTGATGGCATGTATGGAACCCTTAAGAATCACCTTAGATCCCTTAGGAGCCTATCCCAAACCTTTAGAAACCAATCCCGACCCTTAGAACCCATTTCGAACCCTAAACCTAACCTTCCCGAGCAATAGATGAAGAGTGGTGCTCTAGGACTATCTAAGGTCATCTACTGATATCAAATCATATACCATTGGAAAGAGGACTTCTCAAAATTTCCAATGAACTAAAAATTACCTCAATCGGAGTTGTATATCAAAAGTTATGACTATTTGAAAATCAGGCTTTTTTGTAGGGATTTTTTACCTGGCGCAACTAATAGTTGCACCAAGCCATTTTCCCCTGGATTTGCTTGGTGCAACTAATAGTTGCGCCAGGCCTTTTTCCCCCAGAAATGGCCTGGCACAACTAATAGTTGCGCCAGGCATATGAACAGTAACTGTTGGATTTTACCTCGAAATTTGTGATTGGGGTTTATCTTGTTGACCACCTTGACCTTTGGGGTGTATTTTCCTAGTTCTGTTGCACCCATTCACTACCTATTTGCAACCTCTTAAGTGGTTTAAGGCCTCACCCGATCATCCACCATTGGAGGACCTTCTCACACATTTCAATGCTCCAAAAATCCTAAGAAACCTTAGATGTTAGATTACCTAATTCTTAACCATGTTTAGCATCTAAACACCCTCCTAATCCACCCATTTCCTATAAATAGAGCCCCCCTCCCCTTGGTTTAAGGGTTGAGAATTTTGCTTAAGAGAGAAAGAGCTCCAAGTGAGTGGTTCTTCCTCCCTTTGGTGCTCTATTTTCACCAAAAATCTAGAATTTAAAAACCCTTCCAAAGCTTGCTCTTACACCCAAAACCCTTAGCCTAGGTGTGTGTGATCCCCTAGCCTCTCTTCTCCATCTCTTAGCTAGTAGGCCTTAGTGGTTAGAACTCCTTTTTACGCCATTCAAGCCTCCAAAAGCTCATTAAAAGCAAGCCACGCAAGGCTCTTCTACGGTGCTACAAGTGCCCGAGGGCTCCGGCTCTCCCCTTTCTTCTCCTATCTCCTTTTGCTCTCCCTACCTTCTCATTTTGTGCCGTTACGCCGCCGAATTTTCGGTAGGAACGGAGGGGCACAAATAAGATTAGGGGCCCATTTGGGCAAGAGGGAACCATTTTCGTTTCTTTTTACTTCACTTTATTTTTGGCCATTAGCAGAGACCGCGTTAAGCGGGTTGATCGGGTGCCTAACACCTTCCCAATCGATAACCGAAGCCCCTACCCAAGAGCCTTTGGTGTGGACTGGATTCAGAGTCATATTTTTAGCACTTCCGTGCTCATAAAAATGAACTAGGTTTCCCGAGACACCAAAAGCTTTGTGTGGTGACTCTATATTTTTCGCCAGAGAGCGCTTCATCGTGACGGGATCGTCTCGATTCCCACGGTTGCCCAGGAGCCATAGGGGCAAGCACATGCATTTTCCTGAAAAACAAGCATGCAGAAAGAAAAAGTCCCTAGGAACTAATTCAAGAGGGGGGATTCGAATCGCGTCAGTAGATATGCAGGCCAGCTCCTCTACGGCCATACATAAATTCCAAATGAAGGCATCATCGAGGCATCTAAAGGTCCCCTGGACCTCCACATTTGAACTACCAGAGGCACTAGTACCAGAGGTGCTTGAGGGACTAGCTCTCATAGCCTCAGTAGCACCCGCCGTCGCCTCATCATCATCATCAGAGTCACCTCCCAATTCAAACTATGAAAAGGAGCAGAGTTTCAGTCAGTAGAAATAAAAACTGAATTAGAACCACTGAAAATTTACCTAAGGAAAAGGAGAACTACCTGAGATCACGGACCGCCAAAGGCTAAGAAATTAGCACCAGGTACGAAATGTGGAAGATTGGACTGGTAGGGCAAAGACTCATACCATAGCTGGTACCCCCGAGCACAAGGATATCATTGATGGGGACCCCATGATAAAGAAACCAGGTAGAGAGCTCTTCAATAGTACCCCCAGGAGCCATAATATCCATAGGATGAACTTGTGGCACGACAAAGTGATCTCGATACTGGCAGACCACTCTTTCTCCCAGATAATATGCCCAGGACTAGGCCTCGAAGAAGAAAATGACGCGACGATTGACGAAGAAGCAAGACAGACCCACAGTAGCTTGATCCCAAAAAAGAGAACTAATGTAGGAATCATAGATAACCTGCCCAGATAGAAAAGTGTCCTATCAGCCAAGCGGGTAGCATAAAAATAAATGTTGAGAAAGAAAAGAGAGAAATAGCTGTAACTGTTTCGGGATCAGCAGGTTGAACTGAGACCTCAGACCCATCTCCAAATGCTTCATACCAACATCCCTACGGTAGTGCATGCTCCAATTGCTCATGAGTGGATATGTGTATACGTCAAAATGCAGGAGGGGGCGACCAGGCTAGAAGTGCAGATAGCCCCAAATCTGAAAAGAACAGTATACAGAAAGGATGTGTCATATACAGAAAGGATATCTCAAAAATAGGATGGATGACTAATCAGTAAACCAAGGGAGGTAAAAAGGGGTCAGGGGTTACCTCTACAGTAGGCCAAAAGCTGACAACAGACTTCTCATTCCTGACTGAGACCCGAGCTAGGATAGACATGAGCACGGCATATCCGGCCCCACCCCAGTCGTATCTTTGCACATCGTCCTAGTTTCCCATAAGGCTAAGCAGGGACAATGAGACCCGACCACCACTGGCATTTGAGAAGAGGGTCTTGCCCAGTAGGAAAAGGAGCGAAATGCGAGCCAACATAACTGCACATTCTGGCTCAATAAAAATATTTGCTTTTGGCTGGCCCAAATCCACCAGTTCATTCTCCTCAAACAGATTAGACAACCATGACATTTTATCCTCGGAGCCATACAAATTTATGGAGGTGGGATAATCCCTGATTAGTTGAACCACCTCATCCTGACTGGGCACATGAAGCTTAGCCACCAGTATACCCCATCTGAATCCCCGTAATCATCGACCAATCGATGAGGGTAAGAGCCATCTCCACCATGGCCATGTGAAATGTCAGTCTCGAGACGAAAGTGCTCAATCAAGGCCATTAGATAGGCCGCGTCGATTGTTCAACACTAAAAAGTACCACTTTTCACCTCTTAACCTAGCCTTTGCTAGACCTTGAAGCTGACTAATAACTCCTTTTTAGCTTGTTTTGTAGTTTGGAATAGCTTGTGCAACTTAACAAAAAGTCTATGCTTTTGGGGATAAGAAGAGAGAATTTAAGCAAAAGATGACAGCTAAACCAGAAAGTTATGGAACACCATGATGGTACACACCATTGTGACTATTTTGCATGCCATAATGGACCAAGAAAGTCCAACAGATGAAAGAAGTATAGGTGAGGGTGGAGGAAGCTGCAATAGAAGCATGTGCATAGCAGCAGAGGAGCCATTGACCTATCACGCATAGCTAAGGTGCTACCTCGCGCTGTTTAATTCACTGGTAGAGCTCCCTCATGCAGCTAAGACATGCCGCATAATAGAGCTCGTGAAGAAGTCACACAGCTCAATGAAGGGGTTATCACAAAGCAGCTCTCGCGCAATAGTCACACACTTAAGCTACAATCAACATGTGAAGAAACTTGCGGAGCTCTCATGCACTAATCTTTCCCAAATACAACTTGCGAAGCTCTCACAAGGATCAAGCCTTAATGCAGCCACGCGCACTACCTCACGAGACCAATTGGAGAGAGGTGCCCAGAAGTTCTCTCGCACAACTCTCACGAACCTTGAAGTTTAACCCTAAACTGAGCGAGATGTAAAGGCATCTACGCGAGTACCTTGCGAAAGATAGTTTCTAAAGCTCTTCTGCGCGAGTGCATTCAAAGCTGAAGCAGCTGCACTGTCATCCATAGCTCTACTGTGTGAGACATCAATACTCAAAGCCAAACTCTATCCCATGAACACTATGCAGCTGCATGACAGAAGTGATATGCAGAAGCCAGCCTCGCGAAGCTCAAACTCTCCACTTCTCAATCTTAACTCAAGGACCTTTGAGGGATTTTCCCAGGTCTAGGGAACACACCTCAAGGCACGGATTCTGACGCATGCATCCCAAGACATCCAAGGGTTGTAACAGTGCCACGTCTGCTTGAAAATTAGGGTTTACTCTCCTCTCAGCCACAACATTACGACTAAGTATATAAGTTATGCTTATAACTAACAAATCATCAATCACTCTTTCCTTCAACCTTTGTCGCCTGAGGCTCAAGCATATTAGGTTAGGGTTAGGGTTTGATCATTTCTTTTTCTATTTTTTCTCCTCTCTTAGCCCAGTACTTGCTAGCTAAATCTTTGGCAAGCAATTAGGTGTAGTTTTATTTAGTTTTGTAATAGGTCATATAAACATTGGGATTTTGTGTTGAGCTGTTGTGCACAAGGTTGCTGCCTTGAGAGATTTCATGGTTGGTAACATTAGATCAATGGAATTTGTGTTTGAATACTTAATTTGTTATTTTCCTATTTGCCCGTAGTTTTATTCAGGCTATAGCATGCATTTAAGATTTGAGCTTATTGAAAGGGCCATGGAAGCTTGATCTTGTAGCCTGGGACCATGGTGGCAGCAACAGTTTACATGTTCTATCTCATCATTTGTGGGTAAGGGAGCCTCTATGGATAGCCTGTGACTATTAGAGTGGACAGACATAGCCCTAGGACAATCTTGGTCACAGATCTGAGATGGAATCTTCTTCTCTGCACTTGAGCTTGTAGCCCGGTGAGAGATTGTGCTGGAACAGGCTCCCCTCTATTTCACTTGACCACTATCAGAAGTTAGATCTGACTTCTCTGTAGTGATTGCAGCTGTAAGAGCATTTTATTACAAGCCATTTTTAAGCAATAAATTATTGATTTAAAGTTCATTTAAATATATAGATCTTTTGGTTCCATTATTTTTCTCGATCGGATTTGTATTTTTGGGAATTGCCCATTCCCTTCCCTACTGTAGGTTTATTACAACCTTGTTGAAGCTTGGAGGATATCAATTTTAAATGAATGAAGAAACCATTACCCTGCACCCTAAATATTGTGGAAAGAAGCAGTGGGGGATCAGTGGCACTCTCATTGAGAAGAAGAAGGCAGATGTACCAGCAACTTCTGATGTTGCTGCTGTTGCTGCCTCTGGGGCTCCAAGCTCTACTGCCCTCTCTCAGGCAGCCCATTCACTTATGCCAGCCAACATCACACATGGCGGGGCACGAGAGGAATTCCCTAAAACCAGCCTAGGCAAAAAGGAACTTCACGATCGAAGGGAGGTAGATATAGAAGCGCTAGAGGTCCAACCAGCCTCCTCGAAAGGTGATGGAAGGCAAGTCCTGCATCCAAATAAAGAGGTATCAGATCCTGAAGATATTGCAAGCTCGTACAAAGAATAGTAACAAAGCTTTTTACCTTGTCGACAATCCCAAAATTCGAGATATGAGTATATTGCAGATGTAGGAGACCACTACGAGCGGCCTCGCCTTGCATTTTGAACCAGGTATCGGAAGAGCGTTGCACCACAAAAATTTGCTCCCCTCAGGAACCATAGATCACTTTCAGCTCCTCCTCTTGCTCTTGCCCCTCTTCTGGCACATGCTCCTCCTTGCTGGACATTCTGAGACGGATACAAGCAATAGAATCAAGATATATCAGTAGCAAGAAATCATTTGCTAACAGGGAGGTAAGTAGGCCCCTTTTCTTTTTCATCAATCCTAATCGTCATCATCATTTTCAAAAAATAATCATCATCAAATCACCCACATTTTCAACAATAAAAAAAAAAAGAAGAAGAACAAAAGCAAAATATGGATAAAATACAAAAAAGTGTCTTTCTTTATCCAAAAAACAAAAATCAAAGAAAAAAAAAAGAAAAACAAAGCATGGATAAAATACAAAAAAGAGTCTTCCTTTTTCCAAAAAAACAAAAATAAAAAATATATATATGTGCATACACAATGAACATACAAAAATCCAAAAATCCAAAAAAAAAGAAAGAAGAAAAGCAAAATATGGATAAAATACATAAAAAGAGTCTTTCTTTTTCCAAAAAAATAAATAAAAATAATATATATATATATATATATGCATACACAATAAACATACAAAAAAGAAAGAAGAAGAAGAAAGATAGGCACCTAATAATATTAACAAATGGAAAAAAGAGTAAGGCATCACTAAAAAATCATATTTTTACTCAAAATCAGGACCAATGCACATGGAATAGATCAAGGAAGAGATGAATCATCATACTTGCAAGAGGAATCACTCATTCATCATTCAAAAAATAAAAAATCTTAACCACATTGCAAATTATTTAAGAAAAATCAAAAGAAAATGAGATTAAACATCGATTACCTTCAAGAGAATGGGTCCTTCATCCGGCGTAGAGCGGGTGTTTAATTGGCACGAGCAAGCACCGGCAATGAAGTGTGATTCAAATCAATCCAAGGGAACCCTAGGAGAGACTTTCGTTTCGGTTTAGAGAAGGGGGGAGGAAGGAGATTTGAAAAAACCCCTTTTGGCAAGGGCTCGGGCATTTTAAAAGCCCCACAGATTTGTCTTGGCGTGTATAATGCACACACTAAGCATTATTTGGCCCCATTTTTTGGCCAGATTTGGCCAGGCGTGTATAATACCCACGCCAGGCTATTCCTAGCCCATTTTGGCTTGGCTTGTGTGTTGCACACACCAAGCCTAATCTTTCTCGGACCCGAGGAGGTGTACACACCCCCAAAATGGCACGTCAATCTCCATTTGATCTACTTAAGAGGTTGTGCTAGAATAAATGGTTTAGGATCAATGAGCACGCTCAAAATCTAGAACATACAAAGAATTCCACATAAAAGTACAAAAATTCACATGAAATAATAAACAAAAAAATTCACAGAAAACACCGAAAATTTCACAAAAGAAATCAACACAAAAATACAAAAATTCATATGAAATAATAACAAAAAATTCACATAAAATACCAAAATTTTCACAAAGGAAAAATCCACATAAAATACCAAAAATTCACATCAAATAATAAAAAATAAACACGTATGCATCTTACAAAAAAGTAGCATGTACTCCCAAAAAGCTTTGCGACATCAATTCGCTCCACTCGGGTAGTCATGCTAAATCAATTTCGAGACCGATGGGTTCGCCCTAAAGACCTCGAACCCTGCTTCATGCAGGGGCACCCGTGGCTAGTCAAATGGGGCAATCAATGCCTCACATGATTGGACACAAACTGTGGACCTTCGCATACCTTCTTCGCGCCTATCTTTGAGTATGCGCTGATCACCCTCTCACTTACAAAGCTATTTTATTCGCAATGAAACTTGAACATCGAGCATCTTCAACCATCTTGAGAAGTAGATGTTTTTCCCAATAAATTGGGCTTTCGTAACTCGCTCCACCTCCGTTATACCCAGTAATGTCGCTAAGCACTAGGGGACTGATAACCTTGAGAAACAGACATTTTTCCCAACATACTGGGCTTCTGTTTACTCACCATGTTACCCACCTGATGTTTGAGGTTCATTTTTTAATACGGCGGACCCGTCAATGATGCCTTAGCCTTCTTTGGATGTCTTTTATCTTTGCATTCAATCATTAGTGATCGGATACAAAAGAGAGGCATCTGTAGACACTCAAATTTGGCCCAAAGCCCGATCGAAACATACTTCGAGAGAGGCACACCCCGAGCTTCCGATAGCTTCTCCCATACCCATAGGAATCTTTCTAAACCCTAGGAACTTGCCTAAAACCCTTAGGAATCTTTCCAAACCCTTAGGAACTTGCCCATACCCTTAGGAATTACCCCAAACCTCTTTGGACCCATAGTTAACCCTCCCAAGCAATGGTTAGAGAGAGATGAATCAAGGCTGGCAGGGACCACTACTAAGACTAAATCTTTTACCATTAAAAAGTAGAGGTTCTCAGCTTTCCAACAAGCCAAGAATCACCTCAATCTGAGTTGTACGTCAAAATTTACGGTGACCCGAGTAGTGCCTAGGAGTTGCACTTGGATGGGCATATATGGCGCATGTATTACATGCACTAAGCCAATTTTTCTCCAAAAATGGCTTGGCGCATCTACTACACATGCCAGGTATAGGTCAAACCCACCTCGAGCTCTGAACCTTCGAACACTGTAGCTATGCTCGGCGTGTGTAATATTTGCGCTAGGCACTAGGCTTAGATATAGTAACTGTTGGTTTTTGCTCGAAATCTACTTTTGGGGTTTGACTTGTTGACCATCTCAATGTTTAGGATGGATTTTATTAGGACTGTTGCACCCCTGATTACCTTATTTGCAATCCTTTAGTCATTTGGAATCTCACCCTATCATCCACCATTGAAGCCCATTGCCCACATTTCCAAGCTCTCAAAATCCTAGGAAACCTTAGATTAGGAGATTACCTAATTGTTAACCCTAATTCGCCTCACGTTCCCACATTGCCTCAGCGGTAGAGTGGTTTTGCCATTGAACTAGTACCAATGGAATCTGCTTTGTCCTTAAAGTTTGCTCCTAGCAGTCCAGAATTTGTGTCGGATCTTCGACTATAATTAGATCCTCTTGAATTTGAATTGGTTGATAGTCTAACACGTGCGTCGAGTCCTTCATATACTTTCATAGCATCAAAACGTGGAATATGTTGTGCACACTTGACAGTTGTGGAGGCAACACAATCTGATAAGCTACCTCGCTGACCCTGCCCAATATTTGGAAGGGTCCAATGTAGCGTAGACTGAGCTTTCCATGCCTTCGGAAATGCATCACGCCCTTCGTTGGTGAGATTTTGATGAACATGTGGTCCCCACTCTGAAAAGAATGTGAGTGTTAGTATTGCACATGGGTGACTAGAAGGACGATATAGCCAAAATTAAATGAGTTAACCTGGAATTCGACGTTGTTCCTCTTGAGATCGCTATAACTATTCTTTTGGCTCGAGGTGACTTTCAATCACTCACAAATGAGTCAAACCTTGTCATTCATTCTTTCAATCAGTTCTGGGCATAATAGTAATAGTTCTCCAACTTCTTCCCAGTTGATCACAGATTTACATCGGTGACTATAAAGTGACTCAAAAGGAGCCATCCCGATGCTCACTTAGTAGCTGTTGATGTATGCGAATTCGATCAAGGGCAAGTATTTATCCCATGATCCTTAAAAGTCCAGCATACAGGCCCTTACCATGTCTTCAATAACCTGATTCACCCTTTCAGTTTGCCGGTCGGTTTGCGGGTGAAATGTCAAACTGAATTCTAGCCTTAAACCCATTGCTTCTTGGAAGCGTTGCCAGAATTGTGATGTGTACAGCGGGTCGTTGTCGGATACGATGCTTGTAGGTATACAATGTAATCCAACTATCTCCTTAAGGTACAACTCTGTGAGTTTGTCGGTTGTATACTGTGTACTGTAAGGTAGAAAATGGGCTGACTTGGTTAATTGATCAACGATTACCCAAATAGCATTATATCCCTTATGTGTCCTCGACAACCCCATTATAAAGTCCATGGATATATTTTCCCATTTCCACTCAGGGATTGGTAACGGCTATAATAGTCCCGAAGGGTGTCGATGGTCGACCTTCACTTGCTGACAAACTAAACATTTGGCTACATATTCTGTAACTTCTTTCTTTAGTCCTTTCCATCGAAAACTCTTCTTGAGGTCTTGATACATTTTAGTGCTTCCAAGGTGGATAGCATACATCGATTTATGAGCTTCATCTAAGATAATATCTCGCTGGTCAGCATATTTCGGTATACAAAGTCAGCCTTGGAATACTAAGGATCCATCTTCCTTAATGAAGTAGTCTGGTCATTTCCCATCCACTACTTCTTGTTCGATGATCAACAATTCTTCATTGGTTAACTGTTGCTTGCGAATTCTATCGAAGAGGGTTGAGCAAATAGAAATGTTAGCCATTAAGGCTCCAATTTCCTTCACATCAAATGTTGTATTGATTAGGGCCAAATCCTCAAGTAGATGCCATCTGTGGATTCTTGTGATGAGGTGTGATAACATGGCAGATGACTTCTAGCTCAGCGCGCCTGCTACTACATTTGCCTTTCCCAGATGATATTGAATCGAGCAATCATAATCCTTAAGGAATTCCATCCATCTCCTCTGCCTCAGATTCAGGTCCTTCTGGGTGAACAGATACTTGAGGTTTCTGTGATCTGTGAATATTTCAAATGTCTCATTGTAGAGGTAGTGCCTCCAAATCTTTAAGGCAAAGATGATTGTTGCAAGCTCGAGGTCATGTGTGGGTTAGTTCTTCTCATGGTCTTTCAACTTACACGAACCATAGGCAATGACTTTATCATTCTGATTCAACACATAGCCTAGCTCAGTGTGTGACGTGTTGCTGAATATTACAAATCCCCCACTTCCTGATGGTAAGGTGAGTATTGGCGCGGAGGTCACCCTTCTTTTGAGCTCCTAAAAGCTCTGTTCACATGACTCGGTCCACTCAAATTTTTCATTCTTTCTAGTGAGTGGTCCAGCAATTTTGGAGAATCCTTCGATGAATCCCCTGTAGTAACCAACTAATCCGAGAAAGCTATGAATTTTGGTTACGATTTTGGGTTACTCCCATTTCAGCACGACCTCAATCTACGCTGGGTCCACTTTTATACCCACTTCTGAGATGATATGTCCCAGAAAACTCACTTGTTGCAGCCAAAATTCACACTTGCATAGCTTGCCATATAATGGGTGATTGCGAAGTGTTTGTAAAGCCACACGCAAGTATTGTTCATGTTCTTCTTTCGTCTTCGAGTAGATGAGAATATCATCCACGAAGACCACCATAAACTGATCAAGGTAAGGCTTGAAACCCTGTTCATCAGGTCCATAAAGGATGTTGGTGCATTTGTCAGTCCGAATGGCATCACTAGGAACTCATAGTGGCCATATCTTGTGTAGAAAGTTGTTTTCAAAATGTCTTCAGCTTTCACCTTCTGCTGATGGTAACCCAACCTCAGATCTATCTTGGAGAAGAGTCTCGCTCCTTGCAACTTATCGAATAAGTCATCAATCCTTGGGAGCAAATAGCGGTTCTTTATCGTCAACGTATTAGATTGTTGATAATTGATACAGATCCGCATGGATCCATCCTTCTTCTCAACAAATAGCATGGGTGCTCCCCATGGCGAAACACTTGGCCTCATGAATCCCTTATCGAGAAGTTCTTGCAACTATTCCTTGAGTTCTTTCAACTCGGTTGGTGCCATGTGGTATGGAGCCTTCGACAGTAGATCCGTGCTTGGAGCTAAGTCTACTACGAACTCTACTTCTCGATCTGGCAGTAAACCCTGTAGTTCTTCAGGAAAGACATCATAAAACTCACAGGCCATGGGAATATCGGTAATGTGAACCTTCTCTTCCTTCCTATCTTGCAAGAATGCCAAATACCCACTACATCCCTTATTTAATAACCATGCAACTCGAATAGCCGATATCAAGGGTGCGACAATTGGTCAGATACCGTAGAATTTGAACAACTTGCCCTTCTTGGGCCGGAGAGTAACTATCTTCCTATGACAATCAACATTGGCTTGCTGAGTGGATAACTTGTCCATGCCATGGATTACATCGAATCCTTGCCTATCTAGCTAAATCAAATCAGTCGTTGTCTCGTGACTTCCAGTATCAACAATGATTGATCAAAACACTGTATCTGTACTGACAGAGCTCCCCATTGGAATTGACACTTCTAGGATAAACTCTAGAGGCTTGAGAGTGACACTTAATTCTGCTGCAAACTGAGGTGTGACAATAGTGCTCTCAGCATCCTCCTTGCTCTATGCCATCCATGGCAATGGTGCTCTCGGCACCAACGTGACCCAACATCTCATGTTGAAAGTCACTAGCGTGTTCATCCACCTCAAACCGACCCACTACCTCAACGTGTTACCCTCATGACCAACAAGCGTCGAGCACATTTTCACAATAGCATAGCCTAGCAGTACCATCAATCTGTGTGCGAGTCAATCACATGTCAACCACAGATGTGCAACTCAACTGAACATAAGTAACTATGGCTATCACGAGCTCAAAAAGCACCTCATCGCTCTGGTTCGCCAATGTAGTCACATTCGGAATGATCTAGCTTTAATATTATGGGATACATCGGTGAAATACAGACTGAGCCAAGTTATTTAGAACACTACGTGGGGTGAAGACAAAGAAAATGGTTGAGGAACTAACACAAAGTGTTAGATGAAAGCAGTGAAGTGTAGTAGTTGTGATTCTGATGTAAGTTGTGTTTGGGTGAAGACCGAAATTGTGTCGAGGAACTGATGTAGGAGTTCTCATGTTGATGAAGACGTCGACGCATTTAAGTGGGAGAGGATGTGACGTGGTCACGACTCTGGTGCATAGAGATGAACATTTGATCAACTAGTAAGAAGGTGAGCAGGCCTTGTAGCTAGGGTGAGCCAAAGGTAAGCTTAAGAAACAGAGTTGTGAAGGCATGACCGATGTACTAAGGTGTTCCAAGGGCCGAATTGGTAGGCGAACTCTTGGGTGAAGACACATGGTGTCGAGGTACTAGAGTGAGCCATGGTCACAAGGGTAGACCTAGGGTCTATCAACACTCGTGCTTTAAGGAAACAAATGTCACCTTTCTAATACATGTGAGTGATACCTAGGTTGCATGCATATTATTTAATTAGATGTACCCACAAAAATGTCATGGCATGAAAAAGCAGTGATTTCAAGGACTATTTTATTTTATGCACCTTCTTCATCTAAAATAAAATAAAATAAACTAGACTGATAATTCATAGAAATTCATACCTTGAATCACGTCGTTGTTGGTTTGGGCATCTTGCGTTGAAACAACATATGCTCAACCTTGCACCGTGGGTCGTGATATTTTCTTAAAAGGTGTGGCTGTAAGAAAGCATTCTCTTTCCTTGCCTTGGGACATTCTCTGATTTTGTGTCCCATCTTCTCATAATGAAAGCATGCTCCCGTAGTTCTCCTACACTCCTCGGTCTTGTGCGACTTCCCACATTTAGCTCATGATTCCACCAGTGTCGATGACGCGGCTCGAGAAGTCGGTTGGGCTCTTGACACCCTAGTTGTCCTAGGAGTCGTCGGGCGAAAAGGTCTTATGTTGGTAAAATTAGGTGGCCTTGACGATACGGTTTGATTAGATTGTGGTGTTGGTAGCATCAACATCTTCAGTCTTTTGTTAGCCTACTCAGAGGCATAAGACTGTGCTCGACTCTATTTCCTCTTGTTCTGTTCTTCTCTTCTTTTATACATATTTTCGATGTCCCTCTCGGCAATAAGGGCTACCCCATGACTTCAGTGTAAGTTGTCGCCCTAAACAAGGAGATCTTATCTTTAATGATGGGCTTCAAACCCCTCTCCAACTTTTGAGCCTTCATTAATTTTGTGGCTATATGCAATGGTGTAAAGCAAGAGAACCTGGTAAATTCGGCCTCATACTCGTGCACCGTCATCTGACCTTATTCCAATGTGGTAAATTGTACCTCCATTTAATACCTGACTTGTCAAGGGAAGTACTGCTCATTGAATACTTCCACAAACCTTGCCCACGTCCATGGGGCATTCGGTGTCATCTGCACTCTAGTCCTCTCGACGGATTTCCACCATGGGTCCGCCTCCCCTTCTAGTTCGAATGATGCTCAACTCACTTTTTCTTCCTCAGTGCATCTGACTCTCTAGAGGATCTTCTCAATTTGATTCAGCCACTTCTCTGCTTCAAGCAGATCTGTCTATCCATAAAAGCTAGGAGGTCTCATCCTCCTTAACTCTTGGAAACAAGACAGCTACCGTCTTTCGGCAAGTATTGCCATGGTGTTTACCATGGTTTCTAGCAATTGCTGGTCATTCCCAGCATTGTTCCCTACTCCGGAAGTATTGCCAACATTGTTTCCAACTCCAGAGGCATGGCTGTTGTTACCTATAGGAGTCGCATTCATACCGGTGGCTACCCCTTCTCCACTTGTCACAACCCCGGTGTGTATGATCCTTGGTCTTCCTATCCTTGGAGGCATACTGACCTGTCATGATCAAGCAAATGCTTAACCCATGTACTCATAAGAATATAGCGTAAAGACTGATGGAAATTAATGTCATTGCTTTGGAACCTAAGCCATAGCTTCAGTCTCCAATGACACGCATAGCCTACGTTGTGATACCACCTCTGACGACCCGGATTTCCTTACCCAAAAATCTGTGCTATGAGATCATGGTGCACAATCTGATTTCAGAGTTCTCTTTGGTATCGGGATGCTTTTATACATTTGTAATAGCTCGGTCTCCAAGCATTTTGTAATTGGAAGATCCTTGGTATGGGGAATCTTTGATACATTTGTGTATGATCCTTGGTCTTCCCTGAATAAGTAATTGGAAGATCGGCCATCAAGCATTTGGTAAGTCTAAGCAAACGCGGAAGCAAAGCAGCAAAAACACATGACATTTCCATCATTTCCAAAATAACCAAAAACTATACAACCACCGGTGATGGCCGACCATCACCTAAACAGTGGTCAAAATCTATATGAATATACATTAGTGTAATCAAAAAGGAAATGTACCAAATATCCAAAAAAACAACCTGTCCGCACAACTTCTAATATCTAAGAGAGTGGAACAAGGGAAGAACTTCTCGGGTGGTTGTTCTTCCTCCCCCTCCGAGATGTAGCTTGGATCCTTTGCTAACTCTGGATCCACCTCCTGATCTATACCTACACCTGTGATGTATAATCGAAGGATGAGCTACAGTCCAAGATCAGTAGGGAGAAAGTCATTGCAATATCACATTTATCATTCTACTTCACAAGTATTGATGGATAGATTTAAGACAATTTAAATTCTATTTGTACAAAATGTATAAGAAGCAAGGTACTTAAATTCAAAAGCATGATTCAAAACATGACATATCATGATGTTGAGTATGTGCATGATAAATGCTTGACCGAATAAAGAAACATACCAAGTACAAAGCATACATCGAAACAGAAAGCATCAAAGAACAAATATGATAGTTAACGAATGTATCAACACACAGATATATCAGAAAGACTTGTGTCATCAGAATTCATAATCGTAAAGCAGAGTATCTCAAGAAATTCAGAGCATTAGTCTCAGTATCCCATAGCAGAATAGAGCATCCTGTAGCGAAAACAAGGCCTCAGACCCCAGGGACTCCACCCCTCTCTTGGAGACTCCACTCCCCTATACACTAATATGGCATCAGAATATCAAGTACTGACATCATGTCAAAGCATCCCATAGAGGGAACAGACCCGGGGATTCCACCCCTCTCTTGGAGACTCCCCTCCTCTTCGCACATGATTTTGGAAGTTAGAACACTTCGTGTCAAAGTTCTAAGGTCAGGACATGAGGGTTGGAGACTCAAAGATTCAAATAAACAGATATTTCAAGATGCGGAATGCAAGTACTCATGCCCATGTTCTAACAAAATCAGTTAATAACTATTGAAAACAAATTTGAATATGTACATATACAGATTTTCTGAACTCATGGCTCAGGTACAACACAAAAAACATCATCAATGGTCATGAATCAGTATGAGAATTTCCCTACCTCAGTCACAGAGGCACGCTAACACAAAACAGAAATCGAAATGGAGATCCCTTCTACGGTCTCTCTTACCCAACCTAGACTATGGTGAGTTCATAAAACACACATTAATGATGAAGGATTTCATGACCTGAGGCTCTCGTAGCCTTATCATGTGCAAGGCATAAACTGGCCATAGGCTGGCACGGTCACCCGGTCGAGGTCCAGGATTGCCCAAGAGAGGCCTTCAGATTCCCTGGCACACATACAAGCTCACCCGAGCTAGAGTTACCCAAAAAATTAGGCCTGTAAACTCGCCCAGGCGAGTTCTGTTTCTTTGTATTATGAAGAAATCTCACTCCGGCGACATTTAACTTCGCAAGGGCGAGTCTGGTAGTTTTAGAACTCGATCTGTCTTCTTCTTTCATTCGACATTTTTGAAATTCATATGAATTTGGCCTCAATTCATCAATAATCTACACAAACTTTATTCCCAATTCATCCAACAATGATCCTACCTCGAAGCTCTACACATGTAACAAATTTCCATGCAAAAATTTTGAGATTCGAATACCAGGAACCTCGATGCTCATGTTTCTCATGCATCCGATGTTCGAATCATCGCATGTGATTCAATCATGCATGAATCTATGCCTAACTTATGAAATCAAGATGCACATGATAAGGTAAAAGTGTTTACCTTCGTAGGTTTTGCGCACACGAGACTCACAATCTTTGATGTCAGAGATTATTTGTTTAGGAATGCTCTTTCTCTCGCGAATGATCAATTCTAGCTTTTGATGGCGTTGTCGATCGGTGTTTCTCACGATCAGGATAGTCGCGCAGTTTCTTGTAGAGGGAAAATATGAGAGGGAGCAAGGGATTTGTGGGATTCTACCTCACTGAGATTGAGAGTGTTCACTTCCTCTAGTGGTTTTTCCTCTCCCAACCCCAAAAGCAAAATGCATGCAATTGCTATGCATGTGAGTTGGCGTATATAATTATGAGCACCGATCCAATGTGTGCCCTGCACATCCATGACCATGTACAGTCTCTATGAAATTAGTTTAAAAGCAAACTGAATAGAACACTTAGCCCATATGATCTCTAGACCTCTCACTTATCCCCTTAAGTCTTAATCTGGTGTTCTCACGGGGTCCACATAACTAATCATGTAATTTAATATGGATATTGTATTTCAAAAGTGCTCCACACACTTTAATGATTGGTTTTAACATTCAAAGGTGCAAATCACCCTCAGTATTGGACACGTGTACATTGCACAATGTACTCAGGCTCGGAATTTCCAGGGTGTTACTTTTGATCAGCCAAGTCTAAAGACCCAGTCTAATCCCTTGATGACCCAATAAGGCCCAAATACTAAATTCTTAGTAAATTGGATTGGTAAAACAAATACAAGCTTCATTAAAAAGACCAAGCCCATCGCTCGGTAAATCTTAAACGGTTTTCTAAGATACGAGCCCAGTCCAAAACATTTTAATAAAGGCCCCTAATAGATAAATACAAATGGCTCGTACCTTGAAAAGGCCCGTATACCTAGTAAAGGCCCGAAACACTTAAGAAATGGCCCATTGGAGACTTATAACTCATTGGTCCCTTTGGACCCATAAACTCAATTGGACCCATTGGACCCATAAGCTATTAGACCCATTGGACCCGTAACTTTTTGGACCTAGGCCCATACCCAAAAACATTGGATAAGTAAAATAAATAGACCCATTAATAAATTGTTAGTTAGTTAACTTAACTTGAATAAATAGGATTCTTAGAAACAGCCACCTTGATGCCTCAAACATTATTAAAGGCAACCAAGTTTTATTTTTATCAACGATGATAAACATAAGTCCCCATTGGTCTTTAAACCGAGGTAACAGTTGGTATAAGTGTAAACCGACAAGATCCTCCCTTAGGATCAAGTCATGTGATTTGAAACTCGGACCTGACTTCTACTTGAATATGATTAAACATGAGATTACTGAGTATAGGTCAGAGATTCTGAATTTGAAAGAAATGATTTAATTAAATGATTGATATATAAAGGCTGGCGATATGTTTGAACATGAATACTGAATATAGGATATAGATTCTGGTTTTAAATAGATTAATAGATAAAGTGATTAATGACATGATCGAACATGAATTTGAACTTATAGAATATTGAATATAGGATGCAGATTTTGAATTTGAATGCACTGCTTGAGTCAAATGACTGATAGATAAAGGTTTATGACCTGATTGTATCTGAAAGATAGAATCTTCAATATGTATAGAATATTGAATTTGAACACAGTACATGAAAGATAGAATCTTGAATATGTATAGAATACTAAATTTGAATACAATCTGGAATATGTATGGAATACAATATATGAAAGATAGAAACAGTATATGAAAGACAGAATCCTGAAATATGTTTAGAATACAGAAATTTGAATACAGAACCTCATAAATGAGGTACAGAAATATAGAAATGTGCATACAGAACCTAAAAAATGAGACAAAAATATAGAAATGTTAATACTAAACTACAAAAAATTGAGGTACAGAATTTAGAATTTAGAATACAAAAAATGAAAAATAGAATTTGAAAATGTGTACAGAATACAAAAATTTTGAATGTAAAACATGAAAGACAAAAATGTATAGAATACAAAATTTTGAATACAGGATGTTGAATACAAAAAGATTGAATAATACAACAAAGACTAAAAATTTTAAACTGGAAAGATGATACCATACATAATATAGTACATAACCCCACATAGCTGATCATTGTTCTGACGAGCAGGCTCATATGAGCAGCTCATATATGAAAGGATTATTGAAATGTCAGCTGAGGATTTGGTCTAGTTAGCTCAACAGGGTCATTGATCTTTGTCTTGATTGACTAAACAGCGGAGAATGCTAGCCTTTGTTCGCGTAAACATTGGCATACAGAATGCAGTACAAGACCATGGTTGGTGTTTGCTATTAACACCGAATTAATTAAAAGATACTAATAATTAATCAATAAATAATGAACTTAATGATAAGCGTACAATATCTAAACAATCTGAATTTCACTTGATAATTTCAAATAAATCGTAATGAAACTTGTTACCTTGTGTTTCATAAGATCATAATTGTAAATCTTTTTCTAGTTAATATTGTTGTAAGTAATCTGTATATTATCATTTCATGCTTAGTGTTTTGATTGTAATCTTTGTATTTCTTGCTTAAATGAAGTGCTATTCTTCTTGTAGATGTTTGGTTTCTTGTTAGAGAAGAATTTATTTATGATAATTGCACTTAGAACTCCTGATTTGTCTAACCTTGTTTAGTTATATATACACAACTACTGAAAACCCCACCCGCACTTACACCTATGGAATGTTCTTATACTACTTGTACTAAAAACCTATTACAAAGCTTACTAAGACTTTATTGAGCTTCATCGTTTACGGTCATTTCATGACCCAAAAATTCTAGAGGCCAATTAGCAGCCACCTAGTCAAAGTTAGAGGAGCTAGATAAGGAGGGATCTCAGAGCGATCATCGAGCTAAAAGTTAAGCTCATTTTGTTTATAGAGTTACCAATACCTGCACTTAGGTTTGTTAGTGATCTTTCCTTTAGTTTAGTTTTGATGGTTTTAGTTTTGACGGTTTTGTTTTAAGTCCAATACTTTTGAAAAATTATAATGTGTCTTTGTATTGGAACTTAAATGACATAGATCTTTTAATGTTTTTATCTGGGAAAAGTCTCTTAATATTGTTTCCATTCTCGTTTAAAATTGATATGATCAAGTCATAAATCTGAACATGCTCGATCAGGATAACGAAAATGGGAAGTTAAATCAATAGTGTTTAACTAATGTTTCCACAAAGCTACTTTGATAGATAGAATTAATCGTTTCTGCAACTTAAAAACTATTTCCTACAATAGTTATTTTATAAAAAAAAAATAAAAAAATTGGTAATTTACATGAAATTGGGAAATGACGTAAGAAGTTGAAATAAAAATATATGAAGATGAATACAAATATGTATATGAATATGTATACGAGGCGGGTACGTCACACCTATCTGCATCGCTACTCGGTGCCGATGCCAACGGTCCGCGAAAGCCAAGGGAGGGGTGTGACAACTAAGTCAACATTAGTCGCATCACATAACACCTTAATAGTGGTCACTGTGATTTGGTATTTCCCAGATGTTCACGGACTTCAGGGTAAGTCAAGATTTTGACTAATCATCAAATCGCAGATTTTCTCGTAAGTGTGTCGAACACCTTGCGGTAAATCGCTTGTCATTTTCAGCTCCGATATAATTTTCAAGTCCTACGAAAGTTGGGGGAAAGAGCATCGGTAATTGCCTCTTTCCCATGTGGTTGCACTAAAAAATATGATTAGACGTGGTCACGATCGATAAATCACGGAGATCTATCCACGTTTATCAAGTTATTGGGGCAGATTTATTAGGCCTAAATGTCAGGTCTGTAACTCTTAGTGCCGATATTGAAATCGAGCACTCTGCAGATTTTTGGAAAGCTCAGTGAGTTATCTAAATTTATTTTTATATTTTAGGGGTAAAAATTCAAGGGGTCAGGATGGTAACAGGTCCATCTGATCAAGGGTCAAGTTTGGTTACTTGTTGGGTGCCATGATTCGTAGTTCTAAGTTATAATTTTCTGATATTCTCGCCAACAATCCTGATAGAATCATTACTTGAAAATTTATCCAAGGCTTATGGTTAGGTCAAGCTTTGACCTTAATTTATCCTAGATTTTTTTGAGGGGGTCTTGGTATTGAGGTATTTTAAGTGCTTGCTACTAACTTTATTAGAGATGGTGATAAGAATTGGGTTAGTGAAAATCAAAGATGGATTGAAGAGCAGCAAGCCTAAAAATACATAGTCCTGCAAGATACAGGGCCTGTTATAGCAAGTTTTGATAAGTAAGAGTTTGTCCCACAGGGAAAGATGATCTAAAGCTCCAAGGGAGCTATCTTTAGTAGGCCCTCCAGATCTGGCTACAGATCTGACAATCCTAAATGGAAGGAGATTTATGGTCACTATAGTCTAAATCCTACGGTAACTTAATGCCTAAACTAAAGAAAGGGCTGAGAAGAGTGATGGAGTGTGAGAAAATAAATGTAAAAGGGTGAGAAGTATGCTATTAGGTACAGATCTGATGGGTCTTATAACTCAGACTCAGATCTGCTGCTATAGAAATCCTGTCCAATGGCTACATTATCACCAAAGAGGAGAAAGGATCCAACTCACTCTTGTGCCATGATCCAACCCCTTATGGCTATAACCTATCCACTTGAATGGTCATAGACTATCCAATAGAGGAACCACAATCTAGAGATGGGTTAAAACAAGTTTATCATTGTAGGCACTACTTCATCCAGGCTAGAAGCTCAAGAATCCATAGGAACCTCAACCTCTAAAGCTCTGTGTGTGGGGCTAGGCCTACAACGTGCACTAGCCTGGACACACAGGACCAGCAAGAGTTTGACTACTAGCTTTTCAGCATAGCTATTCACTGCTTTAGAAAGACAGCAGTGATCCATCCAGTCACAAGCCTACAATCTCTACAGCCAGATAAGATCTGCCATCTGATGGTGGGTCTATAAAAATATAGGGGAGTTTGTCTCTACACAACCTCTCACAAGGCTACAAGCACAAGTGCAGAGAAGAAGAATCTATCTTAGTTCTGTGGATTGGCCTCACCCTAGGGCTATAATCTGTCCACTTGAATGGTCACAGACTGTCCACAGAGGCTATCCTCCTCACAGAGGTCTATGTCAGAACAAGAACATTGCTGCCGCCACCATGCTCACAAGGCTACCACCTCTAGCTCCCATGGGGATTCAGATTTAGTGGGTCCTGTGGTGGGGCTAGGCCTGTAATGTGCGTAACCTAGACACACCAGTCACTTGGATCTAAGTAAAGCCTTAAAGTCAATCCTACATTGCTTATAATACAACTTAGCAATCGAGGATCTCAAGGCAGCAGCCTTGCACAGAACAACTCACAAAACACCAATCCCATACATGCAATAGATCCTATTATAAAACTCCATTAAAACTATACCAAATAATCATACAAAGGCATAGCCAGCAAGTGCTAGACTATGGAGAGAAGGAAAAAGGAAAAAGAAACTCCTAAACCCTAACCATAGTCTACTATAATTCTACAATCAGTTTCATGAAGGAGTACAGCAGTCAAGTTTAAAAAAAAGTCCTTTAAACCTAGGCTAGGCTTAGGTTTATATAGCAGTCGGATCTCTGTGAATTAGGGTTAGAAAAACCCTAATTTCATGAATGTAATTGCGGTCCATTCTTCTCCCTTAGATGCCTTGAGGCGTGTGCACGAAGATTGGAGCATTAGAGCGCGTGCCCTAATTGCTGGAAGTTCCCAGGTTGCCCCTGCAGAAGTGGGGAGAAGTTAAGAACCCGAGCCTCGCTAGGTAGAAAGGCTTTCCAGGTCTTATCACGTGATAGAATTGGCGTCGCAGGGTTGCTATGACTTGAAGCTCTTGCAGTCGCGGGGTTGGTACTTTGGTCATCGCGAGGATGCTCTTGTCGTCGCGGGATTGGTCTTTCCATTTCAATGGCGCAAGAATTACGCGCGCAGTTCGTTCCTTGATGAATCCCACGACGATCCTCACAAAGAAAATAATATACATGGGCTTCTGGATCGCGTGAGCAGTTCCGTGAAAGTATGTGTCCCGCGGCCATTGCGCAACAGCCGCGCGCTGGAATGCCTGGAGATCTCTCTATTCAGTGAATCGTGCGAAGGTTGAAGACTCATCTCTTGAGCTGTGCGAGATTACGCGAGTGCTTAAGACTGAACCTCGTGAGAACTCGCGAAGTATGCTTTTTACTCCCTGCTGACATCCATCTGCTCGCGAACTGCGCGAGGACTGTGCAACCAGTTGTTGTGCTCCCTTCAGAAGTCCGCGACAACTGTGCGACACATTCTTTCTGGTTCAATTGAACCCTGCGACATCTGCGCGAGGCATTTTTCTGCTTTGTTGTGCCTATGTTGCAGCCAACTCTCCGTTTGGGTTCAACCTCCTTTTTTCTGAGGAACTTCTAGGGCAATAGTAGGCTTCTTGGCATGGTTAGGGGCTTATTTGCAGCTTCTGCTTATTACCTACAGGATAGACTTAAAACATATTTATTAAATGATTCAGGGTCTAACAGAGAATAAGTTAAGGGGTAAAAAGTGGTACTTTTCAGGTCTTAACACACCCCCAGACCTAATCTTTGCTAGTCCCTTAGTAAAGCTGTAACTAATTAAATGCCACTTTCGTAGGGATCACGGGTACATTTAGCATATGTACCAAGCCTTTAAAACCCCTAGGTGATCCCTAGTGGAGGAGTGAAGTCTACTGAGGGTTTTCAGTGAAGACACCCACAAACATCACCATTAGAACAGTTAAGTATAGTGCAGTTAATGACAACACAGATTTAAATATACAAAGCTTCATTCCACACCATTCTTTAATACTTAGAGGAAACTGCAGTAGTGTTGCAGGCCATTTAAAACTTAAAAGTTAACATGTGTTTGCATCACCACCATCTATTTTATATTAGAAATTCAATGTGTCCAATTCAGTACCCAGCTTGCCTTAAATTCAAAATTTAGGTTGGATACAACCCCAATGAAGTCAAAATTTAGACCCAATTCTCACTAGGGCTATCTCTCAACATTAACAATCTGAGGGTGTTCACATTCAAAATAGCAAAAAGCGATTCTGAGACCCCAAATGGGCCTGCAAGCATGAGCATAGGCAAAACTTCTAATTTCTGATATCCTCATGAATTTTTACCATAGATTGGACAACTCCTCATCTCCACATGACAGCTCATTTTACTTTGGATCCACAAGGTCTTTTTGAATTGGTTGTAATGTGGCTTATGGGTGAGGGATGTAAAGAATCAAGGGATAAAAAGGGAATCCAAATTAAGAAATCAGCAAGGTAAGGAGTGATTCATGACTTCACAACCTTCATTTATGCAAAACGTCATCTTACTTGATATATTCCAGAATCAAAGTGGCCAGCTTCTCCTCTTCTTTTCAATTTTCAGATGATGTTCTTCTCTAGACTTCTCTTTCTTTTTCTCTTTTTGTTTTTATTCATTCTTTTTTATGATTTTTTTTTATGATGAACTGCCATACACCTACCATTGATACACTGCTGTTCACAAGTTGCTTTTCTTCACCTTCCACAGAATGTTGGACCATTCTCAGTATCTTTAACTCTTTCTCCTTTACCTTCTGAATTCTCAGAGTGAGGGTGAGGTTGAATCAGGTCATGAGGTTAAGGTGCAAGTATTCTGATGTTTGTGAACGAAAAGTATGATTTTAAGGCTCAACTGGTGTATGCAAAAGGGCAGATTTTAAAAGGTTGGATTTTCAGGCTCAAACTGTCCAAATGAGGGCCTTGGATCATTTCCTTAGTATCATGAGTGTTGTCAATTAGTTTTGATTTGGAGGTGCACAACTTATAATGAAAAAGTCTTGATTCAATCAGTCCTCAGAGCAGAAATAATGCCAAAAAAAACTCTTCAAAAGAAAATGATGGGCCTAAATCTCACTAGGTATGGTCGTCAAATTTAACCCATGGGGTGTATTTTCATCTGTTTCTCTCCTCTTAGGTTCACTGAGTATTAACTGAAAAATTTTCTGATATTAGCTTCATGGTGGTGTCAAGATTTTAACTTTTTCAGTTTCGAAAAGTCTGCAAAAATATTTTAATTTTTTACAAGTTTCCTCATTGTATCAAGTTAAGTGGAAATTGACTTTATTCATCCCAGTTATACAACCATTACTGCACTAAAATTAACTATTCTATTGGCAGACCTATCCTGCCACACCCCCAAACCATGAGGAGCAGTGTCCTCACTGGTTCAAAGGTGAGAAAATGCAGTAGAGTCCAGTCAGAACATATAAACATAGAGTAAGACAGAGAAACAGAAATAATAATAAAAAAAAATGTGAACTGAACAGTATAGAACTAAAAGAAACTTTCATTAAAATAAAAAGAAAATATTATAAAAAGATGTAAAAAGAAAAGACAAAATGGGGGGGGGGAGAGAGAGGGATCAAGGGGGAGTCGGTGGGGGAGGGTTTGAGGAAGATGGTGGGGGAGATGCAGGTTGTTCAATTTTTTTCTTCTTTTTCTCTCTTCTCCTTTTTCTTCTCCTCCTTTGCCAGGATCCACTGGACTTCTTCATACTCATCCCACATAAATTGTAACGGGTCCGGCTCCTTAGGCGGAGGGGGGTTCAACCACATAGGGTAAAATTTCTTAGGGAACTCATTAAGTTTGTCATCCGCCATGGTTGTGAGGAGGGCTGGACAGCTAGGGTTAGAAGAGGAAGGATGAGATGAAGATGAACTAATGGCCTATTTAAAAGACTTGAACGGTGGTAAATGAATCAGCATAT
Organism: Chloranthus sessilifolius; assembly: GCA_021018995.1. NCBI lineage: Eukaryota > Viridiplantae > Streptophyta > Magnoliopsida > Chloranthales > Chloranthaceae > Chloranthus > Chloranthus sessilifolius. The sequence continues at coordinate 52,277,245 of CM037594.1, forward strand.
TGAAAGTTTTGTCCCTTTCCAAGCTTTGTAATAAATTGTGAATGTTTGGGGAATGATAAAGCACACAACTTATTATGGGAAAAGAGAGCGAACAGTAAATGATGGTCTAAATTTAACCTTTGTAATTAAAGGGATCCTGTGGGTCGCGTAGCTGCACAGTGGAAGGTGTGGAATTTTGCTTTGCGCGCGATAAGGACTCCGCGAGGAGCTCAGACAAGGCCCACAATTATGAAAAGGAAACCATTTTACTCCCATGATCGAGGTCAACAGTTGACCTCAGTGCACCATTTGTGCTGAGGTGTGTATTTGCACAAGGTCATCCAGCTACCATCTACATCTCCCTTCACATGGATTCCTATTGCAAATGGGCATAGCCTGCCGAAATTCATCTCCCATGACAAAATTGAACAAAATGAAGACTAAAATAGAAAAAGCTTTAACAAGCACACAGAACAGATCAATATACAAAAAAAAATGAAAAATTATATTAATTGGACAAACATGTACAATCATATTTACAAGGAGAAGATTGGAAGGGGACAAAAAGAAAAGCGTAAGTACAATCTAATCTAAGAGGAAGAAGAAGAATCTGAATCAAAATCTGTAAGGAAATCCCAGCCCATCTTTTTAGCATGGTCCCTAAGGGCAACTTTGTCCTTTTTCTTCTTGGCTTGCTTGGACTTTCTTGTTTGGGCTGGGGTTTTCCTCATGCCTGGAGCTTTTGGTGCTCTCACCCTTATTTTTGGTTGCTTCGGTATTTTGGGTTCTTTAGGTTTTTTAGGGGCTTTTCCTTTTCTTTTTATAGGGGGGGTTATAGGGGATTTGCCTTTGCCTTCCTCAATGGGGGCCACTGGGGATTGCCCTTTTGCTTTGGACTCAAGCTGGCCAGGGGGTTGTGCCTCCTCAGACTGGGCAGCTGTCTCTTTGCCAATTTTTATAGAGGCTGTTGTGGAAGCAGTCCTCTTAGCAGTGACTTTCCTCTGTTTAGGATAAGTTTGCTCTTTTGGAGGTGCAGCAGAGGCCTTGGTAGGTGGAGGCTGCACTGTAGGAGGTGAGGCAGGAGGAGCAGCAGGGGCCTTCCCTTTTTCTTACTGGATCTTTGATTGTGCCTCCTCAGACTGGGCAGTTGGGTCTGGAGTAGCTTTAGGCTCAGGGTCTAGCATGCAAACAGAGAGTGGGGTGGGCTGTAGAGGAGAATTTCTGGTCGCCGCCAATGCAGCTTCCAATGAGGCTATCTGGATTTTGTGTTTGAGGAGGTCAGTCTCATGGATTTCCTTTTAGATTCTGAAGATCTCCTGGGCATTGTTAAGCCTCTTTTCAACAGTCTAGCCCGCGTCTTCTCTATAGCAGCGTTTGCTTTCTCCATCTCCAAATTCAACTCATTATAAGCCGCTATAGATTTAGCCTTCTGATAGGCCTCCAGGATATTAGTCCACCCCAAGGAGATGCCCAATAGTTGTTTTCTGTGGGCCTCCTTCATTTCATCAATTTGCTGCAGCAGGGGGGTCTCATTGGACTGGCAAAGTTTGGCCATGCCCCTCAGGACATCCTTCCTAAGATAGGGATTGTCCCTCATGGCATGGAGGATGGTGAGGTAGGGAGGGATGTAAAAGAAATGTTTGAGTGCGATGGGCAGTGATGAAGCGGAAGGAGCAAACTGTGATTGGTCCTTGGGGGGGAGGGGGGATAATAGTGGGTAAGTCTAGTGGTGGGGGGAGGGGGATAGGTTCTGGATCTGTTTGTGTATGTTTGTTAGTGAATGTTGGAGGGGTAGGATAAGAGGGGATGGAGGGTATAGGGGGAAAGGAAAAAGGTGTAGGCTCAGTAGGAGCAGGGGGTGATGGGGGGGGGGGGAAATGGGAATGGTGAAAGGTATGAAAGAGAATAGTGGGGTTGTGGGGATTAAAGGGAGTGTGGGGGGAGTCAGGGATGGTTTCAGTTTGGGTATGTTTGTTAGTGGAAAGGACCAGGGGGGTTGGAGTGGATTGTTGAGGGATGGGTGGGTTGGTTAATGTCTATAGGGTGGATTGGATGGATGTGAGTTCAGTCTGCATTTGGTCCTGGGTGTGGGTAGTGGTGGATAATTGGGATTGGATGTCTTGGATGAGGGAGAGGATGAGTGTCAGTGTGTTTGGGCTGGGGGGTTGAGTTTGTGTAGATGATGGCACTGGTTGAAAAGGTGAGGAAGGGGCATAATGGAAAGTGGAAGGTGGAGGAGATTGGGGTTCTGGTGAGAGATGGTGTGATGTAGTTGGGGAGTCTGGGAGGGGGGTGTATTGGGTAGGCTGTGTCAAGGAAGCTAGCCATAAAGGCTTGGAATCCTATGGTTGTGTTAAGGTTTAAGTCAATGTCTGTGAGTGGGGATGTAGTAGGTATGGCTGGGTGGTGGTTTCATCAAGGTGTGGTGTGTCAGTGGGGATAAAAGGGATTGAGGGTGTTGTCTAAGAGATGGTGGGGGTTGTCACAGTGGTTTTTTGTTTTTTATAGGAAATGAGTGGAGGGCTGTCAGGTTTATGTGACAAGGATGGGGGTATTGGTGCTATGTATTGAGGTAAGGTAGGGGATGGGGAGGGGCTATCATGGGGGGTGGTGTCCTCCCAGGTACTAATCACAGGTGAAGGGGGAGTGGGCATGGATAATGGAAACAGAGGAGGGTGAGAGATAGATGGAAGATGGGTAGTGGATGCAGGAGGAAAAGGTGGAGGGGGAATGGGGGCTGCTGCAGCAATGGTGGTAACAAGCTCTGGGAGCACCTCCTTGGTAGCAGGGGTAGACCTTGTTCCAGCAGCCTCTTCTACTTGTTTGGGAAGGGCCTGAGCCTCAGCTTTTTTCTTCTTCTAGGCCTCCATCAGGCTCCTGCTGATTCCCCATTGCCTCTTGGCAAAAGTAGTCGGGGCAAGGGTGGTAGTCCCCTCTGTTTTAGCTATCTTGTACCCCCCTTTCAAAAGTAACTTGGAAATGATTCTGGCATAAGGGAGTGTGTGAGGCTTCTTGTTCTGCCCGATCTTCTCCACTAGGTCTTTCATTGCCACAAAGATGAGCCAGGCTGCATGGAAGCCATGGCCTAGAGAGAAAGAATAGACAGCATCTGCAATGGGAGTTCTCCTCTCCTGCTGATGTCCTGAGCAGTAAATGTTCTTTCGCAGGACTTGGTCAATGAAGAGGAGGTCAGGCTCTAATTCTCTTCTTCTAATTGAATCCCCTGAGGCCTTTAATCCTCTAGTCAAAGCCCGTGCAATTGTATCAATTGAGGCACTCGGGGGGGGGGCATATCCACAGCTAGGGTCGAATGCGGCTGGGATGCCCAAAACTTCAGCAATCACCTTGGGGCTCACTAACATCTCAAAATTGTCAATCAGCACCAGCAAGCAAACTTGTCCATCCTTGTCCTTTTTGACCTTGATGTGCTGATAAAATAGTTGCGCTAGCCTAGGGTAGGCTAGTGCTAGAATTCCTCTATCAAGGGTGTCAGGCCCACTTTGCTCATAAACTGCACGGCAGGGGCAGAGAGAGGCTCCAATGGGATTGAAGCCATGAGCTCTAAAGGAGTAGAAAACTTAGGGGTTGGCTCCTCCACCTCCTCAACCACTTCCTTCCCTTTTTTAGGTGCCTTTGACGTCTTGGCCTTCTTAGGGGTGGTCTCAGCAGGGGCCTTATCCTTGCTCCTCTTCTTTGGTGCACCCTTGGGGGCCATTACAACTTCTACCTTCGAATATGAGAAATGGAGATTGAGATCTAAGTGCTTACCCAAAAATCCTAGGGTTTGGTTTTATCTGACGCACAGGGCACCGTGAGATCTCCGAGCAGAGGGCAATAGATGGGGGTGATGCTAGGAACAACTCTGTAGATTCATGGAGTGAATGATGAGATGTAGGATTGATGCTGGAGGAGAGAGGGGGAAGAGTGCCAGAAGCTAGGGTTTCACAGAGGGAAAAAGGAAGAGAATACTGGAAAGGGAGACAAGCATGGGGTTAAAATACTTATCGCGAAGCACGGCGCGCTTTGGAACATTTAGTTGCGGGATTGGAAATGAACCTAGTAAAGGTGTTATTCAATTTGGATTACACGACAATCTCCCAGGTTGACCTTGGAGCGCGCGATAGTATGTGATGAATTCATGTGAATTGCGCGAGCGACTCCCAGGTCTCCATTTGGATTGCGCGAAAAGCTCTGAGCTTCACTTTGAATCTCACGATAGCCTTAGAATCTCGCGATAACTAATGAATAGCTCTATGTGGATCGCGCGAGAGGTTCTTAGGTGCACTTGAATCTCGCGACATCTATTGAATGTTTCCATGTGAACTGCGCAAGAGTCTCTTAGGCTTCCTTTTTAACCTTGCGACAGCCTTAGAATCTCGTGGTAGCTAATGAAGTATGTTGTTTGTAGTGTGCGAGAGTCTCCCAAGCTTGCCTTTGGACCCTGCGACAGCAAAGTATAAAATAGAGAGCATGTGCTCTCTGTTTTGCCATTTCCAGTGTGCTATGGTTGGATCCTAGGCATGACTCTCACCATGGGTACCTCTAGACACATTAAAAATCAACCATTCAAGCAAGGACAACAAAAATCAACCTCCCACATTATGCATTCAAACAAAACTATTAATTAAAGAGCAGTAAGCATCAAACCAAGTATAAAAAGTTTAAACCAAACAGGTCCAGATTCAGATGGGATCACTACCAATTCCTAGAGAATTTGAACAAAAGAAAGCAAGATAAATCTACCAAAATCAAAGTACATATGATACAGTAATGACACACCTGTGGATTAGTTTAAAGAAGGATCCCCTTGAAAGTGAATGGTGTCCATGGGTTCGGAAGGTTTTTCAAAACAAGGCTTAAGCCTCTGACCATTCACCTTCAAGGTTCTCCCAGACTTAGGATCCTTGATTTCCACAGCACTAGATGGGGAAACATGCATGACAATGTAGGGACCTTCCCATATGGATTTCAATTTACCAGGAAAAAATTTAAGTTTGGAGTTAAAAAACCAAACCTTTTCACCAGCTATGAAACTCTTTCTCAACAGCCCCTTGTCAAAGAAAGCTTTGGACCTTTCCTTGTAGATCCTGGCATTGGCATACGCATCCATCCTTAGTTCTTTCAATTCTGACAGCTGCAGCAACCTGTGATGACCAGCAGAAGTTAGGTCTAGATTTAAATGTTTAATGGCCCAATAGGCCCTGTGTTCTAACTCTACTGGGAGATGACAAGCCTTGCCATAAACCAGTTTGAATGGGGACATACCAGTCCTATAAGCCCACAGTGCATCATTAAGCTTGTCAGCCCAATCTTTCCTATTAGTCCTCACAGTCTTCTCAAGGATGTGCTTGATCTCCCTATTTGAAATTTCAACTTGCCCACTGGTTTGTGGGTGGTAAGGAGTAGCAGCCCTATGGGTGACAGAATATTTCTTGAGCAAGCTCTCGAAATTTCTGTTGTAGAAATGGCTACCCCCATCACTGATAATGGCTCTAGGGGTGCCAAATCTCGAGAAGATATTCTGCTTTATAAACTTAAGGACAACCTGATTATCATTAGTTCTTATGGCGATGGCTTCTACCCATTTGGAAATGTAATCCACTGCCACTAAGATGAAATGAACACCATTTGAAGGAGGAAAGAGGCCCATAAATTCAATACCCCACACATCAAAGAGTTTCACAACAAGGATGGGCTGTAAAGGCATTGAGATTCGTTTGGACAGCCCTCCTAATTTCTGACATCTTTCACAGGTCCTGCAGTGTGTATTGGCATCTCTGAAAAGAGAAGGCCAATAGAACCCACACTTCAAGATTTTATCAGCTGTTTTTCTTCCACTAAAGTGACCCCAACAGGAATTTTCATGGCACATGGCCAGAATACTGGGGACATCACTTTTTGGAACACATTTCCGAATGATTTGGTCTGCACAATACTTGTGTAAGCAAGGTTCTTCCCAAAAAAAGAATTTGACATGTGAGAAAAACAGGTCTTTATCCATTTTTATCAAATGGGTAGGAATCTTGCCTATAACTAGATAATTGACAATATATGCATACCAAGGAACTAAGGACTGGATGGCAAACAGTTGCTCATTCGGGAAGACATCATTTGTAGCAAGGTCATCAACACCTTTCTCCAAAATAATTCTGGACAAGTGGTCAGCCACCCCATTTTCTACACCCTTTTTATCCTTGATTTCAATGTCAAACTCCTGCAACAGGAGTATCCATCTAATCAACCTGGGCGTCGCATCCTTCTTGGACAATAGGTACTTCAATGCTGAGTGGTAAGTGAAGATTATAGTTTTAGACCCAAGTAGGGAAGGTCTAAATTTTTCCACAACAAAAACCACTGCCAGAAGCTCTTTCTCAGTTGTGGTATAATTCAGCTGAGCTTTAGCAAGTGATTTGCTGAGATAGGCAATGACTACAGGCAGCTTATCTTTTCTCTGGCCCAAAACAACACCTATTGCCAGGTCGGATGCATCACACATCAACTCAAAGGGGAGTGTATAGTCAGGTGTTTAGAATACAGGGGCAGAGTTGAGGGAAATTGTTAAAGTTTTAAAAGCCTCAAGACATTTAGCAGAAAAGTCAAAGGGCACATCCTGGCAGAGCAGGTGGCACAATGGTTTAGCAATTTTGCTGAAGTCTTTGATGAACCTCCTGTAGAATCCAACATGTTCAAGGAAAGATCTGATTTGTTTGACTGTTCTTGGAGGGGGCAAATTTGCAATGAGGTCAACTTTGGCCTTGTCCACCTCAATTCCATCTTAAGAGACTACATGGCCCAACACAATACCTTGTGTTACCATGAAGTGGCTCTTTTCCTAACTTAAGACCAAATTGGTCTCTTCACATCTTTGCAAGACCTGGTTGAGGTGTTGCAGACATTGGCCAAAACTATCCCCATAAACAGAAAAATCATTCATAAAAATTTCCAAGAATTTGTCAATCATATAAGAAAATATGGCATACATCTCTGAAAGGTGGTTGGGGCATTACACAGCCCAAAAGGCATCCTTCTGTAAGCAAAGGTGCCAAAAGGGCAAGTAAATGTAATTTTCTCTTGATCAAGAGGGTGCACAGGAATCTGGTTGTACCCTGAGTGCCCATCAAAAAAATAGTAAAAAGCTTTCCCAGTCAACTTATCCAAAATTTGATCAATAAAGGGGAGAGGGAAGTGCTCTTTTCTGGTCTTGGAGTTGAGTTTTCGGTAATCAATGCAAACTCTCTAGCCAGTGGTCTCCCTGGCTGGTCTCAGCTCTCCAAACTTAGTTGTTATCACTATTATGCCAGACTTCTTGGGCACCACCTGAATAGGTGCCACCCATTCAGAATTAGAAATGGGGTAAATTACCCCAGCATCCAGCAATTTGATGATTTCTTTTAGGACCACCTCCTGCATGTGAGGATTCAGTTTCCTCTGCATTTCCCTGGAGGGTGCTGAGCCCTCCTCTAGATGGATCCTATGCATTCAGATTGATGAATCAATCCCTCCCAGATCAGCAATGGTCCAACCAATTGCCTTCTTGTGCTTTCTCAAAATTGTTAGCAATTCCTCCTCTTGCTCATTGGTAAGAGAAGAGGAGATAATTACAGGAAGTTTTTCATCATTCTCAAGGAAAGAATATTTCAATATCTCTGGAAGCTTCTTGAGCTCCAGATCAGGGGCTTGTTGGATGGATGGCAGGATTGGTGCTTTGTTAGTTTGAGAAAGGGGCAGCAATATAGGTTTCCACCTGGAATGCTGCACTAAGCCCATAGAAGACTTCAATGGGGACATGTCTTCTGGCATTAAAGCTGGGCTTCCTTCTTCTACCATATTCCAAACTTCAGTTAAATTTGTGACAATTTTGGCCCACTCCAGCAGAGTGGGCAGTTTTTTTCAACAACTTCTTCTAGTACATCCACTACAAAGCATTCCTCATTGTCTAGCTGAGGGTACTTTGCACTGTTATACACATTAAGCTCAACTTTCATATGTCTGAAAGTTACATCCATGATCCTAGACCTACATTGAATGCATGTATTGGCAGTGGCCAAGAATGGTCTGCCCAAAATAACAGGTATCGGGAATGTACTCTTGTTGCAGCCCATGTCCAAAACAAGAAAGTCTGCAGGGTAGAAGAACTTACCTACCCCCACCAAGACATCCTCAACCACTCCCATGGGTCTCCTCTCAGACATATCAACCATTAATAGCACAATGGGGTGGGTTTAAGCTCCCCCAAACCTAGCTGCTGATACACACTGTATGACAGCAGGTTAACACTTACTCCAAGGTCTAGAAGGGCCCTTCCAATTGTGTGGTCGCCAATTATACAGGGAATAGTGGGTATCCCTGGGCCTTACAACTTCTCAGGCATTGTCATGCTTAATACAGAACTAACTGTATCAGTTGCAAAGACCTTTTTAGACAAATGGCCTCTTGCTTTCCTTTTCTGAGTACAAAGGTCTTTCAGAAATTTTGCATAGGCTGGGACCTGTCGGATAGCATCAAGCAGGGGTAAATTGATTTTTTCCTACTTAAAGGTCTCCATCATTTCCTCTATTTATGCATTCCCCTTATCAAAAGGGGCAGGGCCACTCAAAGCTTGTGGAAATGGCAGCTGAAGGACTGCTGGTTCCTCAGCTGCAAGCCTATGACTGAACTTTTATTTTTTTCTTTTATCTTCTTTTATTTCCTGCTGAAGCTCAACTACAGCCTCTTTATTTTTCCCTTGTTGAAGGGTAGTAGGCAACTCCTGGCTCTGTGCTCTAACAAAGTCTCTTTCACTTTCACTCGACAGTTCTTTGGGAATTACCTCCCTTTGTTCCTTTCCCACCTAGTTGTCTATCAGCCTGCCAGACCTTAGGGCTATGATGGCATTAGCCCCCTCAAAATTTGAGGAGCCTTCTCCAATCGAATATTGGCCCTTAGGGTTGGCTACTGGCTGGCTTGGCAACCTGCCCTCTTCTCTTTTGGCCAAGGCATTGGCTATTTGGCAAAGCTGCTCTTATATTTTCTTTATGCTTTGACTATGAGAAGTTACAGTCTAATTCAAAGGCCTAAGGCTTTGCAATTAGGTCAAAATCTGGTCCTCGAAAGAAGCACTTCGGGGCTGAGGTGGGGAAACTACCAACTGATTTTGCTGTTGGGGCTACTGCTGATGTTGGAATTTAACCTTGGGGCATATCCCTCGTTAAGCTACTGTTGTGGCCTTTGAGGTAAGGCCAACATTTGTTATGGCTACATATAATTGTCTTGTCTCCACCTCAAATTTGGGTGGTCTCTCCATTGGTAACCAACATTTTGGTACTGGTATCCATATGGCTGTTTGTTGTAGCCACCAGATTGTTGCTGGCCGAAAGATTAGGCAACAGCAGCCTGTTCCATCACATACTCAGGGTATTGCCTTGCAGATGGGTACTCTTCCACTATCTGTTGTGGTGATTGGCATATCAGACATGCCTCCATCACTTGTACAGCCAATCTGGGCTGCACCACAGTTAAAAGTTTATCAAACTTATCCGAAAGATTGGCCATCTACATTCTCAGGTCATCATTTCCCCTAACTTCATACATCTTTCCTTTAGAAGTTTCAGCAAACCCCAGCTTAGGAGAAGGCTCTTGAACAGTTCTTGATGAGGGCACCTTCTGGAAAGCATTTTCACTGATGACCTCGAACAAGTCCCATACCTCATCCGCTGTTTTATGCATGTACGTCCCACCACAAGAGGCATCTACCATGTCTCTGCTTTTCTCATCAATCCCATTATAGAAGCTCTTGACAAGTTGCCATTCCAGGATCTTGTGGTGGGGACATTGTTTTAGCATCTCCTTAAATCTGTCCCAGGATTGATTAAAATACACAGTTGCGGATTTTGCAAAAGCAAGTATTGCTTTCCTCAACTGACTGGTTTTGGTCTCTGGGAAAAATTTGGTTAGAAATCTTGTTTGGAGGTCTTTCCAAGTAGTGATACTGTTGTTTGGGAGAGTAGACAACCAGGTGTTGGCCCTGTCCTTTAGGGAGAAAGGAAAGAGCCTTAACCTAGTGGCTTCTGGTCCCAAACTAGCAATGGAGAAAGTGGTGCGCAGGGCCAAGAATTGGTCAATGTGCTTGTAAGGGTCCTCCTTGCTAAGCCCATGGAAAGAGGGAAGCATTTGGATGATGGAGGTTTTAATCTCGTAGTTTCCCTGAACATCTGGGAATTGAATGCTGAATGGAGAATTATAATCATCAGGAGCATTCAATTCCTTCAATGTTCTGGGTTGCTCTTCATCCATAACTACTATCTCAATTTCAATAGGGCTCGACTGTGGTGTGTCTGTGCCTTCTCCGTCTTCTACCCCTTTCTATCTAAGGGTTAGGAGACTCTAATGTAGGACTGAGGGATCTCCTTCCTAACATGCACACACACCAACTGCAGGAAAGATTTCTCGCAGACACATTGCACCTAACAAAATTATAACTATCCTAATCAACTGCTATGGAATTTTCAAAGGAGAAATAGACTGAGTTTTGAGGGTTAGAGAAGTGCAAATAGAGGTAGCTAGACTCCCAGTGCAGTTCTACTTTCCTTCTTTGCTACTGTCCAGATCTGCAAGAAAAATTCCAAATATAAATCAGCAGTATCAATTATTCACAAGTACAGCTACCAAAGAATAAAGAATATAAAAATCTAGGGTCTACTAATAGATCAAGGGTTCCTCGGCAACGACGCCAAAAACTTGTTGAGGTATTTTAAATGCTTGCTACTAACTTTATTGGAGATGGTGATAAGAATTGGGATAGTGAAAATCAAAGATGGATTGAAGAGCAACAAGCCTAAAAATGCACAGTCCTACAAGATACAGGGCCTGTTGTAGCAAGTTTTGATAAATAAGAGTTTGTCCCACAGGGAAAGTTGATCTAAAGCTCCAAGGGAGCTATCTTTAGTTGGCCCTCCAGATCTGGCTATAGATCTGGCAATCCTAAATGGAAGGGGATTTATGGTCACTATAGTCTAAATCCTAAGGTAACTTAATGCCTAAACTACAGAAAGGGTTGAGAAGAGTGATGGAGTGTGAGAAAATAAATATAAAAGGGTGAGAAGTATGCTATTAAGTACAGATCTAATGGGTCTTATAACTCAGACTAAGATCTGCTGCTATAAAAATCCTGTCCAATGGCTACATTATCACCAAAGAGGAGAAAGGATCCAACTCACTCCTGTGCCATGATCCAATCCCTTATGGCTATAACCTATCCACTTGAATGGTCACAGACTATCCAATAGGCGAACCACAATCCAGAGATGGGTCAGAACAAGTTTATCATTGTAGGCACTACTTCATTCAGGCTACAAGCTCAAGAATCCATAGGAACCTTAACCTCTAAATCCCTGTGTGTGGGGCTAGGACTACAACGTGCACTAGCCTGGACACACAGGACCAGTAAGAAGTTGAGTACTAGCTTTTAAGCTTAGCTGTTCACTGCTTTAGAAAGACAGCAGTGATCCAGTCACACGCCTACAATCTCTACAGCCAGATCAGATCTGCCATCTGATGGTGGGTCTATACAAATACAGGGGAGTCTGTCTCTGCAAAATCTCTCACAAGGCTACAAGCACAAGTGCCGAGAAGAAGAATCTGTCTTAGTTCTGTGGATTGGCCTCACCCTAGGGCTATAATCTATCCTCTTGAATGGTCACAGACTATCCACAGAGGTTATCCTCCTCACAGAGGTCTAAGTCAGAACAAGAACATTGTTGTCGCCACCATGCTCACAAGGCTACCAGCTCAAGCTCCCATGGGGATTCAGATTTAGTGTGTCCTGTGGTGGGACTAAGCCTGCAAAGTGCCTAACCTAGACACACCGGTCACTTGGATCTAAGTAAAGCCTTAAAGTCAATCCTCCATTGCTTACAATACAACTTAGCAATGGAGGATCTCAAGACAGCAGCCTTGCACAGAACAACTCACAAAACACCAATCCGATACATGCAATAGATCCTATTACAAAACTCCATTAAAACTATACCAAATAATCATACAAAGGCATAGCCAGCAAGTGTTGGACTATGGAGAGAAGGAAAAAGGAAAAAGAAAACTCTTAAACCCTAACCTTAGCCTACTGTAATTCTACAGTCGGTTTTAAGAAGGAGTACAGAAGTCAAGTCCAAAAAAAGTCCTTTAAACCTAAGCTAGGCTTAGGCTTATATAGCAGTCGGCTCTCTGTGAATTAGGGTTAGGAAAACCCTAATTTCATCAATGCAATTGCGGCCCATTCTTATCCCTTGGATGCCTCGGGGCATGTGCCCGGAGATTAGAGCATTGGAGTGCATGCCCTAATTGCTGGAAGTTCCCAGGTTGCCCCTACAGAAGTGGGGAGAAGTTAAGAACCCGAGCCTCTCTAGGTAGAAAGGGCTTTCCAGGGCTTATCACATGATGGAATTGGCGTCACGAGGTCACTTTTACTTGAAGCTCTTGCAGTCGCGGGGTTGGTACTTTGGTCAACGCGGGGATGCTCTGGTTGTCACGGGATTGGTCTTTCCATTTGAATGGCACGGGAATTGTGCGTGCAGTTCGTTCCTTGATGAATCCCATTGTGATCCTCGCAAAGAAAATAATGTACATGGGCTTTTAGATTACGCGAGCAGTTCCTTGAAAGTATGTGTCCCGCGGCCACTGTGCGATAGCTACGCGCAAGAATGCCTAGAGCTCTCTCTATTCAGTGAATCGCGCGAAGGTTGAAGACTCATCTCTTGAGCTGCACGAGACTGCATAGGTGCTTAAGACTAAACCTCGTGAGAACCGCGTGAAGTATGCATTTTATTCCCTACTGACATCCATCTGCGCATGAACTACGTGACGACTGCGCGACCAGTTGTTGTTCTCCCTTCAGAAGTCCGCGACAAATGCGCGACTCATTCTTTCTGGTTCAATTGAGCCCAGCGACATCTGCACGAGGCATTCTTCTTGACATTTTTCTACTTTGTTGTGCCTATGTTGCAACCAACTCTCCGTCTGGGTTCAACCTCCTTTCTTCTGAGGAACTTCTGGGGCAATAGTAGGCTTCTTGGCATGGTTAGGGCCTTATTTGTAGCTTCTACTTATTACCTATAGGATAGACTTAAAACACATTTATTAAATGATTCAGGGTCTAACAGAGATTAAGTTAAGTGGTGAAAAGTGGTACTTTTTAGGTCTTAACACTTGGACACAGAAATCATAGCACTTTAGGGCTCAGATTTCTTGTGTAACAGATCAGCTTCCTTGCCTTGTGCTCCGGGTTCCGTAACTTTCAACCTATGGAGTCCAAGTCTAAAATTTTAACTTTGTATTAGGAACCCATTAACTTATTTAATTTAATTTTTTGAGAATTTTTCAGAATTTATTATCATTTATTTTACTCTCTGGTCTAAGAAAAAACTGTAGTGGTCTGCAAGACCTACAGACTTGGGCCATCGATGGGGTCCACCTAGTGGTCCATCTCATAGCACATATTTTTGAGTCTCGGTCTGGGATGATTTCAGGTTAATCCCAGATCCATCGGGGTCTCATTTCTGGTTCTTTCTATTAGTTAAATAGAATGAGTCACTTGTCGGTACTACCCTATTCACCGTGTATCAATCTATCTAGAAGTGTCAGGTTGGCTTGGCGAGCCATCTGATTGAGCCTAAATTTTTTAGCACAATTATAGTTTTCAAACCATTTTCTTTTCAATGGTCGATTTTATGAAGAACCAGATTTTTCAAGAATTTTTTGAATTAGTTTTCAAAAACTTAACCGATGCATTCTATTACCTAATTTACCCAAATTTTGAGATTCCATCGGTGTGGAATCGATCACCGTTGATCATTCATGATTGACATTGGTCATGAGATTCCAAAATTGGGAATCTCATCAGATGTTGGTACGCATTTTTTTCTGGGTTCCTGTTAATCAGTGAAATATACCATTTTTCACCTCCTAACCCAACCTTTGATGGACCTTTGTGTTGGCTAATAATGTGTCTTGAGTGTGTTTTGTAGATAAGTAATAAATTACAGTCTTAGTGCAGACATCCACCTAAAAATGCCAAAGAAGAGATTTGCTGCCTCATCATGTGCTCATGCAGCCCAAAAGGCTAGTTAATCAAGCAGTCCACAGAGCCTCGGAAGCCTTTGGGAATGCCATGTGTTAAACTGGGCACACATGGGAGCAAGAGCAGCTGCATTGGATGAAGTTTAAACCCCTCAAAATGCTACTATGTGCTGGATAGATGCAGGACAGTACCCCAAGCAGTGTGCCAGCTGTCGAAGCAATGAGCAGAAGAGTTCGAGAGGTTATTTCATCCAGTCGACAGGTCTAAATGATTGGATATGAATAGATCGACAAGTTCCCAGAACCTGTCGAGGAGTTGAAACCAAATGAAGCATCCTGTTGAGAGGACCTGAAGCTGAAATAAAACTCATTGACAGGTTCTGAGGAAGAAAAATGAAGCTATCAACAAGTCGAAAGAACCTGTCGAGTGGTGTGTTGCAACCTATCAAGAGGTCACCCGGAGATGCAGTGGATCTCACGAGGTTCCACATACCTCTCGATAGGTCTGGGTGCTTAACTATGAACCTGTCGAGAACAGCCTCCAACCTGTCGAACAACAGAGAAGAACCTATCGAATACTTACCTGAAGCTGCTTTCATTCTTATGTGGATGTCTTCAAGCTGTCAAACAGAAGAAAGTACCTGTCGAGAGGATATCAGGAGCTTTATAAGAAATCGACAGGATGAATTATAACATGTCGAGGGGTTAGCTGGATCTAGGATAGCAAGGAAATTTTGATGTCAATCCTGTCGAGAAGTAATGCAACTTGTCGAAAGCTCACTCCAACTTGTCAAATGGAGCACCAATGGGACTCAAAACCTGTCGGAAGGTTCCCTGATCCTATCTAACCACTGTTGTGGCTACTTCTAGGGTGTTGATTTATTGTGTGGTGAAAATAATTTAAATTCAATGTAAAATAAAATATGAAAATAACACAACTAAAAATATTCCTAGACCTACAAGATACAGGGCTATTGTAGCAAATTTTAAGTAAGAGTTTGTCCCACAGAGAAATTGATCTAGAACCCAAAATGGGCTATAATAGTAGGCCTCCAGATCTGGCTACAGATCTAACAATTCGAAAGAAAGGGAGTTGGGTGTCGCCGCTACACTAAATTATCTACTAAAAGAAAAGAAATAAAGTGCAGTCCTATTTTAAGAAAGGGTTATGAAGAAGGTGGTGATGGTGTGTATTAAAATAAAGATAAAAGGATTGGAAGTAAGCAACTTAAGCTAACATTAATTCAATTATGTAACTCAGATTTAGGGTTGTCTCTGCAGCAGATCCTTACTGAAGTGCTATCAAAAACCTTAGTAAGGAAGAGGAATCCAACTTAACCCATACCATTTAGACTGCTCTTAAGGCTATAATCTGTCCACTTAAATGGTCATAGATTATCCAATAGAGTTTATCAAATCCTATTGATTAAATAAGAAAACTAACCTAATCCAAAGGAGTGGGCTGATCTTAAGGCTATAATATGTCCACTTAAATGGTCACAGACTATTCAATAGATTTCCTCCAACCAAAGAATTAAATCAGACCATGAATACCATTACAGGCACTATATTTGTTAGGCTACAAGCTCCCCAGATCTGTTACAGATCTGGCAGGCATTCATAGGAGCAAACAGACTTTGAAAACCAGGTGGAAACCACAAGGTATCTCAAGTTGAATGAGGATTTAGATTCAGCCGGTCATTGCTACAAAAAACGTACAATGACTCAGCTCAATCACCAAAGAGAAGTCAGATCTAACGTCTGATAGCGGTCAAGTAAAACAGAGGGGAGCCTGTTCCTGCCACAACTTCTCACTAGGCTACAAGTTCAAGTGCAGAGGAGAAGAATCCTTCTCAGATCTATGACCAAGACCTGGCCTAGGGCTATAGTATGTCTACTCAAATGGTCATAGGCTATCCACAAAGGTTGCCTTATCCACAGATGACTGAGATGGAACATATAAACTGCTGCTGCCACCATGATCCCAGGGCTACAAGCTCAAGCTTCCATGGGTCTTTCAATTAGCTTAAATCCTAAATGCATGCTATAGCCTAAACAAAACTACGGGCAAATAGGAAAATAATAGATTGAATGAACATTTAAAGCACAAATTCCATTGATCAAAATTACCTACAATGAAATTTCACAAGGCAGTAGCCTTGTGCACAATAGCTCTTCACAAAATCCCAATGTTTACATGACCCATTACCAAACTAAATGAAACTACACCTAATTGCTTACCAAGGATTTAGCCAGCAACTGCTGAGCTAAGAGAGAAGAAAAAATGGAAAAAGAAGTGATCAAACCCTAACCCTAACCCTAATCTGCTTGAGCTCACAGTCGACAGAGGTTGAAGGAGAGATTCATAAATTCTAAGTTTCAAGCACAACTTATATACTCTGTCCTAATACATTGGCTCAGAGAAGAGTAAAACTCTAATTTTTCTTACAGATGTGGCACTGTTATAACCCTTGGATGTCTTAAGATGTGTGCCTCAGGATTTAGGCCTAGGGATGCGTGCCCTAGACCTAGGGAAATCCCCAAAAGGTCCTTGGAGTTAAGACTGAGAAGTGGGGGGCCCAGGCTGCCTTCTGCATATTAATTCTGTCACGCAGTTGCTTTTTGCTCTTTAGTTATTTCGCACAGCTTATAGAGTCCTCACGAGGTAGGAATTACCTTGGAAGGTTTGTTCACTCCTGCAGGTGGACTTCGAATTATCATGCAGCAGCTCTGGCTTGAATGCACTCCTGTGAAAGAGTTTGTAGTACTTGGCTTGCTTGGACAGTAGAGCTTCAGAATCTCCTGTCGTGAGGTACTCGCGCAGATGCTTTTACATCTTGCTCAACAAAGGGTTGAGCTTCCAATCGCGCAAGAGATGAGCGAGAGAACTTTTGGGCGTCTCTCTCCTCTAGAGCCACGCAAGAGCTTCGCGAGGTTGTCGCTGCTACTCACACAAATTCATCTCGTGAGGTAGTGCATGTGATTACTTTAAAGTTTGATCCTCACGAGAACTTCGTGAGCTGTATTCCTGAAGGCTTAGTGCGCAGGTACTTCACAAGTTCTTTTATGTGTTGATTGTAGCTGAAGTGTGCGACTGCTGCGTGAGAGGCTACTTTGTGATAACCCCTTCACTGAGCTGTGCGACTTCTTCGCGAGCTCTAGTGTGATGCATGCCTTAGCTACGGGAGGAAGCTTTGCTAGTGAATTGAACAGCGCGAGGCAACATCTCAGCTGTGTGAGATAGGTCATTTATTCCTCTATTACTATGCACATGCTTTTGTTGTAGCTTCCTTCACTCTCATTTATGCTTCTTTCATCTGTTAGACTTCATTGGTTCCTTATGACATGCAAAAGAGACAACATGGTGTGTACCACCATAGTGTTTCATCACTCTCTGGCTCAGCTGTCATCTTTTGCTTGAATTCTCTCTTCTTGGCACCAAAAGGCATAGATTTTGTGTTAAGTTGTACAAGTTATTACTAATCTATAAAATAAGCTAAATAAGAGTTATTAGTCAGCTTCAAGGTCCAACAAAGGCTAGATTCAGAGGTGAAAAGTGGTACTTTTCTGTGAATAACATACCCCCAAGCCTAATCTTTGCTAGTCCTTGAGCAAAGCAAAATTTAAACAGCTACTCTAAGAATATAAATGCCACTTTCGTAGGGAGCACGGATGCATTTAGCATATGCAACAAGCCTTTGAAACCCCTAGGTGATCCCTAGTGGAGGAGTGAAGTCTCCTGAGGGTTTTTAGTGAAGGTACCCAGAAACTTCTCAGTGAACCAGTTAACAAAAGTTCAAAATTATCAAGTCAATTGTTAATAGACAGAGCATCAGTTCACCTTTGATTGAAAATATGAGGAATTTAAACATAGGATATGCACAGACATTTAATCATTAAAACTTTTGCATGGATGCACATCATTCCAATTAGCTTACAACAAGAGAAATAACACATGTATGTCAGTACTGAGCTAATCATCAATTCAAAAATTAGGTTTTAGGCAATGCCCAATCCATTCAATATCAGACCCAATGCTCACCAGGGCAGTCTCTCAGAAAGAACTTTGAGGGTTCTCATTTTCACACAAGCTCAAGAGTAGTTACAGACCCCAAATGGGCATGTAAGTATGAGCATAGGCAAAGCTACTAAATTCTGGTATCATTGACCATTCCTCACCATAGATTGGACAACTCCTCATCTCTATATAATAGCTCATTCAACTTAGGATCACAAGGTCTTATGACTGGATTGTAATGTGGCTTATGGGTGTAGGTTATAAAGAATGGAAGGATGAAAAGGATGTAAAATTGATAAATCAATAGGTGAAGGAGGTGATTCATGACTTCACCTTCTTTAGTTCAACACATTTCATCTTCTTTGACATTTTTCAGACTTGAAGTGGCCAACTTCTCCTCTTATTTCTACTTTTTCCAATGAAATTTTCTCTTGACTCCTCTCTCGTTCCTTTCATTATTCTTTTTCTATTTTTCTTTTTGGATAAATTTTTCTTTCTTTTCTTTTTATTTTTATTTTTCTGGAATGCCACCCTCTCCCCAGCTGCTACACTGCTATCCTCCTTTTATGTTTCTTCTCCATTCATCCAATGTTGCCCCTAGCTTGTCCATCTTCAACTCCTCCTTTATCTTCTAAATTCTCAGAGTGGGGGTAGGTTTGAATCAGGTTCATAGGTTTAGGTACAAGTACTCAGGTGTATTTTAAAGAAAATTGAAAATCAAGGCTCAAAAGGTGTATGCATAAAGGCAGCTTACTAGGTTTGGTATGTTTAAGCTCAAACTATCCAAGAGAAGACCTTGATCCTTTCCTAAATATCATGGATACTATCAGCTGTTTCAAGTTGGAGATGCCTAACTTCTAGTGAGGACATTGACTTAGCCAGTCCTTAGAGCAGAAAAAAAAAATTGCCTAAGACACTCTTGAAAGAGAAAAATATTTTGTAGGCCCAAATCTCACTAGGTATGGTCTTCATTGAACTCTTAGGCATGCCCTTACCTTTTTTTCTCCCTTTATTGGTTCACTAAGTACTGGCATAAGTGAGTTTTCTTGGTGTTCACCTCATGGAAATGTTAAAATTTAAAAGTTTTTAATGCCCAGATGTCTGCAAAAGTTTTTACATTTCTCCATTTTTAATGTTTCTTAGGTGAACATAACTCTATCTCTCTCAGTCACTTGATTCTGCAGCACTTAGGTTAACTACATCATTGGCAAACCTTGCTACACTCCCAAACCTATGAGGAGCAGTGTCCTCACTTATTCAAAGATGAAAGGGCATGTGTAGCAGGAATCATACACAAAATAGAGTAAGTAAAAGCATATAACAAAATACATACAAACAACTAAAACAAACTAACAGTTATAAAGACAGAAAGTAAACCAAACAAAACATAACCAAGAGAAATTTCATTTGTACACAAAAATTTATATAATATAAGGGGAAAAAAAACTACGAAAAACTATACAAAAACATCCTAACTAACTACATGTGCATATCTAAACATCCTAATTATCTGCTGGCTCGGTCTTGACTTTGGGTCTTTTTCCTTTTTCTTTCTCCATAGTAGCAGCAGTTAAACTGGCAGGAGGGGCAATCTCAGCTGCTTGTGGAGGATCACTACCAGTTAATTCAACAACTCTTCTTGCAAGGATTTCTGCATTCTTTTTAGCAAGCAGCGCTCTAGTTTCATAGAGATCCTTGGTGGCCTTTGCGACCTCTTTGGTGGCAGCTAACCTTTTTTCAAGACCATCTACTCACAGCTTCTCAGTTGCTGCAGTATGCTTCTGAGCTTCTTATTGAATCAAAATTTGACCCCACCCCTTTGAGATTCCTAGCAAGTGAATCCGGTGGTCCAACTCCATTCGACTGATCTTTTCTTCATAGGGCTGTCTGATGGAGGTTCTGATGGTAGTCATGCCTTTAATGACATCATTTTTTAGGTATGGGTTCTTTTGTATGGCATGGAAGAGAGTAGAGTAGGGAGGGATGGAAAATGATAAGGCAGGTAGGATGGGCTGCTCATTACTCGAAGAAGGGCCAGCGAGAAAGGGAGAGGGGATGGATGATGTCATGGGTGGGGTGAATATTGAGGGTAAAGGGTGATGGACTGCAAGTTTAGGCTTGGGGTCTATTTGGGTAGGAATGGAGGAGGTTGGGATGAGGTCTTTCACATCTGTGATAGCATCAAAGGTAGCTACAACAGGTGGGAGATCAGATTGGGGTTCTAGATCAGGTTCAGCTTCAGTTTGAGTGAAGGCATTGGTAAAGGTAATAGGATAGATTTTTGGGATAGGTGCAACGGGTGTAATAGGAGGTGTGGTGACAGCTGAGTTATGGGTTGGGGAGAAGGAGGTGGGGTAGATAACTGGGTGGGTGGAGGGATATGTGGCTGTTGTGATGTTTGAGTTAAAAGTGACAAGATGGCTTGGATGGCTTGTAAGCTGGTTTGGATTGAGGCTTGGTTTTGGAGGGTGGAGTTCATGGCATGCAGGTTGGTATTAATGGATGATTGGGTTTGGGAGTTAGCCAACACTTGGGATTGATGGGAGCATAATAGGTTAAAGATTTAGGGTAGGAAATCAGGGGTGATAGGTGGAATTGGTTGAAATGGGAAAGTGGGTGCATGAGTGAAGGTGGTGGGCTGTGGTGATGAAGGTGTAGGGGCAAATTGATTGGGCTGTGGTGAATGTAGAGGAGGGGTGAAATGAGGATTGAAATGAAGGGGGTGAGGGGAGTGTGAGAGAGGGGTAAACTCATAGTTGATGTCCCCTATGATAGAGGACATTAGTGTCCCTCTTCTGAAAGAGGGATTTGGTCATGGGTAGGTGAGGATGGAATGGATAGGCCTAAGGGTTCAAGGAACTCAGGTGAAAAAGGTGTGGAGGTTTCAATGGACTAGGGGGTGTAGTGGGAAGCTGTGTGGGATTTCAATGGTGTGAGGCTCGGGTTCAAAGGCTTGGAAATTTGAGGTTGGTGGTAGGCCAATGGTTGGGTCTGGTATGGCTGTGGTTTCAAGAATTGGGATGGTTTTGGATATATAGGTGGATTAGGGCTCTGTGTGGGCTTTGGTTAATTTTCTTTTCTTTTTATAGGTGGTCTTCACAGGTGGGCTAGGGTGAGCTGGGTAAGTAGGCAAGGTTATAGGTATGGGTAATGAGGTTAAGGTGGCTGTGGCTGAGGTAAGGATGGTGGAACTATGGTAGGTTGTAAGGTTTGGGTTGAGGTAGGAGTGGCTGGCATGGAAGTTGAAGGGGTGGCTGGCGACGTAAGGGCTTCAGATGTGGAGGTGTTGTTGGCTGGCACACTTGAGTGGGCTACCTGAGAGAGGGCAGCAGAGCTTGCAGCCATAGAGGCAGAAACAACAACAATAATAGCAGTTGCATCTTGAATTGTAGGGGCAGCATGAGCTAACAGATCTGCCTTTGTCTTCTTCTTCTCAATTAGAGTGCCACTGATCCCCCATTGTTTCTTTCCACATTTTCTGGGGGCCAAGGTGATGGTCTTCTCTTCCATTTGAAATTGGTACCCCCCAGCTTCAGCAAGGCTATAATGCGCCTGCAGTAGGGAAGTGAGTGGGATTTCTTCTTGGTCTTTACCTTTTCATGAATATCTTTCATCCCCTCAAAGATCAACTTGGCAGCATCCAAGTAGTGATTCATGTGGAAAGAGTAGAGTGTAACCGCAATGAGAGACCTCCTCTCCTGCTCATGGCTAGAGCAATACACATTCTTCATTAACACCCCATCCATAAATCTGAGGTTTGAGTGCAGATCCTTCCTCCTGATTGAGACTCCTGAGGCTATGACCCCTCTAGTCAGCTCCTTGGCTATCTCTGGGATAGTGGCTATTAAAGGGGGACGCAAGCCACACTCAGGGCTATACTTGGCTGGTATCCCAAGTAATTCTGCTATTGTAGCTTGATTAAAGAGCATTTCAAATTTTCTAATCAATACCAGCAATGCTAGATTCCCATCATCCCCAGTCTTTACTCTGATATTCTGATAAAATAGTTACACTAGTCTAGGAAATACTAGCTACATTGGGGACCTCAACAAGGGCAATAGAGTTGCCTTGGTCAGGTAATCAATGGAGGCTGATGTCTCTGGTAGCTCCTTAAAATAAACTTTGTCAAAAATTATTTTAGCCTCCAGCTTAATTGCAGTTACAAATTCAGATGGGATCCTGAGGTACTCAGTATCTTCTTCCTCATCAGGGTCAACCTCAGGGACCTCATGGGCCACTATCTTGCCCTTTTTCTACTTCTTCAATGATTTTTTAGGGCTTTTGGCAGGTGGGTGCTCTCTAGCCCTCTTCTTTGGGGCAGATTTCTTCTTAACACCTTGAGCATCAGAGGCCACACCCTTGCGCTTCTTCATTGACGCAACTTTCTTCTCAGTTGGTTGCACCATGTGGGGCACAACCATCTGAGTAGGCATGTCAGAGGTCTCCACTATGGAGGCCTCTGTAATCCTTACTGATTTTTGAGTTGCCCCAGGGGTGCCTGTGTGTGGAGGATTTAGCATGGCGGCTAATGTATCTAGGAACATTAAACTTTTGGCCATGACTACTCAATACCTCAAAATTAGGGCCTGCAACTCTCAGATTATGCAATGCACACTTTGCAAATGATATTAAATCCAAAGTCTTCCCTTCTTAACTCTAAATTACTAATCAATCAAAGCAACAGAGAGTGAGAGATCTTACCAACTTGCAGCTAGGGTTTCACTTCAAATGTTGAACAAATGTTCAAATCCTCCCAAACCAAGCTCAAAGTGACCAGGAGGTGATGGGGAGTAAAATGGTAGGAGGAATCTGTTTGAGGTGGAGTGATTTAGGTTGTAGAGAAGAAAGAAGAAAAAAGGGGGTTCGATTTTTTCTTAGTGAAGGCTAGGGCAAAGAAATGAAATGGAGGAAATGGAAAAAATTGCAGGGTTTATAAGGCTGAACCCGTGGTTCCCGCGGCTGTCGCCAAGTTCTCGTGAAGTAGACTTCTCACGCACTTAACATCCAGCCTCACGAGAAGTGTTGTTGCGAAGAAGAACAGAGCCTGGTGAAGTTCAAGAGTCTCCAAATCTAGGCCTCGTGAGGTCACTTTGCGGAGCTGAATCTGGGCCTTAGCATGCGAGGCAGTTTTGCATCCCTCGCGCAGATAGATTAGCAAGGCCTTGCGAGGCTTCAAATGAGTGAATTCTGTTCTTCGTGCGGTTCCTTAATGCTGCCAAGCTAGTGCCTCGCGAGGCTCACTATCAAGTTTCAGCAGGTGCCTTTTGCTCACAAAGCTCTCATGCGATACAAAATCTTCATTAGAACTCTGCGAGAAAGCTTAAGGTGGCTAGCAAGTTAAAAGTTTAGGCCACAGAGCCTGGCAAGAAAGCATAAATTTAGCCCTTTTCTCAGTGTTGCATATTGGCTAGTGCATTAATAATATCAAGCAGCTATCCATTGTGCATTCGTACCAACCCTTTCACATGTACTCCATTTCATCATTCTATTTGTATGCCCATTATCAACATCTGTACATCAAAAATGCATAATTCTAAAGATAGTTTTTCAGATCAAATTCATAACATTTATTATGAAAGCATCTCAACCATAGCAACAACAAACATGCACATCAAATTCAGATGACAGATATGCACATGTACTCAAAACAAAACAGAATAAAACAACCAAACAAATCATCATCACACTAAAAGCAGTAATTGATATATTTTTAAGCAACACAAAATAAAACACACATTCAACACTCATGGTACTCATTTTACAAACTTGTAGATCACTGAGCAATGAGAGGTTCATGTAGGTGAATGGTTTGAGGAAGCTCCACTGAATTTTCTACACAAATATTTAGCCTTTGCTCATTTACTTTCATGATCTTCCCAGACATAGGATCCATGATCTCCACAACACTAGATGGGGAGGCATGAATAACAATGTAAGGTCCATCCCATCTGGATTTTAGCTTCCCTGAAAAAAATCTTAGTTTAAAGTTAAAAAGCCAAACCTTAGTGCCAACATTGAAGTCCTTTCTCATTAGCTTCTTGTTAAAGAATGCCTTTGATTTCTCCTTGTATATTCTGGCATTTGAATAAGCTTCTAGCCTCAGCTCATCAAGCTCTGTCAGCTGTAATATCTTGTGAGAACCAGCAATAGTTAGATCAAAATTTAGTGAATTGATAGCCCAACAGGCTCTATGCTCTAACTCCACTGGTAGGTGGCAGACCTTACCATAAATCAGCCTTAATGGAGACATGATAATAGGGGTCTTATAGGCAATCCTATAAGCCCACAAAGCATCATTCAGCTTTTATGCCCAATCCTTTCTATCCGTCCTCACAGTCTTCTCCAAGATATGCTTGATCCCCCTATTGAAAATTTTAACTTGCCCACTGGTTTGTGGGTGGTAGGGAGTTGCAATTCTGTGTGTAAAAGAATACTTTTTGAGGAGATTCTCAAAAGGCCTATTACATAAATGACTCCCTCCATCACTAATGATAGCTCTGGGGGTGCTAAATCTTGAAAAGATATTGTCATTCAAAAATTTAATGACAACTGTATGGTCATTGGTCCTTGTGGCAATAGCTTCCACCCATTTGGACACAGTCCACTGCCACAAGTATGAAGTTAAAACCCATAGATGGAAGAAAGGGACTCATAAAATCAATGCCCCAGATGTCAAAAAGTTCTACCACAAGGATGGGCTGCAATGACATAGAATCTTTCTTGGAAATGCCCCCCAACCTTTGACATCTCTCACAGGCTTTGCAATGTATATATGTATCTCTGAACAAAGAAGGCCAATGCAAACCACATTGTAGCACTTTTGCTGCAGTCTTTTTGCCACTGAAGTGACCTCCACAGGCTTGCTCATGACACATAGAAAGAATGTTGGGGAACTCACTTTCAGGGACACATCTTCTAACAACCTGGTCTGCACAATGCTTATATAGGTATGGATCCTCCCACGGAAAATGCTTGACCTGAGAGAAGAACAAGTCTTTGTCCATCTTGGACCAGTGAGGGGGAATCCTACCCACAGTAAGAAAATTGACAATGTGTGCAAACCAGGGCATATTAGACTGTGTGGCAAATAGCTGCTCATCAGGGAACAACTCATTGACAAGTGCTGCTACACATTCTTCCAAAATAATTCTAGAGAGGTGGTCAGCCACCACATTCTCAACTCCCTTTTCATCCTTGATCTCAAGGTCAAACTCCTGCAATAGGAGGATCCATCGTATCAACCTTGGTTTGGCATCCTTCTTAGCCAATAGGTATTTCAGGGCTGAGTGATCAGTGGAAACAACAATTTTAGACCCAAGCATGTAGGGTCTAAACTTGTCCATAACAAACACAAGAGCTAGCAACTCCTTCTTAGTAGTGGTGTAGTTGAGCTGAGCTTCAGCTAGTGATTTGCTGGTATAATAGATCACTGCAGGCAACTTATTTCTCCTCTGTCCTAAGATAGCACCTATGGCCAAGTCTGATGCATCACACATCAGCTCAAAGGGGAGTGAGTAATCTGGAGCCTGGATTACAGGAGCTGTGGTAAGGCACTTTTTCAATACCTCAAAGGCCTCAAGGCACTTAACAGAGAAGTCAAATGGCACATCCTGACAAAGCAGGTGGCACAATCGCTTTGAAATTTTGCTGAAGTCCTTAATGAACCTCCTGTAGAACCCAACATGTCCTAAGAATGATCTAATTTGCTTGACAGTCCTAGGTGGGGGCAAGTGTAAAATCAGATCCACTTTAGCCTTGTCAACCTCTATTCCTTTGTGAGAGACCACATGGCCCAACACAATTCCTTGTGTTACCATAAAGTGGTTCTTTTCCCAGCTCAAGACCAAATTAGTCTCCTCAAATCTTTGTAAAACCAGGCCAAGGTGACTCAAGCACTGACTAAAGTTGTCCCCATAAACTGAGAAATTATCCATGAAAACTTCTAGGAATTTGGCAATCATATCAGAAAAGATTGCATATATGTACCTCTGAAATGTGGTTGGGGCATTGCACAGTCCAAAAGGCATCCTCTTGTAAGCAAAGGTGCCAAATGGACATGTGAAAGTAATTTTTTCCTAATCTTAAGGATACACAGGGATTTGGTTTTACCCTGAGTATCCATCAAGAAAGCAGTAAAATGCCTTCCCAGCCAGCATATCTAGAATTTGGTCAATGAAAGGGAGGGGAAGTGGTCTTTTCTAGTCTTGGAGTTGAGTTTTCTATAATCAATGTAAACTCTCCAGCCAGTGGTCTCCCTGGCTGGCATCAACTCCCCAAAATCTGTAGTAATAACTGTTATGCTTGTATTTAGGTACCACCTGGATAGGTGACACCCATTCTGAATCTGGAATGGGGTAAATTACCACTGCATCCAATAGTTTCACTATCTCTTTGAGGACCACCTCTTGCATGTGAGGATTAAGCTTCCTCTGTATCTCCCTTGAGGGTTTTGCACCCTCATCCAGATGAATTTTGTACATGTAAACTGAGACATCAATGCCTCTAAGATCAGCTATTGTCCACCCCATTGCCTTTTTATGCTTCTTGAGAACACTCAATAATTCCTCCTCTTGCTTAGTAGTGAGAGAGGAGGAGATAATTACTAGAAACTTGTTATTTTACCCTAAGAAGGCAAATTTTAATGTGTCTGGGAACTGTTTCAGCTCCAGCTCAGGGGGACTTTCAATGGAAGGCAACAAAGGTGCCTTAGTGGTTTGAGGAAGGGGCAGCAATGTAGGTTTCTAGCTGGAATGCTACACTAGGCCCATAGAGGACTCTATTTTGGTGATGTCTTCTGTCATGAGAGTTTGGGCCTCCTTCTCAACCATACTCCAAATACTTTCTACGTTTTTAGCAATATCATCCCAATCCAGCAGATTAGGAAATTCCTCTTCCACAAGGCCACCTAGTACATTAATTATACAGTAGTCCTCAATGTCCATCTGAGGCTGCCTTACAACATTGTACATATTAAATTGGGCCTTCATGTTCCCAAAGGTCACCTCCATCACTCTTGACCTGCATTGTATGCAAGCATTTGCAGTGGCCAATAATGGCCTTCCAAGGAAGATAGGAATTAGGGTTTTACTTGTGCAAGGGTCCATGTCCAAAACAAGGAAATCAGTAGGATAGTAAAACTGGTCCACCCCACCAAAACACCCTCCACCACACCCACAGGTCTCGTCTCAGACCTATCAGACAGTTGAAGCACAACTGATATGGATTTTAGCTCCCCCAAACCTATTTCCTCAAACACAGAATATGGGAGCAGGTTCACACTGACCCCTAAGTCCAAGAGTGCTTTACCAATGGTATGGTTTCCAATTATGCAGGGGATAGTAGGTACCCCTAGGTCTTATAATTTCTCAGGTGTGGCAATGGACAAAACTAACTCAACATGCTCACAGCAAAAACCTTTTTGGACAACTGCACCCTTGCTTTTCTCTTTTGTGTGCAGAGGTCCTTCAAGAATTTAGCATAGGCAGGGACTTATTTTATAGCATCAAGGAAGGGAAAATTGATCTTGACCTACTTAAAGGTCTCTATCCTTTCCTCCATCTGAGCATTCCACTTATCAAAAGGAGAAGGGCCAGCTAATGCATGAGGAAATGGCTACTGTGGGACTGCTGGTGCCACAGCTGCATGCCTAACAACATCATGGTCAAATTTTTATTTTTTTCTTATTTCTTCATTTATTGTTTGCTATTGGGGCTCAACATCAGTCCCTTTAATTCTCCCTCGCCGATTCACAACAGGGGATGACTTCTTTGGTTCTTCACTACTCACATCTCTTTCTTTTCAATCTCCATGATCTCCTCAATTGCCCTGTCCACTAAGTTATCAACCACCCTGCCACTCCTCAGGGTAGTGATTGCATTAGCCTCCTCATGGGTAGAGGATGCTTCTCCATTCATGAACTGCCCTTTTAGATTGGCCAAGGGTTGACTAGGCAATTTTCCCTCCTCTCTCCTGTTTAAAGCATTACAGATTTGACCCAGTTGGTCTTCTATTTTTTTAATACTTTGCACATGAGAGTTCACAGTTTAGACCAAGTTTCTCAAATTCTGTATAGATGCCAGCATTTACTCTTCAAAGGAAGAGGATTTGGGCTATTGTGGGGGCAAGACCAATTGATAGGGTTGTGGGGCAGGTAACTAAAATTTTTGTCTTGGTTGGTATCCTTGGTTAAATTGGTGTTGAGGTCTGTATGGAGTTGCCAACTACTGTTGCTGGGATTGAGGGTATGTATCATGTCTCTACCTCAAATTTGAGTAGTTTCTCCATGTGTAGCCAGCAGGTTGCTACCCATATGCTTAGGCAGCATTGGCATGCTCCATAACTAAATCGGAGAATTGGTTGGCTGATGGACAATCTTGGAGTAAATGTGTGGGGGATTGGCATATTTGACATGCCTCTTTCACTTGTGCAACCATCCGAGGTTGCATCATATTCATCAATTTGTCAAACTTTAAACTCAGATTGTCCACCTTCCTTTCCAAAACACTTTGCACCTTAACTTCATAATTCCACCTCTAGGGATGGACTCTTTAACCAAATTAGATGAGGTATGGCTATCATTGCGAGACAGTGACTCCTGTTGCATGAAATTCTCCCCTATGATGTCGAACAACTCCCAAGCCTCATCAGCTGTCTTGTGGAGGTAACTACCACCACATGAGGCATCCACCATATCCCTACTCTTGGGATTAATTCTTTGATAAAACACTGCACCAGTTGCCACTATGGAATTTGATGGTGAGGGCATTGTTTTTAACATCTCCTGAAATCTCTCCCATGCCTTATAAAAATCCTCAGTTGAGGACTAAGTAAATAACAAAATGTTTGTCCTCATCTGGCTAGTTTTATTTATGGGAAAGAATTTAGCCAGAAATTGGCTTTGGAGGTCACTCTATGTCTGAATGCTATTGGCTGGGAGCTTAGAGATCCAGGTGTTGCCTTTGTCTTTTAGGAAAAAAGGAAAAAGTCTCAATTTGGTGGCTTCAGGTCCCAAGCCAACAATATTGAAAGTGGTGTAAAGTGCCAAAAATTGGTCAATGTGCTTGCAAGGATCTTCCTTACTAAGCCCATGAAAAGATAGCAGCGTGGTGGAGGACTTGATTTCATACTTTCCCTCAACTGAAGGGAATTGTATGCAAATGGGAGATGTGTAATCCCCAAGTGCATTATAGTCCTTTAGGGTTCTTTGCCTCTTAGGCATGACAGCTAGTTTAGTTTCAATAGTAGGGCCTTGTGTGGTCTTTCTTGGTCTAAGGACCCTTTCAACCTCAGGATTTAGAGGTTCTAACTTAGGGTTAATGAACCTTCTTCCAAGCATACACACACAAACTCAGTAAGTAAATAAAAAGCTCACAACACACAAAATTTTCTAACTAAATTAACAACTAAACAGATTTACAACTAAACAAATGACAGGGAATTCAACATTAAGGGATTGAGTTTTAGGGTAAAACAAGTATAAACAGAGCTAGTAAAACTCCAGCTGTAGTTCTAGCTTTTCCCTATGTGCTATTGTCCAATTCTGTGAAATTTTAAAAAAATTAGTAGTACTTTTTATTCTATTTATGGTACAGCTACAAAGAATTTTCTAGACTAAACTATATTACAACTCAGGTCTACTAAAATGATCAATATCCCTGGCAGTGGAACCAAAAATTTGTTGTGGCTACTTCTAGCGTGCTAATTTATTGTGTGGTAAAAACAATTTAAATTCAAAGTAAAATAAAAGATGGAAACAGCACAACTAGAAATATTCCTAGACCAGCAAGATACCTATTGTAGAAAGTTTTAAGTAAGTAAGAGTTTGTCCCATAATGAAATTGATCTAGAACCCAAAATGGGCTATAATAGTAGGCCTCCAGATCTAACAATCCTAAAGAAAGGAAGTTGGTGTCATAACTACACTAAATTACCTACTAAAAGAAAAAAATAAAGTGCATTCCTATCCTAAGAAAGGGTTATGAAGAAGGTGGTGATGGTGTGTATTAAAATAAAGATAAAAGGATAGGAAGTAAGCATCTTAAGCTAAGGTTAATTCAGTTATGTAACTCAGATTTAGGGTTGTCTTTAAAACAAATCCTTGCTGAAGTGCTATCAAAAACCTCAGTAAGGAAGAAGAATCCAACTTAACCTATGCCATTTAGACTGCTCTTAAGGCTATAATCTGTCTACTTAAATGGTCACAGACTATCCAATAGAGTTTGTCAAATCTCATTGTTTAAATCAGAAAACTAACCTAATCCAAAGGAGTGGGCTGATCTTAAGGCTATAATCTGTCCACTTAAATGGCCACAGACTATCCAATAGATTTCCTCCAACCAAAGAATTAAATCAGGCCATGAATATCATTACAGACACTATATTTGCTAGGCTACAAGCTCCCCAGATCTGTTACAGATCTAGCAGGCATTCATACGAGCAAACAGACTTTGAAAACCAGGTGGAAACTATAAGGTATCTCAAGCTGAATGAGGATTTAGATTCAGCTGGTCATTGCTACAAAAGACCTACAATGACTCAGCTCACAAGTCTGTAATCACTACAAAGAAGTCAGATCTAACATCTGATAGCGATCAAGTAAAATAGAGGAGAGCATGTTCCTGCCACAACCTCTCACTAGGCTACAAGTTCAACTGCAGAGGAGAAGAATCCTTCTCAGATCTGTGACCATGACCTGCTCTAGGGCTATAGTCTATCCACTCAAATGGTCACAGGCTATCCACCGAGACTGACTTACCCACAGATGACTGAGATGGAGCATGTAAACTACTGCTGCCACCATGGTCCTAAGGCTACAAGCTCAAACTTCCATGGGCCTTTCAATCAGCTCAAATCCTAAATGTATGCTATAGCCTGAACAAAAGTACGTGCAAATAGGAAAATAACAAATTGAATGAACATTTAAAGCACAAATTCTATTGATCAAAATTACCTACAATGTAATTTCTAAAGGCAGCACCCTTGTGCACAATAGCTCTTCATAAAATCCCAATGTTTATATGACCCATTACAAAACTAAATGAAACTACACCTAATTGCTTACCAAGGATTTAGCCAGCAAGTGCTAAGCTAAGAGAGAAGAAAATATGGAAAAAGAAGTGATCAAACGCTAACCCTAACCCTAATCTGCTTGAGCTCACAGCCGACAGAGGTTGAAGGAGAGATTCATAAATTCTATGTTCCAAGCACATCTTATATACTTAGTCCTAATGTATTGGCTTAGAGAAGAGTAAAACCCTAATTTTTCTAATAGATGTGGCACTGTTACAACCCTTGGATGTCTTGGGATGTGTGCCTCAAGATTTAGGCCTCGAGATGCATGCCCTAGACCTAGGGAAATCCCTAAAAGGTCCCTGGAGTTAAGACAGAAGTGGGGGGGCCGAGCTTCGCGAGGCTGCCTTCTGCATATTACTTCTGTCGTTTAGTTGCTTTTTGCTCTTTAGTTACTTTGCATAGCTTGCAGAGTCCTCACAAGTTAGGAAGTAGCTTGGAAGGTTTGTTCACTCACACAGGTGGACTTTGCATTATCACGCAGCTGCTCTGGCTTGAATGCACTTGCACGAAAGAGTTTATAGTACTTGGCTTGCGCGCGAAATAGAACCTCAGAATCTCCTGTCGTGAGGTACTCGTGTAGATGCTTTTACATCTCTCTCGACAAAGGGTTGAGCTTCCAATTGTCCGAGAGCTGCGCAAGAGAACTTCTAGGCATCTCTCTCCTCTACAGCCACACAAGAGCTTTGCGAGGTTGTCACTGCTATTCACCCAAATTGGTCTCACGAGGTAGTGTGCACGACTGCTTTAAAGCTTGATCCTCATGAGAACTTTGCGAGTTCTATTCCTGAAGGCTTAGTGCGCGACTACTTTACGAGTTCTTTTATGTGTTGATTGCAGCTAAAGTGGGCGACTGCTGCGCGAGAGGCTACTTTATGATAACCCCTTCATTGAGCTGTGCGACTTCTTCACAAGCTCTAGTGTGCTGCATGCCTTAGCTGCGCTAAGAAGCTTTGCTAGTGAATTGAACAGCACGAGGCAGCATCTCAACTATGCGAGATAGGTCATTTACTCCTCTGCTGCTATGCGCATGCTTCTGTTGCAGCTTCCTCTACTTTCATCTATGCTTCTTTCATCTATTAGACTTTATTAGTTCATTATGACATGTAAAAGAGTCACCATGGTATGTACCACCATGGTGTTTCATCACACTCTAGCTCAGCTATTGTCTTTTTCTTGAATTCTCTCTTCTTGGCACCAATGGCATGGACTTTGTGTTAAGCTGAATAAGTTATTATTAATATATAAAACAAGTTGAACAAGAGTTATTAGTCAGCTTCAAAGTTCAGCAAAGGCTAGGTTAAGAGGTGAAATGTGGTACTTTTCAGTGAATAACAAGCACGACCTGGGAAGTTCTCCGTTCCAGCCACATTTGCTACTCACTTCAATACTCTATGCACCCATGTCCCAAGGCTATTTGGCTCGTTTGAAGGTATTTTTGGAATAAATATTGGCACGAATGGGAACCCTCTAACCACTTCACATATACTTGTCTAGTTTGGACCAATTAGTAGAAAGCTTCTAGAAGAAAAATCAGCCACATCAGCAGCTGAGAATAATAGAATTTTTCCCTTCAACTCTAATTGGGTGAAATAGATCTGAGGACAAAAGGGGAAACTATAAAAGCCTAAGGAGTTTACAAAAGAACCATCCAAAAATTGAGAGAGCTCAGACCAAATTTGAATTCGCTCCTCCATCTAAAATTCCTTCCCTCTTTCTTCTTCCCCCATTCTCTCCTTAGCCAATCATGGTTGGCTAAACACTTTTTGCAACTAGGGTGAGGTTGAGAGCTATGAATTGAGAGGTTCAAGGCTTTTTATGGGGATTGGATGGTGCACAAATTGCAGATCCGAGCACATTGTACTGTAAGCTTATATTGAATCAGTATATTATGGATTATAGAGTTAATCTATAGATCTCTTGATTGTATTTGATTTCCCTAGATTAAATCTCCCTATGGATGCTTGAGCTTATAGCCTTGCATCCACAACATCTGCAATAATCTCACTGTTCTAATTAAAACCTTAGGATTGGAAGAAGTCTATAGGATGATCTGTGACCATTCAAGTGGACAGATCATACCCTTAAGATCAATCCAATTCTCTAGTCTAGAATAGATTCTTATACTTTGCATCTGAGCTTGTAGCCAGATGAAGGATTGCTGCAAATCATGTTCCTTCATTGTCTTTGAACCAATCAATTTTTATTAAAGACCAAAACCCCTAGCTGCTATTCTCCCCCTTTTGATTTTAATCTTCTTCTCCATTCCATTAAATCTGTATCTTACTCAGCTCTAGATCATTTTATTTAACATTGTATTTCTTTAGTTTTTAATAAAGTGACAATCCTTAAAACCTCACCTCTTTCCTTTCTTGTTTAGATTAAATTAGGATAGGATAGAGTGCCAGATCTGTTATAGATCTGGAGATTTACCCTATTTTAAAGCACATTTTCCTGTGGACATACCCTCACTTATCTCTTAAAGCTTGTTGCAACAGCCTTGGTTCTTGCAGGCCTGGTTGCTTACCTTGATCCCATTTCTCTAAGATTTTGCCTTTAGTTTGCTATTTTTAGCCCATTAATAATTACAAGATAAGCTATACAACAGTTCCTCTCGGTCCCTGGAAAGAGTGGCCCAATTTGGTGTTTGTGGACTATGGAGGAAAGCGATAAAAAATGTAGAGATAAAAGTGGTAAATCCTAAAAGGAAACTACCTGATTCATTGTGATCGCCAGCTACAGATATTTATCGACGCTGCAACACGCCACTGATCACGCCTTTCAGTGTGTGGGTTCGACTTCTTTACTAAATCGTCGGCTTGTCGACGTCAGCAACACTGGTCACTTAAATGTTTAGTTTATTTTGGTTTCCTAATCTTTCTCTAAGTCTACTTGCTCTAATCTTTTAAGTACTCCAAAATTTTTAATTAAACTAGTCTCTTGATCCAACTAGGAGTCTGGAAAAATTAAGAGTTCTAATCTTATTAAAATTCTAATTGGGATTAGTCTCCTAATTCTACTTGAAATCTAATTAGCTTAAGTATCCTAAATTTATTAGAACTCTAATTAAGTTAGGTATCCTAATCTAATTATGACTCTAATTAACTTAAAATTTTAATTAACCTAGATATCTTAAGTCTATTAGAAATCTAGTTATTTTAAATTTCCTACTTATGCTAGAAATCTAATTGTTTTAAGTTTCCTACTACTACTAGGAATCTAAAAAAGGGGGTTTGGCCTGCTATGCTAAGGAGGATCGACCCCGTTCCTGGGTACCCTCCGAAAGCTCCCTTGGTCTAATCAATTGGCTAAAGGTCATTTTAAAAATAATATATTGAAAAATTGATTTTGAACTGAAAAGTTAAAATCTTAGATATTAAAATTAACGAACTCTTAATATTAAGAAAATTATGAATTTGACGATATTAAGACTAAACTTCGAGAAATAAAAGTTACGCTCTAAAGTAATTAGAGACTAAAATCTGATCTTAAAGATTAAAAACTAGAAACAAGAAATTAAGAATTGGCTCTAGGAACTAAGACCTAGAACTAGAAAATAAGAGAACTAAGAAAGAAAAGACAAGAGTTGAAATCGAAGATCTAAGAATTTAAGCTATTAAGGACTAGAATTAGAAATTAGAATTTAGGACTACGACTAAAATCTAAAATCAAAATCTAAGGACTAAAAACTAAGGACTGGCTCTAAGAATTAAGACCTAGAACCAGAGATTAAAAATAGAACTAAAATTTAAATTAAAACCTAAAATTTAAGACTAAAAATTAAAGGACTGAAATTAAAACCTAAGGTTGACAAAATTAAGAACTAAAGCTAGAACTTAAGGACTAGAACCTGAAAGCAGAAAAGTAATTAAGAACTAGAGCTAAGAAATTTTCTGAGGCTAAGCGTTGAAGAGGAAGTCTCGAAATCCCTAAGCTCGGAAGAAAGGAACTCGAAAAATCGATTGCTTGATGTTTTTTGGGTGTGGGGTAGGGGATCTATTTATAGGTATTTGGGTAATTGCATGCTCTGTGGGAGGTGTGCAATTAACTGGTCAAATCCGATTGCGCGCCCTGTCTGGTGCACTCAATCGGGTTATGCGCCCCATCCCAAGCGCTTAATACCTCTAAGTCGGTAACCAACTCAGTCGATGACCGGCTGACTGGATCAGTCGGGTGTCCAAGTTCTAATCAAGTTAGAACTCATTGCACGCCATGGACAGCGCACGCAATCGATTGCGCATATTGGTTTGGATGCGCAATACGGTCTTAAGGCAGCTTCTAAAAGGTTAAAAATTGGTCCACGTTGGACTAATTTGCGCTCCAGTTGTCGGGCATGCAATTGGATTATGCGCGTGATGTGGCGCGCGCAATCTATTCCTAGGGTGGGTCACGAAAAGGGCAATCTTGGTCCTAAGGGGCAATTGCACACCGGCTATGGGGCGTGCAATCGAATTGCGCGCGCTTGTATGGGGCGCACAATTCAGGATTTTTCTGAGGCTAAGTGGGGTCTAAATCACAAGGCTATTGTTTCAGCCTGTGGTTCGACTATCTACTATTGTTTCAACATATCGTCCCCGTACTAGGGCTATAGGGTCTGAGCTACAGAGCTATTATTCCTACCTGTGCTCAGCCATATACTATTATTTTAGTATATAGTTGGGTCCCTGTGTTAGGATCTTAAAGCTTTCAGAGGAGGTAAGTCCCTTCTGAAACTCATGGGCAAGGTCAAAGGTTGACCGAATAGGTTTGTATACTTCGAGAGGGAAAAATTGGGGTGTTTACAAATGCCCCTTTTGGTGCGTTCTTATGGAGTAACGATGCGTCGAAGAAGTAGACACCCCTCTTCCGAGGTGTCTTCTTGTTTCTTTCGAGAAATTACAAATGTGAAGTGGGGATGCTGACATGAAATGCTTGGCTTTCTTTTCTATCAGCACAAGCTAAAATGGAGCATTCGAGGGCCTAGTGGTAGCTATCGAAAGGTGTATTCCATGCCATGGATGCAAGGGGCATCACGTCACGCATCACGACCTGCTGCGAGTAGCAGTCAACGGGGGAAATCGACATATCCTAATTGGAGGGTGCAAGTGGCATCCCATCGTGTGTCGCAACCTGCTGCAAAGGGCTGTCAAGTGGTAGGAAAATCATATCCTTATCTGTGGATACAAGGGGGCGTCATACGAACATCCAAAGACAAGGTCCAGAGACCGAATAATAAGATATAATATCATGTTATGGCGAAGGCTTTCGTAAGTCATGTCAGACCGGGTGCATCATTGCTCACACCAATGGCGTGTCAGGCATCCCTTTCCAGTGGACCTTTGTGATTTCTCAGAGTTGAGTATGCTCAGTGTTTGGTTTTACAGGGGATAGAACGAATTGGAGAGAGGGGAAGTGAACTTTGATAGACCGGAGGTTTATTTATTATAATTTTTTTTTTTTTCAAAGTTCGAGAGTTTTTTTTGAAAATTTGGGGATTTTAACTTAAGACCAATTCTATGGTAAATCTACGAAAAACA
This sequence comes from Chloranthus sessilifolius, assembly GCA_021018995.1. Lineage (NCBI taxonomy): Eukaryota > Viridiplantae > Streptophyta > Magnoliopsida > Chloranthales > Chloranthaceae > Chloranthus > Chloranthus sessilifolius. The sequence goes on from CM037594.1 coordinate 52,313,878, forward strand.
TGGTTGTAGACATCTCCATTTGGCCCTCTTGGAATATACAAACCTGTTCGGTCAACTATTGACCTTGCCTACGATCTCCGAAAAAGGACTAGCCTTCTCTGAAGATTTTAAAACCTAATATGGGGACCATGCACTAAAACAATAGTACATGGTTGAGACCCAGGCAAAAACAATAGTTCTGTGGCTCAGACTCGGCTCAAACCCAAGAAAATCTCAAATTATGCGCCCTGTCTAGCGCGCATAACTTGATTGCACGCCCCATGGTTGGTGCGCAATTGGTCCCTCTTGGACCCGGGCGCGCGTAATCAAATTGCATAACTCGATTGCACACCCCATGATTTTACTTCCTGAAGACCGCCTTAAACCTTTGATTACGCGCGCCCGAAGGAGCGCATAATCAAATTCCATGCTTTGTATCCAACGCGTAAATAGTCCATTTTGGACTTGCCTTGTACCCTTTTAGAAACCGCCTAAGACATGATTGTATGCCCTACCTAGAGCGTGCAATTTTATTATGCGCCTCAGCACAAGCGTATAATCGGTTCCTTAGCGAACCTGGTCTTTAACTCCCTAGACCATTAAATTTCTCCTATTGGACGCAGTTAGCACAGTGTTTAATTAGATTGTGTGCAATAAACCATGCGTGCAATCGGTCTAATTAGATTAGGACTGGGATACCCGGCTGAGCCAGTCAACCGGTCACTCACTGAGTGAGTCACCGACTCAAAGTGATTGAGCACCTGAAACAGGGCGCATAATTCAATTGAGCGCACCAGATAGGGTGCATAATTAAAATTCATCGACAAATTGAGTACACCCCACAGGGCGCGTAATTGGCCAAATACCTATAATAGGACCCACCACCTCATCCCAAAAACACATCACAATGTAGTCAACAATCAAATTTTTGAGTCCCTCGCTTTCAAGCTTAGGATTTTGGGATCCCTCTCTGTGGCCCTGGCCTCAGGTATACTTTTCTTTTCATTTTTAATTCTTCTAGTTCTAATTCATAGTTCTAGTCCTTAGCTCTAGATCATTGGATCTAGATTCTAGGTTCTTAAGCTTTTAGTTCTAGATCTTAGATTTTAAATCTCTTTAATCTTGAATTCTTACCTTTTTCCCTGGTTCTAATTCTCAGGTTCTTAAACTAGTTCCTCTTTTTTAATTATAGTTCTAGATTTAGGTTCTAGCCCTCTATTTCTTAAATTTTAGGTCTTAGATTTTAGGTTTAATCTAAATTTCTAGTTTTCTGATTTTAGTTCTTAGTTTCTAGAATCAGTCCTTAATTTCAGTCTTAAATTAGTCTTAGAATTTCCATTTTTAGTTCTAGAATTTTAGTTATAATTTTTTACTTGATTCTCCATTTTCGATCCGTAAATCCATAATTTCAAAATAAAAATCAGTTTTTCAATCCATATTATTACTAAAATAATCCCTAACCACCCAATTTGCCTAAGGGAGCTTACAGAGGGTACCCGGGAACGGGGCCAATCCTCCTTAGCATAGCAGGCCCAAACGTCCTTTTTTAGAATTCTGATAAAATTAGGATACTTTGATTAATTAGAGTTTTGGTAGAACTAATCTAAATAGTTTATTTAATTATAGCTTTTGGTAGAAATAGAAAGATTGATATTTCTAGTAAGATTAGGAAATTAGTTAGAACCATAATTAGATTCTGATATAATTAGATTTCTATTGTTACATTGATTAGACTTCTAGTCAGATTAGGAAACCTAGTTGGATTAGGATTCCCCAATCAATTAGACCCATAATAGGATTAAAAGAAAATTAGATCCCCGATAACCATAGCAAGAGTAGGGAAGGTGAAAAGTAGTTAGAAGATAATTAGGAAAATTAGCTTGACTAAACTTACAGGCAACCCAGTGCTGCTGACATCGGCCGACTGATGATTCAATAAAGAGAACAACCCATATCTCCACCTCAGAAGGCTTGATCAATGACGTGTTGTGGCGTCGATAAACATCTACAGCTGGTGATCACAACGAACCATGTATTTCTCTGAGATTTACCTTTTCATTTTCAGTACTTAATTACCTCTAAAAACATCGCCTTTGCCAGAGTCCACTTGAACCGAATTGGGCCACTCTTTCAGGGGACCGAAAGGGACCCAGAAAAGCACATATGAATAGACTGGCGATCACGATGAGACTCTTTTTTGGTAAGGTTGTCCCGGTCTAATTAATTTGGTTTTCTATTTTCCTTGCTTTACTTAATTTAGTTTTTTTATGTTCTTTGTTGTACTTTATCACTTTTCTACACACTCCCACGTAGATAAACTTTTCGAAAAAAAAAAATCTATTTTAAAATGGTTGGCATCAGAAAATTAAACTTTAATGATATTGACCCACCCTGATGGGACCTCCCTAGCGATCCTAAGTATAACGTTAGGCCGTCTCGCTGGATAGCCCCATGTTGTGTCGGGGTAAATACGGTCAGTGAGAGCAAAAAATACCACTTCACTCCACGAAATACAAATTACAGCAACTACAGCGGAGAAAGTAATGACGGACAGAACTCCACGACTAGCCAAGTTATGAACCACATTGCCAGTGCACTCACAAAAGGAGGAAAAGAAGCAGACGCATTACTCCAGTCCCAAAGACAAGTTACTCCAAGGAACAGACAAGAGGAAAGGACACCGACTCCTCCACATGCTCTGAGTCCCCCGACACATAATACATATACCTCTCACGCCGTCTACAACAACAACTATCGAGGACAATCTTCTCCCGAGACATCTAGCAAAGACACCGCCATAAACATAAACAACCTCCACTAATTTCTAGATGAGTACATGGCTAAGGAGGAACGCTCAAGACAGTTCTGCGAATTCGATAAATTATGTCAAGACATTGACTTCACTATACCCGTCGGGTTCAAACCATCCAAATTCAAAAAATATAATGGTACGGGAAACCCAAAGCACCACTTAGCCCTATTCTGTTATGATTGTCGACCAATCCGCACCAATCATGGACTCCTGATCCATTACTTTCGGGGATCACTAGAAGGAGAAACCTTCGACTGGTTCACGGCCTTACCTCTAGCCGAAATCAAGACATTCGAAGACATAGCCGACAGATTCTTAGACCAATACCAGCACTTGACTCACGAAGAGGTCAGTCTCACTGACCTGATGCACACAAGACAAGAGGACGACGAGCACTTCACGATGTTGAACAATCGCTGGAGAAGGCTTGCCGCCTGAACGGGGAATCAAATAAAAGAAAGCGATGCGATAGAAATTATGATTAGTAATACCCGAGAGCTTCTTCGGAGCATTCTCATCCTAAGCGACTACTCTGATTTCTCTAGCCTCTGTGAGCGTGCCTCATTCATAGAATGTCGACTAAAGAATGGAGACCTTAATCTCTTCACACTGACATCCAACAACCCTAGAGCGAACGCCCTAAACGAGACTCTAATCACCGAACAAATCAACACAAACGAAGAACAAAACCAAACAAACCCTCAACCATACCACCCATATGACCAAGCTCAAGATCTATACACAAACCTAGACCCTGACCAAAACCAACCACTATACAACAACCAATACACAAACCCGTATTATGACCAAAACCAGTGCCCCAACGACACTATGCAAACTAACATCACCTATGACAACCCATTATTTGATCAAACTCAACTTGCAGATGAGACTGTACACTCATTCACTCTTGCCCCATTCCACCTAGCTAGCTTGATTCACAGAATTGAACCCCCTTCCGACCATGTCCATACCATGCACTCACAACCAAATAACGCTATCCCACATACCTATAAAGGTGAAATTACCTTTCTCCCTGAACCGATCACCAAGATCACTAAAATCCAAACTAGCACTAAACCCACCCCTAAACTAACTCAACCCATCACCAAACTCATCGCCAAGCTCAACGCACTTATCTCCAAACCAAATCAACCTACCCTTGAATCTAATAACCTACCAACAAGTGAATCAATCCCCACACCTCCTAAATCGGCGTCCAAACCAATGATGCAAACTACCCCAGAACAGGCTCACGTGTCGATTATAGAAGTAATTTTCGAACCAATCAATCAGTATTATACGACGCCATTCATACTTAAACCAATCACAAAACTAAACTCTAAACCCAAACTCGTAATGCAATGTATCCTCGAAATCACCAACCCTCTCACTTCAGAACTAATCCATCAACATTCTATGATACCATTTATACTTAAACCGATCACGAAACTATACTTTGAACCTGAACTCGCAATCGAATCAAAACTCCTAACTGAACTAACCCCAAATTTAATCCCTGAACCTGAACACATTATTGAACACATCACTCCACCAACCTTAAACCCAACCCTTGAGCTAATCCCTACACCTACTTTAAAACTTGAACTCAATAACAAACACTTCACCCCACTAACCTCTGAATCAACTCTAGAATTGACTTCTACGCCCACTTTAGAACCTAAACTCACTACCACCTCACCAACTTCAAAACAAAATCTTGAATTCGAATATGCTACCAAACACACCTCTGAACCATCCATTACACTCACCACAGAATCAACCATTGAACCAATCTCAAAACCAACTCACAAATCAATCTCTACACCTGCCTCAAAATCTGAACTCACCATCGGACTTATCACCTCACCAACCACGAAACTGAACCTCAAACTCAAACCTATTATAAAAACTAAGCCTACTATCAAAACTAAACCTATTATAAAACCTAAACTTATCATCAAACCTAAACCTACTATCAAAAGTTAACCTATTATCGAACCTAAACCTATCATCGGATCTGAACCTGTCATCAAACTTGAACCTAAACTGGTCACTAAATACAAACCTGACATCAAGCCTCCAAATATTTGTGAATCTAAATCTATCTTGGAACATGTACCTATCACCCAACCGAAACCCATGATCGAACTTGAATCTGTCATCGGACACGAAACCAAACCTATCATTGAACTTAAACCAATCGTCGAACCAAGACCCAAACCTATCATCGACCCTGCACCCATCCACAAACTCAAACTCGCCGTCAAAGGCGAACTCGCCATCAAACCCGAACCCATTGTCAAACCAATACCTATCATCAAGCTTGAACCTAGTGTCGAACTCGAACATGAATGTATCATTGAACTTAAACTTGAACCTATTATCGAACATGAACCTATCAAACCTAAACCTGAACTTGTCGCCAAACTGGAGCTGATCAAACCCACACCTATCATCGAATCTACCTCTACAACACCAACCATTAAACTTATCGATGAACCAATCCAAAAATCCATCACTCCTCACACTCTCGAAACTAAACCAAGCTTAAATCTTACGACCCTGATCAACATCCAAATTAACATGCCACCTAATCCTCAAACCTTATAATATAAAATTGACATCACAACTGAAATCCCATCCGAATCTCAGATCAAAATCTCCATAGACCTTACAATCAAGGTCCTCGTAGAAGTTCAACCGACGATAATACCACAACATCAAACCTTCGACGCTAAACCTCCTCGAAAAATTATAAACAAAATCTTAAAACAACCTCACAACAAACCCAAAGCACACATTAAACTAAACAAGCATAATCAAACAAATTTGAACTGCCCCACACGAAGGAAAGGTCCACCTTGGCCTACACCTTCACGTCTCCTACTCTTACTCTACCTTTGCCTGATCCTCTCATTACCTTTACAACACCACCTTCCCTCTCAACGCATTTCGCTCCAACTTCACCCACGAATAACTTTCCAACAACCCATAAATCACCTCGAAAAACATTCTAACAACTCTATGCTCCACCTCTACGAGATGCCTCACTCTGTCAAAGAATGAAAGAAGGTCCCTCCAGACAAGGAATTTCCAAACATAAAAGATTTATCAAAAGAAGAAGTTAAAAGATGCCACACCTATTTTGGCAAAGCTCATATCATCCAAAACACAAGCCTAAAAATAACATCGCTCTCATCCTAGGTCATTCAGATCGAAAGGAATCGAGAACCCCGAAATAAAATTATCTAATCAAACGGTCACTTCTACCATCCAACATGTCCCACCAAGTGGACTTTCTGTGTCAGTCCCTGCTTAAGGAATTGATGTTGTACCATAACACAATAATAATAATAATAAAATAATAATACAAAAAAATATAAAACCAAAAAATATACATTTATATATATCATCTGTCTAATAATATCTCTGACTTATAACTCTTACTCGACCGAAAACTCGAAGTCGAGGAGCTAGTGCTAAGGAGACAATGCCTACACAACCGCTTCACCTAGAGGAAATCAAAACCCCACATGCGAAGTACTTTAACTATTTTGGCAACATGCCCAAAAAATAGCTACAAGGGAAAGACTTCCTAACCCTTGGAATCATGACTCAACGATCATCATGTCTCGTAGCCTAAATAGGCATACTTATATACTTATCATCCTTGTAGTCATCGCAAGGATTTTGCCAGTCGTAGGTCATTATTTTTGAAAAATATTTTGGAAATCATCTGACTGATTGACCACCCTCCCATTCGGGCAAGTTGATCGAAAGGACTAGTGAATCATGAAACTTTTTTGAAATGTAGAAAACTCTGGATTCTCACACACCCTTCCAGCCATTAGAGTTGATATTAGAGTAGAAAAAAATAAAAATATAAGGTTCCATCAAATCTCATAATTCTTGTGTCAGTAGGATGTTTCAAAAAAATATACATAGATGCTTCAAAAAAAGAGGGAGAACAAAAAAGAGAGAAAAGAAGCACAACCAAGGGAGAGCAATACGACGAATGAATAGTTAATGAATTCAGAGAAGCATAAGCAAACTGCGAGGGCATCCCTGACATCTTCTCACTACTAGATATCATTGTACGGTGGCGGGAGGAGGACAAAACCCCTACTAACCATAGAATTTGATGATTTGATGGTGTTGGACCATGATGGAGAGCTCAATTATGGCTCCGGATTACCCACCCAAGAAGAAAGTAGTTGACTACTATTTCAAAAATTCGTTAAATAAGAAGCTACCCTCATATCAATAAACCTTATCTTTCCTTTACCCTTTATTTCTCTTTTGGTCAATGAGTCAAATGATTTTCAAAATATCTTCGGAATAAAACCAAAAACTCTTGAATGGCAAGTGATGCAATCACTCTTTATCTATCATTCACCTCATCCTTGTTGAAAAGCTACGATACATGATGATCGTTCAACACCTATAAATTTGAGCCCGGCATGTGGCTAAAATAATCGAGCTACCTCCCAACATGGGATCATCACAAATACACTCCAGGACATCTGTGAGGTAGATAAAAGTCCCACTATCACTTGACACTGGGGCATTTATTTTTAAAGAGTGCTAGCACCTTGGTAGCGATACTCAGGTCGCAAGATTGATACCCCAAATTGGGGCATTTTTTAAAATTTTCAGTTTAGTTCCTATTTTTCCACCTTGAATACCCCAAACTAAGGCATTTTTTTTTTATTTTTACAGTTTAGTTCTAACTTTTCTGCCATGGGACCCCAAAATGAATGCCTGAAATAAAACAACAGAATACGCCCAAAAAATAAACACCATACTCTCACACTACCCATTTCGCCTCCAGCATAACCCAAGAAACACACTTTATAAACAAACATAAATGAAACAAACACAATAAACAAAAAAATAACTCTTTATTTATATAATTAAATTTATACAGGTGTCACCGGAGGCATACCTCCTGAACATACAACCCAAAACAAAAACCTAAAACCCTAACTTAAAAACTGAAAATGAAAACTAAGCCCAAAATGGACACAAAGCCCGAGCTCAGAGCATTCAATCAGAAGCAACAGAAGGCGAGATGGAGGATTGGTTGGGGAACACCCCTTTCCGTCAATTTGGAGGACTTCCCTTCCACCATCTTCACCTTCTAACAATAATGAAGGATGTATAAGACTCTCCCTTCCCAATATTGCCCATTCTCAAAGTCACACCACCATCAAAAGCCCCGTCAAGCTGAAGATCACGTGAAACCACAAACAACGAAAGAAACAACATTACAATTCGATGGTTTGATCACAAGATATCACTAAAACATAGAAAATAGGAATGAATAAATAAAAATAAAAGAAACTCGGATATACGTAGAAATCCACCTAATTAAGTTCCCTAAATGGAACATGCAATTCAATTGTGCGCACGGACGGAAGCGCTGAACCACAATCACGCGCACCCCGAAGGATGCGCAATTGAACTTTCGCCTGTACACAAGTCCCGACAAATCAATCGCGCGTAGCCTAGCCCGCGAACAATGAAATCGCGCACCCATGCTATTGCGTGGAATCCGAAGGGTCACTTGCATAGTGACCTGGTGACTTTCCTATTGCGCGCACTTACACAAGCGTGTAATTGGATTACATGCTAATCTTCATGTGCAAAATCCAAATGACACCCGAACACCTCCGCTTTACAAACCCGGCGCCGCTTCGATTGCGTGCTATCCACAAAGCACGTAATTATATTACATGCATACACACTGACACACAATCACCTCCCTAATCCCTCAATCGCGCGCACCCAACTAAGCGCGCAATTTAATTAAATGCTTGGTACCCAGCATGCAATGCCTAGCTATGACTGCACTTCGAACAGAATGCACACCCCTAACACACACGAACATGTGCTCTCAACCAAAAAAATTGAAACAAAACAAGTACGCTGTAAGACGCATACGTGATCACCTTGGCCCATCACCAACCAATCAAGGCGAAGACTACCCCCCGCAGTCCCATCACAACCAAGTCACCCCCTTGATAACTCGCAATGTACCACCGCCATCAAAACCATCGCTCACAACTCCATTGCTAAACATACCCATCCCATCGCAATATTACTCTCACGCCTTTTGTCACAACTTGATCAGAATCCCTCTCCTGTGTCCCATCACATGACCTTGCACATTGCTCAAAGAGAGGGAAACATTGACCACACCCCTGTCCCATTGCGGCAGGACACACATCATTGACATAAATCAACATGTCCCATCGCGATGCTAAAAACCCTCATCACACCTCTAAGGTCAAAAGCAAATCCTGTCATAATCGTAGACACCATTCAAACTAACTCCAACCCATTACATAGCCAAGATCTGCCAAAAAAAATACCATCATTATCCCATCACGGTATCGAGGTAACTAAGAGATCATCAGACTAGACCCTATCATACACTCATGCACAGGTATCGTCATGATGTAATTGCAACTTGATCTCATCACAAACCTGTCCTGTCATGAAATTACCACCCAAAACATTCAGCCACAAACTATCATGATGCATGACCAAAAGGAGAACACCACCCAGTTCCCATCGCCATTTACGCCACCCCAAAATCCCAGTGCATAATTTCATATAATAAATGAAAGGGAAGGCTCAACCCATGATCCCATTACGAAAAGCAGAGAACCTAATTCCCAAACCTCTAGTCACACAGTAATCATCTGACTCCACTGCAACCGAAACACATGCTCACTGATAGTAGAGGAGGATAGACCCTCTATCGTCCAAGCGTTAACCAGCGAACCCCCTACCATTAGAAGAAGAGGGGACACACCCTCCAACATCCCCATCGCACCCATCAAATACCATGTTCTAGTGCGAACATCTCATCAGAGTTCCCTTCAGGCCCCATTGCGCCTGCAACCGACGAGACTCACCGTAACACACAACCATAAGGGGAGGATCCCATGTCCCATCACGAACCTCACCTCCCCAAGACATTTCATAACATTGGTAACCATCAGGTCCCACTGCAGCAAGAAGTAAAGAGAGAAAACCCTCTTGTGTCCCATTGCGATGCCACTGCAATAACCAACGAGTCCCATTGCATACAAAAGCCCTAGTAGGCAACAATCCAGTAAGTATTATCACCCCTTCTCTTTACTCAATATTTCTATAAAATATAGTTAAATAATATTAAGTCAAATATTTTTAAAACTCGTGTCTCTCTATCCGTGGATCACTGTAGTCCTCCCATAAGAGACAATCATCAGTATTCACGAGAAGGTTAGACGGAGCATCCAGCATACCAAGTGTCATCTTAACAACCATGCAAACGGTCGGGTCCATAAATCTCGTACCGGTGGATCTGCTCTGCGATATCTCATAAGCCACATTTTCTAAAGATTTACAACCGAATTGATCTTAAGTTAAATTCTCAAATTTTCAAAAATAAAAAAAATAATAATAAAACAAAAAAAATAATAATGAACTCCTATCTATCAAACTTTCACTTCTCACCACTCCAATCCGGTCTTTCCCCTAGGAAACAGAACATTAAGTATATTCAACCCTGAGAAATTATAAATGTCCACTGGAAAGGGACGCCTGATGTGCATTGGTGTGAGAAATGACGCGCCCGGTCTAACATGACTTGTGAAAGCCTTCACCATTACATCATATTTTATCTTATTATCGGTCTCTGGATCTTTTCTTTGGACATTAGTATGACGCCCCCGGTACCTCGACTGTGTCGAATATCCCTCTGTTTGATTACCCCTTACACCTATAGATTAGGATATCGACTCTCATACCATTTGACTGCCCCTTGCAGTAAGTCATGAAATGCAGCAAGATGCCCCTTGCACCCACGGATTAGGTTATGCCTCTTTTCCCTCATTGATTACTACTAGCAGCATGGAATACGCCTTTCGACAACTACCACTCGGCCTCCGAATGCTCCATTTTAGCTTGTGCTGATAGATAAGAAAGCCAAGCATCTCATGTTAACATCCCCGGTTCACCTTTATGATTTCCTAAGAAAAACGAGAAGGCACCTCAGATGAGGGGTGTCTACTTCTTCAACGCATTCTTATTCTACAAGAACATGTCAAAGAGGGACATCTGTAGACACCCCTATTTTGCCCTCTCGAAATATAGAAACCTGTTTGGTCAACCTTTGACCTTGCCCACGATCTCCGAAAAAGGACTAGCCTTCTCTGAAGACTTTAAAACCCTAATACAGGGACCATGCACTAAAATAATAGTACATGGTTGAGACCCAGGCTGAAACAATAGCTCTATGGCTCGGACCTGACTCAAACCCAGGAAAATCTCGAATTATGTACCCTGTCAAGCATGTGTAACTCGATTGCATGCCCCATGGCTGGCATGTAATTGGTCCCTCTTGGATCGAATTTTACTTCCTGAGGACCACCTTAGACCTTGATTATGTCCTCCTTCGGGCGCGCAAAATCAAATTGCACGCTTTGTATCCAGCGTGTAATTAGTCCATTTTGGACTGGCATTGTACCCTTCTAGAAGCTGCCTAAGACATGATTGTACGCCCTACCTAGAGCATGCAATCGAATTGTAATAGCTACTATATTTTAAACCACTATCGAGTATGGACACGGATCAGGTCAGGTGTGTGCCTAACATGGGACACAAAGAACCTACATAATTTAGTGTTCAAAACTGATAAGAGTGTGAGGCCCATAGTGGCCTAGTAAAAATTTTAGTACAACCTGGTCCTTCATCCACTTAGTGTATTAAAAATACACTTGAAACTGTAACTTTTCATATACCAAAAAGGTGTATTAGCCAATATACTAAATAAAATAGCTATCCTATATATATATATATAAGTGTAATTGCCTTACACATTAACTTTTACCCCAGCCATACATCTGTAATTGGTATAGTGGATTTACACTAAAGCCATGCCTGTTTTGGCTTATATGGGTATACAATAATATGCCAATGCTGGCACTACATGGCAGCCCAGCCCTTAAACAACTTATAATCCTCATTCTGCTAAGAGAGCTCCAAGGCTGCATGGAGTCAAAAAGCATGAGTCATCTTTTGACTCCATGCACGCAAAGTAGAAACCAACCACTATAAAATTTGCCAACAACAATTCCTTTCTTCTTCTTACTTCAAACCATTAAAGAAAATTTCATAGAGATGAAATGCTACTGCTAGCTGCTCAAACCCACTTCCATTCCAGCCTCTTCAAACCTTGAATTCGAACCTATGAGTCACAAAGCGACCCTTCGATTCGATCATGAGAGTTTTGGCAGATTATTAAGTAGAGAAACATACCAATTTTCACCTCCTAACCTGACCTTTGATAGACTTTTGAGCTGACTAATAATGTGTTTTAAGTACATTTTATAGATAAGCAACAAATTGCAAGCTTAATATAGATATCCACTTAAAATGGCCCAAGAAGCAATTTGCTGCTAAACATGTAACCTTACAGACCAAAGGCCAGCCAATTAATATAGATATCCACTTAAAATGGCCCAAAAAGCAATTTGCTGCTAAACATGTAACCTTACAGACCAAAGGCCAGCCAATTAAGCAATCCATAAGAGCCTCAAAAGTTCATGAGCTTATTTTAACCTTAACTGGGAGTGAAGCAGGCTTGAGTCTAAGTGTAGTTGTAGAGAATGAAAATTGAATCCACCAAGAGGCTGCTGGATGTTGAACAAATGAAGAATAAGACAAGTGAGATGTGCGCCAGCTATGGAAGCATAAGGATAAACATGTCGAAATGTTGGCCTGAGCTGTCGAGAGGATCTGATGCCCAAAAAACTAAGATTTTGAGAAGATCCAAAAGCTGTTGAGAGGTTCGGAGGAGTAATACTAGAGTGTTCGAGAGGATGGCAGCAACTGTCGAGAGGTTGTGGTACACAGGAGCTAAGCAGTTGCGCGGTTTTAAAACACTTATCGACAAGTTTCGTAGGCAAACCTATCGAGAGGAATGGAGATGGAAATAGGAAGGTGTCGAGAGGTTCCTGATACTTGTGGCGAGGTTCAATTAAACCTGTTGACAGTGTAAGTCAACTTGTCGACAGCTCACCGGAAGCCAGACTCATTCTCACGAGGATTGAGCCAACCTGTCAAAAGTTTAGTGCTAAGTTGTATAACTAGTCGACAGGATGATTATAAGCTGTCGAGAGGATGAATGGGGAATTGGACAGAACAATGCAACAAGCTTTCGATCCTGTCGATGAGTCATCAATCCTATCGACAAGTGCAAATCAACATCTCGAGATGTTTCCAGATCCTATCAAGGGCTATCCAATCCTATCGAAAGCCACAGAGATCCTGTCGAAATGAAGGGCAAGTACACTCGAAACCTGTCGAGAGGTTCCCTAAACCACTCGACACTCAATTTGGTAACTTATCATCATGTCCTTTAGCAGCTGCCAATTTCAGAAGCTTGTGCACACAACCCAAAGCTTGTTAGTGACCCCTGAGGGTATTTTTGGTATTCAACTATGCATGATTGGATACCTTAACGGCCTCACGTGCATTTGCTACTTGTGGACCAATGGGAGAAGAGCTTTTAGAAGAGAAATCAGCCACATCAGTAGCCTAGAATAATATAATTATTCCCTTGAGCTCTGATTGGATGAAATGGATCTGAGACAGAGGAGGAAGGTATAAAAAGAGAAGAAGAATAATCCAGAAATGGAGAGTTCTTTCCGGAGGGATTCCATAGATGAAAATAAGGGAGAAAACCAGAGCTCAAATTCATTCTTCTTTCTCAGATCATGAGTGGCTAAACTCTTTTGAGTAGTAAGGGTGAGGTTGATCTGTAACTTAAGGGAACTTGAGAGCATTATTGTGGCCAATTGTTGCATAGACTACAAATCTGAGAGTACTTCATTTTTCTTCTTATTTCATTCAATGAATTGTTGATTTTATTGCTTAGTTAGATCTATAGAATATCTTGTTTCATTTGATTCTCGATCGGATTTGTGTAGATGGGACCAACTCACCCACTTAACTGGTAGATCTCTTAAAGGCCATTTGATCTTCCTAGTCTAATACTCCTGTGGGTGCTTATGCCTATTGCCTGGCATTCATAGAATTTGTAGTGGTTATCATGTTCTACTGGAGGCCTTAAAATGGAGGGACTCTATTGGATGGTTTGTGGCTATTAAAGTGGACAGATCATAACCTTAAGAGCAATCTAATTCTCTGGCTGAGATCAGATTATTCTACCCTGCAAAGTGGCAATTTTTGGAAGAAGAACCCTTAACCCTCCTAACTTGTGCCATTCAATCCAGAGGTTGAGAGAATTCTTAGGCCTAAACAAACCCCAACTACATCTGCTACATCTGAATCTGTTGAAATGGGTGAGCAACCAAGGCTGTTGAGAGATTACTATGCACCTGATGCATACAACTTTCCATGGTTTGAGTAAAGAGGACCCATACAAGCATATTGATGAATTCCTTGCCTTGTGTACTACCTTCAACATTGCAAGGCTGGGGCTAGAAGCAACCAAGCTTAGGCTATTTCCTTTTTCATTAAAGGAAAAAGCCAGGGCCTGGTTGTCCTCACTTTCCCTTAACAGTATCAACTCTTGGAATGAACTGTAATGTCAATTCCTAGCTAAATTGTTCCCCATGTCTAGAACCAGTCAGTTGACAAAAAATATCATCTCATTTTCTTAACTCCAAACTGAAGGGTTCCATGAAGCATGGGAGAGATTCAAAGAGTTGTTAAGGCAATGCCCTCACCACCAAATTCCTGAATGGCAACTTGTATAAAGTTTCTATCAAGGAATTGACTCCAAAAGTAGAAATATGGTGGATGCTTCTTGTGGAGGCACATACCTTCATAAAATAGCTTAGGAAGATTGGGAATTATTTGATGTTATTAGTGAAAACTCCTTACAGTAGGAGTCTCTCACTAGGGACATTGAGATTCAAACAGGAATGTTGAAGGAAAACACAACAAGAGGTAGAATGTATGAGATTGGTGGGTATAATGACTTGGAAATAAAGGCAGCCAGCTTGACCCAGAGGTTAGAGAAAATGATGGGAACAGTGCAGTCTCCAATGGTTGCCAATGTGGAAGGGTCATGCCTCATCTGCCAATCTCCCACTCATCCTATTCAGGATTACCCCTCTACTGCTCAATTTCCAGAACTAGTGTTGGAACATGTGCAAGCTGCTCAAACATTTGGCCAATAGCCAAATGTTGGTTACTCCTGGAGAAACCACCCTAATCTTAGGTGGAGGCAAGACAGTGTTCAAAACCAGCAGCAACAGTTCCAACAGTAGTTCTATCCATAGCAGCCAATGCCTTATAAAGCTGATCCCCAAACCTATTAGCAGAATTTTGTTCCAAGGCCCCAATACCAACAGACCATGGCTCAGCCTACGCAACAAACTACAGAAGCCTCAGCTTCTAGATCACCCTCTTTTGAAGAGCAAGTTCTGGCCTCATTACAAAATATGGGCTCTTTATCCCAAATAGTTCACTCTCACAGCCAAAGCATTAAAAAGATAGAAGACCACTTTGGTCAGCTATCTAATGCCTTGATAAAGAGAGAAGAAAGGAGGCTGCCTAGTCAGCCCATGGATAATCCAAAGAGGAATTATGTGGTGGGTGAAGTTTCTTCTTCACATGAAGAAAATAAATCTGTCACTACATTGAGAAGTGGGAGGACGTTTGACAATCTAGTTGGTATTGAACCTGTGAAGAATGCAGAAAAAGAAAAAGAAAAAGAAACAGCCCAAAAGGATATGCAGTAGGAACATCATAGCTTTAATAAGGGGGATGTTGATGCTCCCCAACAAAAAAATGAAAATAAAAAGAAAAGTGATGAATTAGTTAAGGCAACAAATGAAGGAGCAATCCCTCACTTTCATTTCAAAGGGCATTTCAAGCACCTTCTCCTTTTGATAAGGGGAATGCTAAAGTAAAGGAAATGATGGAGACTTTTAAACAAGTAAAGATCAACTTGCCTTTACTTGATGTAATAAAGCAAATGCCAACCTATGCCAAATTTTTAAAGGATCTTTGCACCCATAAAAGGCAGTCAAGGATACATTTATCCAAGAAGGTCTTTTCAGCTGAAAAAGTGAACCAAGTGCTGACCAATACAACCCCAACTAAGCTCCAAGACCCTGGAGTTCCCACAATCCCCTACATCATTGGGGATCACACCATTGAAAAAGCTTTACTAGACCTGAGAGCCAGTGTGAATTTGCTTCCATACTCAGTTTATGAGATGCTGGGCCTAGGAGACTTGAAGCCCACACATGTGGTCTTGCAAGTAGCTGACAAGTCTGAGAGGAAACCAATGGGGATTATAGAGGATGTCCTAGTTGGAGTTGATAAATTTTTTTACCCAGCTGATTTTCTGGTGCTAGATATGGAGCCAAGCAAGTGTGTTACCTCCATCCCCGTGATCTTGGGCAGGCCATTTTTGGCCACTGCAAATGCATGTATACAATGTAAATTAGGGGTGATGGAGGTAACTTTTGGCAATATGAAGGTCAGGTAAAATGTGTATGATGCAACCCATCAACCCCATTGGGATAATGAGGACTGTCTATCCATTGATGTGCTGGATGAGTTTGT
Source organism: Chloranthus sessilifolius (assembly GCA_021018995.1). NCBI lineage: Eukaryota > Viridiplantae > Streptophyta > Magnoliopsida > Chloranthales > Chloranthaceae > Chloranthus > Chloranthus sessilifolius. Next base: position 52,330,268 of record CM037594.1, read on the forward strand.
GGAAGAAACTCTTCCCTAGCTGTTGTCTGGTGATGATTTGTTTGATGTTTTTGAAGAAGTGTGGAATGAAACAGTGGAAGAGAATGCCCCTACACCTGGGCTTGAGCAAGTTAAAACCTTAAATTCAAGCGTGAGACCAGCAAAGCAACACCCATGGAAACCAGCTCTGTTATCTCTTCCACCACCCTCTAAGGCACCTCTTTTGCCTTCACTCATCAGTCCTCCAGAGGTGGAGCTGAAATAGCTCCCAAAGTCTTTGAAGTATGCCTTCTTAGGAGCCAATAAAAAATTACCAGTTATAATCTCTTCTTCCCTCACTCTTGAGCAGGAAGAAGAGCTGCTTTGTGTACTGAGAAGGCATAAAAGAGAATAGGGTGGACTATTTCTGATTTGGGAGGGATAAATCCTGCTATGTGCATGGACAAAATTCATCTTGAAGAGGGCTCTAAACCCTCTAGAGAGATGCAGAGAAAACTTAATCCACACATGCAGGAAGTGGTCATGAAGGAAGTAGTCAAACTTCTTGATGCTGGGGTCATTTACCCTATCTCGAATTCTCAATGGGTGGCACCTACCCAGGTGGTGCCCAAGAAATTAGGGATCACAGTAGTTCAAGCAGACTTAGGTGAGCTGATTCCAACCAGGCAGACCCTTGGTTGGAGGGTATGTATTGATTATCGAAAGCTCAATGAGAAAACCAGCAAGGATCATTTCCCATTGCCCTTCATAGATCAGATCATAGATAAGCTGGCAGGTAAGGCTTTTATTATTTTCTTGATGATTATTCGGGATACAACCAAATCTCGGAATACCCACAAGACCAAGAAAAAACCACATTTACATGCCCATATGGAACCTTTGCATATAGAAGGATGCCTTTTGGTTTATGTAATACACCTGCCACCTTTCAAAGATGTATGCATGTAATTTTTTCTGACATAATTGACCAGTTTCTAGAGATTTTAATAGATGATTTCACTATTTTTAGAGATGATTTTAGCCAATGCCTGCATCATCTCAGCCTTGTGCTACAAAGGTGCGAGGAGACCAACCTTGTCTTGAGCTGGGAAAAGAGTCATTTTATGGTAACTCAAGGCACTGTCCTAGGACATGTTGTTTCCCAAAGAGGGATAGAGATTGATCAGGCTAAAGTTGATTTAATAGCACATCTGCCTCCATCCAAAATTGTCAAACAAGTCAGATCATTCTTAAGACACGTTGGTTTTTATTGGAGGTTCATCAAAGACTTTAGCTAAATCTCTAAGCCTCTTTGCCACTTGTTGTGCCAAGAGGTTCCATTTGTGTTCAATGATGAATGCCTAGATGCTTTTGAACTCTTGAAGCCCTGTTGGACTATTGCTCCTATATTGCAAGCTCCTTATTTCTCCATGCCATTTGAGTTGATGTGTGATGCCTCAAACTTTGTTATGGGTGCAGTACTAGGACAAAGGAAAGATAAGGCACCATGTGTTGTGGCATATGCTAGTAAATCAATGGTTGATGCTCAACTGAATTACACTATAACTAAAAAAGAGTTGTTGGCCATTGTATTTGCCTTGGATAAATTTCGATCATATGTATTGGGATCCAAAATCATTATGTTTACCGACCATTCAGCCTTGAAGTACCTCTTGTCTAAGAAAGAAGCTAAAGCTAGACTAATCAGATGGATTCTTCTTTTGCAGGAATTCGACTTGGAAATCAAAGACAAGAAGGGAAAAATGTGGTTGCAGACCACCTATCAAGGATCCTAATTGCTGATATAGAGAGCCTGCCTATCAATGAGTTCTTTCCAGATGAACAACTATTTGCTATGGAGATGAGTGTACCTTTCTTTGCCAACATAGTAAACTACCTAGCTGTGGGAAGGATACCCTCACATTGGAATAAGGATGATAGGAATCTATTTTTCTCACAGATTCAACATTATATGTGAGAAGATCCTTACCTCTTTAAAACTTGTGCAGACCAGGTAATAAGAAGATGTGTGCCCGAAACTGAATTTGAAAATATTTTAACTATCCTACTCTTTTCAAAGATGCTATGCAACATTGCAAAGCTTGTTTGAAATGTCAGCAAATGGGAAGCATTTCTAGAAGAAACTCCATGCCCTTGCAACCTGTGCTAGTTGTTGAATTATTTGACATATGAGGAATCGATTTTATGGGACCTTTTCCTTCTTCCTATGGAAACAATTACATCCTTGTAGCTGTGGACTATGTGTCCAAATGGGTTGAGGCCATAGCTACAAGAACAAATGATCATAGAGTTGTCATTAAGTTTTTAAAAGACAACATCTTCTCTAGGTTAGTGATGGAGGAAGCCACTTTTGTAACAAATATTTTGACAAACTGTTGGCAGAGTACTCTGTGACCCACAGAGTGCAAATCCATACAACCCACAAACCAGTGGGCAAGTAGAGATTTCTAATAGGGAAATCAAACATATTTTAGAGAAGACTGTGTGTGCTGATAGGAAAGATTGGTCCATAAAATTGTTGGATACCTTGTGGGCTTGTAGGACTACCTATAAGACCCCAATAGGGATGTCCCCATTTAGGCTAGTATATGGCAAGGCATGTCACCTACCTGTAGAGTTAGAGCACAAGGCTTATTGGGCCATTAAGGCATTAAATTGTGACCTAACTTCTACTGGCTTGCACAGGAAGCTATAGTTATCTGAGCTTGAGGAGTTGAGGCTAGATGCATACTCAAATGCCCGGATTTACAAGGAGAAAGCCAAAGCCTTTCATGATAGGCATTTGCTGAGGAAAGAATTCACAATAGGTAATAAGGTATGGTTGTTCAACTCTAGGTTGAAATTCTATCCAGGAAAATTACAGTCCAAATGGGAGGAGCCCTATACAGTTCTACATGTCTCCCCATCCGAGGCTGTGGAAATCATGGACCCTAAAGATGGTAGGTCCATAAAAGTCAATGGGCAAAAGCTGAAAATTTGTGTTGACAAAATTAGTGAGCCTGAGGAGACCATTGACCTTCACCCTCCAACATGTAATTGATTTTCAGTGATTGTATCATATCTACCATATGTATCATCTCAAGTTCATTGTTGTCTGCTGTTGAGTTTGTTTGATGATAATAAAACTATCATGATGGGACTGGGTCATCATTCCTCTGGTGCTTGCAGTTTGGGGAACTTTGGAGTGTTGAAATATTTTCGAAAATATTGAATGGGAACACAAGAAGGACCCATGTTGGGTGCTGAGAGAGAATACACTATCAAAATGCAGGATGGAGTCCCAAATGAACCTATTGATAGGTTGTTTGTAGAGTTCGATAGGTCCTGAAGGCTATTTAGGTGTTGTTGATAGGTACTGAAACTTGTTGATAGGTGAAAACAACCTCTCAATAGGATCTAGGAACATTGCGACAGGTTCTGAAAGTTTTTGATTAAAATTTTTAATAAGTTCAGTGTACCCATTGAGAGGTTCTGTGAGCCCCTCGAAGTAATTTTCTCTGGAAACTGGAACCTGTCGAGAGGATTATATGATGAATTCAAAGAACCCGTCGAGAGGTTCTGTGAACCTCTCGAAATGATTATTTCTGTCTTCTCGGACCTGTCAATAGGATGGATTGAATCTCTCGTGAGGATCAGTCATTTTTTTACTCTTCGACAGGTTGCAGTAGCCTGTCGGCACCTTCCCCTAATCCTGTCGAAACGCGATCTCCCTCCTGTTAAACCTAGCGACACCTCCATTCAGCCATTCCCTTATTCATCCTCTACTTCGTTGGTTGCTATTCCACACACCTTGGCATTAGTCCCACCATAATAAATCACACAACGTCTTATGTTTATCCCAGCCGACGTATTTGTTGCCAACTAACTTTCTTTAATATCATTATGGCAATTAACATCGGAAGAAGGAGAAAATTTAATATGACATTGCATATTCTACCGCCCATGCATTTTAAATACAAGGCCCCTTCACCTCCATTGCATTCATTCTCTTTTGACCTCATCACTTTGTCCCTACCCACAACTATGGCGGATGACAAACTGATTGATTTGCTAATCAAATTCGGTCCAATTTGGGAGGACCCACCCCCACCTAAGGAACCTGACCCACTACAATTCCTATGGGATGAGTACGAGGAAGTACAAAGGATTTTAGCCAAGGAGGAAAAGAAAAGGAGCGGAGAAAGAAAAAGAAGCATAAGATAACACCTTCTGCATCTTCTTCCCCTTCACTCCGTCCACCCCTTGCTCTCTCCCCTGCTGGCACCCCAGAAGAGGGCAAAAGCCCCAAAGTCAAGACTGCGCCACCAGAGGACGGCAGCAGTTAGGATGTTTATTTTCTTTATATATATAATATATATTTATATATGTATATATATATAAATATGTAAAAAATTTTGCTACATTAATGAAATTCCTTTTTATTACGTTCTGTCTGCTGTACTTTATGCTCATCGCTAGCGCGCTTGTTTTACCTATTGTGTACACTTTCTTTCATGCTTTCACTTCCCTTCTTTTATGTCTGCTTTTATCTATTTTCTCCTGCTGCATGTACCTTTGAAGCAGTGAGGACACTGCTCCTCATAGGTTTGGGGGTGTGTTAAGGTTTACCAATGGATAGTTAATGGTAGTGCAACAAGGTTTTAACAGAAATCAAGAAAATAAAATAATTTCACACGTGATATAAAGGAAACTAAAAACTTTTTTAAAACTGAGACATGCTATAGCTCTAACACTTTCATGAAGCAAATGTCACAAATTTTTCATAAATTAGTGCTTAGTGAACTTAAGAAGAGAGAAAATTGTGAGGATATATCCCAGAAATTCAATGAAAGACCATACCTAGTGAGATTTGGGCCTGAAAATTTTTCTTGAAGAGTGCTTGGCAATTTTTCTACTCTAAGGACTGATTGAATCTACCTTTGCTCACTAGAAGTTAGGCAAATTCAAGTTGAAACAGCTTGACAGCACTCATGACATTGAAGACATGAAGTAAGGTCATCCCTTAGATAGTTTGAGCTTAAAACTTCCCACCTTTAAACTACCCTTGATACACACCTTTTGAGCCTTAAAATTTCCAGTGTTTCTTTAATGAAAACCAAAAAATTTGAACCAAAAACTCTTGACCTGTTTCAGTTCACCCTCAATCTAAGAAATCAGGAAATGAAAGGAGAAGTGAGGTTAAAGGAGCAGGGTTTGACAGTTGGTTGAAAAAGAAGAAAACACATCAAAAGACAATTGTGTACTAGATGTACAGTTGTGGCATTCCAACCCATAAAAAGAAAAAGTACAAAAATATATATATATATATATATAAAATAGAAAAGCAAAATGAAAGAATGAGAAAGAGAAAGCACTTCATTTGGAAATTCATAAGAAGATAAGAAGCTAATGCAGCTGATCACTTTAAGTCTGGAAATTCAAAGAAAATGAAGCTTGTGCTGAAAGGAGGAAGGATGAGTTGCAAATCATCTCCTTACTTTACCGATTTCTCAAGTTTGAATCCCATTCCACCCTTTTTATTGTTTTTGTAAACTTCGCCCATAAGCCACATTACAACCCAATAAAAAGTCCTTACTAATCAAAAATTGATTGAGTTGTCATTTGGAGAAGAGAATCTATTTAATTGATGGTGAAAAGAGCTAGAAATTTTCATAAATTGGAGCAATACCTATGCTCATGCTTACAATCCTATTTAAGGGCTATAACTGCTCTTGAGCTGTGTGAATTGATACACCATTCCATTTTTATTGAGAAGTGACTGCCCTGGTGAGCTTTGGGGTCTGAAATTAGGATTGATGGGGACATTATCGAGACAAGATTCTCAATTTGAGGGTAAGCTTTGCATACAAAATGCCTTGACATGAGTTGATTGATTATGTAGGAATTACAGCAAAATTTTGGTTTTAAATTGTCATGTTTTTGCTGGGAATCCTCTAAAACTGAATGGACAAGGTGTGAAATAAATTTTATACTACTTGAACTTTATTTTAACATGATGCACTAATATTAACTAGGCATTGGAAAAGTTTGTGGGTAACTTCACTAGAATCAGGAGACTTTACTCCTCCACTAGGGATAACCTAGGGGTTTAAAAGGCTTGATGCATATACTAAATGCATCTGTGTTCCCTACAAAAGTGGCAATTTTTATTTCTAATAATTATTTTTAATTTCTCCTTTGCTCAGGGACTAGCAAAGCTTAGGTTTGGGGGTGTGTTAAGTAGTGAAAAAAACTATTTTTCACCTCCTAACCTGACCTTTGATAGACTTTTGAGCTGACTAATAATGTGTTTTAAGTACATTTTGTAGATAAGCAACAAATTACAACCTTAATGTAGATATCCACTTAAAATGGCCCAAGAAGTAATTTGCTACTAGACATGTGACCTTACAGACCAAAGGCCAACCAATCAAGCAATCCATAAGAGCCTCAAAGTTCATGAGCTTGTTTTAAGCTTAACTAGCAGGCTTGAGGCTAAGTGCAGTTGGAGAGAATGAAGATTGAATCCACCAAGAGGTTTTTGGATGTTGAACAAATGAAGAACAACACAAGTGAGAGGTGCACCAGCTGTGGAAGCATAAGGATAAACTTGTCGAGAAGTTGGCTTGAGCTGTCGAGAGGATCTGATGCCTAAAAAACTAAGGTTTCGAGAAGATCTAGAAGCTGTCAAGAGGTTCTGAGGAGAAATACTAAAGTGTTCAAGAGGGTCATAGTAGTTGTCGGGAGGTTGTGGTACACAAGAGCTAAGCAGTCGCAAGGTTCTAAAACACTTGTCAACAGGTTCCGTAAGCAAACCTATCGAGAGGAATGGAGATGGAAACAGGAAGGTGTCGAGAGGTTCCAGATACTTATCGCGAGGTTCAACTAAACCTGTCAACAGTGTAAGTCAACCTATCGACAGCTCACCGGAAGCCAGACTCATTCTCACGAGGATTGATTGAACCTGCCGAGAGTTTAGTGCTAAGTTGTATAACTAGTCGACAGGATGATTATAAGCTATCGAGAGGATGAATGGGGAATTGGACAGAACGATGCAATGAGCTTCTGATCCTGTCGACGAGTCATCAATCCTATCGACAAGTGCAAATCAACATCTCGAGTTGTTTCCAAATCCTATCGAAAGTCATAGCGATCCTGTCGAAATGAAGAGCAAGTAAAATCAGAACCTCTCGACACTTGATATAGCAATTCTCATCATGTCCTTTCGCAACTGCCAATTTCAGAAGCTTGTGCACACATCCCAAAGCATGTCACCGACCCTTGAGGATATTTTTGGTATTCAACTATGCATGATTGGAAATCCTAACGGCCTCACGTGCATTTGCTACTTGTGGACCAATGGGAGAAGAGCTTTTAGAAGAGAAATTGGCCACATCAGCAGCCCAGAATAACAGAATTATTCTCTTGAGCTCTTATTAGCTGAAATGGATCTGAGACAGGGGAGGAAGGTATAAAAAGAGAAGAACAATCCTGAAATGGAGAGTTCTTTCCGGAGGGATTCCATAGAAGAAAATAAGGGAGAAAACCAGAGCTCAGATTCATTCTTCTTTCTTCTTCCATTCTCTCTTTAGCCAATCATGAGTGGCTAAACTCTTTTGAGCAGTAAGGGTGAGGTTGATCTGTAACTTGGGGGAGCTTGAGAGCATTATTGTGGGTCAATTGTTGCACATACTACAAATCTGAGAGCACTTCGTTGTACTTCTTATTTCATTCAATGAATTATTGATTTTATTGCTTAGTTAGATCTATAGAACATCTTATTTCATTTGATTCTCGATCAGATTTGTATAGATGGGACCAGCCCACCCACTTAACTGGTAGATCTCTTGGAGGCCATTTGATCTTCCTAGATCTGATACTCTTGTGGGTGCTTGTGCCTGTGGCCTGGCATTCACAGCATTTGTTGTGGTTATCATGTTCTATTGGAGGCCTTAGAATGGAGGGACTCTATTGGATGGTCTATGGCCATTAAAGTGGATAGATCATAGCCTTAAGAGCAATCTAATTCTCTGGCTGAGATTAGATTATTCTACCCTGCAGCTGTGCTTATAGCCAAATGGGGGATTGCTACACATTGAACACTTATAATGTTGTCAAATCACCCAAGTAGCAGTGAGACCAGATCCTGAGCTGCTCTTCTCCATTTTACTATTTTATTTTCACCACATTTCCCTTCCTTTTCTAGATCTCAAATCTTTGGTCAATCCCAATTTATCTCTACAATTAGTTCTATTTTTTATAGTTTAGCTTAAAAGTGACAACCCTTTAAAACCTCTCCTCTTCCTTTTGCTATTTTTTTTTAGAGTAGTATAAGGTAGAGTGCCAGATCTATTTTAGATCTGGGGATTTACTGAATTTTAGCACACATTTCCCTATGGGCGTACACTTACTTACTCTTTAAAACTTGCTACAACAGCCCTGTTTACTTGTAGGCTTTATGTAGGCTTACCTTGGTGTGCAATCCATAGACCTTTAATTTTTTTATTTTAACCCCTTTTTGAAGCACAAGGTAGCTGGACAACAGGGATGAACCCTTGATCTCGGAGAGTCCTTACAACCCAAGCTTCGACAACTAGTTCATGAGCTCGGTGAACCCGACACCGACACGCGTTCGGCGTCATCATAACCACGAGTCCACCAAATGGTATGTCATAAATGAATCAAGTAATAGACTAGGATCATTTTATTTATTTGTTTCAAATAAATTTAAATCGTTGCTGTCGATCCCATGAGATCAAATCGATAGCTCAGAAATCAAGTCATGTGTGAATGTTGTGGAGTTAAAATTTCCAATAAATGCACTCCAAAACTCTGATACCAAATTTATAAAAATAAAGGGGTCTCTGTGCTACATTTAAAATAAAATATAAAGTATATATAATGGGTAAAAGGCTTAGCTAACTAAGAGAACCAGAAAGCAAAAGGAGCAAGAGAGGGCACCACGACAACCATTGCGTCAGACTTGCCACGGCAACCTCACAAGGTTGTCGCGGCAAGGTGCTCAGCTGGAGGGCCTGCCGAGGCATGCCTATGTCTGGCCCTTGTGTGTGCTTTGTGGTGTCTTTTGTTTTATATATGTGATGTGTATTGACCCCTAAGGCTAGGTAACCATGTAGATTACATATGTGGGGTATATGGTGACCCAGTAACCCATTCTAAAGGTTAAAACAATTGAACCTACATCATACGTGCTTGGTGCACATGAAGAGTTCGTAATGATGGAGGTTTTCTTAGATGCATGCATGCACGTATAGGCAAATACACGTAAGCTTGAGTAAAGTTAGGGAGTTTACCTTCCTGAATTGTGTTTTGTTTGCTCATTCACCTCTAGTTAGCAAGTTAGTATATATATATATATGAATATGCCTATGTTAGTTTTGATGGATGAATCCATAGGCTTAGTATAGTTTCAATTTGATGAATCCATATGTTTATGATGAATGAGGATGATATGTCATATCATCTTAGTTCAGCATGATGTATAGTGATGTATGATGATAATAAGATCAGTTAGACAAGTGAGTATGCTATGAATATGCCCGTTAAATTTAATAAATAGTGCGGTACGATAATGATAAAATCAGATTCGACGTATGAATTTGTATGAATATGCTATATTCAGTTTTGATGAATAGTCATGTATAATAATGATACGTTCAGATTTGACATATGATGAATATGCCAGTTCAATGAATAGTTAGGTATGGTAATGCTAGTTCAGTTTAGATATATGGTTATGTATGGTTATGTACAAGCATACAAGTTCAGTTTATGTTAAATTCAGTTTCGATATATGCTTATATGATATCTGTTCATGATGTTCTCGGATACATGATACCATGCATAGTCATGTCTTGTTATCTTTGTTACCCTAGATGCCATGTACATGTTTATGCCTCATTTTGAGCCAAGTGATCCCTCTAACTCAGGAGCTTGAGTGTGTAACTCTTGAATACAAGTGATCTCGCTAAATCGTGAGCTTGATGTCTTGGTCCAAGTGATCCCGCTAACTCGGGAGCTTGACAAGTGATCCCGCTAACTCGGGAGCTTGATTTGTCTCGGTCCAAGTGATCCCGCTAACTTGGGAGCTTGATTTTCTTGTTTCTTGTACATGTATGTGTGACATCTAATAGCTTATTTAAGCTAAGATTGTTTCAGCATGATTCCTTGTTTAACATGATTCCTTGTATCTGTTGCACCATGATTTCCTTGTATTTATTCAGCATGCTTGTTCCGCATGTCAGCATGATAAATTATTCGCATGATAATGACTTGTTTAGGTTATATGTTGCTAAAATATATACAAGATAAGTTATCATATGCTTCGATTTATATTTTATGCATCAAGAAGTGAATTGGCGGCCTAACATATAATTTAGCACTATAAATTTCCCTGCTGAGCTTCGATGATAGCTCATCTTACGACTTCAATGTCTTAGCTACAGATGTTGATTCAGAGCATGAGGGTGATCCCACGTATCAGCTGGAGGAGGAAGAAGAAGAGGACAAGGAGAAAGGATATGGGGAGGAATTCTTTCCTAAATAGGTTTGAGAGACAGAGATTTGTTTGAAACACTTGTATAAACCACAGTATTATATTTTTGAGATATTCGATACTACATATATAGGTTTTCTTTCCATTGTTTAGATGATGGGTGGCCGTCATCGGTGGAAAGCTATACATTGCATCATGTTAGTTCTTGTTATATCTCTTGTTAGTTTACTGTTTAATATATGATCAGTAAATATCAGTTTCTGCCATATTGTTTCATGTCAAAGTTATTAAATTACTTCTGCAAATGTAATATACTTTGTACACAACACAATGTACTTGTATGGCAGGATCATATTAGGTGATTCGATGACACGACCTTTCCCAGATATACGATAAGGGGAAAAGTCAGGCCGGCACAGGTGGTATCAGAGTGCCCGATGTTAAGTTTTTTTGAGACTTAACTCTGGCGTAAACATATGGCAAAGTCTCTGATGTTTGTTCAGTAGTAGGATTTAGGTTGAGTCTATGATTTATCTGATCAAGTTGTTGCTTGATCATAAATAGGTTGCGATGCCTCCAGAACGAGGGAGAGGAAGGGGTAGACCACTGTTACCCCATCGCACTGGCCCGAATGTGATTCCAATGGCAGGCTATGAGCACGACACTGTCTCTAGAAGTGGCGACAGCGTACATATGGCAGAGAGCCGAACTATGATGGGGAATGTTGCTGAACATCCTCCTGTAGCAGATGCTCATCAGATGGGGCTTGTTCTCGGAGTCGAGCAGAATGCAAGACAGAATCCGCAACTGATGGAGACCATGGTCCACACTATGGCCCTGCTAGCAAAAAGAAGGTCCCCATAAGTTATTGTAGAGTTTGTATACCTTCGACCGCCAAGCTTCTATGGTCAGCATGACCCATGGAGGCTGAGAAATGGTTAACACAATTTGAGAAGGTGCTTCTAAGGGTTAGATGCACTAAGGTCGAGAAAGTCAGTTGGGCAGCATACAAACTAGAGGGTGAAGTAGAGCCCTAGTGGCAGTCTGTAGAACGGACAAGAGCACCCGGAGTACCTTGGGCATGGGCAAATTTTACTGAAGCTTTTAATGATAAGTATTTTTCAATACTTGAGAGATACTAGATGGAGGTTTAGTTTGTGATTTTAGTACAGGGTCAAATGACGGTCAAAGAGTATGAGGCATAATTCACTCACCTTTCTCGATTTGCACCATTGCTAGTAGCTACCGAGCGCATGAAGACACAGATGTTTGAGCGAGATTTGAAGCCCATGATAAAGGAAAAATTTTTGTTATTCCAAGCAACGACTTATTCACACATGATGAAGTTGGCCCTTATAGTCAAGACCAATGTCGAGAATATGTTAGAATAGAGATAGGAACAAAGTAAAGGCAGAAAAGCTTAGGCTCAGGTTGTTAGTCCCGGTCAAGCAAGTAAGAGACCGTGATATCCCATGCTGCCAGCATTCCAACCTGCTGCAGTAGCCTACACGTGGCCCTACAATCTCACAAATCTACCACCATTACCACCTCAAGTTCCATGTGTTTTGAACCAGCCTACCCAGTCTATATCTCATGTTTCATGAGCACGATCTGTAGTTTCCCACACGGGATCTTATACAGTTTCATCGGTAGCTTCAACCGATATATGTGGGAAGTGTGGGAAGGCACACAAGACAGACGAATGATGTAAAGTGTCTGGTGCGTGCTTTCGTTGTTGAAAGATGGGACATCAGATCAAGGATTGTCCAGAGATGGCGGGAACGACATCAAAGACGGTACCAGCTTTACTATCTGCACGGCCTACGATACAAGGCTGAGCTTATGCTGTGTCGACACAAGGCGCCCAAACCAGCAATGATATTATTCAAGGTATGTTTGATACATATTATTTTATCATATATTTATTAATGATCTTTTAGATGAAGTAGGTGCATCAGGTTAAATTTTAGATATATAGACAATTTGTATATTGCATTATTTTCCACTAATCTTAGATTTGATAGTTTATATGCTCCATTATAATACATGTGCAATAGGTACATTAGTACTGTATCTGGAGGGTGCTTACTTGAGTTATGAGACACGAGTTTTGATAGATCCTAGATCTACACACTTGTTTGTCGCACCTACGTTTGCTGATAAGATGGGAAGGTTGGGGGCCACTCCCGAACCTCTCAACTTTATTTTATAAGTGTCAATCCCGACCGGACAATCTATAATTACGAACATGGTGTATCGATCCATTATTGTTCTGATCAAACATTACTGGGAATACGAAGTAGTAGCCGATTTGAGATTGCTTGTTATGAAAGGATTCGACGTAATCCTTGGCATGGATTGGTTGTTCAATCACCATGCAAACGTTGACTGTCGAAAGAAGATTATCACTTTCCGTCCCCAAGGGAGGAAATCAGCTAAATATTTTAGTATAAAGTCAACGATACTCCCCTTCATTTCAGTGATCCGAGCACGACGATTTCTCGATGATGGTGCTCAAGGGTATATCACTTTTACACAAAGTCAAGATCAGGAAGAAAAGAAAGTCACACTTTCAAATGTTTCGATTGCCTGTGAATTCCCTGACATTTTCCCTGATGAGTTACCAGGATTATCGCCTGACAGGGAAGTTGAGTTCACTATTGATTTAGCCCTGGGCACTGAGCCAGTATCAAAGGTGTCGTATCGAATGGCACTAGCAGAGTTAAAAGAACTCAAGGAACAGTTACAAGAGCTTCTTAATAAAGGCTTTATCAGACCGAGGGTGTCTCCGTGGGGCGCTCCGGTGTTGTTTGTGAAGAAGAAGGACAGTTTGATGCGCCTCTGCATTGACTACCATCAATTAAATAAGTTGACTATCAAGAATCGTTATCCGCTCCCCAGAATCGACAATCTCTTTGATCAGTTACAAGGAGCACGGTATTTTTCAAAGATCGATTTACGATTGGGATATCACCAGATGATGGTGAAGGCTTCAGATATTTTGAAGACAGCTTTTCAGACACAATATGGTCACTACGAGTTTCTCGTCATGCCCTTTGGGTTGAGCAATGAGCCTGCAACATTTATGGACTTGTTGAACCGAGTCTTCAAGCCTTATTTAGATCAGTGTATCGTAGTATTCATCGACAATATACTCCTCTACTCAAAGACGAGAGCAAAGCACGAAGATCATCTACGTCTTACTTTGCAGACATTAAGAGATTCACAGTTGTATGCCAAGTTTAGTAAATATGACTTTTAGTTGAATCAAGTTAGTTTTTTGGGTCACATCATTTTCGAAGCTGGTATTATTGTAGATCCTGCAAAGATAGAGGCTGTAGTGCAATGGAAGCAGCCACAAACTGTAATCGAGATTCGAAGCTTTCTAGGTCTCGTAGGGTATTACCGACAATTTGTTGAAGGGTTTTTTAAGCTTAAATGACCACTCACGCAACTTACTCATAAGAATGTCAAATTCGAGTGGACTGAGGCGGGTGAGCAAAGTTTCCAGGAGTTGAAAAGGAGACTCACCTCTGCCCTCGTACTAGCACTACCATCAGGCAGTGGTGGTTTTGTGGTCTTTAGCGATGCCTCGTATAGTGGGTTAGGTTATGTATTGAATCAGAGGGAACGTCCGATTACGTATAGTTCCTGGCAGTTGAAAGATCACGAGAAGAACTACCCCACTCATGACCTAGAACTAGCAGCGGTCATTTTTGCATTGAAAATTAAGAGGCACTACCTATATGGTGAAACCTTCAAGATTTTCACCGATCATAAAAGTCTCAAGTATCTCTTTACCCAGAAAGAGTTAAATTTGAGGTAAAGAAGATGGATGGAGTTCTTAAAGGACTATGACCGTTCGATTCAGTACCATCCCGATAAAGCCAATATAGTGGATGATGCGCTAAGTCAGAAATCATTCGCTCACCTATCCCATCTTGTGGCACGGCTACAAAGATGGAAATTGCTCAATGATATAGTTTCATCCAGTGCCACTCTTAGGGCAACATCAAATGGAGGTTTGCTTGCGACAGTAATGATCCGATCTACACTCTTTGATAGGATCAGAGAACTCCAGATGAATGATGCAGAGCTTATTGCCATTAGATAGGGAGTACTCAAAGGGTTCCAGCCAGAATTTTCTATTAAGGACGATGGGTTCTTACTATTTTGAGGATGAGTTTGCATACCAAATGATAGTACCTTGCATCATGAGATTCTTGAAGAGGCTCATAAGTCAGCTTATGTCATTCATCCTGGTAGCATGTAAATGTATCAGGATTTGAAGAAGACATTTTGGTGGAACGGATTAAAGCGAGAAGTAGCGGAACATGTTATGAAATGTTTGACCTGCTAGCAAGTGAAAGTCAAACACATGCATCCTACTGGACTGTTACAGCCACTGCCCATCCCAGAGTATAAATGGGAGAACATTTCCATGGATTTCATCCTTGGCTTGCTCCATACGCAGAAGGGTTACAATGCAATTTGGGTGACTATTGATCATCTCACAAATTCGCACATTTCTTACCCTACAGTATATGATATATAACATCGAAATTGGTAAAAGTCTATCTGAAAGAGATAAGTCAGACCATATGGAATATTTGTGAGTATCGTGTTAGATCGTGATCCTTTATATACCTCCCAATTCTGACAGAGTTTCCAAGAAGGAATGGGTTCCAAGTTGGAATTCAGTATTGCGTTTCATCCTCAGACCAACGGATAGATGGAGAGGATGAATCTGGTGATAGAAGATATGTTACAAGCCTGTATGCTGGATTTCCAAGAATCATGGGATAAGCACTTACCCCTAATCGAATTCGCATACAATAACAGTTTCCAATCGAGCATCGACATGGCACCATTAGAGTCACTATATGGACGCCAATGTTAATCTCTGATTAACTGGGAAGATGCTGGTGAACGTCTTATTTTGAGCCCTGACTTGATCAAAAGTACAAATGCAGTTGTTCATATTATTCGTGAGAGACTGAAGAGTGCTCAGAGTCGGTAGAAGAGTTATGTCAATCTCAAACGAACCAGTGTTGATTTTTAGATAACTAAACACACCTTTAAGTCTACCAGTTACGTGAATTAAATAATGTATATTACAATTCTAACATATGCCATACAGATTGGTGATTACGACTTTATCAAAATATCTCCTACAAAGGGCATGATGCGATTTGGGAAATGAAGCAGGTTAAGTCCTTGCTATGTTGGACCATTCCCAGTTTTGGGCAAAGTGGGTGAGGTAGCATACCGAGTTGCGTTACCTACACATTTATCTAGCATGCATGACGTATTCCATGTGTCTATGCTGAGGAAGTATGTTAACGATCCAACACACGTGTTGGATTATCAGCCACTTGATGTTCAAGAGGATTTGACGGTCACCGAAGAACTAGTCCAGATATTAGACCATAGAGACTAAATTTTGAGAACGAAGCGCATTCCACTAGTATTGGTCCAATGGAGGACTCACGGTTCTCATGAGGCTACCTGAGAACGCGAAGCTGATATTCAGGCTTAGTATCCCCACTTCATTACCTGAGGTATGCCACTTATTGCATTCATTAAATTAAAGTACTTCATTATGATACAAAAATTTTTGTGTGCATAGCCAGTATATATATGTGTAAAAATTAGTCTTTAAAAGTCAAGAATTTAATGGAAAATAATTTTTCATGCACTATATATGAACTGATAAGAAATATAAATAAAATTGTTTCACTTAAAACAGTCACATTAGACCCAAATTTATGCTTCAAGGTTAACGAATGAATTACTTAAATAATTTGGTTTATAGTTTTTGTAGAGAATAAAATATTTGAAGCACTTATAAACATCAAAATGATCATCACATAATTTTAGATGATATATAGTGGTGTTTGACATATAGATGAGTCAAAGGTTTGACCTAAGACCCAAAGATGCAAAGTAAAGGGTGCCAGTCAAGAGCTGATGATCTTGCTGCGGCAAGCATGTTGGGTTGTCGCGGCAGCCAACTCAGGCCTTAAGTGGGGCAGAGAAGCCCGAAAGTTCATTTTTTGGTTCTGTTATGTGGTGGGGGTAAGAGTTTTCCCTCCCGAGCCATATACATACTCCATTTCAGTTCAAACTTCCAAAGTTCGAGCCAAATTTTGTTGCATGTTGAAGAATCAAGCTTAGCCTAGCTTCTCCATCTCTAATTTCAGCATTTTGTTCCACATTTAAGCGTATTTTGAGGTAAAACCCTCATTTCTTCCCTTGTCATTTTTCTTTTCAAATCTTTGAAATACCATGCCTCCAAGGAAGGTCATGGCTTCCAAAATCACTCCCGTACGCCCAAAGGTGACAGCAAAAGTGAAGGGCAAAGCCCCATCTAAGTCCAAAGAGCATACCGATCCACTTGTGGACCATGATGGGATGCAAAAGCCATGGAAATTGATTGAGAAATCATTACTCGTACCAACCAATATGATCGCATGGTCAATACGCTACCTTGAACAGGCGCGTTTAGATGCCCTATTCCAGCCCATACACATACACTTTTATCCCTGCCTTATCAAATTATTTTACCAAAATTTAAAACGTATTGAGTTTTTCGGCCAATTAGATACTGAAATTGATGGCCGAAATTTCATTTTGAATTGCAACACATAGCCAAGGCTATGGATTGCAGTGCGACCTTTGATGAGAACTTAGGTATGCGAGTCCCTTGCCCTAAAGATGTGAAATTCCATCACATCATGTAATAACCCGAAAAAAATAACGTCAAACGAGGACCTCGGGATCCGTGCCCGTTTGGTCTTAGGTTTGACCATGAGATAGTTCATTGATGAACTTAAGATGAGATGAGCTGATGCGATGTGTGAACCAGTGTAGAAGAGTGGGGAGATAGAGGGGTGTGTAGAGTAACATACACCGATGTGTGTGTATGTGCTCCACACCGAGAAAAGAGATAAGATAAAAAGGGTTGAAAACCCTAATTTTCATATTTTGGTTGTTGAGAGGAGTAAAGAAGAGAGAGAGAGAAAGAGAGGAGTAAAGGAGCTAGTGAGGAGTTATTGCAAGTTGTTGGAAGGGGATTTCTTGCGATCAAAGCGCCGGATTCGATCGAGGATCTGCTCAGGATAAAAGTTGGAAACCCTAACCTTCCAACCCTACATTTAAATCAAATTGAGGTTGATTTAAGGTGAGATTCTTGTAAATAAATGGTGTAGATTTATAGAATAAATTATGGTTAAAATGGGTGGAAATTGTAGGAATATTGCTTAGAAAATAACTGAGAAAAGATTGGGGAAGAACAGCCAAAGAAGGCTGAACCTGGGGATTTCGACTAATCGAAATTGGGATTCGATTAATCGAAATTCCCCAAGAAGTTGAAAAGTCAGATGACCACGAATTCGACTAATCGAATTGAATTTCGATTAGTCGACTTTGAATTTCGACTAGTCGAGTTGGGTGTCGACTAGTCGACTGAGAGCCTCCAGTGAGGAGTAAAAATGGGTTAAGGGAAATCGACCAGTCGAAATTGGATTTCGACTAGTCGAGTAAGGATTTCGACTAATCGAATTGGACTCGATTAGTCGATTTTGTATGTTCAATTATTTAAGGGAAAACTGGACAGTTAGAACAGGGGATTTCGACTAATCGATTTGGGGAATCGATTAATCGAAATTGGACCTCGACTAATCGATTTTGAGAATCGACTAGTCGAGTTGGATTTCGACTAGTCGAACCAGGAACTCGACTAGTCGACTGACCTAGTTCTTGTTGGCTTTTGATTCTTACTTCAAGACTCTAGGGGGGTCTTGAGACTTATTCATTACATCTTTTGTGATGTTTCGAATGTGTTTAATGGTATCATAGGTGATGCGTATGAAAGTGGGCACAAGGAGCCGAGTGGGACCTTGATGCATTGAATCGATAGAGACCTAAGGTAGGGAACACCTTGAACATGTACCTTATTTTACAAGAGCATGTATGTAGTGATATAAATTTCCATTCCAATATTTTTACTGCATAAAGAATTGTGAAAAGTGTGTGTGTGATATTCATAAGAGTAAACAAATGAGCCATCCCCAGGGGATGAAGAAGTAAAGAGAGAAGAGCATCAAGTGTGATGCAAGTGAATGGATACATCCCAGGGATGTATCCAAGGATTGAATCATGCTTGATAGGGCCTAACTGATATAAGATAGCACACTTACATGGTGAATAACTATATGTAAGGCACCGATATTTTTGTTATTTGAGGTTTGATAGGTTACCCCACCGACGTATGGATAACCACGATCGACGCCAGGGATATCCGTGACCGACACGGCGGCTAATCCAGAGCCAAGACGGAGGCTTATCCGACAGAGTAAGCACACCCGTGGGTGTTGATGAGATGTGAAACCCGCTACCAATCCCAGGGAAAGGGGCTTGGTACTATTGGTATTCCTGTGGAATACATTTAAAGCCTATATAGATGACGATGATGGGTATCTCGTCGGGGCTCGATGCTATATTGCTCGGGGATTATTTAAGTTGAAGTTTAAGTTTTGCTTTAGGCCTTCTCAGCATCATTCATGATTAACTAAAAGACATGAGTAATCTACCAGTAATTGAAGTGTTTTTAACTGTTTTTCATCAATAAATGCATAGACACATCATGCATACATATCATAGAATACATGTGAGTTATATTTTATATGTTCAATTGTGTTCCGTTCCCTATTGAGCTAGGATGTAGCTCACCCTATAGACTATACGTCGCAGGTCCACTACTAGCAGCTGCCGAGGCTTCAGGAGACGCTGACCCCGGTGAGTCGGACCTTGCGGCCGGCGAGGAGTTAAAGCCACCTCCAGAGGACTTCTTCTAGAGGACTCTGCTGTGCGACTTTGAGGAGTTTTAGTTGGAGATTGTACGGCTTGGTATGTCAAGCCTGGTTTTTTTTTTATTAAACCTTGTGTATATGGATATCAGAGTATTCTTTTGGGCGAACCATCCATGATGATGGTTATCATCGATGGTTCGGATCGGTCCTCCCTTCATGCAGAGGCATGAGGGTAGAACTGTCTTTTGAGAAGTGTTTTTATGTAGATTTAAATTCCGCAAGATGTTCTTATTTATTTTATGCTTGATATACCAGTGTTCCGTGCATAGTTGAGGGGCACGGTCAAGATGATCGTGCTGATGGCACGGGTTTCGGGGAGCCGAAATCCGGGCTGTCACACATCACCACCTAGATGACTAGGGGACAGACTGCTCTTGGTCTCTCGGTTCGACGTAGTCAATTACCATAAAACATGTGGTTTCTTGATTGTGCTTTTAGATATAATCTGTACCCTATGCAGCATGACTGCGAGCGACGTGACACTCTATTACAAGCCTTTTTTGCTGTTCATGAGACTCACTGGGTTAATGCCCCAAAGGTCGTTTGGGAGGGCATTAAGTATGTCAGTATCAATCTATGTAGCAATGTATCCACACCCATGCCCTCATGCCCTTATCCGTGTCTAATCTCTCAACTTCTAAAGGGTCATCAAGATGCCCTTAATAGGGAACCCTATCAAGTACCTCCTGGTGAGGAGCTACGCACCGACCGTATTCGGGTGTTTACCCCAGCAATATGGAAAAACATATACCAACGATCTCAACAGGCGATAAAAAATCAACAAGCACGACAACCACGTGCTCCTCCACAACAGCCCCAAGCCACACCATCGGCACCAACGCAAGAAGCCTCAATTCCCTCTCAAGCCGAACCAATTCCCTCTACTGAAGAGACCTTTACCATTGCCGACAAATGAGAGAAAATTATGAACAATCACTCCAATAATTTGACAACCTCTACCGGAACAATTATATGCTTCATCAACGTGTCGACTACAGTGAAGAGGCTGCCACTCTTTTAATGGAACACACCTTCCAGACCGCCTCAACCCCTTACATTGGTCGAGCATGAAATTACGAGTCTGTGTACACCAGCAACGCAGCCACTTTAGTGCCGGAGATTGCTCGGAGGGATGCAGGACCATCCTCAGCCAGTTAGCATCAGCCTAGATCACAACATAGTGAGTATAAAACTCACTTTTATGTAGTTTGTGTTTTTATATAATGACATAATGGAAAAACTGTTGTATGATTCCTGCACCTGATTTGTTTTACTCTATCGTAATATCTGTATACCTATGTCTATGTTTACTTTGCTTTATAATGTGCCACAAGTAACATTAGACTGATTTCCTATTCATTCTGACTTGTAATGTGCTACACCTTCAACCAATCATGACAACGGCATGAACTCTCATAGTATTACTACAATGTTTATACCATGCCCTACTCCCATTTCTCCATCTTCATTTATTTTCCAGGATGAAAATCTTTGAAGAAGGGGAGGGTGTAACAGCTGCCATATTTTAAACCACTATCGGGTATGGACACGGGTTAGGTCAAGTGTGTGCCTAACATGGAACACAAAGAACCTATGTAATTTAGTGTTCAAAATTGATAAGAGTGTGAGGCCCATAGTGGCCCAGTAAAATTTTTAGTAGAGCTCGGTCCTTCATCTACTTAGTTAGTGTATTAACAATACACTTGAAACTGTAACTTTTCATATACCAAAAGGGTGTATTAGCCAATATACTGAATAAAATAGCTATCCTATATATATATATATATATATAAGTGTAACTGCCACACACTTTAACTTTTACCCCAGCCATACATCTGTAATTGGTATAGTAGCTTTACACTAAAGTCATGCCTATTTTGGCTTATATGGGTATACAATAATACGCCAGTGCTGGCACTACATGGCAGCCCAGCCCTTAAACAGCTTATAATCCTCATTTTGCTAAGATAGCTCCACGACTACATGAGTCGTCTTTCGGCTCCATGCACGCAAAGTGGATACCAACCACTATAAAATTTGCCAATAGCAGCTCCTTTTTTCTTCCTGCTTCGGACCATTCAAGCAAATCTAATAGAGATGAAGCGCTGCTGCTAGCGGCTCAAACCCACTTCCATTCCAAAGTCTTCAAACCTTGAATTCAAACCCGTGAGTCACAGAGCGACCCTCCGATTAGGACATGAGAGTTTCAGTAGATGAACCATTGATCTCGTAGAGTCCTTACGACCCTAGCTTCGACAACTAGTTCACGAGCTAGGCGAACTCGACACCAATAAACGTTTGGCGTCATCGTAACCACGAGTCCACCAAAAGGTATGTCATAAACGAATCGAGTAATAGACTAGGTTCATTTTATTATTTGTTTCAAATAAAATTTAAATCGTTGCTGTCAACCATGAGATCGAATCGACAGCTCAGAAATAAAGTCATGTGTGAAGGTTGTGGAGTCAAAATTTTCAATGAATGCACTCCGACACTCTCATCCCGAATTTATAAAAATAAAGGGGTCTCTGTGCTACATAAAAAATAAAATATAAAGTATATATAACAGGTAAAAGGCTCAACTAACTAAGAGAACCAGAAAGTAAGAGGAGCAAGAGAGGGGACCACGGCAAGCATTGCATCAAGCTTGCCGTGGCAACCTCACAAGATTGCCACGACAAGGTGCTCAGTTGGAGGGCTTGCCGCGATAAACTTGTGGCTTGCCGAGGCAAGCCTGTGTCTGGCCCTTGTGTGTGCTTTGTGGTGTCTTTTGTTGTATATATGTGTTATGTATTGACCCCTAAGGCTAGGTAACCATGTTGGTTAAATATGTGGGGTATATGTGACCCAGTAACCAATTCTAAAGACTAAAACAATTAAACGTACATCATAGGTGCTTGGTGCACATGACGAGTTCGTAACGATGGAGGTTTTCTTAGATGCATGCATGCACGTATAACCAGATACGCATAAGCTTGAGTAATGGTAGGGAGTTTACGTTGCTGAATTGTATTTTGTTTGCTCATTCACCTCTAATTAGCATGTTAGTATATATATATAGGAATATGCCTATGTTAGTTTTGCTGGATGAATCCATAGGCTTAGTATAGTTTCAATTCGATGAATCCATATGCTTATGATGAATGAGGATGATATGTCATATCGTGTTAGTTCAACATGATGTATAGTGCTGTATGATGAGAATAAGATCAGTTAGACAAGTGAGTATGCTATGAATATGCCCGTTCAGTTTAATAAATAGTGAGGTATGATAATGATAAAATCAGATTCGACGTATGAGTTTGTATGAATATGCTATATTTAGTTTCGATGAATAGTCATGTATAATAATGATACATTTAGATTCGACATATGATGAACATGCTAGTTCAATGAATAGTTAGGTATGATAATGCTAGTGCAGTTTAGATATATGGTTATGTATGGTTATGTACAAGCGTGCGAGTTCAGTTTATGTTAAATTCAGTTTCGATATATGCTTATATGATATTTATTCATGTTGTTCTCGCATACATGATACCATGCATAGTCATGTCTTGTTATCTTTGTTATCCTAGATGTCATGTACACGTTTGTGCTTTGTTTTGAGCCAAGAGATCCCGCTAACTCGGGAGCTTGAGTGTCTAACTCTTGAACACAAGTGATCCTGCTAATTGGAGAGCTTGATGTCTTGGTCCAAGTGATCCCACTAACTCGGGAGCTTGACAAGTGATCCCGCTAACTCGGGAGCTTGATTTGTCTCGGTCCAAGTGATCCCGCTAACTCGGAGCTTGACAAGTAATCCCGCTAACTCGGGAGCTTGATTTTTTTATTTCCTGTACATGTATGTGTTACATCTGATAGATTGTTTAAGCTAAGATTGTTTCAGCATGATTCCTTGTTCAGCATGATTCCTCGTATCTGTTGCACCATGATTTCCTTGTATTTATTCAACATGCTTGTTCCTCATGTCAGTATGATAAATTATTCGCATGATAATGACTTGTTTATGTTATATGTTGTTAGAATAGATACAAGATAAGTTGTCATATGCTTCGATTTGTATTTTATGCATCAAGAAGTGAATTGGTAATCTAACATATAAGTTAGCACTGTAATTTTCCTACTGAGCTTCGATGATAGCTCATCCTATGACTTCAATGTCTTAGCTATAGATATTGATCCAGAGCACGAGGGGGATCCCACATATCAACTAGAGGAGGAAGAAGAAGAGGATGAGGAGGACAAGGAGGACGAGGAGGAAGAATTCGCTGAGGAATTCTTTCCTAAATATGTTTGATAGAGAGAGATTTGTTTGAAACACTTGTATTAACCATAGTATTATGTTGTTGAGATATTTGATACTATATGTATAGATTTTATTTCCATTGTTTAGATGACGGGTGGCCATCATCGGTGGAAAGCTATACATTGCATCATACTAGGTCTTGTTATATCTTTTATTAGTTTACTGTTTAATAGATGATGAGTAAATATCAGTTTCTACCATATTATTTTATATTAGAGTTATTAAATTAATTTCGTAAATGCAATATACTTTGTACACAACACGATGCACTTGTATGAAAGGATCATGTTAGGTGATCCGACGACGCGACCTTTCCTAGATATACGATAAGGGGAAAAGTAGGGTCATCATACGAATTATGCACCTTAGCACAAGCGCATAATCGGTTCCTAAGAGAACCTAGTCTCTGACTCTCTAGGTCGCCACAATTCCCCTATTCGACATAATTGGCACATCGTTTAATTAGATTGTGCACACTAAACCATGCGAGCAATTAGTTTAATTAGACTGGGACTGGGATACCCGATTGAGCCAGTCAGTCAGTCACTAACTGAGACAATCACCAACTCAAAGTGATTGAGCGCCTGAAACAGGGTGAATAATTCAATTGAGTGCACCAGAAAGTGCGCATAATTGAAATTCATCGACCAAGTGAGCGCACCCCACAGGGCGCGCAATTGGCCAAATACATATAAATAGGACCCACCACCTCGTCCTAAAAATACATCACAACGCAGTCAACAATCAAATTTTCGAGTCCTTCGCTTTCAGGCTTAAGATTTTGAGATCCCTCTCTGTGGCCTTGGCCTCAGGTAAACTTTTCCTTTGGTTTTTAATTCTTCTAGTTCTAGTTCTTAGTTCTAGTCCTTAGTTCTTGTTCTTAGTTCTAGTCCTTAGTTCTAGTTCTTAGTTCTAGATCATTGGTTCTAGATTCTATGTTCTTAAGCTTTTAATTCTAGATCTTAGAATTTAAATCTCTTTAATCCTTAATTCTTACCTTTTTCCCTGGTTCTAATTCTCAGGTTCTAGAACCAGTTCTACTTTTTTAATTTTAGTTATAGATTTAGGTTCTAGACCTCTATTTCTTAAATTCTAGATCTTAGATCTTAGGTTTTAATCTAAATTTCTAGTTTTCTGATTTTAGTTCTCAGTTCATAGAATCAGTCCTTAATTTTAGTCTTAAATTTAGTCTTAAAATTTCCATTTTTAGTTCTAGAATTTTAGTTCTAATTTTTTACTTGATTCTCCATCTTCGATCTATAAATCCATAATTTCAGAATAAAAATCAGTTTTTCAATCCATATTATTACTAAAATAATCCCTAGCCACCCAATTTACTCAAGGGATCTTACGGTGGGTACCCGGAACGGGGCCAATCCTCCTTAGCATAGGGGGCCCAAAACCCCCTTTTTAGAGTTCAGATAAAATTAGGATACTTTGATTAATTAGAGTTTTGGTAGAACTAATCTAAATAGTTTATTTAATTATAGTTTTTGGTAGAATTATAAAGATTGGTATTTCTAGTGTGATTAGGAAATTAGTTAGAACCTTAATTAGATTCTGATATAATTAGATTTCTATTTTTACATTGATTAGACTTCTAGTCAGATTAGGAAACCTAGTTGGAATAAGATTCCCCGATCAATTAGACCCCTAATAGGATTAAAAGAAAATTAGATCCCCGATAACCATAGCAAGAGTAGGAAAGGTGATAAGTACTTAGAAGAGAATTAGGAAAATTAGCTTGACTAAACTTACAAGTGATCAAGTGCTGCTGACATCAGCTGACCGATGATTCAGTAAAGAGAACAACGCATATCTCCACCCTGAAAGGCGTGATCAGTGACGTGTTGTAGCATCGATAAACATCTGTAGCTGGCGATCGCAATGAATCAGGTATTTCTCTGAGATTTACCTTTTCATTTTTAGTATTTAATTACCTCTAAAAATACCACCTTTGCCAGAGTCCACTTGGACCTAATTGGGTCACTCTTTAAGGGGACCGAAAGGGACCCAGAAAAAGTGCGTACCAATAATGGCTTTCGAGACGTCGCTGAGCAGATTCACTGGTACGGGATTTGTGGACCTGACCGTTTGTGTGGTTGTCCTAATGATACTTGGTATGTCGAATACTTCACTGACCTTCTCCACGAATACTGATGATTGTCTCTTATGGGAGGACTACAGTGATTCGCAAGTTGAGAAAGATGGGTTTTTAAAATATTTGACTTAATATTATCTAGCTATATTTTATAAGAATATTGAGTAGAAGACGGGGTGCTTACTTACCTTATTTATTGTCTGCGGGAGGCTTTTGCTTGCGATGGGACTGGTCGGCTGTTGTGGTGACATCGAGATGGGACATTAGATAGTTTCATCTCTTGATTTGAGTCGCCCTTACTGGGCATGTAAGGTTACGCGATGGGACAAAAGTGTCTGGAGGTGAAGTCATTGAGGGGACTCGAGCTCTTTGCGAAAGCATAAGAAATCACACAACCACCCACATCATTCATATCAATAGCCCTTGTCGTGTTCGAGCCACTGAGATTTTGTGTGAATTTTTCCACATGAACTTAAAGCCTTCTTATTGGTGTTTCTGCATTGTTGAGGTGATTTCTGTGTTGCCTCCTCGATCAGTAGTAGAAGTGGTATGTTTTATTATTGATGGCTTGCTCCATACTCCGGTAGGAGTGTAGCAATGGGACATTTTAGAGGGGCGAGGTTTGTGATGGGACATTAGAGGGTCTATTCTTCCTCCTCAGGTGATTATTGTAGTGGGGGCTGATGGCTGTCAATGCGACAGCATGTCCGAATAGCCTGATGAAATGTTTGTGACAGGACTTGGTAGTTGATGGGTACGATGGGACATTGGAGAAGTTTCTCTTCTGTCGGCGAGTGTATGTTCCTGTGATAAAGGAATTTGGTGACTGCCGCGTGATGGGGTATTCGAAATTCGTCACGATGGGACGCGATGATTGTCGTGGTAAGACATTTAGAGGGAGGTTCGGCTCTTCACGATGGGATACTGGATGAGCCTTCCCTTCTGGTCATGTGTTGTTGATGGTTATATGATGAGAAAGCTATATTTATTTCTTTCTTTGGCAAATCTTGGGTTATATGATGAGATCAGGTTATAGCTGCATCGTGATGGGACATGTTTATGAGTGTGCAATGGGGTGTTGGTCTGATGACTCTTTCGCTATTTTGACGTCATGATGGGACGATGAAGGTGTCTCTTTTCTCCAACAGATGATGTCTTGGTAGGATTTTTGGAAGGCTCACTCTTGGGTTTTCGCGATGGGACATTGGTCGAGCCCTCCTTTGGTCACGTGGCATGTGAGGTTGCGTGGTGGGGTTTTAGCGTCACGATGGGACATGAGGGCATGGTTGATTTATGCCGATGACCTTAAGTGTTGGGACAATGTTGGATATGTGCATCCTATCACAATGGGATGTGGATTATTGTGGGGGTGTGTGATGGGATATTAGCGGCTCTCTCTGGTCAGTGTGTGAGGTTACACCATAGGTCAAGGGAGTGCAATTCTATCCGTGATGGGACGAGTAGCATGATTGTTACTTCGTCACCGTTACTTTTTGCTTTGTGTCGGGATGGGACTTTGTATTTAGCGATGATTTTGTTTCATTTGCTAGTTTACTTTGTGCAGCGGATGTTTGGGAGTGGTAACATGTACTTGTGAGTACGTGATGAGACTCCGGGGGGTTATTTTGATCATGGTGGGACGTTAATTAGCAATAAGTAGTCAAGGGGTAACTTGGCTACGATGGGACTACAGGGAGATGTCTTCTCCCTTGATTAGTTCACGATGGGTTAAGCTGATTATGTGTGAGTCTTATTACGATAGGAGGTGTTGTGTGTTTGTTTTGTTAGGCTTTTGTTGAGGGGATATATTTACTTCGTGTTTGAGGGGTGGTTATGGCTGGTGAATTGCACGCTCTGGTCTGGGCGCTTAACTATATTGCATGCATGGGAAGTAGCGCGTGATCGAGAGACTCAATGGGCCAATTGTACATTTGGGCATGTGCGTAGAATCCAATTACACGTCTAATTCCGTGCGGTGATTGGAGCATCACCCGGCCACAGGGGCAAAATGTGCGGATGACTTCGAATTCTGCGCATTCGTGTGGGTGTATAATTTGATTACGCGCCATATTTTCAGCGCAAGATCGATTCACTGGGTCTTTAGTGTGGATTGTAGTTTAATTGCGCGCCCAATATTGCACTCGTGATTTGGTTTTCGCGCATATGTTCCTGTGCTTAATTGGATTGCGCTATGCTTCTAGCACCTAATTAGGCAAATGCCTATACATATTTGAAATTTCTTTGTTTTTCTTCATTCTCTCCCTTTATCTGAGTGAACGAATGTTTAGAGTGTTTCTACTGTGTGATACAACTGTCCGATTTCGATGTCGTTTCTTCCGATCTTCGTTGTTTCACATGTTCTTCATCCGGAAGTGGCCTTTGACGGAGGTGTAGCTATGGCTTGGGGGGTGTTGGGATTGAGGGATGGTATACATCCTTCATTATTGTTGGGAGGTGACAATGGCGGGAGGGAAGTCCTCCAAATGGATGGAAAGGGTGTTCCCCAACCAATCCTCTCCCCGCCTTTCTATTGCTTCTAATTTGATGGTTTGTGCATCAAGTTTTGGGTTTATGTCCGTTTTGGGTTCCGTATTTGTTTTAGGTTGTAGGTTAGGTTCTAGGCTTTCGTTTCGGATTGTATGTTTAGGAGGTATGCCTCCGGTGATAGATGTAAAATTTTATTATATATAAAGAGGTGTTTTGTTTATTGTGTTTGTTTTATTCATGTTTATTGTTCATTGTTTATCTTGTTCTGAGCATTAATTAGATTAATTAGATCTATTTAGGCATTTATTTGATTTTATTCTGGGATTTACTAGGATCTATTCAACTTCATTGGCTTACTCGGTTTACTTAGGATTTTATTTGAATCATTTATTTAGGATTTTTATTTGATTTAGTATTTATTTAACTTATTTTGAATTCAATTAGGATTTATTTAGAATTTGATTTGTCTTAATTCAGGATTTATTTTATTCTAGGATTTATTTAGGATTTATCTTGTTTATTTGATCTATTTAGGAATTATTTTTTTTATTTAGGATTTTGTTTGACTTATGTAGGATTTGACATTATGTGGATCAGATGGGTTAGAGTTTTATCTTAGGGAGTTATAAGGAATTTTTACCATTTGTTTTGTTTAAGGTATGAGTTTTGTTTGATTTAGTTTGAGATTTAGTTTGAGGTGACACTTGTCAAAGGTGTGTGAGTCTAATTCCAAGAGTCTAGATGGGTGTTAGATGTTTCAATCCTATTGGTTTATCTGCTTTGTGGAGGATTTGTGTTTCTTTGAGGGCTAAGTGTTGTGCATTTATTGGTTAATCCAAGTTTTTCATGGAATATGGTCTTTTACGGGTATGTGTCTTGTTTGAATTTAATTAGATGGAGGGTGCTTGTGAATGTGACACTTGTTCAATTGTGGTGAAGGGGGGTATAGTTTATAAATAGGGGCTAAGGGCTTGGGTTTTGTTTTGAATGTTGGGTTTGTGATCTTTGATTTGTAATTTTTTTATATTGATAGTTTGGGGTATTTTTATTTTCTTAATATCTTTTCTCCCTTTTTATTTTCTATCCCGGGTATTATACCCAAAGAGATTTGCAATTATTTTATTTTTATTTCGTTTGTTCATTTTTTTTTTTTTGAGAATGACCAGTATTGGGAATTCGGGGTGGTGCTAGGGTTGATGATGTTAATTTGACCCGAAGTACAACCCTATTGGCGAAAGAGATGAAAGAGTTAAAGGTTGGCGGAAGGAAAGAAAAGGAAAGAGTTGTGCCAGAGTTCACGTGACCGACGCCATTTGCTTCTTGGTGGGCTCTGAAAATTAATCTTTTGCGAACCTTCTCTTAGGAGGTTTCTTTTATGACTATTCGTGGGCGTTTGCATCCACTCCTGAGTGTCTTTCTATGAGTCACTCTTTTTTTGCTGTCAACTTGGGGCTCTGCAATGTCTATGCTTGGTTGTGTAACTTGAAAGATCACATCATAAGCTGCATTTCAGGGGAATTATGGAGCGAAGATGGGATTCATGTTATAATCTGTTCAGAGTGTGCTTCTTCCCCAGACTTTTCCATCGTCTTTCGTTCAAAAAATTCAGATTCGGGCATGCACTGCCTGAACGTGCTGATTTTCGAGTCCTTATTTTATATTGTACATTCAGAGGGAATGCCCTCGGTGTAGTTTGTAATAATTTTTCATATTTATAAGAAGAAATTTTTATATTTATTTTAATTCGGGTCAATTTCAGCTTAGGTTAGTCAATTTAGTTTCGCTTAATTTATTTAAGTGTATTTTTTATTCAGTTGAAAAAATTTGGGGATCTACAGCACTTGGGTATATTTTGGTTTGGCTTAGTGTCAACTCGGTTTGGGTTTTGACAGGTTTCGACGTGTTTAGATGTTCAAGTGTTTTATTTCTTTTGAAGTGTGTGCGTGCCTAGGGGAGTTTCTTTGATTTTCAGGGCGTACGGGCTTAAGTCAGAGTGGTGTGTGCGTGCATCCATTCTATGGATGTTGCCTAATTGAGTGCCTATGTCTGTGACTCCAGCTTGGCTACTACAGCTAGGCACACATTTTTTACCATAACTAGGTAATTACGTGCCTATGTCAGGGGATTTAATTACATTACACAACCGGTTGGGTGTGCATAATTCAATTACGCGCCCTAACCAGTGTGCATAATTGAATTGTCTCCAAGCCACTGTACGAGTGACTTTTGGAATTATGCGCAAGCCATAGGGCACGCGATTGGATTTTGGGCGGGCGATAAATTAATTGCATGCCTTTTTAGATGCGCGCAATTAGGATGCACGGGTATTAGGGCGTGTATTCTAATTGCGCGCCTGTTGCATGGCGCGCGATCAGGTCGTGCCCTATATAAGCTAAAAAAATTTCATTTTTCCTACGCTTTCTGGTTTCTTCTCGAGTCTCTACTTTTCCTTGTTTCCTAGTGTGTGGATTTTCGTGTTTCCGCGATATTTCTCAATCCGTCCATCTGTTTCGAGCGTGGTTTCTTCCGTTCTTCTATGTTTTTTTGAGCTTTTTACCTTGAGATGGAGTCTAAGGGCAGTGATCATCTCTACACAACTGCTTCAGAGATGGAGAAGATATTGGCGAGAGAGGTTGGTGAGAGTTCTGAGGTTCGTGCAGGCACTGAGGCCGTGGAGGGGGGTGCCATTGAGGTGCTAGTGAGGGAAGATGTACCGAAGGGTGGTGACGAGGATGAGGATGATAATGATGCTACTCCACATCGGGGCGAGGGTGTGATACTCATCCCTTTGGAGGAGTTCTTCACGCGCGACCAGGTAGGTACCCACGAGCAAGAGTCTTCTTTTATTACTTAGGCATTTAGGTTATGACATAGATATTTAGGATTTGGAAACCCTTTTTAATTTACATCGAACCTGCATCTAGAGTAGTGTGCATGCGCATTCATGCGTCATCTCTTATATCTAGTTCTAGGTCACATTTATTTTATTGTTCTAGCTTACTTTTATCATGTTTTGGGTGCTTTCTGTCAATCCTCATGTGCTCTGTCATTTTATTTTATTAGTTTCATCTATTAATCTTAGTTGTACTTAGTTTTAGTGTAGTTGTAGATCATAATCTTATGTTATTTTTCTTCTTCTTTTACTTTATCATCGATAGGAGCCTCCGCAGCTAACTATCAGCATTGCATGCACCGAGTCCCACGCTTGGTACCGTGCCTTGCCTGAGTTCCAGCGGGCGTAGTTGGTGTCTTTCGGCTTCAGGCCAATTTTGGAGTTAGAGCCCTTCTAGGTTGACTACGGTTTGATCGGGGCCATCCTAGAGAGGTGGAGGGATAAGCAGCATCCACTGCTCTTCCCAGCTGGGATGTTGCTGCAGACCCCGGAGGATTGGGTCTATATTATTGGACTTAGGTTCAAGGGGAAGCTAGTGACTGGCCAGATGGAGGGGGACTATCTGGCGGTATGCGAGGAGATTCTTAGAGTCGTATATCGCTTCAGCGGGTCTGGATCGGGGCAGGTCTGTGTCGTCATATCACTAAGGCTCACAGTTTCTTGTATTAGATGCTTTTACTGGTCCAGGAATTGGTCGGCCAATTCATCGAATGTGTCAATTTTGTGAAGCGGGAGTCCGACAAATCAGTCGAGAGCCTCCCCTTCTAGCGATCTCTAGAAATAGTGTATCAGGAGCCCTTGCTTTTCGCGGATGGGTTGACAGTAGTTATAGAAAAGTGCCAGATGATGTTTTGGGATATTTGTTAAACTTGGGCAGCTTGAACCCTACAGGTAAAGTGAACTCTAGGTCTTGACAAAACTTATCGAGCCCAAATGAGCAACTAGAGCGCTCTCTCTTAGCCATGTACTCATCAAGCATATTGGGGAAATCTTCTACTCTCATAATGGCATCTTTTTGGGTAGCTCAAGGGTTAGCTCGGTCTTGGCGATCGTTGTTGAAGAGGGTACGGGTGGCCAGGCCTATCGGCGACACGTAGGCTAAGACTTTGCTTGGTGTGGATGGCCCTTCTTGTCTTAGTCGTTCTTGCTCTTGTCTCTCTTGCCACTCCTCGATGGTCTCATACGCGGCTGTCAGGCCTCGGAGTAGTTCTTCAGCGTCATCACCTCCCTTCCATAACTTCTGGACGCTGAGCTCCTATTGTCGGATTTCCTCAGGTGCTAATTATTGTGTGGTGAAAACAAATTTTAAAACAAAGTAAAATAAATGAATGAATTCAGCACAACTAAAGTAATCCTAGACCTGCAAGATATAGGGCCTATTGTAGCAAGTTTTGATAAGTAAGAGTTTGTCCCACAGAGAAATTGATTTAGAACCTAAAATGGGCTATAATAGTAGGCCTTCAGATCTGGCTATAGATCTGACAATCCTAAAAAAAGGGAGTTGGGTGTCACGACTACACTAAATTCATCCTAACAAAAGAGAAATAAAATGTAGTCCTATCCTAAAGAAAGGGTTAAGAAGAAGATGGTGATAAGCAAGTTTTTAAGTAACTCCTCTAGTGCTCCTTTCTGAGACGCTATCAAAAGCCTCAACAAGGTATAACTATCCAACTTAACCCATGCCATTTGGGGTGCTCTTAAGGCTATAGGCTGTCCACTCAAATGGTCACAGCCTATCCTATAGAGTCTGTCAAATCCCATTGATCAAGCCAGAAGTTGCTAATCTAATCCAAAGGAGTGGACTGATCATTTTCCCAACCACTAGACCAGATCAGGCCATGAATACTATTCCAGCACTATATAATGCCAGTGCTACAAGCTCCCTAGATCTGCACACAGATCTGGCTGACATCCATAGGTATTCCAACCCATAAAATCCTAAGTGCTTTGCCAAGGTCAATGGCTCACTCGTGCCCAAAAAAAAGATCATGTAACAGGTTGAATAAGGCTCTAGATTCAGCTGGGCATTGCTACAAAAGGCCTCATAATGACTCACTTAAGTCAGAGAAATCAGATCTAACATCCGATCTAGGTAAAATAGAGGGGGCCTCAGACAAGGCTCTAGAAGCTCATGTGTAGGGGAGAAGAATCCTTCTCAAACATGTGGCTGGACACCACCTTAGGGCTATACTCTATCCACTCAAATGGTCACAGGGTATCCCATTGGTCTATCCATACCACAGAGGTTTGAGAAAGAACATGTAAACTACTTTAACCACCATGGTCCATAGGCCTCCGAGCTCCCCATGGAGCTATCAAACCAAGGGAAATTAGATGGTGAATAATAGATCTACTGGAAACTGAATGGGCTCATCCAAAATACATGGATCTTATAGACATCTAAGGTAACCATAAGATCTTTAGATTTAATTAGTCGTTAAAACAATAATCCATTAATAAAAGCATACCTTACAATGAACTGCCTCCAGGCTGTAGCCTGTACACAACTGCTCATTAAAAATCCCAATGTATACAAAACCTATTACAAAATTGAAATAGAACTAAGACTAACTACTTACAAGCGGATTAGCTAGCAAATGCTGGGCTAAGAGAGAAGAAAAATAATAAAAAGAGGTGATCAAACCCTAATCCTAACCCTAGCCTGCTGGAACTCTCAGCCGACAGAGGATGACAGAAGGATTGATGATTGAAACTAAACTCTAAGTGTAGCTTATATAGTCTGTCCATACGGCCTTGGTTCTGAAGGGATTAACCATAGTTTTTTTAGCGGACGTGGCACTGTTTCGACCCTTGAGTGCCTTGAGATGTGTGCCTCAAGATCCGTGCCTCAAGAAGTGTGCCCTAACCTTGGGAAATTCTCAAAAGGTCCTTCTAGTAAAAATGAGAAGTGGGGAAACCGTTCTTCGTGGGGTGTTATTCACTGAAAAGTACCACTTTTTACCTCTTAACCTAGCCTTTGATAATCCTTAAAGCAGACTAATAATCATTTGTTAAGTGTGTTTTGTAGTTAGCAATAATTTGTGTAGCTTAATACAAAATCCCTGCTTTTTGGTCCAAAGAAGAGAGAATGATAGCTGAGCCAAAGCCTAAGAGAACCCCATGGTAGTGCTCACCATGGTGACTTATTTGCTGGTCATCATTAAGGAAAGTCTAGCAGATGGATGAGGTTAGCTGAGAATGGAGAAGACTGCAATAGCAGCAAGTGCAATGCATCAGAGTATTAAAAGATAGATCTCGTAGAGCTGAGGAGCTTCCTCATGAAGCTAAGGATGCAATGGAAGATGCCCTCGTGCAAATGGGGCGAGCAGTAAAGAGGAGAGCTATAAAGACATCGCGAATATCTTACGGTTTAAAATCTTCAAAATTTGCCATCGTGAAGTTCTCTTGGAGATGAAGCCTTTAACCAGCTGCACGCAGAACTTAGCGAGTCTATATGTATACTGAACAAAATGTACCTCACGGAGTTCTTACATGGCCAAAGAAGAGAGAGACGCCCAAAATTCCCCTCACGCAGATCTCGTGCACTCTGAAGCCTTACCAATTACTATGTGAGCAAAGGAACATACTTGTGTGAGAATTCAGTGAGAGAGAGAGAGAGAACTTCTAAAGCTCTACTACGCGAGAAATCCAGGCGCTCTAGATCATCTCCGCGATAGCTTTACAGCGTAAAGGAACTGCGCAATTAACTGAAGGTTTGCTACGCGAGTGAGCACTTCCCACCAGCCAAAGGCTACTTCGCGAAGGCTCGCAGCTATGCAAATGAATTAATGCATATGCCAGCCTCGCGAAGCACGGTTTCCCCCTTCTCAGTTTTAACAGGTGGACCTTTTGGGAATTTCCCAAGGCTAGGACACACTTCTCAAGGCACAGATCTCAAGGTGCACATCTTAAAGCACTCAAGGGTCATAACAGTGCCATGTCTGCTGGAAAAACTAGGGTTAATCCCTTCAGAACCAAGGCCGCATCGACAGAGTATATAAGCTATACTTAGAGTTTAGCTTTAACCATCAATCCTTCCTTCATCCTCTGTCGGCTGAGAGTTCCAGCAGGCTAGGGTTAGGGTTAGGGTTTGATCATCTCTTTTTCTTATTTTTCTTCTCTCTTAGCCCAGCATTTGCTGGCTAATCCACTTGTAAGTAGTTAGGGTTAGTTCTATTTCAGTTTTGTAATAGGTTTTATATATATTGGGATTTTTTATGAGCAGTTGTGTACAGGCTATAGCCTGGAGGCAGTTCATTATAAGGTTTGCTTTTATTAATGGATTGGTGTTTTAATGACTACTTGAATCTAAAGATCTTATGGTTCCCTTAGATGTCTATAGGATCAATGTATTTGGGACTAGCCCATTCAGTTTCCAGTAGATCTATTATTTACCATCTGATTTCTCTTGGTTTGATAGCCCTATGGAAGCAATGCTGGATCTGTAGTAAGATCTGGGGAGCTCGGAGGCCTGTGGACCATGTTGGTTGTAGTAATTTACATGTTCTTTCTCAGACCTCTATGGTATGGACAGACCAAGGGGATACCCTGTGACCATTTGAGTGGACAGAGTATAGCCCTAAGGTGGTGTCCAACCACATGCTTCAAAAGGATTCTTCTCTCCTGTATATGAGCTTCTAGAGCCTTGGGAGGAGGTTTGGTACAGGAACTGGCTCCCCTCTATTTTACCTAGGTGATATCAGATGTTAGGTCTGATTTCTCTGTAGTAGTTGCAGCTTGAGGCTGAGTCATTGCAGGCCTTTTATAGTAATGACCAGTTGAATTTAGAGCCTTATTCAACCTGTTATATGGTCCTTTTTGTGGGCACCAGTGAGCCGTTGGCCTTGGCAAAGCACTTAGGATTTTATGGATTGGAATACCTATGGATGTCAGCCAGATCTATGCACAATCTGGGTAGCTTGTAGAACTAGCATTACATAGTGCTACAATAGTATTCATGGCCTGATCTGGTCCAGTGGTTGGGGAAATGATCAGTCCACTCCTTTGGATTAGATTAGCAACTTCTGGCTTGATCATTGGGATTTGACAGACTCTATAGGATAGGTTGTGACCATTTGACTGGACAGCCTATAGCCTTAAGAGCACCCCAAATGGCATGGGTTAAGTTGGATACTTCTACCTTGTTGAGGCTTTTGATAGCATCTCAGCAAGGAGCACTGTAAAGACAGACTACATCTGAGTTACATTACTGTTTTAACTCTGAACTTAACTTGCTTACTTCTCGCCTTTTTTATATTTTATTTTGGCACACACCATCACCATCTTCTTAACCCTTTCTTTAGGATAGGGCTATATTTTATTTCTCTTTTGTTAGGATTAATTTAATGTAGTCGTGACACCTAACTCCCTTTCTTTAGGATTGTCAGATCTGTAGCCAGATCTGAAGGCCTACTATTATAACCCATTTTCGATTCTAGATCAATTTCTCTGTGGGACAAACTCTTACTTATCAAAACTTACTACAATAGGCCCTGTATCTTGCAGGTCTAGGATTACTTTAGTTGTGCTAAATCCATTCTTTTATTTTACTTTATTTTTAAATTTGTTTCCACCACAAAATAAACAGCACCTAAGGGAATCCGACAATAAGTTTTTAATGCCATTGCCGAGGATATTGATCTTTTTAGTAGACCTCAGTTGTACTATAATTTAGAATTCCAAATTCTTTTTAGTTGTGCCTAAACTAGAATAAAAGTACTACTGATTCTTTGTGGAATTTTATAGAAATGGACAGCAGAAGAAGGGAAACGCTAGAGCTGCAATTGGAGTGAAGCTAGCTCTGTTTTCACTTCCTTTCCTCTAAATCTCAGCCCATTTATGTTTAATTCTCTGTTATTTGTTTAGTGTAAATCTATGTAGTTGTTAATTTTTGTTTGAAATATTCTTTATGTGTGCTTGTGAGCATTTTCTGTACGTACGGTGGGTGTGAGTATATACATGGTTGAAGGTCTTCAAACCCTAAGCTAGAACCTCCAAATCTAGAGGTTGAAAGGATCCTTAGACCTAGACGCATCCCACAGGGCCCTACTATTGAAACTGAACCTACTATCATGGCTGAGAGGCAGAGAACATTAAAAGAGTACAATACACCTGGGGAGTACACCTCTCCCTTCTACATTCAATTCCCTTCTGTTGAAGGGAATTATGAGATTAAATCCTCCACTATGAATATGTTGCCTTCGTTTCATGGGCTTAGTAAAGAAGATCCCTACATGCATATATACCAATTTTTATCACTTTGCACTACCTTCAATATTATTGCCTTGGGACCTGAGGCCACGAAACTGAGGCTTTTTCCTTTCTCACTAAAGGACAAAGCCAGCACTCGGCAATCAATGCTCCCAACCAACAGCATACAGTCATGGAGTGACCTTCAAACCAAATTCCTGACCAAATTCTTTCCCATGAATAAAACCAGCCAGATAGGACAAATATTTTGTCATTCACTCAGTCCTCAACTGAGGATTTTTATGAAGCTTGGGAAAGATTCCAGGAGATGTTAAAACAATGCCCCTACTACCAAATTCTAATGTGGCAACTTTTCCAAGTATTTTATCAAGGAATTAATTCCAAGAGCAGGGATATGGTGGATGCTTCCTATGGTGGTAGTTACCTCCGTAAAATAGTTGAGGAAGCTTGAGAGCTATTTGACATAACAGAGAAAAATTCCATACAGTAGGACTCTCTGTCACGCAATGATAGCCAGACCCCAGCTATGATGGTAAAAGAGGCCACCCCTAGAGGTGGAATATATGAAGTGAAGGTGCAAGGTTATCTGGAGAGAAAGGTGGACAACTTGAGCTTG
Organism: Chloranthus sessilifolius; assembly: GCA_021018995.1. Taxonomy (NCBI): domain Eukaryota; kingdom Viridiplantae; phylum Streptophyta; class Magnoliopsida; order Chloranthales; family Chloranthaceae; genus Chloranthus; species Chloranthus sessilifolius. The sequence continues at coordinate 52,368,231 of CM037594.1, forward strand.
AAATTTGATAAACTAATGAATGTGATGTAGCCCCGGGTGGTTGCATAGATCGAGAAAGCATGTCTGATATGCCAATCTCCCACACATTCTATTCATGATTGTCCATCTGCCACCCAGTTTCTAGATTTTATTATGGAGGATGCCAATGTTGCTCAAACTTTTGGGCAGCAGCTTGCTGGGTATTCTTGGAGGAACCACCCAAATCTGAGGTGGAGACAAGATTCTTATCCTCAATCCCAGCAACAACAAATGGTAGCTCCTTATAGACCCCAGCACCAGTTTAATCAAGGTTACCCACCAAGGCAAAAATTTTTGTTACCTGCCCCACCGTCCAACCAGTTGGCCCTGCCCCCACAATAGCCCAGATCCTCTTCATTTGAAGAGTAGATGCTGGCTTTAATGCAAAATTTGAGGGGCTTGGTGCAGACTGTCAATTCTCATGGACAGATCCTCTTTATTTGAGAGTAGATGCTGGCTTCAATGCAAAATTTGAGGAGCTTGGTGCAGACTGTCAATTCTCATGGACAAAGCATTAAGAAGAATGAGGACCAGTTGGGCCAGATTTGTAATGCTCTGAATAGGTGGGACGAAGGAAAATTGCCTAGTCAACCCCTGACAAATTCGAAAGGTCGGTATATGATTAGTGATGCATCCTCTACTCAGGAGGAAGCTAGTGCCTAGTGATCAAAAGGTTGGTAATAAGTGTATAATATGTATGAAAATGCTATTTTGTTTTATGTTCTTTAGAAATTTGTCAGTTGTGTGTTTAGAGTGATGTTAAATTGCTAATGTTGCTTTGTTTGTGTTTGCATTTTTGTGATTGAATACATGTGCATATTTGTCATCTATATTTGTTGTGTGTTTATTGACGAATGGTTGAGGTACCCTTATCATAACTTGCATGAAGTTGATCTGAAAAATTATTTTTTAGGAGTCTGAAATGTTGATGATCTGATGTTTAAAAATGGGCATATATTTTTCATGGTTGAAATGAAGTACCTGTCTGAGGGTTGGTGCTCATGCATAGTGGTTGGATGCACAACAACATGATTGCACTAACCAATGTGCTACACTGAGCTAACAGAGTAAAGGTTGTGAAGAAATGTTATCGCGCAGATCTAGAGGACTTAAATTTATTGCGCGAGCCATCCCTTAGCTTGCTCATGCGCTAAAAGACTTGATAAATGGTTGAAAAAGTGCCTCGTGGAGTTACTTTCTACTCCGCGAGCCCAGTCTGAACATAAAAATATGCCATATGTGGTGTTCTGCGCGACTGCTGCACGAGGTAATAATTCTGAAAAGTAATAGCTCTCACGCACCAAAGCCACTAATTTATCTCCGCAAATTATAATGTGAGATAGTTTGTTCTTCTACGCGACAGAATGTCTCGCGGATTTAAATGCCAACTGCGCGAGAATTTTGCTCCGCGAGCTCCAATTGCCAACTCCGCTAACCACTGGATTTGCTCTATAAACCTAGTGAAGCCCCTCATTTACTTCATTTCCTCTGTCTGCCTTAGTTTCCCAGTACAAAAATTGACATCCCCTTCCCCTCCTTTCTTCTCTACTTTCTAATCCATACCACCTTAGGCATTTTCCTCCTATCATTTTATTCCCCAGCTACTCCTGATCACTTCGAGCAAGGTTTGGGGGAATTTGAGCCACTGTGTACTTTTTTAGGTGGAACCCTAGCTCTCAAATGGTATGATCTTCATTCCTCTCTTTAGAGAGAAGAAGGGCATAAGTTTAAAGCTTCTGTGCTTACTCAGTGTGATCTACATGTTTTAAGATTGGTGAGCCCTAATTTTCATGATCTGAGCACCTATGGCCACGGGTTCAAAATTCATAAATACATTAGCTATAATGCTGAACCCGTCTGCCAGTGGCAGCCCTGTGGCAACTAGAAAATTCGCAAGGATTGCAGAGGCCTCCACATTGGAGACCTCTGAGGAGCCTTCACCTATTGTTGAGCCAACAATCCCAAAAGAGAAGAAAACCACCCGAAAGAAGAGGGCCAGAGAACACCCACCTTTTAAGAGCCCTAAAAAATCAAAGAAGAAATAGAAAAAGGGTAAAATTGTGGTCCCTGAGGTTTAGGAGGAAGCGACTACTAACTACCTCAGGGTCCCTTCTGACTTTGTGCAAGCAATCCAGCTGGAGGCTGAAACCATCTTTGAAAAAGTCTATTTTGAGGAACTACCAGAGACCTATGCCTCCATTGAATTTCTGACCAAGGCATCCCTGCTGCCACTGTTGAGGCCCGTAATGCAGCTGATTTTCACAAGATTAGTCAAATTATTTTATCAGAATATGAGATCGAAAATTGGTGATGATGGGAACCAAGCACTGCTGGTATTAATTGATGATTTCGAGATGTTGTTCAACCAGGCAGACATTACAAAAATACTGGGGATACTAGCCAGGTATAGCCCTGAGTGTGGCTTGGGTCCTCCTTTGACTGCCACCATTACTGAGATAGCCAGAGAGTTAACTGGAGGGATCACTGCCTTAGGTGACTCAATTAGAAAGAGGGATCTGTACCCCAACCTCAGGTTCATGGATGCAATGTTGAGGAAAAATGTATATTGCTCTGGGCATGAGCAGGAGAGGAGGTACCCCATAGCTAATGCCCTCTTCTCATTTCACAGAAATCACTACTTGGATGCAGCCAAGTTAGTTTTTGAGGGGATTAAAGATTTGTGTGAGAAGGTTAAAATTATGAAGAAACCTCATGCCCTTCCTTACTACATATTGATTATTGCATTAAATACTCCTTTACAACCACCATAGTCACAGACACCCTACCCATTTCTACTCTCCTACCTATTTTTCCAGCCCACTCTATCCCACCTGTCAAGACCCAATACCAAAAGAAAAAGAAACCTACCAAAACCCCTACTGCACCCCATCCCACCTATATCTCCCAAACAATTCCAATCCCTAAAACCACATCCATTCCAGACCCCATACCCACACCCTATGAACCAGCAACCCATACCTTTGAAACTCCACTTTATTCCCCACCTTCTATCCCTATCACTGGTGAGCCTGTAGACCAATCCATTCCCTTATCCCATGACCGTGAGCTATTTTCAGGAGAAAAATTTTCCACTATGATGTCCACTATCCTAGGAGACATCAACTTAGAATATACCCCTCTGCCAGACTCACCTCACTCTTCACACTTCACCCCTCCACATCATCCATCACCCTAGGCCACTACCTTCCCACATAGACCCACTTCTCCCTTTCAACCTACCCAACCCACAACCACTACCATACCTGACCTCTTACCCCAAATCCTGCACCTCCTACTCTCCCTACAGTCCCATATGCTGCCCAATACCCAAACCCAAGCCTCCATTAAGACACATATTCAATCCCTAACCTCCACTCTCCAAAATCAGACCGACCTAGAGGCCTGCCTCCAAGCCATACAATTAACTTTGGCCACCTTACCCCAACCCTTTTCCTTAGCAACCACCATACCCCTTCCTACTTACACTGAAGCCTCCACACTAACTGACCCAGATATTCCCCCTGTTATAGCCACCTCAAATGCTGCAACAAATGTGGATGGCTTAATACCCACCTCTTCCAAGTCAATCCAAACAGAACCTGACCTGAAACCCCAACCTAAGCTTCCATCCATAATTTCACAGCCCACCCCTTTTTAATTCCTGGCTGGCCCTTCTTCAAGTGAAGAATAGCCTTTGATTCGTGCCTCTTCTTTTTCTATTCTCCCATACTCCACCCTCCTTCATGCAATGAAATCCAATCCTTACCTCAAAAAGGATATCATTCGAGGGATGGCTACTATCAGAACATCAATCAGGATACCCTATGAAGAAACAATCTATCGCATTAAATTGGATAACGAGAGGCAGCTCAAGAATATAGCAAGGTGATGGAAACAACTGTTGCATTTATATAAAGCCCAAGTGAGTATCGCTGTACAAGAGAAGCTCAGTGCCGAACAAGAAAAAATGATTGCTGCAATAGAAAAGCTGAGAGCTAATGGATTAGAGAGGAGGTTGACTGCCTCAAAGGAGATCAGGGAGCTCCTTATAGCTCGAGCTGAATTAGCTTAACAAAAGGCTGAAATCCTGGAAAAACAACTAGCTCTATCTACTGGGAGAGTACCTGCCACAACTGTTGGTCCTGCTCAAGAAGCTGCTGCTATGAAGAAAGATAAAGCAAAAGGGGTTCAAATTAAGAAGTAACCAGCAGATGATTAGATGAATAAATTGTGCACATATATTTAGTTAGGCAGTAGTGTGTGAATTTTATACTTTTCTTTTCCTTACTTTATACATACTTTGGATGTTATAATGAGAGTGCTCTTTGTTCTGTTTAGTTTCCAATCTGCCTTTCTTTATTTCTATGTGTTTGTTTGTGTTTGTTTGTTTTGTGTTGTGTGTTTTCTTTTTTTGCTGAGTCATTTTCTTTTTAATAGCTCAGTTTTAAACTTGCTGCCCAGCCACATAACTTTGAATTAGTGAGGACACTGCTCCTCATAAGTTTTGGGGTGTGGTAGGATCTGTCATTGAAGCAGTTAACCTAAATGCAGTAGAGTTAAGTGGGTAAGATAGAAATGGAGCCATGTTCACTTAGGAATCATAAAAAAAATAAGAAATTTAAAAATTTTGCAGAACTTTAAGCATTACAAGTATTTAAATTTTAGCATTTCCATGATGTGAAAACCAAGAAAACTCACTTGTATCAGTACTTAGTGAATCATTGAAGAAAGAAAAAGGTAAAGACATACCCAACAGTTCAAAGGAAGACCAAAACTAATGAGATTTGGGCCAATAATAAGTTTTTTTCCTTTCTTTAAGGAGTGTCTAAGGCCATTTTTCTAGCTCTAAGGACTGGCTGAGTCAGTACCCTCACTAGAAGTTAGGCACCTCCAAGTTGAAACAACTAACAACACTCATGATACCTAGGAAAGGATCAAGACCTTCTCTTGAACAGTTTGAGCTCAAACAGACAAACCCTAATCAACTACCCTTGTGCACACACCTTTGAGCCTTAATTTCCAATTTTCTTCAAAATACACCTGAGTACTTGTACCTTAACCTATGGACCTGATTCAAACCTACCATCACTTTAGAAAATCAGAAAATAAAGGAGAAGGAGCTAAAGATGGATAAGATAAGGTCAATATTGGGTGAATGGAGATGAGATAATTAAAGCTTAGCAGTGTAGCAGCTAAGGAGAGAGGTGGCAAGTCAGAAAAAAAAAATGCATCCAAAAGAAAAAAAATAATAATAATAATGAAGAGGAATAAGAGAGGAGTCAAGAGGAAAAGTTCATTGAAAAATCAAAAATAAGAGGAGAAGCTGGCCACTTCAAATCTGAAGAATTTTAAAGGAAATGAAAGGTGCTGAATTACAGGAGGGGAACTCATGAATCACCTCCTTCACCTACTGATTTATCAATTTTGAATTCATTCGCAACCTTCCATTCTTTATAACCTATCCTATAAGCCACATTACAACCCAGCCAAAAGACCCTGTGATCCAAAGTTGAATAAGTTGTCATGCAGAGACGAAGAGTTATCCAATCTATGGTAAGGATTAGCCAATGATGCCAGAACTTAGATGTTATGCCTATGCTCATGCTTACAAATTCATTTGGGGGCTGTAACTGCTCTTGAGCTTGAGAGAAAATGGAAACCCTCAAAGTTCCTTGTGAAAAGTATGCCCTGGTAAGCATTGGGTCTGATGTTGAATGTATTGGGCATGACCTATAACCTAAATTTTGAATTAATGATGATCTCGGTACTGACCCACATGTGATGGTTTCCCCTACTGTGAGCTAATTGCAAATGATGTGCATCTATGTAGAAGCTGTGATGATTAAATGTTTGTGCATATCATATGTTCAAATTTCTCATATTTATTGTTGAATAAAAGGTGAACTAATGCTCCCTTTCTTGACAGATATCTTGATAATTTTGCACTTATGTTAATTGTTTTATTGAGAAGTTTGTGGTCACTGAAAACCCTCAGGAGACTTCACTCCTCCACTGGGGATCACCTAGGGGTTTAAAAGGCTTGGTACATATGCTAAATATATTCGTGCTCCCTACGAAAGTGGTATTTAAATTCTTAGAATAGTTGTTTTAAATTTTCCTTTGTTCAGGGACTACCAAAGATTAGGTTTGGGGGAGTGTTATTCACTGAAGAGTATCACGTTTCACCTCTTAACCTAGCCTTTGATAGAGCTTGAAGTAGACTAATAATCATTTGCTAAGTGTGTTTTGTAGTTAGTAATAATCTATGCAGCTTAATACAAAATCCCTACTTTTTGGTCCAAAGAAGAGAGAGAATACATACAAGGATGACAGCTGAGCCAAAGCCTAAGGGAACACCTTGGTAGTGCTCAACATGGTGACTTATTTGCTGGTCATCATGGACCAAAGTCTAGCAGATGGATGAGGCTAGCTGAGAATGGAGAAGACTGCAACAGGAGCAAGTGCAATGCATCAGAGTATCAAAAGACAAATCTCGCAGAGTTGAAGAGCTTCCTCGCGAAGCTAAGGATGCAATGGAAGATGCCCTCATGCAGATGGGGCGCGCAGTTAAGAGGAGAACTGTAAAGACATCGCGAAGATCTCACGATTTAAAATCCTCAGAATTTACCATCTCGAAGTTCTCGTGGAGATCATGCCTTTAAATAGTCGTGCATAAAACTTAGCGAGTCTATATGTACACTGAACAAAATGTACCTCACGGAGTTCTTGCATGGCCAAAGAAGAGAGAGACGCCTAGAATTCTCCTGGCGCAGATCCCACACACTCTGAAGCCTTACTAGTTATTATGCGAGCGCAGGAACCTACCTGCGCGAGTACTCAGTGAGAGAGAGAGAGAGAGAACTTCTGAAGCTCTAATGCGTGAGAAATCCAAGTGCTCCAGATCATCCTCGCGATAGCTTTGCGAAACCAAAGGAACTGCGATTAACGAAAGTTTGTCACTTCCCACCGCCAAAGGCTACTCATGAAAGGCTTTAACTGTGAATGAATTAATGCATATGTCAGCCCCATGAAGCACGGTTTCCCCACTTCTCAATTTTAACAGAAGGACCTTTTGAGAATTTCCTAAGGCAAGGGCACACTTCTCGAGGCACACATCTCAAGGCACTCAAGGGTCGTAATAGTGCCATTTCTATTAGAAAAACTAGGGTTAATCCCTTCAGAACCAAGGCCGCATGGACAGAGTATATAAGCTACACTTAGAGTTTAGTTTTAACCATCAATCCTTCCTTCATCCTCTGTCGGCTGAGAGTTTTAGCAGGCTAGGTTTAGGGTTAGGATTTGATCATCTTTTTTTCTTATTTGTCTTCTCTCTTAGCCCAGCATGTGCTGGCTAATCCCCTTCTAAGTAGTTAGGCTTAGTTCTATTTCAGTTTTATAATAGGTTTTATATACATTGGGATTTTTGATGAGCAGTTATGTATAGACTGCAGTTTGGAGGCAGTTCATTGTAAGGTTTGCTTTTGTTAATGGATTATTATTTTAATGACTGATTGCATCTAACAATCTTATAATTCCCTAAGATGTCTATAGGATCCATATATTTGTGACTAGCTCATTCAGTTTCTAGTAGATCTATTGTTTACCATATGATTTCCCTTGGTTTGATAGCCCCATAGAAAGTAATGCTGGATCTATAGGGAGATCTGGAGAACTTGGAGGCCTGTGGACCATGGTGGTTGCAACTGTTTATATGTTCTTTCTCAGACCTTTGTGGTATGGACGGACCAATGGGATACCCTGTGACCATTTGAGTGGACAGAGTATAGCCCTAAGGTGGTGTCTAGCCACATGTTTGAGAAAGATTCTTCTCCCCCACACATGAGCTTCTAAAGCCTTCTGAGGAAGTTTTATACGGGAACTGGCTCCCCTCTATTTTACCTAGCTGATATCAGATGTTTGATATGATTTCCCTATAGTAGTTACAGCTTGAGGCTGAGTCATTGCAGGCCTTTTGTAGTAATGACCAGCTGAATTTAGATCCTTATTCAATCTGTTACATGGTCCTTTTTGTGGGCACCAGTGAGCCGTTGGCCTTGGCAAAGCACTTAGGATTTTATGGGTTGGAATACCTAGATCTGTATGCAGATTTGGAGAGCTCGTAGCACTGGCATTACATAGTGCTCTAATAGTATTCATGGCCTGATCTGGTCTAGTGGTTGGGGAAATGATCAGTCCACTCCTCTGGATTAGATTAGCAACTTCTGGCTTGATCAATGGGATTAGACAGACTCTATAGGATAGGTTGTGACCATATGAGTGGACAACCTATAGCCTTAAGAGCACCCCAAATGGCATGGGTTAAGTTGGATACTTCTACCTTGTTGAAGCTTTTGATAGCGACTCAACAAGGAGCACTACAGAGACAGACTAAATCTGAGTTACATTACTATTTTAACTTTGAACTTAACCTGCTTACTTCTCACCATTTTTTTACATCTTATTTTGGCACACACCATCACCATCTTCTTCTTAACCCTTTCTTTAGGATATGGCTACCTTTTATTTCTCTTTTGTTAGGATTAATTTAGTGTAGTCGTGACACCCAACTCTCTTTCTTTAGGATTGTCAGCTATGTAGCCAGATCTGAAGGCCTACTATTATAGCCCATTTTGGGTTCTAAATCAATTTTCCTGCGTGACAAACTCTTACTTATCAAAGCTTTCTACAATAAGCCCTGTATCTTGCAGGTCTAGGATTACTTTAGTTGTGCTGAATCCATTCTTTTATTTTTCTTTGTTTTTAAATTTGTTTCCACCACACAATAAACAGCACCTGAGGGAATCTGACAACAAGTGGCTGGCATTGCATTAATTCATTGGCACAGCTACAGAGACTTTGTGGAGTAGCCTTTGGCTGGTGGGAAGTGCTCACTCGCACAGCAAACTTTTAGTTAATCGCATAGTTTCTTTGCACTGCAAAGCTATCATGGAGATGATCTGGAGCACCTGGATTTCTCACGCAGTAGGGCTTCAGAAGCTCTCTCTCTCTCTCTCACTGAGTACTCGCACAGATATGTTCTGGTGCTCATGTAGTAACTAGTAAAACTTTAGAGTGCACAAGATCTGTGCGAGGAGAATTCTGGGTATCTCTATTATATGGCCATGCAAGAACTCCGCGAGGTACATTTTATTCAGTATACATTTAGACTCGCTAAGTTCTGCACGCGGCTTCTTTAAGGCTTGACCTCCACAAGAACTTCGCGATGGTAAATTCTGAGGATTTTAAACCGCAAGATCTTCACAATGTCTTTATAGCTCTCCTCTTGACTGTGCACCCCATCTGCCCGAGGGCATCTTCCACTGCATCCTTAGCTTCGTAAGGAAGCTCCTCAACTCTGCGAGATTTATCTTTTGATACTCAGATGCATTACACTTGCTGCTGTTGCAATCTTCTCCATTCTCAGCAAACCTCATCCATCTGCTAGACTTTCGTCAATGATGATCAGTAAGTAAGTCACCATGGTGAGCACTACGAAGGTGTTCCCTTAGGCTTTGGCTTAGCTGTCATCCTTGCATGTATTCTCTCTCTTCTTTGGACCAAAAAGCAAGAATTTTGTATTAAGATGTACAGATTATTGCTAACTATAAAACACACTTAACAAATGATTATTAGTCTGCTTCAAGGTCTGTAAGGCTAGGTTAAGAACTGAAAAGTGGTACTTTTCAGTGAATAACACACCCCCAAAACTAATCTATGCTAGTCCTGAGCAGTGAAAAATTTAAAATAACTATTCTAAGAATTTAAATGCCACTTTCGTAGGGAGCACAGATACATTTAGCATATGTACCAAGCCTTGTAAATCCCTAGGTGATCCCTAGTGGAGGAGTGAAATCTCCTGGCGGTTTTCAGTGAAGATACCCACAAACTTCTCAATAAAATAGTTAACAGAAGTGTAAAATTATTAAGTTACCTGTCAAGAAACAGAGCATTAGTTCACCTTTGATTCAACAAAAAATATGAGGAATTTGAACACATGATATGCACAGACATTTAATCATCACAGCTTTTACATAGATGCACATCATTTCCAATTAGCTCATAGCAGGGGAAAACATCACATGCAGGTCAGTACTGAGCTCATCATTAATTCAAAAATTAGGTTATAGGTCATGCCCAATACATTCACATCAGACCCAATGCTTACCAGGGCATACTTCTCATAAGGAACTTTGAGGGTTTCCATTTCTCTAAAGCTCAAGAGCAGTTACAGACCCCAAATGGGTCTGTAAACATGAGCATAGACATAGCAACTATGTTTTGGCATCATTAGCTAATCCTTACTATAGATTAGACAACTCTTTATCTCAGCATGACAGCTCATTCAACTTTGGATCACAGGGTCTCTTGACTAGGTTGTAATGTGGTTTATGGGATAGGTTATAAAGAATGAAAGGTTGAAAAGGGATTCAAAATTGAGGAATCAGTAGGTGAAGGAGGTAATTCATGACTTCACCTCCTATAATTCAGCACCTTTCATTTTCTTTAAAATTCTTCAGATTTGAAGTGTCCAGCTCCTCCTCTTATTTTTTATTTTTAATTGAACTTTTCCTCTTGACTGCTCTCTTATTCCTCTTCATTATTATTTTTCTTTCTTTTGGATGCATTTTTCTTTTTTTTTTTTTTTTTTTTTCTTGACTTGCCACCTCTCTCCTTAGCTGCTACACTGGTAAGCGTTAAGTATCTCTTCTCCATTCACCCAATGTTGACCTTATCTTATCCATCTTTAGCTCCTTCTCCTTTACTCTCTAATTTCTCAAAGTGAGGGTAGGTTTGAATCAGGTCCATAGGTTCAAGTACAAGTACTCAGGTGTATTTTGAAGAAAATTGGGAAATTAAGGCTCAAAGGGTGTGTGCACAAGGGCAATTGATTAGGGTTTGTCTGTTTCAGGTCAAACTGTCTAAGAGAGGGTCTTAATCCTTTCCTAGGTATCATGAGTGTTGTCAGTTGTTTCAACTCGGAGGTGCCTAACTTCTAGTGAGGGTATTGACTCAGCCAGTCCTTAGAGCTAGGAAAATTGCCTTAGTCACTCCTCAAAGAGAGGAAATTTTTTTTTAGTAGGCCCAAATCTCACTAGTTATGGTCTTCCATTGAACTCTTAGGCATGTCCTTACCTTTTTCTTTCTTTAATGATTCATTAAGTACTGATACAAGTGAGTTTTCTTGGTGTTCACATCATGGAAATGCTAACATTTAAAAACTTGTAATGCTTAAAGTTCTGCGAAGTTTTTAAATTTCTCAATTTTTTATGGTTCTTAAGTGAACATGGCTCCATTTCTATCTTACTCACTTGATTCTACTGCATTTAGGTTAATTGCTTCAATGACAGATCCTGCCACACCCCTAAACCTATGAGGAACAGTGTCCTCACTGATTCAAACTTAGATGTGGATGGGCAGCAGGTTTAAAACTGAGGTATGAAAAAGAAAATGACACAGCAGAAAAAGAAAACACACAACACAAAACAAACAAACACACAGAAATAAAGAAAGGCAGATTGAAAACTAAACAAAACAAAGAGCACTTTCATTATAACATCTAAAGTATGTATAAAGTAAGGGTAAGAAAAGTATAAAATTCACACACTACTGCCTAACTAAATACATGTGCACAATTTAATCATCTAATTATTTGCTGGTTCCTTCTTAATTTGGACCCCTTTTGCTTTATCTTTTTTCATAGCAGTAGTTTCTTGAGCAGCACCAGTAGTTGTGGCAGGTACTCTCCCAGTAGATAGAGCGAGTTGCCTTTCCAAGATTTCAGTCTTTTGTTCATCTAATTCAACTCGGGCTATAAGGAGCTCCCTGATCTCCTTTGAGGCAGTCAACCTCCGCTCTAATCCATCAGCTCTCAGCTTTTTTATTGCAGTAGCCATTTTTTCTTATTCAGCATTTTACTTCTCTTGTGCAGCGATACTCTCTTGGGCTTTATATAAACGCAACAGCTGTTTCCATCCCCTTGCTATGTTCTTGAGCTGCCTCTCGTTATCTAACTTAATGCGATGGATTCTTTCTTCATAGGGTATCCTGATTGATGTTCTGATAGTAACCATCCCTCAAATGACAACCTTTTTGAGGTAATGATTGGATTTCATTGCATGAAGGGAGGTGGAGTATGGGAGAATGGAAAAAAAAGAGGCATGAATTAAAGGTTGTTCCTCACTTGAAGAAGGGCCAGCCAGGAATGAAAAAGGGGTGGGCTGTAAAATTATGGATGGAAGCTCAGGTTGGGGTTCCATGTCAGGTTCTGTTTGGATTGACTTGGAAGAGGTGGGTATTAAGCCATCCACATCTGTTGCAGCATCGGAGGTGGCTATAACAGAGGGAATATCTGGGTCAGTTAGTGTGGAGGCTTCATGTAAGTAGGAAGGGGTATGGTGGTTGCTAAGGATAAGGGTTGGGGTAAGGCAACCAAAGTTGATTGTATGGCTTGGAGGTGGGTCTCTAGGTAGGCCTGGTTTTGGAGAGTGGAGGTTAGGGATTGAATATATGTCCCAATGGAGGCTTGGGTTTGGGTGTTGGCCAGCATATGGGACTATAGGGAGAGTAGGAGGTGCAGGATTTGGGGTAAGAGGTCAGGTATGGTAGTGGTTGTGGGTTGGGTAGGGGGAGCAAGTTAAAAGGGGGAAGTGGGTCTATGTGTGAAGGTAGTGGCCTGAGGTGAAGGATGATGTGGAGGGGTGAAGTGTGAAGGGTGAGGTGAGTCTAGAAGAGGGGTATACTCTAAGTTGATGTCTCCTAGGATAGTGGACATCATAGTGGAAAATTTCTCTCCTGAAAATGGCTTGTGGTCATGGGATAAGAGAATGGATTGGTCTACAGGCTCACCAGTGATAGGGATAAAAGGTGGGGAATAAAGTGGGGTTTCAAAGGTATGGGTTGCAGGTTCATAGGGTGTGGGTATGGGGTCTGGAATGCCTGTGGTTTCAGAGATTGGAATTTTTTGGGATATATAGGTGGGATGGGGTGCAGAAGGGGTTTTGGTAGGTTTATTTTTCTTCTTGTATGGGGTCTTGACAGGTGGGTTAGGGTGGGTTAGAAAAATAGGTAAGGGGGTAGAAATGGGTAGGGTGTCTGTGGCTTTGGTGGTTGGTGATATAGGGTCAGGTGAGAGTAATGGGCTTGTGATGGGCTGTGATGTCTGGGTTGAAGATGAAGGTGGTGTGGAACTGAGTGTAGGTGAAGGTGGTGTGGAACTGAGTGTAGGTAAAGGTGGTGTGGAACTGAGTGTAGGTAAAGGTGAGAGTAATGGGACTGAGTGTAGGGTGTCTGTGGCTTTGGTGGTTGGTGATATAGGGTCAGGTGAGAGTAATGGGCTTGTGATGGGCTGTGATGTCTGGGTTGAAGGTGAAGGTGGTGTGGAACTGAGTGTGGGTAAAGGTGGTGTAAAGGGGGTTGGAGCTGGCATGGAGGTAGAGGTAATGGCTGAGGAGGTGATGGCTGTGCTGGCTGGCACAAGTGAGGTGGAGGATGCAGTAGCATCAGCAGTAGCTGCTGCAGCAATTGCTTCAAGAATGGTGGGGATTGCTTCTCTCAGTAACTCCTATCTCTTCTTTTTCTTCTTCTCTATCATGGTGCCACTTATTTCCCACTATTTCTTTCCACTCTTTTTGGGGTTCAGGGCCACAGTCTCCTCCTCCCTTTTAAAGGGATATTTCCCCCACTTTAGTAATATAATAATCAATCTGTAGTAAGGAAGGGCATGAGGTTTCTTCATGATTTTCACCTTCTCACATAAATCTTTAATACCCTCAAAAACTAACTTGGTTGCATCCAAGTAGTAGTTTCTGTGAAATGAGAAAGGGCATCAGCTATGGGGTACCTCCTTTCCTGCTCATGCCCAGAGCAATACACATTTTTTTTCAACACTGCATCCATGAGCCTGAGGTTGAGGTGCAGATCCCTCTTCCTAATTGAGTCACCTGAGGTAGTGATCCCTCTAGTTAACTCCCTAGCTATCTCAGTAATGGTGGCAGTCAAAGGAGGACCCAAACCAGACTCAAGGCTATAGCTCGCTGGTATCCCCATTATTTTTGCAATGTCTGCCTGATTGAACAACATCTCGAAATCATCAATTAATACCAGTAGTGTTGGGTTCCCATCATCACCAATTTTCAACCTCATATTTTGATAAAATAATCTGACTAATCTTGAGAAAATCAGCTGCATTGAGGGCCTCAACAGTGGCAATAGGGATGCCTTGGTCAGATACTCAATGGAGGTAGAGGTCTTTGGTAGTTCCTCAAAATAGACTTTGTCAAATATGGTTTCAGCCACCAGCTAGATTGCTTGCACAAAGTCAGAAGGGACCCTAAGGTAGTCAGTAGTCGCTTTCTCCTCAACCTCAGGGACCACAACTTTGCCCTTTTTATGTTTATTCTTTCATTTTTCAGGGCTCTTAAAAGGTTGGTGCTCTCTGGCCCTCTTCTTTAGGGCGATTTTCTTCTCTTTTGGGATTGTTGGCTCAACAATAGGTGAGGGCATCTCAGAGGTCCCCAATGTGGAGGCCTCTACAATCCTTGGGAATTTTCTAGTGGCCACAGGGTTACCACTGGCAGACGATTCAGCATTGCAGCTAATGTATTTATGAATTTTGAACCCGTAGCCATAGGTACTCAGATCGTGAAAATTAGGGCTCACCAATCTTGGAATATGCATATCCCACTGAGTAAGCACAGAAGCTTGAAACTTATGCCCTTCTTCTCTCAAATAAATAAATCAATCACAGCATAAAGAGAGGAATGGAGATCATACCATTTGAGAGCTAGGGTTCCACCTAAAAATATACACAGTGGCTCAAATCCCCCAAACATTGCTCGAAGTGATTACGAGTAGCTGGGGAACAAAATGGTGAGAGGAAAAAGCTTGAGGTGGTGTGGATTATAAACTAGAGAAGAAAGGAGAGAAAGGGAATGTCAGTTTTTATGTTGGGAAACTAGGGCAGACAGAGGAAATAAAGAAAATGAGGGGCTTCACTGAGTTTATAGAGCAAATCCTACGGTTCATGGAGTTGGTAATAGGAGCTCGAAGAGTAAAATTCTCGCACAGTTGGCATTTAAATCCGCGAGACGTTCTGTCGGGTAGAAGAACAAACTGCCTCACATTAAAATTCGCGGAGCTAACTTAATTGCTTTGGTGCATGAGAGCTATTACCTTTCAGAATTATTACCTCGTGCAGAACACTACATATGGCACATTTTTATGCTCAGACTAGGCTCGTGGAGCAGAAAGTAACTCAGCAAGGCATTTTTACAACCATTTATCAAGTCTTTTAGAGCACGAGCAAGCTAAGGGATGGCTCGCACAGCAAATTTAAGTCCTCTAGATCTGCACGATAGCATTTCTTCACAACCTTTACTCTGTTAGCTCAGTGCAACACATTGGTTAGTGCATCCATGCAGTTGTGCATCCAACCACTGTGCATGAGCACCAACCCTCAGACAAGTACTTCATTTCAACCATGAAAAATATATGCCCATTTTCAAACATCAGATCATCAACATTGCAAACTCCTAAAAATAATTTCTCAGCTCAACTTCATGCAAATTATGATAAGGGTACCTCAACCATTCGTCAACAAACACACAGCAAATTTAGATGACAAATATGCAAATATATTCAATCACAAAAATGCAAACATAGACAAAGCAACATAAGCAATTCAACATCACTCTAAACACTCAACTGACAGATTTCTAAAGAACACAAAACAAAACAACATTTTTATACATATTATACACTTATTACCAACCTTTTGATCACTGGCCACTAGCTTCCTCCTGAGTAGAGGATGCATCACCAATCATATACCGACCTTTCGGATTTGTCAGGGGCTGACTAGGCAATTTTTCTTCCTCCCTCCTATTCAAAGCATTACAAATCTGGCCCAGCTGGTCTTCAATCTTCTTGATGCTCTATCCATCAGTATTGATAGTCTGCACCAAGTTTCCCAAGTTTTACATTGAAGCCAGCATCTGCTCTTCAAATGGAGAGGATCTGGGTTGTTGTGGGGGCAGGACCAACTGGTTGGACAATGGGGCAGGTAACAAAAAATTTTGCCTTCATGGGTAACCTTGATTAAACTAGTGTTGGGGTCTGTAAGGAGCTACCATTTGCTACTACTGTGGTTGAGGATATGAATCTTATCTCCACCTCATATTTGGGTGGTTCCTCCAAAAATACCCAGCAGACTGCTGCCCAAAAGTTTGAGCAACATTGGCATGTTCCATAATAAAATCTGGAAACTGGGTGACAGATGGACAATCATGAATAGAATGTGTAGGAGATTGGCATATCAGACATTCTTCCCCCACCTGTACAACCACCCGGGGCTGCATCACATTCATTAGTTTGTCAAATTTCAAGCTCAGGTTGTCCACCTTTCTCTCCAGATCACCTTGCACCTTCACTTCATATATTCCACCTCTAGGGGTGACCTCTTTTACCATCTTAGCTGGGGTCTGGCTATCATTGCATGATATAGACTCCTGCTGTATGAAATTTTCCCCTATTATGTTAAACAGCTCCTAAGCTTCCTCAGGTGTCTTGTGGAGGTAACTACCACCACAGGAAGCATCCACCATATCCCTACTCTTGGAATTAATTCCTTGATAAAATACTTAGACAAGCTGCCACATTGGAACTTGGTGGTGGGGGCATTATTTTAACATCTCCTGAAATCTTTTTCAAGCTTCATAAAAATCCTTAGTTGAGGACTGAGTGAATGACAAAATATTGGTCCTCATCTAGCTGGTTTTGTTCATGGGAAAGAATTTGGCTAGGAATTTCGTTTGAAGGTCACTCCATGACTGTATGTTGTTGGCTGGGAGCTTTGATAGTCATGTGTTGGCTTTGTCCTTTAGTGAGAAAGGAAAAAGCCTCAGTTTCGTGGCCTCAGGTCCCAAGCCAGCAATATTGAAGGTAGTGTAAAGTACTAAAACTTTATCTATATACTTGTAGGGATCTTCTTTACTAAGCCCATGAAACAAAGGCAAGATATTGATGGTGAAGGATTTAATCTCATAATTTCCTTCAATAAAGGGGAATTGAATGCAAAAGGTAGAGGTGTACTCCCCAAGTGCATTGTACTCCTTTAATGTTCTCTGCCTCTCAGCCATGATAACTGGTTCAGTTTCAATAGCAGGGGTCCAGTTGGATGTGTCTAAGTCTAAGGATCCTTTTAACCTCTAGATTTGGAGGTTCTAGCTCGGAGTTTAAAGACCTTCTACTATGCATATACTCACACCCACAGTAAGTACAAAAAATACTCATAAGCACACACATAATATTTCAAATAAAAATTAACAACTACATAGATTTACACTAAACAAATAACAATGAATTAAACATAAATAGAATGAGATTTAGGGAAAAGAAAGTGCAAACAGAGCTAGCTTCACTCCAATTGCAGCTCTAGCTTTTTCCTTCTTCTACTGTCCATTTCTGTAAAATTCTACAAAGAATCACTAGTACTTTTATTCTAGTTTAGTTACAGCTATAAAGAATTTGAAAATCTAAATTATAGTACAACTCAGGTCTACTAAAAAGATCAATATCCTCGACAGCGGTGCCAAATACTTGTTGTCGGATTCCCTCAGGTACAGATTATTGTGTGGTGAAAACAAATTTAAAAATAAAGTAAAATAAAAAAATAGATTCAGCACAAATAAAGTAATCCTAGACCTGCAAGATACAGGGCCTATTGTAGCAAGTTTTAATAAGAGTTTGTCCCACAGATAAATTGATCTAGAACCCAAAATGGGCTATAATGGTAGGCCTTCAAATCTGGCTATAGATCTAACATCCTAAAGAAAGGGAGTTGGGTGTCACGACTACACTAAATTAACCCTAACAAAAGAGAAATAAAATATAGCCCTATCCTAAAGAAAGGGTTAGGAAGAAGATGGTGATGGTGTGTGCCAAAATAAGATGTAAAAATAATGATGAGAAGTAAGTAGGTTAAGTTCAGAGTTAAAGCAGTAATGTAACTCAGATTTAGTCTGTCTCTGCAGTGCTCCATACTGAGATGTTATCAAAAGCCTCAACAAGGTAGAAATGTTAAACTTAACCCATGCCATTTGGGGTGCTCTTAAGGCTATAGGTTGTCCACTCAAATAGTCACAGCCTTCCTATAGAGTCTATCAAATCCCATTGATCAAGCCAGAAGTTGCTAATCTAATCCAGAGGAGTGGACTGATCATTTCCCCAACTACTGGACCAAATCAAGCCATAAATGCTATTGCAGCACTATGTAATGCCAGTGCTACAAGCTCCCTAGATCTGCGCATAGATTTAGCTGACATCTATAGGTATTCCAACCCATAAAATCCTAAGTGCTTTGCCAAGGCAAACGGCTCACTGGTGTCCACAAAAAAGACCATGTAACAGGTTGAATAAGGCTCTAGTTTTAGCTGGTCATTGCTATAAAAGGCCTGCAATGACTCAGCCTCAAGCTGTAACTACTACAGAGAAATCAGATCTAACATCTGATATCGGTTAGGTAGAACAGAGGGGATCCAGTTCCTGTACAAAACTTCCCCACAAGGCTCTAGAAGCTCATGTGCAGGGGAGAAGAATCCTTCTCAAACATGTGGCTAGACACCACCTTAGGGCTTTACTCTGTCCACTCAATGGTCACAGGGTATCCCATTGGTCTGTTCATACCACAGAGGTCTGAGAAAGAACATGTAAACTGTTGCAACCACCATGGTCCACAGGCCTCCGAGCTCCCCAGTTCTCACTACAGATCCAGCATTGCTTTCTATGGGGCTATCAAACTAAGGGAAATCAGATGGTAAATAATAGATCTACTAGAAACTGAATGGGCTCGTCCCAAATACATGGATCCTATAGAAATCTAAGGGAACCATAAGATCTTTAGATTCAATTAGTCATTAAAATAGTAATCTATTAATAAAAGCAAACCTTACAATGAACTGCCTCTAGGCTATAGACTGTACACAACTGCTCATCAAAAATCCTAATGTATATAAAACCTATTACAAAACTAAAATAGAACTATGCCTAACTACTTACAAGGGGATTAGCCAGCAAATGTTGGGCTAAGAGAGAAGAAAAATAAGAAAAGAGGTGATCAAACCCTAACTCTAACCCTAGCCTGCTAGAACTCTTAGTCGACAGAGGATGAAGGAAGGATTGATGATTAAAACTAAACTCTAAGTGTAGCTTATATACTCTGTCCATGCGGCCTTGGTTCTGAAGGGATTAACCCTAGTTTTTTTAGTAGATGTGGCATTGTTACGACCCTTGAGTGCATTGAGATGTGCATTTCGAGATGCGCACCTCAGGAAGTGTGCCCTAGCCTTGGGAAATTCCAAGAAGGTCCTTTTGGTAAAACTGAGAAGTGGAGAAAGTGTGCTTCGCAGGGCTAGCATATGCATTAATTCATTCGCACAGTTGTAGAGCCTTTGCGGAGTAGCCTTTGGCTAGTGGGAAGTGCTCACTTGCGCAGCAAACCTTTAGTTAATCACACAGTTCCTTTGCACTACAAAGTTTTCATGGAGATGATTTGGAGAGCCTGAATTTCTTGCATAGTAGAGCTTCAAAAGCTCTCTCTCTCTCTCGCTGAGTACTCGCATAGATATATTCCTATGCTCGCGTAGTAACTGGTAAGGCTTCAGAGTGCGCGAGATCTGCGCGAAGAGAATTCTTGGAGTCTCTATCTTCTTTGGTCATGCAAGAGGTACATTTTGTTTAGTATACATATAGACTCGCTAAGTTCTGCACACGGCTGCTTTAAGGCTTGACCTCCGTGAGAACTTCGTGATGGGATATTCTGAGGATTTTAAATCACGAGATCTTCATGATGTCTTTATAGCTCTCCTCTTGTCTACGCGCCCCATCTGCGTGAGGGCATCTTCCACTGCATCCTTAGCTTCGTGAGGAAGCTCCTCAACTTTGTGAGATCTGTCTTTTGATACTACGATGCATTGCACTTGCTGCTGTTGTAGTCTTCTCCATTCTCAGCTAACCTCATCCATCTACTAGACTTTGGTCAATGATGACCAGCAAGTAAGTCACCATGGTGAGCACTATGAAGGTGTTCCCTTAGGCTTTGGCTCAGCTGTCATCCTTGCATGTATTCTCTCTCTTCTTTGGACCAAAAAGCAGGGATTTTGTATTAAGCTAAGCCACAGAGCTATTGTTTCAGTCTGTACTCAGCCATATACTATTGTTTCAGTAAATGGTCGGGTGCCCATGTTAGGGTCTTAAAGCTTTAAGAGAAGGTATGTCCCTTCTGAAAGTCATAGGCAAGGTCAAAGGTTGATTGAACATGTTTGTATACTCCGAGAGGGAACGATTGGGTTGCCTACACATTAGTCCATAAAAATGGTCAAACTTTGATCAAGAGATCATCTAGTGGTCCAGATTAAAGTTAACTACATATAGAGTCTATGTATCGAGATTTTTCTATCCATGCATTTATCACCATTGAATATAGAGTCTATGATCAAGTCTGCGATTTCAAGCACATAATTTCCAGAAAAATTCTCAAACTGTGTGGAGTCCGAGTATGAAATTTTAACTTGGTATCGGGAACCCGTTAACTTATTTATTTTAATTTTTTGAGAATGTTTCAGAATTTATTTCCATTTATTTTACTGTCTGGTCTAAGAAAAAACTATTATGGGTTGCAAGGCCTACAAACTTAGGCATCGATGGGGTCCACCTAGTGATCCATCTCATATCACATATTTTTGGATTCCAGTCTGGGATGATTCCAGGTTAATCTCAGATCCATCGGGGTCTCATTTCGGGTTCGTTCTATTAGTTTAAATGGAATGCATTGTTTGCCGGTACTACCCTATTCACCGGGTATCAATCTATCGAGAAGTGTCGGGTTGGCTTGGCGAGCCATCCGATTGAGCCTAAATTGTTTAGCATGATTACATTTTTCAAACCACTTTCTTTTCAAAGGTCAGTTTTATGAAAAACCAGGTTTTTCAAGAATTTTTCCGATTAGTTTTCAAAAACTTAATCGATGCGTTCTATATCCTAATTTACCCAAATTTCGAGATCGGTGAGCAATTGATCATTGTTGCTTGTCTAAATTCATCAATTGGACTATCACCTAGATTAATAAATGAGATAAAATTTTCTGAGATATAACCATATGAATCTCAGTATATTCCAGCCACTATACATGCCAAAATTTAATCTAATTCTATACAAATAAAGCAAAATTTCAATGCTAGATCACACATAGACTATCTAGTAATCAAGCAATCTAGAACCATACATTTTGATTGTGATCAAACCAGTATATGATGAATAAAATGTTGAGATTTCATAGAGCTACTTCATCAAAATTTTATCTAACAACAAGCCATAATTTCGATGAGGATTCTATCCAAAGAAATGACATCATTCATACTATACTACACAATAGAGTTAATATGCGCCTATGATCACTAATGTTGGTGCGTGCTTTTTCTAGGTTCATTTCAGACCCCGAAATAATTGGCCCAATTCAGTCCAAGTGGACTTTGGGAAGGGACAATGGAGTAATGAATTAAAAAATATTAAATTGTTGAAATTAAAAAGGTAAATTCTAAGTGAAAAATACCTGGTTTTGATGCGATCGCCAGCTATAGATGTTTATCGACGCTGCAACACGTCATTGATCATATTTTACGGGGTGTGGGTTAATTCCTTTGTTGAACGTTAGCCAACCAACTCCAACAGTTGTTAGTCTGTCTAGCTTAACTTTCTAATTCTGCTTTAATTAACCTTATTTCCTTATCCTACTCTAAGTTTGACTGATTAAGGGTTTCCTAGTAGTATCCTAACTCTAACTGGCTGGGCTTCCTACTGTTACTATAATTCTAATTCTTCTAATCTCCTAATGTTAATCTGATTCTAATTAAATTCTTAATACTACTCAGACTCTAATTAAGTTAATCTCCTAATAGTACTCTAAATAATAAAAGGGGTTGTGGCCCGTTATGCTAAGGAGGGTCGGCTCCGTTCCCGGGTACCCTCCATAAGCTCCCTCAAGCGAATTGGTTGGCTAAGGGTTATTTTGAAAATATTATGCGTTGAAAACTAAACTTAAGTTTAAAAATTAAGGATTTAAGATTCGAAATTAAGAGTTTAAAGGTTAATAATTAAAATCAGGACTGAGAGCTATGAACTAGAAGTAAGAAAATCAGAAACTATAACTAGAAATTAAGAACTAGAACCTAAAAGTAAGAACTAAGATCTAGAACTTAGAAAATTAAGAACTAGAATTAAGAACTAGTCATAGGATTTAAGAACTAAAACTAGATATTAAGAACTAAAACTAAACTAGAAGCTAAAATTAAGAACTGAAAGCTAAGAACTAAGAAGGGATTACTTGAGGCCGTGCGATGCAGAGAGAGTCTTGAAATCCTAAGCTTGGAGGAGAGGAACTCGAGACTGGAAGGTGAAAATTGGGAAAAAATTGATGAATTCGTGTGTTGTATCTTTTGGGGCCAGTTAAGGGGGTCTTTTTATAGGTAGATGGCTAATTCGGCGTAAGTGGGGATGTGCGGAATTGACCGAATTTGCGCAAGTGGAGGTGCACTTAATTGAATTTCGCATAGTGGCGTATGCGCTTAATTAAGCTTGAGTCGGCCTGTGAACCAGGCTTCCTAGTTGTAATGTGCTTAGGAAAACCAATTCCGCACAAGTGAGGTTGCGCTTAATTAAATTCCGTGCAATGGAGTACGCGCTTGATTCAATTTGAGTCTGCTTCCTTTTTCTAGTATGCCTGGGAAACCAATTCTGTGCAGTGGCATGTGTGGAATCAAGAGTTCAAGCGGTCTAGGGAATTAAAGGTAGGGTTGGATTGGGAACCAATTTTGCGTGTCCAGTGACGTGTGGGATTGAATTCAGTGCAGTGGCGTATGCGCGGGATTCAGGTCCACAGGCGGTTTGGGGAGTAGAGTCCGGGTTGGATTGGGAACCCATTACACGTGTCTAGTGTCGCGTGGGATTGAATTCTATGCAGTGGCGTATGCACGGGATTCAGGTTCCTAGGCATTTTAGGGAGTAGAATCCCAGTCTAATCTGGACCGATTCCGCGTGTATAGGGATACGTGGAATCAAATCCACGCAAGTGTATATGCACAGGATCGAGGTCATTGGGCAGTGTATGAAAGGCAGCCCTAGTCCAAGGGGGACTAATTCCGTGCAACTGTGTCTATGTGGAATTGGATTACGCACAAGTGTATCTGCGTGAAATCTGAGTCTTAAGTGGTGTATGAAAGACAACGCTAGTCTAAGGGGGACTAATTTCATGCAACTGTGTCTGCATGGAATCATATTATGCGCAAGTGTATTTGCACAAAATTTGGGTCTTAAGCGGTCCACGGGAAGGTGAACCTAGTCCAAGTGGGACCACTTTCGTGCATGTGGCCACACATGGAATTGATTTTGCGCAAGTGTATTTGCACAAAATTCAAGATTTTCCCGGATCGAGTATGGGTCGCAGAGCTATTGTTTCAGCCTGGGTCTCAACCATATACTATTATTTCAATAATGGTCCACATGTTTAGGGTTTTAACGTCTTTGGAGAAGGTCAATCCTTTTCTAGAGATCATGGGCAAAGTCAAAAGTTGATCGAACAGGATTGCATACTCCGAGAGGGCAAAATTGGGGTGTCTACAAATGCCCCTCTTCAGCGCGTCCTTGCGGAGTAAGAATGCGTCGAAGTAGACACCCCTCTTCCGAGGTGTCTTCTCATTTCTTTGGGATATCACAAATGTGAACCGAGGAGCTAACATGAAATGATTGGCTTTCTTATCTATCATCGTACGCTAAGGAGGAGCATTTGGAGGCCCAATGGTAGCTGTCGAGAGGTATATCCTCATCTGTGGGTGCAAGTGCAATCCCGTCGCATATTGCGACCTGCTACAAGGGGTAGTCAAATAGGGGGAAATTGACATAATCGAGGTATCGGGTGGCATCCTACGAATGTCCAGAAACAAGGTCAAGTGATCGAATAATATGATATAATTTGATGTAATGGCGAAGGCTTTTGCATGTCATGTCAGACCTGGCGCGCGTCATTGCTCACACCAATGGCGCGTCAGGGGTCCCTTTCCAGTAGACATTTGTGGTTTCTCAGAGTCGAGTATATTTAGTGTTCGGTTTCTCAGGGGAAGGAACAGATTGAAGTGGTGAGAGGTGAATTTTGATAGATAGAGGATTTATTTATGATCGTTTTTCATTTTTTTTTTTTAAGTTTGAGGTTTTTAACTTAAGATCATTTCGATGGGATGTGGCTTCCAAGACGTCGCTGAGCAGATCCACCAGAACGAGATTTATGGATCCGACTATTTATGTGGTTGTTAAGACGACACTTGGTATGTTGGATACTTCGTCTAATCTTCTCGCGAATATTGATGATTGTCTCTTATAAGAGGACTACAGTGATTCACGAGTTAGGAGAGACAAGTTTTGAAAATATTTGACTTAATATTAGCTAACTATACTATGGCAATTCGAATTTCCTACCTTAAAACTCGTGCCATCAGATCACCATTTCTGACGATTTCCGAACTGAATACATAAGATGTCAGCTCACGCAGTAAAACTAAGTTGATCTCCACAAATGAACAGATAGAGTCATCATATATATATATATGGCAAGAAATTACAATTCTATATCTAAACAAGAAAAAATGATGATTATGTCCTTATGCAACACATAAGCCTGACAGAACTGAAACAAACCACTGGTGATGAACAATCATCACCCAAACAGTGGTTCAAAATTATAGTTTACTTTTCATGAATCCATAGTTCTAAATTAATACAAAGACTGGACATACCAAGCCTTACACAAAATTTGAAAAATATCCCCCAAGTCCCTTAAGGGAAGCAATCCTCAGCAGAAGATCAGATTCCTCTGGAATATAATCTGGATCTTCTCCACGGCCTAACTCCTCGATACCTAAATCCACGTCAGTACCTGTGACATATAGTCAAAAGGGGTGAGCTAACTATCGAACGTCAATAGGGGAATATCACTAGCATGCATATCATATTCAAAGCATAAGTCTTATGACTGAATTTAAACCACATTCTATAAAACTAAACTTTTAGATGATTGCATCATAATTAAACTGAATTCAAAGTGCACACACATGATTTATTTCTTAGTTCCCACATTCTTGCTTATTTTAGTTTCACATGCTTCTTATGTTTCAAAATGACCTAAAAACCTAACTTAAATAATCTCCCAAGCATATATAGCATTGGGAGCCACATAATTACCAATGGGAATCCCCGAACCACTGTAGTTCAATGAACAATTTACACGACTGCCAAGCCCCTGAGCTAAATTAACAGGATCACATGTGCCACATTGCCAAGCCCCTGAGCTACGTTAACGGGTCACTTGTGCTTCACATTACCGTTGGCCGGTCTACACGTACGGATATCCCGCCGTACCGGATACACATTAGGGATTCATTACACGTGAACCTTAAATCGTTGTGCAGATTCCAACTAATAGTTTATCACTATGAAATTGATTAGAATTATTAATTATAGCTAATTTTAGAGTTTCACGTACTTGCTTATCACATTCACGTACATGCTTATCATGCTTATCAAATTCACACATGCTTGCTTGTCATACTCATCCTGTTCACGCACATTGCTTATCATGTTCATATGCTTATCACAATCACAGACATTACTTATTACACTTTTCATATTCATGCACACTTATCATGTTCACACATGCACACGTGCTTATCACATCCATATTATCTATACAGTTCATATCGAAAATCATTTTATTGAATTTCCCCTACCTCTTACGAAGTACACACCAAATCACACAAGGACGGAGTGAAGACCTTGAGGCACAATCCGAATCATAACCTACATTCCAAGGTATTCAAAGGTCATTAACTAATGCTTAAAAGGTCTCACACACCAAAGATTCGAAGAGTTCTCAAACAAAAATACCAATTTGCCCAAACATGCTCAGTCATGCACTCGAGTCTAAAGGTCGCGCGAGAGAGTCATATGGCATCTCACAGTCGCGCGAGCTCACTCGAGTGACTGGGCTCTCTCATTTCTCTTATGTTCACAGCCTGAGACAGTCAGGCGCGAGAGTTCCCTTGTCGTGCGAGCGACTTCACATGTCCATACTCAGTCGCGCGAGCGACTGTTCAAAGTGCAATTCACGCCTATTCTGAAACTCCTCTTGCACGATCAAGTCTAAGTCGCATGAACGACTTTTGGAGTTTTAAGGTTTTCTCTCAAAATCAGACTTTCCTTTCTTTCCCCTTTTCACCTAACTTCTATGCAACATAAACACAACACACATAGGGCATTAATTGCTCCTATTCATGACCATTAATTCACCATTTAATGCACACAAGATCCCACCTCATTTGCTTCACGGATTTGTGGTCGAATAAATGCATCCATCAATGCCTCTTCTACACGAATCAACATGCTTGAGGTCCACCCCCTCACACTCGTATTGGAACGTACTCACGCTTGAATCCTCTCTAACAACATGACTCACGCGTCACGCTTCACAGTGATCCCCACATGGATCTCTCACACTCTTCATAATCCTTTACACACACTCCCTAGGTCACCTCTTGAATCGAATATAAATAGATGGGGGATTGGTTTGCACGGTAGATCACCCATGATCTCGATCTCAAGAACACTTTCCCCACAAGCTCTTCCTCCTCTCCTTCCTCTTTCTATCTTAGAATTTTCAAAGGCAAAGGATAAGAAATGGGTTTATCCTTTCTCTTATAACCTAGGTGGCTTCCTTGTGATGCACAAACACCAACACTTGGTGTTTTACACAAGATTGGTTCATTTGTGAACCCCATACACCAAAGTTAGGTGTTTGCTCATTCTTACTCATGCTAAGTGATGTTGCCCAAATCTGAAATGGTACAATGCACCGCATTGACACGCATACCAAGTCGATCAACACATTTTCCAAAATTGGGGTTGTGACATTCTTCCCAACTTATAAAATTTTCTTCCTCGAAAATTGACCCCTCACACACCATTTAATCTTTAGCACACACATCTAATTAATCATACATTTACTTCATTGAAACATCTACTCATGTGCCTGCATACCCACATTTCAGACAGAACACACACATTCACTTAGCCCATCATGCCAACGCAAAACCATTCATATTTCCTTGCATACCCACATCATTACACACATCCATCTTAACCATAAAAGCCATACACATCTCTTTATCCTTATAGACACCCAAATTTGGCCCAAGGCCTGATCGAGACATACTTCGAGAGAGGCACACCTCTGAGCTTCTGATAGCATCCCCCACACCCTTAAGACCCTTCCCAAACCCTTAGGAATTACCCCCAATCTTTAGAAACCTCTCCGAACCCTTAGTTAATCCTCCCGAGTAATGGTTAGAGTGAGATATTACTGGGCTGTCAGAGACCTCTACTAAGACTAAATCTTATACCATTGAATAGTAGAGGTTTTCAGCTTTCCAACAAGCCAAGAATCACCTCAATCTGAATTATACTTCAAAAGTTATGGCAATCCGAAAAGTGATTGAAAACTGCACCTAGTTGGGGCATGTATGGCATGTGTATTACACACGCCAAGCCATTTTTTCCCAAAAATGACTTGGTGTGTATATTACACATGCCAAGTACAGGTGGGCCACCTGCAAGCTCTGACTTCCAGGACACTGTAGCTATGCTTAGCGTGGATAATACATACACCAAGCTTAACTTTAGTAGCCTCTGGTTTTTGCTCGAATTTTACTTTTGGGGTTTGACTTATTGACCATCCCAATGTTTAGGATGGGTTTCATTAGGACTGTTGCACCTATGTTTTCCCTATTTACAACCCTCTAGTCATTTGAAACCTCACCCTATCATCTACCATTGATCCTATCCTCACACATATTTATAAGCTTAAAATCCTAGGAAACCTTAGATGTTAGGATTACCTAATTACTATAATTAGCCTTAAGTACCCCCCTAACCCTCTCTTTTTCTATAAATAGAGAGGCACCCCCCCTTGCAAATGGCTTGAAAATTTTTTCAAGAGAGAGAAAGAGATTACGCAATCCCCTCCTCCCCTTTGGCGCACCAAATACCCATACAAATTCTAGAATCCTAAACCACCTTAGAAACCCTATCTTTCATAAAAAACCCTTGAGTTTAGGAGAGAACTACCCCCTAGCCCTCTTCCTCTACCCCTTAGCTATCAAGCCTTAGAGGTTAGAACCCATTCTCCAACCACTCAAGCTATCAGAAGCTCGTCAAGTGCACCTACGCGAAGGTCCACAACTATGCTACAAGGGCCCGAGAGCCCCGGCTCTCCCCTCTACTCCTCTACCTTCTTAGCTTTTCTTTTATCCTCGAATTTGTGTCGTTACGCCAATAAAATCTCAGTAATTATGGAGGGGCACAAATTTGATCAACTTTCCTTCGACCAAGAGGAAGTGCTCTTTTCATTTTTATTTTTCTTTTATTTTGGCCACAAGTAGAGACCACATTTGAGTAGGTTGATCGGTGCCTAACACCTTCCCGATCGATAACCGAAGCCCCTACCCAAGAGCCTTTGGCGTAGACCGGTGAATTAGAGTCATATTTTTATACTTCAGTGCTCTTAATATTGATTTAGGTTTCCTGAGACACCAAAAGCTCTGGGTGGCGACCCTATATTTTTCCCAAGTGCGCATTGTCACCACGGGATTGTCAAAAATCCTTTGTTGCATAGATGGCGACTCTACTAGGGAGTAGCTAGTAGAGCTTCCCCTTGAAAGTTAGCATTTTCCTTTATTTTTACTAATACTTGGCTATTTTTCCGTTGGTTTTACTCACCCCTACGATTCTGTTTATTTTCACTCACCCCTACTTTTCCATCATTTACGTGCCTTAGCCGATTGGCGGGCCTACTTGTGCATCGTCTTTACTTTCCTTTACTTTTCCGTCATTTACATGCCTTAGCCGATTGGCGGGCTTACTTGTGCATTTACACGCCTTAGTCTTTTGGCGAACATACATGAGCTTTTACTTTCCGCAATCATATCCTAACAGTGGACTCTAGTCAGTAGAGGTGGCACGGGACCATCATCCCCAATTTTTGAACATTAAACAAACTCCCTTAAAATTGAAATTAACTTTGAACCAAGAGGGGGCTTAATTGAATTTTCATGTTGGGTAGATTTTACAAAAGGGTGGGAATTTAGGCAAAGATACAAACGTCATGATTCTTATTATGGTAGTAGCCCCTAGTGAAAGAACCACCCCATCCAGTATCTGAGATGGTACTTGCGCTGGAGGTATATCAGGTGGGTGACCGAGCCGATTACAAAGCTTAAAACCCAGGGGGAGTGCTTTTAGTTGCCCCGAATCAAACCTTGTATCCCTAGGATGGGAGAGGAGGGACCTGTTATAACAAGAAAGTCAGTCCCCGAAAGCATCGCTTCCAGAATACCATAAAAAAGGACCAATTTCAGGCTTGTTGTCCTGCTGTTTATATAGTTATATACTCTGTTTATACCTGGCTTGTGTAAAATACACGCCAAGCTTAATTTTCTCATATTTTCTCTGGCATGTATATTACACACGCCAAGCCAAAACTGAATAGAGTTTGCCTGGCATGTATAATACACACGCCAAGCCATATTCTCCAGAATTTGGCTGGCGCATATAATACACACGCCAAGCATGTCCTGGGTTAGGCAACCCGAGTCTGAGGCCAATCTTCACCTCTTCGAGTTCCCCGCTTAGTGGTTTAGCACCCCGAATAAATCCGACACTCTTCGACACCCAATACGTCGCCGCAGGTCAAAAGAGGGTAACTTCTTATTAACTCGCTTCGGGGGATCGGGTTGTTTGCGTTGATTCCCATGCCTTCAATCGATTTTCCTTTGATTCTTCTGAAGTGCATCGGGATCCCGTCGCAAGAGATATTTAGGGGTAAACACCACCCAAAAGAGGAATTAAAAGGCCCCGAAATTTTCCATCGTAAGGTATTCACTTGCCATTTTCAAAAAAAAAATAATAAATCAAAAAGAGTCTTCACCAAAAAACCAAAAAAGAAAAAAATATATTGTGGTGCCGGCATAATAGCATCACCTTACCCCCTGTTGGGGAATTCCAGTGTGCTGATTTATGGTGTAAACATCAAGAGAAAACATAGATGGGTTCAGCACAGCTGGGAGATCCTAGGCCTGCAAGATACAGGATCCTTTATAGCAAGTTTTAAAAGTAAGTAAGGGGAAGTCCATAGAGAGGTGGTTTGGAATTAGGTAAATCTCTAGATCTGTAAGAGATCTGGCACCCTAACTAATGTTGGTCTAGCTAAAAGACAGGGGAGATATTAGATTAGATTTTCACTTCATCTACACTACAATTAAAATGCAGATGGCCTTAGATCGAATCTGGAGCCTTAGATCTTGCAGATGGAGGGTTTAAAAACTCAGAAAATGGAGAAGAACAGTTTGGAGGTTGTTTTCACTGCAATCAGGTTGAGCTAAGCATATTACAGGGGTTCAAAAGCACACAAGTCCCTCAGTTGGCCACAAGTACAGCTGCAGGGTATAAATTCCACTCCAAATTACAGGATCCACCTGGTCTTAAGGCTATGATCTGTCCACTTTAATGGTCACAAACCATCCTATAGACTTTATCGAATCCATGGATTGCAGCAGATGAATGTGACTTTATCGAATCCATGGATTACAGCAGATGAATCCAATTGAGGCCTGAGCTTAGATTTACCTTAAGGTTATGATCTGTCCACTTTAATGGTCGCAGACCATCCTAAAGATCTCCTACAAAGCCAGATCCTCAATGAGAATAATTAAAACCACTATAGATGCTGCAATTTCTAGGTCACAAACGCAGGAAATTACAAGGATATTAGATCCAGTGAATTTAGATGATATCCAAGAGGTCTACTAGTTAAGTGGGTGAGCTGATCAAGCAACTCCTCTACACAAATCCGATCGATCACCAAAAGGAATCAAAAGAGCTTTAGATCTAATTAAAACATTGAAAACAACATTTACATTGCAATCAAACTCACTCTACAATGAAATGCTCTCAGCTCTGTAGTCTGTGCAGTAATTAACCCCAGCAACACTCTTAACCTTACCCAATCACAGATCTAACTTACTCCTTGCTGCTCCTAGGGAATTAGCCAACCATGGTTGGGCTAAAGGAACGAAAATAGAATCTCGCTGCAAGCTCTGATCTCCATGAAATTGTTCAAAATTTTGATCCCCCCCAATGGCAATTGGGGATCCCTATATATAGCTTTCTCCTCTATTTTTTCTCGCCAAAAATCCCTTCTAGAAGGTCATCAGAGTTTGTTAGAGTTCTGTTGAAGCACGTGGGTCGGTTAGGGCTTTCTAGGGCATCTTTTATAACCTCGCACCAGTCACCAAAGTGCCTCGGTTTGCATGCAATAGGTTACCAAGTCTCAGCATGTGCATAGCATAGTTTCTGAGGAGTTCAGCACACAATTTCGATAAGTTGGAGAAGCTTCCGACAGGTTAAAAGTAAGCTTGTAGTCCCTTTCGATAGGTTCCCTGGTCTCTTCGATAGGTACCGATAGGATGAGTTTTCTCTTTGAAGCTTCAGGGTCCTCAGCCCATTATCTAGAGTATTCGATAGGTTGGCTGAGTAGTTCAATAGGTCCAGAGATCCTTTTCGACAGGTTCAGCTCTGCATGTCATCATCCCGATAGGTTGGCTCTCATTCCTATCGAAAGGCTTAAGCATCCTTCGATAGGTTCAATTCCAGCATCTTCATTTCGATAGGTTCTGAAAGCCTTCGATAGGTTCTCTTTTTCTCCTCAGGCAAACTTTCGATAGGATGAGCTTTCTCTTTCATTCATCTGCTCGATAGGTTCAGGGATCCTGTCGAATCCCTCACTCTAGCACATGTCTTCCTCTTTCTGCCTTTAGATCCTATCGAACCCTTCTCCAACTGCATGAATTCTTCTCTTTTATCCTTCAGCTCCTATCGAAGTCTTCCAGATGCCCTTTTGATAGGTTGTTTTAAGACCTGTCTTCACTTCCTTTCCTTTGTTCTGCTGCAGCCACGCATTCCAAGGGCTCAGTGATGTGCTGCCCTCTGGTGTGCTATTGCCGGGTCTGCATAGTGCTGAGAGATGGCTTCTTTGTGGGCATTCTTAAGTGATTTTCTACATTATTACTAGTTTTCACTGCTATCTACAAAAAGCACTCAACAGAGGCTTATTAGTGTACTCACAGGTCTGTCAATGGTCAGGTTAAAGGGTGAAAAGTGGCATTTTTCTCCACTTAACACACCCCCAAACCTAAGCTTTGCTAGTCCCTGAGCAAAGGAGAATTAAAAGAAAATAAAAATGCCACTTTTGTAGGGAGCACAGATGCATTTAGCATATGCACCAACCCTTTTAAACCCCTAGGTGATCCCTAGTGGAGGAGTGAAGTCTCCTGAGGGTTTTCAGTGAAGGTACCAACAAACTTCTCCAATACAACTTAGTTAATAATAGTGCAACCTGTTAAAGCAGAGTTTAAGCAAATCAAATAAATTCACATCATGCCCATTCATTAAAGGAATTTCAATAGAAAAACATCCATTTGAAGATATGAAAGTTTGCTGAAATCTCTTCATCATCACTTAGTTTGTGTCAAGGCATTTCTCCTAAAATTTGATGCATAACTCACCATCAATTTGAGGATCCTACTCAGATACTTCCCCCATCGACTGGATTTCAGACCCAAGTCTCATCAGGGCTGTTCACTCATCAGTATAGAGAAGAGGGGTAAATCATATTACTCAGCTCAAGAGCAGTGATAGCCCTCAAATAGGACTGCAAGTAGGAGCATAGGCATTGCTTGAATTTCTGACTTTTCCAGCTCTTTACACCATAGATTAAGCAAATTCTCATCTCCACATGACGGCTCAATCCACTTTCAGATTAGTAAGGGCTTTTTATTTGGGTTGTAATGTGGCTTAGGGATGAGGCTTGTGAAAGAGCACAAGGAGTAAACAGGGTTCAAAATTGAGAAATCAGTAAAGGTAAGGAGGTGATCTAGACTCCTTTCATTCAGCACAATTCCATCTACTTCTTGAATTGTCAGAGCCAAAGTGGCCAGCTTCTTCTCTTCCTTCCAATCTTTCAATGGAATGACTTCTCTTTCTCTTTCTTTTGCTCTCTTTTTTTTTTTTTTTTAAAGCGTAATACCACAAATACCACCAACTGTATTTTTCTTTCTTTCAACCTGATTTAAGACCTTGCTCCTCTAACCTTTCTCCTCCTTCCTCTTCCTGATTTCTCAGATTGAGGGTGAACTTAAATAGGTCAAAAGGTTTTGGGTTTAGAATTTCTAGTTTTCATCAAAGAAAATTGGGGCTTTTAAGGCTCAAGTGGTGTGCATCAAGGGTAGTTCAAAGGTGGGAAAATTTTTTGCTCAAACTGTCCAAGGAATGGCCTTACTTCATGTCTTCCGTGTTACGAATGCTGTCAAGCTTGTTTCAATTTGGATTTGCCTAACTTCTAGTGGTCAAGATTAAGTCAAGTCAGCTCTCAAAGCAGAAGAAATTGCCAAGACACTCTTCAAAGAAATTTTCAGGCCCAATTCTCACTGGGTATGGCCTTCCATCCAAATTTCTGGGGAGTATCCTCACAGTCTCTTCTCATTTCTGGTTTACTACACATAAAAAATTTCTTCAAAAATTCTTGACATTTGCTTCATGAAAAATGTTAAAACTTTAGCTTGCTTCAATTGCAAATGGTTTTTAAGTTTCCTTAACAATAAATATGAGGTGAATTCATTCTCTTTTCAATTATTCCTTTTCAACTTGGTTGTACTACAATTAACTAGTTTATTGGCATCCATGCCACACCCCCAAACCTAAACTAAACAGTGTCCCCACTGTGAGCAGCATGAAATTAAGTGGAGGTACGGGGGGGAAAAAAGAGAGATATAGAAAATCTACATGAAGACAAAATGTATTTTAATGCCAAATATGTACATGAGAAAAGGTGAAGAAACTAAAACAACAAGATGCCATAGCTATTTGCAGGTGTCATCTGGCCAATCGTAGAGGTCAGCCAAGTTTTTCAGCTCATCCTTAGATAAGGGAGCTTTGCCTTTAGATTTAGCCCTCGATTGTGGTTTCTTTGGTGCCTCCTCAGACTGGGCAGCAAGTTTTTTTCCTTTGGGGTCGACAGCAATAGCAGAATCAGAATCAGAATCGGAATTGGAAGGAAAAAGGGTAGTGGGATCCAAACCAAGAGCTGCAGCAGTCTTCCTTCGTTCCGCCTTTGTCATTAAGATGTAAGGGGCAGCAGGTTGGGTACGGGGCGGGGTGGAAGAGGTTGTTTTAGACTGGGCAACTGGCCTCTTCCCTTTCTTGGCAGGGGCAGCAGAGGAGGCAAGTCGTTTGGAAGTGACTTTCTTCTTGGGGGGAGCCCTTTTGGGTTTTTGAGGGGCAGTTTGAGTGGGGGGGGTTCCTGGGCTGGAGGAGGGTGCACATCCACAGGGGGGGTTGGAGGAGGTTGAGTTGAAGGGGGAGGGCAGGGTTGCGAGGCAGGAGATGCTGGAGGAGGGGAAGTGGCAAGAGGGTGGGTTGGAATGGCTGAGAGGTAAGGGAAGCAACCTTTTTCTCCAGTATGTCAATCTATTTGGCAGCATAGAGCAGGTTGGCATCAGATAGTTCTTTGGTGGCCTTGAGGATCTCCTGAGCATTTGCTAACTTTTTCTTGAGAAGCTCATAATTCTTCTTCTCATATTGGGCAATGAGACTCTCAGCCGCTGCCACGTATTTTGCTGACTCATTACGAGTCAAGATTTCAGACCATCCTTGAGAGATATCACGGAGCTGAATTTGGTGTTCTAATTCAATGTTGGCAATCCTCTCCTCATAAGGGGCCTCAATGGAAGCCCGAAGTGCAGCCATACCTCTCAAGATATCCTTGTGGATGTAAGGGTTGTCCCGCATTGCATACAGTAGGGTGAGGTAAGGGGGTATGTACATGGATTGGTGAAGGACAATAGGTAAGGGCAAGGGTGTCGTGGATGAAGAGGAGGGGCTGAAAAGAAGCAGATCCTCCCATGGATCAGTTTGGGTGGAGGGATCCTAGAAAACAGGTGAGGGGCGGCGAAGGGAACAGGGGAGTCAGCTGTTGGGGAGGCTAATAAATCTGGGGATGAGGGTAAAGTGGCCTGTGGGGAGGAAAGTATATGGGGAGCGGGTACGGCTACTTCCTCAGGCTGAGCAGCTATGTGGTGTGGAGTGGGTATTGGTGAAACAGGGGGGATAGGTGAGGGGGTTGAGGAGCGGAAGAGGATGGGATAAGGGTGGATTGAATTGATTGGAGACATGAGCTCATGAGGGTTTGGGTGTCGGTGTTGATGGTTAATTGGGATTGAATGGATTGGAGGATGGAAAGGATTTGAGTGAGGGTGTCAGGCCTGGTGGGAGTAGAAGGGGCTGGTGCGTGGACATGTTGGAAGGGAGAGGATGGTGCATGGTGAAAATGAGGAGTGGGGTGTGGGGAGTCAGGAAGTGGAGTGTACTCATGAGCAACATCCTCCACAATTGAGGTCATGAGGGCTGTGAACCCAGAAGTGGTGAATAGATCCACACCTTATGAATGCAGAGGGGCTGGAGATGGGGGAGAAGTAGAAATGGGTCAGGTACTGGGTGGAGAAGGGATGGTAGGGGTGAGCTCGGATAATGTGGAGGGTTCCAGGATGTCAGGGTGGAGTACCTGGGAGGTGGGCGGAGGTAAAACAAGTTCAGAGGTGGATGGGGGAATGTCTGGTTGAAGAGGGACTGATACAAATGGAAAAAGCAAAGTGGGTGGAGGTGTGGGTAGCGGGACGGGTATGGTGGGTGGGGGGGTGGCTAAGGGTATCTCTGCAGGAGTCTCTGCTGCCATGGAAGTGGTTGTCTTCTCAGCCACCTCCCTTCCAACTAGTTGGCCTTTCTTAATCAATGTGAGGCTGGTTGACCATTCTCGCTTACCATACAATTTAAAGGTGAGCTTCTCCATTGGTTCAGATTGCTTAATCCTATATTTTCCTGTCCTGAGCAGACAGGTGATGAGTCTGTAAAAAGGTAAGCCACCTCCTTTAGTAAAAGCTTGCCTCTTCCGCACCTTGTCATTGATATCCACCATTGTCTAAAAAATCAACTTAGGTGCATTCACAAATTGCCCCTTTGAACAAAAGTATAGTGCATCCACTAAAGGGGTCCTTCTCTCTTGCAAATGGCCAGAGACAGACATTTTTTCTCAGAATGGTGTCAATGAGTCGGAGGGTAGGATGGAGGTCTCTTCTCCTCAAGGATTCACCAGAGCCCACGATTCCATTAGTAAGTTGTTTAGCCATTTCCCAAAATGTGGCCTCTGTGGGTGCTCCCTCAGCTCTGGTGGAGTCAAATTGATATGGGACTCCCAAAGCTATCCCAATATCTCTGCAATCGATAGTCAGCTGCCAATCATCAGTCGAGATTTCCAGTGTATCCTCAGCTCCAAGTACCACCTTCTTCGTCAGGTTTTGGTACCACAATTTCACTAATCTGGGATAGACATTTTCTTTCAAGGGTGAAAGCAGGGGTAGCAGACCTTCTTTTTTCAAGTATTCCAATGTCCCCTGGCACTCCCCAATGTTGGCAAAATATGTCAAATCAAAATCCGTTTCAAGGACAAGACTCAATTTTTGTACAAACTCATTGGGGGTAGTTAACCCCGCAGGCAGTGTTACTGGAGGGGCAGCTCTTGCTAAAGTTTCTTCTACTCTAGGTTCCTAAATCTCAACAGCTTTGGATTTCTTAGCTTTAGGGGTCTTTGTGGGTGAGATTTCAGTGAGCTTCCTCTTGACAAGTGGTTTGTCAGCTGGCTTCAATTTTTTGTAGGATTTGGGGGTGGAAGCAGTTGTTCTCCAGCGTATGTTCGCGAGTGTTTCCTCCGGCCCATCCATTTTACTCTTCAAAAAATAACCTTTCACCAACTTGAGGTGGAGTTTGAGGTTTAGAAATTAGAGGATCGACAAATTGATGGGGGGAAAGGCATCTGATCTCACAATACCTAGGGTTTAACTAAAATTGCACTGCCCCAGCTCCAATTTTTCCAAAATTAGGGGCAAAATGCTCCTATGTGCAAGCTGAATGTTCTGACAAAAGCGGAGACTGAACAGCTGTAGGTTCTATGAGGGATTAGTGAAGGAAGAGGGAGGCGATTGCGAGAGGCACAAGATCTAGGGTTTGCAGAAGGTGTGGAATGAGGCATAAATGACCTATCGACGGGTATATAAAAGGTGAAAAACGATTTCGATAGGATGAACTGGATGGTTTCGATAGGTTCGTGCGTCCTGTCGAAAACATAGCAGACAAGACTTTGACAGGGAATGATTCGATAGGATCTCGATAGGTGGAACCATCCTTTCGATCAGTTTAAACAGCAGCTGAATCTTCATTTCGATAGGTTCCTAATTGGTGTCTAGAACCTATCAAAATCTTTGTTTTTCCTATCGAAAAGTTAGTTTTACCTATCGAAAGGTGCAGCACCTATCGAAACCATCAAACATCCTGACGAGATTAACCTGTGACCTATCGAAAAGTGAACTCGACCTGTCAAAGACTTCTACAAATCAAATATAGCTGCATTTTTGGGTATTCGCAGTCTCAGTTCTCAGCAGGCTCTGTTGATGTGGTGCCCCATGATTAGATTCACTTATGGCAGCTCCCATTACCTCAGGACAGCTGAGAATGACAGTCTAGTATTCCGCATGGCAGTTTTTTGTTATTTTCTTTTAATCATTGCAAAGAAAAGGGATCAAATGACAACTAAGTAAAAACCTTCAAACAAAAATAGAGTATGGTACATATGGTAGATACTCACTGTAGTGGTTAATCTGGAGGGTCTAAAAGGTCCATGGTTTCCTTAGGCTCATCAAACGTGGCATTTTTCATGGATCTTTTCCTCAGCCAGTGTCCATATCCTGAGTGCAGTTTTCCATCTATGAACCAAGCATTTTCCTGCACCAACCAATGTGGATTATTATGTATCACCTTCTTTTGGGCATTAATGGAAAAACAAGCCTCATCAGGAGAGGGTTGAGAGCCAGTGTTATACACGTTCAGCTTAACCTTCATGTTTCCAAATGAAACTTTCATGATTCCATACCTGCATTGTCATTGGCAGTGGCCAAAAAGGGCTTGCCTAGAATCACAAGTATGGAAGAAGCATATTTGCTTGGTTCCATGTCTAATACCAAAAAGTCAACATGATAGAAGAATTTGTCAATTCTAACCAAAACATCCTCAATTATCCCCACAGGTTTCCTTTCAGATCTGTCAGCCAGCTGTAGGACCACATGGGTGGGCTTTAATTCTCCCAAGCCCAACTTCTCATATAGGGAATATGGAAGCAAATTTACGCTGGCTCCTAGATCTAATAAGGCTCTGTCAATGATGATATCCCCAATTATGCAAGGGATTGTGGGGGTGTCAGGGTCTTGGAATTTGGTTGGGGTTACAATCGACAAAATTTGCTTCACTTTCTCTGCTGAAAAAACTTTCTTAGATATGTGTATCCTAAATGGTCTTTTATGGGTGCATAGTTCTTTTAAAAACTTGGCATAGGCTGGGACTTGTTTAATGGCATCAAGTAAAGGCAGATTGATCTTTACTTGCTTGAAAGTCTCCATCATTTCCTCAATTTTACCTTGCCCTTTGTCAAAAGGGGAAGGTCTTTGCAATGCCATAGGAAATGGCAAATGTGGGGGTGCTCCCTCACTTGCAGCCTTAGCCAATGGGACTTCTTTCTTTTTAATTTTTTCCTTTTCTTGAGGATCCTCATTATCCTCTTTATTCACAACTGATTGTTCCTACAAGTCAACCATTGGTGGTCTTTGTTGTGTTTTAGGAGAAATCACTCCATTCTCTTCCTCCAAGCTTCTCACAGGCTCACGGCCCACTTGATTGTCCACTAGCCTACCACTTCTCAAAGTTGTAACAGATTTGGCTTCCTCAAAAGTGGAGGAAACTTCACCCACTACAAACTGCCTTCGTGGATTGTCCTATGGTTGGCCAGGCAACCTTCCTCCCTCTCTCCTAGTCAGAGCATCAGACAGCTGACCAAGTTGATCCTCTATCTTTTTTATGCTCTGGTTGTGAGAGTGCACAGTTTGGGTCAAGGTGTTCAAGCTCTGTAATGAAGATAGAACTTGTTCCTCAAAGGAAGGTGCTCACAATGAGGAGGTGCACTTTCGCATAGTGAGGAGCTACATGTGTTGGGCCATGGGTTGTCGACATACGAGGCCTTGGGGCATAACCTTCGATAGGGCTGAGTATTTCAGAGGGCATGGGCTGTAGTCACGGCCGGGTATCCACATCTCACCTCAAAGTTGGGGTGGTTCCTCCATTGATACCTAGCAGCAGATTACTGCCCATAAGACTGCGTTGCAGCCACATGCTCTATTATAAAATCAGGAAATTGGTCAGCAGATGGACATTCTTCCACAAGATGAGCAGGGGACTGGCATATGGCACATGCCTCCTCCACTCTAGCAGCCACAGGTGACTGCATTGCTCCCATCAGCCTATCAAATTTCATAGTTAAGCTGTCCACTTTCCTTTCCAACTCACTTGGCACACTCACTTCATATATCTTTCCCCTTGAGGTGTTCTCTTTCATCAATTTAGGAGGCTCTAGATCTCTTACTAAGGTTTCCCTTTGCATAGAGTTTTCACTGATGATGTCAAAGAGCTCCCATGCCTCCTCAGTAGTTTTATGGAGATAGGTGCCACCACAGGAGGCATCTATCATATCTCTGCTTTTAGAATCAATTCTCTGATAAAAGCTTTGAACCAATTGCCATTCAAGGATTTGATGGTGGGGACATTTCTTGAGGAGTTCCTTAAATCTCTCCCAGGATTGATGAAAGTCTTCAGTTGGATCTTGGGTAAAAGAGATGATACCCTTCCTCAACTGGCTGGTCTTTGACATAGGAAAGAATTTGGCTAAAAACTGACATTGGAGGTCACTCCAGGACTGAATACTGTTAGGTGGAAGCAATGACAACCAGCTCTTGGTTCTGTCCTTTAATGAAAAAGGAAAGAGCCTCATCCTAGTTGCCTCCTCCCCCAAACCTGTGATATTGAAGGTAGTGCATAGTCCTAAGAATTCGTCTATATGCTTATAAGGGTCCTCCTTGGTCAGGCCATGAAATGAGGGAAACATTTGAATGATGGAAGATTTGATTTCATAGTTTCCTTGAGCAGCAGGGAACTGAATGCAGAAGGGGGAATTGTAGATCCCTGGTGCATTAAATTCCTTGAGAGTTCGAGGCTGCTGCTGCTCACCCATTTCAACAGATTCAATTTCAATAGCTGTGGATGTAGTTGGTCTGGATCTAAGAAGTCTTTCAACCTCTTGATTTAGTGGAATAATCTGAGGTTGAAGAGTTCTCCTACCAAACATACAACACTCACAAACTGAATGCAGAATAAATCCTCACACAACAGAAAGAAGCAACCAAAATTTCTAACTATTCTAATAGAAATTATCAACAGATCTGAAAAATAACAAGGGAGTAGAGGGATGCAAACTACAAAGCTGTCTCCAGCACGATTCTCTTCTCACTGGTAGCCTTAGATTTGATGAACTGCACACCAAAAATACTAAAAAACAGCAAAACATACAAATGCAGTTAGTGAAATCAAACACACAGTTACAAATTTATAAAACAAAACTAGATCTACCAAATTCACAAACACCTCCCTGGCAGCGGCGCCAAAAACATGTTGGGGAATTCCAGTGTGCTGATTTATGGTGTAAACATCAAGAGAAAACAGAGATGGGTTTAGCACAGCTGGGAGATTCTAGGCCTGCAAGATACAGGATCCTTTGTAGCAAGTTTTAAAAGTAAGTAAGGGGAAGTCCACAGAGAGGTGGTTTGGAATTAGGTAAATCTCCAGATCTGTAAGAGATCTGGCACCCTAACTAATGTTGGTCTAGCTAAAAGCCAGGGGACAGATTAGATTGGATTTTCACTTCATCTAAACTACAATTAAAATGCAGATTGCCTTAGATCGAATCTGGAGCCTTAGATCTTGCAGATGGAGGGTTTAAAAACTCAGAAAATGGAGAAGAACAGTTTGGAGGTTGTTTTCACTGCAATCAGGTTGAGCTAAGCATATTACAGGGGTTCAAAAGCACACAAGTCCCTCAACTGGCCACAAGCACAGCTGCAGGGTATAAATTCCACTCCAAATTACAGGATCCACCTGGTCTTAAGGCTATGATCTGTCCACTTTAATGGTCACAAACCATCCTATAGACTTTATCGAATCCATGGATTGCAGCAGATGAATCCAATTGAGGCCTGAGCTTAGATTTACCTTAAGGTTATGATTTGTCCACTTTAATGGTCGCAGACCATCCTAGAGATCTCCTACAAAGCCAGATCCTCAATGAGAATAATTAAAACCACTATAGATGCTGCAATTTCTAGGTCACAGACGTAGGAAATTACAAGGATATCAGATCCAGTGAATTCAGATGATATCCAAGAGGTCTACTACTTAAGTGGGTGAGCTGATCAAGCAACTCCTCTACACAAATCCGATCGAGCACCAAAAGGAATCAAAAAAGCTTTAGATCTAATTAAAACATTGAAAATAACATTTACATTGCAATCAAACTCACTCTACAATGAAATGCTCTCAGCTCTGTAGTCTATGCAGTAATTAACCCCAGCAACACTCTAAACCTTACCCAATCACAGATCTAACTTACTCCTTGCTTCTCCTAGGGAATTAGCCAACCATGGTTGGGCTAAAGGAACGAAAATAGAATCTCGCTGCAAGCTCTGATCTCCATGAAATTGTTCAAACTTTTGATCCCCCCCAATGGCAATTGGGGATCCCTATATATAGCTTTCTCCTCTATTTTTTCCTACCAAAAATCCATTTCAGAAGGTCGTCAGAGTTTGTTAGAGTTCTGTTGAAGCACGTGGATAGGTTAGGGCTTTCTAGGGCATCTTTTATAACCTTGCACCAGTCACCAAAGTGTCTCGGTTTGCGTGCAACAGGTTACCAAGTCTCAGCATGTGCATAGCATAGTTTCTGAGGAGTTCAACACACAATTTTGATAGGTTGGAGAAGCTTCCGACAGGTTAAAAGTAAGCTTGTAGTCCCTTTCGATAGGTTCCCTGGTCTCTTCGATAGGATGAGTTTTCTCTTCGATAGGTTCCCTGGTCTCTTTCGATAGGTTCCCAGGTTAAAAGTAACCTCGCACCAGTCACCAAAGTACCGATAGGATGAGTTTTCTCTTTGAAGCTTCAGGGTCCTCAGCCAAATCTGGAGTATTGGATAGGTTGGCTGAGTAGTTTGATAGGTCTAGAGATCTTTTTCGACAGGTTCAGCTCTGCATGCCGTCATCCTGATAGGATGGCTCTCATTCCTATCGAAAGGCTTAAGCATCCTTCGATAGGTTCAATT
The DNA here is from genome assembly GCA_021018995.1 of Chloranthus sessilifolius. NCBI lineage: Eukaryota > Viridiplantae > Streptophyta > Magnoliopsida > Chloranthales > Chloranthaceae > Chloranthus > Chloranthus sessilifolius. The sequence goes on from CM037594.1 coordinate 52,410,750, forward strand.
CCAGCATCTTCATTTCGATAGGTTTAGGAAGCCTTCGATAGGTTCTCTTTTTCTCCTCAGGCAAGCTTTCGATAGGATGAGCTTTCTTTTTCATTCATCTGCTTGATAGGTTCAGGGATCCTGTCGATTCCCTCACTTCAGCACATGTCTTCCTCTTTCTGCCTTCAGATCCTATCGAACCCTTCTCCAACTACATGAATTCTTCTCTTTTATCCTTCAGCTCCTATCGAAGTCTTCCAGATGCCCTTTCGATAGGTTGTTTTAAGACCTGTCTTCACTTCCTTTCCTTTGTTCTACTGCAGCCACGCATTCCAAGGGCTCAGTGATGTGCTGCCCTCTGGTGTGTTGTGGCTGGGTCTACATAGTGCTGAGAGATGGCTTCTTTATGGGCATTCTTAAGTGGTTTTCTGTATTATTAGCAGCTTTCACTGCTATCTATAAAAAGCACTCAACAGAGGCTTATTAGTGTGCTCACAGGTCTGTCAATGGTCAGGTTAAAGGGTGAAAAGTGGCATTTTTCACCACTTAACACCCCCCGTCGTCCCGCAAAGGGAGAAGGAGGAAACATTACGGGCCCCATCTGAGGCACCCATACCCAACCCGCCACCAAGCCATGTCATGGGTAGTGGATTCAGCATACGCCAATCTTGATTCATCCCCACCACACTCCCCAACCCATTCCCATTCGGAAGATATCTTTACCTCCATCCCACTCACCCAACCACCATTCACCGTCATCGGAACCTTCCGTGCACCCATCTTCCCATCCGCACCCGTCCAAAATTTATCCCTCTCCCCGCCCACATCCACTCAAGATTCATCCACATCCACCCCACATATGCCCTATTTTCTACCTCATTTCCCCTCAAATCCAAACAACCCTAATCTTCCCTCCTCCACCATCACCCAAAATCCACCCTATGTCTCATCATATTCTTTCCCAACCTCAACCCCAAATTCACCTCATCTTCCTGCTACATCCAACATACTTCCATCATCCCCATCTAATCCAAACATACCACATTCTTTCACATACACCCGAGCCATGAACAATCCTCCTATAACCACTCCCCATCCTTCCCCCAATCCTAATCCATCATACATTCGCCCATCAACCCGGGTCATGCCCAATTTTTCCCATAAACCCACCCCATCCATGCCACATGCTCTCACTCCATCGGATGTGCCCTTTGCATCCATCCCACCACCCAATCCGATGTCCATGATGGATGAGATATGGAAGGCCTACACTATATGGAAGGCCTCACAAGATAGCCTCCCTCATCCACCCCTCATAAACCCATCCCATACATTATCAAGTCTCCATGCCTCCTTCCCCCATGACCCCCATCAACCCCCCATCATCCATACCCTTCAAGCCCCCATATGCCGGGAGACCCGTGGAATGGGCACCATGGCCTAATGGGCCAGACCCATCAAGGCCCAATGGGCCAAACCCACCATGGCCCAACGGGGCCAAACCCATCAAAACCCCATGATCCTAACCCGTCCGGATCCTATGGTCCAAACCCATCCAAATTCCTCACCCTATAACCAAGCCCAGCAAGGCCAAAACTTTGGATCGTCATACCCATACCCTCCACAAATCCCTCAATATCTCACTCACCCACAACCCTCATACTCAGCCTCAGGCGAGAACCTGACACCTACCTTTCATCAACCCCAATTTACCCATCCTCATGCACCTCAAGGCCATCCCCAAGTATCCCTCCAAACCCAATGGCCGCATCAGGTCTTAACCAAAAATCCGACTTCCACTCATCCTACCACTCCACAGAACTTACCTCACATACAATGGTCCCACCCAACACCCATTCAGTCCGCTCCGCACCAACAAGAAAATCTCACCCTCACTCCACCATATGTAGACCCAGAATATGAGGAAGATGATATCAGGAACAGTGGAGCTGGGGCACTCACCAGCATCAATCCTCCACCTGTAATCATTAACTCCCTAACAGCACAAAGTGAATGGAGACAGATCGTTGAAAATGCCGCCTCACCATCTAAAGAATCGGAACAGCATAAGGAACAACTGGACAAGATCCAAAAATAGTTGATGAAAATGGGTGGAGCTGAGATCCACGCAACGGACTTTTTCGATTTATGTTTGTTCTCTAAGGTCCCCTTACCACTAAAATTCAAAGTGCCAATTTTTGATAAATGTAGTGGCACGGGCAACCCCATTGCACATCTCAAGTCCTACTGCAGGGACATGTGCTAGTACGGGGGAGATGAGCATTTGCTCATAAAGGTCTTCCAAAATAGCCTTATGGGTTTGGCTTTAAGGTGGTTCACATCTCTTAAACCTTCCATGATCAAAATATGAAAAGACCTGACCCATCTGTTCCAAGAACAATATGTCTACAACATAGACATTGAGCCCAGAAAATATGATCTAGCCCGATTAAAGTAGAAGCCCGACGAAGCATTTAGTGATTATCTTGGGAGATGGAGGGCACTGACATCTCAGGTCAGGAACAAAATACTCGACAATGAGCAGATCGAAATGATATCAAAGAACACCCTGTCAGTCATCTCGAACTTTTTGGTGTACCAACAGCAATCCAGTTTTGCTGATTTGGTTAGGAACGCCAATTGTTGTGAGGATGCGATAAGAGAAGGGTGTTTGAATAAGACTACAAACAGCAAGGTCGGGAGGTTCGTCGATCAGAGAAACGAAACAAGAGTCGGGGCAGATGTGCAAACAGTCGGCAACATGCGACCCAATACTAGTACAATTCCATTCCAATTTCGGGCAGCCCAGCCAACCCCACCCAAAAGTGAGCTGATGCAGAGAATCAAAAATGGTCAAGGAGCACAGATGACCCTGGAATAAAGAAATCCCATTTTGATCGAGTCTTCACACCCTTGGGGTAGTCACTGAATATTCTATTGCGATTATTAATTGAAAGGGGTCTGGTCACGGCACTCCAGCCACGACCACCGTCAAATCCGATCCTGAGAAATTATGACCCTAACATCCATTGTAACTTTCATCAGGGACCGGGCCACCCAACTAATCATTGTTTCCCTTTGAAACATGCAATACAAGACTTGATAGAGGTCATTAAAGTCATCCCTTCTACACTTTCCCAAGCCAACCAACATGCCAACATTCACCAGGTATCGCTACCCCCACACCCATTGGGAGGGGCGGGCCCAAGAGCGAGTATCAACATACTGGAAGAAGATAATGAGGAGCTTGATCCGTCAGATTACATCCGCACCCAGGAAGTGTTTGTAGCACCATGACAAAGAGATCGAGAGGATAGAAACATTGCGGTGATTAAACTCCTGAATTTAGCCGATTATTTTCCTAACCCTGCACCGCCAACAGAACCTTTACATCTTAGGGTATATTTCCCATCGCCAGCTCTTGCCAACTATGTCCAAATCAATTCCTACCAACCATACACCACCACCCCCACCAACTACCCACTAACCAATTGTGTCCCCCATCCCCCTCCATCACCCATTAGTTATCAATGGCCCACCCCCGTCAAATCACCCCTAATGTAGTCATCCACAATCCTCGCCAACCCCATTTGGCCCACCTTCTCCACCCTTCTAGAAGTTAACCACATGATCCCCGCTCATCCCAATCCGTTGGCACAAGCATCACCGGTGCCCCCTTTCGCCCCGTTCTACATCCCGGGACTGACTTACGATCCCCATCAAATCCCACTCAGTTATAATCAAACAGATATCAATGTCGACAGTAGCAAGGAGGGGGTAGTAGATTTCATCACTAGGTCAAGAAAGATCTCCAAGTAACCAGACGCGCCAATACCAGTGTCAACCCAACCAGAGGGAAAGAAGGATACTACTGCGTTAAACCTAATTGAGAAAATGAGTCAAGGGCACATACTTGAAACCTAGCTCAGGAGAATGTCGACCCATATCACAGTCTAGGATCTATTAATGGCATCCCCACTTCATTTCCAAGCTTTGATGGGGGCATTAAAAAATACACATGTATCTCTTCAAGTGAGCCCAGATGAGGTCGGACAAATAATCGAGCAGGTGATGGCTCCCAATGCCATCTCTTTTTCGGATGTTGATTTACTGGAGGAGGGAAATAATCATTTTAAATCCCTCAATATAACTTAGAGGCTAGAAATATGATAATCTTATTAGTGTTGATCCACAATGGGTCTATTTTAAATGTGTGCCCTCTGAGAAGCGCTACCAAAATAGGGGTAGATCCCTGTATGTTGAGACCGACAAAAACTAGCGCTAGGGGTTTTAATAACACAAGAAGAGAGATAATGGGGGAAGTTGACCTTGAGCTCATAATTGGGCCAATGACCTTTTCCATACCATTCTAAATAATGAGCATCAAGTCCTCCTTCAACCTGTTATCAAGGCGCCTTTGGTTACATGAGGTTGGGGCAATTCCGTCAACATTGCATCAAAAGCTTAAATTTATGTCTGGGCAGAAGATCATCACCATCATAGGTGAAGGGCATGACGAAAGAGAAAAAGCCACCCACTACATTAAGAACCCCAAAGTACTAGATGTGTCACACAGGACCGAAGATACAGACCTCCACAGCTTTGAATATAAGGTATCAGCGATAGTCTTGGAACCCCCAGAAATCATCACCATGAAAACCAGAGGCGGAATGATGGCAGCTGTAGCCATGCTCCAGAAATGAGGCTATCAGAAAGGAAAGGGATTAGGACCCCAATTACAAGGAACGAGAGAGCCAGTCAAGGCCAAGGGCGAGCAGTAGATCAGATTTTGGTTAGGCTATAAGCCCACAGAAAAAGGAGTATGAGAGGCTAGGGTAAAGGCCTGAACTATTGCTACAGCAAGAGCCAGGGGAATAAACCTCGAAGAGGAAACCCGTCCTAGACCTCACATCCGGAACACCTTTGTGAGCACTGGGATTGTGAAGATCGATCAGAATGGGGCAACACAGTTAACCCCACACAAATCGGTAGCCCTGTCCACCCCACCAATCCCCAAATTATCCCTCCCAACCTGGAAATAGACCTGGCCGCTCTGTCCCTTTTCGAGGAAAAGTTTTCCATACCTGCACAATCTCCCCCTGTGGTAAACCACCACAGGACCTTGCTGACGTTTGAAGACAGAATCTCAGATGAAACCATGATCAACATGATGGAGTCTGACTCCGAGGAATCATATTAGCCAACCTCCTCCATCCAAGCAGGTAAAGAGGCAGTACCACAGGTAGAAATTGGGCATCTGTGCCCCAAACTCTGGAAGTGATGAGTGGCCTAAAATTTGGCACCCGCTCCCTAAAAAAGAATAACCTATAAAAAGTAAGGTTAGGCCTTGGCAAGCAACCCCATGTATGTACAGAGACCCGCCCTGCCAAGGGCCGATCTCCGAAGAAAAAGAAAAAACTAAAAAAATAGAAAAAGAAAAAGTTAAAAACATGAAAAAAACCTAAAATAATCTAAAAATATTATCTTTTCAAATTCTCGAGAAAATCAAAGAAAAGGATACCTTAATTGAAAAACCCGTCCCACGTGAAATCGGCCCCTTTCCTATATAAGTACAAGAAGAGGTAAAAGTCACGAGTCTGGATGAAGAAATCCTTGCTGAGGAGATTTTCAATGAACTCCTTGAATGGTTTGCTGACTTTGAGCATGGACCCACCACGATCATTGAAGAAACAGAGGATGTCAACCTAGGTACAAAGGAGGTTCCTAGAATCACCACGATCAAAACGTCACTATCTCCCAAGGAAAGAGAAAGCATGATTGATTTCCTTCGGTCATACCAAGGCATCTTCACATGGTTGCATGAGGATATGCCTAGTTTGGATACCGATTTGGTCGAGCATGAGCTACCACTAAATCCAGATGTTAAGCCGGTCAAGCAGAAGTTGAGATGCCTCAGGCCGAAATGGATGCTGAAAGTGAAGGAGGTCATCAACCAGTACGATGCGAGGTTTCTCATGGTCTCCAAGTACCCGCAGTGGCTAGCCAATATTGTCCCTATACAAAAGAAAGATGAAAAGGTTCGCATGTGCATCGACTTCAGAAACCAAAACAAAGCAAGCCTAAAAGACGACTTCCCGTTGCCACACATCGACATCTTGGTCGATAACACTGCTAGGCATGGGATGCTCTCATTTATGGATGAATTTTTTTAATACAATCAGATCAAGGTGGCAGAAGCAGACCGAGAGAAGATAGCGTTCATCACTCCATGGGAAACTTTCTGCTACCGAGTCATGCCATTCGGGTTGAAAAATGCCAGTGTAACGGAGCAGAGAGCTATGACGACACTATTCCACGACATGATGTATCAATAAATTGAGGTGTACGTCGACAACATGATCGCCAAGTCACCAGAATGAAGTGAGCATTTGGTAAATCTCCTAAAGTTATTTGAGAGGCTGAGAAAATACAGGTTGCGCTTAAACCCTCAGAAGTGTGCATTTGGTGCCATGTCAGGAAAACTAATAGGCTTCATTGGCAGCAGGAGAGGCATCGAGGTTGACCCCATCAAGGTAAAGGCCATCGTCAAAATGACACCATCATCTATTAAAAAAGAAGTCAGAGGCTTCTTGGGTAGAATATAGTACATCAGTCGATTCATTGCACAGCTAACTCCTATTTGCCCGTTGATCTTCATGTTACTAAGGAAAGATTTGCCAGTAAAATGGAATGACGACTGTCAGGCAGCATTTGATAAAATTAAAGGTTACCTCCTCAACCCACTAGTTTTGGTGCTGCCCGAACCCTGAAGACCACTCTTAATGTATCTCTCCACGATGGAAGTATAGATGGGATGTGTCCTAGGGTAGCATGATGAAATAGGAAGAAGAGAGTAGGCCATATACTACCTCAGCAAGAAATTTATTGATTACGAGATGCGCTATTCTCATCTGGAGAAAGCATGCCTGGCTTTCGTATGGGCTACCTAGAGGCTCCGCCACTACTTGCTATCTCAAGATGTTCTACTCCTGGCATGAATGGATCCGTTAAAGTACTTATTCAAAAATTCGGCTCTCACTGGCCGAACTGCATGCTGGCAATTTCTCCTATATGAATTTGACATCACATGTCACACAAAAGTCGATCAAGGGGTAGGCACTCGCCGATCATCTTATCGAGAACCCTTTATCGGATTATGAGCCTTTGAGAACCGAATTCCCAGATGAGGACATCTTGTTCATGACAGAGGATGATACGGCAGAGACAGAGGAACCCTAGGTAATGCTCTTTGACGGGGCAGCAAATGCCAAAGGTCAAGGAGTCGGCGCTATTCTAATTTTGTCAAAAGGATCTCACGTACCAATCTCCATCAAGCTCAACTTTTCATGCACAAACAACTTGGCTGAATATGAGGCATGCGTAGCATGCCTACAAGCAGCACTTGACCTGAAAGTAACTCATCTCAGGGTGTTTGGTGACTCACAATTTATCATATGTCAGATAAATGGGGATTGGAAGACGAATGATGAAAAGTTGATCCCATATCATGAGCACCTCAAGGCCCTGATAGCATATGTTAATAATATTACTTTCTCCTCCATCCCGCGAGTGAGAAATCGCTTTGCTGATGCACTGGCAACGTTGGCATCGATGGTCAAAAATTCATATGGTGTCGAGATGAAGCCAATCATGATTGAAAAGAGGAATGAGTCGGCCTTCTGCCTCCAAATTGAGGGACCCACAAAGTTAGATGATGAGCTTCCATGGTTCTCAGATATTAAGAATTTCCTTGAAGCTTGAACTTTCCCTGAGGGTACATCCAAGACGGACAAGCGGACCATCCAACATTTAGCAGCCAATTACGTCATCTGCGGTGAGTGCCTCTACAAGTGGTCTTATAATAATATCCTGCTCCGATGTCTAACTAAGGGCGAGGCAGCCAACATTATGAAAGAGAAACATGAGGGAGTATGTGGGGCCCACATCAATGGACACATGCTCACCAAAAAGATCCTACAACAAGGATATTTTTGGACTATCATGGAATCTGATTATTGTAAGCACGTTCAGAAGTGCTACAAATGCCAAGAACACTCCAGTTTCATACATGCTTCAGCCATAGATATACACAGCATGACCACTCCTTGGCCATTCACCACTTGGGGCATCGACATCGTCGGAAAGGTCAGCCCAAAAGCTTCGAATGGGCATCAATTTATCCTCGTTGCCATTGAATACTTCACCACATGGGTAGAGGCGGCATCCTATACAAATATCACTGCCAGTCATGTTGAGAAGTTCATAAAGAATAACTTCGTTTGCCAATTCGGTGTACCCAAGGACATCATCAAGGGCAATGGCACTAACTTTGCAAACAAGTGCATCAGGGGCTTTTGCGAGCAATATAAAATTAAACATCATCGCTCGTCACCATATCGGCTATAAACTAATGGTGTCGTGGAAGCCGCTAACAAGACAGTTGTTCGCATCCTTGAGAAGATGGTTGTTACCTATCGAGATTGGAGTGAAATGTTACCATTTGCATTATGGGCCTATCGAACATCGATCCGTACCACTACAGGGGCAACACCCTTCTCCCTTGTGTATGGAACTGAGGCCGTCCTGTCAGTTGAGGTTGAAGTACCCTCGCTCCGCATTCTCATGGAGTCTAATCTACCCAAAGCAGAAAAGGAGAGGTCATACTTTGAGCAATTGAACTTGTTGGACGAGAAAAGGCTCCTGGCCTTGTGTCACAGCCAGGTTTACCAGGGGCGAATCGCACGCGCCTACAACAAATGTGTTCACATTCGAGATCTGAAGGTGGGTGATACTGTACTCAAGAAAATCTTTCCATCTCTTCACATCGATCCGAGAGGCAAATTCAAGCCCAACTAGGAAGGACCTTACGTCATCCGAGAAGTACTCCCAGGATATGCACTCGTCTTCGCCACTATGGACAAAAATCACTTTCCTGAGCCAATCAATGCTGGGTATGTTCGACGATTCTATTCCTATGTCTCCCACAGCAAGGTAAGTACTGATAAAAATGGATGCATGACTGCTTACGGATACTTCAAAAAGAGGCCATCATTTCAAAACCAAGTAGCAAAAAAGTATCCCTAAACACTTATACCCTTTGCAACCCCATCTTGAGCCAATGGCCTTTTCTTTCATTACCCCCTCCATAGAAAAAGAGAAAGTGTATATACCAACCAAAAAAAGAGAAAGAGTTACCATCAAAATCCAAAAAAATATCATAAAAGCAAAATCCCAAAAGATGATAAGTAAAAAGAACACAAAAAAAATATATAGAAAAGAAAAATGGGGCATGCACAGTCAAAATCCCCCAAAGAAGAGGTGTATTATGGCAGTCGGAACCCAATCAAGGAAACCTTTAAAAACCTAAAATACCTTCAAAATTCCTAGCCTATCCCATGGCTACAATACATTCCAAGAAAAAGCCCTCTTTAAGGTCTACAAGCAGTCATAGTATCCATTGAGTCAGCGTAAGCCAAGCTGTGAGACGATAAAAGAACTCCATCCAGCCAGCTATGACAAAATCGACATCCATGTCATGGCCTTTGAGAAAATAAAGAAAAAGATAAAAATAAAAAATATAAGCTCAAAGCGAAAAGGACGTGGTGAAAACTTGAAAGGGCGTCATGGGTAAAAACTTTAGGCACTACAGGTAAAAAGAGGGAAACAACTAGCATGGTAAAAATTCGTCTTAGGCGTTGTGAGTAAAAATATTGTAAAAAAGAGCAGTGAAGGTGAGAGTCATCAGTTACTCCCCTGGTTACATCCTTGACTGATCTGATCCCCCTGGGCTGCTCATGTTTTCTCAAAACGAGTCTGGGCCAAGCATATCATCACGATCACACCGTCAAATGCATGACCCAAGGCAAAGATAAAAGGTTGATTCGATCCAAGGGGATGGGCGTTCTGGAGCTCACCCAGGTCCGACCTTGAATGGGTTTGACTATGCTAAAATTTGAACTCGCTACGTCCCCTCGCGCCCAAGGCATCAAAAAAATAAAAAAAAGTCATTTGCAAAAGATAATAAATTTTCCTTTCCCATTTTCAGGCCAACACTGTGCATCCCCCACTCACGAATGATTGGTTTGATGACCAGAAAGGCCACATTTATAAAAAATAATAAATTTTCCTTTCCCATTTCAGGCCAGCACTATATGTGCCACATCTCCAAAGGACTAATCGGCACAATCTCCCCATTTTACAAAAAATTGAGAAAAAATAAAATTTTTGTAAGATAATAGGTTTTCCTTTTCCATTTACAAGTTTGTACTTTGCTTACACCACATCTCTCAAAAAATAATCGGTGTGATGTCTCGCTCCCTTTCCTTTTTTACAAAAAGCAAAAACAACAAAAACATAAAGAAAGTATATATACCCAAAAAACATCTGGCAAGGGTTCTTATGCCCCTTCGTGTGGTAATCTGATCTATGCAAAAAGTATGTGAAGTAGGGAATCAATGACCAAGTTGTGTTTTAGGGCACGGATCTCTGCACGTAAAGAATCCTCTCGTACATCCTGCTCTGTCATCCACCAGCCATGAAGACTCCTATACCGCTTCTGGGATGCATCAGTAGCACCAAGAGCGTCACTCAAGGATCCTTCCAAATGAAGGACCTCACACTCAGCTATATCAGCACTGGCTTCTGCCACCTCTGCTCTAAGTATCTATTTCTCTAAATGCTCATGTAAGATTCACTTCTCGTCCATTAGTAGCTCAATACGGTTCTGAAGCATCAACTCCTTCCTCAGCCAAGGCCCCCCTACATCACTTCTCTCTGCCTGATCCAGGTGACAAGCATTAGACATCTCAAACCGTAGACAAGCCTCATACTCTGGGGAGGACAAGACCAAATTCCCTTGCTCTAGATCGCACATGAGCATCGACTGATGCGTTTCCCAAAGTCCAGCTATCCTATCTATATCCTCAGAGGACCCCCAAGAGAAAATTAGGTCAGACAGGGGTGGCTTTGTCACACAAGGAACCTGCTAAGAGCAACCAAACTAGTGCAGCACCCGAAATGGGAAATAGTAAGTACTACCGATCAAACCAAGGAGAGTGATGCCCTCATGATCTCTAGAGCGAACCATTGAGAAAGTCTTGTCTAACCAAGGAAGCCTCCACACCAACTCGGCTTCTGCTAGCCAAAGCTTCAGCCCTTGTATATCCCCTTGCAAAGCATGGGGCATCTACCCAAAAAGCAGCGAGCCACCTCACCATGAGCAACATAGAAGCGAGGTACGGGCCCAAAAATGGCAAGGTGCTCTCCTAACCATACCTGGAACAAAAGCGGACATCCCCTAAGGCACTCCACTTTTCCCATTATAAAAGCGTCAGGGCAGCGATAGAGCTCTGCCAAAATCATATGCATCACGGAATGGACCCCTCTAATTCTGCTAAAACATTGCAAAGGGCAAGCGAGAAACCCTCCCCCCAATGTAGAAAAGGACCTAGGAGATGAGACAGAGAGCGAAAGTCTTCACATTATGAACGTTTCTAATTGATAATTTCCACAGGCTCTCGTCGCCAAAAAGTTCTCTCAGGAATTTCATCGAACACCTAGTGGGCCCACCAATGAGACTTCTCTCATAATCAGCCTTTCACAAACCCAAAGTTGTGTGTACGACTTTCACATAACCCGGCTTCAGCACTACTTTGGCAAGGCCCCTATGCAGCTTCAAACCCGATAGGCTGGAGAGCTCCTCAAGTGTAGGAGTCAGCTCACAGTTCTCGAAACGGAGGACATGGCTGCCCACTTCCTAAAAAGTGGTCACCGCCTGTATAAAATCCCAAAGTGGAGGGACTTCAAGAAAAGACGAGAGATGGGCCAATCCAAGCTGATCAAAACCTGCGAGCTCGCTCTCATTCAAACTCTCAAGCCACTCCTTCAAAAAACTAGGCCCCACACCCAAAGAGGGAAGTATGGTGGTCCCGGACCCTCCACGAGAGGCGGGGCTGGAAGTGGGTCCATGGTCGTACAAAGATGTTCCCGAGATACAATTCAATGTAGGACAATGGACCCACCTTTGGGCAAGAAAAGAAAAAAAATGGGAGCAAAAAATATCAAGTCAAAATCAAAGAAGGAGAAAGGAATGCGTTCTCGGGCTTAAAAGGCCCCACATTCCCCAGATGGCACCTGGTGTGTGTATTACACACGCCAAAGCAAATTTTCCTAGAGTTGCTCTGGCGTGTGTATTACACACGCCAAGCTACATTCTCCCATAATTGCTCTGGCGTGTGTATTACACACGGCAGACCATTACTGCCATCCAAGGAGGAAAAGTGAGTGTACGGGAGGTCATTTTGTTGATCCCCTAGATAGCCCACCTGCATTTCTTGTCATTTGCTTAAAAAGCACACTAGCCCACACGCAGAGATACAAAATTTTTTGACCACATCCAACTCACATATGATTTTCTATGCAGGAAAAATCTGCATAGACATAAAAATGGTGGCCAAATGTTAACCAAGTGTAAGGCCCAAAGGCCATTCTTTTTTAAATTGGGTCCACCCTGCAAAAGAGAGCCTATATACCACAACAAAAAGGAGAAAGGAGAAAAAGATTGAGCAGGCAACAAAGAGGGAAAAGCAATGACAGGGCATTCTGAATTTTTGGGTTGTGTTATTACGATGGGATTATGAGCGATAATTTTATTTTATGTTTTTTTTTTGTCAGATTATTTACCGCAGCTGAGCGAGTGACGAGTGTCGGGGAGGGATTTGGTTGTGATGGGACTACAAGGAGTAATTTTCGCTTTAATTTTTGTATGATTTTATTTTAACGCTGCATTTATATATATTTTTTTAAGTGACTTTACTCATTTTTATATGGTCTAGGTGGGCTGAGATTGTATTATATCATTATTGATGGGGTTTTATGGCAAAAGGGAAATTTTGGGCATTTTGTTTTGTTTAAGGTATGTTTTTTTTTTCTTTTTTTTTTTTGTTTAGTTTGGAGTGACACTTGTGTGAATTAGGTTTAAGCTTAGGTGGGTGTTAGATGTTTTAATCCTATTGATTCATCTATTTTGTGATGGATTTGTGTTTCTTTTGGGGGTAAGTGTTTTATAGCTATTGGTTTATCTAAGTTTGTCATGGATTTGTTTCTTTTAGGAGGGTATGTGTCTTGTTTAGATTTAATTAGATGGAGGGAGCTTGGAAATGAAACACTTGTCATATTGTGGCTAAGGGGTCTTTGCCTATTAATAGGTACCTAAGGGTTGGGTTTTTTGTTTTATTCTTTTATTATTTTTAGTGGATTTGTATTTTTATTTTTTGGAATTTTATACTTTTTAATGTCTTTTTCTTCCATTTTATTATGTTTCTTGGGTATTGCATCCTAGAGGGATTCATCTTGGTGATTTGCTCATTATGGTATTGGGGTTGTTGGGATATAGGGTGGTGCTAGGGTTGATGATGTTAATCTGACCCGAAGTGCCACCCTATTAAGGGAAGAGATGTAAGGGTTAAAGGTGGAGGAAAGTAAACCAACGAAAATAATTACGTCAGAGTTCTCATGATCAGTATCAATTGCTCCTTGGTAGGTTATGTGGATTGACCTTTGGTCGGTCCTCCCTTGGGGGTTTCCAAGATCAGCCTTCCATAGGCGTATGCCTCAAATTCTGAGTGGCCTTCTATGAGTCACTCTTTCTTCTCTACCGGCTAGAGGCTCTGTGAAGCTGTCATTTTATTATGTAACTTACAAGATTGCATCATAAGCAACATCTCAGGGAGAAAATGAGGTGAAGATGGGGGTTTTTGTTAGAATTTGTTCCGCGTGTGCTTCCTCTCCGAGCCTCTAAGCCATTTTTCCCCTTTTTATGTGTTATTATTCAGGCATTTTCCCCCAAGGGTGCTCATTCTGATTTTAAATTCGTCTTTCATTTGGTGGGTTTAGTTTGATTCTTGTTTCAGGGTTGTAATTATTTTTATATATTCAAAAGGTATGCCCTTGGTGTAATTTGTACTAAAAGTGAATCATTTTATGAATTTATTTTAAGTTTCTTAAATTTTGATTTTATTGGATTTATTTTGGTGTGGTTTGGTTTAGTCTAGTTTGCGTTGATATGGTTATGGGTGTGTTTTGGGTTTAGTTTGGTTTGTGTTCGCGTGATTAAGGGTTAAGTTTGAAGGACGTGTAGAAGAGTAAGGGCTTTCTTTTGATTTTTAGGGCATGGGTGCTTAAATTTGGTGTGTTCCTAGGGTGGTATGAGCGTTTGCATAAGCTCAGTTTGTAGTTGTTGTTTTCTGTATGGCTATGAGCTTGCAACTCCATCTCTGGCCACTACTGGTTTGGGCATTTTTTTTTTGGTATACCTGGGGAATTCCACGCATGTGGCTATGTGGGGAATTGAATTTCGTGCATATTTACTAGCGTGAGATTCAGGGGTCAGAGGGAAAATTAAGCGTTAGTTTGGGTGCGTGAGATTCAATTTTGTGCAAGTTCAGTTGCGCATGATTGAAGGGTCAGGTGTTATTCCGCACATTGGTTCTTACGTGTAATCAAATTTCATGCAACCATGGATGCATGAGATCAAAGCGGTGATCAGCCATGGAATATACCATTTTATCACCCTTAACTTAGTACTGCTAGACCCCAGTTTGCTACTAACAAGCTAATGATGCACAAATATTAAGGGAAATCAGTAAAAGAGAACCAAAGTGTTAATCTTCATCAAAATGAACTCAAAAAGTAATAAGAAAAATGATTGAACATGAAAGATAATTCAACGCTGATAAAAGCTAAGAAATCATACTTTACGATTGAACGAAGCCAAAGAAAGAAATAAGAAACTATAATTTATGATTCTTCAGAAGACGTTCAAAGCAAAATGTGATACAGAAAGAAAGCGATCGATCATAATATAGAATTGTCCAGAATAGAGAAATCTATTCTATTTGGCAAATCGTGACTTACGATTTTACAAATAGAAGCTTCTCATTGTTGTTGATCGTGAAGATTCACACCGCCATGCACCAAAATTAGAAGATCTCTTGAATTAGAAGTTTGGCAAATCATGAATCTGAGATGATTGATGAAGAAAGACTCATAAAGATCTCGATTACTAAAATTAAGGAGAAAGTCCAAAAGTGCATCAACAACTGAAAGAAAGGAAGATAGAATTAGGAATTAGAGTTATATTAGGAATCTTTTGCTTTTAGTAGTTTCCTTTATTAGAATTAGATCACTGTAAACCGACTCCTTATGATCTATAAGTAAGAGAGCTCGGCATAGGAATAATTTCATCGATGGAATTCTCAAAATCAATTGACAACTGAGGTTGGGTTTTCTTTCGATCAAAATTTAATTTATAGTAGTTTAGATATCTAAGGTTCCTCGATCACAATTGACGACTGTGATTGAGAGTTGAAAGATTAGTGTAGATATCCATAGTTTCTCAAAAGCAATTGGCGCTTGCGACTGAGGGGTGAAAGATATATTTTTACTTTATTTTCTAGTTTAGATTTATTTTTATTACAATTTACTGCTTTGTAAAATCTCCAAATTTGGATTTCAATTGACGACTCAGGTTGAGATGTGTAGATTAGTATAACGGCTTTACTTTTCCATCTTCAATTTTCTCAAATTTGATTGATGCCCAAATTTTAGGCGATTGTTGATTAGATTAAATCTGTGTTGAAGGATTTTAATTTTTGATTAACGCCCAAATTCTAGAAGAATGCAATATAGTGTAATGGTATTTTAATTTCGTAAATATCTGAGAACAGAAGGAGATTGATTGACGACAAGAATGCAGATGTTTAAAGATTAGGATTTATTTTCCGCAATTTGTTTAAAAAACCAATCTTTTATTTATATTTATCAAGTAGTTTAGGATCTTAAAGATAAATATAAGTTTTCAGAAAAGCAAAATACAAAGATAAATCACTTCCTCGTGGGAACGATCCTATACGAGCATTACAATTTCCATTATGCGCTTACAATAGTTTAAGACTTAATTAGAACAACATAAAGAGCACATCAAGGGGTCAGGCATTACTACACTGACTTTGAGGCATCATCTCAAATTCTGTGCAAGGCTTGTAACGTGTTTCTTGGATTCTGAGTGATAGGATATGCGCGAGATTGAATAGTCGCATGTAGGATTTATTAGGGGTTGAATTCTGCGCATTGTGATTTGCATGATATTGTAAATTTGTGCTTCTAGTCAAGTGCTTAATTTGATTTCGCACGAGGTATGACGCGCGTAATTCGTCGAGTGTTTATATATACTTGGGGTTCTTACGAATTTCTTCATTCTCTTCCTTCTTCTCTCAGCTTATCGACCCAAGGTCCATTGTTTCTCCTTCCTTTCTTTGTGATTTCAGATGATCTTCCTCCCGTCATTATGTTCGGTGATGATGCCACTTAGAAGTACCGTTGTAGTCAAAAGGAGGTGTTATTAGAAGAACCGTCGTAGTCGAGGTGATCAGTTAGTGAGTGAGCGCCTTTTCAAAGCTGCTGCCATGAAACAGTCAAGGCAGCATTGGAGGCGGCGGCGGAGGAGGTGAAGAAGGCTAAAGAGAGGTGTTACAAGTGGAGGGAAAAGGTGTTACCCAACCAATCCTCTTCCGACATTTCTGTTGCTTCTGATTGGACGCTCTTGTTTGTGTGTCCGTTTTGGGATCCTCAGTTTTCATTTTAGGTTGTTGGTTAGGTTTCTGTTTGAAGTTGTAAATTCAAGAGGTATGACTCTGGTGTCACTTGTAATAATTTTAATTATTAATAAAATTTTATTTATTTAATTTTGCTTCTTTGTTTTGGTTTAATGGGTGCGCTTGTGTGTTAGGGGGCCTTCTTTGGTCGTGTTATTGCGTTTAGAGGGCTTCTTGGCCTCGGTATTATTTTTTACTCAGATTTTATGATTTCGTGCATACTCATTGGCGTTGAATTCAATTTTGCGCATGGACTAAGGTGCAGGATCCAACGGTTGGTGAGTTTATTCCGCGCATAGAGACATGCATTTAATTTGATTACGCGCATATGGTGTTGTGCGAGATCAAAAGGTTAGTAGTTAACAGGTTGGCCTAGTTAGGGTGACTTTTAAATTTTGCACATCGGAGGATGTGTGGAATTCCAATTTCAAGCAAGTGGTGTGGCATGGTTTCAGTGTGTCGCCCATGCGGGTTGACGGAGGGATAATTTTGTGCATGAGGAATAGCGGGGGACTCGAAATTCGCATGTTGTTCACTGCGCTTGATTTGATTCTGCATTATAGGGAATGCACGGGATTGGGTGATGCCTATAAAAGTTAAAAATCCCTCTCATTTCACCTGTGCGTTCTGACTTTTCTGGACTTCTGTGCTTCCCTACTCTCGAGTGTTCCAATTTACGTGTTTCCTTGATATCTCGTGATCCGTCTATGAGATTTTGATGCGGTTTCTTACGTTCTTCTTTATTTCCCAAGTACTTTCTTATGAGATGGAGCATGAGAGTAGTATGACCATCTCAGAGTTGGAGCAGGCGTTGGAGGGTAAGGGTACCCCGGAGGTTCTTCCTGGAGGGGGAGAGTTGGTTGCTGAGGAGGACGTTGTCGAGGTGGTTACGATAGTCGAGGGGGATGAGGTTCCTCCCAATGATGAGGATGTGGTTCCTCCCATTGTTGAGGGTGCTGATCAAGTTGTTATACAGTCTGGTCGACCCTTTTTCAGGCGAGAGATGTGCGTCCCCTGCTTTAAACTGGTGGAGCAGAATCACCTTTCTCGAGTGGATCGACAATTGGGACTCCTCCAAGGAGTCCCTCTAGAGCATTTCCCGCGGGTGTTGAAGAAAAAGACTAGTCCCCCTGGCCGCTTCTTTGAGAAGAAGATGCTAGATCAGTCTTTAGATTTTTAGTCTGGGGGGACCAAGGTTACTAGAGCTCGAGATGAGGTAGATGCTCGGGTCTATACTAGGTGGTTTGAGGAGCTTCGTGACCAGTTTTTTACCTAGTTCCCCTCTCAAGGGAAGAGTTCCTTTAGTATTTTTGAGCCTGATTCTACTGAAGCGTTGCGGGAGAGGGTGGCTGGCTGGACCGTGGTCTGCTGAGCCTAGGAGTTCATGGGGCGTTAGAGGCCTTGCATCTTGCACAGGAGCGGATGGGGAGTGCCCCCTATCCTTATGAGGAGATGCTAAGGTCACTAGCATCTTCCATAGCTGATGCCAAAGCCGTAGAGGATCAGCTGAGGGGTCAGCTAGAGGTGACTCGTCATGCTCTGAAGAGAATAGTTTATCTTTTATTATTGGTTGTATCTTATTTTGGTGAATTAATGTATTCGTGTACTTCTCAGGCGATGAGAGAGGATGAGGTGTCTCGCTAAGCCAGCTGATTGGACTGCTCCAGGGTCAAGAGCAGGCTGGTCGTGAGGTGAAGGCCATCTTGTGCTCGGAGAATGATAGACTAGTGAGTGTTGTGTATTGAGTTTGTTGATCACTAGCATCGTTGGTTTTGTCATTTATGAGGTGTTTGTTGTTTGTTATGTTTGCAAAGGGCGGAGCTTTCTACTGCTTTGGTATCTGCTCTAGCTTTTGACCCATCTTAAGTGGCCTCCTCGAGTATGGAAGGCCCGGTGATCGCTCAGCTTCGTGTCGAGTTAGAGTGTTGGGTGAGTCTCGTCTTGTTGAGTCATTTTGTCTTATCATATCTAGGTGTTTGACATTGGGTTGGAATGTTTTCAGCGCACGCTTGCTGGGGATCTCCCGACGAGGGAGGATACGGCCACTTCACTATGCCCGGAGAGTCAGGCATAGTATGTGCATGTGTTTGCGCATTGATTATTTATTTGGTTGGGTGGTTTTGTCTGACGAGTTTGTGTTTGTTTGTTTTGTTTTATGCAAGTCATTCATGTTATGCTCCTGAGGCTCCTCCCTAGGAGCCTACTCCTCCTGTTCAGGTATATTAGGTTAGTGTAATTTTGTCTTTAGTCTTTCATGTATAAGTGTTTTTCTGATGCATTTTTGTTAGTGTTGTGGCAGCCTGCGGTGGTATCTCCTCCTCAGCCTGCGCCTATTTCAGATCTGATGACCTCTACGACAATCGGGCGCCTTCTTCGGGAGTAGGCAGACTTAGTATACTTCTCTTTCCTCTTTTCTTCTTCGCGAATATGATTGGTTCTTGATTTTGCGATGTCATGTAGGCTCGTCGGCTCGATGAGTCATGCTTGGAGAAAGTGCGAGTGTGTGGGCAAGGCGATAGGCCCTTTTAGGTGACTCGGAGCCGGTCAGTGTGGGGGCTCTTATTGAAATGATTATTGGCCAAGCGGCTCACATGACCGAGCTGGAGACTATTTGCCAGACGATATGTACTGAGATGCAGGCGATCACAAACAAGTTGTGGTATCAGCTGGAGATGAGGGATCGTGGTATCCGTGGGATGGTTGGTCATTTAGGTGAGTCGAAGTCAGTGGGTACGGGCTCCTTTGCTAGGCTTCCTCATCGTATGGCCCATGAGCGTGTTAGGGATTATGCTTTCAAGGACTCGATCTTTCGTGCTGTGATGTCTGATGGTCCCTCACGTTCGCGGTCTAGGTGGGCTGCCATTTAGGCGAGCGAGGGGGGTTCTGTTGTCGGGCCCTCCCTTTCCAGGGGGTGCCTACTTACTTCAGAGGCTGGGATAGAGATTTCGGTAGATCAGTCACCTGATTCCCAAGTTGATGATACCGAGGACAGCAATGAGCGGCCATCCCAGAGACAGCGGAGGGAGTAGGGCTATGTACATATTTGTATTTTTTTCTCTATTGTATATACAAGGGGTATGCCCCCGATGATTTATGTAAAAAGATTCGATGTATATATATATAGGAAAAAATTTTATTCAGGTGTACCTCTTTGCACTTTTCTTTTACCTTTCATGCTTTAGTTGTCCGCCTAGGTGTCGTCATCTGTTATTGGGACTTGGATGCTACTCGGGCTGACCTAATAATAATTGAAGGTTGCTTGTATCTGCACATGGAAATAAATTTTATCAGTAATTTTATTTCCCCTTGCTATTTGTCAAGGGGAGAGGTATCTCAGACTGGGATTTG
Source organism: Chloranthus sessilifolius (assembly GCA_021018995.1). Lineage (NCBI taxonomy): Eukaryota > Viridiplantae > Streptophyta > Magnoliopsida > Chloranthales > Chloranthaceae > Chloranthus > Chloranthus sessilifolius. The sequence continues at coordinate 52,430,729 of CM037594.1, forward strand.
GTAACAAAAGCAAGATCATTTTACCATTTTTTTTAATCTACTATTTTTCATTACAAGGAGAAAATAATGCAACAGGGAAAGCAAAGAACTTTTAAAACTAAAAAAAATGCCCCAGTGTAGGAGCATGATAGGATAGGCAATGTAGTATCTTTGGCAGTTTCCTTGAGCGATGACCTTGTTGGTTCCTGTCTAATTATGAGCAAGCAGGGGCCTTAATGTTACTCTTCCAAAATAAAAATGCCCCAGTGTTGAGTCACAATGGAACTCTCCTAGGGGAGCATGTAGAGTGATGGGTATGTTTAAGGACTCAGTCTCGAAGAAAATTTCTCTAATGACACTTTGTTGCATCAAGAAGAGAGTGTTTAGTTATATCAGTCGTGTGCTGGATTTACCTTTAACAGTGGTCGTCATATCACATTGTCTTGGCTGGGGTGAGGCGAGAGGTAGGTGGCGGATGAGTGCATCAGTCATCATTCACATGTTTTCAATTTTATTCCCTGGGATATCCTCGGAAAGGTCCTAACTCATGGTTCTAAAGTAAAATTAAGGGTGAAAGAGGGGTAAGGCTTAGTGATGTGGGGACAGTTTTTTACTTAACAACTTTAAAAGAGGTAGGTAACAGCCTTTTTTTCGGGTGGTATCTGATGCCATGATTGAGTTCTCTGTCATATTTTGGTACCATCAAAGTCTCATATTCTATGGTTAGCAGGGGTTTGTCCTCCTCCCGCCACCTTATGACCATATCTAGTAGTGTAGAGACCCCAGGGAGACCCTCGCAGTTTGCTTATACTCTCCTGATAGGGCTACCAGGAATGTCCTCACAGGTTGCTTATGCTTCCCTAGGCTCATTGACTTGTTCACTCATCGTATTGCCCTCGCTCAAGTATGCTTCTGTTATCTCTCTACTTTGTATCTCTCACTTTTGTCTCTCTTGAAGCATGTATATATATTTTGAAAGCAGCCTGCTAATGCAAGAACAGTGAGAGTCAGGTGTTACCTATGCTTTTAGAAGAGGTTAGGTATTCTACTAGTCCTTTTGATCAAATCACCCGAGTAAGAAGGTGGGCAATGTGTCAGAAAGCTTCGAAGGATATTCTTGGAAATAATGACGTACGACTGATGAATGGGTCACGATGACTACGAGGGTGGTAATCACAAGTAACTGCGTCCAACTATGGGACATGACGATCATGGTTCTAAGGGTAGTATTCACTGAGATACATGACATTCCATGGGTTAGGAAGTTCCTCCCCCTCTTGATTTTCCAGCTTGTACACATTTCCAGGGTATGCGGCTATTATAACATAGGGTCCTTCTCAATTCGGCTTTAGTTTTCCTTTGGGATGAGCATACTTAAAGGCATGATTTTCTTCATGACCAACTCTCAAATTTCAAAGGTTCGCTCAAGGACTTTCTTATCGTAGGCTCTGGCCACTCTCCTTTGATACACTTGCTCATGATCAGCTGCCCTTAGACATGTCTCATCAAGTTGTTCTAGCTGGGTGAGTAGAGCCACCCCCCTCTCATCTATGGATAACCGATCATCAAGTTGGACACACAAGGATGGTACTTGTATTTCGTATGGTAAAACTGCCTTCATCCCATAGGTGAGGAGATAAGGAGTCTGGCCAGTGGTTGTGCAAATAGAAGTTCTGTAAGCCCAGAGTGCTTCAGGTAGTCAATCGAGCCAGTCGGCTCCATTGCTTGTCTCCACTGTTCATTTTAGAATCCAAATCAGCATTTTGTTCATAGCCTCTGCTTGTCTATTTCCTTGAGGATAGAATTGTGACAAATGGTGTAGATCGATGTCGTACTTCTTGCACAGTTTCTTCATCTTTTTTATGATGAATTGTGGTTTGTTGTCTGTGACAAACATTATGAGGACTCCAAACCTGGTGATGATGTTTCGAATGATAAAATTTATGAGCGTTGAAGTGGTGATTCTGACATATGACTCGGCTTCTGCCCACTTGGTATAGTATTCAATCGCAGTGAGGATGAACGCGTGCTTATGAGTGTTTACCACTATGTCTGTGAAGGGTCCAATAATGTCAAAGGCCCACATCGAGAATGGCCATGGCGTAATTATGGGGTTCAGTGCAGCTAATGAGGCTTTAATGAGCGCGACGTGTTCTTCACACTGCTTGCAGCGTTGAACGTATAGGTGGCAATCTCTTATCATCATTGGCCAATAGAAGCCTTGTCGTATGATTTGGTCCGCGAGTCTCTGTCTACCAGCGTGGGCGCTGCAGGCACTAGCGTGTGCTTCTCGGATGATGTACTATCCTTCAACTATCGTAGCACATCACAACAGTACTCCTTTAGTGAAGGTTTCTTTTTATAGTATCTCACCCAGGATGCAGAACTTGTCACATCGATATCTTATGATCTTGTGTTCAATCTTCGTAGCGTAAGGAGGGAAGTGTCGGTATTTCAAGAAGTTCTAAATTTCGAAGTACCAAGGTTGTCCATCGTCGATGGGTGACTTCTCAAATCTGAAGGTGGCGACAGTGGCTGCTTCCTTCTTGGGTCTTTCTATGGTGGACATTTCTTCTTACTTTATGGTCTTCAGGAGGACGGGTAATTTTGGCTTTTCTCTTCGCGCCACTTCAAGTGGGGACATGGTCAATTTCTCGATAAAGAAGGACTTGGTACTTTATCTGATTGGTATCTGTATGACTAAGGCTAGCGTGGCGAGGGAGTCTATCAGCTCATTCTCTAATCTCAAGATATGTGCAAAGGAGATCCTCTTAAACTTCTTTATCAGGAACTGAGTTGTTTCTAGGTATGCCATCAATCTTCTCTCTTTGATCTTCCACTCTCCAATGACTTGTGATATCAATAGCTTGGAGTCGCCGATTGTCTTCAACTGTTTGATACCTAGTTGGATTGTTCCTCATAGTCCAGCAATGAAGGCTTCATATTTCATGACATTGTTGGTGACTGGGAAGGTGAGTTGAAAGGCTTTCGATATAACAACTCCTTCTGGGCTTAGTAGGACTATTCCAATGTCTTTCCCTTTGTGATTGAGAGCTTCGTCGAAGTATAAGGTTCATGATGTCTTGTCGGACTCTTCATTATAAATCGAGAGTAAGTCTTCATCAGGGAAGTCTGTGTATACTGGATTGCTGCCCGAAAGTGGAAGATTCGTGAGGTAATCGGCGATCGCCTGTCCTTTGATCGACTTCTATGTGATGTAGGTGATGTCGAACTATTGTAGTAGCAGATGCCAGCGAGCGATTTTTTTAGATGTAGAAGTGCTAGTATCATTATCTCGTGTACTCTAAAGTAGTTTCATAGTTTTGTTGAAGCCCATACTATTGTCAGGCAAGCCTTCTCCATTGCAGTGTATTTTTATTGGTACCCGACCATCTTCCTGCTGAGGTAGTAGATGGCATTTTCCTTCTTTTCGTCTTTGTCGTACTGCCCCAAGATTACCCTCATTGCTTTCTCGTTAGCTAAGATGTAGAGAATCAAGGGCTTTCCAGGGATCGACAGTGATAATACCAGAGGGTTGAGGAGATATTTCTTGATGTTGTCAAAGGCTGACTGGCACTAGTCATCCCATATGAACTTAGCTCCTCCTTTAAGTAGTTTGTAGAGAGGGTCACATCGGTCTGAGTGTTGAGAGATGAACCTCCTAATGAATTATAATCTTCCTATTAGACCTCGTAGTTCCTTAATGTTGCTGGGAGGCGGCATCTAGAGAATGGCTTTGACTTTGACTGAATCGACTTTGATTCCTTGCTTACTGACTATGAATCCTAGTACTTTTTTAGAGGTTACTCCAAACACACATTTCTTTATATTCATCTTCAATTGATACTTTTCAAATCATTATAGTACAAGCCGGAGGGCTTTGGCATATCTCACTCGTGTTTGAGATTTTACTAGTATGTCGTCGACGTAGACTTCTACACATTTATGCATCATATCATGAAAGATAGTGCCATCATGGCACATTAATATATGGCTCCTACATTTTTGAGTCCGAAAGGCGTGACAACATAGTAGTAAGTTCCCCATGGCATAGTGAAGGAAGTCTTCTCTTGGTCCGATTCTGCTAATCTAATTTGGTTGTATCCAGAGAAACTATCCATGAAAGACAGCATCTCATGTCCGACAGTGTTATCAACCAGAGTGTCGATGTGTGGGAGTGGTAAGTCATCTTTTGGGCACGCTTGGTTGAGATTTTAGAAGTCGATGCGCACCCATACTCTGTCGTCTTCCTTGGCAACAGGTACTATATTTGCGACCCACTTGGGATAGAGGATAACTCGGATGAATTTTTCCTTATGTAGCTTGTTGACTTTCTCTTTAACTTGTAGCATTGTTTGCAGGTGCATTCTTCAGAGTTTTTGCGTGATGGGTTTTGCATCGGATTTCAGTACTAAATGATGTTCTACTAATCTTGGGTCTAGACAGAGCATGTCTTCATAGGACCATGCAAAAGAGCTTAGGTGTTCTTGAAGGACTTGGATAATCTATTATCGTTCCTAGGGGCTAAGTGTTGCACTGATCAGTAGCTTCTTGGGCTTATCCTCGGTGTCGAAGTTGATTTCCTCTGTGGGCTCCATGACGGCTTAAGTTTGCTTGTCGAAGCATTTGATGACCCATTGGAAGTCCTGTGTTTCCTCCGCAGTTTGTTTCTCTTCATCGTCTGTAAGCTCATAAACTGTAAAATCACTACACTGGGGGGTTACTTTGGCGAGAGGTAGCCCTTCATTGGTGCAATTGATAATTGCGATGTCCTTAGTGAGGTGTAGATCGAGGTTATTCATTCTCCTCTCGAAATCACAAAGTATCTCTTCAAGTATGATGACTGGCTTGTTTTCATGTCGGGATGCCCTACGCTTTCGTGTGGGGAGAGTAGTAGGGTTACGTCGAGCGGGCTTGAGGTGCGACTCCACAGCGTCGAAGGTGGCAGCGCGTCTCTATGCATGTATACCAGTTAGTTCTTCGTTGGCTCCGTAACCGCTACTTGTAGTCTTTAGAGTAGAGTCTCTTTGTTGGTCGCCGAATGGGTCTGGGATGAAGGGTTCCCTCTCTTTTCCAAGGTTTTCTAATTTTTTTGAGTTTTCCATTTCTAGATTTTTAGGGGCCTTAGGATTTTCTATTTTTTATATTTTTGATAATAAGCATGGTACAGGGTCGACTTCCTAGAGAGGAATTGACGAGGGCACTTCTCCTAGTTAGGAAAGTGTGACTGTTGTTGGGGTCGTTCGTGCGAGTCTTCGGGTGACATGGACTCATTCTGAATTTGGCATTTTTTTCTTTGTAGACCTCATCGAGCGTGATCTTCTGAATGAGTGATGAAGGCGGTGGTCCAGTCGATGTTCCGGCTCCTTCTTTCACGTTAATCGCTTTGTCTTCGAATAGAATTTGGAGGGTGTAGTCGTGTGAGCTGTCGTCCTCAGAACCGAGATGGAGAAGTTCTTCTTACGAAAGCTTGTCTTCTTTGGGTGGGCTCAACTGATGATTTCTAGACTTGTTAGCACACTCCCTTGGACTTTGTAGTATGATAGAATGAATATGCACACCTACCAGTGAGGCTGATAGGTTGGGAGATGCAGGTATATCCCCATGGACATTCCCATCCTTCATGATTGAGGTCGGGATCACCATTATAAGAGTCAGACTCGTCTTCTCCGCCTGATAACCTTTGGAGGCCTTGCTCGGCCAACTCAAGTGCGGGGAGGTCTATCTAATAATCTTTGTCATCACTTGGTGGTGGTTGTCATTCTTCTTCTAACGATTTCCAAAATATCTGCAACTGCGGTGCTTCTTGGGATTGAGGGGTGTCTAACTCTAGCTCTTCTTCACTCTCGATAGTAATGATATGGAAGTCTTCCTCATCGGTTGACTCCCAATCCTCTATGTGCGGGTCAGGTCTCGGAGACTCTGTTCTTTCTGTAGTGGAGGGTTCCTCCATTTCGAATGGGGGTCTAACTCCTTCGAGTGGTATACCTGTATTATCATCATCTTGATTCGAGTCTATCAGGTCGGTGAAGGCTTTGGCAGTCTACTCAATCTCTGTTGCCTGCAGTTTGGTGAAGGACTCTTCCTTTCTCCTTAGCACATCGGCTTTCTCATAGAGTGACCACTTAGGTGAGGTTGGTAGGATGTCAGTTTGTTTACCGTCTAATTAGTAGCCCAATCTCGTATGCTTGTGAACTTTCTTCAAGACAACCGGCCCTATGTATCCTTGTCTATTCTTACCAAGTCATGTATGCGGGACATATCGTAGTTGATACATCAAGTCCTAGCCTTTGGTCGCAGTTGGGTTTATGTCATACAAGCGGGCAAGGTCAGGGCTTGCTTCTCTCTTTGTTAATATTTGTTGGCAGGTTGGGAGGAACAGGGGATAGTTGATTTCTGTTACTGATGTGCCATCAGGATTCTCCACCCTTTTGATGTGGCTAGTATTTAGTACGGAGTCATGCACCGTTGGAATGCTTGCCGCGTAGTTGGTATCTATTTCTTTGAGAGGTGCATCAGCATATATCCTGACGATAGAGTCCTCATGAGGGAACTTGATGTATTGGTGGTTTATAGACGCGACAGCCTTCATGGATTCTCACCACTTTCTCCCTAGTATTAAGTTATAGGTGCTTGAGGAGTCAGAGAGATGAAATGTGACGTCTTTGGTGACTGGCTCGAGGAAGACTTGTAACTTGATCGTTCCTTTGACGAATCATCGAGAACCATCATATGCAATGAGGGATAAGGACGAAGGCCTCATGTCCTACTCGGTATATTCAAGCATCTTAAGTGTCATTATGGGATAGATGTTAAGCCCTGCTCCTGTGTCGACCAGCACATGGGGTACTGAGAACCCTCTGATTATAACCATCAAGTATATAGGGGTTGAGCTTTTGTGCAGTGATTCTTTAGGCATATCAGCTTCAGTGAAGGTGAGCATCAGAGATTGAACCATAACCAAAGCAATCTCATGTAGCTCGTCTAGGGTAGTATCTTCATTCACGTGTGTTTCGTCTAGTGTCTCTATTAACAATCAGTGGTGTTTTGGCAACTTCTTCACGAGCTCAAGTATTGATATCTACGCTGGTACCTTCCCATGGTATAGAAGAAGGTCATATTCTTGGCTGGTCTCTAGGGTTGGCTCCTTCCTGGGTCGGTGGGCTCTGTTGACATTGGGCTGAGGTGGTTCAGATGCCGGTTCTGGAGCTGGAGGCGAAGGGACTACTGTTAAGACCTGAAAAGTACCACTTTTCACCCCTTAACTTAACCTTTGATTAGACCCATAGCCACCTAATAAGTCCTTGTAAAGTGTTTTATGTAGGTAATAACCAGCAGTGAAATAAGGCCAGGAATCCTGCTAAGGAGCCTGTTTTGGCACCAAAAGTCCCTCAGAAGGATGAACTCTGAATTCAGACCTGAAATAGCCTCGCACAGTCCAGCTGAGCTTCCCAAGACTCTACAACAACTTCTCGCGCAAATGATTGACTGAAGAGCTTCAGAAGCATAAACTAGCGCAGCTCTCGCGAAGCTCAAGAGTAGAACACATCGCACAGTCTTGCACAGTTTAAAGCAAACCTCTCTCAACCTCACGCAGTTCGCTCAGAACGGCTGAGAAGAGAGAGCTTCAGAAGACTCCTCACGCAACTGTCGCGCAGTCGCCGCAGGATGCAATTATCAGAAGAGAACTCCTCACACAGTTCTCGCGCCATTCAAGAAGAGAGCATCCTTGCGAAGGCAAAGCCACCCTCGCGAAGATCAGTTAAGACATGGAACCTCATGCAGTTCAGAACTCATTAAAGCCTCACGAGGTAACTAGCGAAGTCTAGTGAAGAGAAGTGCTCGCGAAGTTCTCCCGCTATTCAAATCTGTCCTCGCGAAGATCAACCCAGTGAATGCTTGAACTCCAACCTCGCGACTGCCTGAAGAGCAAACCAAGCCAACCTCGCAATGGCTGAAGTTTCAATTTCAAATCATCCTAGCGAAGAGCAAAAGCTACCACGTGACAAGTCTGGAAAATAATGGCTACCTAGCGAAGCTCTAAACCTCAAACTTCCATCTCTTCAGCAGAGGGCTTTCTGGGAATTTCTAGCGATTAGGGCACCCACTCCCACACTCAAATCTCTGTCCACGTGCCCCAAGGCATCGAAGGATCACTATTCGGCCACATGGCATCATTAAAATTAGGGTTTCCTAACCCTAATGCGCCACCACACCACTACTATAAATACCCATACTTAGCTTAGGTATAAAGAGGGAGAAAGCTTAGACCATCTTTTCTTTTCTACATCCTAGAATAGCTGGGAACACATCTCATTTCTTGGAGACTTGATCTAAGATTGTTTTGTTTTTCTTTTTATAGTTGCAAGTAGTTTTCTTTTTTTTTTCCTTACATCCATAGTCCAAAGACCTATGTCTTTGTATGCATTTTGAACTAGATTAATGGAAGTTCTGTAATAGGATCTGTACTTTATGGGATTTGTGTTTGAATGTGAGATGCTCTGTGCAAGGCTGTTGCCTTGTGATCCGCCATTCCTTTGGCTGTGATTCAAAGCAATGGAGGACAGATTCTAAGGGCCATTCAGATCCAAGTGACCTGTGTGTCTGGGCTATCATGGTCCTATACAGCCTTAGCCCCACCACAGGACCCACTAGATCTGAAATCCCCATGGGAGCTTGAGCTGGTAGCCTTGTGACCATGGTGGTGGCAGCGATATTCTTGTTTTATCTTGGGCTCCGTGAGGAGGATAGTCTGTGACCATTCAAGTGGACAGGTTATAGCCTTAGGGTGATTCTAATTCACCGATCCAAGATGGATCCTTCTTCTTTACACCTGAGCTTGTAGAAGCCTGATGGGGGATTGTATAGAGGCAGACTCTCCTATATTTGTATAGATCCATCATCAGATGTTGGATCTGATCTGGTTATAGAGATTGTAGGCTTGTGACTGGACCATTGTAGCCTCACTCAAGCAATGGACAGCTAGATCGAAGGTTATACTCAATGGCTTACTGGTTCTATGTGTCTGGGCTGTCATGGTCCTATACAACCTTAGCCCCACACATAGAACTTTAGAGGTTGAGGTTCCCTATGGATTCTTGAGCTGGTAGCCTGGATAAAATAGTGCCTGCAATGATTAACTTGTTATGTTTTGACCCATCCCTGGATTGTGGTTCCCCTATGGGATAGTCTGTGACCATTTGAGTGGACAGGTTATAACCTTAAGGGATTGAATCATGGTAGAAGTGATGAGTTGAATCCTTTCTCCTCAGTGGTGATAATGTAGCCATTGGACAGGATTTCTATATCATATCTGAATCTGAGTTACAAAACTCCTCTGATCTGGGCTCAATAACATACTTCTCACCCTTTTATATTTATTTTCCACACTCCATCCATCCTCTCAACCCTTTCTGTAGTTTAGACATTAGAGTACCTTAGAATACTTAGAATAAGTGACCTTAAACTCCCCTCCTTTTAGGACTGCCAGATCTGTAGTCAGATCTGGAGGGACTACTAGAGATGGCTCCTTTGGAGCTGTAGATCACCTTTCCCTGTGGGTCAAACTCTTACTTATCAAAACTTGCTACAATGGACCCTGTATCTTGCAGGTCTAGGATTTCATAGTTGTGCTGATTCCATCCCCTGTTTTACTCCTTTGATTTTTAAATGACTTTTACCACCAACCAATAAACCAAGCGCAGCAACTGAGAAATCGGCAACAACTACATGTGGTGGGGGAGGTAGGCTCGCTCCTCATTCCCTTACTATTATTTATGATGGCTAAGCGTCGATGTTCTACTTCTCTCGGGGGAATTGTGGTGGTGGATAATTGGTCCCTGATTTACGGACTGGGCATGTTAGTTGTTGATCCTGGAGCCCTGCCATGACTGACGTCGACGAACTCGCTGCAGCGCTTGTCATGAACAGAGTGAAGTTTGAAGAAGGGATATATAGCGAAGCTATGCCATTCCATGGCAGGAGATACTAGGTGTAATCTTCTTCTAAGAAGGAGGAGATCAGCACTCCTTGTCGAGTTCTTCTTTCTATTAACTCATCTTCGCAATCTCGTGTCCTCGACTTAAAGTGCTTTGGGAGATGCTATCCACCCATGCCGTGATTTGTTCTACAGTTTGAAGGACATCGTCTTTGTTCTCAGGGTCGGAGTTACATAAGGGAAGCGGTGGCAGAGTTGTCTCAAAATTTGGGGGTGTAGAGGGTTCCGGGGGTCGGAGGCTCGGTGCTCGAGCTCTGAATGATTGGACTCGAATTCGAGTGAAGGTTGTATAGGGCAGAGGATCCGGAGGAGTAATCTGGGTGATCATGGATGAAGGATGTAGGCAAATGATGGGAGGCCTCGAGGAATCTCCTGGATGGGCTGGAGTGTCTGAGGGACTGACACGAGTGATGAGGGTAGAAGGTCAAAAAGGGACTCGGCTCGAGAGATCCACTGTAGTGATGTGAGCGACCATTTATTGGTTGTGATTAGGCATGGGATTATTGATAATCCCTAAGTTTTATGGGGGCTGATTGTTATTTTGGTTGGAATTTCATAGGGATTCCCAGCCAATCTAGCTCTTATCATTCATGTCATAGATCATATCTCATAAAACCCAGTAGTATTCTAAATTATGTCCTGCGTATCAATGAAAAGCACAGAACTTACTATAGTCAAGGTTGGCAGGCCAGGACTGTGGCCATTCCGGTGGGAATCAGATAAGGTTCTGATCACTAAGAAGGCAAAATATGTTAGGAATGGTGTCAGGAAATGGGGGATAGTGATCGCTTTTAGGTTGGTAAGGGCCTTGGGTTTGCTTGTTGAAGTTCTACGGCGGGGGTACGTTGTTATAGATATGAGGGTTAGCTTGTCAATTTCAAGCGACATTCTGGTTCTAGTGGGTATTTTGGTTAGATTATTAGTTTTGATTTTGGTACTAGTTCTATTTTTGATTGGGGTATCGCTGTTGATTCTAGTTCTAGTATTAACTTTGACCGAAATTCCTCAGTTGGTAATTTCCATATTCAAAACTTTGACCTTGGTTGGCCACCGTGTTGACCTACTCGGAGCTAGGGGCTTTCTTTTTGTTTTTTGGCTTTGAGTCACTGAAAGTAGTGACTTTCGATGTTACTATTGAAAAGGCGAGGTCTCCTCCCTTTATATGTCACTAGATGTGGTTAGCACACACGTGAAGAGTAGCGAAGTTCAGGCAATCGCTTATAATAAGAGTGCTTCGAAGAGGCTCTTTGACGTTGTCTATGATGATGTCGATTATGTTTTTTTCCTTCATTTGGCTTTCAGTGTAGGCCGCAAGCTTCCTCCAACGTGCTACGAAATCCATAAAGTCTTCCTTAGGTTCTTGCTTTGTCACCATCAAGTCACTGAGACTAACTGCTTCTTGTGTCAAGTGCTATTGGTCCAGAAACTGTCTGACAAGATCGTTGAACGTGTCGATCTTGTGAATTAGGAGTCCAGCAAACCAATCGAGAGCTTCCCCTTCAAGTGACCTCTAGAAGTAATGTATCAGGAGTCCTTGATTATCGCGAATCGGTCTACAATCATTGCAGAACAACACCTGATGGTGATTTGGATTTCCTATGCCGTTGTACTTGCTGAACTTTAGGGGTTTGAATCCTGTTGGTAGGTTAAGCTCGAGATCTCGGTAGAAACTATCAAACCCGAAGGATTAGCTAGGACGATTTCTTTTAGCCATGTATTCGTCGAGCATCTTGAGAAGGTCCTCTACTTTTACCGTGGCATCTTTCTGGGTAGTCTAGAGGTGAACCTTGTCTTGGCGATCATCCTTGAAGAGGGTGCGGGCTGCCTGCCCTAGTGGTGATGCGTGGGCTGATACCTGTTGGTTGCTATCCTAGTGTGCTGATTTATTGTGTGGTGAAAACAAATTAAAATCAAAGTAAAATAAAAGATGGAAATAGCACAACCAAAATGGCCCTAGACTTGCAAGATACAAGGCTATTGTAGGAAGTTTTAAGTAAGAGTTTGTCCCATAGAGAAATTGATCTAGAACCCAAAATGGGCTATAATAGTAGGCCTCTAGATCTGGCTACAGATCTGACAATCCTAAAGAAAGGGAGTTGGGTTTCACAACTACACTAAATTACCTACTAAAAGAAAAGAAACAAAGTGCAGTCTTATCCTAAGAAAGGGTTATGAAGAAGGTGGTGATGGTGTGTATTAAAATAAAGATAAAAGGATGGGAAGTAAGTAGGTTAAGCTAAGGTTAATTCAGTTATGTAACTCTGATTTAGGGCTGTCTCTGCAGCAAATCCTTACTGAAGTGCTATCAAAAACCTCAGTAAGGAAGAAGAATCCAACTTAACCCATGCCATTTAGACTGCTCTTAAGGCTATAATTTGTCCACTTAAATGGTCACAGACTATCCAATAGCGTTTGTCAAATCCCATTGATTAAATCAGAAAACCAACCTAATCCAAAGGAGTGGACTGATCTTAAGGCTATAATCTGTCCACTTAAATGGTCACAGACTATCCAATAGATTTCCTCCAACCAAAGAACTAAATCAGGCCATGAATACCACTGCAGACACTATTTTTGCTAGGCTACAAGCTCCCCAGATCTGTTACAGATCCGACAGGCATTCATAGGAGCAAACAGACCTTGAAAACCAGGTGGAAACCACAAGGTATCTCAAGCTGAATGAGGATTTAGATTTAGCTGGTCATTGCTACAACAGGCCTACAATGACCCAGCTCACAAGTCTGTAATCACTACAGAGAAGCCATATCTAACATTTGATAATGGTCAAGTAAAACAGAGGGGAGTTAGCTCCTGCAACAACCTCTCACTAGGCTACAAGCTCAAGTGCAGAGCAGAAGAATCCTTCCCAAATCTGTGACCAAGACCTGCCCTAGGGCAATAGTCTGTGCACACAAATGGTCATAGGCTATCCGCAGAGGCTGCCTTACCCACAGATGACTAAGATGGAACATGTAAATTGCTGCTGCCACCATGGTCCCAGGGGTACAAGCTCAAGCTTCCATGGGCTTTTCAATCAGCTCAAATCCTAAATGCATGCTATAGCCTGAACAAAACTATGGCTAAATAGAAAAATACTAGATTGAATGAATATTTAAAGCATAAATTCTATTGATCAAAATTACCTATAATGCAATTTCTCAAGGCAGCAGCCTTGTGCACAACAGCTTTTCACAAAATCCCAATGTCTACATGACCCATTTCAAAACTAAATGAAACTACACCTAATTGCTTACCAAAGATTTAGCCAGCAAGTGATGGGCTAAGAGAGAAGGAAAAATGGAAAAAGAAGTGATCAAAACCTAACCCTAACCCTAATCTGCTTGAGCTCACAGCCGACAGAGGTTGAAGGAGAGATTGATGAATTCTAAGTTACAAGCACAGCTTATATACTCACTCCTAATGCCTTGACTCAGAGAAGAGTAAAACCCTAATTTTTTAGCAGATGTGGCACTGTTACAACCCTTAGATGTATTGAGATGTGGGCCTAAGGGATGCATGCCCTAGACCTGGGGAAATCCCCAAAAGGTCCCTAGAGTTAAAACTGAGAAGTGGGGGGCCCGAGCTTCATGAGGCTGTCTTCCACATATTAATTCTATCATGCAATTGATTTATGCTCTTTAGTTCTATTGTACAGCTTGCATAATCTTCGTGAGGTAGGAATTATCTTGGAAGGTTTGTTCACTCGCGCAGGTGGACTTTAGATGATCGTGCAGCTGATCTGGCTTTGAATGCACTCGCGCGGAAGAGTTTGTAGTACATGGCTTCCTCGCGCAGTAGACCTTCAGAATCTCTTGTCGCGGGGTACTCGCGCAGATGCCTTTACATCTCACTCGGCAAAGGGTTGAGCTTCCAATCACGCGAGAGCTGCACGAGAGAACTTTTGGGCGTCTCTCTCTTCCAGAGCCACGCGAGAACTTTGAGAGGTCATTGCTATTGTTCGCGCAAATTAGTCTCACAAGGTAGTGGGCACAACTGCTTTAAAGCTTGATCCTCACGATAGCTTTGCGAGCTATATTCCTGAAGGCTTAGTGCACGACTACTTCGTGAGTTCTTTTATATGTTGATTGCAGCTAAAGTGCGTGATTGTTACGCGAGAGGCTACTTTATGATAATCCCTTCATTGAGCTGCGTGACTGCTTCGCGAGCTCTAGAGTACTGCATGTCTTAGTTGCGCAAGGAAGACTTTGCTAGTGAATTTGAACAGTGCGAGGCAGTATCTCAACTATGCGAGATAGGCCATTTGTTCCTCTGCTGCTATGCACATGCTTCTGTTGCAGCTTCCTCTACTCTCATCTATACTTCTTTCATCTGCTGGACTTTCTTGGTCTATTATGACATATAAAAGAGTCACCTTGGTATGTACCACCATGGTGCTTCATCACTCTCTGGCTCAGCTGTCATCTTTTGCTTGAATTCTCTCTTCTTGGCACTAATGGCATGGACTTTATGTTAAGCTACACAAGTTATTACTAATCTATAAAACAGGCTAAGCAAGAGTTATTAGTTAGCTTCAAGGTCCAGCAAAAGCTAGGTTAAGAGGTGAAAAGTGGTACGTTTCAGTGAATAACACACTCCCAAACATAATCTTTGCTAGTCCCTGAGCAAAGCAAAATTTAAACAGCTATTCTATGAATATAAATGCCACTTTCATAGGGAGCATGGATGCATTTAGCTCATGCATCAAGCCTTTTAAACCCCTAGGTGATCCCTAGTGGAGGGAGTGAAGTCTCCTGAGGGTTTTCAGTGAAGGTACCCACAAACTTCTCAATGAACCAGTTAACAAGAGTGCAACATTGTCAAGTCAGTTGTCAATACATAGAGCTTCAGTTCACCTTTGATTCAAAATATGAGGAATTTAAACATAGGATATGCATAGACATTTAATCATTAAAACTTTTTCATGTATGCACATCATTCCAATTAGCTTACAACAAGAGAAACAACACATATATGTCAGTACTGAGCTCATCATCAAGTCAAAAATTAGGTTTTAGGCAATGCCCAATACATTCAATAACAGACCCAATGCTCACAAAGGGCAATCTCTCACCAAGAATTTTGAGGGTTCTCATTTTCACACAAGGTCAAGAGCAGTTACAGACCCCAAATGGGCATGCAAGCAGAGCATAGGCAAAGCTCCTAATTTCTAGCATCATTGGTCATTCCTCACCAGAGATTGGACAACTCCTCATCTACACATAATAGCTCAATCAACTTAGGATCACAAGGTCTTATGACTGGGTTGTAATGTGGCTTATGGGTGTAGCTTATAAAGAATGGAGGGATGAAAAGGATACAAAATTGAGAAATTAGTAGGTGAAGGAGGTGATTCATGATTTCACCTTCTTTAGTTCAACACATTTCATCTTCTTTGATATTTTTCAGCCTTGAAGTGACCAGCTTCTCCTCTTATTTCTACTTTTTTCAATGAAATTTCCTCTTGACTCCTCTCTCTTCCCTTTCATTATTCTTTTTTTTTTCTTTTTGGATAAATTTTTCTTTTCTTTTTCTTTTTATTTTTCTGGAATGTCACCCTCTTCCCAGCTGCTACACGGCTATCCTCTTTTTGTGTTTCTTCTCCATTCATCCAATGTTGCCCCTAGCTTGTCCATCTTCAACTCCTTCTCCTTTACCTTTTGAATTCTCAAAGTGGGGGTAGGTTTGAATTAGGTCCATAGGTTTAGGTACAAGTACTCAGGTGGATTTTGAAGAAAATTAAAAATCAAGGCTCAAAAGGTGTATGCACAAGGGCAGTTTACTAGGTCTAGTATGTTTAAGCTCAAACTGTCCAAGAGAAGCCCTTGATCATTTCCTAAATATCATGGATATTTGTTAGCTGTCCTAACTTGGAGATGCCTAACTTTTAGTGAGGACATTGACTCAGCCAGTCCTTAGAGCAAAAAGAATTGCCTAAGTCACTCCTCAAAGAGAGAAAAAAATTTTATAGGCCCAAATCTCACTAGGTATGGTCTTCATTGAACTCTTAGGCATGTCCTTACTTTTTTCTCTCTTTAATGGTTCACTAAGTACTGACATAAGTGAGTTTTCTTGGTGTTCAACTCATGAAAATGTTAAACTTTAAAAGTTTTTAATGCCTAGATGTCTGCAAAATTTTTAAATTTCCTTCTTTTCAAAGTTTCTTAGGTGAACATAACTCTATTTCTATCTTACTCACTTGCTTCTGCTGCACTTAGGTTAACTATATCATTGGAAAACCTTGCCACACCCCCAAACCTATGAGGAGCAGTGTCCTCATTGATTCAAAGATAAAGGACATGTGCAGAAGGGATCATACACAAAAGACACCAAGTAAAAGCATTAAACAAGGCACACACAAGCAACTAAAACAAACTAATAGCTATAAAGACAGAAAGTAAACCAAACAAAACTAAACTATAAAGGAATTTTATTGATAAAACAAAAATTTGTATAATGCAAGGGAAGGTGATCTACAAAAAGTATATCCTAACTAATTACATGTGCTAATTTAATCATCTGAATCCTCTGTAGGTCCAGTCTTGACTTTGGGTTTTTTTCCTTTTTCTTGCTCCATAGTAGCAGCAGTTGAACTGGCAGGAGGGGCAATCTCAGCTGCCTGTGTAGGATCTCTGCCAATTAGTTTAGCAACTCTTCTTTCTAGGATTTCTGCCTTCTTCTCAGCAAGTTGAACTCTAGTTTCATAGAGTTCTCTGATGGCCTTTATGACATCTTTGGAGGCAGCTAATCTTTTCTCTAGGCCATCAGCTCTCATCTTCTCAGTTGCTGAAGTATGCTTTTCAACTTCATATTGAATAAAAATTTTACTCCACCCCTTTGATATTCCCAGTAGTTGAACCATGTGGTCCAGCTCCATTTGGCTTATCTTCTCTTCATAGGACTGCCTAATGGAGGTTCTAATGGTAGCCATGCCTTTAATGACATCATTTTTCAGGAATGGATTCTTTTATATGGCATAGAGTAGAGTAGAGTAGGGAGGGATGGAAAGGATGAGGCAGATAGGATGGGCTACTCATTACTCGAAGAAGGGCCAGCCAGCAAGGGAGGGGGGATGGATGATGGCATGGGTGAGGTGAAAATTGAGGGTAAAGGGTGATGGACTGCAAGTTTAGGCTCGGGGTCTATTTGGGTATGAATGGAGGAGGTTGGAATGAGGTCTTCTACATCTATGGTAGCATCAGAGGGAGCTACAATGGGTGGGAGATCAGGTTCAACTTCAGTTTGAGTGGATGCATTGGTAAAGGTAATAGGAGGGATGGTGACAGCTAAGGTTATGGGTTGGGGAGAAGGAGGTGAGGTAGGTAACTGGGTGGGTATGTGGTTGTTGTGATGTTTGGGTTAAAAGTGACAAGGTGGCTTGGATGGCTTATAAGCTGGTTTTGATTGAGGATTGGTTTGGGAGGGTGGAGTTCATGGCATGCAGGTTGACATCAATGGATGATTGGGTTTGGGACTTGGCCAACACTTGGGCTTGAAAGGAGAGTAATAGGTTAAAGATTTGGGGTAGGAAATCAGAGGTGGTGGGTGGAATTGGTTGAAATGGGAAAGTGGGTGCATGAGTGAAGGTGGTGGGTTGTGGTGAATGTGGAGGAGGGGTGAAATGAGGGGGGTGAGGGGAGTCTGGGAGAGGGGTAAACTCATAGTTGATGTCCCCTATGATAGAGGGCATCATGGCTGAGTATCCCTCTTCTGAAAGAGGGATTTGGTCATGGGTAGGTGAGGATGGAATGGATTGGCCTAAGGGTTCAAGGAACTCAGGTGGAAAAGGTGTAGAGGTTTCAATGGGCTGGGGGGTGTAGTGGGGAGTTGTGTGGGATTTCAAGGGTGTGAGGCTCAGGTTCAAAGGCTTGGGCTATTGGGGTAGGTGGTAGGCCAATGGTTGGGTCTGGTATGGCTGTGGTTTCAAAAATTGGGATGATTTGAGATATATAGGTGGGCTGGGGCTCTGTGTGGGCTTTAATTAATTGTCTTTTCTTTTTATAGGTGGCCTTCATAGGTAGGCTAGGGTAAGTTGGGTAAGTAGGCAAGGGTACAGGTATGGGTAATGAGGTTAAGGTGGTTGTGGCTGAGGTTTAAATTGGCTGAGGTAAGGATGGTGGAACTATAGTGGGTTGTAAGATTTGGGTTGAGGTAGTAGTGGCTGGCATGGAAGTTGAAGGCGTGGCTGGTGAGGTAATGGCTTCAGATGTGGAAGTTAAGCTGACTGACACACTTGAATGGGCTACCTGAGAGAGGGTAGCAGAGCTTGCAGCCATAGAGGCAGAAATAGCAACAACAACAGCAGCTGCTTCTAGAATTGTAGGGGCTGGTGGAGCTAACAGATCAGCCTTCTTCTTCTTCTTCTCAATTAGGGTGCCACCGATCCCCCATTATTTCTTTCCACATTTTCTGGGGTCCAAGGTGATGATTTTTTCATCCATTTTAAATTGGTACCCCCCTAGCTTCAGCAAGGCTGTAATGAGCCTGCAGTAGGAAAGTGAGTGGAGTTTCTTCTTGGTCTTCACCTTTTCATGAATATCTTTCATACCCTCAAAGATCAACTTGGTAG
This sequence comes from Chloranthus sessilifolius, assembly GCA_021018995.1. NCBI lineage: Eukaryota > Viridiplantae > Streptophyta > Magnoliopsida > Chloranthales > Chloranthaceae > Chloranthus > Chloranthus sessilifolius. Next base: position 52,449,271 of record CM037594.1, read on the forward strand.
CATCCAAATAGTGATTCATGTGGAAAGAGTAGAGTGCATCCGTAATTGGAGACCTCCTCTCCTGCTCATGGCCAGAGTAATACACATTCTTTCTCAACACTCCATCCATAAATCTAAGGTTTGTGTTCAGATCCCTCTTCCTGATTGAGACTCCTGAGGTTGTAACACCTCCAGTTAGCTCCTTGGCTATCTCTAGGATGGTGGCTATTAAAAGGGGACCTAAGCTACACTCAGGGCTATACTTGGTTGGTATCCCAAGTAATTTTGCTATTACAGCGTGATTGAAGAGCATTTCAAATTTGTCAATCAACACCAGCAATGCTGGATTCCCATCATCCTCAGTCTTTACTCTGATATTCTAATAAAATAGTTGCACTAGTCTAGGGAAGACTAGCTGCATTGGGGGCCTCAATAAGGGCAATAGAGTTGCCTTGGTCAAGTACTCAATGGAGGTTGATGTCTCTGGTAGCTCCTCAAAATAAACTTTGTTAAAAATATTTTTCAGCCTCCAACTTAATTGTAGATATAAATTCAGATGGGACCCTGAGGAACTCAATATCTTCTTCCTCATTAGGGTCAACCTCAGGGACCTCATGGGCCACAGCCTTGCCCTTTTTCTGCTTATTCATTGATTTTTCAGGGCTTTTGCCAGGTGGGTGCTCTCTGGCCCTCTTCTTTGGGGTAAATTTCTTCTTAGCACCTTGTGCATCAGAGGCCACACCCTTGCCCTTATTTACTGGGGCAGCTTTCTTCTCAATTGGTTGCTCCATGTGGGGCGTAGCCATCTGAGTAGGCATCTTAGAGGTCTCCACTATGGAGGCCTCTGCAAGCCTTACTGATTTTCGAGTTGCTCCAGGGGTGCCAGTGTGTGGAGGATTTAGCATAGTGGCCAATGTGTCTAGAAACTTTAAGCTTTTGGCCATGGCTACTCAATACCTCCAAATTAAGGTCTGCAACTCTCAAATCATGCAATGCACACTTCACAAATGATACTGCACCCAAAGTATTCCCTTCTTAACTCTAATTTACTACTCAATCAAAGAAACAGAGAGAGAGTGAGAGATCTTACCGACTTGCAGCTAGGGTTCCACTTCAAATGTTGCACAAATGTTCAAATCCCCCCAAAGCTAGCTCAAAGTGACCAGGAGGTGATGGAGAGTAAAATGGTAAGGGGAAGCTGTTTGAGGTGGAATGGATTAGGCTGTAGGGAAGAAAGAAGGGAGAGAGAAGCATGGTTTTTGCTCAGTGAAGGTTAGGGCAAAGAAGTAGAATGGAGGAAATGGTGAAAATTGTAGGGTTTATAAGGCTGAACCCGTGGTTCACACAGCTGTCGCCAGGTTCTCGCGAAGTAGACTTCTCACGCACTTAACATCCAACCTCGCGAGAACTGCTATCGTGAAGAAGAACAGAGCCTCGCAAAGTTCTAGAGTCTCCATATCTGGGCCTCACGAGGTCACTTCGCGGAGTTGAATTTAGGCCTTGGTGCGTGAGGCAATTTTGCATCCCTCACACAGCTAGATTAGCAAGGCCTCGCGAGGCTTAACATGTGTGAAATCTGTTCTTCGCTCGGTTCCTTAATGTTGCCAAGCTAGTGCCTCGTGAGGTTCACTATCAGCCTTCAGCAGGTGCCTTTTGCTCGTGAAGCTCTCGCAAGGTATAAAATCTTCAGCAAAACTCTGTGAGAAAGCTTCAGGTGGCTTGCGAGTTAAAAGTTTAGGCCACGGAGCCTTGCAAGAAAGCATAATTTTAGGCCCTTTTTTCAATATTGCACATTGGCCAGTGCATCCATGATATCATGCACCTATCCATTGTGCATCAACAACAACCCCTTCACATGTACTCCATTTCATCATTAAAATTGAATGCCCATTATCAACATCTGTACCTAAAAAATGTAGAATTCTAAAGGTAGTCTTTCGGATCAAATTTATGACATTTATTATGAGAGCAGCCCAACCAAAGCAGCAAGAAATATGCTCATCAAATTCAGATGACAAGTATGCGCATGTACTCAAAACAGAAAAAAACAAAACAGAATAAAACAACCAAGGAAATCATCATCACACTAAAAGCAGTAATTGACAGATTTCTAAACAACACAAAACAAAACACGCATTCAACACTCACGGTACACATTTTACAATGTTGTAGATCACTGAACAGTGGGAGGTTCATGTAGCTGAATGGTCTGGGGAGGCTCCACTGAATTTTCTACACGAATTTTTAGTCTTTGCCCATTCACTTTCATGATCTTTCCAAACATAGGATCCAAGATCTCCACAACACCAGATAGGGAGGCATGAATGATAGTGTAAGGTCCATCCCATCTAGATTTTAACTTCCCTAGAAAAAATCTTACTTTGGAGTTGAAAAGCCAAACCTTAGTGTCAGCATTGAAGTCCCTTCTCATTAGCTTCTTATCAAAGAATGTGTTTGATTTCTCCTTATGTATTCTGGCATTTGAATAGGCTTCCAGCATCAGCTCATCAACCTCTGCCAATTGCAATTTCCTTTGAGAACTAGCAGTGGTTAGATCAAAATTCAGTGATTTGATAGCCCAATAGGCTTTGTGCTCTAACTCCACTGGTAGGTGGCAGTCCTTGCCGTAAACCAGCCTAAATGGGGAGATGCCAATAGGGGTCTTATAGGCAGTCCTATAAGCCCACAAAGCATCATTCAGCTTTTGTGCCCAATCCTTCCTATCAGTCCTCATAGTCTTCTCCAAGATATGCTTGATCTCCCTATTAAAAATTTCAACTTGCCCACTGGTTTGTGGGTGGTAGGGAGTTGCAATTCTGTGTGTAACATAATACTTTTTGAGGAGATTCTCAAAAGGCTTATTACAAAAATGACTCCCCCCATCACTAGTGATAGCTCTGGGGGTGTTAAATCTTGAGAAGATATTGTCCTTCAAAAACTTAAGGACAACTGTGTGGTCATTGGTCCTTGTAGCAATGGCTTCCACCCATTTGGACACATAGTTCACTGCCACAAGTATGAAGTTAAAATCCATAGATGGAGGAAAGGGACCCATAAAATCAATGCCCCAGATGTCAAAAAGTTTTACCACAAGGATGGGTTGCAATGGCATAGAATTTTTCTTGAAAATTCCCCTCAACCTTTGACATCTCTCACAGGCCTTGCAATGTATATATGCATCTCTGAACAAAGAAGGCCAATAAAAACCACATTGTAGCACTTTTACTGTAGTCTTTTTACCACTGAAGTGACCTCCACAGGTTTGCTTATGACACATAGAAAGAATACTATGGAACTCACTTTCAGGTATACATCTCCTAACCACCTGATCTACACAATGCTTATATAGGTATGGAACCTCCCACAAAAAATGTTTAACCTAAGAGAAAAATTGGTCTTTGTCCATCTTGGACCAGTGAGGGGGAATCCTAGTAACAACAAGAAAATTAACAATGTGTGCAAACCAGGGCACACTAGACTGCAAGGTAAATAGTTGCTCATTTGGGAATAACTCATTAATAGGTGTTGCTGCACATTCTTCCAAAATAATCCTAGAGAGGTGGTCAGCCACCACATTCTCAAGTCCCTTTTTATCCTTGATCTCAATATCAAACTCATGTAATAATAGGATCCATCTGATCAACCTTGGCTTGGCATCCTTCTTAGCCAATAGGTATTTCAGGGTTGGGTAATCAGTGAAAACAATAATTTTAGACCCAAGCAAGTAGGGTCTAAACTTGTCCACAGTAAACACGACAGCTAGCAACTCTTTATCAGTAGTAGTGTAGTTGAGCTAAGCTTCAGCTAGTGATTTGCTAGCATAATAGATCACTACAGACAGCTTATCTTTCCTCTATCCTAAGACAGCACCTATGGCCAAGTCTGATGCATCACACATCAGCTCAAAGGAGAGTCAGTAATCTAAGGCCTGGATTACAGGAGCAGTGGTAAGGCACTTTTTTAAGACCTCAAAGGTCTCAAGGCACTCAGCAGAGAAGTCAAATGGCACATCCTGACAAAGCAGGTGGCACAATGGCTTTGAAATTTTGCTGAAGTCCTTAATGAACCTCCTGTAAAATCTAGCATGTCCTAAGAATGATTTGATTTGCTTGACAGTCCTGGGTAGGGGCAGGTGTGAAATCAGATCCACTTTAGCCTTGTCAACCTCTATTCCTTTGTGAGAGACCACATGGCCTAATACAATTCCTTGTGTCACCATAAAGTGACTCTTTTCCCAGCTTAGGACCAAATTGGTCTCCTCACATCTTTGTAAAACCAGGTCAAGGTGACTCAAGCACTGGCTAAAGTTGTCCCCATAAACTGAGAAATCATCCATAAAAATTTTCAGGAATTTTTCAATCATATCAGAAAAGATTGCATACATGCACCTCTGAAATATGGCTGGGACATTGCACAGTCCAAAAGGCATCCTCCTATAAGCAAAGGTGCCAAAGGGACATGTGAAAGTAGTTTTCTCCTGATCTTGAGGATAAATAGGGATTTGGTTATACCCTGAGTATCCATCAAGAAAGCAGTAAAATGCCTTCCCAGCCAGCTTATCTAGATTTTGGTCAGTGAAAGGGAGGGGGAAGTAGTCTTTTCTGGTCTTGGAGTTAAGTTTTCTATAATCAATGCAAACTCTCCAGCCAGTGGTCTCCCTGGCTGGCATCAACTCCCCAGAATCAGTAGTAATAACTGTAATGCCTGAATTTTTAGGTACCACCTGGATAGGTGACACCCATTCTGAATCTGAAATGGGGTAAATTACCCCTGCATCCAATAGTTTCACTATCTCTTTGGGGACCACCTCCTGCATGTGAGGATTAAGCTTCCTCTGCATCTCCCTTGAGGGTTTTTCACCCTCATCCAGATGAATTTTGTTCATGCAAATTGAGGCATCAATGCCTCCAAGATCAGCTATTGTCCACCCCATTGCCTTTTTATGCTTCTTGAGAACACTCAATAATGTCTCCTCCTACTCACTAGTGAGAGAGGAGGAGATAATCACTGAAAGCTTGTTATTTTGTCCCAAGAAGACATATTTTAAAGTGTCTGGGAGCTAGTTCAGCTCCTGCTCAGGGGGACTTTCAATGGAAGGCAACAAAGGTGCCTTGGTAGTTTGAGGAAGGGGCAGCAATATAAGTTTCTAGTAGGAATGCTGCACTAGGCCCAGAGAAGACTCTATTTTTGTATTGTCTTCTGTCATGAGAACTTAGGCCTCCTTCTCAACCATACTCCAAATACTTTCTAGGTTTTCAACAATATCAACCCAATCCAGCAGATTGGGAAATTCCTCTTTCAGAAGGCCATCTAGTATATCAATGGCACAGCAGTCCTCAATGTCCATCTGAGGCTACCTTGCAGCATTATACACATTTAATTAGGCCTTCATATTCCTAAAGGTCACCTCCATCACCCTTGACCTGCATTGTATGCAAGCATTTGCAGTGGCCAAGAATGGCCTTCCAAGGATGAAAGGAATTGGGGTTTTACTTGTGCAAGGGTTGTTCAAAACAAGGAAATCAGCAAGATAGTAGAACTGGTCCACCCCCACCAAAACATCCTCCACCACACCCACAGGTTTTCTCTCAAACCTATCAACCAGCTGGAGCACAACTAATGTGGATTTCAGCTCCCCCAAACCTAGTTCCTCATACATAGAATATGGTAGCAGGTTCACGGTGGCCCCTAAGTCCAAGAGGGCTTTACCTTTGGTATGGTTTCCAATTATGCAGGGGATAGTAAGTACCCCTGGGTCTTATAATTTCTCAGGTGTGGCAATGGATAGAACTAACTCAACATGCTCAACAGCAAAAACCTTTTTGGACAACTGCACCCTTGCTTTTCTCTTCTGTGCGCAGAGGTCCTTCAAAAATTTAGCATAGGCAGGGACCTGTTTTATAGCATCAACCAAGGGCAAATTTATCTTGACTTGCTTGAAGGTCTCCATCGTTTCCTCCATCTGAGCATTCCCCTTATCAAAAGGAGAAGGGCCAACTAATGCATGAAGAAAAGACAGTTGTGGGACTGCTGGTGCCACAGCTGCATGCCTAGCAACATCATGGTCAAATTTTTATTTTTTTCTTTTTTCTTCATTTATTGATTTCTTTTAGGGCTCAACGTCAACCCCTTTATTTTGCCCTTGCTGATCCATAGCAGGGGATGACTTCTTTAGTTCTTCACCACTCTCATTTCTTTCCTTTTCACTCTCTATAACCTCCTCAGTTGCCTTGCCCACTAAATTATCAACCATCCTACCACTCCTCAAGGTAGTGATTGCATTAGCCTCCTCATGGGTAGAGAATGCTTCTCCAATTATGAACTGCCCTTTTGAATTGGCCAAGGGTTGACTAGGCAGTTTACCCTCTTCTCTCCTATTCAAAGCATTATAGATTTGACCCAGCTAGTCCTCTATTTTTTTAATGCTTTGCCCATAAGAGTTCACAGTTTGGACCAGGTTCTCCAAATTTTACATAGATGTCAGCATTTGCTCTTCAAAGGAAGAGGATCTGGGCTATTGTGGGGGCAAGGCCAACTAATTGGGTTGTGGGGCAGGCAACTAAAAATTCTGTCATGGTAGGTATCCTTGGTTAAACTGGTGTTGAGGTCTATATGGATCTGCCAACTGTTGTTGTTGCGGCTGAGGGTATGTATCTTATCTCCACCTCAAATTTGGGTGGTTTCTTCATGTAGACCCAGCGGGTTGCTGCTCATATACTTGGGCAGCATTGGCATGCTCCATAACAAAATCTGGGAATTGGTTGGCTGATAGACAATCTTAGAGTAAATGTGTGGGAGATTGGCATATCAGACATGCCTCTTCCACTTGTGCAACCATCCAAGCTGCATCACATTCATCAATTTGTCAAACTTTAAACTCAGATTGTCCACCTTCCTTTCCAAATCACTTTGCACCTTAACTTCATACATTCCACCTATAAGAGTGGACTCTTTCACCAATTTAGCTGGGGTCTGACTGTCATTGCGAGACAGCGACTCCTGCTGCATGGAATTTTCTCCTATGATGTCAAACAACTTCCAAGCCTCATCAACTGTCTTGTGGAAGTAACTACCACCACATGAGGCACCGATCAAATCCCTACTCTTGGGATTAATTCCTTGGTAAAAGACTTGCACTAGTTGCCACTGTGGAATTTGATGGTGGGGGCATTATTTTTACATCTCCTAAAATCTCTCCCATGCCTCATAAAAATCCTCAGTTGAGGACTGAGTGAATGATAAAATGTTGGTCCTCATCTGGCTAGTTTTATTCATGGAAAAGAATTTAGTCAGAAATTGGCTTTAGAGGTCACTCCATGTCTGAATGCTATTGGCTGGGAGCTTAGAGAACCAAGTGCTGACTTTGTCCTTTATGGAAAAAGGAAAAAGCCTCAGTTTGATGGATTCAGGTCTCAAGCCAGCAATATTGAAAGTGGTGCAAAGTGCTAAAAATTGGTCAATGTGCTTGTAAGGATCTTCCTTACTGAGCCCATGAAAAGATGGCAGCATGTTAATGGTGGAGGACTTGATTTCATAGTTTCTTTAATTGAAGGGAATTGTATGCAAAAGGGAGATGTGTAATCCCCAGGTGCTTTGTATTCCTTCAAGGTTCTTTACCTCTCTGCCATGACAGTTGATTCAGTTTCAACAGTAGGGCCTTGTGTGGTGTTTCTTGGTCTAAGGACTCTTTCAACCTCAGGATTTGATGGTTCCAACTCAGGGTTAAGTGACCTTCTTCCAAGCATACACACAAACTCAACAAGTAAAGAAAATGCTCACAGCACACAAAGAATTTTTAAACTAAATTATCAACTAAACAAATTTACAACTAGACTAATGACAGGGAATTCAACATTAAAGGACTGTTTTAGGGTAAAAGAAGTGCAAACAGAGCTACCTAAACTCTAGCTGCAGCTGTAGCTTTTTCCTATGTGTTGTTGTCTAATTCTGCAAAATTTTAAAAAAAATTAGTAGTACTTTTTATTCTATTTATGACACAGCTATAAAGAATTTTCTAGACTAAAACATAGTATAACTCAGGTCTACTAAAAAGATCAAGATCCCCGGTAGCGGCGCTACAAACTTGTTGGTTGCTATCCTAGTGTGCTGATTTATTGTGTGGTGAAAACAAATTAAAATCAAAGTGAAATAAAAGATGAAAATAGCACAACCAAAATAGTCCTAGACCTGTAAGATATAGGGCTATTATAGCAAGTTTTAAATAAGTAAGAGTTTGTCCCACAAAGAAATTGATCTAGAACCCAAAATGGGCTATAATAGTAGGCCTCTAAATCTGGCTACAGATCTGACAATCCTAAAGAAAGGGAGTTAGGTGTCATAACTATACTAAATTACCTACCAAAAGAAAAGAAATAAAGTGTAGCCCTATCTAAAGAAAAGGTTATAAAGAAGGTGGTGATGGTGTGTATTAAAATAAAGATAAAAGGATGGGAAGTAAGCAGGTTAAGCTAAGGTTAATTCAGTTATGTAATTTAGATTTAGGGTTGTCTCTACAGTAAATCCTTACTGAAGTGGTATCAAAAACCTCAGCAAGGAAGAAGAATACAACTTAACCCATGCCATTTAAACTGCTCTTAGGCTACAATCTGTCCACTTAAATGGTTACAGACTGTCCAATAGAGTTTGTCAAATCTCATTCATTAAATCAGAAAACCAACCTAATCCAAAGGAGTGGACTGATCTTAAGGCTATAATCTGTCCACTTTAATGGTCACAGACTATCCAATAGATTTCCTCCAACCAAAGAATTAAATTAGGCCCTGAATACCATTGCTGACACTATGTTTACTAGGCTACAAGCTCGCCAGATCTGTTATAGATCCGACAAGCATTCATAGGAGCAAAAAGACCTTGAAAATTAGGTGGAAACCACAAGGTATCTCAGGCTGAATGAGGATTTAGATTCAGCTGGTCATTGCTACAACAAGCTTACAATGACTCAGCTCACAAGTACAACAGGCTTACAATGACTCAGCTCACAAGTCTGTAATCACTATAGAGAAGTAGGGGGCCCGAGCTTCGCGAGGCTGCCTTCCACATATTAATTTTGTCGCACAATTGATTTATGCTCTTTAGTTTCATTGCATAGCTTGCAGAATCCTCGCAAGGTAGGAGTTAGCTTGGAAGGTTTGTTCACTCGCGCAGGTAGACTTTGGATGATCGTGCAACTGATCTACCTTTGAATGCACTTGCACGAAAGAGTTTGTAGTACGTGGCTTGCTCGCGTAGTAGAGCTTCAAAATCTCCTATCACGAGGTACTCATGCAGATGCCTTTACATCTCGCTCGGCAAAGGGTTGAGCTTTCAATCGCACGAGAGCTGTGTGAGAGAACTTCTGGGAGTCTCTCTCCTCCAGAGCCACGCAAGAACTTCGCGAGGTCATTGCTATTGTTCACACAAATTAGTCTCATGAGGTAGTGCGCACGGCTAATTTAAAGCTTGATCCTAGTGAGAGCTTCGTGAGTTGTATCCTGAAGGCTTAGTGTGCAACTACTTCGTGAGTTCTTTTATATATTGATTGCAGCTAAAGTGCCCGACTGCTGCACGAGAGGCTGCTTTGTGATAATCCCTTCACTGAGCTGCCCGACTGCTTCGCGAGCTCTAGTGTACTGCATGTCTTAGCTGCGTAAGGAAGACTTTGCTAGTGAATTTGAACAGCGTGAGGCAGTATCTCAACTATGCGAGATAGGTCATTTATTCCTCTGCTGCTATGCACATGCTTCTGTTGCAGCTTTCTCCACTCTCATCTATACTTCTTTCATCTGTTGGACTTTCTTGGTCCATTATGAGATGCAAAAGAGTCACCATGGTGTGTACCACTATGGTGCTTCATCACTCTCTGGCTCAGCTGTCATCTTTTACTTGAATTGTCTCTCTTCTTGGCACCAAAGGCATGGACTTTGTGTTAAGCTGCACAAGTTATTACTAATCTACAAAACATGCTAAGCAAGAGTTATTAGTCAGCTTCAAGGTCCAGCAAAGGCTGGGTTAAGAGGTGAGAAGTGGTACTTTTCAGTGAATAATAATACCATGCTTGGCGTAGGTGGTGGCCTCTCCCCTTTTTATCATTCTCATTTTTCCTTGTCTTGCTGCTCTTTGACTATTTCGTACGCGGCGGCCATGCCTCAGAGCAATTCTTCGGCTTCGTCACCTCCTTCTTGTAATCTCTTAACACTGAGCTCTACGAGTTGTCGGTTGATGAAGTTCTGTATGATACTACTGTCTTTCCCGTCATAGTTATTGCTGGTGCTCAGAGGAGTGAAAGGGTTTTCTTAATCGTCGACTATGTTAATCTCGGGGTGGCATGGGGGTGAGTCGTATGACTGCTTAGTATCGTATATGGAGTTATCATGGTATCCCCATAGTGGCAAATTATCGAAGCTGGTCAGGTTTATTTTGTGTATCCCTGACATTTCTAACTTTTTGTAGATACTCATAAACCCTCAAGGAGCTCTCGAGAGGGTGAGTGTGTGTAGTGAAGTGATAAAGCGAACAGAAAATAAAACAAAACTAAGCAGAAAATTCAACTAGGCAAAACTATTTTAGCAAAAAAGCATCCCATCGCGATCGCCAGTCTGTTGGTGTGCACTTTTTTTGGGTTTCTTTCAGTCCCTGAAATAAGTGGCCCAATTCAGTCCAAGTGGACTCTGGCAAGGGACGATGGAGTAATGAACTAAGAAATATTAAATTTTTGAAATTAAAAAGGTAAATTCTAAGTGAAAAATGCCTAGTTTTGATGTGATTGCCAGCTGTAGATGTTTATCGATGCTGCAACACGTCGCTGATCACGTTTTACAGGGTGTAAATTAACTCCTTTGTTAAACGTTGGCCGGCCGACTCCAACAGTTGTTAGTCTGTCTGGCTTAACTTTCTAATTCTGCTTTAATTAACCTTATTTCCTTATCCTACTCTAAGTTTGACTGATTGGGGGGTTTCCTAGTAGTATTCTAACTCTAACTGGCTAGGCTTTTTACTGTTACTATAACTCTAATTATTCTAATCTCCTAATGTTACTCTGATTCTAATTAAATTCTTAATACTACTCCAACTCTAATTAAGTTAATTTCCTAATAGTACTCTAACTAAAAAAAGGGATTGTGGCCCATTATGCTAAGCAGGATCGACCCCATTCTCAGTTACCCTCCGTAAGCTCCCTTAGACAAATCGGTTGGTGGAGGGTTATTTTGAAAATATTATGGGTTGAAAACTGAACTTAAGTTTAAAAATTGAGGATTTAAGGATCGAAATTAAGAGTTTAAAGGTTAACAATTAAAATCAGGACTGAGAGCTATGAACTATAAGTAAGAAAATCAGGAACTAGAACTAGAAATTAAGAATTAGAACCTAAAAGTAAGAACTAAGATCTAAAACTTAGAAAATTAAGAACTGGAATTAAGAACTGGTCCTAGGAATTAAGAACTAAAACAAAAAATTAAGAACAAAAACTAAACTAGAAGCTAAAATTAAGAACTAAGAAGGGATTATCTGAGGCCATGCGCCATAGAGAGAGTCTCGAAATGCTAAGCTTGGAGGAGAGGAACTCGAGACTTGAAGGTGAAAATTGGGTAAAATTTGGTGAATTCATGTGTGTTGTGTCTTTTGGGGCGAGGAAAAGGGGTCTTTTATAGGTAGTGGGCTAATCCCGTGCAAGTGGGAATGCGCGGAATTGGATGATTCCACGCAAGTGGAGATGCACTTAATTGAATTCCGCACAGTGGCATATGCGCTTAATTCAGCTTGAGTCGACCTGTGAACTGGGCTCCCTAGTTGTAGTGTGCTTAGGAAAACCAATTCCACGCCAGTGAGGTTGTGCTTAATTGAATTTCATGCAATAGAGTATGCGCTTGATTCAATTTCAGTCGGCTTCCTTATTCTTGTATGCCTCAGAAACCAATTTCGCGCAGTGGCATATACGTGGAATCAAGAGTTCATGCGGTCTGGGGAATTAAAGGTCAGGTTTGATTGGGAACCAATTCTGTTGTTCAGTGATGCATTGGATTGAATTATGTGCAGTGGAGTATTCGTGGGATTCAAGTCCATGGGCGGTTTGGGGAGTAGAGTCTGGGTTGGATTTGTAACCCATTCTGCATGTCCAGTGATGCATGGGATTGAATTCCATGCAGTGGCGTATGCGCAGGATTCAGGTCCCTGGGCAGTTTGGGGAGTAGAGTCCCAGTCCAATCTAGACCGATTCTGCGTGTATAGGGATATGTGGAATCAATTCCACGCAAGTGTATCAGCTCGGGATCGAGGTCTTTGGGCGGTGTATGAAAGGCACCCCTAGTCCAAGTGGGACTAATTCCATGCAACTGTGTCTACATGGAATTGGATTTCACACAAGTTTATCTGTGCGAAATCCGGGTCTTAAGTGGTATAAGAAAGACAGCCTTAGTCCAAGGGGAACTAATTTCACACAACTGTATCTGCGTGGAATCGGATTACGCACAAGTGTATCTGCACGAAATCTGGGTCTTAAGTGGTCTGTGGGAAGGTGAACCTGGTCAAAGTGGGACCAATTCCGCGCATGTGGCCACACGTGGAATCGAATCCGCGCAAGTGTATCTGCGCGAAATTTGGGATTTTCTAGGGTCGGATTGGGTCTGAGTCGCAGAGCTATTGTTTCAGCCTGGGTCTCATCCATATACTATTGTTTCAGTAATGGTCCCCATGTTTTGGGTTTTAAAGTCTTCAGAGAAGGTCAGTCCTTTTTCAGAGATCGTGGGCAAGGTCAAAGGTTGACCGAACAGCATTGCATACTCTGAGAGGGCAAAATTAGGGTGTCTACAACTACTTTGACCATGAAATTTGTGAACAAAACAATATTTTCCAAAGATCAAAATAACATATTATCATCTACAAGACAAGTAAATTCCAGCCATAAGGTCCCTTTAATCTAAATCATGTAGCATGAACATAAAAAGTCAAAAGTTTAAGATTTCTGCCCAATGATGCATATAGGCCATCTTTGACGAAATCTTGGCCATTGGATGGCCTTGCATGATCATGTTGATCACATGCCTGGCACCCAAATGTCATGAACAACATGTTATTCCAGAATATTTATAAAGTTCAAATTAAAATCACATTTTTATTCACAAGAATGCAAGAAAACTTAAGAAATTTATATAATGCGTTGGTCTTGATATGTTTGACAAATCTAGACCATTGGATGGACTTACATGATCATGTAGATCACATGCATGGCCTCCAGTCATGCTAGTATAATTATATTCTAGAATATTTCAAAGATTTAAATCAAAATCTCAATCCATTTTGCAAACTCTAGAAAAATTCAAGAAAATTCAAATTTTGATTAGCCTTGACCTTGTGGACCAATCTAGATCATTGGATGACCTTGCATAATCATGTAGATCACATGCATGGCCTCCAAATTCTGGTCAAATATTGCCCCATAATTTTAAACCAAACCTTAATCAAAAATTGATTTTAAACTAGAAAATTCCAAGCAAAATCAAGAGAACTCTACACTATGCTAACCATAAATTAGATGGACAATCTAGACCATTGGATGAACTTGCATGATCATGTAGATCATATGCCTGGCCTCCAAGGTTCTGGTTATATATATATATATATATATATATATATATATATATATATATATATATATATATAACCATTCTAGAATAAAAACCTCAAATAATACAAGAAACTAGGAGTTCTATGGACAAAATCCTAGATTACAAGACTTGAAATCGTACACAAAGATTAACCAAGACATTAGCTTAGCTAGAATTCCTCTTGCTTGCTAGTTTGATGCAAGTTGAATGGTAAGAAGGGCTGGAATAAGGTTCAATTTAATATATGTTGAATTAGGGAAGGAGGTGAGTTGATTGGTGGTGGTAGATGAGGGTTTTAATGGCTAGATATGGAAGGCAAATTCAACGTATGAGAGGATCTCTAATGGAGGTTTGAGGGAAGAAGAAGAAGATGCAAATGGTGGAATGGAGAGGGCTCCAAGGAAATTTGATTTTTGCAAGGCATGGGGAGACGAGCTGCAAATTTGGGACACCTGTCCTCTAACTACTTCTCAAGGCCTCCCTCCTCTTTCCAAAGCACTCTCTCTCTTTCCACTCTCCCTCCCATACGCCCAAGGTAGTGGACCCCACTTTGTTCCACTCTCCTCCACACATCATAATCTCCTCTAGGTTTTTATGGTATTCAAGGCCCCTAAAACTTGTGATTTTCCAAAGTCTAGCTTATCATGTGTTGCATCGACAAATGTGCATCTTACACCCCAGATTTCTCCAAGGAAATTGTGTGGTGTAAGACGGGTCAAATTTAGGTCAAGATCAAGGGCTAGGATTTACTAGATATTTGTAAAATTCAAATTTCTAATTACCAAAATTAGATAACTTAATTACAATTGCCCTTGGGCTTTATTCAATATTATAAGAGAGTGATTATTCAAAGCAAGGTACAAACACTTAACCTAAATGTTAGTGCATCTAATTTCTTTCAATTTTATGGGTCTAGGTTTGACTCAACCCATATCTTATGATCATCATAAAAATTTAATCCATTGGCGATGATCTCCTCATCACCACCAAGGTTCAGGCTCAATTCGAGTCAAACCTTGGGTCAGGGTCCATCAAGAAACAGTCCGAGCTGGTTACAACTCATAAGATGTGGTGTGTTTTACTAAATTTCTAGCACAACCATTCAAGTAAATGGGGCGCCCTATGGGTGCCACTAGAAATAGGCATTATCTCATCAATCTGAGGTGGGTGCCTCACAAGTTTTGGTGGACCTGGCCTCAGGCAGTCACCTGGCACAGTCAAGTCTCATCAGGTCTCAGTCAATAATTTGACCAACACAGAAATTGAGGGACAGATGTTACACCTGATTACGAGGACTCGATCTAGGGTGAGTTTCGACTCTTTCTTCACTAGGTTAGAAGCGATGACAAATGCATGTTGTAACGATAAGGGTTCTTGAATCAATGATAGGAATGTTTCAGGCTGACCAGGTATTCTAAGAGTCGAGATGTTATCATGGCGGTTAAGACAAGCATGGTGGAACGAGAATCAATCCATTCCTAGAATGGCATCGAAGTCTCACATGTTTAACAAAAAGTGATCAACTTCTAAGGAATAGTCCTTGATATCTAAAGAACACGAGGGGTATAGCATTCAAATTTTGACTTGTTCACCAGTAAGGGTAACCACGTACCATTTTCCAATAAGCTTTACGGGTTCTATAGATATTTTAGTAGCAAAAGACAGGGATATAAAAAATGCGATGATCTAGAATCTATCAAAACATGGGCTAACTGTCGGGAAACAAACACCATTCCTGTGATGATGATAGGGGATGCCTTTATTTCTCCTTTGGTTAGGGCGTAGACTCAACCTTGGGTCATTGGTTTCTTCCCATCGGCCTTCTCTAGTTTCACATGGTGGTCGGGAAATCCCTCATCATCTGCCCATTCTATCCACAGCTAATGCACGAGCCTAATGCAGGATAGCAGGTGTTCAATATTTGATCGGCCTTCCCGCATCACTAACAAGGTTCTACTGAGGATTTCAATTTTTCAATAGGGCTGAATTGTTTAGCTTTCCTTCCTCTTCTTTGCCTTCAACTTCTCCCACTTCCTCGCTTGTGGGTTGGGTTGAGAGTTTCCGGTCGGGGCCTTTCGATTGCTATTGTTCCTCTACTCACGACTTAAAGCAAACTCTTCATTCTAGGCCTCAATGAGAAGGGCTTTCTTGAGCACTGCAGCATAGGTGTCTAACTGATAAGGAGACACAAAGCGACGGATGTTGGGCTTCAATCCCCTTTCAAATCTCCTCGCTCTCCACTCTCCGTCTTGCACCAGTCAGGTCACATATCGGGCGGGCTGGTTGAATTGGATGTTATAGCCTTTTACATCCAGGGTACCTTGCTCTAGCTCCAAGAATTCAGTTTCTTTCTTCTATCTCTGAGCATTGGTGAAGTATGCTTGGTGAAAGAAACTCATGAATCACTGCCACCGTATGGGAAATTCGTCCACTGGGATTTCATCTTCTATTATTGCCCACCAGTTTCTAGCCTCTCCTTCAAAAATAAAGGTTGTCAGTTCTATCCATTCAGTTTGTAGACATCTGAGAACCATCAGGAGCCTCTCGACTCTCTTTAACCAACTGTTTGTTGCCATTGGTTCGCAGGTGCCCATGAATGCTGGTGGCTTCATCTGCTAGAATTACTCTACCATCGAACGTCCATGATCTTGATTTGCAGCTCGGAGCCATCATTTGTTCCATGTGTCGATACAATCTGACCCATGGTTTAGGAGCTCCTTCGGGATTTGTTTGGGGGTTGATGATTCCGGAGGGGGTTGCCTGGTTCTCTTAGTGTTCACCATCCTAAGGGATAAATGGAACACATAAGATTTCTCCTTGGTAGACTATTAATCACTAAAAAATGCCATTTTTCACCTCCTAACCTAGCCTTCACTACACCTTTGAGCCATCTAATAATTGTCATTTGAGTATGTTCTTATAGTTAGAAATAAATCACAGCTTATTGCAATAGTCCACATAATGGATGCCAAGAAGAGAGTATTTTAAACTCAAGTCTTGAAGATGATGGAAGAACAGAGTGTGCACCGTGGTGGTCCACACCATAGGGGCCATTTTTCATGCCTGAGGGCCCTAGAAGTCTAACAGAGAAAAGAAAGATGGACCCAAGCAGAGAAGAGTGCAACAGTAGGCTGTGTGCAGCAACAGACACTCAGAAATGCAAGCTCGAGCAACTCTCGAGCAATTAAACCCCCCAGCAAATTAAGCTCGAGCAGATCTCAAGCACTTCAGGCCTACAGTAGATCAGCATCACGAGCTACCTCGTGCAGTTCAAGCAAAGATAGCTTCAGATTTTCAACCTCGAGCAGTTCTCGAGAGGTTCTGACCATCAAAAAATTATCTCGAGAGGATTAGTTCTCTCAAATAACATCTGCTTTAGTGGTTCTTGAGCAGATGGACCTTCAGAAATCCATCTCGAGTAGATCTCGAGCAGTTAACAACAAGTGTAATTTATCCTATCGAACAGCTAAAGCCTGAGGAAATTCAACCTGTTGAGCTGCAGATTCAAGAATGCCAGCCTATCGAGAGCCTCTCGAGATATAATACCTGGAGCCTCATCTACTCAAGCTGTATAATCTGAACCACTCCAGCCTGTTGAGCAAGCTTCAAGAGCTAATCCAGCCACTCGAGAACCACTCGAGATTTATAATCTGAAGCACCATCTACTCGAGGCTCAGGTTTCCACATTCTCATTCAACCTTCAAGGGTACTTTTGAGATTTCACAGTATCTAGGGTACACATCCCAATGTGCTGAGTTGTTCCCCACTAACCAAGGCAACACTTGGCTATAATTGGGTCACATCAGCAGGATCCTAACTAACTTGATTCTTCTTCTTTCTGATTGGCCAAGGCACAGAGATAGTTTGTGTGGATTGTATATAAGCTGTAAAAATGGCCAAACATAGGCATCTAACATAACCTAATTTGCTCAGAGCCAGGAGGATAGTCTGTGCTTAGGTCATTTCTAGGGTTAGGTCATCTTTTTCCTTTTTCTTCCTTCCTTAGCTTAGCATTTGTTGGCTAAGTCCTTTTGTAATAGTTAGGACTGATTTTTTACTGTAAAAAAGATTGTGTGTAAGCTTGTAAGGGTCTTGGAGTTCTGTAGGACTGCAGTCTTGAGGGTTGACCATCGTAAGTACTTTTTATACAATGAAAGCCATTTTTCTTGATCCATTGAATCTATAATCTCTTGTGCTTGCATATAGTTTATAGGTTTTCTGCTCCTAGAATGCATGAGCTTTTAGCCTTACAAACATAGTGTCTACAGTAGTTTTTATGTTCTGATTTTAACCCCATGACAGCAGTATATCTCTGGGATGATCTATGACCACTCAAGTGGACGGGTTATATTCACTGAAAAGTACCACTTTTCACCTCTTAACCTAGCCTTTACTACACCTTATAGTTGTCTAATAATCCTCTATTTAGTATGTTTTGTAGTTAGTAATAACAAGTGCAGCTTAGTACTAAGTCCATGCTTTTAATGCCAAAAAGAAAGAATTCAAGCCAAGGATGACTGATGAGCAAAGGACAGATAGAACACCATGGTGGTACACACCATGGTAACAATTTTGCATGTCAAGGTAGACCGAGGAAGTTCAGCAGATGAGAGAAGGATGGATATGAGTAGAGAAAGCTGTAATAGCAGCATCTACACTGCAACAGAGTAGCATAAGTGTTGCCTCGCACTGTCTAAATCTACAACAGCCACCTCGCGAAGTCAATACTTGCAACACAAAGTGAACTCGCGAAGAAAGCACATGCTCAGTGAAGGATTGACCTCAGAGAACTACTTCGTGCAGTAGTCACGTGCTTCATTTGCTCTCAACACTCCAAGACCTCACGACGGACTCGCGCACTAGAACCTTCAGAAATCCAGCTCGCAGAGCTCTCGTGGGGATCAAGTCATATTAGCCATGCACACAGTCTCGCGAGACCAATTTACACAAAATACTCAAGCAAGCGCGCACATCTCTCGCGCAGCTCATGAAGAGAGAGAGCTCCAGAAATTCTCTCATGCAGCTCTCACACATGTAAAATCCTAAACCTCCACTACGCGAGCTGTGCGACTCACTACGCAAGGAGCCGAGCAAGATCAAAACTCTTCTACACGAGACCCTCACGACAGGAATCACCTGAAGCTCTACTGCACAAGCTAAAACAAATCAGTGAAAACTCTTCCCCACTAGCGCATTTTAGAGCAAAGTAGTTGCATGACAAGTCAAAGCCTTCTGCCCAAGCGATAAGCTTTCCAAGCCAAATATCACCTTGCGAACACTCTGTAAACTACATGACTGCATGAAAGAACCAAAGCCAACCTGCGAAGCTCGAGTTCTCCACTTCTCATTCCATACTCAAGGACCTTTTAGGGATTTCCCCAGGTCCTAGGCACACATCTCGAGGCCCTGATCCCTATTCATGTATCTCGAGGCATCCAAGGGTTGTACTCAAGCCACATCTTCCATAAAATTACTCCATTTGGCCAGGGCATCAATGACTGAGTATATAAGCTGTAATTTAAACTTAGAAAATTATCTCTCTTTCAACCTCAGTCAGCTGTGAGCTCTAGTAGATTAGGGTTAGGGCTAGATCACCCTTTTTTTCATTTTTCTTCTTCCATAGCCCAGCACTTGCTGGCTATGATCTCTGTAATCAGTTAGGCATAGTTTGATTCAGTTTTTGTAATGGGTTTTGCACACATTAGGATTTGTTGAGGGCTGTTCTGCACAAGGTTGCTGCCTTGAGGACATCTCATTGTAATTGTTTGTTTAATCAATGAAATGTCTATTTTAATGCTTATTCAATCTCCTATTTTCCTATTTGTCCATAGTATTATTTGATCTATGCCATACACTTAGGATTTTACTGATTTGAAAACCTCATGTAAGCTTGAGCTTGTAGCCCTCTAACCATGGTGGTAGCAGCAATTTTCATGTTCCATCTCAGTCTTCTGTGATTAGGATAACCTCTGTGGATAGCCTGTGACCATTTGAGTGGATAGACTATAGCCCTAGGGTGATTCCAAGCCATAGATCTGAGAGGGATTCTTATCCTCTGCACTTGAGCTTGTAGCCTTGTGAGAGGTTGTAGCAGGAACAAGCTCCCCTCTGTTGTACATGACCAACATCAGATGTCAGATCTGATTTCTCTGTAGATATTACAGACTTATGAGTTGAGTCATTACAAGCCTTTCATAGCAATGACTAGCTGCATTTAAGTTCCCAAATAGCCTCTGAACAATTATGGTTTCCACTCATTTTTCAAGAGCTATTTGCTCCCATGGACGCCAGAGCATGTAACCTGGCAAATATGGTGTCTGCAATAATTTTAATGATCTAATTTGACCCATTGGTTGGAGGACATCTATTGGATAACCTGTGACCATTTAAGTGGACAGGTTATAGCCTTAAGATCAGTCCATTAATTAGATCAGATTAGTTTTCTGTTTTAATTTATGTGGTTTGATCCTCTCTATTGGATAACCTATAATCATTAAAGTGGACAGGTTATAGCCTAAAGAGACTAGGCCAAACCATAAGAGTTGAGTTAGATTCTTCCTCCTTGTAAATGTGCTTGTAGCCATCTGAAGGATTGCTACAGAGAAGTCTCTAAGTCTGAGTTACATAGCTGAAATAACCTTAGCCTAGCCGCCTACTTCCCATCATTTTATCTTTATTTTAATACACAGCATCATCACCGTCTTCTTAAATCCTTTCTTTAGGATAGGAATGCACTTTCTTTCTCTTCTTTTAGTGTTAGTTTAGTATAGTCGTGACACCCAACTCCCTTTCCCTTGGATTGCCAGATCTATAGCCAGATCTGGAGGCCTACTAATATAACCCATTTTGGGTTTTAGATCAATTTCTCTATGGGAAAAACTCTTACTTACTCAAAACTTGCTACAATAGCCCTGTATCTTGTAGGCTGTGTATTTTAGACTTGTTGTTTTAACCCATTTTCTTCTCTTCACTTTTTGATTTATTTTTCTTCACAACTATTTTCTCACCAATAACTAATAGTAATATGAGATCATCAACAAGTTTTTGGTGTCGCTGCTGGGGATATTGATCTTTCTAGTAGACCTAAGTTGTATTGTATTTTAGTCTAAAAAATTCTTTGTAGCTGTGCCTTTAATTGAATAAAAAATACTACTGATTTTTTTTTGAATTTTTGTAGATTTGGACAACAGCAAAAGGGAAAAGCTAGAGCTGCAGTTGGAGTTTAGCTAGCTCTGTTTGCACTTCTTTTGCCCTAAAACTCATTCCATTTGCGTTGAATTCCCGTCAATAGTTTAGTTGTAAATCCTGTTTAGCTATATTTCTATTTGCAAATTTTTTAAGTGTGTTGTGAGCATTTTCTTTACTTACTGTTCTGTGTGTGTATGCTTGGTAGGTCCCTTAACCCTGAGTTGGAACCTCCAAATCCTGAGGTTGAAAGGATCACACCAGTCCCTATTATTGAAACTGAGCCAGCTGTGATGGCTGAGAGGCAAAGGACACTGAAGGAGTATAATGCACCTGGGGATTACACATCTTCCTTCTGCATTCAATTTCCTTCAATTGAGGGAAATTATGAAATTGAGTCCACCATTAACATACTGCCATCTTTTCATGGGCTCAGTAAGGAAGATCCTTACAAGCACATTGATCAATTCTTGGCACTTTGCACCACATTTAACATTTCTGGCTTGGAACCTGAAGCCACCAAACTTAGGCTTTTTCCTTTTTCCCTAAAGGATAAAGCCAGCACCTAGCTCTCTAAGCTCCCAGCCAATAGCATCCAGACATGGAATGACCTCCAAAGCTAATTTCTAAAAAAATTCTTCCCCATAAATAAAACTAGTCAGATGAGGACAAACATATTGTCATTTACTCAATCCTCAATTAAAAATTTTTATGAAGCATGGGAGAGGTTTCAATAAATGTTAAAATAGTGTTCCCACCACGAAATTCCATAGTGGCAACTTGTATAAGTCTTTTACCAAGGAATTACTCCCAAAAGTAAGGACATGGTGGATGCCTCATGTGGGGGTAGCTACCTCCACAAGACAGCTAATGAGGCATTAAAGTTGTTTGACATTATAGGTGAGAATTCTATGCAACAAGAGTAACTATCTCGTAATGACAACTAGACCCCAGCTAAAATGGTGAAAGAATCCACCTCTAGAGGTGGAATGTATAAGGTCAAGGTGCAGAGTGAATCAGAGAGGAAGGTGGACAATCTGAGTTTAAAGTTTGATAAATTGATGAATGTGATGCTGCCTAGGATGGCTGCACAAGTGGAAGAGGCATGCCTGATATGCCAATCTCCAATACATTCACTTCAAGAATATCCATCAGCCAACCAGTTCCCTGAAATGGTTATGAAACATGCCAATGTTTCCCAAGCATATGTGCAGCAAGTTACTGGGTACACATGAAGAAACCACCTAAATATGAGGTTGAGATAAGATACATACCAACAGCCCCAGTAGCAGTAGTTGGCAGTTCCATACAAACCTCAGCACCAATTCAACCAGGGATATACACCTAAGAAGAATTTTTAGTTGCCTGCCCGACAGCCAAATCAATTGGTTGTGCCCCCATCATAGCCCAGATCCTCTTCCTTTGAAGAGCAAATGCTGGCATCAATGTAAAATCTGAGAAATTTAGTACAAACTGTGAACTCTCATGGGCAAAGCATTAAAAAAATAAAGGACTAGCTAGGTCAAATTTATAATGCTTTAAATAAGAGAGAAGAGGGCAGGTTGCCTAGTCAACCTTTGGCCAACCCTAAAAGGCAGTATATGATTAGAGAAGACTCCTCTACCCATGAGGAGGCTAATGCAGTCACTACCCTGAGGAGTGGCAGGGCGGTTGACAATGCAGTGGGCAGGGTAGCTGAGGAAACCATGGAGAATGAGAAAGAAAAAAATGTGAGTGCAGAAGAACCATTGAATTTATCCCCTACTGTGGAGTAGCAAGGAAAAAATAAAGGGGTTGATGTTGAGCCCTAACAACAAGCAATAAATGAAGAAAAGAGAAAAAGAGCAAAATTTGATCATGATGTTACTAGGCATGCAGCTGTGGCACCAGCAGTCCCACAGCTGCCATTTCCTTATGCACTTGCTGGCCCATCTCTTTTTGATAAGGGGAATGCTCAGATAAAGGAAATGATGGAAACCTTCAAGCAAGTCAAGATTAATTTACCCGTACTTGATGCCATTAGATAGGTTCCTGCCTATGCCAAATTCTTAAAGGACCTTTATACACAAAAAAGGAAAGCAAGGGTGCAGTTGTCCAAAAAGGTTTTTGTTGTGGAACATGTGGAATTAGTGATGTCCATAGCCACACCTAAAAAATTGCAAGACCCAGGGGTACCTACCATTCCCTGCATCATTGGAAACCACACCATAGGTAGAGCCCTCTTGGACTTGGGGGCCAGTGTGAACCTGCTTCCATATTCTGTGTATGAGGAGCTAGGTTTGGGGGAGCTAAAATCAACTCCAATTGTGCTCCAACTGGCTGACAGGTCTGAGAGAAGACCTATGGGTGTGGTGGAGGATGTTTTGGTGGGGGTAAACCAGTTCTTCTACCCTGTTGATTTTCTGGTTTTACCCTTGCAAAAGTAAAATCTCAATTTCTGTCATCCTGGGTAGGCCATTCTTGGCCACTACAAACACTTGCATTCAATGCAAGTCTGGAGTGATGGAGGTGACCATTGGGAATATGAAGGCCTAAATAAATGTGTACAATGCTCCCAAGCAGCCTCAGATGGACATTGAGGACTGATGTGTAATAAATGTACTAGATGGCCTTGTAAAAGATGAATTATCCAATCTACTAGAATGGGATAATGTTGCTGAGAACCTGGAAAATGTTTGGAGTGAGGTTGAGGAGGAGGCCAAGCTTTCATGGTAGAAGACAGCGCCATAATAGAGTCTTATGTGGGCTTAGTGCAGCATTCCAGCTGGAAACCTATATTGCTGCCCCTTCCTCAAACCACCAAGGCACCTTTGTTGCCTTCCATTGAAAGTCTCCCTGATCTAGAGTTGAAATAGCCATCAAACACATTAAAGTATGCCTTCTTGGGGCAAAACAAAAAGCTTTCAGTAATTATCTCTTCCTCTCTCACTAGTGACCAGGAGGAGGAATTATTGAGTGTTCTCAAAAAGCACACAAAGGCAATGGGTTAGACAATTACTAACCTTGGGAGCATTTATGACTCAGTTTGCATACACAAAATTCACCTGGAAGAGGGTTCAAAACTCTCTAGGGAGATGCAAAGGAAGCCTAATCCTCACATGCACGAGGTGGTCTTGAAAGAAATAGTAAAACTGTTGGATGTTGGGGTAATTAATCTCATTTCAGATTCAAAGTGGGTGTCACCTATTCAGGTGGTACCTAAAAAGTAAGGCATAACAGTTATTACTTCTGATTCTAGGGAGTTGATGCCAGCCAGGGAGACCACTGGCTGGAGAGTTTGAATAGATTATAGAAAACTCAACTCCAAGACTAGGAAAGACCACTTCCCTCTCCCTTTCATTGACTAAATTCTAGATAAATTGGCTGGGAAAGTATTTTATTACTTTCTTGATGGATACTCAGGGTATAATCAAATCCCTGTGTACCCTCAACATCAAGAGAAGACCACCTTTATATGTCCCTTTGATACTTTTGCCTATAGGAGAATGCCTTTTGGTCTATGCAATGCCCCAGCCACATTTCAGAGGTGCATGTATGTAATCTTCTCTATTATGATTGGCAAGTTCCTGAAAATATTTATGGATGATTTCTCTATATATGGAGATAGTTTTAGTCGGTGCTTAAGTCACCTTGACCTGGTTTTGCAAAAGTGTGAAGAGACCAATTTAGTCTTAAGCTGGGAAAAGAGGCACTATATGGTAGCACAGGGAATTGTGTTAGGCCATGTGATTTCCCACAGAGGTATAGAGGTTGATAAAGCCAAGGTTGACTTGATTTCACACCTACCCCCACTCAGGACTGTTAAACAAATTAGATCCTTTTTAGGACATGCTGAATTCTATAGGAGATTCATTAAGGACTTCAGCAGAATTGCAAAATCACTGTGCCACCTACAGGATGTGCAATTTGAATTTTCTGCTGAGTACCTTGAGGCCTTTGAGGTCTTAAAAAAGTGCCTCACCACTACTCCTATCATCCAGGCCCCAAATTACTTACTCCCCTTTGAGCTGATGTGTGATGCATCAGACCTAGCAATAATGATGTCCTAGGACAAAGAAAGGATAAGCTGTCAATAGTGATTTATTATGCAAGCAAAACATTAGTAAAGGCTCGGCTCAACTATACCACAACTGAGAAGGAGCTGCTAGCTATTGTGTTTACTGTGGACAAGTTTAGACCCTACTTGCTTGGGTCTAAAATTAATGTATTTACTTATCACTCAGCCCTTAAATACCTATTGGCCAAAAAGGAAGTTAAACCTAGGTTGATCAGATGGATCCTCCTACTGCAGGAGTTTGATCTTGAGATCAAGGATAAGAAGGGAGTGGAGAATGTGGTGGCTGACCACCTTTCTAAAATTTTGTTGGATGAATGTGCAGCTGCACCAGTTAATGAATCATTCCCTGATGAGCAGTTGTTTGCTACTCAGTCCATTATGCCATGGTTTGCCAACATTATAAATTACTTGGTTGTTGGCAGGGTCCCTTCCCATAGGAACAAAATTGATAAAGACTTGTTCTTTTCACAAGTCAAGTTATTTTTTTGAGAAGACCACTGCCTATACAAGTATTGTGCAGACCAAATCATAAGAAAATGTGTCCCTGAGAGTGACTTCCCCAGTATTCTAAGCATGTGCCATGAAAATGCTTATGGGGGTCACTTCAGTGGGAGAAAAACTACAGCTAAGGTATTGCAGTGTGGCTTCTACTGGCCTTCCTTGTTTAAGGATGCCTATGCCCACTGCAAGGCTTGTGCCAAATGTCAGAAAATGGGTGGCCTATCAAGAAAAAATTCAATGCCATTGCAGCCCATTCTTGCTGTAGAATTGTTTGATATCTGGGAAATTGATTTTATGGGCCCCTTTCCTCCCTCAAATGGTTATAGTTTTATCCTTGTGGCAGTGGACTATGTGTCCAAGTGGGTTGAAGCCATTACCACAAGGACAAATGACCATAGAGTTTTTCTAAAATTTATCAAAGAAAATATCTTCTCAAGATTTGGCACCTTTACAGCCATCATTAGTGATGGGGGCAGCCACTTCTGTAACAAAATTTTTGAGAGCTTGCTCAAAAAATATTCTATTACTCATAGGATTGCAACTCCCTACCATTCCCAGACTAGTGGGCAGGTTGAAATCTCAAATAGGGAGATTAAACACATCCTAGAAAAGATAGTTAGGGTAGATAGGAAAGACTGGGCCATGAAGCTTAATGATGCACTGTGGGCTTATAGGATGCCTATAAGACCACAATTGGCATGTCCCCTTTCAGATTAGTTTATGAAAAGGTTTGTCACCTGCCAGTGGAGTTGGAACATAGAGCCTATTGGGTTGTTAAAACTTTGAATTTGGATCTAACACATGCTGGTATGCACAGGAAGCTGCAGCTATCAGAGCTTAAGGAATTGAGATTAGATGCATATGCCAACTCAAGGATTTACAAGGAAAAATCCAAAACTTTCTTTGACAAGGGACTGATGAGGAAGGATTTCAAGGCTGGTACCAAGGTTTGGTTATTTAACTCCAAGTTAAAAAAAATTCCAAGGAAGCTAAAATCTAGGTGGGATGGACCTTATACTGTCATCCATGCCTCCCCATCTGGTGTTGTGGAGATCTCATTTCTGGGAAGAGCATGAAAGTGAATGGTCAAAGGCTAAAGATTTGTATAGAAAATTCTGTGGAGCCTCCTCAGACCATCCACCTTCATGAACCTCCCACTGCTTAGTGATCCACAGCTCTGTAAAATGTGTACCATACTTGTTGAATTTGTGTGTTTGGTTTTACAAATCTGCCATGCACTATTTTTGCTTATTTTCAATGTGTGTGCCATTTTGATTTCTGTCATATACTTTGTATTTCATTTGATTTTAGTGTGCTATTTTAGTTTTGAGTCTGTTGAGGATATTTAGAAAGTCTGAATCTAGTTTGATGTGTTTACTTCTGAGTCTGAGTTGTGCATGAACCTGCTGTAACTTAAAGGCATTTGAATTCTAGGATTTTTACCCTGTGCATATGTTTACAATGGGCATGAAGTTATTTGAGGAGAAATAGATTAGGAGTGAAGAAATGTGGTGCTAATGCATAATGGCATGGTGCATGACAATTTACATGCACATGCCAGGGCGCCAGCACTGGGAAGTTTGAATTTTGCTTTGTCACGAGGCTCAATGGCCTCCATTTCACACTCACGAGTCATTTTTGGCTTTCTCACGGGGCTCTGATATGAACTTTGCTGCTTCGTGAGAGCCTCACGAGCAAAATACTTGAAGAAAGCCTGAAATTGAGCCTCACGAGGCTTTTTCTTCTTCGTGACACTGAGTTGCGCGACAAGTGGATATATGTTTCCCAGAATATACCTCAGAGCATGCGAGAGGTATATTCTGAAGCTTCCACTATCACCTACCTCACGAGGCCCTTGGCTCGCTGAATATATGTTTCTCGCAAAGATTAAACCTTTAGCTATGCGAGGTTTGCAAATATACCTCTCGCGCTCTGACCCAACTTCAGCTCCGCGATTACCTCACGAGACCCTTAGGTCTCTTAAAATGCATTTCTCACGAGATCCCACTTCAGCGCGCGAGAAGAACTTTGCCTCACGATTACCTGGCGAGAACCGTGCAAGGCACGAGTTCACCCACTTATACCCCACGATTTCCTTCATTTCTCCATTCTTTTTCTCTCTGCCCTAGCTCCCACTGTGCACCACCGAGCTTTCTTCTTCCTTTTTTCTCCTTCACTGCCTGTATCACTCCAGCACAGTAACTCTTCTCCAACAATTGTTCTCCACACCAACTCCCGATAATTTTACACTTGGTATGGCAAAATTTGAGCCACTATGCAGCATTTAAAGTGGAATCCTAGTTTTTAAGGGTAAGTGCTCTATTTCCCAAAGCTGTGAATTTTTTAGCAGTTTCTTCACTTTGATTAGTGTCTTGAGAGGGATTACTTTGATTAGTGGATTGTGTGGAATACCTTAGACCTATTTTTTTAAAAATCTACGTAGCCATGGCCACGAGTTCCAAGTTCATTGATACTCTGGCTGCCATGCTGAACCCTTCCCCTACTGGCAGCCCTGTGGCCACAAGGAAACCCGTGAGGATTGCAGAGACCTCCACTATGGAGACCTTTGATATGCCTACACCACAGGTTGAGCCCCAAGTGGAAAAGACTAAAAAGGGGGCTGCTCCTATGAAGAAGGCTAAGTCTGTGGCCTCTAATGTCCCTACTCCTAAGAAAAAATTAGCACCTAAAAAGAGAGCCAGAGACCACCCCCTTACTGCCAAGAGCCCTAAGAAGTCCAAGAAAAAATAAAAGAAGGGCAAGGAAGTGGTCCTTGAGGTTGCCCCAGAGGAAGACCCAGAGGATGAGTCCCTGACAACTCCTTCTAAGTTTGTGGCTGCCATCAAACTTGAGGCTGAGACTGCCTTTGATAAGGCTTTCTTTGAAGATGAGCCAGAAACAGTTGCATCCATTGAGTAACTCACCAAGGCCTCTCTACTGCCCCTGCTCAGGCCCCCACTGCAGCTAGTTTTCCCTAAGCTAGTGCATTTGTTTTATCAGAACATCAGGGTCAGGATAGGGGATGATGGAAACCTTGCTCTGCTGGTGTTAATTGATGATTTTGAGATGTTGTTCAACCAAGCTGCAATTATAGAAATCCATGGTATACTAGCCACATACAACCCAGAGTATGGCTTGGGTGCACCATTGACTGCCACCATCCCTGAGATAGCTAAAGAGATCACTTGAGCGATTACAGCATCTGGGGTGTCCATTAGAAAGAGAGACCTGCCTCCAAGCCTGAGATTTATGGATAGAGTTTTGAGGAAGAATGTATACTGCTCTGGGCACCAGCAAGAGAGGAGGTCCCCAATAGCTGATGCCCTCTACTCCTTCTCCCTAAACCACTACTTTGATGCTGCCAAGCTTATATTTGAAGGGATGAAAGACATCCATGAGAAGGTGAAGAGGTAGCAGAAGCCCCATGCCTTGCCCTATTGCAGGCTCATCACAGCTCTGCTGACGCTGGGGGACTACCACTTCCACATGAATGAAGGGACTCTCAACTTGACTCCTAGTAAATATGGGAAGAAACAGTGGGGGATCAGCCACACACTGATTGAGAAGAAAAAGAAGAAGTAGGAAGAGATGCTAGCTCAAGCAGCCCCCACCATCCAAGAGGGAGCTACTGTTGCCTCTGTTGATGCCTCTGCAGCTGTCACACCTGCCTCAACTACTATTGACAGCTGTGTTGCTATCTCAGCTGTAGCCACCCCTACTGTGCCAACCATCCATACCTTACCCATTACCTCATCACCCATTACCTCCCCTAGACCTACCATACCCTTGGCAACACTTCCTTTCCTTATCCCACAGCCCACCATACCTGCTATGACCTTACCTATAACTATACCTATACCTATACCTATACCTGTGTCATTGCCTACACACACAAACTACTGCCTCACACCCAATCCCAATATCTACACTTACTACCATCACACCAACCCCACAACCCTCCACAGCTACATCATCTCTCCCTGAGCCAATTCTACCCATTTTCCCTACTCAGCCTGTGCCTACTTACCCAGCCCATCCCAGCCCACTTGTCAAAGTAACCTATAGAAAAAGAGAGCTCCCAAAGCCCCCACTAAGCCCCAACCCACCTATATCTCCCAACCTATCCCTATCCCTGAAATAGTATCCATGCCAGACCCATCCACTGATATACAGCCATCCTCACCAGCCCCATCCTCATTAGTCCACTATGATGAGAGTGAGCCTCAGCTCACTGACATCCCACACACTTCCACTATGGACTTACCTCATTCCATTGAACCCTCTGCACACATTGAACCTACCACACTTGAACCACCCTTACGTCAATCCCTTCCCATGACCAAGACCCTTTCTCATCAGAGGGGTACTCAGTGATGGACTCTATTATAGGGGGCATCAATTATGAGTTCACCCCTCTTTCAGATTCACCACAGCCACATCACGTTACCCCTATCCCTACTTCACCACAACCTACTAATTTCCATCATGCACCCACTTCACCCTTTCAACCAATTCAACCAACCCAACCCACAGCACCTATCACACCTGATCCTCTACCCCAAATTCTCAACCTCCTCCTTTCCCTTCAAACCTAAATGATGGCCAACACCCAAACCCAGACAACCATAGAGGCCAACCTTCAAGCCATGCACTCCACCCTCTAAAACCAGGCCTCCATTCAAACTAGCTTAGAAGCCATTCAATACACCTTGTTAACCTTAACCCCACCATCACAACAATCATTTACCCCTCCACCTACCAATATACCATAGCCTACCCCTCTAATTTCACCCTTACCTGAGCCTTCCATAGTCACAACAAAGATGGCCACCCAAACTGACCCTAAACCTAACCCTATAGAGCCACCCCTTATTGAACCATTTCTGGCACTCACCTACCCACAACCCCAACCTACAATAGAGAAACTGCAAATCCTGCCCCCTGCCCCACCTGCAGTAGTAACAGTTGATGCTGCCATAGATGTGGGTGACATGCTACCCACTTCCTTAATTGCCTCCCAAACAGATCCTGAGGTAGTGGACCTTACACAACCTGAACCTGGAGTTCCCTTGCCAATACCCTCTACCTCTACCCTACCCATTCCACCATCCATCCCTTCCTCTTCACCCACACCACCCCATTTGCTAGCTGGCCCTTCTACCCCTGCTGATAATACAATCTTACTAACCTCATCCAACCCCATACCTCCATTCTCAACCCTCCTTAGAGCCATGAAAGAAAATTCCTACATCAAGAGGGATGTTATAAGGGGCATGGATAACATCAGAACTGTAGTCAAGCTACCACTTCTCAATCAAATAAAGATGATCAAGTTGGATCACAAGATAGAGAGGAAAAGGATGAAGCATGGGTGGAGGGAGACATTGCAATAATACCAGCAGGAGAAATACAGAGCTGATGGGCTTGAAGATGTAGTAGAAAACCTGCAGTTGGCTCTAAGATTAGTGTAGGAGAGAGTTGATGACTATGCCAGGACTGCTACAGCATTGTAGCAGACCCTATCTGAAATAGGTGACAAAGACTTGGTAGCTGTTGCTGCCTCTCTCTTCACTGTAGCAACACCTCCTATGGAAACTGTTCCTCAACCCCAAAAGCCTAGAACATTATAACCTGAAATCAAGATCAAGGAACTTGCCTCAAATCCTAAACCCACTCCCAAAAAGAGAAGCAACACTAAGCAGAGGAAGACTACTTCTAAGAGATCCAAGTCCACTATTGCTGCTCTGAAGAAAGAAAAAGGGAAATCTGTTCAAGAACAAGTAGATGTAGATTCAGATGATTAAACTGTGAAATGTAATTAGTTATGATTTTTTGTAGAATCTTTTTTAGTTATTTTCACTAGCATTGTACATATTACTATTTTATGAATAAAAGTTCTTTTTGTTAGCTTTTGTGTGAGTTTTGTTTATTTTAGATTATTTTTACTGTTTGTTAATTTTACTTGCCTTGTGTTGTGTGTTATTTTTATAAATATCCATTACTGAACATGTTCTTTATCTCTGAAATAGTGAGGACACTGTTCCTCATAGGTTTGGGGGTGTGGCAAGGTATGTCAATGAAGTAGTTAACCTAAGTGCAGCAGAATCAAGTGAGTAAGATAGAAATAGAGTTAAGTTCACCTAAGAAACTTTTAAAATGAGGAAATTTAAAATTTTGCAAACCTTTTGGCATTAAAAGCTTTTAAAATTTAATATTTTCATGAGGTGAACACCAAGAAAACTCATTGGCGTCGACACCTAATAAACTATTAAGGAGAGAAAAAGGTGAGAACATGCCCATGAGTTCAATGGAAGACCATACCTAGTGAGATTTAGGCCTACGAAAAAAAAATTCTCTTTGAGGAGTGTCTTGGGCAATTCTTCTTACTCTAAGGATTGGCTGAGTTCATTTTCTCACTAGAAGTTAGGCACCTCCAAGTTGAAACAGCTGACAGTACCCATGACATTTAGGAAAGGATCAAGGTCTTCTCTTGGACAGTTTGAGCTTAAAGATACGAAACCTAGTAAACTCCCCTTGTGCATATACCTTTTGAGCCTTAATTTTCAGTTTTCTTTAAAATGCACCTGAGTATTTGCACCTAAACCTGTAGACCTAATTCTACCCTACCTCCACTCTGAGAATTCAGAAGGTAAAGGAGAAGGAGTTGAAGATGGACAAGCTAGGGTCAATATTTGGTGAATGGAGAAGAAACACAAAAGGAGGACAAAAGTGTAGCAGCTGGGAGGAGGGTGGCATTTCAGAAAAATAAAAAAAATAAAAGAAAAAGAAAAGAAAAATATATCCAAAAGAAAAAAAAAACAAAAAAAATTAATGAAAAGGAAGAGAGAGAAATCAAGAGGAAATTTCATTGGAAATAGTGAAAATAAGAGAAGAAGCTGGCCACTTCAAGTCTGAAATATATCCAAGAAGATGAAATATACTGAATTCAAGAAGGTGAAGTCATGAATCACCTCCTTCACCTGCTGATTTCTCAATTTTGCATCATTTTTACCCTTCCATTCTTTGTAACCTACACCCATAAGCCACATTACAACCCAGTCATAAGACCTTGTGATCCTAATTAGAATGAGCTATTATGTGGAGATGAGTAGTTGTCCAATCTATGGTGAGAAATAGTCAATGATGCCAGAATTTAGGTGCCTTGCCTATGCTCATGCTTGCAGACCCATTTGGGAACTACAACTGCTCTTGAGCTTGTGTGAAAATGAAAACCCTCAAATTTATTTGTGAGAGACTGCCCTGGTAAGCATTGGGTCTGACATTAAATGTATTAGGCATTATCTAAACCTAATTTTTGAATTAATGGTAAGCTTAGTACTGACATACACTTACTATTTTTCTTATTGTAAGCAGATTGGAAATGATGTGCATGCATGTAAGAGTTTTTCATGTTAAATGGTCTATGCATTTCATATGTTTAAACTCCTCACATTTTGAAAAGAATCAAGGGTGGACTGATGCTCTGTTTATTGAAAACTGATTTGATAATGTGTGCACGTTTGTTAACTGTTTTATTGAGAAGTTTGTGGGTATCTTCACTGAAAAACCTCAGGAGACTCTACTCCACTAGGGATAACCTAGGGGTTTAAAAGGCTTGATGCATAAGCTAAATGCATTTGTGCTCCCTACGAAAGTGGCATTTACATTCCTAGAGTAGTTATTTAAATTTTGCTTTGCTCGAGGACTAGCAAAGATTAGGTTTGTGGGTGTGTTATTCACTGAAAAGTATCACTTTTCACCTCTTAACCTAGCCTTTACTACACCTTATAGCTGTCTAATAATCTTCTGTTTAGTATGTTTTGTACTTAGTAATAATAGGTGCAACTTAGTACAAAGTCCATGCTTTTGATGCCAAAAAGAGAGAGAATTCAACCCAAAGATGACTACTGAGCCAAGGACAGATGGAACACCATGGTGGTACACACCATGGTGACTATTTTGCATGTCATGGTGGACCCAGGAAGTCCAATAGATGAGAGAAGGATGGATATGAGTGGAGAAAGCTGCAACAGTAGCATCTGCACTGCAGCAGAGCAGTAAAAGTGTTACCTCGCGTAGTCACAAGTGTTGCCTCACATTGTCTAAATCTGCAGCAGCCACCTCGGGAAGTCAATACTTATAGCACAAAGTGAACTCACAAAGAACTCATGCACTCAGTGAAGGATTGGCCTTAGAGAACTACTTCGCACAACAGTTGCATGCTTCATTTGCTCTCAACACTCCAAGACCTCATGAAGCACTCGCGCACTAGAACCTTTAGAAATCCAGCTCGCAGAGCTCTCATGGGGGTCAAGTCTCATACTAGTCATACGCACAGTCTCACGAGACCAATTTACACAAAATACTCAAGCAAGCTCATGCAGCTCAAGCGTAGCTCAAGAAGAGAGAGAGCTTCAGAAATTCTCTCGTGCAGCTCTTGCGTGCGTAAAAGCCTAAACCTCCACTGCGCAAGCTGTGCGACTCACTACACAAGGAGCCAAGCGAGATCAAAACTCTTCTATGTGAGACCCTCGTGACAGGAATCACCTAAAGCTCTACTGCGCGAGCTAAGACAAATCAGTGAAAACTCTTCCTCGTGAGTGCATTTCAAAGAAAAGCAACTGCGCGACAAGTCAAAGCCTTCTGCGTGAGCGATAAGCTTTCCAAGCCAAATCTCACCTTGCGAGAACTCTGCAAACTACATGACTGCATGAAAGAACCAAAGCCAGCCTCGCGAAGCTTGGGTTCTCCACTTCTTATTCCATACTCAGGGACCTTTTGGGGATTTCCTCAGGTCTAGGGCACACATCCCGATGCCCTAATTCCTATGCATGCATCTGGAGGCATCCAAGATTTGTAACCAAGCCACGTCTTTCATAAAATTAGGGTTTAATCTCCTTTTGGCCAAGGCATCAATTACTGAGTATATAAGCTGTAATTTAAACTTAGAAAATCATCTCTCCTTCAACCTCAGTCAGCTGTGAGCTCTAGCAGATTAGGGTTAGGGTTAGATCACCTTCTTTTTCCATTTTTCTTCTTCCTTAGCCCAGCATTTACTGGCAATGTTCTCTGTAATCAATTAGGCATAGTTTGATTCAGTTTTTGTAATGGGTTTTTTACACATTGGGATTTGTTGAGGGTTGTTCTGTACAAGGTTGTTGCCTTGAGGACATCTCATTGTAAGTGTTTGTTTAATCAATGAAATGTCTAATTTAATGCTTATTCAATCCGCTACTTTCCTATTTGTCCATAGTATTATTTAATCTATATCATACACTTAGGATTTTACTGATTTGAAAACCTAATAAAAGCTTGAGCTTGTAGCCATGTAACCATGGTGGTAGCAGCAATTTTCATGTTCCATCTCAGTCTTCTGTGGTTAGGATAACCACTGTAGATAGCCTACGACCATTTGAGTGGACAGATTATAGCCCTAGGGTGATTCTAAGCCACAGATCTGAGAGGGAATCTTATCCTCTGCACTTGAGCTTGAAGCCTTATGAGAGGTTGTAGTAGGAACAAGCTCCCCTCTGTTGTACATGACCAACATCAAATGTTAGATCTGATTTCTCTGTAGAGATTGTGGACTTGTGAGCTGAGTCATTGCAAGCCTTTTGTAGCAATGACCAGCTCCATTTAAGTTCCCAAATAGCCTCTGAACAATTATAGTTCTCACTGGTTTTTCAGGAAGTATTTGCTCCCATGGATGCCAGAGCTTGTAGCCTGACAAATATGGCGTCTGTAATGATTTTAATGATCTAGTTTTACCCATTGATTGCAGGGCATCTATTGGTTTACCTGTGACCATTTAAGTGGGCAGGTTATAGCCTTAAGATCAGTCCATTCCCTTGGATCAGATTAGTTTTCTGATTTAATTCATGTTGTTTGATCCTCTCTATTGGAGAGCCTGTGACCATTAAAGTGGATAGATTATAGCCTTAAGAGACCAGGCCAAACCATAAGAGTTGAGTTAGATTCTTCTTCCTTGCAGATGTGCTTATAGCCATCTGAAGGATTGCTACAGAGAAGTCTCTAAGTCTGAGTTACATAGCTGAAATAACCTTAGCCTAGTTACCTACTTCCCATCATTTTTATCTTTATTTTAATACACATTATCATCACTTTCTTCTTAAACCCTTTCTTTAGGATAGGACTGCACTTTCTTTCTCTTCTTTTAGTGTTAGTTTAGTATAGTCTGACACCCAACTCCCTTTCTCTAGAATTGCCAGATCTATAGCCAGATCTGGAGGCCTACTAATATAACCTATTTTGGGTTCTAAATCAATTTCTCTATGAGACAAACTCTTACTTACTCAAAACTTGCTACAATAGCCCTGTATCTTACAGGCTGTGTATTTTAGACTTACTGTTTTAACCAATTTCCATCTCTTCACTTTTCAATTTATTTTTCGTCACCACTATTTTCTCACCAATAATAAACAGTAATCTGAGATCATCAACTATTATTGCCCTAAGACTAGTCCATATCTCATGGTTGGATTGGCTTCTTCTTCCTTGCATTTGAGCTTGTAGCCAAATGAAGGACAGCTATATATCCAATCCTTGCTCTACGTGACCAGTCCTTTTTTTCAGTGAAAAATCAATCCCTATCTTATTACTTCTCACCCATTTTCAATTTATTTTTCCAAATCCATTTCCATCCTTTTCTAAATCCCTTTCTTGTAAAGTAGATCTATAATTTTCTTTTCTGTTTTATTTTAGTTTTGTGACCCCCCAAAACTCCCTCTTTACCTTTGCTCTCTAGTATAGTTTAGTGCTGCCAGATCTCTAGCCAGATCTAAAGGTCTACTATTCAACCTTGTGTTCTTAGATCAAATTTCCTGTGAAGCAAACTCTTACTTATCAAAACTTGCTACAACAGCCCTGGATCTTGCAGGACTGTGTATAGATTGATGTTTTTGGTGATGTTTCATTCCATTTGACTCCCTTTTTTTTATTGTCTTTACTGCCCCATTTTACCACACTTTTAATAATAATAACGCAGCACAAGAAATTCTAACCAACAAGTTTTTGGCACGACTGTCGGGGATATTTTATCTAAATAGTAGATCTGAGTTTTTATTTGTCTGTCTATAAATTTATTTGTTGCCTGTTATATGTTTGAATAAAAGTGCTGCTGAATTTATTTTGGTTTCCTGCATATCTGAAATAGAAGCAAAGAGGGGAGCTGATAATTGCAGCTGGAGCATTGTTTTCCCTAGTTTGCATCCCTTTATCGCTTGCTTTAGTTTCACTTCTGTTGTGCCTTAATTTCAGTAGTGGTATTTTGTAATAGTTTTTATCATTATTTTATTGCTGCTATAAGTATTTTTTTTACTTGTTGGTGTGTTGTATGCTAGGTAAAAGGTCTCTTCATCCTAATCTAGAACCTTTAAATCTAGAAATAGAAAGAGTCCTTAGGCCTAGACACACACCACCTACCCCTGCTGAACAAATAGAAATATTTGAGATGGGTGAACAGCCAAGGCCATTGAGAGAGTATTATGCACCAGGGGCATACTCATCCCCCTTCTGCATTCAATTCCCCAATGCTGAGGGCAACTATGAAATTAAGTCCCAAACCATTCAAATGTTGTCATCTTTCCATGGTCTAAATAAGGAGAATCCTTATAAGCACATAGATGAATTCCTATCTTTATGCACTACATTCAAGATTGCTAGCCTGGGAGATGAGGCTACAAAAATGAGGCTTTTTCCTTTTTCACTAAAGGACAAAGCCAGAAATTAGCCCAACAGCATAACCTCCTGGAATGCCCTACAATGTCAATTTTTAGCCAAATTTTTTCCTATGAATAAAGCCAGCCAGTTGAGAAAGAGCCTCATCTCCTTTGCTCAATTCCCAACTGAAGATTTCCATCAGGCATGGGAAAGGTTTAAAGAGCTACTAAGGCAGTGCCCACACCACCAAATCCCTAAGTGGAAGCTTGTCCAAAGCTTCTACCAAGAGATTAACTTTAAGAGTAGAGATATGATTGATGCATCATATGGTGCCACATACCTTAGCAAAACTGATGAGGAAGCCTAGGATTTATTTGATGTAATAATTGAAAACTCTATGCAGTAGGAGTCTTTGTCAAAAAATGACATTGAGCCAGCTGCTAGAGTAACAAAAGAACCTACTTCCAAGAGAAAATTATATGAGCTTAATGTGTATAATGACCTGGCAAAGAAGGTGGACAGCTTATCCCAAACATTTGAGAAAGTGTTGAGTGTGTTACAGCCCCAAACTGCTGCACAAGTTGAAGAGGCATGTCTGATATGCCAATCACCTACACACTCATTGTTGGACTGTCCTTTAGCTGGTCAATACCATGAACTGGTTATGGAGAATGCTAATGTTGCCCAATCATATGGGGAGCAGCCTGTTGGATCTCCATGGAGGAACCCCCGAATTTAAGGTGGAGATAAGACAACTTTCAGCAACCCCAGCAGTAGCAACCAATACCTTATAGACCAGTTTAATAGTACAACCAAGGTTATGTTCCAAGACAGTAATTTCCTTAGCCTGTGGCATGGCCAAGTCAGTTAGCTTTGCCTCCACCACAGCCTAGAGCACCCTCATTTGAAGAATAGGTTTTTTCATCACTGCAAAACCTGAGCTCCTTATCATAGACTGTGAACTCTCACAGTCAGAGTATTAAAAAAATTGAGGACCAGCTTGGTCAAATCTATAATACTCTGACTAGAAAAGAAGAGGGTAGACTGCCAAGCCAAATAATGAGCAACCCCAAGGGTCAGTATATGATTGGTGAAGATTCCTCAATCCATGAGAAAGCTAAAGCAATCACAACCCTAAGGAGTGGTTAGGTGGTGGACAATCAAGTGCACACAGAACAAGAGAGAGTGTATAAGGATAAGAAGACTCATTTCCTGCTGATAAGCAGCAAGAGCATAATAATGGGGCTGCTGTTGAGCCCCTACAAAATGAAAAAATGAGAAAAGTAAAAAGAAAAAAAGTGTTAATGATACAGCTAGGCTAGCAGCTGAGGTACCAGCAGTACCTCAGCTGCCATTTCCTCATGCTCGTAAAGGCCCTTCTCCTTTTAACAAGGAGAATGCAAAAATGGAGGAAATGCTAGAGACCTTCAAGAAGGTTAAAATTAATTTACCACTGCTTGATGTCATTAAACAGGTCTCAGCCTATGCTAAATTCCATAAGGACTTGTGTACCCAAAAGAGAAAGGCAAGGATTCATTTGTTTAAGAAAGTCTTTGCAACTGAGAAAGTCAAATTTGTTTTGTCTTTATCTACTCCAGCTAAACTTCAGGACCCAGGGGTACCTACTATCCCATGCATTATTGGTGATCACACCATAGGTAGAGCTCTTCTAGACTTAGGAGCCAGTGTAAACTCGATGTCATACTCAATGTATGAACAGCTAGGTTTGGGGGAACTAAAACTAATGCCTGTAATTCTCTAATTGGGTGATAGGTCTGAGAGGAAGCCTATGGGAATTGTTGAAGATGTATTGGTGGGGGTGGATAAATTTTTCTACCATGCTGACTTTCTGGTTTTAGACATGGAACCTTCCAAATGTAGCACCCCAATCCCTGTTATCCTAGGTAGGCCATTTTTGGCCATAGCCAATGGTTGCATTCAATGTAGGTATGGGGTGATGGAAGTCACTTTTGGAAATATGAAAGTGAAGCTTAATGTGTATAATGCTGCCAAGCAACCTCAGCTGAACAATGAGGATTGCTTTGTAGTTGATGTACTAGAGGAATTGGTGGAAGAGAATTTATCCAATCTGCTGGATTGGGATAAAATGTGTGATGATTTTGAAGATGTATTGATTGAGGTTGTTGAGCAGGAGGCCCAAACTTCCATTGCTGAAGAAAGCAACACATTGGATTCTTCAGTGAGCCTAGTGCAGTACTCTATATGGAAACCTACATTACTGCCCCTACTTCAACCCTCCAAGGCACCTTTGTTGCCTTCAGTACTTAGTCCACCATATCTGGAGCTCAAGCAGCTTCCAGCATCTTTGAAATATGCTTTCCTGGGAGAGAAATAAAAGTTGTCTGTGATTATCTCTTCCCTCTCACTGTAGAGCAGGAGGAATTACTTAAGGTCCTTAAGAAGCATAGAAAAGCAATTGACTGGACAATTGCTGATTTGGGATGTATAGACCCATCTGTGTGTATGCATAAAATTCGTTTGGAAGAGGGTTCCAAACCCTCTGGAGAAATACAAAGAAAACTGAACCCTCATATGCAGGAAGTTGTCACGAAAGAGATTATGAAATTGTTGGATGCTGGGGTCATTTACCCTATTTCTGACTCTGAGTGGGTCTCACCTATCCAGGTGGTCCCGAAGAAGTCTGGCATCACTATCACAGCAAATGAATCTGGAGAATTGGTACCAACCAGAGAGACCACTAGTTGGAGAGTGTGCATAGACTATAGAAAATTGAACTCCAAGCCCAGAAAGGACCACTTCCCATTACCCTTCATTGATCAAATTTTGGATAAGCTGGCAGGCATAGCATATTACTATTTTCTTGATGGATATTCTGGTTACAATCAGATTTCAGTGTATCCACAAGATCAAGAAAAGACCACTTTCACTTATCCATTTGGCACTTTTACTTATAGGAGAATGTCATTTGGAATGTACAATGCTCCTGCCACCTTTAAAAGGTGCATGTATGCAATTGTTTCTGATATGATTAATAAGTATTTGGAGATTTTCATGGATGATTTTTTAGTTTATGGAGATGATTTTAGTCAATGTTTGCATCACCTCTGCCTTGTACTTTAAAGGTGCGAAGAAACCAATTTGGTTTTGAGTTGGGAGAAAAGCCTATCAAGTCACCCAATGCATTGTTCTTGGCCATGTGGTATCCCAAAAAGGCATTAAGGTTGACAAGGCAAAAATTGACCTTATTTCTCACTTGCCCCCACCAAAAATAATCAAGCAAATCAGATCATTTTTAGGACATGCGGGATTTTATAGAAGGTTTATCAAAGACTTCCGCAAGATCTCCAAACCATTGTGCCACTTACTTTGTCAAGATATGCCATTTGTGTTTGATGCTGAATGTCTTGAAGCATTTGAGATTTTGAAGAAATGTCTAACCTCTGACCCTGTGATCTGAACACCTGAATATGCCCTTTCCTTTGAACTAATGTGTGATGCATCTAATTTTGATGTGGGAGCTATGTTAGGACAGAGAAAAGAGAAACTACCATGTGTAGTTTATTATGCCAGTAGGACATTGACAGAAGCTCAGCTTAACTATGCAACAATTGAGAAAGAGCTTTTGTCTATTGTGTTTGCTTTGGACAAATTTAGACCTTATTTACTAGGGTCTAAAATTATTATTTTCACTGACCACTCTGCCCTAAAATACCTACTGGCAAAGAAAGATGCAAAGCCAAGGCTGATTAGATGGATTTTACTCCTTCAGGAGTTTGATCTTAAAATCAAACATAAAAAAGGGATAGAAAATTTTGTTGTTGACCACTTGTCAAGGATCCTGAGTGAAGCTTGTGTTGCCACACCATTGAAAGACACCTTCCCTGATGAGCAATTATTTGTCATCCAGTCTATTGTACCCGGTTTTCCAATATAATAAATTACCTTGTTATAGGTAGGATTCCTTCCCACTGGTCCAAGATGGACAATGACTTATTCTTCTCACAAGTCAAATATTTTTCGTATTGTGCAGACCAGGTAATCAGGAATTATTCTTCTCACAAGTCAAATATTTTTCGTATTGTGTCCCTGAAAGTGATACCCATAGTATTCTAACCATGTGTCATAAAAAAACTTGTCGAGGACACTTTAGAGGGAAAAAGACAGCAACCAAGGTGCTGCAGTATGGATTTTACTGACCTTTCTTGTTTAAGGATGCCTTTGAACGCTACAAAACCTATTTAAGATGTCAAAGGATGGATGGCATATCAGAAAGGGATTCAATGCCACTGCAACCCATCCTTGGTGTGGAGCTATTTGATGAATGGGAGATAGATTTCATGGGTCCATTTCCTCCTTTTATGGGCTTTAACTTTATCCTTGTGGCTGTTGACTATGTTTTCAAATAGGTGGAAGCTGTTGTCACAAGGAAAAATGATCACAAAGTTGTCC
Organism: Chloranthus sessilifolius; assembly: GCA_021018995.1. Classification (NCBI taxonomy): domain Eukaryota; kingdom Viridiplantae; phylum Streptophyta; class Magnoliopsida; order Chloranthales; family Chloranthaceae; genus Chloranthus; species Chloranthus sessilifolius. The sequence goes on from CM037594.1 coordinate 52,490,704, forward strand.
TCAAGTTTGTCAAATAAATTCTCCAGATTTGGCACCCCTAGAACCATCATCAGTGATGGGGGAAGCCACTTCTGTAGCAGACACTTTGAGAGCCTTCTCAAAAAGTATGTTGTTACATATAGGATTGCTACTCCATACCACACACAAACCAGTGGACAGGTGGAGATTTCTAATAGAGAAATCAAGCACATCCTAGAGAAAATAGTTAGGACTAATAGGAAGGATTGGCCATTGAAATTGAATGATGCTTTATGGGCTTATAGGACAGGCTATAAGACTCCAATTGGAATGTCCCCATTTAGACTAGTCTATGGCAAAGCATGCCATCTCCCAGTGAACTTAGAGCACAAGGCCTTTTGGGCCATCAAAAGCTTGAACATGGACCTAACTTCTGCAGGTGTAAATAGAAAATTGCAGCTGTCTGAGCTGGAGGAACTGAGGCTGGATGCCTATTCAAATTCTAGAATTTACAAGGAGTAAGCGAAGGCCTTCTTTGATAAGAACCTTTTGAGGAAGGACTTTGCTAATGGTGCCAAGGTATGGCTTTTCAACTCAAAACTCAAGTTCTTTTCAGTCAAATTAAGATCTAGATGGGATGGACCTTTCACTGTAATCCATGCATTCCCATCTGGGGTTGTGGAGATCATGGACCCCACTTCTAATAGGGTAATGAAAGTAAATGGTCAGAAGCTCAAACCTTGTGTGGAAAATACTATGGAGTCCTCTAAAACCATGCATTTCTAGGAACCTCCCAATGCTGAGTGATCTCTAGCCTTATACACTGTAACATTGCTATTTTTGTTATTTTCAATTCTGTCATTTACTTTGTTTTGTGTGATCTGTGTTTTGTGTGATCTGTGAATCTTGATCTGTGTGCATAATTTTGGTCTATTGTGGTGTAAGGTTGGGCTTAACATAGGAATCCATTGTTTTAAGGAATGAGAAATGTGCATGTGTAGGATGGCAGTGGCCCTGACAGCACAATAGTGAAAATCCACTTATTTTAGCCTTCTCGAGAGGATCAGGCATCCTCTCGAGCCATTGCTAAGGCATATTTTGCTTTCTCGAGAGGCTCTAGTAGCCTCTCGAGCCACATTTCATGAAGAAAAGCCTCTCGAGCCACATTTCTTGAAGAAAAGATAGCCTCGACAGGCTCGGCTATATAAATGTCATTCGCTCGAGATCCTCTCGAACAAAAAAACCTGAAGCTCGGCCTATCGAGGCTTGGATTTCCAACAAATATACCTGTCGAACAATTCAAATTCACTGCACGATAGGCTGATTTCCAGTTATTACATATGCTCGAGAGCCTCTCGAGTTCCATATTCTGAGAAAGCAGCCTCTCGAGGCTCGGGTTTGCATATTTTAAAACCCCCCAACAGTTCATTCTGTCAAAACATTCTCTGCCCAAAGCACCCAAGCACAAACCCAGGCCAGACTTTTCATCTTCCTTCTTCACTGCCATTTTTGCTCCATCATTGACACCCTGCTTTTGCCACTTTGCTAAGCAACACAGACCGAGTATTTTGCACCTGGAAAAGTTCAATTTGGTCCACTGTGCATCTTCCTTTGCAGAACCCTAGCTTTTGGGGTAAGTGTCTAAACTCTTCTAAGTTGATTAGTTGTCAAGACACTTGTACTGGGTTGATTTAGTTTTTGTTGAGAAATATTTACTGGGTTCATTCATTGGAGTTGTAGGCAATCTAGAGTTTAAAGTTTGAGAGATCAAATTTAGGGTTTTAATGGCTGATAATTCAGAATTTGGAGAAACCATGCATGGGCAGTTGAGCCCTACCCAAACAAACCCTCCCACTCCCACCAGAAAATCCCAAAGGATTGCAACATCTTCCACCCTTGAAGCCCCAGAACCTTCAGTAGAAAACCCTAACAAGAGGGTTGTTCCAAAGAAAAGGGCACTGACTACCACCAAAGACCCAAAATCCGTCAAGCTCAAGAAGCAAAAACAATAGGAGGAAGCCACCCCAAAATCTAATCCACTGACCACACCCAATGAATTTATGGCTACCCTGGGTTTGGAGCCTGAAATTACCTTCGATAAGGAATTTTTTACAAAGGAAGCCTTGGCTGTTGAAGCCATGGAATTTTTTACCAAGACTTCCCTGGATACCCTATAAGAGGAGCTGGTGTACCCTAGGCTAGTCAACCTTTGGTACCAAAACATTATACTCAAGGAGTCTAGGGGTGGACCTAACAAAGAGGAGCTTGTGCTGGTCATTCTACTAGATGATTTTGCAACAGTTTTGGACACAACTGATATTGTAAAGGCTCTGGGCATTCCAACTGCCTATGACCCAGCTTGGAATTTTGGGGCACCACTTAATGCCTCCATTTCAGAGATTGCAAAGAAACTGACCAATGGAAAGAAAGCCTCTGAGGACTCACTCATGAAGAGTGACTTCAGCCCCAGTTTGCTCCTCATGGATAGTGTTCTCAGAAAGAATATATTTGGAGCTGGGCACCAACAGGAAAGGAGGCACCCCATAGTAGATGCCCTGTACTCATTCTCCCAAGGGCATTGCTTCAATGCTGCCCAAATAATTTTTGAGCTGATGAAGGACACCACCCACATTAATGTCCAGAAGAACCAGAAGCCACATGGACTTCCCTACAGTAGGCTAATCATAGCCTTGCTCAAACAAGGAGGTTATCTATGGAATATGGGGGAGCCAACTGAGAAATTGCCCCCAGTAGTGTTTGGGAAGAAGCTATGGACCATCAATATGACTTTGATGGGGGAAAAGAACAAGAAGGTATCTAACAAGCCACCAATAGCCCTCCCTGAAGAAGACTCAACAGTTGCCATCCCTGCAGCTCCCTCTGCTGAGAGCTCAGTCACATTACCCACACCGTTACAGTAGGAACCCCAGTACCACCATCTCCACTTCCTACTACCATGCCTACCATTCCATCCATACCACCATCTCCACTTCCTACTACCATGCCTACCATTTCATCCTCACCACCCACAACCACCACTACCATCCAAGTGCCAGCTCCAACTCAAATCTCTTTCCCATTTAACCTACCCACTCTCACCATCAAAAGAAAATACTAAAAGAAAACCCATCAACCAACTACAGCACACACTGAACCTAGCCTATCCATTACCATACCTACACCCATTCCAAGCCCAAAACCCACTACTATATCAAGCCCCACACCAGACCCACCAACACCATTCACCTATGATGTCAGTGAACCAATGGTCACCGACATTGTACCACCCATCCCCATTGACACCTGTGAACCCATTGACCCAATTACCTCTCCTACCCATTCCCAACCACCTACACCTACCCATAACCAAGTTCACCACTGAGGGGTACTCATCCATGATAGACTCTATTGTGGAGGATATCAGGCATGAGTACACACCCCTCCCAGACTCGCCACAGCCTTACCATTTCAACCATGCCCCTACTTCTCCTTTCCAACCAATCCCACCCACCCATCCTATAACCCTAGCCATACCAGACCCCTTATCCCAAATAATTTCCCTCCTTCCCTCTCCAAAAACACAACTCCATACCAACACTGAAAACCAAGCCACGATACAAAACAACCTACAATCCATTCAGACAACCCTTCAAACATCTATCCCAACACCCCCAACCACATACACCTATACCTACCCCTTCTCTTATACATCAGCCTTCAACTTCAGTGACAACAGTTGATGCTGCCACACAGACCAATTTTGAAAATGAAGAGCTTGCCCTAATCGCATTTACCTCCACCTCAACCTTCATCCAGACTGAACCCCCTGAGGAGGAGCTGACAGTTATCCTTCCATCTAGCCCACCATCATCTCCCAACATAGGTACTGTGCTACCTGTTATCTTTGAGCCTCTAGATGACCCTTCTAACTGGGCCATTATACCTGTTGAAGGCATCCCAATCCCTCAGTTTTACACCCTCAGCAAGTCTATGAATGCTTAACCATATGTGCAGAGGGATATACATATAGTTGTGGAGTCTGTCAATGAAATGGTCCAGCAGGCCTATGAAAACCACATTTCCCTTATGAAGACTAAATACTGGAAGCTAAGGGAGAAAGCCATGCTAGATCATCAAAAGGAGAAAAAGGTAATGTAGCAGCAATTGGACAATGCATTGTCCTTATATAAAGTCTTTGAGCAGAGGGTAGCCCACTTTGCACAGTTGGTGGAGACACTCACCTCCACCATTTCAGTAATGAATCTAACTTTACCCAAGGGATTGTTAATAAAGGAGCCTTCCCAAGAGAAGAGCAGCACCAAGCCCAAGAAATCAGCTGCAATAAGATCCAAAGCTGGTGCTGCACAAGCTGATAGTGTGAAGAAAGGAAAAGACAAAGCTGCAAGGGACCCAATAGACTTAGATCCTTATTCAGATCACTCGTAGGAGTTAGTGTAGTTTGTTTGTTTGTTAATGTTTTTCTGTTTATAAATGTTTTGTAATGGTGTGTTACTTCTTATACCTGTAAATTTGTATTAAGTTTTCTCTCTTGTATCATATTAATTTTGTTAAGGGAAATTTCTTTTGTGACAATTTGCAATGTGCTTATTTGTCTACATTTTCATTTCTGATGCAAATTAATTTATTTTTTTTGTATATTGTTAATCCTTTTGTTGTGGATTTTTCAGTGTGATGATTTATTATGTGGTGAAAATAAATTAAAATTAAAGTAAAATAAAGGATGGAATTAGCACACTAAAATTATCCTTGACCCACAAGATACAAGGTCAATTTATAGCAAGTTTTAACAAGTAAGAGTTTGTCCCACAGGCAGTAGTGATCTAAAACCTAAGAGGTGTATAGTAGACCTCCAGATCTAGCTACAGATCTGGTAATTCTAGCCTAAACTAAGAAAGAAAGAGAGTTCTTCTTTACAAAACTAAAATATAAAACTAACTAAAAGATTGAGGGAGATGGGTGGTAAAATAAAATGTAAAATAGTGAGAAATAAACAGCTAGGGCCTGGTTTTCTTTTGCAAAATAGATCAAGGCATGTGAATTTACAGTTGTCTTCACTTGGCTACAAGCTCAAGTGCAAGGTAGAAGAATTCAAACCAAACCAAAGACTTAGACTGATCTTAAGGGTACGTGTTGTCCATTTGAATGGTCACAGATCATCCTATAGACTTCATCCGATCCAATGGTTCAGATTGAAATATTAAAATCACTACAAATGTTGTGGATGCAAGGCTACAAGATCAGGCTTCCACAGGGATAGCAAATCAAGGGAAATCAGGTGGTAAACAATAGATCTACTAGAAACTGAATGGGCTATTCCCAAATACATGGATCCTATAGACATCTAATGAAACCACAAAATCTTTAGATTTAATAGGACATTAAAATCAACAATTTGTTGAATCAAAATTACTTATAATAACCTTGTTCTCAGATATGTAGTCTGTACATCAATCCCCAAGACCTTCATGCCAAATTACAATCAAAAACCATATTTGAATTCCTATCTAGATCTAATCCAACAAGCTAGATTAGGGAGAGAAGGGGGAAGAGAAAAAGGAAAAATAAAAGCCTAAAACTAAACCTACATGAGATAAGGAGAACCAAAGATATTCTGTGGTTTCCTTGCTAAGAAATTACAGTAGCAAGGAGTTTTATTTATACAAGTGCAGTGATCCATGTGCTTTGGATTGCACCAAATCAGTGGAGAGAATCTGATTTCAATTTGTGTTTAATCCTTGTTTTAAAATTTCAGCAAATCAAAGAGCAGAGATGGATCTGGTTTTGTTGTGCTCAGCTAAAGTAGTTTGTTCCTGCCAAGAATTTCTCCCAAAAATAGTTTGCACATGTGGACAGCTATCCCTGCTATCTATTGATAATTGTAGCTGCACACCTTAACTATTTGCACCCAAACTGCTAAGAGTGCCCCACATAAAACTCACCATCCTCTTGGCTGCCCAAAATGCCCCTGCTCCTAATATTTCCAAGCAGCCCAATGTAACTTCTATAGTTTATTATCAAAATAGCCCCAAATAGCACCCGATTCGCTAATCTACTAGGGTCTTGAAGGTGTTTAATCAGATGGCTGCACACCTTGACTAGTTTATTAGTTGAAACCCAATGGAGTTTGGTGGGCCCGGGCTGGATCAGCTTTGAAAGAATACAAATTGCAGCAGAGGAGTATTGGCTTAGATTACAGTTTTAGATGGCTGCAACTCATACTTGTCGAGAGGTTGCTGCTTTGAATCTGGAATTCAAGAAGATGTAAGTAGCACAAGTCGAGAGGTTTTGAAGTTTGGAGTGCAATTGCTTGAGAGTATGGTGTATGGAACTGTAAGCCTCGACAGGTTGGTGCAACAGCTGCTGCATGGAATGTGCTCGGCAGGTTCAAAGTGTATTGCAGCTGGATTCTTCGATAGGTTTGGGTTTTAACTAGTAGACAGGTTGGAGGATAGGGCTACAACTCAAGCTGTCAACAGGATCAGTAAGAGGCTCCTTCCATTCGTGAGGTTGCTGAAGCTGCAGGCTGGGATTCTCGAGAGAAAGCATGGCTGGGAAGGTCTCGACAAGATTGAGGACTCTTGCAGTCGAGAGGTTGGCTGAGTGCAGCAAGGGAGATGTCATGAGGTTCAAAGCTTAAATGTTGAACTGCTCGATATGTTTTGGAAGTTGCTGCAATGAAGGTGTCGACAAGTTCATGCACTTAACAGGTTGGCTGATGGGAGCTTGCTGTTCTCGAGAGGATTGAAGAGTGGACTTCTGCAGCTATATTATTCGATAGGATCGGGAGGGGATTGTAGATTTAAATGCTCGAGAGGATTGAAGGGACTGCTGCACTTATCCTTTCGACAGGTGCTATATCTGCAAGCCACAACTCGATAGGTTGGTGCACTGCATTCCATTCCTTTGTTGGCTTTAAGTGCAATGAACCTCGACAGGTTGTTGAAGCTTCCAAAGTAAATGGTCGACAGGACTGGAGTGCATTTAAGCTGGACTATTCTACTTGATAGGATGTGGCTTTAGCTGCTACAAGTTGATAGGTAGGCTGGGGATTATAGCTGAAGCTCAAGAGGATTGATGGAGCTGTGAGGAAGTGGCTGCTTGAGTGTGCATTAATGTATGGCTTTGATGGGTGCAGCTGGTTATTTTGAGGGGTTCAAGGGGCAGCTTGTGCATCCAATGATCTACAGCAGCTGCCAATTGATATATTCTCAAATATATATATATATATATATATATATATATATATCTGCAGCTCTGTAATTCTGTAGCTTTTGGCTTCCAATCTTCAAGAATTGCAGCAGCATTTGGCATGCTTGAAGGGCTGGTTTCTCAGCAGATTTCTAAGGGCCAAGCATACTCAATTGCTCCAGTGATGTAAACCATCATCTCATGATTGCATGGCTTGTGTGCTCAAGGCTGAAGCTTATGCTGAGCTTCCCAAGTGAACACCTAACTGTTCTGCTGAAACTTGAGTTGTTTTCAATGTGTGACTACTATAGCTCATTAGGTCCAAGATCATGTTGCTGTTTGTTGAACCATATGGCTGCATTAATGTGTAGAGCTGAAGTTTATACTAAGCTGCCCACAGTGAAAGCCTTTGACCACTCTAGATCTACTCCATAGCCTAGCATATTCATCATTGAGGCTCTTTGAGTCCTTTTGACAGCTGCTTGATTGAATGTACTGAACCATGCAGCTGCTGATGTAGATTGAAGCACTTGGTTGCTTCTAATCTCCTCCTCTTAGCACATAAACATGGATAGCTGCATATTTATTCCTAAACGGCAAAACAATATTAAAAATAGTTACTAAGCACTCTAAGGCTTAGCAAAAGCCATGTTAAAGGGGTAAAATGTGGTAAAAATCTGTGCTCAACACACCCCCAAACCTAACCTTTGCTAGTCCTCGAGCAAAGTAAAATTTAAAACAACTAACTTACAAAACTAAATGCCATTTTCGTAGGAAACACAGGTGCATTTGGCACATGCGCCAAGCCTTTTAAGCCCCTAGGTGGTCCCCAGAGGAGGAGTGGAGTCTCCTGAGGGTTTTTAGTGAAGGTACCTACAAACTTCTCCAATAAAATCAATTAATATTAATGCAACATGTTAAAATAGAGTTCTCATTAATAAAATTCATTCCACGCCTTTATCATTCAATTTTAGAAGATTCTCAATAGAAAAACATCAGTTTAAATATGAAATTCTGCTGTAATTCCTTCACTATCAGTCAGTTCATGTCAAGGCATTGGGCATGACAATTAATGCAGAGCTCACCTTTCATTTGAGAATTCTGTTTTGATAATGCCCCCAACAAGCTTAATTTCAGACCCAAGTCTTACCAGGGCTGCCACTCACAATAAAAATAGAAGGGTGCATCATTTTACACAACTCAAGAACAATTACAGCCCTCAAATAGGATAGGACTGCAAGAATGAGCATGGGCATCGCTCTAATTTCTAAAATCCTCTACTCTTTTCACCATAGATTAAACAAATCCTCATCTCCACATGACAGCTCAATCCATTTCAGATCAGTAGGGTCTTTTTATTGGGTTGTAATGTGGCGTATGTGTGAAATTTATAAAGAATAAAAGGGTGGAATAGGATTCAAAATTGAGAAATCAGCAAGGTAAGGAGGTGGTCATGACAACACCTTCTTCATTTCTGCTCAATTCCATCTTCTTTTTGAACTTTCAGAACCAAAGTGGCCAGCTTCTTCTCATCTTTTCAAAATTTTCGATGGACCGTCTTCTCTTTCTCATTCTTTTGTTTTCATTTTCTATTTTTCTCTTTCTTTTTGTATGCCTTTCTTTTGTATTTTTCTCTATTTTTCTTTTTATTGGCTGAAATGCCACAACTGCCACCAAATGTGCTTTCTTCTCTTTCAACCAAATGTCAAACCTTGCTCCTCTGACCTCACTTCTCCTTTCATTTCTTGAATTCTTAGATTGAGGGTCAACTGAAACAAGTCAAAGGGTTTTGGGTTCAACTTTTCTGGTTTTTTGTTAAAGAAAAACTAGGATTTTTAAGGCTCAAATGGTGTGCATCAAGGGCAGTTCAAAGGTGGGGATTTTTAGCTCAAACTGTCCAAACGATGGCCCTACTTCATGTCTTCAATGTCATGAATGCTGTCAGGCTGTTTCAACTTAGATTTGCCTAACTTCTAGTGAGCAAAACTAGATCCAATCAGTTCTTAGAGCAGAAAAAATTTCCAAAACACTCCTCAAAGAAGATTTTTCAAGCCCAAATCTCACTAGGTATGGTTTTCCATTAGATTTATTGGGGTATATCCTCACAATTTTCTCTTTTCAAGTTCATTAAGCATCAATTTTTGAAAATTCTTGACATTCACTTCATGAAAATGTTAGAACTACAACACATTTCAGTTTTTAAAAAAATTTCAAAAAATCAAGTGGGAAATCACTTTATTATCAAAAAAAATTTGTCAACATAGCTGCACTAGCATTAACTATTCCTATTGGCACACCTGCCATAACCCCAAACCTATGATGAACATTATCCTCAATGTTTACACGCTGAGTAACCAGGGACAGCAGGGTAAAAGAAGAAAGAAAAATAAGTAGAGAAATCAAAGCTATATGCAGCAGAAAAATAAAAAACTGAATATAGAAAAAATAGAAAAAATGGTATACAAATATAGGAAAATTACTGTTAAAATAGCAAAATAAAGCTAGGGCTACAAAATAAAAGCTAAAAACTGAATATGTGAACAAAAAAATAAAGAAATATTATAAAAATGAAAGGAAACTACTGCTAATACAGGAAAAATAGCAAAACAAAAGTAAGGAACTGAATACAAAGCTACAAAAATACAGAAAATTAGTAAAACTAGGACACATATTACCCTAAGAAAGATAAATCTGCAATCTAAAATAGTATTTAAACTAAATTCCTAAAACAGAAAAATCCTAAGTCAAAATCATGAATCATCAATGTTAAGGTAAGGTCCCCAAGGCAAAAGAATAATCCTCTGTGTGTGGTAAGTTCCCCTGTGTGTTGTGTGTGTTTTGAATTGAGAAATTGCTAAGAATGTGTATGAATCAATATGAATTTTAAAATGATGAAGCATGGATGTACACAGATAAAAACAGGATTCATACACAGCTGAGATCTATTAATGGTGAAGAAATCTCAAAGGAAAATAAAATCAGTGGCTCCATTGAATTTGCAAAACAGTATATGATCCACTGCTTATTGACCTTCATGATTCCTCAAAATGAAGGGCCATGATCTCAGTAGGGTCAGATGGGCGTTCATGAATGAAAGCAAAGACAAACATTCCATCTGAAAAAAATTTATGTGTTTTATACTTTTTTATTTTTTTTATTTTTTTTTATCAGCTGGGGCTCAATCAACAGCCTTATTTACTACTGCTGAAAAATAATAAGAAACAAATCAGAAATTTTCTATTTGTGTTTACATTTTCTTTTATTTTTATTTGGTTTTGTTATTTTTCAAAAAAGAAAAAGAAAAATTCAGCATGTCTTAAAAGACAGCAAAAATTAAAATCAAAACAAACAGAAAACACAGCAAAACTATTGGTTTTACATAATTTAAAAAACTGAAAATAAATACAAAGGAGAAGGGGATGCAAACTTAGGCAGATCAGCTCCTGCTGCAATCCATTTGCTCCTTGTTTGGCAGCTGCTCCAGATCTGCAAAAATTCAAAAATTGTAGCAGAACCTTATTCAAGCAAAGTATATATAATAAGCAAACTACAAAGAAAAACTCAGGCCACTACCTCATTTGTATGAAAAGGCAAAAAAGTGACAGCAGCATTTATTCAAATAGCTAAAAGGCAAAGAATAAAAACTCAGAAAATTCAACATTACTACAGTTTAAAATAGGTTTTCTATACAAAAACTGCAGTAGGCATTAAATTAAATAGTTGAAATGCACTAAACAAATCAGAACTAAAAACTAAAAATATCATATCTACAAATATGAAAAATCCAGATCTACTATCTAGATCAAAACACCCCGGCAGCGACGCCAAAATCTTGTTGCGGATTTTCTAGTGTGCTGATTTATTGTTTGGTGAAAACCAATTAAAATCAAAGTAAAATAAACGATGGAATCGGCACACTAAAATGATCCTAAACGTGCAAGGTACAAGGTCAATTTGTAGCAAGTTTTAATAAGTAAGAGTTTATCCCATAGGGAGTAGTGATCTAAAACCTAAGAGGTGTATAGTAGACCTCCAGATCTGGCTACAGATCTGGCAATTCTAGCCTAAACTAAGAAAGAAAGAGAGTTCTTCGGGTGTCACTAGATCTAATTTACAAAACTGAAATATAAAACTAACTAAAAGATTGAGGGAGATGGATGGTAAAATAAAATGAAAAATGGTGAGAAATAAACAGCTAGGGCCTGGTATTCTTTTGCAAAACAGATCAAGGCATGTGAATTTACAGCTGTCCTTTACTTGGCTACAAGCTCAAGTGCAAGGTAGAAGAATTCAAACCAAACCAAAGGCTTAGACTGATCTTAAGGGTATATGTTGTCCACTTGAATGGTCACAGATCATCCTATTGACTTCATCCAATCCAATGGTTCAAATTGAAACATTAAAATCACTACAAATGTTGTGGATGCAAGGCTACAAGCTTAGACATCCACAGGGATATCAAATCAAGGGAAATCAGATGATAAATAATAGATTTACTAGAAACTGAATGGGCTATTCCCTAATACATGGATCCTATAGACATCTAATGAAACCACAAGATCTTTAGATTTAATTGGACATTAAAATCAATAATTTATTGAATTAAAATTACTTACAATAACCTTATTCTCAGACTTGTAGTCTGTGCATCAATCCACAAGACCTTCATGCCAAATTAGAATCAAAAACAAGATCTGAACTGCTATCTAGATCTAATCCAACAGGTTGGATTAGGAGGAAAAGGGGGAAGAGAAGAAGGAAAAATAAAAGCCTAAAACTAAACCTACATGAGCTAAGGAGAACCAAAGCTATTCTATGGTTTCCTTGCTGAGAAATTACAGCAGCAAGGAGTTTTATTTATACAAGTACAGTGATCCATGTGCTTTGGATTACAGCCAATCAAAGGAGAGAATCTGATTTTAATTTGTGCCTAATACCTATTTTAGAATTTCAGCCAATCAGAGAGCAGAGATGGATATGGTTTTGTTGTGCTCAGCTGAAGTAGTTTGTTCCCGCCAAGAATTTCTCCCAAAAATAGTTTGCACATGTGGGCAGCTATCTCTACTGTCTATTGATAATTGGAGCTGCACACCTTAACTATTTGCACCCAAACTGCTAAGAATGCCCCACATAAAACTCAAGTCAAGAGGTTTTTAAGTTTGAAGTGCAAGTGCTCGAGAGGATGATGTATGGAATTGCAAGAGTGGACAAGTTGTTGCAACAGCTGCTGCATGGAATGTGCTCGACAGGTTCAAAGTGTGTTACAGCTGGATTCTTTGATAGGTTGGGGTTTTAACTAGTCGACAGGTTGGAGGATAGGGCTGCAACTCAAGCTGTCGACAGGATCAGTAAGAGGCTCCTTCCATTCATGAGGTTGCTGAAGCTGCAGGCTGGGATTCTCAAGAGGATGCATGGCTGGGAAGGTCTCGACAGGATTGAGGACTCTTGCAGTCGAGAGGTTGGTTGAGTGCAGCAAGGTAGATGTCGTGAGGTTCAAAGCTTAAATGCTGAACTGCTCAATATGTTTAGGAAGTTGCTGCAATGAAGGTGTCAACAGGTTCATACACTCGACAGGTTGGCTGATGGGAGCTTGTTGTTCTCGAGAGGATTGAAGAGTGGACTTCTGTAGTTGTATTATTCGACAGGATCAGGAGGGGATTGCAGATTTAAATGATCGAGAGGATTAAAGGGACTGTTGCACTTATCCTTTCGATGGGTGCTGTAGCTGCAAGCTACAACTCGATAGGTTGGTGCGCTGCATTCCATTCCTTTACTGGTTTTAAGTGCAATAAACCTCAACAGGTTGCTGAAGCTTCCAAAGTAAATGGTCAACAGGTCTGGAATGCATTTGAGCTAGACTATTCTGCTTGATAGGATGTGGCTTCAGCTGCCACAAGTTGATAGGTAGTCTAGGGATTGTAGTTGAAGCTCAATAGGAATAATGGAGCTGTGAGGAAGTGGTTGCTTGAGTATGCATTAATGTATGGCTTGGATGGGTGCAGCTGGTTATTTTGAGGGTTCAAGGGGCTGCTTGTGCATCCAATGATCTACAGCAACTACTAATTGATATATACATATATATATATATATATATAATCTGTAGCTCTGTAATTCTACAGTTGTTGGCTTCCAATCTTCAAGAATTGCAGCAGCACTTAGCATGTTTGAAGGGCTGGTTTCTCAGCAGATTTTTAAGGGCCAAGCATACTCAATTGCTCCAGTGATATAAACCATCATCTCATGACTGCATGGCTTGTGTGCTCAAGGTTGAAGCTTATGCTGAGCTTCCCAGGTGAACACCTAACTGTTCTACTGAAACTTGAGTTGTTTTCAATGTGTGACTGCTATAGCTCATTAGGTCTAAGATCATGTTGTTGTTTGTTGAACCATATGGCTGCATTAATGTGTAGAGCTGAAGTTTATACTGAGCTGCCCACAGTGAAAGCCTTTGACCTGCCTAGATCTGCTCCACAGCCTAGCATATTCATCTTTGAGGCTCTTTGAGTTCTTTTGACTGATGCTTGCTTGAATGTACTAAACCATGCAGCTGCTGATGTAGATTGAAGCACTTGGTTGCTTCTAATCTCCTCCTCTTAGCGCATAAACATGGATAGATGCATATTTATTCCTAAACTACAAAACAATATTAAAAATAGTTATTAAGCACTCTAAGGCTTAGCAAAAGCCAAGTTAAAGGGGTAAAATGTGGTAAAAATCAATGCTCAACACCTTTACATACCCTGCTACCCCTAACTACATGTCTATTGAAACAGTGAGGACACTATTTATATTAGGGTTAGGTAGACCAATGAGATGGTTAAGCTAAGTGCAGCAGTATTAGTCAAGATTGAAACAAATAAAGTAAAGTTCCACCTAAGCAATTTTGAAAAAAGGAGAATTAAAATGTAAAGTAGACTGTTTAATACTGAAATCTTTTAAAAATTTAACACTTCCATGAAGTGATCATCAAGAAAAAATTTCACAATCAGTACATAGTGAACCAGTAAGGAGAGAAAAAGGTGAGAACATGCCCCATGAATTCAAATGAAAACCATACCCAGTGAGATTTGGGCCCATACAAAACTTTTTCTTTTGAAGAGTGTCTTTGGCAATTTCTGCTAAGAACTGACTGACTCAAACCTTTTCACGAGGAGTTAGGCATCCCCAAATTGAAACTGCTTAGCAGAACTCATGACATTAGGGGCATGATCTAAGGCCATCAGTTGGACAGTTTGAGCTTGAATGTCTTACCCAATGAACTGCCCCCTTTGCATATACTCTTTGAGCCTTAAAAAAATCCATTTTTCTTTGAAAAACACCAGAGTAATTGAACCTGAAACTCTTGACCTGATTCAGCCTTACCATCACTCTAAAAATTCAGAAGGTAAAGGAGAAGATGTTGAAGATAAGTGAGCAGGGTTTGACATTTGGTGGAAGGGGAAGGAGAAGAGAGAAAATCTAAGTGAAGTAGTGTATCAGTTGTATGGCTGTGGCAACCATCATAAAAAAAAAAAAAGTTAATAGAAAAAGAAAGAAAAAAAAATAGAAAAAAAAGAGAGAAAGAAAACGAACTCAAATGAAGTACTTCATCTAAAAAATTGGAAATAGGAGAAGAAGTTGGCCACTTCAGATCAAAAAATACAAATGAAAATGAAGTTGTGATGAAATGAAGAAGGTGAAGTCATGAATCACCTCCTACCTCTTGATTGAATTCTCAGTTTTGAACCTTTTTACCCCCTTCATTCTTTTTAAAACCTTAGCCTAAGCCACATTACAACTCAATAAAAGTCCTTAGTGATCCAAAGTGAATTGAGCTGCTATGTGGAGATGAAGGGATGTCTAACCTATGGTGAAGAGAACATGATGAAGTCAGGAAATAGAATCAAATGCCTATGCTCATGCTTGCAGGCCTATTTGAGGTCTATAACCGATCTTGAGGATTGGGTCTGAGATTGAATTTATAGGGGGCACTATTTAAACCTTATTTTTGAATTAATGGTAAGCTTAATACTGATTTGCACACACTGCACTCTTGATGTAAACTGATTGGTTGTGATGAGCATGCATGAGGATATAGGTATTAAATTGTTTGCATTTACTGTTTTAAAACTCCTCCAATTTGAAAGATCAAGGTGTGGAATGAAGCTTGGTATGTTGAAATCGGACTTGTCAATGTGTCCACTTGTTTTAACTATTTTCATTAGGAAGTTTGTGGGTTCCTTCACTGAAAACCCTCAAGAGACTTCACTCCTCCACTAGGGATCACCTAGGGGTTTAAAAGGCTTGATGCATAAGCTAAATGCATCCGTGCTCCCTACGAAAGTGACATTTAAATTTTTAGAGTAATTGTATAATTTTTTCTTTGCTCGAGGACTAGCAAAGATTAGGTTTGGGGGTGTATTAATCACTGAAAAATGTCACTTTTCACCTCCTAACCTAGCCTTCACTACACCTTTGAGCCATCTAATAATTATCATTTGAGTAAGTTTTTATACTTAAAAATAAATCACAGCTTAGTGCAACAGTCTACATAATGGATGCCAAGAAGAGAGTATTTTGAAGTAAAGTCTTGAAGTTGATGGAAGAACAGAGTGTACACCATGGTGGTCCACACCATAGGGGCCATTTATCATGCTTGAAGGCCCTAGAAGTCCAACAGAGAAAAGAAAGATGGACCCAAAAAGAGGAGTTCAACAGCAGTCTGTGCACAACAACAGACACTCAGAAATGCAAGCTCGAGCAGCTCTCGAGCAATTAAACCCCCAGCAAATTAAGCTCGAGCAGGTCTCAAGCACTTTAGGCCTGCAGCAAATTAGCATCTTGAGCTACCTCAAGCAGTTCAAGCAAAGATAGCTTCATATTTTCAACCTCAAGCAGTTCTCGAGAGGTTCTGAGCTTCATAAAATCATCTCGAGCACATCTTGAGAGGATTAGTTCTCTCAAATAACATCTACTCAAGTGGTTCTCGAGCAGATGCACCTTCAGAAATCCATCTTGAGCAAATCTCGAGTAGTTGACAGCAGGTGAAATTTATCCTGTCGAGCAGCTAAAGCCTGAGGAAATTCAGCCTGTCAAGCTGCAGATTAAAGAATGTCAGCCTATTGAGAGCCTCTCGAGATATAATACCTGGAGCCTCATCTACTCGAGCTGCATATTCTGAACCACTCCAGCCTGTCGAGAAAGCTTTAGGAGCTAATCTAGCCACTCGAGAACCACTTGAGATTCATAATTGAAGCATCATCTACTCGAGGCTCGGGTTACAGCATTCTCATTCAACCTTCAGGGTACTTTTGGGATTCCACAGCATATAGGGCACACATTCCAATGTGTTGAGTTGTTCCCCACTAACCAAGGAAACACTTGGCTGTAATTGGGCCACATCAGCAGGATCCTAACTAACTCTATTCTTCTTCTTTCTGATTGGACAAGGCACAGAGATATTTTGTGTGGATTGCATATAAGCTGTAAAAATATCCAAAAATAGGCATCTAACATAACCTAATTTGCTCGGAGCCAGGAGGATAGTCTGTGCTTAGTTCATTTCTAGGGTTAGGTAATATTTTTCCTTTTTCTTCTTTCCTTAGCTCAACATTTGATGGCTAAGTCCTTTTGTAATAGTTAGGACTGATTTTCTGCTGTAAAAAGGATTGTGTGTGAGCCTGTAAAGTGTCTTGGAGTTCTGCAAGACTGCAGTTTTGAAGGCTGACCATTGTAAGTACTTTTTATGCAATGAAAGCTACTTTTTTTATCCATTGAATCTATAATCTCTTGTCCTTCAATATAGTTTATAGGTTTTCTGCACCTATGAATGCATGAGCCTATAGCCTTGCAAGCATAGTGGCTGCAGTAGTTTTTATATTCTGATTTTAACCCCATGACTGGAGTATATCTCTGAGATGATGTGTGACCACTCAAAGTGACAAGTTATAACCCTAAGACTAGTCCATATCTCAGGGTTGGATTGGATTCTTCTTCCTTGCATTTGAGCCTGTAGCCAAATGAAGGACAGCTGTAGATCCAATCCTTGCTCTGCTGGACCAGTCCTTTTTTCAGTGAAATATCAATCCCTATCTTATTACTTCTCACCCATTTTCCATTTATTTTTCCAAATCCATTTCTACCCTTTTCTATACCCCTTTCTTGTAAAGTAGATCTGTAATTTTCTTTTCTGGTTTATTTTAGTTTTGTGACACCCCAAAACTCTCTTTCTTTACCTTTGCTTTCTAGTACAGGTTAGTGCTGCCAGATCTGTAGCTAGATCTGGAGGTCTACTATTCAACCTTATATTCTTAGATCAAATTTCCCTGTGGGACAAACTCTTACTGATCAAAACTTGCTATAACAGCCTTAGATCTTGCAGGACTGTGTGTATAGATTATTGTTTTTGGTGTTGTTTCATTCCATTTCACTCTCCTTTTTCTGATTGTCTTTGTTGCCCCATTTTACCATACTTTTAATAATAAAAACACAACACAAGCAATTCTAGCCAACATAGACTTGTTAAAAGAATCTCAACCTATCATTACTAAAGGTTGTTATTCTTATAGGCGACCAATCTACGAAAAATATTTTAATTTATTCTTATTTAGGTTTAATGTGTTTCATACAACAATTAATCAAGAGAGGTTTTATTGTGTATTATTCAGTCTAATTCATGTTGTCACTCCTCTTAGCAGAGGTAATACTTCATCAGGTCCTTCCAATTTCCAGAGAGAAGTCCATTAGCTAAACTTCCAGTCATTGCCTTCTGTTAGGGACGTTGATCAATCCTATCATCAAGACTTTCTAAGGAATATACTTCCTAGGTTGGTACACTATCTAAGTTAAACAATGTGATGTGCAATTTTTCAAAAATTTTGGATAATACTGATTTCGTTTCAGGAAAATGAATTTTCAAAAGTGAGGTTTGTAGCATAAAAGAAATTTTAAAACTTTTAGCTTTGATGCCAACCCCAATATGTCATGCCCCCAGCCTCTGGCCTCGCACATCGGGTGGCTCTCACACCTCGCAGATTCCGATCCACAAGCTGGATCGACGCAACATACACCCATTCATTTCATTCAATTAAATCATTATTCAATTAATTTCTTTCCCTTTTTTTTTTTGTAATATGAAGGGAAAATATTTGTAGAAGATTCCCATTATCGTTAACCTTAATCAAGCTAATTCAATTTTCAAAAGCCAACTAGTAAATGAAATCCTACTTATAGTAAAATTATAAGTAAGATATGAAATTTGAGTCAAAAGTTCAACTTTAAAAACCAAATATTTACAATAAGTCCAATTAGGAGATTTCATCACTGATTTGAAAAGAACTGGACTTAACAAAACCAACCAAAAAGAAAAGATCCAATCAAAAAAAACATGTGAACTGGTCACATGTGTGCTGGTGCTGATAGCTCTATAGACAAAACAAGCTTCAAACTATCTATTCACGAGCCAGGCCTATTGGTACGCATTTTCAGAACCCTCTTGGATTCGAGAAAATGGCCCAAATTGGTCCCAAGGGGACTCTGTTTGCAAAGGAAAGAGTGAAAATAGTAAAAGCAATAAAAGGAAAGGTATTTAAATGCACCTGTAAAAAATTGTTAGTTACAGCCTGAATTTAAATATTATACCTGATGTTGTGATCGCCATCTAACGATTTATTTACATTGTAGAATGTCATTGATCGTGAGGATAGGGTGCAGGATTAGGGTTGAACTCCTATACTAAACACTGGCCTACCAGCTTTAGCAGCTAAGGTTGCCTAGGATTTTAACTAATTTGAGTTCTTCTATCCTAATTGACCCAACTAAAAGGGGGTGTTGGCCCGTTATGCACGAGAGGATTGACCCTGTTCTCGGTAAACATTTGTGCTCCCTTAAGTTAAGTATACTCGTTGTTTGATTTCCCATGGGGAAGAACGAGTTCTGATAGATAGAGAAAGAAGGATAGGTAGGTCGATAGATGAGAGATGTGCATGCAGAGTTTTGCAAAATTGGGTTTAACTTAAATCAATTCGGTAAAAAATTAGGAACACACAACTCTCCAGACGTCGTTGAGCAGATCCATCAGAACGAGACCTTGGGACCCAACCTTTTTTTGAATTGTCAAGACGCTTGATATGTCAAAATGCTCCTTCTAACCTTCTCGCGCACACTAATGATTGTCATTTATGGGAGGACTACAGTAGTTCCATGAATCGGGAGAGTTGGGTTTTGAAAACGTTTTGATACTTAATGTTAGAGTAATTATATATATATATGGGAATATCGAGTTAAGAGGAATACTTACCTGGCTCATTGCTAGCGAGTTGTCTTCTGTACGAGATAGTTGGGTTTGTATTTTGATTTTTTGTCTCATCTTTGGTTTTATTTATTTTATTTTTATTTTTCTTTGTTTTGTTTCCTCTTATTTTATTTATTGTTAATTAATATTTTTTGTCTTTTTTGTTCTATTTTATTTACTTTATTGTTAATTATTTTTGTTCTATTTTATTTATTGTTTTATTTGTTATTTTTTTGTTTTGTTTGTCATTTGTTTGTTTATTGTTTTTATTTCTTTTTCATTTTTATTTTGTTTTATTTTTTATTTTATTTTTTTTTTATGGGATATGGTTTGTTTGATTAAATATTTTATTTTTATTATTATTATTATTATTATCATTATTTTATTTATTATTATTATTATTATTATTATTATTATTAATCGTTAATTACTAATTATTAACATTCATATATGCCTAAGTGCATATGAATACTAGGTTTATATCTTTAATTATCTTATATTATTATATTTTGGATATTATTTTGTTTCATGTTTATGCTCTTTTTTTATGTCTTTGTATATATATATATATATATATTGTGTTTTTTTATTTATATAATTTTTTTGTTCAGGCAATTATTCATTGTGTTTTGTGTGTATAATCAATTATACACTGCACTGCTAGCGTATAATCGAAACGTCAGTCGGCTGCAGTTCGCACCTAGCCTTGTGACCATTGGAATCATACGTTGCGACCGCGGCGTATAACCCTGATTATATGATGTGGCCACAGCATTGTAGACACTAAAAATTGGTCGAAGGCTCAATTGGCCCATACTCCGAGAATGGCATACTTCCGAGCTCCCAATAGCACTTACCGAACCCTTAGAGCTTAACCCAAAACCTTAAGAGCCAACCCAGACCCTTAGAAACCTGCCTGAAGCCTTAGAAACCCCAACCAGACCCATAAGACCCGAACTGAACTCACTGGACCTAACCTAGGCCCCCAAATCAGCCTCTCTATTTTCTGCCAAAAATTGGCTATGCGTACATACTATCCAGGCATAGCCAATTTGGCTTTTCTTCAGACTGGGCCCCAGCGCACGGCTGAAATTCTCAGTTCTAGACCTGATTCTTAAAGCATGCATGCATCCAATTCACACATGCCTTAAAAACCTTAATTTTCCAAAATGGCAGATTTGGACTTCGAGGGTTTGACTTGTGGACCACCCCAAAGTTTGGGATGTGTTTCCTTAGTACTATTATACCCACAGAAAAGAAAAATCCTAAAGACATAAAAAAAAATACAAAAAAGTTCAAAAATATTGTCTTTCAAAATTCCCGAGAAAAGTAAGAAAAATGATGCCTTAAAGGAAGAGCCCGCCCGACGTGAATGTGACCTCTCTCCTATAGAAATATAAGAAGATAGGAGTCACGGATCTAGATGGAAAGGACTTAATCAAGGAGCTTTCCAATGAGCTCCTTGAATGATATGCCGATTTTGAGTATGGCCCTACCCCGATCGTTGAAGAGACCGAAGATGTCAATCTGGGTACCAAGGAGGTTCCTAGAATCACTAAGATCAGAAATACAAGAAGAGGTAGGAATCACAGATCTGGATGGCGAGGACTTAATCAAGGAACTTTCCAATGAGCTCCTTGAATGATATGCTGATTTTGAGCATGGCCCTACCCCGATCATTGAAGAGACCGAAGATGTCAATCTGGGTACCAAGGAGGTTCCAAGAATCACTAAGATTAGAACGTCGCTATCTCCAAAGGAAAGAAAAGGCATGATTGATTTCCTTCTATCATACCAAGACATCTTCGCATGGTCATATGAGGATATGCCTAGATTGGACACCGATTTGGTTGAGCATGAGTTGTCACTATATCCCGACGTAAAGCCTATCAAACAAAAGTTGAGGTGTCTCCGGCCAGAATGGATGTTAAAAGTAAATGATGAGGTCATCAAGCAATACAATGCTGACTTTCTCATGATCTCCAAATACCCACAGTGGTTAGCCAATATCGTGCCAGTGCCAAAGAAAGATGGAAAGGTTCGCGTGTGCATCGACTTCAGAAATCTTAACAAAGAGAGCCCAAAAGATGACTTTCCTTTGCCACACATCGACATCTTGGTCAATAATATTGCTCAGCATGGGATGCTCTCATTTATGGACGGATTCTCCAGGTACAATCAGATCAAAATGGTCGAGGCGGACCAAGAGAAGACAACATTCATTACCCCATGGGGGACTTTCTCATGTCATTCAGATTGAAGAATGTTGGGGCAACATAACAAAGGGCCATGACAGTACTATTCCACGACATGATGCACCGAGAAATCGAGGTGTATGTCGACAACATGATAGCCAAGTCTCAAGAGAGAGGTGATCATCTAGTCAACCTCCAAAAGCTATTCAAAAGACTGAGGAAATACAAGTTACATCTAAACCCGCAAAAATACACATTCGGTGCCATGTCAGGAAAGCTATTGGGCTTCATCGTCAGTAGCAGAGGCATCGAGGTTGACCCAATCAAAGTAAAAGCCATTATAGAAATGCCTCCACCATCTAGCGAGAAAGAAGTCTGAGGCTTCTTGGGCAGAATATAGTACATCAGTCAGTTCATTACACAGTTAACTCCTATCTGCACACTAATTTTCAAGCTACTAAGGAAAGATTCACCTATCGAATGAAATGATGACTGTCAGATAGCGTTCGATAAGATCAAAAGCTATCTTCTCAACCCTCCAGTGTTGATACCACCAGTACTAGGGAGAGCCCTCCTAATGTATCTCTCGACGACAGAATTCTCGATGGCATGTGTCCTAGGGCAACATGATGAAAGCAAAACAAGAGAGTAGGCCATTTACTACCTAAGTAAGAAATTCACAGATTATGAGATGTGTTATTCTCATCTGGAGAAAGCATGCCTGGCTCTCATGTGGGCTACGCAAATGTTCATTACTACTTGCTGTCTCAAGCAGTTCTCATTCTGGCACGAATGGATCCGTTGAAGTACCTATTTGAAAAGATGATTCTTACGAGGCAGACTACACGCTGGCAGCTCCTCTTATCAGAATTTGATATCACGTATATCACCCAAAAGTTAATCAAGGGGCAAGCACTTGTCGATCATCTTATCGAGAATCCCTTACCTAACTACGAACCTCTGAGGATGACAAGAGAAAACAGAGTCCTAGGTAATGCACTTTGATGGAGCATCGAATGTCGAAGGTCAAGGATTGATGTTGTTCTGATCTCACCAAAAGGATCTCATATACAAGTTTCCATCAACGTCAACTTCCCCTGCACCAATGATATAGTCGAATATGAAGCCTGCATAGTCAGTCTACAAGCAGCTCTAGATTGAATGTAACTCGTCTCAGGGTGTTTGGTGACTCACAGCTAATCATATGCCAAACCAACCGAAAATGAAAGATGAAAATTTGATCCCATACCACGAGCTCCTCAATGATCTGATAACATGCTTTGATGATAATACCTTCTCCTATGTCCCGCGAGTGAGAAATCGATTCAACGATGCACTGGCAACCTTGGTATCCATGGTCGAAATCCCATATTGCGTCGAAATGAAATCGGTCATGAATGGACATAAAAACGAGCTAGCCTTCTGCCTCCAGATTAAGGGGTCGACAAAGCTAGATGATGAGCCTCCATGGTTCTTAGATATCAAGAATTTCCTCGAAACTCGAGCTTTTCCTGAAGGTACGTCCAAGATGGACAGACAGACCATCCAACGTTTGGCGTCAAATTATGTCATCTATGGCGAGTGCCTCTACAATCGATCATACAACAATATCTTGCTCTAATGCCTAACTGAGGGCGAGGCAGTCAACATCATTAAAGATATCCATCAGGGAGTATGGGGGTCCCACGTCAATGAGCACATGCCCGCTAAAAAAGATCCTACGACAAGGGTATTTTTGGACCACCATGAAAACTGACTATTGCAAGTACGTTCAGAAGTGCTACAAATTCCAAGAACACTCTAGCATGATACATGATCCCGCCATCGAACTACACAGCATGAGCAGTCCAATGCCATTCACTACATGGGGCCTCAATATCATCGAAAAGGTCAATCCAAAAGTATCTAATGGACATCAATTCATCCTCATCACCATCGAGTACTTGGGGCCTACATGGGGCCTCAATGTCATTGAAAAGGTCAATCCGAAAGTATCTAATGGACATCAATTCATCCTCGTCGCCATTGAGTACTTCACCAAATGGGTAGAGGCAACATCTTACACAAGCATCACAGTCAGTCATGTTGAGAAGTCCATCAAGAACAGCATCATTTATCAATTCGGCATACCCAAGGGTATCATCACGGACAACGGTACCAATTTTGAGAATAAGCACATCAAAGCCTTATGTGAGCAGTACAAGATCAAATATCATCGCCCATCACCATATCGGCTGCAAACTAATGGGGTCGTCAAAGCTGCCAACAAAATAGTGGTTTGAATCCTTGAGAAAATGGTCATCACATACCGAGATTGGAGTGAAATGTTACCCTTCACACTATGGGCCTATCAAACGTCCATCTGTATTACTACAGGGCAACACCTTTCTCCCTTCTGTATGGAACTGAGGTTGTGCTACCAGTTGAGGTTGAAGTGCATTCACTCTGTATCATCATTAAGTCCAACCTACTGGAAGCCGAGAGGGAGAGATCTCATTTCGAACAGTTGAACTTGATCGACGAGAAAAGGCTCATAGCCTTATATCACACCCAGGTTTATCAAGGAAGAATTGTGCGTGGTTACAACAAACGTGTTCACTTTTGAAATTTAAAAGTTGGTGGCACGGTACTCAAGAAAATCTTTTCGTCTCTCCACGTTGATCCAAGAGAGAAATTCAAGCCCAACTGAGAAGGACCTTACTCCATCCGAGAAGTACTCCCTGGATACGTGCTCCGCCTCACCACCATTGACGGAGAATATTTCTCCAAGCCCATCAACGCTGGATAGGTGTGACGATTCTACTCCTAGTCTCCCGCAGTAAGGTAAGTATCGATAAAAATATATATGTGGCTACTTAAGGACCCCATAAAAGAGCCCATCATTTCAAAGCCAAGTAGCTAAAAAGCATCCCTAAATGCTCATACCCTTTGCTACACCCATTGAGCCATTAGCCTTTCTTTGATAACCCCCTCCCAAGAAAAAGAAGAAAGAAAAAGTGTGTATATAAAAAAAAAAACTAGAGAAAAAGAGTTACAATTAAAATCTTAAAAAATTAGAAAAGAAAAATCCCAAAAAGAGGATGTCTGAAAAAAGTAAAAAGAATAAAAAATAGAAAAGAAAACAGAAAAATCATGGGGCATGTATAAAAAATCTCCCAAGGAAGAAGTGTATTATGGCAGCTAGAACCCAATCAAGAAAAACCTTTAAACCCAAGAATACCTTCAAAATTCCTAACCTATCCCTTCTAACCCACGGCTATGATACATCCTTGAAGAAAGTCCTCTTTAAGGTCTACAAGCAGTCACAGTATCCATTAAGTTAGCACAAACCAAGCTGAGAGACAATAAGGAAGTCCATCCAGTCGGCTATAACGGAATCAATGTCCATATCGTAGTCTTTGGAAAAAGGAATGAAAAGAAAAGAAAATAAATAAATAAATAATATATAGGCTCAAAGTAAGAGGGACGTGGTGAAAACCTGCGAGGGCGCCACAGATAAAAAGAGCGAGCTTGTGTGGACCAGGTGAAAACCTGAAAAGTCATTTGGGGTAAAAATGCATACCCATAGACGTAGTGAAAATCTGAAAGGGCGCTACAGGTAAAAAAGAGAATAATAACGGGCATGGAGAAAACCTATCTTGGGCACTGTGAGTTAAAAAGTTAAAAAAAGAAAAGAAAAAAAAAAGCAAAATCATTAGTTACCTCATTGATTACATTTCTGGGTTTTCTAGTTAGTTCAAATCAGGTCCTGATCAGGTATATCTTCACAGTCGCACCATCAAACGCATGACCCAAGGTAAGGATAAAAGATCAATTCAATCCAAAGGGATGGGCATTCCGACCTTGATAAAAATTTTGAACCTCACTCAGGTCCGACTGCATGAACGGGGTCAACTAAGCTTAAAATGGGACCCGTTACTTCGTCTCATTGTTAAGGCATCAAACAAAAAAGAGAAGAAAAGAAAGAGAAAGAAAGAAAAAAAAATCTAAAAAAACCCAAAAATATATACTCCTTTTTATGTCCATATACATATCTGTAACATCGTACTTTCATCTTAAAGAAGAGAGAAAAAGAAGAAACCAAAAAAAAATATAAAAATATAAATTTTGAAGAAAATATATATATATATATAGGTAAAAGGTTGGTTCTTCTATTAATTAGAAAGCACATTAGTTATCTGTATAAATAAAAAAGGGACTAATATTTTCTTGAGAATGTGCAGGAACATCAAATGGCCCAAAGCCTCGAATCAAGTAACCTTTGGATTTGCCAAAACATTCCATGTCAACAACGGCTATGGATGGATCAGATGAAGCCTCTCACAACTCACATCGGTCTATTCAAGAAAAAAAATAGAAAAACAATCATTTGAAAAAGAAAAAAAAGAAATTTGTATTTTCGTTGTACACTTTGCCATGCACAGCTACGCACATGCATGTTTCAATGCGGTAAAATATTAATATTTTTTTTATATTGCAGTTGTGATGAATTAATATCCTAAATCTAAAGTTCACCTTAGATCTTTGGATCCTATGTGAAAATAGGAGTGACAATATCAATCTCGGTCAAATAGTCAATGTTTCAATCGGTTTGATTCCACCGCTAAACAAGATTACATATCGAACAACTATGTTCAAACATGGATGCAGAAGGGATATTTTCCTATGTTTATTCTTGGTTGTAGGCTTAAAAACTTGCATGGTATCCCTATAAAGTATACGCCATGCATTTGGGTATCCGTAGGATGCCCTTTATTCTTATAAATTGTACCCAGGCAGAACCTGGGTTAGGACTTCCATCGCTCTGCTTTTATTGCCCCTAATGGGTCTATATTTTTGTATAGATCATCATCAAAAGTGGCACACACTCCCAAAAAGTGTTGAGACAACAATATTCGCTTCGCTCAGGTAGTTGTGCTAAATCAAAAGTCAAGATTATTGAGTTCGCTCAAAAATCTCAAACCCTACCTTAGGTAGAGACACTCGTGTCAATCAAAGTGGGAAATCAATGCCTCTTGAGATTAGACGCAGTCGTTGGATCTTCACGCCATTGCGTTATGTCAATCTTTAAGTATGGGTTGATCACCCTCCTGCTCGCGGGGCTGTCTTGTTCAAATGAAACTCAAACATCATGCACCATCAATCAGGCCATCACAATTTTTTCCAGTAATGTCGCTAAGTGCTTAGAGACTGATAATCTTTGAGGAACATAAGTTTTCCCAACATACTGGGCTTCCGCTACTCTCCATTCGAGGAACAGACATTTTGCCAACATACTGGGCTACTGCTACTCTCTTTTTGAGGAACAAATGTTTTCCCAACATACTGGGCTTTCGCTACTCTCTATTTAGGAACGGGCATTTTTCCAATCATTTGGGCTTCCGCTACTTTCTACGCTTTTTTTCTTTCTTTCTTTCATTTTGATGTTTGAGATTCACTTTGAATATGGCTGACCCATTAGCGGGCCTTGGGCCTCTTCGCATGTCTCTTTCTTTGGCATACGATCATTAGTGAGCAAATACCAAAGAGGGGCATCTATAGATACCCAAAGTTGGCCCAAGACACGATCGACACGTACTTCGAAGAAAGGTGTACACTCAAGCTTCTGAGATCACTTTCGAACCCTTAGGATCCATCCCAAACCCTTCAGAGCCAACCCGAAGCCTTAGAAAGCCCAATCGAACCCATAGAACCCAATTTGAACCAACCAAAATAGCAGATAGAAAGAAGCATGCTAAAGTTTACTAGACATTTGCTATAGCTGAGGTCTATACCATTTGAAAGTAGGGTTCCCAGCTTTCCAACAAACTAAGAATCGCCTGATTTCGAGTTGTACATCAAAAGTTATCGTGAATTGAAAAACGATGAAAAGTGCAGGAAATTACACATGCGTGCATAGAATGCACGCATGTGCAATTTTCAGCAAAATTTACACATGCGTGCATTGTATGCATGCATGGCCAGTTTGGTTCTTCTCCACAGCGGGCTTGTACTTTTCTAGTTTGAAAATGAGTTTTTTCACTTTTGGGGTTTGACTTGTGGACCATCTCGGACTTCGGGGTTTGTTTCTTTAGGACCCTAGTACCCTCACCCCCACTAGCTTAAGTTATCACCCTTTTGCCACCTAAACCCCCACCCTATCATCCACCATTAAAACCCAATTGTCATTCCTCAATGCCCTAAAAAGCCCAAAAACCTTATATTTCCTATTACCTAATTCTTAAACCCATTAGTGACCTAATCCCTCACTAATCCACTCCAACTCTATAAATAGAGAGCCACCCCCCTTGTTTAGGACACTTTTTTCCAAATCCTAAAGCAAAAACTATAGAAAAATAGCTCCTCATCTTAAACCTTCAAGCCTTTCAAGGCATGAAATCCTAGATTATCTCTCACATCCCTTAAATTTCCACCTTCAATCCTTCCAAACTTTAGCAACCTAGGAATCCCCTCACCCATCGTTCTATCAAAAGCTCAATGGTGTCACTCTCGTGCAAAGATCCAATCACCGGTGCTACAAGGGACCGAGAGTTTCGGCTCTCCCCTCTTTTCCTCTACCTTCTTTGCTTTTCCTCTATCCAAGGTTTCAAACCATTACATTACCGAAATTTTGGTGTTGGCTGAGAGCTTCATAGGATCGTAGTGCCTTTGGGCAAGAGGAAGTGTCATTCACTTTTTCTTTATATATATATATAAATCTTAACATAGACATGGCCATAGTAGAGACCGCTTACAAGCGGGTCAATCGGCTGCCTAACACCTTCCCGATTGATAACCGAAGCTCCTACCCAAGAGCCTTTGGCGCTGACTGATAAATCGGAGTCATATTTTACACTTCAGATCTTATATATCAATTTTGAGATATCCCGGGACACCAAAAGCTCTGAGTGGCAACTCCACCATTTTTCTTAAGAGTGAGTGCATCATCGCGACGGACTCGCGAGAGCCTATGGTTGCACACCAATGAAGGTACAAAGATATAAACCAGCATCATACTCACCACCTCGGCCTCCCACAGGGCAGCGATATGGCGATACTAGACCACCTACTGGATCGCAAAGGCATAATCCTAAGAAAAAGGGAAAGACAAGTACGGGTGAACAAAAGGAAAGAGACTAATAATTTTTAAGGGGCAATAACTTACCCCGGGGACTGGCTCAGGAGGGGAAACTCTCACCGCCTTGGCAGAGAGGCGAGCATGCTTTGCCACCTCAGCACACAAATCTGAAAGAAGCCCATCATCAAACTGCTTATTGATGAAAGTCCTGGAAGGACCGACATCTAAGGTCCCTGAAGGCCCGGCACCTGAAGCCCCTGAGGGCATCGCATCCGACACCTCTGAAGGTCCAACACCCGTGCTAAACTAAAAACAAGAAGCCCAAATCAACGAAGAGCAAGCATGTCAAATAAAAGGAATAAGCAAAGAAGTCAAAAGCTACCAGACTACACGGACCTCTGGCAGCCAAAAAGTTGTCCCCGGGTATGAATCTAGGAAGAAGGAACCGATCGGGGAGAGATCGGTACCACTCTCAATATCCCCTACCACTCTCAAGAAGGGAAAGACAAGTATGGGCGAACAAAAGGAAAGAGACTAATACATTTCTAAGGGGCAATAACTTACCCCAGGGGCTGTCTCAGGAGGGGAAATTCTCACCGCCTCGGCAAAGAGGTGAGCATGCTTTACCACCTCTGCACACAAATCTGAAAGAAGCCCATCATCAAACTGCTTATTGACGAAAGTCCTGGAAGGACCGGCATCTAAGGTCCCTGAAGGCCCGGCACCTGAAGTCCTTGAGGGCCTCGCATCCGATGCCTCAGAAGGTCCAAATCAACGGAGAGCAAGCATGTCAAATAAAAGGAATAAGTAAAGAAGTCAAAAGCTACCAGACTACACAGACCTCCGACAGCCAAAACATTATCCCTGGGTATGAATCTAGGAAGAAGGAACCGATCAGGGAGAGACCGGTACCACACTCAATATCCCCTACCAGACGAGAAGATACCCTAGTTTCGGATCCGCTGATGTCCAAGCTGCACCATAAGCTCCTCCACTGTACCTCCTGGCATCATAACATCCTCAGGAGGGTCCACGAGCATGGCAAAGAAGTTGTGATACTAGTGCACCACCCGCTCCCATAAATAGTAGACTTGGGTCGAGGAACCATAGAAGAAGATAATACGGCGAACGACAAACCATTGCAATTGACCAACAGCAATTTCATCCAGAAAAGGGGGCCAACATAAGGATCGTACACCACCTGCCCACTAGAAAAGAGAATTTCCTTAGCCAAACAACATTGCAAAAAATACAAGGAAAATTATAAGAAGGTGCTAGAACCTACTCTGGTATCATCAAGTCAAATTGGGATCTCAGACCTAATTCCAGGTGCCTCATCTCGGGATCCTTGTGACGATCCATGTGAAAGTAGCTCATCAAGGGGTAGGTACCATCCTCTGAGAGAAGACTTGGGGAGCGGGCTGGAAGTGTAAGTACCCCCACATCTGAAAGAAGAAGTAAAAGATCACGTATGTGCACATATTAAAGGGAAATAAAATAAAGATAAAAGGATAAGTCACCTCGATCACAGGCCAGAAGTTGCAGAGAGAAAGGGGGCTCCCAACAGAAGCTCTGGCTAGGCTATCCATCAGCTTGGCATACCCTGCACCGCCCCCATCAAAGAGATACACATCGGCCCAGTCATCCATCAAACAAAGGAGGGACAACTGGACATGACCTCCATTGGCATTAGTGAGGATTATCTTATCCAATAGAAAAAGGAGTGATATACGGCAAGCATCAAAGCACGCTCAGGGTCAATGTCATCATACATATCAGGCTGTTGTTGGGCTATTTTTAAAGTGCCTGCTACTGACTTTATTGAAGACAGTGATAAGAATGGGGTGAATGAAAATGAATGAAAGGTGGGTTGAAAATGACAGAGCAGCAAGCCTAAAATATGCACAATCCTGCAAGATACAGGGCCTGTTGTGGCAAGTTTTGATAAGTAAGAGTTTGTCCCACAGGGAAGTTGATCTTAAGCTCCAAGGGAGCCATCTTTAGTAGGCCCTCCAGATCTAACTACAGATCTGGCAATCCTAAATGGAAGGGGATTTAGGGTCACTAAAATCTAAATTCTAAGGTATCCTAATGTCTAAACTATAGAAAGGGTTAAGAAAGAAGATGGAGTGAGAAAATAAATATAAAAGGGTGAGAAGTATGTTATTAGGTTTAGATCTGATGGGTTTCATGACTCAAATTCAGATCTGCTGCTATAGAAGTCCTGTCCAATGGCTACATTATCACCACTGAGGAGAAAGAATCCAACTCATCTCTGTGCAATGATCCAATCCCTTTATGGCTATAACCTGTCCACTTAAATGGTCACAGTCTATCCAATTGGGGAACCACAGTCTAAAGATGGGTCAAAACAAGTTTATCATTGTAGGCACTACTTCATCCAGGTTACAAGCACAAGAATCCATAGGGAACCTCAACCTCTAAAGTTCTATGTGTGGGGCTAGGCCTGTATGGGAGCATGTTAGCCTAGATACATAGAACCAGTAAGAGTTTGAGTGCAGCCTTAGATCCAGCTGTCCACTGCTTTAGAGAGACTGCAGTGATCCAGTCGCAAGCCTACAATCTCTATAACCAAACTAGATATGTCATCTGATGGCGGGTCTATACACATACAGGGGAGTTTGTCACAGCACAATCTCTCACGGGGCTATAAGCACAAATGCAGAGAAGAACAATCCGTCTTAAGTCTGTGGGTTGGCTTCACCCTAAGGCTATAACCTGTCCACTTAAATGGTCACAGACTATCCCTGAGGCTATCCTCCTCACAAAGCTTAAGATAGAACAAGAAACATTGCTGCCACCACCATGTTCACAAGGCTACAAAAGCTCATTGCTCCCATGGGGACTTCAGATCTAGTGGGTCCTGTGGTGGGGCTAGGCCTGTATGGGAGCATGTTAGCCCAGACACACAGGTCACTTGGATCTAAGTAAACCATAAAATCAGTCCTCCATTGTTTGCAGTACATCCTAGCAATGGAGGATCTCAAGGTAGCAGCCTTGTACAGAATAACTCACAAACAAAAATCCCATAAATGTAAAACACCCAATCATAAAACTCCATTAATCTATTCCAAATAGTCATACAAAGGCATAG
This sequence comes from Chloranthus sessilifolius, assembly GCA_021018995.1. Classification (NCBI taxonomy): domain Eukaryota; kingdom Viridiplantae; phylum Streptophyta; class Magnoliopsida; order Chloranthales; family Chloranthaceae; genus Chloranthus; species Chloranthus sessilifolius. The sequence goes on from CM037594.1 coordinate 52,522,509, forward strand.
CCAGCAAGTGTTGGGCTATGGAGAGAAGAAAAAGTAAAAAGAAATCTACCTAAACCTTACTAGAGATCTACAGCTACTGCAAGAAGAAGATAGACAAAATTCTATTCTCTGAGAGGTCTCCCTAAACCTAAACCAGGTTTAGGTTTATATAGCAGTTAGTTTGGCAGTGCATTAGGGTTAGGAAACCCTAATTTTAATGATGCCACCTAATACTGTTCCTTGGATGCCTCGGGGCGCGTGCACAGAACTTAGAGCATTGGAGTGCGTGCCCTAATTGCTGAAAGTTCCCAGAATGTCCTCTACAGGAGTGAGGGAGAGTTAGAGTTCAGAGCCTCGCTAGGTAGCACTGGTTTCTAAGACTGTTGCGTGGTAGCACGGTCTTCACGAGATTGGATTAGCTTGAAATTCTAGCCGTCGCGGGGTTGTCTTAGTTGCAGCTGAAGCAGTCGCGCAATAGAGCATTGAATCCTCGCTGGATTGCTCTGGTCTTCGCGGGATTGCACTTTCCTTCTGAATGGCACGGGAATTGCACGAGCAGTTCATTTCTCAATGGATCTTCGCGAGGATCCTCACGAGGACGTGATGTGCATTGGTCTCTGAACTGCGCGAGAGGTTTTTCTAAAGTTTTGCATCTCGCGGCCACTACGCGACAGCTGCACGCAGAGATACCGGGAGCCCTCTCTCCTCAGCTGATCTGAGTGAACTGCACAAGGTTTGAGAGCTGCTTTCTTAAACTGTGCGAGGTTGCGCGATCATTTATATTTGAGCTTCGTGAGAGCTGCGCGAACTATGCTGCAGGAGCTCTTCTGTCACTAAACTGTGCGAGAACAGCGCGGACAATTGGTATGATGTCATGGGAAACTCGCGAGGATTGCGCGAGGCAGGCTTTCTGAGTCATGTGAACCTTGCGACAGCTGTGCGAGGCTCATTTCTTTCTTTGTTGCTGTTCTGCTCTGCCTTCATGTAGTCAGGCTCTCTATCTTCCATTCTTCTGGGAGACTTCTGGGACAAAAGTGGGCTCCTTAGCAGGATTAAGGCCTTATTGTAGCTGCTGTTTATTACCTGCAGAACAAGCTTAAAATACTTTTATTAAATGATTAAGGGTCCAACAAAGATTAAGTTAAGGGGTGAAAAGTGGTACTTTTCAGGTCTTAACACACCCCCAAACCTAATCTTTGCTAGTCCCTTAGCAAAGCTACACTAAAAATCTACAGAAATTAAATGCTACTTTTGTAGGGAGCACGGATACATTTAGCATATGTACCAAGCCTTTTAAACCCCTAGGCCATCCCTAGTGGAGAAGTGAAGTCTCCTGAGGGTTTTTACTGAAGATACCCACAAACTTCTCAATAAAATAGTTAATAGTAGTGCAAGATTGTCAAGTTAACAGTCAAGAAACAGAGTATCAGTTCACCCTTGAATCGGTAAAAATATAGGAAATTTAAAATACATTGTCTGCACAGATGTTTAAGCAACATAAACTTCACATGATAGCACAGCATTTCCAATCAGTTCACAACAGGGAAACTACGCATGTGTGTTAGCACTGAGCTCACCATAAATTTAAAAATTAGGTTGTAGGTCATGCCCAATATATTCAATATCAGACCCAAAACTCTCCAGGGCGTACTCTCACAAAGAACTTTTGAGGGTTTCATTGTCTCTCAAGCTCAAGAGCAGTTACATCCCCCAAATGGGTCTGTAAGCATGAGCATAGGCATAGCATTCAAGTTCTGGCATCATTGGCAGATTTTTACCATAGATTGGACAACTCATTATCTCCACATGGCAGCTCATTCAACTTTGGATCACAAGGGCTTTAACTGGGCTGTAATGTGGCTTATGGTATTGGGTTATAAAAAGAATTGGAAGGTTGAAAAAGGAGTTCAAAATTCAGAAATCAGTACGTGCAGGAGGTGATTCATGACTTCACCTTCTTTAATTCAGCTCCTTTCATCTTCTTTGAAATCTTCAGATTTGAAGTGATCAGCTTCTCCTCTTGCTTGATTTTTTTCCAATGAATGTTTCCTCTTGATTCCTCTCTTACTCCTCTTCATTATTGTTTTCTTTTCTTTCTGGTGCAGTTTTCTTCTTTTTATTTTTTTGTTTTTGCTTTGATGAATTGCCACCTTTTTCCTCAGTTGTTACACTGCTAGAACTTCAGATAATTCTTCTCCACTCATCCAATGTTGACCCTAGCTAGTCCATCTTTAACTCTTTCTCCTTTACCTTCTGACTTCTCAGAGTGAGGGAAAGGTTAAATCAGATCCATAGGTTCAGGTACAAGTACTCAGGTGTATTTTGAAGAAAATTGGACTTTGAAGCTCAAAGAGTGTATGAACAAGGGCAGTTGCTTTAGGGTTTGGTCTGTTTAGGCTCAAGCTGTCCAAGAGAAGGCCTTGATCCTTTCCTAAGTGTCATGAGTGTTGTCAGTTGTTTCAACTTGGAGTTACCTAACTTTTAGTGAACACATTGACTTAGCCAGCCCTTAAAGCTAGAAGAAATTTGCCTCAATCACTCCTCAAGTAAAAAAAAAAAAATTGTAGGCCCAATTCTCACTGGTGATGGTCTTCCTTTGAACTTTTAAGTATGTCCTTACCTTTTTCTCTCTTCAATGCTTCACTAAGTGCTGATACCAGTGAGTTTTCTTGGTGTTCTCATCATGGAAATATGAAAATTTAGAAATTTATAATGTCTAAAGATCTGCAAAAAGTTTTAAATTCCTTAATTTTCATAATTCTTAAGTTAACACAGCTCCATTTCTATGTTACTCACATGATTCTGCTGCACTTTAAGTTAACTATGTTATTGGCAGACCTACCTGCCACACCCCCAAACCTAGGAGGAGCAGTGTCCTCACTGGTTCAGAGGTGAGAATAAACGGTAGAATCGAAGGAAACATACAGAAACAAACACAGAAGAAGAGAGAAATAAAAATGCAAAACTGAATAGTATGGAACTAAAAGAAAACTTTCATTGAAATAAAAAGAAAATATGACAAAAGATGGAAAAAAGAAAAGAGAAAATGGGGGGGTTAATGTATAGCCGGGGAAGGGTTGGAGGAAGATGGAGGGGGAGATGCAGGTGGTGCCATTTTTTTCTTCTTCTTTTTCTCTCGCTTCTCTCTTTTTTTATTTTTCTTTTCCTCCTTGGCCAGGATCCGCTGGACCTCGTCATACTCATCCCAAAGAAATTGCAAGGGGTCAGGCTCCTTAGGCGGTGGGGGATCTTCCCAGATGGGGTAAAATTTGATTTGGAAGCCAAAGGGGCTGTCATCCGCCATTTGTGTGAGGAGGTATGGACTTCTATGGTTAGAAGAGGAGGGATGAGATGAAAAGGGACTAAGAGCCGGTTTAAAAGAGAGGGATGAGGGAACATGAATCAGCGGAATGGAAATTGTGCCCCTTTTCACACTTGGCAATAAATGAGTGTTGTGTGGGGAAAGAAGAAAATACACACCTGGCTCTTTGGAAAAGAGAAGTAGCATTAAATGAATGTCTAAAGAGAGGCATGGTATTTAAAGAGGTAAGTGTATCGCGCGGGGATCCTCGCGAAGAGCAATCAGTGATGAGTGAAGGACATGTCTCGCGCAGCTAAGCTGGGGATCTTCGCGAGGTACACTGCACAGGGCACATCAATTTGAAGAGGACGCCATTGCAATCCCTGAAGCAGGTATTTGCACAAATTTATATAAACACCATCTCTGCGACATGGATTATTGGTTCAAAGAAAAATATCCCCCCAAAAAACTCTTCTCCCATGAATGGCAAAAAGAACAAAATCAAAAGTACCAAACAATCAGAAAGAAACACAGAACAGAGCAATCGATAAAACTAGAATTTCTATTAAAGTGTCATAAAAATAGTTACAAGTGGAATTATAAGAAGAAAAACCTAAGATATAATCTAGAAGCTAGGATCTAATCTGAATCAGAATCTATAAGGAAATCCCAGCCCATCTATTTAGCCTTTTCCTTAAGGGCAGCTCTGTCCTCTTTCTTCTTCTCCTCCCTTGCCTTTTTCTTCTCGGCTGGTGTTTTTGCCGCAGTTGGAGCTTTAGGTGCCCTCACCCTCATTTTTGGTGCTTTGGGAGCTTTTGGTTTCATGGGTTCTTGAGGGGCTTTTCCTTTGTGCTTAGCAGGGGGGGTGGCAGGGAATTTTCCTTTGCCTTTGCTTTTGGCTTCAGGTTCTACATGGGTGACCACTGGGGATGTCTCTTTTGCTTTAGCTGCGGGTTCCGCAGTGGAGACCACTGGTGACTTTCCTTTACCAGTGGACTCAGGTTTGGCAGGGGGCTGTGCCTCTGCAGACTAGGCAGCAGGCTCTTTGCCAATTTTTAAGGGGACAGCTTTGGGAGCAGACCTCTTGGCAGTGACTTTCCTTTTGTGAGGATAAGTTTACTTCTGTGGTGGTTCAGCAGAGGCCGTGGTAGGGGTAGGTTGCTCAGTAGATGGAGGCTGCTCCTTAGGAGGTGAAGCAGGAGCTTTGCCTTTGTCTTTCTGGGGCTGAGGTGGTGCCTCCTCAGACTGGGCAGGTAGAGCTGGAGTAGTAGTAGGTGCAGGCACGTGAACAAAGATGGGAGTCAGATGGTAAGGTTCATTACGGGCAGCAGCCAAGGCGGATTCCAATGAGGCTATCTTTATTTGAAATTTGAGGGCGTCAATCTCATGGATCTCCTTTTGAATTTTTTGGATTTCCTGGGTATTGTTAAGGCGTTTTTCAACCATTCTCGCCCAGGCAGTCGCTGCAGCTACATTTGATTTCTCATACTCCCAATTGATCTGATGGTAAGTAGCTGTAGCCTTAGTCTTCCGACATTCCTCCAGGATATTTTTCCACCCCAAGGAGATGCCCAATATCTGCTCTCTGTGGGCCTCCGTCATCTCATCAATCTTCTCCAGCAGGGGGTCTTAATTGATTGGCGTAGCTTGGCCATGCCCCTCAGGACATCCTTCCTCAGGTAAGCATTATCCCGCATGTGATGTAGGATGGTGAGGTAAGGAGGGCTATAGAAATGATGTTTTGGTGTAATTGGCAGATATGAGGTGGAAGGAGCGAAGTGTGCTTGGTCCTGGGGGGAAGGGGGAATGATAGTAAGGAAGTCAAGTGGGGGGGGAATGGGGTTAGGTTTTGGGTCTATTTGGGTAGATTTGGCAGAGAAGGTGGGAGGGGGTAGGATAAGAGGGGGGATGGAGGGTATAGGGGGGAAGATGAATGGTGTGGGCTCAACAGGAGTTGGGGGTGATGGGGGATGGAAAATTGGAATGGTGAAAGGGGGTAAAGGAAATGGGTGGGGAAGAGGTAATGGTGATGGTGGGAGGGGTAATGATTCAGGAGGGAAGTCTGTTTGGGTGGTCTTGTCAGTGAACAGGACCAGGGGGGTTGAAGTGGATGGGGTAGGGATGGGTGGTTCGTTTCTTATAGAAGATGAGTGGGGGGCTGGCTGGCTTAGTTGGAATTGTGGCTGTGTACTGAGGTAAGGTAGGGGATGGGGAGTCCTCCCATGGACCAAGCACAAGTGAAGGGGGAGTGGGCATGGAGAATGGAATCAGAGGGGGGTGAGAGATGGATGAAAGAGGGGTAGAGGATGCAGGAATAAAAGGTGGAGGGGTGTGACCGCTGCAGGATGGAAGTGATAATCTCGGAGGCACCTCCTTTGTAGCAGGGTAGACCTGATCCGCCGCCTGCTTGCTTGGGTAGGACTTGAGCCTCACTCTTCTTTTCTCGCCCCCCATCAAGCTCTCCGATTCCCCATTGCCTCTTGGCAAAGGTAGTAGGGGTAAGGGTGGTGGTTTGCTCGGTCCTTCCTATCTTGTAGCCCCCCTTGATCAGCAGCAAGGTGATGATTCATGCATAGGGTAGGGTGTGAGGCTTCTTGTTTGACCCTAATTTTGCCACTATATCTTTCATAGCCTCAAAAATTAGCCAAGCTGCATGAAAGCCATGGCCCATGTGATAGGAGTAGACAGCATCCGCAATGGGGGTTCTCCTCTCCTGCTGATGTCCTGAGCAATAGATGTTCTTTCGTAGGACTTGGTCAATGAACAGCAGTTCAGGTTCTAGTTTCCTCCTTCTGATTGAGTCCCCGGTGGCTTTTAATCCTCTTATTAGGGTCCTTGCAATTGTGTCAATTGATGCACGAAGAGGGGGGCCATATCCACAGCTAGGATTGAATGCTGCTGGGATGCCCAATACTTCAGCAATCATCTTAAGGCTCACTAACAAATCAAAATCGTCAATCATCACCAGCAAGCACTCTTGTCCATCGTTGTTCTTCTTGACCTTGATGTGCTGGTAAAATAGCTGCACTAGCCTTGGGTAGGCTAGTGCTGGAATTTCTCTCATCAATGGCATCAGGCCCGCTTTGCTTATGAACTGTACTGCAGGGGTAAAGAGAGGTTCTTTCTCAAAAAAGGGTACATCAAAGGTTATTTCAGGCTCTAATGGGATTGACTCCATGAGCTCAAAGGGGTAGAGAACTTAGTGGTTGGTACCGCCGCCTCCTCAACCACTTCCTTTCCTTTTTTGGGGGACTTTGAAGTCTTGGCCTTTTTAGGGGTGGTCTCTGCAGGGTCCTTGCCCTTCCCCTTTCTCTTTTGTGTAATTTTGGGAGCCATTTCTAACTTTGTCCTCTAGTATGAGCAATGGAGACTGAGATCTAGGGTTTGGTTTGATTTGACGCACAAGGCACCTCAAGATCTCAAAGTAGAGGGCAATGGATGGGGGTGATGATAGGAACAACTCTATAGATTTGTGAAGTGAATGATGAGTTGTAGAAGTGAGGCTGGACGGGAGAGGAGAGAGCGACAGAAGCTAGGGTTTCACAGAGGGAAGAAGGAAGCAGATAATGAAAAAGGGACAAAGCGCGGGGTTGAAATACTTATCGCGAAGCTCGGTGCGCTTTGGAACATCTGGTCACGGGGTTGGAAATAAACCTAGCGAGGGTGTTGATTACATCTGGATTGCGCAACAATCTCTAAAGTCGTCCTTGGAGCGCGTGACATAGTGAGATTAATTCATGTGAATTGCGCGAGCGGTTCCTAAGGCTCTATTTGGATTGCGCGAAAAGCTTTGAGGTTCATTTTGAATCTCACAACAGACTTAGAATCTCGCGACAGTAAATGGAATATTTTTGTTGAATTGCATGAGATTCTCCCAATTTATCTTGTGAACCTCGCGACAACCAGATAATCTCGCGACAAGTAATGTATGGCTCTATATGAATTGCGCGAGAGGCTCTCAGCTACACATGAATCTCGCGACAGCGAATAGAATGTGTCCAGGTGAACTGTGTGAACCTCTCCCAGACTTCCTCCTTTAACCTCGCGATAGGTTTTCAGGCTTCCTCTTTTAACCTCGCGAGAGCATATGAATCTCGCGATAGTCTCCTAGGCTTCCATTTTGTACCCAGCGACAGTAAGGTATAAAATAGAGAGCATGTGCTCTCTGTTCTGCCCTTTTGCATGTTTGCTGTGGTTGAATCCTGGGCATGACCCTCTCCTACGACTGTCTTTAGTCATATGTAAACTCAATCATACACTCAAGGACAACGAAAATGACCTCCCACATTAGGCATTCAACAGAAGCTATCAATGCAAAAACAGTAGGAGGCAAGCGAAGCATTAAAAGTTCAAAAACAGATAGGGCAAATATTCAGATAAGGTCACTAGCAAATCCTAGAGAATAGAAACTAAAGAGAGCAAGATAAATCAACCAAAAACTAAGTACATAGGCTACAGTAATGACACACCTGTGGAATCAGTTTGAAGAAGGATCCCCTCTACAGTGAATGGTGTCCAAAAGGTCGGCAGGTTTTTCGAAACAAGGCTTAAGCCTTTGACCATTCACCTTCAAGAGTCTCCCAGAGTTAGGATCCTTGATTTACACAGCACCAGATGGGGAAACATGAATGACAATGTAAGGACCTTTCCATCTGGATTTCAATTTGCCTGAAAAAAATTTATGTTTGGAGTTAAACAACCAAACCTTATCACCAGCATTGAAACTCTTTCTCAACAGCCCTTTGTCAAAGAAAGCTTTGGACCTTTCCTTATAGATCCTTGCATTGGCATATGCATCCATCCTTAGTTCTTCCAATTCTAACAGCTACAGCAACCTGTGATGACCAACAGAAGTTAGATCTAAATTTAAATGTTTGATGGCCCAATAGGCCTTGTGTTCTAACTCCACTGGGAGATGACAGGCCTTGCCATAAACCATTCTGAATGGGGGCATACCAATGGGAGTTTTATAGGCAGTCATGTAAGCCCACAGTGCGTCATTAAGCTTGTCAGCCCAATCCTTCCTATCAGTCCTCACAGTCTTCTCAAGGATATGCTTGATCTCCTTATTTAAAATTTCAACTTGCCCACTGGTTTGTGGGTGGCAGGGAGTAGCAATCCTATGGGTGACAGAATATTTCTTAAGCAAGCTCTCGAAATTTTTGTTACAGAAATGGCTTCCCCCATCACTGATAATGGCTCTAGGGGTACCAAATTTGGAGAAGATATTCTGCTTTATGAACTTGAGGACAACCTGAATATCATTAGTTCTTGTGGCAATGGCTTCTACCCATTTGGAAACATAGTCCACTGCCACTAAAATGAAATAAAGACCATTTGAAGGGGGAAAGGGGCCCATAAAATCAATACCCCACACATCAAACAGTTCTACAACAAGGATGGGCTATAAAGGCATTGAATTCCGTTTGGATAGCCCTCCTAATTTCTGACATCTTTCACAGGCCTTGCAGTGTGTATGGGCATCTCTGAAAAGAGAAGGCCAATAGAAACCACATTGCAACACTTTGTCAGCTGTTTTTCTCCCACTAAAGTGTCCCCCACAGGCATTTTCATGGCACATGGCCAGAATACTGGGGATATCACTTTCGGAAACACATTTTCGAATAATTTGGTCTGCACAATACTTGTACAAGCAAGGTTCCTCCCAGAAAAAGAATTTGACCTGTGAGAAAAATAGGTCTTTATCCATTTTTGTCCAATGGGAAGGGATCTTTCCTATAACTAGATAATTGATAATATGCGCATACCAAGGAACTAAAGATTGGATGGCAAACAATTGCTCATCCGGGAATACATCATTTGTAGTGAGGTCATTGACACCTTTCTCCAACATAATTTTGGACAAGTGGTCAGCCACCACATTTTCTACACCTTTCTTGTCTTTGATTTCGATGTCAAACTCCTGCAACAGGAGTATCCATCTAATCAATCTGGGCTTTGCATCCTTCTTGGACAGTAGGTACTTTAATGCTAATGGTCAGTGACGATGACAGTTTTAGGCCCAAGTAGGTAAGGTCTAAACTTGTCCACAGTAAAAACCACTGCCATAAGCTCTTTCTCAGTGGTTGTGTAGTTTAGCTGAGCTTCAGCAAGTGATTTGCAGAGATAAGCAATGACCACAGGCAGCTTATCTTTTCTCTGGCCCAAGACAGCACCTATTGCCAAGTCAGATGCATCACACATCAACTCAAAGGGCAGGGTATAGTCAGGTGTTTGGAGTACAGGGGCAGAAGTGAGGCAAATTTTTAAAGTTTCAAAAGCCTTCAGACATTCAGCAGAGAAGTCAAAGGGCACATCCTGGCAGAGCAGGTGGCACAATGGTTTAGCAATTTTGCTGAAGTCTTTGATAAACCTCTGAGATTCCAAAGATGGCCAAGGAAGGATCTGATTTGCTTGACTGTTCTTGGAGGGGGCAGATTTTTAATGAGGTCAACTTTGGCCTTGTCTACCTCAATTCCATCTTTAGAGACTACATAGCCTAACAAAATTCCTTGTGTTACCATGAAGTGACTCTTCTCCCAACTTAAACCAAATTGATCTCTTCACATCTTTGTAGGACTTGATGGAGGTGTTGTAGACATTGGTCAAAGCTATCCCCATAGACCGAAAAGTCATCCATGAAAATTTCTAAGAATTTATCAATCATATCAGAAAAAATGGCATACATACACCTCTGAAAGGTGGCAGGGGCATTACACAGTCCAAAAGGCATCCTTCTGTAAGCAAAGGTGCCAAAAGGATAAGTAAATGTAGTTTTCTCTTGATCAAGGGGGTGCACAGGGATCTAATTGTACCCTGAGTGCCCATCAAGAAAACTGTAAAAAGCCTTCCCAGCCAACTTGTCTAAAATTTGATCAATAAAAGCGAGAGGGAAGTGATCTTTTCTGGTCTTGGAGTTAAGTTTTCGATAATCGATGCAAACTCTCCAGCCAGTGGTCTCCCTGGCTGGTCTCAACTCTCCAGAGTTGGTTGTGATCACTGTTATACCAAATTTCTTGGGTACCACCTGGATTGGTGCCACCGACTCAGAATCAGAGATGGGGTAAATTACCCCAGCATCCAGCAACTTAATGATTTCTTTCAGAACCACCTCTTGCATGTGAGGATTAAGTTTCCTCTACATTTCCCTGGAGGGTGATGAACCCTCCTCTAGATGAATCCTATGCATACAGATTGATGCATCAATTCCTCCTAGATCAGCAATGGTCCAGCCAATTGCTTTCTTGTGCTTCCTCAAAAATGTTAGCAACTCCTCCTCTTGCTCACTGGTAAGAGAAGAGGAGATAATCACAGGAAGTTTCTCTTCTTTCTCAAGAAAAGCATATTTTAATGTCTCTGGCAGCTTCTTGAGCTCCAGATCAGGGGCTTGTTGTATGGATGGTAGGATTGGTGTATTGTTGGTTGGAGGAAGGGGCAGCAATGTAGGTTTCCAATTGGAATGCTGCACTAAGCCCACAGAAGACTTGACTAGGGGTATGTCTTCTGGCATCAAAGCTAGGCTTCCTTCCTCCACCAAGTTCCAAACTTCAGTTAAATCAGTGACAATATTGCTCCACTCCATCAGAGTGGGCAGTCCTTCTTCAACAATTTCTTCTAGTACATCCACTGCAAAGCATTCCTCATTGTCCAGCTGAGGGTACTTTGCACTATTATACACATTAAGCTCAACTTTCATATGCCCGAAAGTGACCTCCATGATTCCAGACCTGCATTGAATGCATGCATTGGCAGTGGCCAAGAATGGTCTGCCCAGAATAACAGGTATCGGAGATGTACTTTTGTTACAACCCATGTCTAAAACAAGGAAGTCTGCAGGGTAGAAGAACTTGTCTACCCCCACTAGGACATCCTCAACCACTCTCATGAGTTTCCTCTCAGACCTATCAGCCATCAATAGAACAATGAGGGTGGGCTTTAGCTCCCCCAAACCTAGCTGCTGATACACACTGTATGGCAGTAGGTTAACACTGGCTCCAAGGTCCAAAAGGGCCCTTCTAATCGTGTGGTCACCAATAATACAGGGAATAGTGGGTATCCCTGGGTCTTACAACTTCTCAAGCATTGTCATGGTTAATACAGAATTCACTGTATCAATCGCAAAGACCTTCTTGGATAAATGGCCTCTAGCCTTCCTTTTCTGAGTACAGAGGTCTTTCAGAAACTTTGCATTGGCTGGGACCTGTCAGATTGCATCAAGCAGGGGTAAATTTATCTTGACCTGCTTAAAGGTCTCCATCATTTCCTCGATATGTGCTTGACCCTTATCAAAAGGGGCAGGGCCACTCAAAGCTTGAGGAAATGGTAGCTGAGGTACTGCTGGTTCCTCAGCTGCAAGCCCATGGCTGAACTTTTATTTTTTCCTTTTTTCTATTTTTATCTCCTGCTGAGGCTCAACTACAACCTCTTTATTTTTCCCTTGTTGAAGGGCTGCAGGCAGTTCTTTACTCTGTGCCCTAACAAAAGCCTTATCACTTTCACATGGCATTTCCTTAGGATAAACCTCTCCTTGTTCCTTTCCCACCTGGTTGTCTACCATCCTACCAGACCTTAGGGCGGTTATGGCATTGGCCCCCTTAAAATTAGAGGAGCCTTCTCCGATGGAATATTGGCCCTTAGGGTTAGCAATTGGTTGGCTTGGCAACCTGCCCTCCTCTCTTTGAGCCAAAGCATTGGCTATTTGGCCAAGCTGCTCTTCTATTTTCTTAATGCTTTGACTGTGAGAAGTCACAGTCTGATTCAAGGGTCCAAAGCTTTGCAATTGGGCTAACACCTGGTCCTCGAAGGAAGCACTCCGGGGCTGGGGTGATGGAACTACCAATTGATTTTGTTGTTGGGCTGCTATTGTTGGAAATTCGACCTTTGGGCATAACCCTGGTTAAACTGTTGCTGTGGCCTTTGAGGTAAGGCCAACATCTGTTGTGGCTGCATATAATTGTCTTGCCTCCACCTCAAATTTGGGTGGTCTCTCCATTGGTAACTAGCATTTTGGTGTTGGTATCCATATGGTTGTTTATTGTAGCCACCAGATTATTGTTGTCCAAAAGATTGGGCAGCAGTAGCCTGTTCCATTACAAACTTAGGGTTTTGCCCCGCAGATGGATATTCTTCTACTGTGTGCTGTGGAGATTGGCATATCAGACATGCCTCCATCACTTGTGCAGCCATTCTGGGCTGCACCACAGTCAAAAGTATATCAAATCTTTCAGAAAGATTGGCAATCTGCATTCTCAGATCATCATTTCTCCTAACTTCATATATTTTTCCTTTAGAAGTCTCAGCCACCCCCAGCTTAGGAGAAGGTTCTTGAACAGTTCTAGAAGAGGACATCTTTTGGAAAGCATTTTCACTTATGACCTCGAACAAGTCCCATGCCTCATCAGCTGTTTTATGCATGTACGTTCCACCATAAGAGGCATCTACCATGTCTCTGCTCTTCTCATCAATCCCATTGTAGAAGCTCTGGACAAGCTGCCAGTCAAGGATCTTGTGGTGGGGACATTGTTTGAGCATCTCTTTAAATCTATCCCAGCACTAGTTAAAATCTTCAGTTGGGAACTGGGTAAAAGAAAGTATGCCTTTCCTCAACTGGCTGATCTTGGTCTCTGGGAAAAATTTAGACAGAAATCTTGTCTGGAGGTCTTTCCAGGAAGTGATGCTGTTGTTTGGGAGAGTAGATAACCAAGTCATGGCCCTGTCCTTTAGGGAGAAAGGAAAGAGCCTTAACCTAGTGGCTTCTGCTCCCAAATCAGCAATGGAGAATGTCGTGCACAGGGCCAAGAACTGGTCAATGTGCTTGTAAGGGTCTTCCTTGCTAAGCCCATGGAAAGAGGGAAGCATTCGAATGATGGAAGTTTTGATTTCGTAGTTTCGTTGAACATCAGGGAATTGGATGTTGAATGGAGAATTGTAATCATCTGGAGCATTCAATTCCTTCAATGTTCTAGGTTGTTCTTCACCCATAACTGTTATCTCAATTTTAATAGGGGGCTCAACTGTGGTGTGTCTATGCCTTCTCGGTCTTCTACCCCTTTCTATCTCAAGGTTAGCAGGCTCTAATGCAGGACTGAGGGATCTCCTTCCTAACATGCACACACACCAACAGCAGGGAAGACTATTTGCAGGCACATTGCACTTAATAAAAATTGCAACTATCCTAATCAACTGCTATGAAATCTTCAAATGAGAAATAGACTGAGTTTTGAGGGTTAGAGAAGTACAAACAGAGGTAGCTAGACTCCCAGTGCATATCTATTCTCCTTCTCTGCTACGGTCCAAATCTGCAAGAAAATTTTCAAATGTAAATCAGCAGTATCAATTATTCACAAGTACAACTACCAAAGAATAAAGAATCAAAAATCTAGAGTCTACTAAAAGATCAATATCTCCGGCAACGGTGCCAAAAACTTGTTGGGCTATTTTTTAAGTGCTTGCTACTGACTTTATTGAAGACAGTGATAAGAATGGGGTGAATGAAAATGAATGAAAGGTGGATTGAAAATGACAGAGCAGCAAGCCTAAAATATGCATAATCCTGCAAGATACAGGGCCTATTATAGCAAGTTTTGATAAGTAAGAGTTTGTCCCACAGGGAAGTTGATCTTAAGCTCCAAGGGAGCAATCTTTAGTAGGCCCTCCAGATTTGACTACAGATCTGGCAATCCTAAATGGAAGGGGATTTAGGGTCACTAAAATCTAAATTCTAAGGTATCCTAATGTCTAAACTATAGAAAGGGTTAAGAAAGAAGATGGAGTGAGAAAATAAATATAAAAGAGTGAGAAGTATGTTATTAGGTTCAGATCTGATGGGTTTCATGACTCAAATTCAGATCTGCTGCTATAGAAGTCCTGTCCAATGGCTACATTATCACCACTGAGGAGAAAGAATCCAACTCATCTCTGTGCAACCTGTCCACTTAAATGGTCACAGACTATCCAATTGGGGAACCACAGTCCAGAGATGGGTCAGAATAAGTTTATCATTGTAGGCACTACTTCATCCAGGCTACAAGCACAAGAATCCATAGGAAACCTCAACCTCTAAAGTGCTATGTGTGGGGCTAGGCCTGTATGGGAGCATGTTAGCCCAGACACATAGAATCAGCAAGAGTTTGAGTGCAGCCTTAGATCCAGCTGTCCACTGCTTTAGATAGACTGCAGTGATCCAGTCGCAAGCCTACAATCTCTATAACCAAACTAGATCTGCCATCTGATGGCGGGTCTATACACATACAGGGGAGTTTGTCACAGCACAATCTCTCACAGGGCTACAAGCACAAATGCAGAGAAGAACAATCCGTCTTGAGTCTGTGGGTTGGCTTCACCCTAAGGCTATAACCTGTCCACTTAAATGGTCACAGACTATCCTAGAGGCTATCCTCCTCACAAAGCTCAAGCTAGAACAAGAAACATTGCTACCACCACCATGTTCACAAGGCTACAAAAGCTCATTGCTCCCATGGGGACTTCAAATCTAGTGGGTGTGGTGGGGCTAGGCCTGTATGGGAGCATGTTAGCCCAGACACAGGTCACTTGGATCTGAGTAAACCATAAAATCAGTCCTCCATTGCTTGCAGTACATCCTAGCAATGGAGGATCTCAAGGTAGCAGCCTTGTACAGAACAACTCACAAACAGAAATCCCATAAATGTAAAACACCCGATCATAAAGCTCCATTAATCTATTCCAAATAGTCATACAAAGGCATAGCCAGCAAGTGCTGGGCTATGGAGAGAAGAAAAAGTAAAAAGAAATCTACCTAAACCTTACTAGAGATCTACAGCTACTGCAAGAAGAAGATAGACAAAATTCTATTCTCTGAGAGGTCTCCCTAAACCTAAACCAGGCTTAGGTTTATATAGCAGTTAGTTTGGCGGCTCATTAGGGTTAGGAAACCCTAATTTTAATGATGCCACATGGCATAATACTGTTCTTTGGATGCCTCGAGGCACGTGCACAGAACTTAGAGCATTAGAGTGCGTGCCCTAATTGCTGGAAGTTCTCAGAATGTCCTTTGCAGGAGTGAGGGAGAGTTAGAGTTTAGAGTCTCGCCAGGTAGCACTGGTTTCTAAGACTGTCGCGTGGTAGCACGATCTTTCCGAGATTGGATTAGCTTGAAATTCTAGCCGTCGCGGGGTTGTCTTAGTTGCAGCTAAAGCAGTCGCGTGATAGAGCATTGAATCCTCACTGGATTGCTCTGGTCTTCGCGAGATTGCACTTTCCTTCTAAATGGCACGAGAATCGCGCGAGCAGTTTATTTCTCAATGGATCTTCGCGAGGACGTGATGTGCATTGGTCTCTGAACTGTGCGAGAGGTTTTTCTGATGTTTTGCATCTCGCGGCCACTACGCAACAGCTGTGCACAGAGATACCTGGAGCCCTCTCTCCTCAGCTGATCTGAGTGAACTGCGCGAGGTTTGAGAGCTACTTTCTTGAGCTGCGCGAGACTGCGTGATCATTTATATTTGAGCTTCGCGAGAGCTGCATGAACTATGCTGCAGGAGCTCTTCTGTCACTAAACTGCGCGAGAACAGTGCGGACAATTGGTATGATGTCATGGGAAACTCGCAAGGATTGCGCGAGGCAAGCTTTCTGAGTCATGTGAACCTTGCGACAGCTGTGCGAGGCTCATTTCTTTCTTTGTTGCTGTTGTGCTCTGCCTTCATGCAGTCAGGCTCTCTGTCTTCCATTCTTCTGGGAGACTTCTGGGGCAAAAGTGAGCTCCTTAGCAGGATTAAGGCCTTATTATAGCTGTTGTTTATTACCTGCAAAACAGGCTTAAAATACTTTTATTAAATGATTAAGGGTCCAACAAAGATTAAGTTAAGGGGTGAAAAGTGGTACTTTTCGGGTCTTAACAGTTGTTCCTCCGGGACTACCTCATCCTCCCCAAAAAGGTCAGCCAGCCATGATAATTTGACCTCAGAGCCAGTCATATAGTTGGAGGGTGGATAAACCCCAATCAGCCTGATCACCTCCTCTTGATCTATAAAGCGAGGAAAGAGCGTCGGTGCTCTCCCTATCGCGATCCCAGTAATCATGGACCAATCAACTGGAGTGATGGCCATCTCAACAACCGACATATGGAAGGTCATCATCTCAGGACGAAACCTCGCCACAAGGGCCATCACCTAAGAGTTATCACCCCTTACGGGGGGCAGGAAGGGAAGTCCCTAAAGCTTGCCTGTGATAGGAGGTGTCTCACCACAAGTGGGAGATGGGAGTAGAGGCGATGGAGATCAAACCAGCCCCCTCGAAATGTGATCAAAGGGAGGGGCTGCATAGCGAAAAAAAAAAAGTCACCAGAGCTATGAATGGAAATGCGAGAAGAAAACACGAACCTTGAAGGATAGGTTACCTCACTGGCTATCCCAAAGTTTGAAATATGGGTATATTGGTGATGGAGAAGGCCACTATGGGCCTCATCCCCTTACATCTCTAACCAGTATCTTTTCTTCCGCTCTTCCATACTATTCTCGATAAAGCGGTGAACCCACACCAAATGTTCTCCCCCACTACCAACACTTCAGCCGGGACCAGCTTACCACCCTCATCATCCTCACCGCGTCACCCACATGGCATCCTGAAGAAAGGGGAAAGAAGAAATATCAAATTGGCAATATTTAAAAGATGGCAGTAAAAGGTTCAAACATTCCTTCTAAGAACAACAACAAGCAGGTAAGTATGCTTTCATCCCTCCCAAGAATAAAACATTTAAAAATCAAAAGAAAAGAAAGAG
This sequence comes from Chloranthus sessilifolius, assembly GCA_021018995.1. Classification (NCBI taxonomy): domain Eukaryota; kingdom Viridiplantae; phylum Streptophyta; class Magnoliopsida; order Chloranthales; family Chloranthaceae; genus Chloranthus; species Chloranthus sessilifolius. The sequence continues at coordinate 52,539,545 of CM037594.1, forward strand.
GTTTACGTCATAGGGCACCCTTTTGCCAAGGTTCTGCAAAAAAAAAAAAAAATCTACATGTACACATGGTTCGTAGCGAATTCGAGAAAAAGGGGGTGCCAAATAAACAAGTTTAGAAAAGGTCCCACATTTTTGTCATTCAAAAAGTTTTTCAAAATCTTTTAGGCTAGGAAGAGTTATCCTTTTCTCGAAAAAAAATCCTCCCGATTTTCTAACCAAAATTCCCTAAAATCAGGCATACGGACCAATGAGATAAAAAAAGATGACACAAATTGACCAATTTCCGTTAAAACCCATGACAAGCATACACATACATCATAAAATCAGTCAAGGATAATCTCATTTGCAAGAAAGATCCCTTTTGTCACCTAAGATACAAAAGCCCTAATACATTGGTAGATAAAAAATCAAGAAAACCCAAAAAAAGGGGCACAAATTGGCCAAAATTTTCACCAAATCCATGCCAATATACATAACAAATCAAGAAAATGGGTCATAGGTAATTGCATTTAAAGGGAAAATGTTTATTCATCATCAAAATGCAAGAAACCTAGCCACATTTGGTATAGGAAGCAAGAAATTTAAGGAAGAAGGGATTAATGGGATTACCTTGTTTCAATAGGAGGAACCCTAGATTCGGTGTGAAAATATGTGATTACTCGGCAAGATCGACACTAGAGAGATGTCGAAAGGTAGATCTAATCGATAGAGCAAATAGAAGAATGCCCGGGGTCAGTTTTGAGAAGGAAAGAGGGAAAAAGTTTTCAAATTTTTGTTTTTTTGGGTCTCTGCCCGCTGGCCGCCCGATTTAAGTAAAAATTTGGCTATGCGTACATCCTATGCATAGCTTATTTTTGCCCAGAAATGGCTATGCATATATAGTATATACGCATAGCGTAAATATTAAAAAAAAAAAAAAAGGGAGAATAATAGAAAAAAAAGAAGATAAAAAAGAAAAAAAAAAAAAAAGAGAAGAAAAAGAAAAAGAAAGCACTCATATAGGCAACTGGTCATGTGGCACTGTTGGCCACTTACCTTGTGTTCAAAAAGGGGTTTAAAATCACGCAATTAAAGGATCTACTGGTTGCACACACCAAGGCAAGCAGACATACAAACCTGCAAGTATTCAAGGCCTATTGTAGCAAGTTTTAAAGAAGGGTAAGTAAGGGTATATCCACAGGGAAATGTGATTGAAAATTAGACAAATCTCCATATCTAAAGCAGATCTGGCACCCTTCCTAATGCTAAAACAGTAAAAGAAAGAGGAGAGGTCTAAGGGTTTGTCACTTTTAAACTAAACTACAAAAAAAACAATTAAAATTGCATAAATGGATCCAGAGTACAACTCTTGTAGTGAAGGGAAATTTAAAACGAAAAATGGGAAGAAGCAGCTTGGAGTTTGGTCTTACTGCAATTGGATTGAGCTGCCAGGGTTACAGAGAGTTTAGAGTGCATTAATCCCTCATCTGGCCATAGGCACAGCTGCAGGGTAGAAGAATCTGATCTAGGCTAGAGATTGGGCTTGATCTTAAGGCTATGATCTGTCCACTTCAATGGTCATAGATCATCCAATAGATTCACTCCATTCTCATGCTTCCATCAGAACATTATAACTACTACAAATGTTATAATTGTCAGGCCACAGACACAGGCAATTACAGGAATATCAGATCTAGGGAGATCAAATGGCATTCAAGAGGTCTACCAGTTAAGTGGGTGAGTTATTCCCATCTACACAAAGCCAATCGAGCACCAAATAAAACCAGAGGAACTATAGATCCAATTACAGCAGTTAAACCTACATTACATTGAATTAAACTAACCATACAATGAAATGCCCTCAGATTTACAGTCTATGCAACATCCAACCCTCAATAACACTCTCAGCTTTCCCAAATTACAGACTAAACCTCCCTCTTTGCTGCTCCCGAGAAATTAGCCAACCATGGTTGGGCTAAAAGGAAGAATAGAGAATTTCGATGCAAGCACTGATCTCCAGAATTGATCACCATTTTTTGGTGGCTTCCCTTCCTTTTATAGCTTTCCTCCTCTGCCTCAGATCTATTTTTCCCGTCAATTAAAGCTTCCAGAATAATCTTGTTATTCCCTCCTTTATTCCCATTCTAGAAGGCTGTTTCAGTTAGTTAGAGTTGAGGGAGAGCACGTGGGTCGGTTAGGGCTTCCCAGGGTACTTCTAGAGACTTCTGTCAATCACCAAAGTGCCTCGGATTGCGTGTATTAGGTCACCAACTTGCAGTGTGCGGACAGTAGCTTTTCTGAGAAGTCCTTCAATCGATTTCGATAGGTTCCTAAGGCTTTCGACAGTTTCCAAACAAGCCTTCTATTCCTTTCGCTAGGATTTCGGATCCTTTCGATAGGTTTAGATAGGTTGGGCTGAGAATAAAGCTCCAGCATCCGCAACCTTTATCTGGTGTGTTCAACAGGTTGGGGGCTACTTTCGACAGGTTGATCTATGTGCAATGAGTTTCAATAGGTTTGCTTCTAGTTCCTGTCGACAGGTTCCATCAGCTTTCAATAGGTTCACCAACTGAGCTGCAACAACCATTTGATAAGTGGCATTTGCGCGATAGGTTCCAGGATCCTTTCGACAGAATCTCTTTAAGCTCCAGGGGACCTTTCGATAGGATGCTTCCTGCTTGCTTTCAACTGCCCGATAGGTTCCAGATCCTATCGAATACTCTGATCTCCACGACTTCTTCCTTTTCAGCCTTCAGATCCTATCGATAGGTTGCAATAACCTATCGACAAGTTGTTTTTAGCTTGTTTTTCCTTCTTCAGCACTACTTTGCTGTTGCTGCATGCCCAAGTGGGCATTGGAGTGGAACCTTCTTGTGTGCCATAGTTGAGCCAGAGCTGTAGTGAGAAATGGACTTTCTTATGGAGCATTTAGGTGGATTTCTACACTATGACTATTTTTTATTGCTATCTGCAAAACATGCTCATCATGCACTTATTAGTCTACTCACAGGTCTATCAAAGCTCATGTTAAAGGGTGAAAAGTGGTACTTTTCACTGATTAACAGGCACACACTCCCAAAAAGCGTTGCGACATTAATATTTGCTCCACTCAGGTAGTGGTGCTAAATTAACTTCAGGATCAATGGATTCACCCAAAGATCTCGAACCCTACCTCGCGTAGGGGCATCCGTGGCCGATCAAGTGGGACAATCAATGTCTCATAAGATTGGGCACAAACCATTAGATCTTTGCGTTATTGTTGTACGCCAATCTTTAAGCGTAGGTTGATCACCCTCTCGCTCGCGGGGCTATTTTGTTTAAAATGAAACTCAAACATCATGTTTCATCAATCATATGGAGGAACGGATGTTTTCCCAACACATGTTTCATCAATCACCCCATCTCGGTTATTCCCAGTAATGTCGCTAAGCTCTTGGGAACTGATAGTCTTAAGGGATTGACGTTTTCCCAATATAATGGGCTTCCGTAAACTCTCCATGTTTTTTCTTTTACCATTTAAGTTTGAGGTTCGCTTTGAATATAGCAGACCCATTAGAGTCTGCCTTGGGCCTCTTTGGACGTCTCTTTCTTTGGCATATGATCATTAGTGATTGAATACCAAGGAGGGGCATCTGTAGACACCCAAATTCGGCCTAAGGCATAATTGATTCATACTTCAAGAGTGGTGTACTCCTGAACTTCCGAAAGCATTCCCCATACCCTTAGGAATCATCTTGAACCTTAGGAACCATTCCCTAAACCCTTAGGAATCAACCCGTTCCCTTAGAACCCATCCCGAACCCTTAAAGTTCACCCTAGAAACATAGAGACCCTCCCCAGAACCTTAGAAGTCAATCCGGACCCATATTGGGCCTTTCCTCCCCCCCATAAGCGGCCTGTAGCCTTTTTGCCAGAAATGGGTTATGCGTACATACTATGTATGCATAAGAAATTGGCTATGCGTACATAATATGTACGCATAGACTTTTTTGGGACTATGCATACATACTATGTATGCATAGGCAGTTTCTGACTAGATTTGGCTATGCGTACAAACTATGTACACATAGCCAATTTTGGCTTTTGCTTCAGAACTGCCCTAGCTCAGGTTCTGGACTTCTCATTTTCTGTGAAAAGCATTGTTGCTAAGCTATGCGTACATACTATGTACACATAGCTTAAAATTTTATTTTTTTATAAAAAATGGCTGAAATTTCTTTTTTTTATAAAAAAAAAGTGCAATTTTTTTTAAAATTCTAGGTGCAATCACAAGAACCATGTGCAAGGACAAATTTTGGTTAATTCGGTGCAACCACTTAAAAATGGTGTGCAAGTAACGACTCCCTTTCTACTTTTCGAGAGTTTTATTTTTCGAAAAGGTTAATTTTATTAATGAAGAAAGGAGGTGTAATGAGATCTACAGAGGGAGCGAGAGAGAGAGTTTGGGGAGAAAGATAATGGGTATGTCCTATTGGCCACTACACTACAGAAGACTAAACAATCTGAGTCTTTATAATCTTTTCACTCGAAAATGCTCAGATTGCATTGGCCTCACATAAACTCCTAAACAATAAAAAGACTTAGAAAAGCCCCAAACTGGCTCTTTTTGAGCAAAATACTTGAAATCCGAATGTTTTTGAACTCTAGAAGGGGACCTATGGTTATCAATTGTTAGAGTGTCACAACCCAGATTTTTGAGATCTGTGCACGGCACACTCTTTCTCTTTCTTGCACATAGGTATATGTGTTTCACAAGGAGACCAAAACACCCTAATACCTTAAGTGCGTATATGGGAAACACACTAGTATATTCCAATTCTGATAAATATAAAAGTGAAGAAGAGAGAGAGGAGTCCTTACGTAAAACCATTCTAACCTAAATAGAGAGGAGGAGATTATAGAGAAAAAGAAGAAAGGAGCCTGGGAGAACTAGGGTTTGCAGAGACTTAGGTCGGCAAGGAAGATCAGAGGTAATGACGGGAGGACGAACCAGGGAGGCCGGATAGCCTAGTCGGCATACAAATCTTAAATCAAACCTGTGCGTGATTCATCATCAGAGGTACGTTAAAAACATGATAGATATCTAGGAATGTTTTAAATAGTAGGAAGGATGTTGGCTGTATGTTACTTTATATAAGATTAAGGTTAAATGAAGGATGGAAACATGATCTCGATCTGATCGAGGGACAAAATCATTGTTCCTCGCTCGAGCGGTCTAAAGAGGCTCGCTCGAGCGAGGATGAACAGAGAAAAGAAAGACTCTAGGCTCGCTCGAGCGATCCCTTAAACTAAAGGGAGGCTCGCTCGAGCGAGGGTCCACAGCAACATTCGAAAGCTCGATTTAACCGCTCGAGCGATCTTGATTTGACCGCTCGAGCGAGGTCAAGATACCGCTCGAGCGAGGTCAAGTGACCGCTCGAGCGAGGGCTAATGACCGCGCGAGCGAGGTCTGGTGACCACTTAGATATTGGTTTTCTAATGTAAGAAACTCGGGTGTCCTACACCCCAAAGACCTTAGATCATTCTAAAGTAAAATTCTTTAAATGTAGGTTGATGCATTATAACCCTCTGAGGACAAGCGTGCTTGAGATTCGTCGAAGTAGGGAAGATTTCTCGAAACATGTGCATTATTCTGTGAATCCATATGCGTAGTATAGGCGTTTTAAATAATTGTATATCCCATAAACTCTCATGATAGGTGTGTGTTACAATGAGAAAATCACGAGGTCCCTGGGGACGAAAGATAATGTGGTTCAATCAATGAAAGGTGAAATAGAAGTATGGGGCATCCTGTGGATGCGAAGAAAACAAATTGAGAAACAAAAATAATGTGATAAGGCCTAATGTAATATATCTAGCACAATCACGGTGAATAACTATATGTAAAGGACATTGTTATTTTTATTATTTAAGGTTGATCAGAATACCCCACCGACGTGGCGGGATACCCACGACTGACTCGGCAGGATATCCGTGACTGCACGGGCGGCCAATCCAGAGATAGTTATAACACATCCTGTGGATGTAGATTGAGAATGGACCCCGCCTATGAGAAAGGGGCTTGGGCAAGATTCCTGTGGAATACACATAATAAGCTGCCTAGTTAGCGGCGATGGTGGGTATTCCATCGGGGCTCGATGCTATATTGCTCGAGGATTACTTAAGTTAAGATTTTAAGTGATTAGGCCAAGTTCACAAACAAATTCATAAAGAGGTTAAATAGGAACTATGCTAAGAGGTGGTTGGAAATCATTGAATTATTTTTATCCTTCAAATTGTGTACATAAATGTTTTCTTGGGAATCTATGTGGTTGCGTTACTAACATATGTGTGGAAATAATCTATATGTTCTTTTATTTTCCCTACGGAGCTAGGATGTAGCTCACCCCCTTAGACTATACGTCGCACGTCAAGGAGTAAGCGGCAATGAGGACTTGGTGAAGTTAATCCAAGGGCAGCATCGGTGTCAGAATCACGTAAGAGGCAGAACCTCCTCCTGAGGAATTCTTCTAGGAAACCCGCTGCATACCTTGATAGTGAGTTGAGAGAGTACGGTGTATGGCTTGGTCTATCGAGCCTCATTATTTTGAATGTTTTAAATACTATTTCTTGGTAAACCATCTAGGAGGAATAAGTATCATTAAACTTTCGGGTATGTTCTTATGTCCATGAATTGGCATGGGACAAGGACAGCCTTGCAAGGCCAAATATATTGTTTTGAGAGGTTGATTTAGGGTAACTACGTGTGCTTAAATCACAATTATGGCTTGTATATGTAAATGTTTTGTAAAGAACCCAGGGCACGGCCTTGAAGGTCGTGCTGATGGCACGAATTTCGGGATGCCGAAATACGGGCTGTCACATAGAGTGTATTTGAATAAAAACATGAAAAAATGAGAGAAAATATATTATTAATTCTACATTGATTCTTAGCTTGTAATAATTTATAGCACTCCATTTTTTATATCATTTTCCAATGTTTGAATAGCTACATTGATAATATTGAAAAATGAAAGAATCTAATGGATATTACACAACTTAATGAGATGTTTAATGCCAATTTTTTTAGGGCTTTGCAGATTGAGGGTTACCCTCATACTATAAACTCGAAGAATAGCAAAAAATGGAGGACTATTTTTTATATGGGAGCCGTACGTTACTTGCACATGGATTTCAAGTGGTTACATTGGATTACTAAAAAAATTGATATTATCTTATGCAACTGTGGATCTCATCGATTCGTCGCGATGATACACTCGAAATGGAGTTGCCGCCCGGAGCTTTTGGTGTCTCGGGATATCCAAAATCAATATCGTAAGCACTGAAGTGCAAGATTTGACTCCGATCCTGTCTACACCAAAGCCTCTAGGCAAGGACTTTGGTTATCAATCAAGAAGGTGTTAGGCAAGGACCTGATTGACCCGCACGTAAGCGGTCTCAACTATGGCTAAGTAAAAAATAAAATAGCAAATAAAGAGAAAAAGTGAGCGGCACTTTCCCTTGCCCGAAGGCACTTCGATCCTACTTGAAACCCCCATAATCACCAAGATTTTGGCGGCATAACGGCTCATATTCTAGGATAGAGGAAAAGCAAAAGAAGGTACAGGAATAGAGGGGAGAGTCGGAGCTCTCGGGCCCTAGTAACACCACCATAGATCTTCGCGTCGATGATAATCCCAGTGAGCTTCCAAAAGCAAATGGGCTATGGAAAGGTTCTAACCTTGCTAAAGTTCAGAAGTTTAAGGATTTGGGAGTGATGGCATGAGAGTTGGCCAAGGTTTTAAGCTTGGAGGGTAATAGCGTTGAAGGTATAATGGTGTTGAGGGAAATGGAATCTAAGGCTTGAGTTTTAGAAAATGAGAGATTGTTGAGATGGAGGGATATTTCTCAAGAGTTTCTTCTCTTAGATTTTTCAAAAGTGATTAAACAAGTGGGGGAGGGGGGGGGGGAGGGGGGTGGCTCTCTATTTATAGAGTTGACGGTAATTAGTGAGGGTTTAGAGTGCTAATTGGTTTAAAAATTAGGTAATCCTAGATCTAAGGTTTTCTAGGATTTCTAGGACTTAGATAAGGGTAAAATGTGTTTTAATGGTAGATGATAGGGTGATGGGTTGGATGGCAAAAGAGTGAAATTGAAAGTTGGGGGGGGGGGGGGGGGGGGGGGATATAACAATCCTAAAGAAACACTCTCTGATAGCTAGGATGGTCCACAAGTCAAAACCCAACTTTGAAATCTGTCATTTTTAACGAAAATTAAGATTTTAAGCTACGCGGACATAGTATTATGTACGCATAGCTTAGGAACAATATTTCCTGAAGAAACTGAGAGGTCTGGAGCCCATTCTGAAGCCTAATTCTGAAGAAAAATAACAAATTGGCCATGTGTACATAGGATGTACGCATGGCCAATTTCTATAAAAAATTGTTCGTGCATACATGATCGACTTACTATGTATGTCTAATTAAGTCTTAACCTATTGCAAGCGCACAATGGAAATTATAGAGCTAGCATAGGATTGTTCCTACGAAGAAGTTTTGTCTTCTTTATATATTTTTATTTTAAAGTTATATTTATCTTTTAAGGTTCTAAACTATATGAGAAGTATGAATAAAAGAAAGGTTTCTTAATCTAAAGTATATAAAATAAATCCTAAACCTCCTTCAAATTAAGTTCGTCAATCCCAATCTTCAGCCATCGGATATTTATAAAAATAAATAGTATCGCTACATCGTATTGCAATCTTCTAGAATTTGGGCGTCAATCAAAAACTAAAATCCCTTAACACAGATTTAATCTAATCTAAAAATTCCTAAAATTTGGGCGTCAATCAAACTCTAAAAAATTGAAGATGGAAAAGTAAAAACTGCTACACTAATCTAAAAATTCCAACCTAAGTCATCAATTCAAATTAAAACTTAAAGATGTTTACAAAGCATGTAAATAAAGTAAATAAAATCTAAACTAGAAAGTAAAGTAAATATATCTTTCACCCCTCAGCCACAGTCGTCAATTGCTTCTGAGAAACTAGGATATTTACACTAATCTTTAACACCCAATAGCAATCGTCAATTGCTCTTGAGAAACCTCTGATATCTATTCTACTCTAACTATTTTACACTACTGATCGAAAGAAAATCCAACCTCAGTTGTCAATTGATGCTGAAATTCTTCGATGATTATTCCTATCCCGAGCTCTCTTATTTATAGATCATAAGGAGTCAGTTTACAAAGACTTCTAATTCTAATAAAAGAAACTAATAAAATAAAATATTTCTAAGATAACTCTAATTCCTAATTTTATTCTTCCGTGCTTTCAATGGTTAATATGCTTCTGAATTGTTCTCCTTTATTTCAGCAACTGAGATTTCCTAAGAACTTATCTTCATCAATCTTCTCAGATCCATAATTCACCAAACTTCTAATTTCAAATATCTTCTAATTTAGTACATGACGGTGATAATCTTCACTCATGTGATCAACAGCAACAATAATAGGAAAGCTTCTTTTCTAGATAATCGCAAATCACGATTATCATTTTCTTTCTTCTTTTTTTCTAGAAAATCATAAATCATGATTTTCTATCTTTCATAGTTCCCTATTTGGACGATTCTCTGAATTATAATTTTTCATTTTTCCCCTTTTATCTCTTTTGAAGAATCGTAAATTACGATTTTCTGGCTTTTAGTAGGTGGAAAACGTTTTTTTTGCTTAATCGCCTTTCTTACTACTTTTTGAGTTCATTTTGACGAATATTAATACTTTGGCTCTCTTTTACTATTTTTCCTTAATATTTGTACATCATTAACTTGTTAGTAGTAAACTAAGTCTTAGCATTACTAAGTTAAGGGTGATAAAATAGTAAATTATGTGGCTGATCATATCCCCAAACTTAAGCTTTAGCAAACAAGGAAACATAAAATATTTAAACTATGAATTTAAATGTCACTTTCATAGGGAGCACGATTGTATTTAGTAAATGCAACAAGCCTTTAAACGCCTAGGTGATCCCTAGTGGAGGAGTTACAGTCTCCTGAAGGTTTTTAGTAAAGTTACCTACAAACTTTAAATATTTTTAAATTTTTTTAAATATATTTTTCTTTAAAAGTAAATAAAAATTTAACTAATCTACTTAATTGGTCAATACATAGTTTATTGCAATTTTCTAAAATTACCAATTATTTTTCCTTATCTTCCATTACAATAGTTTTCCTTGATTAGAACTCTAACAATTTCAATTCATAATAAGCACAGAGTGTATATGCACTAGTGAACAGTTTATTCTTCCTAAATTTTTTTAAACTGCAGATTTTAAAAATATTTTCATTTAAAAACTCACTATTGGCATATTCTCAAACAGATATCAAAACTTTTTGGTTCTCTCAATATATTTTTCAAAAGAATTCAGTCAAAGATAATTGTAAAAATAAATCTCATCGAAAATATAATCTTATCTTATTCTTATGATCCCCTGTACAATCCATAGTATCTATTATCCTTATCTCTACTAGGTTTATACTTTTGTAAATCGTAAATCAGAAAGGTCTTTCTTTCAGCTTGTAATGGGGTTTTGGGTTAAAAGGTATCAAGGAAGGATAGAAAAGGATTCAAAGTTTTTCTGATAATTTAGCTCTTCTTCCTCCTATCTTCTTCTACTATTTTATTTCAGTAAATATCCATTATTGAATAACTTCTTCCCATATACTTCTCTTCTTTTTTTTTCTTCTTTTTTTTTCACAGCTTTTTGCTAAAGAATCATTCTTCTTTTTCACTCCTTTCCCATATTTTCTTTTTCTTTTTTTCTTTTTGTTTTTTCTTTTATACCTCTTGTCCAACATTCCTTTTCTGTTTCATTCTTACTCCTTTCACTTCCTCTTCTTCCCTTCTTTGCGTTCTAAACTCTCAGAAATTGTAAGGGTTAAAGGTAGAAAGCTTTGGGTAGTACATATGATTAACGGTTTATAAGATTTTGGTACAAAGAAATTTCGTTTCAGGCTTCTAATATGAGTTCAAAGGATAAATTTTTCTTGAGATTTTGGCTATTTTGGCTCTGATTTAAATAAATTATGGCCTTTGATCATTTTCATGATTTAATAGCATAGATGCCTTATTGCTTTGATATTTCTAATAGATAGTTCTAGACAAAAAATTAGTTCATCATATTCTTTTTTTCTATAAAATCATAAATTACGATTTTCTATCTTTCATAGTTTTCTATTTGGACGATTCTCTGGATTATAATTTTTTATTTTTCTCCTTTTATCTCTTTTAAAGAATTGTAAATTACGATTTTCTAGCTTTTAGTAGGCGGAAAACGTCTTTTTCGCTCAATCGTCTTTCTTACTGCTTTTCGAGTTCATTTTGACAAATATTAATACTTTGGCTCTCTTTTTACTATTTTTTCTTAATATCTGCACATCGTTAACTTGTTAGTAGCAAACTAAGTCCTAGCATCACTAAGTTAAGGGTGATAAAATAGTAAATTATGTGATTGATCAATACATAGTATGTACGCATGTATAATTTTCTACACATTTCTATATTTTTCAAATCGCCATAACTTTTGATGTACAACTCGGAATCAAGCTATTCTTAGCTTGTTGGAAACCTGAGAACCTCTACTTTCTATTGATATAGGCCTTAGATCTTACATAGATCCATATATATTTTGACATTCTTCCTTTTATGCGCTGCTCTGGTTGGTTCGAATCGGGTCCAGAAAGGTTTCTATGGGTTTGGGAAGGTTCTTAAGGGTTTGGGCTAAGTTATAAGAGTTCGAGAGGTGCTTTAGGAAGCTCAAGAGTACGTCGCTCTCGAAGTATGAGTCTGTCGAGCCTTAGGCCAAATTTGGGTGTCTACAGATGCCCCTCTTTAGTATCCGATCACTAACGATCGAATGTCAAAGAAAAAGACATCCGAAGAGGCCCAAAGCAAACACTATCAGGTCCACTATATTCAAAGCAAACCTCAAACATCAAGAAAGAAAAAAAAATATGGAGAGTGACGTAAGCCCATTACATTGGGAAAATGCCCGTCACTCGAAATTATCGGTCCCCAAGCGATTAGCGACATTACTGAGTATAACCGAGTGTCAGTACTATTGATGATGAATGATGTTCGAGTTTCATTTTGAATAAAGCAGACCCGCGAGCGGGAGGGTGATCGATCCATACTTAAATATTGGCAAAAAGTAATAATACAAAGATCCAACAGTTTGTGTCTAATCTTATGAGGCATTGATTGCCCCACTTTGATTGGTCACAGGTGTCCCTATGCGAGGTAGGGTTCGAGGTCTTTGTTCTCTCCTTTTTTTCTTTTTTCTTTCCTCTTTTTTTCTCTCTCTTTTTTTTTTGCATTTTTTACCGGAACGCCTAGAAAGAGCAAGAACGAGTTGCGGCTTTGGAATGCGAGAGCCCTCGTTTAAATGCTTTTCAAAAGTCCTATGAAGGTCTTCTTGATCGATGGATGAGTGACCGTAATGCTCATAGAAATGAGCTTCTCTGCAGGATCCATGCCTTTTTGACCTGACATGTACATACTTCAAAAATAGATCAAACACAAAAGGAGAGAGGTAAAAAACCGCTAACGGTTTATATTTCTTTTTTTGGATTATTTGCTTTTTTTGTTATTTTTGTTTCTTTTTCAAAAGTGTAAAGGATGAAAGCACAGTGCCACACTGATTATTTTCTGTGATGTGGTACAAGCAAAGTACAAAAATGAAATGAAAAGGGAACTCTATTTTTTGTTATATATATTTTTCTTTTCTATACTTTTTTGTTTGATGCCTTAATCGTGAGAGGAGGTAATGGATCCCATTTTGAGAATAGTCGAACCCGTTCATGTAGTTAGGCTTGGGCGAGGTCCAGAATTTTACTGAGGTTGGAATGTCCATCTCTTTAGATTAAGTTAACCTTTCATCCTTACCTCTAGTCATACGTTTGACGGTATAGTCTAAGGATCTACTTGATCAGGACCCGATTTGAGCTAACATGAGCGGTCCAAATGAAAACCAGATAGCCCGAAAATGTAACCACGGGAGTAATCAATTTTTTTCTTTTTTCTTTTTTCTTTTTTTTTCTTTTAAAATATTTTTACTCACAGCGCCCAAGATGGGTTTTCGTCATGCTTGTTATCGCCCTCTTTTTTACTCGTAGCGCCCTTTCGAATTTTCACTACGTCCATAGGTTTTTGCTTTCTTATCCCAAGCGCCTTTTCAGGTTTTCACCTGGTCCGCACAAACTCACTCTTTTTACCCATGGCACCCTTACGGGTTTTCATCACGTCTTTTTTGCTTTGAGCATGTATCCTTTTTTTCTTTATATTTTCAAAGGCCACAATATGAATGTCAATTCTATCATAGTCGGCTGATGAAACTTTTTGTTGTCTCTTAGCTCGGCTCGTGCTGACTCAACAGATACTATGATTAGGTTCCAACTGTCGTAATGCACGTCTTCCATGGGGGATTTCTACTGTACACACCCCATGATTTTTTCATCTCTTTTCTTTTCTATTTTTTATTCTTTTTGCTTTCTTTTCAAACATCCTCTTTTTGAGATTTTATTTTCTGATTTATATTTTTTTGGGTATATATATACACACATTTTTTTTCTTGGGAGGGGTTCATAAAGGAAAAGCTATAGGCTCAAATTTGGTAGCAAAGGGTTATGAGTATCTAGGGATACTTTTTGGCTACTTGGCTTTGAAATGATGACCTCTTTTAAGGGGTCCTTAAGCAGTCATGTATCCCTCTTATCAATACTTACCTTGCCACAGGAGACTAGGAATAGAAACGTCGTACATATCCAGTGTTGATCGGCTCAGGAAAATGGTCTCCATCCATGGTGGCGAGATGGAGTGTGTACCCAGGGAGTACCTCTCTGATGACATAGGGCCCTTACTAGTTCAACTTGAATTTCCCTCGAAGATCCGCGTGAAGAGAAGGAAAAATCTTATTGAGTACCGTATCACCGACTTTTAACGCTCGAACGCGAAAACGTTTATTGTAAGCGCGTGCGCTTCTCCCCTGATAGACTTGGGTGTGACACAATGCTTAAAGCCTCTTCTCATCAACCAAATTCAGTTGTTCAAAATAGAACCTTGCTCTCTCGGCTTCTGACAAATCAGACTCGATGAGGATACATAGTGAGGGTACTTCGACCTCAACTGGTAGTACGGTCTCGATTCCATACACAAGAGAAAACGGTGTTGCCCCTGTAGTTGTATGGATCAACGTTTGGTAGGCCCATAGTGTTAATAGTAGCATTTCACTCCAATCCCTATAGGTGACGACCATCTTCTCGATGATGCAAACAACTGTCTTGTTAGCAGCTTCTACGGCTCCATTGGTTTGCGGCCGATATGGTGATGAGCAGTGATATTTGATTTTGTACTGCTCGCATAAGGCTTTGATGCACTTGTTAGCAAAGTTTGTGTTGTTGTCTGTGATGATGTCCCTGGGCATGCCAAATCGACAGACGATGTTATTTTGATTAACTTTTTGGATACTCCATTCTCTCTTATTTTATCTTTAAAGGTCTTAATCAAAGCGTTCTTGTAATATTTAGTGTTCGGATAGCATGAACGGATTCACCAAATCCTTCACAAGAATGCACAGTCAGTTCATTGTATCCTGAAACCAATTTGTTGGTAACCTGTTAGTGACTACTTTGTCAAAGTGGTGGGGGAAAATATTAATTTGAAGACAGTGATATTGCTCGTTCCTCGAACTGGTTTTATGTATTATATCGGGTCAATATTTCACAATTTTTCCAACATAGAGTACTGCCATTATCGTACACCAATGCCCGCGAGATTTCCAAAAACATATATTGGATACCGCGTTGAGCAAGGTAGCATCATTTAGATCATTTAAGAAATGTCAAATAAAATATCCGTTGTGTAGTTTTAAGACTTAAAATTTGAATTGTTGAATCACAATCAAAATTTGACTTCAAATTTTAAAATTTAATTTTGAATTTTCTTTTCAATAGTTTAATTTGTATAACCCGGTAGATTCACGTGAGCTTTATGTACCTATCTTGTATATTCCAATGAAATATTTTCTTTTTCCATGCATATAATTAAGCTTAAAAAAGGAAAGTTTTTTTTAAACTTGACCCTTCTCTTTTTATACTTCAAAGACAGTTGTAAGTCTAATATAATAATAACATCAAGGTCGCAGGTTCAAGCCCAATTTACCTATAAAAAAAAGTCCTTATAACAATTACATGATAACTGTAATAACCCAGATTTTTGAATTTTATTTAATGGTATTAGATGATATACCACACAATGCGTGGTGCTAACGCTCCACACCGGAATATACCCACTTTAGAAATAGTCTAATTTTTTATATATATCAATATTAGACTCATTGCGGAGTACTTGTCGATACGATTCCAACGATATATAATTTGTCGATTTTCGATAAGAATATAAAAAGTTATGCTCGTTTGAAGAGTGAAGCGGGTTAAAGGGCACAATTGTAAATTCGGGAGAGAATTACCATTTACCTTGGTGCTTACACAAAGCGCTGGAGAAAAACCTCTTCTCAAGCTCTTCAAGTCACGTATGAATTCTACTTGCGTGTAAAAACTACTATTTTATTAAATCTTATACTAAAGTCTTAATTAGAGTTAACATATCTGTAATTAGATATATATTTACTTCTTCTCTCAGTTGTCTTTCTTTATCCCCTCTTCTCTGCAAAAGCTCTGACAGTGCCATCTTTCATAATTCCTCGTCAGATTTCCATCGATTTTTTATCTTATCAGAGAATCTTATACCATCAAAGTTTCTCATCGCCGCGACCAATTTATCGTAAGAAAGGAATTCTCGTGAAAAGACTCGGGCATATCGTCTCTCGAATTCGATCTCCATCAACCCAAATCATCGTAGGATTCGAAACACGCTTCAACAGGTGGGTGCCTCTAAATCCATCTTAAATTATTTAGTTATTTCTTAAAAAGAAAACCCTAATTTTTCCTTAAATTTTGATAAATTTCGGGTCTTAAAAACATAGAAATTAGGCCCAAAATCGATAGGATCGTTTTTCCCAGATTTTCGTGAAATTCGGCCAAACTCTTCAACAGACACAGCCTCGGTATTTTGGCCATAACTTTTTATCCTGAACTCGGATTGACGTGATTCTTGCGGCATTGGAAAGAAGACAACGAGATCTACAACTTTGTCTGAAATAGTAATTTCATGAATTTAATATTTTTAAGGTCAAAATTGAGCTGCAAGTCGGGATACGTTTTAGATGATCCAAGGTTACACGGGTTTGACATTATTTTTTTAACTCTTTGACTACTTTATGCTAAACTTATCTCTAGACTTATAAATCCCTAAGATTAAATAAAATACATTAAATAGCTTGCATCGAATAACAATCTATAAGTTTAAGGGGTCAAATATGGATGCTTTTCAATACTTACCATTCTATTACCTCCTCTAAGCCTCATACAATTCTTGAATTGACACATGCTCCTTTAGAATTTTAAAATATGTTGGATCGCTATACCACCAATCACCAAATTTCATGAATATAATTAACTTTAATGAAGTATAGTTTCAACACTATTGTAAAATAAATATAGTTAAATATTTCTTATTTTTCTTTACTTTAATATTTCATATGGTATGCTCTTTATTAATTTTCTTCAAAATATGAAATGTTTAAGGTTTATGTTATAATTCATTCTTATATATGTTCACCATTATCATATGACATTCATCATATAAAAATCACGATAGGGCATACGCATATAAGTTAAGAATAAAATATGACACATGACTTAAGCCTTCGTCACGCTGGGGTTTCTCTCACACGTGGAACTTGGAATGTAGGCATCCATGTATACGGATGCAACCCTCTATGGTAGTATGGGATACCACAAGTACATCTAGGTTACTACAACCCGTCCCTTGGAAAATGTGGTTTAGTGAAGCTTCATCGCATCTGTGGCCTATTCTAACTAAGTTTTAAGAAAAATGAGAAAAGAATATGTTAAGACACATATATTAAGAAAGTGGGGACTTAAGCCCACGCAAATATAAAATCGTGGACCCTAAGCCCGTAACCTAATAATGTTATGATATGTTAAGATACGTGAAGGCCGCCTAAATATAAATTAAGTTTCTACATCGCCATACCACGAGCCACCGTAAGGGCTTAACGTCTACCAAGACGGGTCTTAAGGACATTATAGCCTTGTCTCGAACTAAGGGGACATCGTGGTTACTATGCCTGTAACCTCATCTGGCTGGATGGTGGTTTATGTTATGATATGGAGGTTAGGTGGTTATCTACACGTGGACCTCGCGTGATAGGCTCGAGCAGCGATCCCGCATGCATCGTTTAAATAAGATAAGATCTAATCGTTGTGTAGGCGTATGGAGTAATTAATAAGACTTACGATATGTCACGTATGCTAAGTTGAGGAGACAAATAGGAAAAGAGATAAGAAAATAGTAGCATCATGCCCTCTTCATGTTATATTAGTATATTTTTCATTTGATTATGATAGTCTATGAATTATGGATAAGTTATTTCATTTATTTAAGATGTTGGTTATATTTTAAAATGCACTCATTCAGCGATTGCACACACGCCCACTTGAGTATCTTATGGTGGATCGATTGTGCAACCCACTGAGTTTACGCGATTGAGTAAACTCACCCCGCTCCCAAAATCTAACTAGCTTTTGAAGATTCGCTTATCCCGCCCTTGATGATTTGAAAGTCACGATCCGAGATGGCTCATATAAACAAGGATGTCGGCTACCACCTTGATGAGAGCGTAGATCCAGCAGATTTTTACCAGCATTGAGAACCCTTTTACTCTAGTTTTCATTATTTCTTGAGAGACTTGTTTTAGCCTTGATATATTGTGTGAGTTTACATATGAGACCGTTTTACCCTATCTGAAACTGATTTTGATTTGATATCCTAGATTCATGGTTAGGATTAAGTACTTCATTATTATTGTCTACGTTTTTCGTTATTAATTTATGAGTAAATTATTTTTAATGCTATCTTAAATGCCTCAATCCATATGCTAAGTCAATTTATAGATTATGTGTATGTCCGCTTATCGCCTTAACCAGCGTGCGGTGTCATAACACGGAATTCTAGGCCCTCGATATCGGGTAAGGATTTTGGGTCGTGACAATAACAGTACCTCCTTTATTTAATCACCTACCTATAGCTGCCATGAAAAACAGTTACATGCAACGGGTACAGATAAAACAAGGTGTTTAGTTTGTGAGTATGATCACATAAGTGTTCTTTTTGCCAATGGCCAACATAAAAGGTGGCTCATTGGTCGATTTCTAATTGATGAGGACTTCTATGACTTCACCGGTCCACACTTCTGGACCCGCCACATAATAACATGATCTAGAGATGTATGATATAAAAGAATGAGGAAAATAAAAGAATGAGGTAAAAAACTATCTCCATCATATAATTAAAATCTGTCGCAAGCCTTTAAAATTAACGACAGTCATGCAAATCTCTAATAGGGTTAATTTTGAAAGGCGTTGATCGATTTGCACATGCTCTCAATCTTTGATATCATAGATCTCTAGATCACGATCTTCCAATCACACAGCGCACACAATGAAACAGTGTGACACATATCCCAAAAAAGGGCATCTGAAACAAGTGTTCTGGCATTCTGGCTACTTGACAAATACCAACTCTTCTTTAATAGGCAGTCAATTGGGTCATGTCAAAAGTTGATTGTCACAGATTTTTAGGGGTCCTAACATTGGTAGAAGTCAACTTTAGGTCAGATTTCATTGGTAGAAGGATCTCCATAAGGTTGGAAACCTTGTGATGCTGGTGAGGGGAGCGAATCTCAATATAAACCCTAGTGGGTGTTACTTGCCATCCACACATATTGGGTACCCTATTTTGGTTCTCCATTATCTCGTTTGCTTCTTTATCCCTATCGTAAAAGGATAACAATAGTTTGTATTATTATAAAATCAAGGGAAATTTATCTGATCGAGCCTGTCAGATACACCTTTTACGTTAGAGGCCCTGTAGTTTTACCTTTACCCAAACCGATCAGCTCCAAGCTTAGCCGACCCTAAGGAGAGTAAAAAGTTCAAATTACCCCCTTCTATGACTTTCTTTAACCCAAAAAGCATCCTCTTCTTCCTCATTTTAATCTGCTTAAAAGTTAGAGGTGGGTCAAGTGACGACGTCTTCTTCCTTAGTCTGATCTGTTCCGATCTGCTATTTCGAAGAAGAAAACAGAGGCTTGGGAGAAGAAGCCCCTGCATTTCTCCATTGTGACAAGAAGACCCTACTGTTTGCCCTTGCGACGAGAGGTATCTTACTTAAACCTCATTTTCAGTTTATTAAGGTCTCTTAATGGTGCAATATAAGAAAGTCTTTATTTCCTTGAATCATTTTTTTTCAAAGTTAATATCGACTGCAAATATAATTGATATCGACTCTATATATAGTCGGCATCGATTGTATTTAGAGTCGGTAACGACTCTAAATACAATCGATTACCGACTCTAAATACAATCGATGTCGACTGTATATAGAGTCGGTACCAACTCTAAATACAATCGATGTCGACTGTATATAGAGTCGATATCGATTATATTTGCAGTCGATATCGACTGTATATAGAGTCGATATTTTGCAGTCGATACTAACTGTATATAGAGTCGATATCGACTATATATAGAGTCGATATCGATTGTATTTAGAGTCGATATGTGTTAAGAATCATCTTTTCTCTTTTGTGTCATCAGTCTTATGATCCCTTCCTTCTCATTCTTAAACAGGCGATGACGGAGGTGAGCATTCCTCTTCTTTGTCACTATGATGGCCTTCTTGTAAACGATGATGGCTTGTATGAAGGTGGCCGGCGGAGGGTTATTAATGTTTCGAGTAGTATTTCCTATGAACAATTCATGAGGCGAATGTCTATTGTCAATTTTGCGAGGGCGGATGAAACAGTTTCCATAAAGTTTCATATGAAGATAGTGAATACCGCTGTGGTTGCCGATATTTTGGACGCTGATGATTTGGCCACCCTATTTATGTTTTATAGATCTGGGGTAGACGTCATAAAGGTATTTATCATTAAGGAACCGTCATCTTTCCGAGTCGAAGCTGAACAAGTAGATCTTGGCGGGACTGATTTTATGAGTAGCCATTCATTTCATCCATGTAAGTTTGAGGAGGATGAAACTATATACGATATCGTCTTGTTAGGCGATGACAACGATATTACCGTGAACATGACTGCCAGGAAAGTAACTTTTGATTTAAACAATGCTCCGATTGAATTGTATGATAACCCATTAAAATATATATATATATATATGGGTCACAACAATGTAGTCAATGGTTAGACTACACTTCAGAAAGGGTGGTGGATACCGACGATTTCAGTCATATCTTCCCCGGTGGATGGATAATTTGGTTGACTCATGAATTATGTTCTACCATGTCATCGATGGGAATTACCGAAGAAACTCAGCCCCATATCCATATACATGAGCACCCTTTGGTGAAGGACCTACTCAACCACGCCATTATCGATTCGGTGAAGGATCTAGTCAATCACGTCAGAACCCCTTCGGTGAAGGATCTAATCAACCACCTGAGAACACTGCTAGTGAATGGCGTAGTCATCGTCAACCCACTAATGAAGATACCTTAGAAGAAGATTATGAAAGTGAACCAGATGGGTTTATAAAAGAGGATCCAAAAATTTTTGTGAGAGACATTGATAATTCTCTAGTAGACGGAGATTACGAAGTGTCAGAGACATCGGACGACTCCTCCGATGAAGAGGTGGAAACTGAATATCGGAATTAGACATTTAAAGTTGGAGAGATCTTCAGAGATAAACAAACATTTCAAAGAGCATTGAAAGAGCACGCGATGGAGAAAAATTTTTAAATTCGGCCTTTGAAAATCGCTAGTTATTGAGTGACAGCCGGATGCTACGAACCCGATTGTTCGTGGCGAATACATGCGTCTAAATTGACTGGGCTCGACTCTTTCCAAATCAAGACATTCAATAGTACTCACACATGCGGAGCCGCTAAGATCGGTTCGCACGGTCACCGTAATATAAAAATCTCCTTCGTAGCCAACTATGTACAGGATAAACTTATGGAAGGATTTGACTAGACACCGGCATCGATAATATTTGATATTGTAAAAACTTATAATGTGTAAATCTCATATGCAAAGGCTTAGAGGAGAAAAGAACTTACCCTTAATGACATTAGAGGTAGTTGGGAAGGAAAATTTATGGATCTACCGACCTACGTGAAGGAGATAGAGAGGGTAGATCCTAATGTACAAACATCCTTTCAACTTACGCTCAACGGTAAGTTCTAAAGATTTTTTTGGAGTTTTGGCCCGTGCATCGGAAGCTATCGTAATACACTTCGTTGTATATTGCTTGTAGACATCACACACCTACGAGAACGTTTTGAAGGGATTCTACTTATCGCCTCGGTGCAAGACGGTAATGGTCATATATTACCGTTAGTATTTGCCGTCGTCGAGTTAGAAGAAGAGGATACGTGGATGTGATTTCTTGAACAGGTAGATGCGTTCGTGTTCAATGGGTTTAACAAAGATTTTATTTTTATCACGGATAGGTCGAAGGGTTTAATAAAGGCGGTGAAACATATCTTTCCTAACGCATATCACAACTACTGCATGCGATATATGACACAAAATTTGGCACACAAGTATCCCAAGAACAATGTGAAGGGTCTATGGTGGAAAGATGCGCGTACATATTCAGTAGAGAGATTTGATTATTTTATGAACGAAATGAAGAAAGATCCTGCTGATCCTCGGGCCGTAGAATATATTTCGAAAATAGACCCGAAGTATTAGGCACGCGCATATATGGAAGGAAGGCAATACGATTCCCTGACTACGAATAATGCCGAAAGTTTAAACAGTGTATTAAAGATAGCTCGAGAGAGACCAATTATCGACTTAATCAGAACTACTAGAGATAAAGTTGTCAATCATTTTTAAAGTGCCAACAAATATCTGAGAAATGGACTACCCTCCTCAGCCTGAAGCAGACGAGCATATGAAGAAGGTGTTGCAATGGGCCGATAAAAAGAGAGCTCAACCATACAAGCGCGATCAATTTCAAGTCAACTCCAAAAAATTTATTCATCATGTCGACTTGGAATACAAGACGTATACTTGCCGCCGTTGGCACATTCATGGCTTGCCTTGCTCCCATGTAGTGGCGGCCATCAATCAGAGAAGTTACGATTATCATAACTTCTGTGAGAAGTGATTTTTCACCGCTTGCTTTAGACAAATATACGACGAGCAATGGCTTTCCACCCTTAATAAAAGCTAATGGGAGTTCCAAGCAGAGCAACTCTCTAAAAATATGAAAGTGAGACCACCCTATAATTGTCGTAAGCAAGCCGGCCGTCCAAGAAAGAGAAGGATACGGTCCAAGAGTGAGGTTAAGACCCTGTAGTGTAGTAGGTGCAGTGAGTATAGTCACAATCGCAGGAAGTGCACGGCAATGAGACCGATGGGTTGATAGTGTATATTTTTAATAATGATAGATGAAATATAAATAAGACAAATAATGTATATTTCCTAAGAAACTCATAATCCTAATTTTTTTATTTTGTAATAGTTGTAATTTTAGACTATACAGTTACTCAGAAACATACAACATGGAATGTACAAATGAGCCATCAGTGACTGTATATTAAGTGGTTGACGATTGGATATAGAGTCTTCATCGACTATATAATTAATCGATGGCGACTCTACATAAAGTCGATGGCGACTCTATGTAGAGTCGTCATCGACTCTATACAAAGTCGATGTCGATTCATTGTAGAATCGCTATCGACTATCTATATAGTCGATGAATGACGACTCTATAGAGAGTCGATAGCGACTCTATATAGAGTCGCTATCGATTATTTATATAGTCGATGACGACTCTATATAAAGTCGATAATGACTGTTGCTTCTACATTACAACCACTGTTACTTAAAAATATTTCATTTATATTAAAATTATTTTATTTACAAAAAATGTGTCATTTATATTTATAAAATATTTCGTTTACATTATAACCACACTGCTACTGTGCCTCCTATTTGTCGTCCTGCTCCAGTTCTCCTCCTCCATCGTCAATATATTTAGCAGTGTATAGCCAATTTTTGCCCTGATCCTATCCATATCTGATTGTGCGAAGTCAAATTTCTTTCCCGACATGAAGTACTCCACATACTTCACCACAAACACCCCACAATCACTCGAATTGGTCTGTCGGGGAACAACTTTGATCCGGCAGTCACTAGATGACCAAGGATAGGTCTTCGCATTCAGTGCAGTGGAGTCACCGTACGAATATAAAATCGCGGGAAGGTATTGGGTCTATTTCTAAATAGAGGAATGTCAGATATGCTAAGCTAACAATGATGAAAGATATGCTAAGCAAAATATCTTACCAGCGTTTGCAATTGGATCAGATATCTTTGCTTAGAGGGCCTATTAAAAATAGGATCGACGACCATTATCGATCGTTCAACTACCTTCACGATCGCAAGCGCCTAGTGTAATAGTTGTTGTGAATGAATTGGGATAAATATTTACAAAAAAGTAAAATAATCTCAAAGGGTATGATAGAAAAAATTATAAAGAAAAATTATAAAGAGGTTGAAAGCATACTGTGCTGCACTCGTGAGCCCACAGCTTCTGAAACTAATTGAAGAAAAAAAATTTCAGCAGCTTCTTGCCTTGGTTCTGTTGGAGTTTATGGGCAGCCCACCGTTTGACTTGAAACTCGAACGATTCTTCGTATAATTTTTCAGCAAGAAGAAACTTGTTGAAATCGTTAAGTTCAAAGCCCATGTAAGTCAGAGCGGTAGGGCACATAAGGAAGCATTTGTCCTTTGCATCAGGATGAATATTGTCATCAATTACTTCCAAGTGTCTCAGGTAGGCGCCCATAATCTGAAAACAATACAGTTACAGTTAAATATGCATCATTCAAAAGAGTCGTCTCCTGCACTTTAATAATATGTAAATAATCATTATCGACTCTACAATGAATCGATATCGATTCTTCATACAGTCGTTACTGACTAAATAAATAATCATTATCGACTCAACAATGAATCGATAACGATTTACCATACAGTCGTTACCGACTAAATAAATAATCGTTATCGACTCTACAATTAATCGATATCGATTTGTTCTAGAGTCGATAACGACTGTGTAAAGAGTCGCCATCGACTCTTCAATGAATCGATATCGATTCGTTTTAGAGTCGGTAACGATTCTATTTCGAGTCATCGACATCTTTATATAATTTTATTTGTGCCTACAGTAGAGTTACTTACAAAATTATCCAAGTAATTCGTGCCCACCAAACATCTAAAAGATTATACCACCAGTGTATAATTACCGACAGTGCTTACGTAATTGCTGCATAAATAAAGGTCAACATAACTAATTTTCGTAATAAATAATAAAGTGAAAGATTCAGGCTTGTTCCTGAGAAGAATGACTTACTCGTCCTTAGACTCAAGCTTGTTCCATATGTCTAGTATGTATTTTTGCTCCGCTGTCAGCTCAACAGTAGCATCATCAGCCGTAGACCCAGGCTCAGCGGTAGCATCAGCCACCGATCGAAGCTCAGCCGTAGGTCCTTCAATGGCCTTCTCGGTTGTAGGCTTTTTCACCATCGCTCCCTTTCGTTGTATCTTAGGTTTGACGGTAATTGTTTTGATGAGTTTCCCTTGCTTAGGTCTTAACCTTGGTTCAATTTTTTGGGGAGGCAATTGGGAAGAGGTTTGCTCTTCACCAGCTGGACCCTTATCGACTTCAATCTCAGGCTGCTCGTCAGCAGCTGCCGTCACTTCGTCCATGGGAGGATCCTCATGCATTGGAGCTGATGGTTCTATATCGACGGCTGTGTCACACACCTTCGATATCAGCTCCTCAATAGTGACATCCTGAACATCGAAATAATTGTGCAATATAAGAAATAATTTTTGGTCCCCATTATAAAAAGTCTATATCGATTTTAAATTTAATCGTTATCGACTCTATATGCAATCGATATCAATTGCCTATGCAATCGGTACCGACTCTATATGAAGTCGATATCGATTGTACATAATATCGTTATCGATTGTATATATAGTCGATCTTGATTGTAGTTACAATTTTTATGGACTCTATATGCTGTCGATTGTATATATAGCCGATCTCGATTGTAGTTACAATCGTTATCGACTCTATATGCAGTCGATATCGATTAATTTTAACAATCCTGAATATATATAAAAACTACGTATCAACACATACCTTAGGTCTCGCCTCCAGTAAATTTTTAAGAAGTTCTTTTATATTCCCCTGGCCCTTTCTGACCAACGAGTTACAGTGATTCAACTTCTGCAACTCCGCATCCCTTGAATCGAGCCGCTCATTCAAGGAGTTGCATAGTTTCTCCATGGAGGCACAATGTTTCGCCAGGACCACATTCTCTCCCTCCAAATGGCTCACTCTTTGGGTGAGCTTCAAGTTCTCCAACGCCAAAGCGTTGACCCTCCTCAACAACGACTCATTGGAGGAGGACGGTGTAGCTGGGCTCCCTTTCGCAGCTGGGCTCTCTTTCGTGGCCCCCCTAGTTCTCGGCCGCTCTACATCTACATGGGCGGGACCCTCTTTCGAGAAAGATTCTTCATCCGGCGTCGATTGGTTATCAAATTCTTTTTCGTCAATATTCTCGACCGAAATGTAATTTCTCCTCTTCTTCGGCCGCAACTCTTCCATAGCTTTCTTGACTGGTTCGAGGGGAGCCTCTTTCCCTCAGCGACATTTCGATCTCGTAGATATTCTTTTAAGACGGGTAAGGCTAATTCAAAGGCAACAGGCACGAGGGGAGCGCGAACCTTTTGAAATATAAGGAAACACGATAAATAACAGACTAAATTGATAATATATTTCAAATGAAAAGTATCGACAATTTAATAAGTCGTTATCGATTTTGTAATGAATCGTTATCGACTTATTAAATAGTCGTTAACGATTCTGTAAAAAATCGCTATCGATTATGTAATAAATCGTTATCAATTCTGTAACAAATTGCTGTCGATTATATAATAAATCGTTATCGATTTTGTATTGAATCGCTATCGGCTATTTATTATGTCGTTATCGATTCAATATAGAATCGATAACGATTTATTAAAGAATCGATAACGATTATTTAATAAGTCGATAACAATTCATTACAAAATCGATAACTTTATTTATTTGAATCGGCATCGGATCTCTCTACTCCTTAACTTTATTTATTTGAATTATTTAATATGCATCATACCTTACTGTCTAACATCTGTCTGCGAGTGTAACCTTTGATCCTTGATTGCGCCCTGTCCAACCATTTCACCAGTCGTGGGAAAGGGTCCTTAAGGCCTATCTAGGCAGGTGAGATATCTGGCAGCATCTCATAAGCCCACCATTGAAGTACACATATGCATCCATATGTGTTATACGTCTTAAGGACTTTATCCATCTCGGTAGTCTTTCTATTCGTCGCGCCCTTCATTATATACTCTATCAAATCATGATACGCGTGGAGACCCCATGGAGTTCGGTTAAAATTCTCGACGTCATCGATGAGGTCGATGTGGTCTTCCGCCAGTTGATGGTGAGACCCGGGGAAAGAAATATACACAACACATATAGAAGAGACAACTTTATGAAGTCGTCATCACTTTTCGCTCTCCAAATTGCAGCATCTATATGAGAACGGAGAACTTTTCTAGGAGGCGTTCTACAAAAATATTTGTATCGAATGGTTTATTCTTCCGGTGGTTTAACGGACGGGGTATACTTTTCAGGGCCAATTACGGCAAGGCCCAGTATCAATATAATGTCCAACTTTCGAAAATAGACATCAGTCTTTCCGATTCGAAAGTAGTTTTTTTTAATCCAAAAAGTTAACAGTGCATCGACCACATCTTCAAGAAATCCCACACCCTTAGGCATTTAAAATATTTCACCAAAAACTGAAGCTCTCAGCAACTTCTTTCGAGTTGGGTTAGCGGTATCGTAGAGATTCGAAATGGTACTAGGGGAACACTTGGCAACAAGCCTGTGTACAACCATCTTGACAGCTTGTTGAAATGAACTGTAATAAAAAAGAAATGACTGAGTCTCATACTAACACGGACTATTTATATGTTAAATGAACTGTAATATATAAGTTGTAAATATTGATATCGATTGAATATAGAATCGATATCGATTGTATTTAGAGTAGATATCGATTGTATTTAGAGTCGATATTGACTCTATATGTAATCGATATCGATTCTATATTCAATCGATATCGATTGCATATAGAGTAATCATAAAAAATTATGACAAAATGTGCAGCGACGAAAGGAGAAGAAAAAATTCTATAGCAATGGAAGATAATTTTAATTCCAACTTACAGATTTTGTAGCTTGAAGATTAAAGAACGGAACGCTAGCGGCTACGAATCGACACCGCCTCTCCACCGACTTCGAACGAAAAAGTAAAAAGTAAAAAAATATAAACAGTAAAGAGTTGAAAAAAGGGCGGCTATTTATTACATTGGGGATAGTTTCGCCATATCCTAAAAGCGGGCGACGGCTCGACGTGCAGCGGATCGATTTGGGTAAAGGTAAAACTACAGGGCCTCTAACGTAAAAGGTGTATCTGACAGGGCCGATCAGGTAAATTTCCCTAAAATCAAAATTTTTTAAGACACCAAAATATAACACAACATTCTTCCATATATTTTAATTCCTAATTTTAAAATTATTGTTTTAATATCCTAATCTTTTTGCCACATCCACATAATCCTATAGATTCTGTCATAGGTTTTCATAGATAGTGAAATTGATTTTCAAGTAACCTAAAGGGGGATTTTATCATATGCTTAGTTCCAGATTTATAGCACACGAGGAACATCGTGCAGTCATCGGCAACAGTTAAGAAATACTTAGCACAAGAAAAATAAAGGTTATATATCCACTCTAAATATAAAAAATGCACAACTTTAAAAGAATGAGAAGTAGGGTTGTGCAAAAAATCAATCGTATCAACCCGACCAACCGAAATTTCAGTTCGGTTTTGGTTTTAGGGCATATTGGTTCGGTTTTGGAAAAGTGGCTTATTGGGCTATCAGTTCGGTTTCGATTTTGACATAAAAACTCGAAACCGAACTGATAAGAAACCGATAATAGGGTATTACTCAGGTGCATATCAAAATAGGTTGCAATTAAAATTTTCTCTTTTAAAACCTAAACTTAAAAGTTAAAATGTTAAAACTAGAAAATAAGTGATAGACCTTAAACCTTAAAACAAGCAACCGGCCACCGTCTACAGTCCTTTCGCTCACCGGCGCCGTCCATAACAGGCCCACATGGCCGCACTCCATAGCAGAATACAGGTTTCTCTCTCTCTCTCTATTCCTCTCTTTATTCTTTCTGTGTCTCTCTTCCTTGCCCTTTATTTTTAAATTTTATAAATAAATAAACTGAGGTTTAGAAACCGAAAACCAACCGAACCGATAGTTATCGGATCGATTTCGGTTTGGAGGCTTATCGATTCGGTTTCGGTTTGAGAAGCTAGAAACCGATAATTATCAGTTCGTTTTCAATTTAGTATGAAAATCGACCCGATAACACCCTAATGAGAAGTAGTATGTTTGCAAATTAGGACATAAAAGGCGAGTTTTTTCCGCTTTCGGGCAAACACAACAATAAAAATTATATGAGAAAAATTGCATCTTAATTTTTGAAAATTAAGAGAGTCGAGATGGGTGGCCTAGCAGCCAATGCTATAAATCTAATTCACTAATTCAATCAATTACCCGGTTCACTAGAGTTGGTACAGAACCGTGAATCAGTCCGTGGTTCGGTTCCGGTTTGCTGCTTGTAGGTGAACCCGACCGACTACTATCTCTTTCTTTCATTTGTCGATGACTTTAAAAATATTGTGAAGGAGAGGAGTCAAAATTGTCCTCTAACAATTGTACCTTTCATCCCGTTTATTAAAGAAGTTGTTACTTTATTTAATATATATTATAAATGTTTGTACGTACCTTTAACATAAATAAAAATTCATCAACTCCTAGCGAACAAAGTTTGTAGTATAATGAATGGTTATAAGTATCTGCGTTTGGGTTAGCTCTTTTGGGGCAAAGATTAGCTCTTTTATTTTTTGGCTTCAACAGTTAACTACTTTTACATTTGATAATACGGCTTCTTACCTTATTTGCTTTGATGGAAAGCTGTTTTATGTGATAAAACTGTTTTATACATGTTCTATCTCATAGTAGATTTTATCTACTCTGATAGAGAGCAGGCAAAGAACCGCTTCTACTCTTATAAGAGCTAACCCAAACAAAGCCTAATATAAGTAGAAACACATCTACTCCTAGCAAACCTGGCTGTGTTTGAGTTAGCTCTTATAAGAGCAGAAACAGCTCTCTGTATGCTCTTTGTCAGAGCAAATAAAATCTGCTCTGACAGAGAGCAAGCATAAAACTGTTTTATCACTTAAAATAGCTCTTTGTTAGAGCAAATAGAGCAAGGAACTGTATTACCAAACATGAAAACAATTCTATGTCAGAGCCGCAGAGCAAAAGAGTTGCTCTTTGCCCTGGAAGGGCTAACCCAAACACAGCCTAGACTATATAATAAATGTTTGTAAGTAACTCTAATATAATTAAAACCACATCCTACTCCTCACGAATTGGATTCCAGTTCTCTATTTTGGCAAAGCGCAAACCCAAATTTAAACTAGAGAACTGGCGAAGAAGGTAACATTGGATGAAATGATAGAAATAATAAAAAAATATAAAGGTCACTGTGCTATCTACCCGCTCCAATCATCTTTTGCTTAACAAATATGCTTCTTCTTTGTTTATTGCTATGGTAAATGAAATGAAGTTCTTATGAGATATCATCTTATTTTCTTAGTGAGGGTACCTCTCTCTTCACGCCAACACTTTCTCTGAAAGCGCCCACATCTCAGACTTTTTAAAATTATTGATTATTTCGAATTAGATGATGGAGATCGCTTTTCACCCCGATCTTCTACTTAATAGATCTTGAAATCACTTCGTACCTATTATACAGTCAATTTTTTATTCCATGTGTCATAGATCCCCAAAAAATGACCCTTAAATCATATGACACATCAAGCGCAAATGTGAATTTAGGGCGCACTTTTTTTTAGATTTGAAACACCTGGACTAAAAAATTGACCGCCTGATAAATGAAACATGATCTCAAGATCTATTTTGTGGAATATCAGGTGAAAAATGATCTTCTTCCTATGATCCAAAGCAATCAATGGTTTTCAAGGGGTCTGAAACGTGAGCGTTTTCAGAGAACGTGTGGGCGTAAACAGAGATACCCTCTCAGTAATTGTAAATAAAAATACTTGTGATTAACTCATACACTGAAATTTTAAAATATAAGAGTACTTTGGCTATCACAAAAAACGAAACTAATTGTTGTTTTGGGCCCTCACTTATTATAACAGAAGAGGGATTCACTCTTTTTATAGGCACCATAAGGTTACCAAGGATACAAAGCCATTTAACCATTGAATCCAATCTATAGATGACTTCCACGGAATCAAGGCACAAACCACATCTTTAATGATCTTGGGCTAGTCATATCAAAATCTTGGTTATGGCATCCCACATCGTATCGGTCCCACGCGAAAGTGACCTCCTAAACCAAGAAAAGGAGCAAAATAAAGGGGTCCCTAGTCCTTAATGAATGAAGAGAGTCCTACCATTGCATAGAAGAAGAGAAGAGAAGGATAAAAGAGAAGACAGAAAAAACACTGGTGAGTGTATGGTCATTTTCCACACATTCTAATGATCCCATGGAGCTGGCTTATTGAAGAGACAAACCTAATTGGCAACTTGTGTGGCCCAAGTATGAGGTGCATTTTGTGGTTGTGCTGGATTTGGAGGCCAAGAGGAGTAAGAATAATAAATGAGTTCACATGTGAGGTTCCCCCACCCCTTGAAAGTGGTTGTGAAAAGAGCTCCGTGGTGGTGGGGGTTAGGGGGTGTTGGTTGACAACCACCACCATTGATCAAAGGTGCAAATGATTAGATATCACTTTCTATTCATTTATATTTGGCACATGCTAATGGCAATATTCATGTACACTTGGCACGTACTAATGGCAATACTCATCTTTATTACACATGGTTGTAGGGTCATAGTCACCGAGTTGAGGTTCGGGAGTAAGTCGGCAAGAAGAAAATTCAATACAAGTCAGCCAAAAGTTGGGCAGTTTCGAAAAAGATAGAAAAATTAGAAAATTAAATTTATAAATTATAAAAATTTTAAAAAAATATTAATAATCATTAGTCAAAACTCACAAGAACAGTCAGGATCTTTCCTATTAAGCTTGGATTTTCTAAATTTCTGTTTTCAGTGAATTCGTTGCAGGCGTATGCTCGAGAGAACCTTGCAAATTTTTTATTTTATATTATTTTAATGAAGTCCCGCTTAACTTCAAAAATCATAATAATAATAATAATAACAATAATAGTAAGGCAAAGGGAAAAATACGCTCGGGCATAAAAAAATTTCTACGCCAATTGATATGGGCGCGACACGTAGTGCCTTTTTATGAAATGATGGGTGACATGGGACCCACTTTACTAAATAAGGTTAAAATTTTAAAATATTTTAAAAGTTATATTATCTTTCAATCGTCATTTTTGATTTTTTAAAAAGTCTTTTTAAAGTCTCTTTCTCTTCTTTCTTTTTCCAGAAAAGTGTCTTACTTTTTAGGTATATTTTACTCAAAAAATGTGAACCCGATAGCGAAGCGCTAGCACCTCAGCAGCGAAATGCAGGGCCCCCGATATCAAGGCACTAGCACCCCTGCGACAAAGCACTAACACCCCGTCGGCAAGGTGCCAGCGTCGGGGTGTCGACGCCTCTATATCGAGGTGCTGGTGCTTAGCTGAAAAAAAAAAAAAGTGTCGGAGCCTCGTTTCTGGGGCACCGACGCCTCTATATAGGTGCCGGATAAAAAAAAAAAAAAAATTTAATAATAATAATATTTCATCGAATCGTCAGGACCTCGATATAGAGGTGTCGGCACGCCTTTTTTCTAAAAAAAAAAAATCGAAGCATCGGCGCCCCTGAAACGAGGTGCCGCCACCTAGTTTTTTTTTTTTAGCGAAGTGCCGGCACCTGGATATAGAGGTGCCGACGCCTCCTTCCTCGATATAGAGGCACCAACGCCCCTAAAAGGAGACGTCAGCACCCTGGCGGCGGGGTGCCAACGCTTCTCCACCAGGGTGCCAACGCCTCGCTATTGAAGTGCCTACACCTCGCTTTCGATGTGTTTACACTTTGCTGCCGAGGTTCTAGCGCTTCGCTACCGGACGATCATATTTTTTTAGTAAAATATATATGAAAAAAATACGTCTGATACTTTATTGAATAAAGTGGATTGACAAAATATATGTACCATGTGACACCATCCTAACCTAAAACTAAGTTGTTGAGTGCCCATATATTATTGGAGGTGACCAGGGTCAATCTATCTAACATACTCACTAATACGAGTACAAGATTAAGATGGCAAGTGAAAATTTTGGGGGAAAAAAAAAAAAGCAAATA
Source organism: Chloranthus sessilifolius (assembly GCA_021018995.1). Classification (NCBI taxonomy): domain Eukaryota; kingdom Viridiplantae; phylum Streptophyta; class Magnoliopsida; order Chloranthales; family Chloranthaceae; genus Chloranthus; species Chloranthus sessilifolius. The sequence continues at coordinate 52,572,230 of CM037594.1, forward strand.
CAGAAACTATGGGAAAATATCCGACAATAGGATAAGCATGGCAAGGGAAAATTTTCATAAAGAAAGAGTTAAAAACTTTAAGGGGAAAAGGGAAATTTTTAGAAAATATAAAAAAAATAATAATTAATTTATATGAAAAATACTTTTAAACGTAATAAATTGGTTATATGCCTTTTAAATAATATATAAATGAAAAAGTTTTATACACCTTTGAAAATGTTTTTGACAAAAAAAGGAGTTTTTTGTGAGTACGATATGTGATTCAAATTAATTTTTTATAATGGGGTATCCAGCCTGGTAGAGCACCAGTCTTAGTCCCCGGGTACATGCAACACCCACACATCACACGTACCACAATAGGGATAAATCCCTGCAAGTGGCCCACAAGGGGTGGGATTTGAACTCGGGGTCTCCGGTTCTTGAGGCGTGGTCCTGGCCATTGGGCAAACACTGTTCGTTCCAATTATAAACTACTCACAAGTATCACTGTCCTTCCCAGAAAACAAAATGGTTGCACATATGGATAGAATTAATTTTTTCATAATAAATATCAAGTATCATTAATGAATGGAAAAAAAAATATACGCATACCCGCTTCAGTCTTGCTGGTTTGCAGTACCCCGCAGCGTTATATCAGCTAACCAGAATTCTTGTCACCACCGAACCCGCTCTCTAGGAAACCGGTTCCACCAAGATGGCTTATGTCGCCCCACATTTTGGCAATCCATTTACCAGAATCAAACAGATGAAATATATTCACAGATGTATTCATTACCTTCCCTTGAGACAATCCCGTCGGACTAGCCCGGTTGAAGAGTGCTCTTACGACACCCCCGTGAGTGACTACGACCACCCGCTCACCTGCAGTGGTATACAAGAACATAACATAAATAGTTTTTTAACCATAGTCATCATTCAATCATGAATTGGAGAGTGATGGATGCTCAAACACCAAGGGAATGGTGTTTGAGTCTAACAGTGGATTGCAGCACCTTGACCATAGCCAAGATACTTTCCATGAAAATAGTCCACCAAATGGAAAATGAGATTGTTTTTTTTTTTCCTTTTTTTTTTAATAGGTAACTTGGACTCAAACCTGTGACCTTCAGGTTGCAAGGTTGCAATATTGTCAACCTACCATTGTGCACAAAAAGTAAAATGAGTTGGTTACCCGTTCACTTTCAAGTGTAAACTGGTCAATCTCTCAATCTCTTTAAGTTAAGCTTGTACATTTCCTATGGTTTGACCATTTAGCATAAGGAGATTGACCAGTGCATATTTGAGAGTAAACGATTCGGTTACCTTATATCAACTCATAAAACCTTGGCTGTGTCATCTACAAAAACAGAACCTTCCTACGGACTAATTTGAGATAATGAATATAAAATGGATTTCCAAGCAACAACCCACAGTAGAAATCCTTCGAAAGCAAAATTGTTTAACCATGCTTCCATTATGACGCAAATAAAGATGGATTTTTATTATCTAAATAAATAGAATAGAGACCTATAAAATTTCCTAAATTACCTTAATCTGTGTTTTAGCCAGCAAAGATTCTTTATAGTCATACTTTGTTCCAAGAAATTGAGTACTTATTCACCTTACGTTTCTGTGAAGGGATTTTCACAGATCTCAAGGATGAAGCGAGTTGAACAATTACACTGCATTGGAGAGCAGGCGATGGAGTTAATTGAGCAGCAAAGGGATATTGGTGTGTTCGAGTTGTACACCACTTCAATCCGGAGGGGTAGCTCAGTTGGTCAGGCCTTGGGTTTGCTCCCCAATGGCCATCAGTTCGAGTCCCCTCAGGGTCACTGGAGTATCACTCAGTCGTTAGCTCCAGGGCCCCATGGGATTAGACAAGGAGAGCGCAAGCTGGCCCGGACACCCACGGATTTCAAATAAATCAAAAAAATCAAAAAAAGTTGTTCACCACTTTAAAGATGCTGGAAAGTGCTGTGAAAATTTGGCTTTCATGGATTCCAAGGCGGGACAAATAAATCATTCATCCTTGAGATCTGTGAAAAGAGCGTGGAGATTGTGCATTCCAATGTAGCCCAAGACACTACACACCATCTAGTTGGGCACAACCTGACACCCATCACGAGGATTGGATGCTACGACAACTTGGGCAAGGTCGATCAAGTATCATACAAATTATTTTTTACAAAGGATGCTCATCCACGTTAAAAAAGTGGTCAAAGGTCCAAACAATTAATGCATTAGGTTGGTTAAGTGTCACCTTATCTTTGACCACTACTTTGAAGGGCACAAAATTCTTCAAATCATTTTTTTTCCCTTTTAAATCACATGCCACGTGGCATAACACTCCAAAACAGGTGTTGTTTTGGAGATCATGTGCCACATGGCATGTGGTATGGCATTGATGTGTAGCCGAGGCGGGCTACATTGGAATGCACTATCCCTTTTGTCTATTTGTAAACGCCACTTCTGTTGGTGGTCATTAGAAGAGTAGCTCATTGCTGGCAGTTTTTTGTGCAGTTTCTAAGCCAGTAGAAATAAAAAAAAATTATCTTCACAACCTTCTTTTCGAGATCCTATACAGATAGATGCATCGCACTGAAAATGTAATGAATTCTAAAGCATGTACTCCGTAAAAGCACCCATTCAAGACAATTAGAATAGCACATTTGCAAATCTCATTCTAATTTTAAATAGATATTTCCAAACACAGACATTACCAGTTTACCTACAGGAATGCACACATTTAAAACATAAGCTGTAAATAGCAAAAAATCATGACAATGCCTTCAAATGTTTTATTAAACAAAGAATCATTACATAAGATGATGTGTATTTAGCAACTGATACATCTTCTGTGGTTCATGGACATTAAGGCTTCAAATGAGTCAGGGTGACCTGCAACATCAAGCAACCCGACCTGCCACGGGTTTACTTTGGATCCAAAATTGTAAACCGTTGAGGTCGGGTTGAGTCGGGTTGGAATAGACCGATTTATGAAACAGGTCAGATCAGGCCAGGTCAAGAACCTAGAACCTAAACCCGATCCCACCCGACTCCCTACCTTCTATGCTAACCCAATCTGACCAAATCCTACCAGAGCTGAGGGTTTGCTTATCAGGTTGGGACAATTTCAGGTGAGGGCTGACATAATCGGTTTGGATCAGGTTTGGGTTTAGGGTAGACCGTAAGCCCGTCAGTAGGAACCCCCAAAATATGCTCCTTAAATGGGTAAAATTATTTCCTATCAACTGATGCGTAGGGAAATTAATTAAATTTTAAGGTCCCATGAAAATATAAAGACACTTCAAGAAAATCACACCTCTGTGCTTCTTCGCAATGCTTTCCAAGGAAGATGTACACCGTTCATAAAGTTGATCAATACTTTCTCCTCCACCCTAAATAATGCATATAAAAACGGCAAAGCTATTTTCAGGGGTTTCCTACTAGTATTGTATCAAAATTGTAAAAACATTCAAGGTATAGAAGGACATTTTCACAAACTTTTAGCACCAAGTATTCTGGGTTGTCGAACGGATGAAAGTAGAAGAAATGTAATAGAAAATCACGGAAAAATAAGATCCTGAATTTGTTCAAAAATAAAATTAAGCTACTTTGAAGTTGAGCCTTATAGTGTGATCCAAGAGTTCCAATTAGACTAAACGGGAATTTTATAAGACGGTGGTAAACCTACCTTACTTTATGGTACAACATGTTAGGCTATGAAACGGCAAGGAGATAGGAGTAAATGTGGGTGGAATGTGTATGCTAATATGGATGGCTAGTGTACCTAAGAAAGGATAAAATTAGGAATGAGAACATAAGGGAAAACTATGGATGACTCCTATAAAGGAGAAAATTCTGAATGTCTAAGATGGTTTGCACATGTCCATCAGAGGTCGGAAACAACACCTACAAATATTGAGATGATACAAACACAACGAAGTAGGAGAATAGGAAGAATAAACAAAAATTATAGTCACAGTGTCGGGACTTGCAAAAATTAGGCAAGGGGTTTTTGGGAAAATTCAATCAAATTTGAGAAAAAATTTAATTAAAATATATCTTTAAATATAAAAATATATCATAATATATTTCAAGTTAGAAATAACGTCTTTAACAAACAAAAAAAACACTAAGAAAAATTCATTATTATGCATGATTCATTCATCTATGAATTACGATTACATGAAGTAAATTGTAAAGTGTAATCATACTAAGGCACATCTAAAGATTACATAACATAATTGATAATTTTATGTAACCATATAAAATTAAGAGCGTTTCGACCAAAACCAAAGACTCTGGGGTACTCGATTCAATTGACACTAATGGTTCTTGTGTACCCAGTTCGATGGACTCACGTGTATTCGACCCAATGGGCACCAACAAGTTGTGTGCGCCCAACTCTACGGATACCAATGACTCATAGACAAGTGGCTCGATTGGTTCGTGTGTACTCGGTTCAATTAACTTCCAAGATTCAAGTGCACTCGACTCTACCAACAACAGGGACTCATATATATCTGACTCTACGAACACTAACAAATCGCGCATACATGACTTGGTCGAATCGTGCGTAGGTGACTCGGTTGCTTCAAGTGTGAGCGATTCAACATCACTACTCACAAGGGAAATAGAAGTTTCTTTAACACAAAATTGACTTTCATCAGCTTCTTCTATCTCCTTGTCACTCATCACGATACTAGGGTCATGCACAATTTCCACTGCCCTCTTCGCTAGCTCCTTAGGGCTCTCTCATTTAATTAATAAATTCGGAGTGGGAGATATTGTGGGGCATTGGTATGCAAAATGCCCAAGTCCTTGACACTTATAGCACTTGTTACGACTACAAGGATTAGGGTTCTCAACACTTACTCCTCTTGCTTTAACGATTTGGGGATGCGGAGGAGTAATCACAGGTTTCGATGGTGGAACCCGTAAATTAGAGCTTCCTTTAGTATAGGTGCTCCTTGACTCAAGCTGGAAAGCCCAACTATGATTTTGAGTATGACGGATTTTTAAATCCTCCTACTGAGTTTGCAGTTGGGCCTGAAACACGATCGCAAAATCATTATGAAGGACTTCTATCCTATCGATATCCATGACGATACGACACAAAACTAGACAAAGGCTAGACAAAAGCCAAAAAAAAAAAAGACAAGTTAGACCAAAAAAAAAACTAGGCAAAAAAAAATCATACAAAAGCCAGACGAAAAAGACAAATAAAAACAAGATGAAAAAATTTCAGACAAAAGCCAGGAAAAAAATTTCTGACAAAAGTTAGACGAAAACTTTCAGTCAAAAGCTAGACAAAACTTTTCAGACAAAACCTAGACAAAAATTTTCAGACGCAAGCCAAACAACAATTTTCAGACAAAAGCTACACAGATCTGAAATATTGCTTTTTTTTTTTTTTTTGGAGAAATAAACCTAAAATTTATATGAACAGTGAAACCCTAAAACTAAACTGATGCTTTGATACCAATTTGATGCGGGAATTTACTAAATGCAATGTTAGGGCTGAGATTAAGATTAAAATTAATTTAATCAATTAAAAATAACAATTTCTCATAACAAATTACCACGGAAAATTCTAGAAATTCAATTAGGTGATTTAATTTCAGCCCAAACTAGCGTTACTTTCGCGTATGATCCCTACCACGGATCTAGAAGACTAGGATTTTTATGAACGGCTAGATCTCCGATAGTTTTAGAGCGTCGAACGAACTCGCAAGCGGGTTCCGTCGATACCAAACGAAAATAAAAGGCTAATAAAGTTAATGATGAACAAAATGTTGATTTTACGTTTTTATAAGATCAATAGGTTAGATCTAGGATTTAATGAATAAATAAATAATTAGGGTTACCCTACTTTCGCAAACCGTAAATCTAAGAAGATAGAGATGGAAGAAGAGTTGGTCTCGCACCAAACTACAAGCGAAAATCGAAAAATCGCTCTCCGTTTTGAAAGAATCACACCCTCACGAAAGTTTAGAACTCTCAAGTTTGCATAAGTAATTTTCATTAACCAAAAAGTTATAATAAAAGTGTTTACAAGCCTTTAAATATGCTAACCAATGTATAAAATTAGAAATCTTAGTATAACTCTAATTTCTAATTCAAATAAAAGAAATATCCTAATTCTTCTCAAATTAGAAATCCTAGTACAACTCTAATTCCTAATTCAAATAAAAAAAATATCCTAATTCTTCTAAAACAATAAAATCCTAAAATAATAAGGAAACTAATCCTATTTCTAATAAAAGAAACAACTCTTATTTTCTAAAATAAAATAATAAAAGAGACTAATCCTAATTCAATTAGGATTCTTGAAATTCGTCACTTTCTGTGCGGCTTCCGAAAACTGACCATAACTTCTTCAATACTTGTCGGAATTGCTAAATTTTTGGCTCGTTGGAAAGCTACTTCGATAAGCTTTCAAATATAACCAATTTCGCATCAATCCGACTTCATTTGACACTTCGAAATTGGCCAAACATAAAAGTAACGAGATTGAAAGTTGAAGACTAATAAATTTTGGATTTTCTTTTCTAATCAAACGGGTCTTTAAGGGACTTTTTTAAAAACCCATTTGCGGGTTCACTTTTTCTTTTGACGTCTCTTCTTTATCCGACCACGATTCAAACATGCGGATCTAAAGTTCGCATCACTTAATACGTCCAATAAGTATATGTGCTTAACAAAATATACATTGGATGCCTTGAATGTTCAAAATATTTTAAACAAAATAAACACGTTTTGGTTTAAAAGACCCTTATATTTAATTTCGTCACTAATTACACAAGCTATGTAATAGCATGGCAGTTAGAGACTTGAGCTATAGACTAGAGGTCCAAGGATCAAACCTTGGTGTAAGCTTTAAAACCTCTATTTTTGAACCTCGAAATAAAAGCCTATACACCTTCCCTTAGTGTGTTAGCCCAACACCTGATAATCCCCATTAAGTTATAAGAAGAGGTGTTACGGATAACCTTAAGTCACGATTTACGAATTCTTCTTGAGAATATAGCCGTGAGAAAACCCTAACCGTCTCTTCTCGTCCTTCTTCGTAAGAAAACCCTAGCCGTCACCACCCTTCTGCCTCAATCGTCTTTTTCTCTTCACCCAAGAACTTTTGAGTACCTCTCCACGAGAGTCATCTTGATCTTTTCCACCATCGAGATCGAGGAGAGAGGAGGTAGAAGCTTCGCAAGAATGGTAGCATTGATCATCAATCTCCGCAAGCGTAGACCACCATAGCATCATCAACCACACTTCGAGAGACAAATACTCATCACTTTTATTGTCCTTATGGTTTTCAAATCTTAATTAGAACATTATACCCTTGTGTTCAGTTCAGATCTTAAGAGAATCTTAGAACCGTCATGACCATTGTCAGACCTTATATTTGAAACCTAGAACGCCCAGAAATTTCGACTCTTAAGACAATAATGACAGCTCCCTGTGGTAATACCCACAGCTCGCTGCCAGTAATGACAGCTCACTGTGAAAGTACCCACGGTTCGCTATCACTAGAAGAAAATTAACACCGCTAAGAATTCCTTTCGAAAGTCTTGCCGTACCCTTAAATCAAGTCACAACTCGCTGTTACGAATGGACAACGAGTTGTCACTGGAGAAAGGAAAGTAAAGCCATGCATAGCTCGCTGCCATGGAAACTGTAGCTCGCTATGGATACAAACAAAAAAGCAAATAAATATACACAGCTCGCCGTCAGAGGACTGCAGCTCGCTATAAACACATGACAGTTCACCGTAGAGAAGACAACATCCCCAGCCACAGCTCGCTATTAGAAGACAGCAACTCTCTGTGGATGTAAACAGAACAAAGGATAATTATACACAGCTCGCTGTGATTACTGGAAATACTGCAACAGTTGCAGCCACAGCTCGCTGTCATATGACAGCAGCGAGCTGTGAACACTACCACAGCTTGTTGTCACCTCACAACAGCGAACTGTGAATACAAGAAAAGAGGAAAATTTCTTTAGATCGATCTATCCTTTCAATCTATCAACCATTGATATATTACTATTGTGTGCAATGTAGAAGGGAGAATCGATTGCTATCGATAGGCATCATCACACTCCCTCGCAACGCTAAGATTCGAGGTAGCGAAATTTCAATGATTATTCGTATTGTATATTTTTGATTCATAGTTGTTAGTGATCTAGTGATCTAATGAGTAATAAAATGGTCTCCTTATAGTAGAACTGGAACATTGAAATTGTTTTATGATTTGAATGGTCGAATTTCATTGATGATAGTGCACACTAGGATATTTGAACTCATTAAATATCATACCCCATTGAACTATTGAAATCTATTGAATGTTGTACACATTGAATATTGAAAACTTATGGAACATTGGACTTCTCACTAGAGAATTGGAACCTATTGAATATTGCTCCTGTATTGAATATCGGTACTTCATCGGATATTGAACTTTGAATTAGTTATGAAATATGGACACTATGATATGTTTAGAAATTGCATGTGATTTAAAGTGATTCCATTGAAATGGATCCCGTGTGACGGCACACCTATCGGACCGTGACGGCAAGATATCTGTATTTGAACCGTGCTTCAGCACATATCAAACCGTGCTAGCACACATATTGAACCGTGACGACAGCCTATTGAACTGCACAAGTATTCCTCACAATGCAGGAGCTTAGGCATATTGAAAATTGTTCTTGAAGGACGATGGCTGGGATCCCTATGGCTCTAACGCTATATCTGCGTTTAGAGATTTTTAAGTTACATTATTTAAGTCATACATGAACATAAGGAATGACATGTGAAATAGACAAAAACATCAATATTAGACATCATATTGGAATATGTGCATGAAATCTACATTGGACTCTTTGAATATGTCATCTGAAATTCATGGAAAACTATATCGTTGATTGATTGGTCACTTAGAAATATTTGTCTTAGAATATTAAAAGTAACGACTCCTATCAGAATCAGTAAGAATTATGCATTAGATGGCTATAATATGACTGATTATTGGGATTGCCCTATTGAGCATGTGGACTTTTAGCTCACCCAACACTATGTGTCACAGGTACTGAAGCTAACGAGGGCCCTGACTTTGTACCGAAAGACGAACCAGATCTTCCACCAAAAGATTATTACCCTTAGAACGTTGGTGAACTAGAACTGGTGCATTTTAAGGGATTTTGCTTTGAACGATTGTCTGTCTTTTCCGAACTTTGATGCAAATGCCATTGTTTGTGTGATGTACGGCCAGCACCAGTGGTATATTTTGGATTTATATTTTTCATCTATGGGCATTGGAGTAATTAATTCAGTTATAATAGCTTGATTTCAATTGATACCAACGACACTATATTTAGATTGTGAATTATGATCTAGCGACCCGATATTTCTACATCTTCTAGCTTGGAAATTTCGGGTTATTACAACCACGGCATGCTTCATAGGGGCGGCATGGTACACTTGGCCCTTTTAGGCAAAACTCGGAGTTGGGCAAGAGCACGTCCTGTCCTACAGGACGACGTGCTGGTGGGATGCGAAAATCCATGATTCACATGCTCTTGATTGACTCCCACGATGCTTTACCAAGGTAGGGTGTTGACAGATGCCCCTCTTTGGCAGAGGTTGCAAGTGACAAAATGTCAAAGCTGGTGACACCCAGTGGTAAAGGGATCTAAAATTGGAGATCTTCCAAGTCTTCTTAACCCTTCATTTCCCTTCACAAATCAAAAACTCTATCGCCCTCTTTTTGTGTCTTAAAAGAAAATGATATTTGAAAAGTAGACTTCTAAGTATGGATCCGATGGGCTAGCATCTTATAAATATCCACCCTGCACAATCGACTTGGCATGTTTGGCAACCATACTTAGGAGAAGCGAAAAGGAAAAGACAACACCCATACTTCCCTGGTCTGGTCATACATGCTCGAGAAAATATTCAATCGAAAGTAACAAGAAGATTTCTTTACAGAATAGAATTTGACCCAAAGAATGACCTTAGATTCAAAATAGGGGCATTCCCAACCGTGCTTTTACAGATAACCTAATAGGCACTTGTGGCCTGAGGGGTTCATACCCTCACCCTTCTTTCTTCTACTTTTCTTAGTGGCGGCGTGCATTCCAAGCCCAAAGCTTCATCTTTTCTCTTCTTCCCCCATTTTTAGGAGGCAACGTGCCTTCGAGGCACGTCAAGAGCCCTCTCTCTCTCTCTCTCTCTCTCTCTCTCTCTCTCTCTCTCTCTCTCTCTCTCTCTCTCCAGTGGCGGCTTGCATTTGGGCAAGGGTTGTGAGCATGGGTCAAAATATCGTCCGATACCGATACGTATCGGACGATACGTATCGGTATCGGAGGGTGGCGGTACGATACATAGGGTATGTATCGTACCCCCCCAAAAATTACCTATTTATCGTCCGATACGGACATATTATCGTCCGTATCGTCCGTATCGGACGATAACTTCAAATTATCGGGCGATAATTTGAAGTTATCGCTCGATAATTTGAAAAACCCCAAAAACCCTCCCGATAGGTTAAATTATCGTCCGTATCGGACGATATTTTGAAAATATCGTCCGATACGGACGATAATACCAAAATACCGGACGATATTTTCAAAATATCGTCCGGTATTTTGAATATTCCGTGGGGCCCACCCCCAATTTCGAAACTTCTTCCTTTCTTCTTCCTTCTTCCTTTCTTCTTCCTTCTTCTTCCTTTCTTCTTCCTTCTTCTTTCTTCTTCTTCCTTCCTTCGTTTTGGGAGATCTACACCGCAAATCCAAATCGCACAAAATTCACGCCAGCTTCGTGTAAGGTTCGTTTTTATCATTTTATACCGTTTTATTTCATTTTAAATTAGAAAATAAGGTAGATCTACACTAAAAAAGTGTAGATCTACCTTATTTAAGGGTAGATCTACACTAATTTAGTGTAGATCTACCCTTAAATAAGGTAGATCTACACTATTTAGTGTAGATCTACACTTTTTAGTGTAGATTCTACCTAATTTAGTAGATCTACACTAAATTAATGATCTACACTTTTTTAGTGTAGATCTACCTAAATAAGTAGATCTACCTTAAATAAGGTAGATCTACACTAAAAAGTGTAGATCTACACTAAATGTGTAGATGAATCTACACTAAATTAATGTAGATCTACACTAAAAAGTGTAGATCTACACTAAATAGTGTAGATCTACCTTATTTAAGGGTAGATCTACACTAAATTAGTGTAGATCTACCTTATTTAACGGTAGATCTACACTATATTAGTGTAGATCTACACTAATTTAGTGTAGATCTACACTTTTTGTGAGATCTCACACTAATTTAGAATCAGATCTACACTTTTTGGTAGATCTACACTAAAAAAGTGTAGATCTACCTTTATTTAATTCAGTAGATCTGCACTAATTTAGTTGAGATCTGCTAAATAAGGTGGTCTACACTAAATTAGTGTAGATCTACACTAAATTAGTGTAGATCTACACTAAATTAGTGTAGATCTACCGTTAGATAAGGTAGATCTACACTAAATTAGTGTAGATCTACACTAAATTAGTGTGATCTATACTTATAGGTAAATGATTTAAAATAATTAATATTATTTAAAATAATTAATATTATTTAAAATAATTAATATTATTTAAAATAATTAAATTAGTGTAGATCTACCCTTAAATAAAGTAGATCTACACTAATTTAGTGTAGATCTACCCTTAAATAAAGTAGATCTACACTTATAAAATTATTTAAATTAAGAAGAGGGAAAATATAATTTAAAATATATCAAATATTTAAATTAAATAAAAATAATATAAATAATGGGTTAAAAATAATTATATGTGACTCCATATAAAATATTTAAATTGATGGGTCAAAAATAATATAAATAATTATAATTAAGGGTCACATATAATATGGGTCACATATCATATGGGTCACATATAATATGGGTCACATATAATTTAAACTTAAAATTAATATGGGTCAAAGATAATTAAATTTATGGGTCACATATTAAATTATATGTGACCCATAATAATTTTATGTTTAAATTTAATTATATGTGACTATATTGATTATATATTCACATATAATTAAAATAATTAATATTATGGGATATGTCCCATAAAATATTAGAATAATATGGAATAAATTTCAAATAAAATTTTAAATATTAAAATAATATCAAATAAATATTCATAAATTAAAATAATATCAAATAAATATTCATAAATGAAAATAATATCAAATAAATATTCATAAATTAAAATAATATCAAATAAATATTCATAAATTAAAATAATATCAAATAAACATTCATAAATTAAAATAATACCAAATAAACATTCATAAATTAAAATAATATCAAATAAACATTCATAAATTATAATAATTTATGAATAAACATTCATAAATTAAAATAATATCAAATAAACATTCAAAATTATAATAATATCAAATAAACATTCAAAAATTATAATAATATCAAATAAATATTCATAAATTAAAATAATATCAAATAAACATTCATAAATTATATAAAGTATCTAATTAATTTGATAAAATTTATTCTAATATTTTTAAAATAGTAAAAATAAATTTTATTTTCAAGTGTAAATTAGATGTTTACTGTAAATTTTATTTGCAAGTGTAAATTAGATATTTATTTTCAATCGTTTGCTCATTCATGCAGTGAAATAAATAAATATGAATGCGTTAAAGCAGATCCGGCAATGAATATGGTACACCAATAGATGGTAATAGACTCAGATTCAATGTAATCTTTGTGGAAAGAAACTACGGGAGGAGGTATCACACGATTAAAGGAGCATCGGCTCATGTAAAGGAGAGACAAGAGGTGTCTCTTGTGCAGGGAGGTCAGAGAAAATATCAAAGCCAGTTTACAAGCGGCAAAGGGAAAGAAAAAAGCTGGGGCCGATCGTGATAGAGGAATGTATGAGAGAATCAGGAGGCCAGATCCACAGTTTACATCAGGTGCACCTGAGGATTATGAGGATGAGGATGAGGATGAGCAGATGGCAAGAGCTATGAGAGAGTGCTAGGGAAGCACATCAGCGGCGAGATCAGGAAGAAGCCGATTATCAGTTTCGGTCCAGGTTGAGGGGCCCATCCATGCCTGCTACCGGTGGTCGATCTAGTCATAGGCCACCTGTTGTTGATGTTGATGAGGATGTTGAGGAGCACGGGTTCGTGAGGCGACATCGATGAGGGACACTAGACCGCCTACTTGAGGCCGCCACCATGGATCCATTCATGTATCGCTGAAGCTCGAACAAACCAAATTGAGTGCGATGTCACTTGCAAAAATGGGGAAGAAGCTTGGAAAATCCATTGCCAAGTTTTTTATATACAACCACATTCCGAGCCAAGTAGCAGACTCGCCGTACTTTAAAAGCATGATAGATACAAGTGCAGAAGTTGGTCCAGGAGTTAAAAAGCCTTCTCCATATGAGATATCTGGGCCCTTACTAATGAGATGAGTACGATGAGATAACCGCCACGTCTGAGCTTTGAGGATGTATGGGATGAGAGAGGTTGTACAATTATGTATGCGATGGACCGGTCCACAAAGAAGAGCTTGATAAACTTTTTGGTTTACTGACGATCTTTGACAAGATTTTGAAATCGATTGATGCTTCAAGGCACGTAAAGGCTAGCCTACCTCTTTAACCTAATGGATATGGTAGTTGATGAGGTTGGAGAGCAGCGAGTTGTGCAGGTGGTAACATAATGCGCAAACTACAAAGCCATTTGGATTAAAACTAATGGCGAAGAGGCGTCACTGTCTTGGACCCCGTGTCATTCTTGAGGATTTAGGGAAAAGAAGCAAGGCACGAAACTATTCAAAAGGGAAGAACGATTACTTCCTAGTGCGATAAGTAGTAAATTTAATGAGAGCCTTCACGGACAATGAGTTGTTGCTCGACCTGCGATTACCGTTTTGCAACACGTTCTTAGCCCTACGAGTTTGGCTAGATATAGGCGTGAGTGAAAAGCATGGTGTCGTAAGAATGGAATCAATATGAAATAGGACTCCCACGAGCAAAGAGACTAGCTTGCCAATGTTCTTGACCGATCTACAAAGACGCAGCTTTGGGCGATGTAGACCACTTGATCGTCTCACTACCCTGGTGCAAGTTTTGAGATTGGTTGATGGTGATGACAAACCAACGATGGGTAATGCTTATGAGTCAATGGATAAGGCAAAATTGGCTATAAAAACCAAATGCCCTACAAAGTATAAACGATACTGGGCGATTATCGACAAGAGGTGGGATGCACAATTTCACCAGTACTTGCATGCAGCAGGTATAACATGTTGCACAATTATGTAGTGATTTTTTTTTATTTATTCATTATTTTCACATACTGATGAAATTACTCATATTTGATGTGTAGCACATTACTTGAATCCGACCTTCAAGATACTGACGCTCGAAATGGCGACACTGATGAAGTGTATACTGGTTTGCTCAATGTAATCCAAAGAATGCTCCCTGAGTTGGCGGACCAAGGCCAAGCGATAAGAGATGTGAGTGATCATAGTATAATACCTTATAAGTAATAAGTCAAATGTCATGTGATATAATCATCTATTTATTGATATGTGCCTTACTGTGTTTCATCTTTATAGATTGACATATTTCGCAAGAGACATGGGTCATTTGGGACCCCGTTGGCGCAATCCCAAATTAAACACGACAAACCCGCTGATTGGTGGATGCACTATGGAGGTGAGGGTCCATATTGGCGGGTGGCAATGAGGGTATTTGTCGCAAATGTGTTCCTCGTCCAATCATGAGCGGAATTGGAGCACTTTCTCTCTCATTCATAAAGACAAGGAATAGACTAACTATGGACCGATTGGAAAAGTTAGTCTCATCGCCACTACAACATGAGATTAAGGGTTAGGAATATATCAGAACCAACCGTGGTAGTAGCAATTACATTAAGTCTTAGATCCTCAATTATATAAAGTCTTACTTACATATTATACTAATTCATCTATCATATTCTACCTTCAGACGGTGATTATTTTGATCCCATCCGGTTGGATTATATATTCAAGAGGATGACCCTTTGAATGAATGGATTGAAGAGAGAGAAGAGCCGCCTGGATAGTGAGAGCCGAATGGTCGGACAAAGTCGAGAGAAGTGAGCAAAGAAGCTTCCCAACCACCGAGGCGGAAAAGAAGATTGAATCGTCGCTCGCTATTTGGATCTGATGACAAACGCAGCCCCAGTAGTGATGATGGGAGTGGTGGGGATGATGGTGGAGGACATGATGGTGGAGGGACGTTGGCACTAGTGGTGGAGGAGGAAGCTGGTACCTCGATCTAATAGAGATATGGCGGCATGGGGCGATAACTCGGCGCCATTAACACGATTCGACACTCCTACATTTAGAATGGGAGGGTTGAAGGAAGAGGAGCGTGGATCATATCAAACACCACCACAACCACCACCACAAGATGATACAGATATGGGTTATATGACTTCTAGCCGGGGATTCATTTGCAAAATACCAAGACTCGAACTAGTAACCCATACTACTACCACACCAAACCTATTCGGTGCCATATGACTTCGTTGGTCGATTTTTGGAGGTCCGTCCTTCGTACTGCGATCCTCGGTTTCAAGGGGCACATATAATCATGGGTATCGATATGGGCAACATTATAGGCAAAGGTCGAACCTCGCGCACGACCAGGATGATATGATGGAGGGCCAAGAACCACCACGAAATTCAATGTGGCTCTAAAGTAAATTTTTCATGTACAATTAAAATTTATTTTTATCAATATAGCTATTATTTTTGAAATATTGTTACAAATGTGATCTTAAGACAAAATAAATTACAAAATAGGCATCTTACTGATGGATCAAATTATCGTCAAATCGATAATGACGGACAATGATACGTCGATATCGGAGGTGGCGATACGGTACATTAAATGTACCATATCGCCCATTTATATGCCTAATACCCCACGAAATTCAATGTATCGTCCGGTATGTTACTGTTCCGGTACGTATCGTCCGATACATACCGGTTTTCCTCTAAATAATGCATCAAATAAGTCAAAAATAAAAGCAAAAATAGTTAAAATAAATAAATATAATTTTTGGGATTTTTTGGGATTTTTTGGGGATTTTTTTGGATTTTTCGGGGAAAAAACCGGATTTTTGAATGTATCAAACCGATACATTCAATGTATCGCCGATACATTGAATGTATCGGCCGATACCCGGTACGTATCGCCCGGAAGGACCGGACGATACGTACCGGAAAACCGGTATTTTGACCCATGGTTGTGAGGTCCACAGGTCGACTCGCCAAGGGAGCCCCATATGGGCTTCCCAAAAAGAAAAAGAAAAAACATGAAAAGAAAGAAAAAGGAAGAAAAGGAAACAGAAAGAAAAGAAAAGAAAGAGAGAAAAGGGCTCGTTCAACGTCTTCTTTGCCTCCCAAGTCCCAAATCTCTAGGTATCTTCTTTCTTTTACTTTGATGCCATGATTTTTCTTTTCTTTTTTCCTTTTGTTTTTCCGTTTTTCTTGTAAATAAAATTTTTTTGTCATCTTATGCATATGTTTTGTTGATTTAGCTTTAGTTCCTTGCTTTCTAGGTTTTTTTTCACTTTCGCTCTCATCTCCCCTTTTTTTTTGAATACCAAGTTTTTACTCCTTTTTCTTCCATTCTTTTGAAACCTAGGTTTTCGGTCATTGTTATTACTTTGCTCTGCTTTTTTTTCTTTGATACCTATGAACTATCTTACATTTCCTTTGCTCTCTTCTCTTTTTTTTGAAACCTAGTTTCAAGGTTACAATTTTTTTTTGCTTTCTAATCTTTGTTTTTTATTGAAATGTAGGTTCTAGGTTATTATTGTTATTATTTTTATTTTTTTGAAACCTAGATTCTAGGTTATTATTCTCTTTCGCTCTTTTTTGGAAATCTAGGACCTACGTTATTATTAGTTTTTGCTTTGTTCTTCTTTCTTCTTTTTTCTCGGAAACCTCAGTTCTAGGTTACTACTATTTTTTCTTTTTCTTTTTTTTTTAAGTTTTTGTTGACTTCTTCTCTTTCCCCTTTTTTAAATCTTTCCGTGGTCCATCTTTTAATTATTGATATTCATGGGTGACAAGGGAAAAAGGCCCATAGCTAAGAAATACTCAAAGGAAAAGAAAAACATTGCCTGTGAAAAAAGGGGGGTACCCACAACCATGGATCAAATCCCCAAAAATCAATGATTGTGTCCTTTCTCTGTAACATACCCATGTGTCGAACTTTGGGCGCATGGGACAGGTATCACCCCTCTCCCTTCCATCTTTTTTCTTTCCTTTTTTTAGTCCGCTTCTTTTTCATGTTTTTGGATGAGACTAATTTTCTTAGAAACGAGGATAGGAAAAGGTTTTGCGAGATCTATGGTTTGGGGTGGAGGCACCAATTCTTCTATAGTTTTTCTGTTTTTTTTTTTTTATCGGTAAGAAGATTCCATTAAAAATGACCAGTGAGAGTGACGCGGGACAATGACCCCGAAATCCGTGAATGCCCATGATATGATGATATGCCGAAATTAAATTAATTAATCGAGCAATTAAATCACAAATTAAAGTGAAACCTTGGGAGTTTCGCGAGATACCGCTTAGGTGGCCATATTTTGGTTCACGTAGGGTCCCATCCAACGCCGGAGATCCGTTAGGATGGCGGAAGAGGCGATCAGAGAGGTAGAACCCTCGCTTCGTCTAGGTTGGGGCGTTAAATCGTTGTTCTTCGTGGAATCGGTAGCTCCTCGTTAGGGTTTTGAATCTAATCAGTTAAATGGCACAAATCGAGCAAGCTCGAGTCCTACAACGATTATGGATCGAAGGGCTGGGATTGGATTCGATCCATAAGGATGGACATCAAGGTTACTCTAGATCTAGGGTTTAAACATTGGGAAAATCAATCAAAAGGGGAAAATTAGGATGCAAGAGATTAGGGGAAAATAAGAGATCAAATATGAATAGGAGATCAAATGAGAAAATTAAAGATAAATGGGCATCTCACCCTTGGCCTCACACCAAACCCTAAATGGGGAAAAAGACTCATTCTTCAAGCTCCTCACAAGCCAAAGCAAATAGCTCTTTTCATTAATCCAAATCAAGTGCCAAAAATAGCTTACAAATTGGGCTTTATAGCCATTACAAGAGAATAAACCTTAAAATATAAAAGTACTAAGCTACCTTGAGTGGTACCTTACAAAAGGAAAAAATCTAAGGACAAAAAGGGACAATGACGTCACTTAAGACGCTGATGTGCAGATTTTCACGGACGTCCGACCTGGGGCCCACAGACGTCCATGGTGCACTACGGACATCCGTGCTCACTAAAACAGTGAGCACTCCAAAATCCATACGTCCGTCCAAAAGTCTAAGGACGTCCGCCGCCTGATGCTCTGGTGCCTCATGGACTGACCCTAAGACCTTTCCTCGATGGTTCTTGATCTTCCTTGGCCTTCCCTCGCTTCTTCCTCCGTCAGTACACCTTGTATGGCCTAAACCCTAGGTCCTTGGTGTCGGTGTTCCCCATCATTCTCCCCGACTCAAAATGTTTCATCACCGATGAAACTAGCATCTCTGATGAAACACACATGTAAAACTGGTCAAGTGTATTGAGACTCGAACGATGGAACTCCTTGCAACTAGCCCAAACACTAGTGGCACCCGGTGTTATATGAATATCACCTCGGTTGATTGAATCGGGGTGCCCACGGTGAACCTCTTCTTAACAAACCCAATAGCCCGGCTTGCCAACCCACTCTACCAAGTATTTTTTAAGCTTCTCCGCAACTCTCCTGGTATCGAAAGACCTCATCACCAAAGAAGTGTGATCATGATATCTGCCGGAAATATAGGAATTCAAGTGGCGAACTCTCTCATGACTGGCCCATGCACTCTCGAAAATCAACTTACCAACCCTCTTCACAAAATAGCCTTGAAACCCTCTACCATTAGGGAATGCCACAAGACCATCCAAGATCTTCTCACTTATCTCATTGTTCATCTTGCTCAAAGGGGGAAAAGATAGGGGTTGTGGGATCGGGATGGGTACACAAAGACAGGACGTTTGAAAATGAGTTTTAGGAAGTGGGGTTGAGCCTAGATGAGGAACTATGTCTTCCACATTGAGTGTTGATCTAATTCCCATACCTTGAGGTAGCTCAAGCACATATCCCTCAGGTTCACTCCTTGCCACCATCTTAAAAGATCCGACAACGCAGGTTTGGGATTTCTTCATGATCGCTGATGGGAATCGTTCAGGCCTAACCTGAACCATTTCATGGCCACTTATTTGGATTTCCTTGAAACTCATAGGCAAATCCACCCATAATTCGGAATCTTCATTGCACCAATTAATTTTAAACGTAATTTCGGCATGTAATGCGGAATGAGACTCAAAACTTGACTAACAACAAGACTGTGAATGTGAAGCGATATGCAACTTGAGACTATAATGTGTATGTGCATCCATGGACTCGATACTCTCGTGTGCATGAGACTAACGACTCACGTGTAGTGGACTCTATTAACACTAGTGACTCGTGTGATTGAATCAAGTGACACTAACGGCTCATGTGGACTCGACTCAACGGACTCCAATGACTCATGGGTAAGTGACTTGACTGGCTCGTGTGTACTCGGTTCAACCAACACCAAAGACTCAAGTGCACTCGACTCTACAAACATGGACTCGTGTACAACTGACTTTATGGACACTAACAAATCATGTGTAAATGACTCGGTCGAATCGTGCGTGCTTGACTTAGTTGGCTCATGTGTGGGCGACTCCACATCACTACTTACAAGGGAAATAAAAGTCTCCTCAATGCAATCTAAACTTTCTTCGATTTCCTTTATTTCCTCTTCACTAACCACGGTACTAGGGTCATACACATCCTCTCCAACATTCACATTTTCGGCTCCTTAAAACGCTCTCTTTTCATCAATAAATTTTGAGCAAAAAATTTTGTGGGGCATTGGTATGCAAAGTGTCCAAATCCGTGACACTTGTAACATTTGTTGCGACCACTAGTTTTGGGACGTCATTGATCGCTCCTTTCCCGTTATCAATTTAGGGATTCATAGGAGTACTTGCGGGTTTCAATGGTTGAACCCCGGAATTAAAGCTCTCTTTAGTGTAGATGCTCTTAGACTCAAACTTGCGAAATTCACGACACTTATCTATTTTAGCTTCCAAGCACCGTAGAAGGTGGCGGTGCGTGAAAGGAACATACTTCACGATAAGTCGCTCCTTCATGCCCTCCCATCGTGTGATGGGCTTACTTCGAAGTGACTTGCGTCGAAACTCCGCATTAGCCCAATAGGTTTTGGCATGACCCACCAACCTCGTCTTGGCTAACTCAACCTTACACTCATCCAACACATCATACGAGTCAAAATACTCCTCTATGCTAGACAACCACCCCACGAAGGATTTAGGGTTGGCCATACCCTTGAAATCCAAGACTTCAACTTGAATAGACCTTATAGATTTTCTATCAAGATCATGTTCGGGTTCACAATGATGGGAGTGCCCCCTAAGTCTACTCTTATCAAGACTTTCGAGACTTCGCCTAGTGTAATGGTTTCCTTGTTTGGCTAGTTCCCTCTCATTCATCGCGATCATCATGGCTTAGATGCTCATAAGAACATCGGCAATTTCACTCGTACCCAAGGTAGCCACGACACACTAAACACGTGTTCTATAACGAACAAACAACTATGGCCCACAAGTGAATGAGTAATTTTATCAAACACAAGATGTGCATACAAATGAACACACAAATGTGAACTGCACAACAAGTGGATAATTTTAACAAACACAAGATGTGCACACAAATGAACACACACATGTGACTACACAAGTGAGTAATTTTAACAAACACAAGGTGTGCATACAAATGAACACATAAATATGACAACACAAACAACATCGAAATGACATACACATGTGACTCAAAATGAGCAAGGACTTTTGTCAAACACTAGACGGGCACACTAATGAATGCAAATGAAATAAGATTTAAAGCAATTGAAATGACATGCAAATATGCCCTAACCTAGAACCTAAGCTTGATACCAAAACTGACGCGAGACAATGACCCCCGAAATCCGTGAATGCCCATGATATGATGATTTGCCGAAATTAAATTAATTAATCGAGCAATTAAATCACAAATTAAAGCGATACCTTGCGGGTTTCGAGGGATTCCGCTTAGGTGGCCATGTTTTGGTTCATGTAGGGCCCAATCCGACGGCGCGATCCGTTAGGATGGCAGAAGAGGCAATCTGAGAGGTAGAACTCACGCTCTAGGTCGGGGCGTTAGATAGTAGTTCTTCGTGGAATTGGTAGCTCCTAGTGACTTTGAATCGAATCGCTTAAATGGCGCAAATCGAGCAAGCTCGAGTCCAACAACGATTATGGATAGAAGGGCTAGGATTGGATTCGATCCATAAGGATGGACATCAAGGTTACTCTAGATCTAGGGTTTAGAAGTTGAGAAAATCAATCAAAAGGGGAAAATTAAGATGCAAGAGAATAGGGGAAAATAAGAGATCAAATATGAATAGGAGATCAAATGAGAAAATTAAAGATAAATGGGCATCTCACCCTTGGCCTCACACCAAACCCCAAATGGGAAAGAAGACTCACACTTCAAGCTCCTCACAAGCCAAAGCAAATAGTTCTTTTCATTAATCTAAATCAAGTGTCAAAAATGGTTTACAAATTGGGCTTTATAGCCATTACAAGAGAATAAACCTTAAAATAGAAAAGTACTAAGTTACCCTACGTGGTAACTTACAAAAGGACAAAATCTAAGGACAAAAAAGGACAATGACATCACTTAAGACGCTAATGCGCGGATTTTCACGGACGTTCGATCTGGGGCCCACAGACGTTCGTCGCCTACCCACGAACGTCCGTGGTGCACTACGGACGTCCGTGCTCACTAAAACAGTGAGCATTCCAAAATTCGGGCGTCCGTCCAAAAGTCTACGGACGCCCGTCGCCTGATGCTCTTATGCCTCATGGGCTGACCCCTAAGACCTTTCCTCAATGGTTCTTGATGTTCATTAGCCCTTCCATCGCTTCTTCCTCCGTCGGTACACCTTGTACGGCCTAAACCCTAGGTCCTTGGTGTCAGCGTTCCCCGTCAAAGAGGCTGGCAAATTACAAAAGGAAAAACCCATGGCACAAACCGATCAAGGGAAGGGAAAAAAAAGAATAAGGGGACAAAACCGCCCAGCGGGCAAACCCCAGCCAAGAACAAAAAGCAACAAAAATAGTGAGGAAAAAGGTTAAAAAGAGTAGCCCCCTAGCCCGACTCCATATGCGTCAGCGCGGAGACCCAATGACACATAAGATCTTTAATATTCTTCAAGACAGTGCTTGTAGGCCTACGTTTTCGATTGAACAACCGGGCATTCCTCTCAAGCCAAATACCTGAATTTCCAAAGAATTTGGAAATTCGAAGTTGTACGGACTTTAAGTGTGAAACCTTCTATAGAAATCTTTAAGTGGACAAACTTGACCAATTGGCAACCTTATTACACATATTTAGAGAGATTTGCTTCCTGAGATTGAGGAAATAATGGCATGGAGGATAGGAAAATCATGGTAATTTTTCCCTCTTCCACATTTTATTACACCATTTGTTACATAGCAAAATATTGGTTGGTGTGCCAAAGGCTGAAGGTTTTGATCCCACCCAAGAAGACATC
Source organism: Chloranthus sessilifolius (assembly GCA_021018995.1). Lineage (NCBI taxonomy): Eukaryota > Viridiplantae > Streptophyta > Magnoliopsida > Chloranthales > Chloranthaceae > Chloranthus > Chloranthus sessilifolius. Next base: position 52,595,028 of record CM037594.1, read on the forward strand.
TACTTGGACGTACAATAGCTAATAAAATACTCAATTGTCATCGAAATTTCCACTTTCAGAACATGTGAAGTATGTGTAGGAAGCAGATGGCATGTGAGACTTGGTGTTTCTTCCTCTATAGCCCATGGTTTTAAATATCGTCCCTATCCGATACAAATCGGTCGATATATATCGGATTAGGCCCCATCCGATACGATATACACCGCCAATTTTGTGAAGGTGGTAAAATCGGGTCAAAATACGAGTCTATATCGGCCATATTGGGTCCATATCGGAAATAAATCGGATATGAATCTGATATGAATCGGACATGAATCAGATCTTACACCGAAAATGCCCTTTGGGAAATTTTTAGTATTATATATATTTAATATTTTTGCTTTTAAGAAAAGTTACTTCAATATCGACTGGTTTGGCCTATACGTATCCGATATTAGCAGGTGCATATCAGCCTGGGACCCAGTCGATATGCCAGTACGTCTCCGAGTTTAAATCCCTGCTCTAGCCTTTCACTATACAGGTCTTCCCCAAAATATTAGTGCATCCAATCGTTTGTTGGGACCAGCATATTTCGATAATGAGCAACTACTATGGAGGCTCCTAGCCTCTGCTCTACTTCAGGATATTTGGATGGAAAAGAATGAACCCATATAAAATATCATACATTAGATAAAGACGATTTCTGCCTGATAAGCAAGAATTAGAAAGGACTTTTGAGACATCAAAAAGCACAAAAGATATGGAGGGATAGGATAAGAAGAAATAATTCATATGCAAAAAGTAGGGAAAGAGTGAAAAGCGTTAGTAGCAAGAATCGTATAGTCAAGGTAATGCAAATGCTCATGCTCCTTACATTAACTACCATGACCATTTACTCTTCCAGACTATCAGTTTTACTCAAAAAATTACTTCCTTATTATATATTCCACAACTTAGATATTGCAAGATTTAAACAATTATCCTTTAATACTTTAATTCTATATTTTACTAAATATAAATACATATTTAAATATTTAATAATATTTTATACTTGAGATCCCTAAGCTCTCCAACGTTTGCTGTTTATAGGTCAAAGAATATGAGGAGTAATATCGAGACAAAATTAGCAAAACTAGAGGAAGAGGAATGTACAGGGATTTCTTGTTTTCTGTTTCGGGATACAAAAGCTTTGTAGGCCTCAGGCCTAAGTTTCACTGCTTCACGGAATATCAGCCCTTGAAGATCACCGAGATGTCTTTCCCTCATCATTGGATCCTGCTTTACCTGAAAAAAAAAAAAAAAACTTAATGTTAAGCAGCTATAACAACGCAATAATACGGCTTTATAAAACATAAATCGAATAGCTTCCAGATTATGTTGTTAGAAAAGAAAACATATGAACAAACTACTGCTGGACAATTATCTAACTAATTCTCAAGAGGGTAGTTATCAGAGCACTCACCAGGTTGGATTTTCCTTTAAAAACCCATAATGAAATTATTCATATAATTGCTATATGGGCCATCTATTAAATTAGACACATGAAACAAGCAACTCGAGAGTTGCTTTAGAGACATGGGGCATGTCATGTCATATCATCATCATCATCATAATAACCTTATCCAATCTATTTAGGATTGGCCAAACAGCTAGAAAGCTGCTTTAGAGAAATGGGTGCATATCATGTCACATCATCATCATCATCATAACCTTATCCCATCTATTTGAGGTCGGCTTTGTGAGTCTTATTTCTCCACTCATTTCTATTCAGAGCTAAGCTATCTATAACTTCGCAATCCTTCACATCAGTTCTTATTGCTTCCCTTCAGGTCTTCACTAGTCTTCCTCTTCTCCTATTTGTGCTTGGAACGTCTCAATCCTTTGTCCTGAACATTATGACAAAATACAGCATTTTTTTGAAAATACGTGTACAATACACGTCTTTTTCCCACAACATATAATACCCGTATTTTTGAATAAAAGGCATATTTTCATATAATACGCGTATGAAACGTGTATTTCACTTATTAAGTGTTTTCCCCCGCATTTTACAATAATACAAAAAAATGTCTTAAAACTTTTTTGTAAGTTTTAATATATCTCATCTTTCCCAATTTTTTCTGGTTTTTCTGTCTTTCGTATTTTACAATTATTTTAGCTTTTGATTTTTTTTCCAAATTTTACCATTTTTTCCCCTTTCTCACTCACCATATTAAACCCGTATTAAGTCACTTTGCTCCAGCGTCTATTTCTAACCTCAAATGGATATTTCAAAGGTACCATCTCAAATGATATTCCACAATTTTCTACATTATAGGTGTCACACTCAATTTCCTCTTATGTACTCATTCCTAACATTACGCTTACTTGTTACCCCCATGCACTTTATCTTCTTGTTGTAGTTATGGTTATGGAGTGTGTTTTGACAACAATTTTCCCCTACCAAGCACTAGCTTGTTGTGGCTATGTATCCCCTCAATGAAATACAAAAAGCAGATGGCTCATAGAAGCAGTAGAAGACTCTCGGGCAGAATAACTGGCTAAGTTTCTCGCACAAGATGGAACTCTATTGTGCTTTATGGATCCAATGGTGAGGAACATTAAGTTGCTTCCCACTTCGTGATGGAAAAAATGGTGAAAAAAAGATGTGTAAACCAGAAGAGAAAAATTGGAAGGAATGTTTAAAAGGTACCAGAGAGAATTGTGCTGAAATCAACCATTGACAAGCTGCACATTTGTAGATGATGTATGTGTATATGATGCTATTTTTGTCATCTCAGGGATATGTTTGTAGATATTGGGTATGTGTATGTTAATATTAATTTATTCATTGTGTCTATGCTTGAGGTCCTGATTAATGGAAATACAAGAGCCATTCTTACAGAATTTTCAGAACATTTACATTTTATTAGGGCAAACCATGTTTTTAATTTGGAACTTGATCCACCAGCAGAAGTTGGTTGTCTATCAGAATAATCACATAAAAAAATGTTAGATACTACTAATTTACTATAATTTTTTTTTAAGGCTGAGCTAAATGAACAAGTGGATCATTGAGGACGGTGCTAATGTGACAGATATCAATTGGGGGACTCAGAGACCCAAATCCAGGACCTAATGAAAAGGACCAGGCTTTAATAGAGAGCCATGACGCGATAGGTCTAAACACGAGCTTGATTTCCATGTGACACATCATTCTTTGAGCAAAAAAGGACTAAAGGTAATGTTATTTCGAGGGAGGGCAAGTCAAATGCCAATGGGGCTCTAATCCAAGAGTCGGTCAAGTCAAACGGGCTTTGACTTTTGTAACTGCACCAACAAGCTTCACCACGAAACAGATGGAAGAGGTGGATAGTCATCACATTGTGCTTACGATGGGAGATGGAAGGGGAGGGGGGTTCGTTGAATGCAGGGGAGCTTAAATTTCAAGAACGAGAAAAATCAGGATGCTCATGGACTTCATCGCATGGCTCCAGCCATGAGAGAATTTTCCTTCTATGGCACGTGTTCTCCCCGATTAATGACCTAAATATGTAAACGTATACATTGATTAGTTCATTTTTTTTTATCGGTAAATAATATGCGGGCCCACACCCTTGCATTAAAGAACAAAGAGTAACTTTATCTCTGCTTGAAGGATATTTTAGGTTTTTCTATGTTGAGGGTAGTGTGTTCATTTAGGGGATAATCAGGGGTATATTGAGTAATTATTATGCTTTGGGTATAATTGGAATTTAGGATGGATACAAGGGGAGATGGTTAGAGCTTGATAAGGATGTGACGGATGGTTTAGTTATTTAGGTAAGTTTGACGGAAATTCTTGTAATTTAATAATTCTAAGGGCAAAATACTATTTTATATTCGGATTTGGGAAGTTTTGAGTGGTTGGAAGATGTCTCATAAGAAGTAGAGAGAAGGGGGAGGGGGGAGATTCAAGAAAGGGTGAGAGAAGGGGACCCTCGTTAGGGAAAAAAGAAAAGAACAAGAAAAGAGAGACCGGCAATGAGAAGAGGAGTGAAAGAAAGAGAGCAGACCAAGGGAGAGCGAGAAAAAAAGAGAAAGTGAACGAGGTAGTGAAAGAGAGGGAGAGAGATCTAGGGCTACAAAAAGTGTGTGGAAAGAGAGATTAAAAAAATAAACGAAAATCCTAACCCTAATCATTGTTCAAGCAAGTCTCCTATTGTCACAAGTCAATGATTGTAGTTACATCAATATGATTTTAGGAACTGATTACAATCCGTATTTTTCACTGTATCTCTCAAACTCCGAGACAATTGATCTCTAATTGTGATGCAAGGGATTAAGAGGAGCCAAAGTGGCAGGGACGCCAACAACAAAACCGTCAACCTTGGGCCGCGACGAACTTTTTGGTATAAGAAAAAACGACGCAAGAAGAAAAAGAAGTGAATCAAGGAGCTAAAGAGCCAGAGAAGAGATATTCAAAGGAGGGTCAAAGACATCCAAGGGTCGCCCAAGCGAGGTTTGGGTCGCCCAGGTGACCAAATTCAAAAACAAGACACAAGGTTGGTCCCCCATGCTTACAAATCAAATGGGGTTCTCGCCCGAGCAAGAATCCATCTCGCCTAAGAGAGATTGCAAATAGAGTTTAAGTAACGATGTCACCATTTTGTCCTTTATTTCCCCTTCTTTCCTTTTCTTTCTTTTGATTGTTCCTTGCAAATGTAATTTCTACTTTGGGTATTGTGGTACTTAGCCATTTTAGGGTTTTTCGTCTCTTTGGACTTACTATATAAGGTCCTTATGTAAGCCATTTTGGGGGATGATTGCTTATGAATGAATGAAAATGTCTTGCATTGAGCTTGAGATGAGCTTGTGAAGAGTGATTCTTTTATCCCCATGTGAGTTTGGTGAGAGGCCAAGCATGAGATGCCCATTTAGGTTCTTGATCTTCTCCTTACTTCTCTTTCCTATTTTGTTTGCTATTTTCTTGCTTTTATTTTCATCCATTTGATTGTCTAAAACCCCCAAAACCCTAGATCTAAAGTAACCTTGATGATCATCCTTGTGGATCGACTCCAATCTTAGTTCGTCGATCCATGACCATTGTTGGGCTCGAGATTGCCCGATTTGAGACCGATTGATCAATTCAATTTAAAGCCCTAGAAAGGATCTAAGGATTCCACATCGATCAACGAGTGAGCGCCCCAACCTAGAGGATGCTAGAGTTGTATCTCTAGGATTGCACCATCCGCAAATCTAAACGGATCTCGCGTGCCAGATTGGACCCTAGTTGAACCATACATGATTACCTAAGCGAAATCCTATGAAACCCTAGGGAATCGCTTTAATTTGTGATTAATTGTTCAATTAATTTGTTTAATTTCGGCAATTGTCATCTCATATTCATTTTAGGGTCATTGTCCCACGTCAATTTTGGTATCAGAGCTTTAAGTGATAAGTTAGGGCATGTGTCCGTTGTGCGCTCATCTTGTGCTTGTTAAAATTACTCAATTGTTGTGTAGCTCACATTTGTGTGCTCATATTGTGTTTGTTTAAATTACTCAATTGTTTTGAGTTCATAGTTGCTTGTTCATCTTAGCTCCCTTGTTTAGTGTGTCTTGATCACCATGGATAAGAGTGCGATTGTTGATGCTCTTAGGAGCATCCAAGCAGCGTTGGTTTCTCTCAACGAGAGCCCCAAAACTAGTGGTCTCAACAAGTGTTACAAGTGTCACAGATTCGAACACTTCGCTTATCAATGCCCCACAAAATTTCCCGCTCCAAATCTATTGACTAAAACGGAAAGTTCTACGGAGTCGGAAAATGTGAAAGTGGGATAGGATGTGTATGACCCTAGTACCATGATGAGTGAAGAGGAGATAGAAAAAGTCGACGAAAGTCTAGTTTGCATTGAAGAGGTTTCTATTTCCGTTGTGAGTGATGATATTGAGTCGCACACGCGTGAGCCAATCGAGTCACCCACACGAGTCATTGGTGTCCGTAGAGTCAGTTGTGCACGAGTCGTCATTGTTAATTGAGTCAAGTGCACATGAGTCACTAGTGTTAGTAGAGTCCACTACACATGAGTCGTTAGCATTGGTAGGAGTCAAATACACGAGTCATTAATGTTAATAGAGTCGAGTGCACTTGAGTCGGTTACATGTGAGTCGTTAGCGTCGCATACATATGAGAGTATCGAGTCCATGAATGCATATTGCTTTACGTTCTGAATCTTGTTGTGAGTCAAGTTTCGAGTCTCATTCCACATTGCATGCCAAAATTACGCTTAAAAATAATTTCTGCAATGGAGATTCCAAATTATTGGCAGATTTACCTACGAGTCTCGAAGAAGTTCAAACAAGTGACCATGAGATGCCCGTTGGATGTGGGACACTCTTGGACAAACGATACCACCTAGTTAACTGGGACACTTGTCAACTGCCCGTTGGATGTGGCGGTCTAGGCATTCGCAGCTTGAGGTGGACCAACATCGCGCTCCTTGGAAAATGGTTCTAGAGAGCACGGGGGTGGAAGAGAGGGATATTCTTTGGCGTATGGTGTTGATCGAGAAGTACAGGCATTCCATGGGTAATTGGGGTATTTGCACCATGGCCCACAAAGGCACTTCGACTTGGTGGAAAAATATCTATAGCACGTGGCCACTTTTCACTACAGGGTTGCGGTTCAATTGGGGTTGTGGTACACGTATTCGGTTCTGGGAAGATGCATGACTGGATGGTGGCCCCCTTAAGTCCTCCTTCCCGAACATCTGCCCCATATCTTTAAACCCTCTAGGGAAGATAGAGGATTTTACAGCAGAAACTCAGGGGGGGGCAGATTGTAGGATGTTACCACTAGAAGGCTACTGAGGGACGACGAGGTGGCCCTGTTTTCAAATCTAATACATAAGCTTTACAAGGTGCAGCAGAACCCACACGGTCAAGACCAGCTGTTATGGATCCCGAGCAGAAATGGAAACTTCAACATCAAATCCTATTACAGGATGTTTTCGCACCGCCCGCTAATCAAATTCCAAGGCGCAAGGCTGTGGAAGGAGGCCATCCCACCCAAAATTAAGCTTTTCGCGTGGACTCTATTCAAAGAGAAAATATTAACGATGGAACAGCTAATTGGAAGGGAGAAGGATATTCCGAATCGCTGCGTAATGTGTAGCAATGGGGAGACCGCTTCACACCTCCTTCTTCATTGTCTGGTGGCTCACGAGATTTGGAGCGTCATCATAAAATCCTTTGGTATGAGTTGGGTTCAGCCAGCAACGCCTTACCTTCAATTCCTTATATGGTCGTCAGTTAAAGTGGAGGGTGAACTAGGGGACTAGTGGATGGCAGCCCTTTACGCTGTCTATTGGAGTTTATGGCGCGAGAGAAATATGCGAATTTTCGAGAACAAAAGCCGCCTGGTGGGGATGCTTATGAAGTCAATCAAAGACCTAGTGTGGTTTTGAGTGGCTAGAAGAGGGAATGGGCTTAGAGAAGACCCCTACACATGGGACCCGGCTAAGTTGGTCGGGCCCGAGAGCTTTTTGGTGTATTATTGTACCTTGTTTCTGTTTATTCTGTTTCTCTGTTTTTGGTCGTGTTTGTATTGGTCTTTCAGCGCATTGCTGCTAATCAATATAATTCCCATTACTGATCAAAAAAAAAATTAGCGTTCGACACCCTTGTATTTGCCCTAGCTTCTAACACTTGTGAAATTGCAAGGATTATAGATTTCATCGATCAATTTTTTAGCGTCGTTGCCGCGGATTGCTTTTGGCAATTGAGTACCAAAAGTTGTATGCGATTTCTCTTTTTAATTTTTCTTTTATTGTTGATTTAGTTTAATTCGTAGTTATTTATTATTACTACTCTTTCGTTTTGTAGGTTGAGGAAAATCTTGAGGAGTTTCTACGCACATGGATTCCATCCACACAGTTGAAAACCATAGGTTTGCTTTCAATTTACAATTCCTAGTTTAGGCTTGATTTATGTTTTTTATTATTTGCTTGTTGCTTGTTAGTTGCTTTTTATTTTTCTAAAAAAAAAATATTCCACAATTTGACGGAGTTTTCACGATTCCGATGTTCCCATTTTTTTATGGGCTAAATAATGAAAATATGTATCGACATTGGGATGAATTTGTGGAGAACTGTCCTAATTTAAATTAGTGGGCACCAAATCAGGGTTGTGCATTTACTCAACCTCCAATGCTGAATTTTTCAAATCAGCCCCAGTTCGACCCACAATCCCCCTGGTGTTTAGGTTTTGAAGAAAAAAAATTAACTATGTTAGAAGAATTTCAATCTCAGTCAACAATACTCCACTCTTATACTCAGTCTATTTCGGAGATTGAGATTAAACTAGGATGGTTGGTTATTGCCATCACTAGGAGAGAAAAGGGGTGTTGTCGCGTAAACCGATATGGCAGAAGAAACTACCCTTGCCTATGAGAATGTTGATGCAATCACGACCCTCAGGCGTGGATAAGAGATAGATAACAAGGTTGCCATGGTTGGGGGAGAGAACAGTGAAAACGTTGGGAATAGAACACTAGTGGGTGATGGCCCTCTGGTTTTACAGAGGAGTTGTACGGTCATCCCAAGAAGGATAACAGTTACTTATTCTGCATTGAGCGAGCAGTCTAGCATTATACATGAGGCATCTTATGTGCCCAAAGCTAAATTTCCACAATGCTTAAGAGAGACCCTCAAATCAATTAGCATCACAATTGAATATATTCGATGCTCCCAAATTACCTATTGATGTTGAGTCTGAATAGTTCATGATTGATAGGGTGGATGACACTATTGATAGAGCACCCTCAAATCAACTTAAGCCAATACTTACAGAAAAAGGGTAGTCAAAACAATTTATATGGACAGCCTTCTTGCATACCCCCTTGATTGATTAGGGTAATCTGGCGGAAAACATAAAACTTAGCGCTTCCTAGGAGGCAACCTATTGTAGGTTTAGGTTGTAGTTTAGGTTCAGTATTAGGTGTTTAGTTTTCGTATTTTCATTTCGTTTTAGATTTTTGTTGTGGGTGTTTGGTTTAGTATGGATATATCTATAATTTCTATTGTGTTTTCTATGCTTGTATCATTGGGGACCTGTTTTGTACAGCGATAACTTATTGCAAGTTTCGGAGAGATCCTTCCTTTATGAGTTTCATTTAGATCATTTGGTGATATTTCTATATGTGACACCAGGTTGTAGGTGATATCTTTACTTTTCCTATTCTTTTAAATATATTGAACATCGAAGATGATGTCATCTGATTTAGGTTTTGGGGGAAGGATAGATTGGGGTCAGTCCATATATAGGTTGTAGTTTATAATTATTTTTAAAAACAAAACATTCATTCCGTGCTTATTTAAATTACTTAAGCACCCAGGATTGAAATTATTAGGAAAATTGAGGGATAATGAGTGCAATTACATTATACTTCCCTATTTTAGGGTGACTTTCATTAGATTTGTTCCATCTGTTTTTAAATCACATATTTAAAATACTATATTTTTTGCACAGAATCACGTGAGCAAGAGATTAGTGAGTTGTGATTAACATGAATTCATCGACTATTCAGGATGAATTGATGTTGATTTGTAATGAATGATATAACCTTGAAAAGAAAGTATGAATTACTTATAATAAAAAAAAAAAAAAGTATGAATTGAAGAGTCGAGAAAACTAATGTGAGGAAAATGGATAAATAAAGAAATAGAGGAACAAAATTCCTCAACAATTCCATTTATCTTCTTCTAGGTTGGCTAAGCTTGACTTCGTAGCCTAGTTGACTTGAGTTATTAAATCCGTAGGGGTATCTTTACACCTAATGCCCAAGCTGCCTGGTGTAGGGAGTCGTTGATCCAAAGCTCATTACAAGAGAGTCTTCTCGAAAGCTTTAGGGAGTTCGGAATTGCACTAGTCACCAAAAATCTGAAAGTAATGAAAAAAAAAAATCAAGAAAAAGAGATAGAAACAAAATTGAAAAAAAAAAGTTTAGAAAAAAAAAAAAAGATGTTTCCAATTAATGGTATCCTTAATCGCTCAAATGGAAGATAATTGGAGGAAATACTCAATTAGATGGGAAGTGGATTGAATTTTTTTTATTTTTATTTTTTTCTATATCCATGGGTGTCCGGGCCAGCTTGAGCGCACCTCGACTAATTACTGGTTAATTACAAGGAAATTTGCATAGAAGAGGGATTTATGTTAAAATCAACTTAATAATCAAACATTCACGTGAGACTAAACTTTGCACAAAACTTAAATTAAATGTAATTTTTAGATAGCTGTAATGAATTTTATTGAAAGTTAATTTAAAAGTAAGATAGTAGGATGCAGCTATACAAATTATTCCCAAACTTTTCAAAGTAATCATGATGGACTGTGCATAGTGCTTTGATAATAAGGGTAATGGATGTTTGTGGATAACATCACTGGAAACCCTCAAGAGACTAACTCTTCCACTAGGGTTCACCTAGGGGTTTAAAGGCTTGTTAAATACGTAAATGCAATCGTGCTCCGAATGAAAGCGCCAATTTATTTTCAATAAGTTAATTTAGTTCTCTTTGCTCGAGGACTAGCAAATTGTAGGTCCAAGGGTGTTATCGGGCTAATTTGTTACATAAAATAAACCTCCAATCTAACTTTACTATGACCTTAGAAGCCCCTTAGATGTTTAATTAACATAATTTTATGTTTGATGTAGGTAAAAACAGCTTAAAGGAAGAGCATGGCTAAAAAGAGAGCGATTCCGGCTTTTTCAAACTTATCCCAACTTACAGCCCAATTTTGACCACTAAAATGTTAGATTCACGAAATTTCTATTTCACACAAAGTTGTAAAAAAATTAGCGTTCTTTCCAACGTCGCAAGAATCGTATCGATCTGAACTCAGAGTCAAAAGTGATGACCAAAATACTATGGTGGTATAAATCTCTGTGAACTTGATTAATCGAATCTTAAAGTCGCTCGATCGACATATTCTCGAGAAGTTTAACTATATAAATTTGATTGATCGAATCCTATAGTCGATTGGTCGAAAATATGCTGAATTTGTTTAGATTGGAAAGCTTTATTAGAACAAAAACTTCTAATTTTAGTCAAACTTTCTCCTTAAACCTATAAATAGACTTAGGTCTTCAACTTCATTATCCAAGATTTTGCTTCGAGTTTTTAGAGAGAGAAAGGATTAGAGATCAGAGAAGAAGCTTTGAAGATTAATTCTAGAGTGACCATGGCGACTTCCATCAACATGATCGTTCTATCATCAACCATAAGCGGCTAATTCATAAGTTTGGGGTAACGATGAAACCCAATTTTTGTAATATGAACCTCAAGGGGTTTGGCGAGCTGGCCAGGTACTTGCTTCCAAAAGCAAGAGATCTGAGTTTGAATCCCCTCCCCCCCTTGAGGCCACCCTAGGGATTTATATCCCGTGCTGACCCAACATGTGCTAATTTGGGTGTGCACGTGCCCCTGGTATTAGGTGGGTGCTCTAAGAGGTCCGGATACCCAGGTTATCAAATAAATAAATAATATTTGTAATCTCTTCCTAACTTTGAATTTTTTTTATTGTGGTTTATGGATGGTAATTGCATGATGTGAGTACACTTGATTTTAATGGAATAATTTGAGTACATAGAATCTTGAATTAGTCGTTTAGATGATTTGATTTCTTATGTGGTTGATTTTCTCTTTGGACCTAGTACTTGTGGTTTAGGGACGTTCATCCAATGGTTTTTAACGGATGTACTATCTTGAGATTAGATACGTCATGTTAAGATAATTCGAACCGATCGTAGTTAGTTTAGTGTAGAAGGTTCGATCTTTCTCAAAGATGGTATATCCTATGACAAGATTCCACATATTCTTTTACTAATCGACCTTGGACTCGTAGCAACGATTGATCCTAGCCGCTCAATTGCGTGACCTTCTTGGCACGGCACTTGTGTAACCGATCGTAGTTAGCTGGTATCACATGTATATCAAGAAAAACAACAAAAATCGCAAGCAATATCATTGGCCTCACACCAAACCCATCTCGTGAAAGAAGAAGAAGAATCTTTCTTTTCTTTCAGCATGCATAAACATAACTTCATATCATCAAAATTAAAAGTCTATGTACACAGTATTTAAAGCAAACTCTAAAGAAAACCCTAATTACTAAAAACCAAATACTTAAACTATCCATTAAAAGCCTCTAATCAGGTGATCACAAATAACTCAACCTTCGATCCCGTTTGTTTTATATATGGCCAATTTTCAAACATCAAACAACATCAGACTTATCTGGGTGTAAATGGGAAAGGCTCAGCATAGGGTATATGGTGGTCACTTGGAGAGAGTATTGACCTATGCATAAAGTTTAAATGGGACGGTGGGAGTCGGATACAGTTTTGGCAGGATATCTGGCTAGGTGATCAATTGCTAGCCATCAGATTTAGAAGCTTACATGAGTTAGTTGTTAATAAGGAGGCTGTCTTTATGGGAGTGGTAGCTAACACAGGTGGATAATGATGGTTGGATATGAGAATGAAACGAAACCTGAGAGATGATGAGATGCAAAGGCTAACAGATCTCATGTCAGACTTGCATAGCAGTATGCCAACTAGGAGCAGGGCTGATAATATGGAGTGGGTTGGCGCTAAGATAGCAGATGGGCTGGACTCGATCCAGAGAATCAGAGAGCAGGTGGATCCTAAGGTGTCTATTTAAGGTTTCCCATGTGAGTGTCTTTTGTCGCGTCTCGGATTTGGGCTGGGTTTCTGATTTGGTGACGTTGGCCCGATGGTTTTCAGTTGGTCTTTTCCCTGCTTTTATTTGGTGTATGGATTTTTGTTGTTGGTTTGGTTTGCTGTCTAGTAGCTCCATAAATCACAAGTATGGGCCTTTTTCCCGTTTTTCTTACAAATTTTTCATATTACCGTTTTAAAAAAAAGGACAGGCCATAGAGTTGACTAAATCTATTTTATCAAGTATCTTCATCATCATTGCTTAAGCTACCACTCTGCTTTTTCTAGCTTTATCATTAGTTTTCTACTTATAGTGCTTGGCTTTCTTATGACATCTTGGCAAGGATTCTGCCTCCAGACCCTAGTACTAAAAGAGCAGTACATGGCTCTTTTAGTATTTTAAGAAAAGTATACCCTTCTGATATCGTTAAGCATGTAGGCTATAAGTTGGCAACTGTTCCATAATTTTGTTCCGAGGTTTGGTGTTCCACCCCTCAATTTTCAATGGGAGGATTCTGAAGATTCCAATGCGGCAGCATGCTAATTTCTAAAAATTCCAATACAGTGGCAAGGCTTAAGAAAAATAAAATAAAATAAATAGAACATATATAAAACTTAAAAATAGAATTTATTTTAGTTAGTTATTATTATTTAGTGGAATTTATTCTATTCTTTTATTCATTCACTTATTATGGGGATAATTGCAGTCTCCTCTCAAGTTAATTATTAATAAAGATTACCCAAGAGACAAGTGATTGATCTTTCCCACTCAAAGTCTCTCTCCACACACTTCTGTCACGCTCTCTCACCTTGCTCCAACTTCATCAATCAAAGGGAAATCAAGTAGAATAACAGAAAAAAGATTTGATGGAGACTAGAAATAGTTTAAAACATGAATTTCAAAACTTGGTAACAGAAAACGGAAAAACTCAAAGAGACTTCGAAGGGTTATATGCTGCATTATTAGCTTGTTGCTGCAATTGAAAGTGGCATAAATCATTGAGGTGACATGTCATTGTATTTGTATCAATAACACGGATATCGTAACTCTAGGAAACATCTCTATAACCCATACCTCAAGCAAGTCACAAGCGTTTGCTATCATCTGTGCAGTCTCAGCCGCTCGCTTCAAGTCAGATGAATAGACGGCTGCAATTTTATATTCCTTGGATAGTCGATCAGCCACCTTAATGAAAAAAGTTGTACGTGTCAGCCCCAAGAAGATAGTTCTTGCAGTATTTATGTAAGACTCATAACTTAGGTACCTCTGTCCGCTCCTACAGGTTTACTGAAAGCACAAACGTCTGAAAGAAACACATTGACTGCATCGATCAGACGATAGAGATTGTTTTTCACTCCAATCTTCCACGAAATGGATCTTGAAACCATGAGCGTACCATTGGACGGTCAGTTTTTTATTCCAAGCGCGCAGATCCCAAAGAGAGGCCTTAAAATCACATGATACACATCACGCTCAAACGTGACCATTTTATGGGATCTGAGCCACATGGAATTAAAAACTGTCTGTCTGATGGGTACGCATGGTCTCAAGATCCATTGTCTGGAATATTGGGGTGAAAAACGATCTCCATCATCCGATTCCATGCAGTCAATGGGTTTCAGTGGGTTTCAGACGTAAGTGCTTTGAGTAAACCTATAGGCGCAAACAGAGGTACCCCATAACTTACTGCCATGGCTTGTTCTCTCCCAGCCTCATTTAGATCCACATCCACGTGACCCTAACAGATGAAGAAAGACAGACTTCAGAGAATTGAAGGTTAGATTCGGTTTGGACAAGGAATATATAACATAAGGCAAATAATAAAAGGGAGCCATTACTTGCACAGGAGAAGTTGGCCCTTGCACATATTTTAAAGAAAGAGTTGGTACTTTCGGGACCTATGCCATGTGAAAACACAATCTAAACAATTTGATTTGAAGGCCATGATCTAAAGATCTTAAGTGCAGAAGATTGCCACGGAACACGATCTTTATCGCATGATTCAATACAGTCAAAGGCAATCATCTGATCGAACAGTTGACTGCATTGAATCATATGATAGAGATCTTGTTTTGTGCCAACCTTTTGTACTAAAAATCTTTAGATCATGGCTTGCAAATCAGATGCTTAGATGGTGTTTTCACATGGGACAGGTCCCCAAAATGTCTTCTTTTTAAATATGTGCAAGGGCCAACTGCTCATGTGCAAGAAATGGCTCCCATAATAAAACAAACTCTATCAAAATGAATGAAAAAATAATCAGCTGCAGCTCAAAAATCAGTATTATGTATTGCAATCATTTAGTCTTTCGGGCTTTCTAAAGAAAAACACAGATGGTGAAACACTTCAGAAAATGTAACTTGTGGAGATATCTCCCCCAGTAAAAGAAAAATATTGGGAAACCCAATAGCTCCGAAATATATTGGGATGTCCAAGAAAACTGACTGGTTGTTAAAACTATGAAACTAAGATAAGAATGTTGGGAGGTATAAAATATTCAGCCTAAATCCTGATGTAAGCAGACCTAAAATTCCGAGAGTTGTAATTGATCCATATTAACTCCTGGACTACCCAACCAACTCAGGAGTAAGATCATAAGATTGTCCAAGATGGAAAGGAAGCTTTCAGAATTTACCTCCAATATAAGTGATGCATCATCATTAGATAGAGACAAATAATGGCAAATCTATGAAACCACAAGGGTGAACTTTATATTATAAAATAAAGCAGTTAGTAGATTTTTACATACTGATCGATATACAAAGGGAAATTATAATGTCACAGCCTTTATTGTGACACTAGCATTGTCCAAAAAGAATTAGAGATTAAATGCTCATAGGTTGGGTTAGGGAGTGTGGATTTGGATTTGGATTTGGCCCGTGACTTTGAAGTATATGAAATCCATATATTTCAAATAGATGGATTTGAAAGGCGATGGATTTAAGAATCTTTCATTTTGGATGTCATGTGGAGACAGTTTGGGATTTGAGAAGACGGAGATTTCCTTTTCTCAAGTATCAGGTGATTAACTGGTAATAGATGAATAAAAAATATGCATGTTTGTAAAATTATCTAAAAAACTCAATCACAGCTGGGTTTGACCATTAAAAATAGATTGGAAACTTACTAGCAATAAAAATTCTAGGAATGGAATCCTAGAATTAAATAGATTCCGAATCAAATATAGCTTAGAAGACATTAACCAGGAAGTTTAGAAGACGTGGTTAACTAGAAGTTTAGAAGACATGGTTAACTAGCAGTTTCGAAGTCAGCCATGGCTAGGCTTTTTTTTTTTCTTTTTTTCTTTTGATAGGTAAATGCAACATGAGGACAACCCTCCTGACAACTAAATATAGTCACCCCACCCAAACAAGAAAAATCACATCCAAAATTCACCTCTCAAAATGGAGAAGTCGCACCAATATACAAGAACTCCCTCCCCACTCCATCTCTAGCAACCCTATTTGCTTCATCTGTTTCACATTGAATGCAATAAAAGGAAAGCTTCTATTCTTTCACAATTGCCGCCAAACTATTTTGAAATCACCACCAATACACCAAACATTGCTCCATCTATTTTTTTATGGGTAGGCTGCGATATTAACCTGTAACCTCAAGGTTGCAATATTATCAACCTCCCAGTTGGGAAACAAGCCCAACCCGAAATTGCTCCATCTTTAGCTCATCCCAATTAACTCCTCCCATAAGCTTCCATCTTCAGCTCACTCCGTTATACCAATTATACAGCTTAACGTGCTTAGATTTATCTGATGTATTTTTATATCGTTGTTACATATAAAAAACAATATTTGCATAACTATACATCCCTCAACATTATCATATAGTTGTCCCAACATATCTGCATTCTTGTGTTGGATATTTGTGGTCAACACCTTAACCCATCTGAAAAATAATTTTTGAAAAACGACCCTCTCGGTTGACATACTTTGAAAATCGGATGGCCACATCTTGTTCTCAAGGGCCATAGTATCTAGTATCTGATCTCTCACACCCATTTTTGAAAACACATGTGCTCTTGTTTTTCATATATATATATATATATATATATATATATATATATATATATATATATATATATATATATCATTGTTACTCCAAGCAAAGAGATCTCGAAGGACACGGTCAGAAGAGAGAGAAAATACACACAAGGTATAAAGTGTACACGATAACAACTTACAAATGTTTATCAATAAAAGAATGGATACGCTAAATGATTACTTATATACACAAAATAAAAGAACAATGTAATCTTTGAGTATAAAAAAACCCATTCAGAACGACTTATGAATGTTTATCAATAAAAGAGTGGATATACTAAATGATTACTCAAATACACAAAATAAAAGAACAACCTAATCAGGGAGTATAAAAGAACCCATTCCTAATGAGTTATAACCCAAGCTGTTATATGTTGAAATCATCAGTCCAATGTCAGCTTGCTCAATATATGAACATAAATTGATAAATAAATCAACTAACATTCTAAGAACGTAAAATCTACCTCATCAAAAATCACAATTTCAAAAATTACTCCCTCCAATCTAACAGATAAATTAATGCAATTCCCTATTGATCATAAATCTATCATCTTTCACATCAGATTATAACCAAAACATGAGTTTTTTCATGTGACAGGCAACATAGTGTGACTTAATATAATTACAAAGCAATCACAAATTTAGCACAGTAGCAAAAGGAAATAAATAAATGAGACCTGTATTCTTCCACAAGAATTCCATGATGTCTCCCCATGGCGCACCACGATCATCTCTGTAAAATCAGAAACAAGTGGACCAAAGCCAGACTTATCCTCACAATCCGCACTTGTAGCCCTTGATCACAAAAGAAAAGATTCGAATTTTCAGAAAAAGCACTAGAATATATGTTATCCAGGCCACCAAAAAAGGCGTACCCAGAGGGATGAAGTCAAAGAACGAGTTTAAAGGGCAAGGACAAAATTCTGAAAAAAGAAATGAGCAAAAACCAATAATGTTGGAGAAAAAAAATCAGGAAAACAAAATTAATATATACAGGGAAATGAGCATATGACTCGAGTCACGACGTGACTCAAGCATCTAATGGTTGGATCTCTAATATGCAGCCACTAGATGCTCAAGTCACGACATCACAGGTGATATATATATTAAACAAAATTGAACCTTTTTCCTTTCATATCACAAGCCAAACTTCTTGTTCCTTTCATATATTTTCAATGCACCAAGTTCGCTGCTCAAACCTGGTGCATTGAAAATTGTCACCCTTAAGCCAAAATTCAATGGTGAAAAATCACCCTTTTCTTTAGATGGTAGTTGATCAACCTTGGGCATGTTATTGTGGCACCCGGTCCTCGGGTTGGACGCCACACCCAACTGGTTCAAATACTTAGTCCTGAGCCAACACACAACACCCCCCCCCCCAAAACCACCGCCACACACACACACTTACATATATATGAACACAAATTTGCGGTGCCCCTGCTAGTGATGTGTTGGAAAAGAACCTAGTTGTAGTGAGAAGTAGGCAACAGTTGGTCAATGCGTCCCCTGTTTTAAGTGACACGCTACAACGGATCCCGATTGTGATGAGAAATAGGCAACGTTGGCTATGGCGTCGCCTATAAATGACATGCTACAGCATAACCCGGTTGTAATGAAAGGTAAGCTGACGGGGACGCCGACATCGTAGACATCGGATATGGATCTTTTCGCGTGTACCAACGTCGGAAGAAGCGGAATAGAAATCAGAACTAGGCGAAAGATGAAATTTTGGCGATTTGGAGGAACACTACAAATTCGATCGTTCAAATTGCATATTCGATCAATCGAAATCTTCGATCGATCGAAGTCCTATTTCGATCGATCGAACTATGTCGACAGAAAACACTTGTTTTGGAATGACATATATATATATATATATATATATATATATATATATATATATATATATATATATATATATAAATAAATAATTTGATCGATCGAATTGTATATTCGATCGATCAAGTTCCAACGGCAATATATAGGTATATATATAAATCGATCGATCGAATTGGATATTCGATCAATCGAGCTTCACTTTCGATCAATCGAAGTCACGCAGGTTATAATTTTCTTTCTTTTCAAATTTCGAAATTGACTTTTAGGGTCATACTTGTCTCTTTTATTTAGTATTTATTTTAGGGTTTTCTTTTATTGTAAGACCTGATGCAGGACAAACGCTAAAATACTAATATGCGATGTGGGATTAACTTTTAAAATGAATTGAATAGCGGAAATATTCAAAATCAAGCAACACATAAAATTAATTTAATGAAATTAATAAAACAATTAGATTAATCTATTTTAGCGTCGCATGCGTAAAAATTTCCCGATCTAGAAAAACGGCTCCGATGAGGAAACTCAAGATTCGTTCTAGTTTATGGCATCATTCGACAATCGCAATATCGTCTCGACTCTTCGGGGATTTTAAATGAAATAGGGCTTCAAATAATTTTGATAAAAGGGAAAAAACTTGGGATTTTGGGTTTTTATCAACGAAATTAAAGATGGATAATACCTGACAATAACTAGAGAAAAGATAAAATAAAAGGATAGATTCCAAGGCTTCACACTAAGGATTTTCCGAAGCTTCACACCATGGTAGTCACGCACCAAAGTCGCGCTTACTCACTCCTCAAGGTTTGAAGGATTCACTCCCTCGGTTGAAAACTCTTCACAAGCTCTCTAGGGTTTGCACAAAAGCAACTCTCTTTTTATTCAATAATCAAAAACTAACTAAAAAGTCTTTACAAACCTCTATATATATGCCACCAATAGTTAAAATTCGAAATAAAGAGTCCTAATACTAATAAAACACTAAAATAGGCAATTTCCGCAATATTTAGAAAACCCCGTCACTACGCCCACGGACGTCCGTAACCTACGGACAGTGAGGGGGCAAAATCACGGACGTCCGTCACTATTTCACGGATGTCCGTCACTGTTCATCACAGACGTCCGTCACTATTCATCGTGAACAGTAAAAAAAACAAAAAAAACAAAAAAAAAAAAAAATTTATTTTTTTGTTTTGTCGTTCCCCGTCATTCTCCTCCACTCAAAATGTTTCATCACTGATGAAACACGCACGTGGTACTGATCCAGTGTATTGAAACTCGTACGGTGGAACTCCTTGCAAGTCATCCGCTGACGTTTGCTGCCTCCTTTCTCTTTATTCTTTCATCTGCCTTCCTCTGTGTGATGTCCCCATCAATACTCCCCGGGTTGGAAAAACTCATCTCCAATGAGTTAGGGAATCTACGGATGTCACACTTTGGGAGCTCAATTCTTGGTTTGTCTTTCCACGTTGTGAGATACTTCTGATTCTTACCTTCATTGGCATGGAAGCTTGGAAATTCTATGACCTTCTCATTCGATCCTTTCTCATATTGCACAGGTAAGGTAAGGGATAGAAACTGGGTAAATGAGTGCGGTTGGGTCGGGCGCTCAATAAGAAATGGATCAAAGGGTAGGGTTGTGGGATCTAGAATAGCTGTAAAATTCGTTACGACAACTGTCGGAAAGTTGCTCTTGTCTAGAGAAAAATTTAGACCTTCATCCTTACCCCTTTTCGAGATTGGAAAAGATTCCACATGCTCAGAACCATCAGGAAGTAACACAAAATTGTTAGCATCAAAGGCATCAAATATATTCAATGTGTTAGTATGATCATGCGTATTTCCAATGTCCAATAAATTCAGATTGTTAATCCCATGCAAATCAGAATGATGACATGCTCCTACCAACTCTAATGACTCACTTGAGATGGACACATTATCAACCCCGTCCTCTGTAATAGGAATTGTCCTAATGCAACCTATGGCTCTAAGCGGAACCTCACCTTCCTCATCACTTGGAGTGCTACATGGTTCTTATACTTCTTCTGGTAACTCGTCCTCTTTCTTAGTATGCTCCTGAATGATCAAAGTCTGACTTTTACTAGGGCATTGGGATGCAAAGTGACCAAAACCTTGACACTTACAACATTGCTGCAGGGCACGCTTAGAACTTTCGACCATTGGTCCCTTTCCTTTGTCAACTTGGGAAATTATGGATTTTGAGGATTGACTAGTCATTATTTCCCTTTTCGATAGGGTTAGATTGATGCTCAAATTTGGAAGACTTAGACCGGCCATGACTAGGGGTGTCGAGATACCGTTCTAATTCTTCGACCCTAGCAAAACATTCCTTGAGATCCGCAACGGGATAAGGAATGAGTTCCCTCTGTAACTCTGGGCGAAGACCCATTCGGAATCGGGAGAGGGTAACTTTTACTGGCTCATCAACATCGGCCCGGGTCATCAGGTCTTCAAACCGATCGATGTACTCTGTGACTGGGGAATCTCCTTAATGCAATGACTGCCACTGATCAAGAATACATTCATCATATGATATGGGAGCGTACTTTTCATGCAATTGGACTTTCATTTCAGCCCACGTGAAAATGGGACGAAGACCTTGGATTTGCCTACGACGCTCTACTCCTAACCAATAAAGTCTAGCTTGACCCATAAGCTTGACTTTGGCAAATCTGACCTTGCGCTCTTCGGACATGGAATACCACTCGAAGTAGTTTTCCATGCTGGCGACCCACTCAAGAAAGACCTTGGGTTGTCTTTTCCCATCAAAAGTAGGGGTGTCCATTTTGACTGATTTCATGACCTTATCGTCCAAATTGACTTGGACCTCACGTCGGGGAGGAACATTTCTCCTACGGTCACGGTTGTTGACTCTATTGTGATTCACAGCAATGAGCTCATTGATCTCTTCAAAACGGGTTTCTAAAGCCTCATACCTAGCTTGTTGATTAGCGATGTGCTCATTCATCCGGGTTTGACTAGTGGTCACCTTAGATGCAAGATCTCTAATAAGGGCTTCTAAGCTACTGGTATCCATGATGGAATTATGCAAAATTAGACGGTGTAAGATAGATCTGAAATGGAAAGAAATAAACCCTAAAATCTATATGATGCGGAGAACCCTAAACTAAGACTATTCTCTTATACCAAAACTGACGCGGGACAAATGCTAAAATCCTAATATGCGATGTGGGATTAACTTTTAGAATGAATTGAATAACGGAAATATTCAAAATCAAGCAACACATAAAATTAATTCAATGAAATTAATAAAACAATTAGATTAATTCATTTTAGCGTCGCATACGTAAAAATTTCCCGATCTAGAAAAACGGCTCCGATGAGGGAACTCAAGATTTGTTCTAGTTTAGGGCATCATTCGACAATCGCAATATCGTCTCTTGACTCCTCGAGGATTTTAAATGAAATAGGACTTCAAATAATTTTGATAAAAGGGAAAAAACTTGGGATTTTGGGTTTTTATCAACGAAATTAAAGAAGGATAATACCTGACAATAACTAGAGAAAAGATAAAATAAAAGGATAGATTCCAAGGCTTCATACCAAGGATTTTCCGAAGCTTCACACGGTCACGTACATCGTAAACGGCTTGCAAAGTCGGTTTGAAGGATTCACTCCCTCGGTTCAAAACTCTTCACAAGCTCTCTAGGGTTTGCACAAAAGCAACTCTCTTTTCATTCAATAATCAAAAACTAACTAAAAAGTCTTTACAAGCCTCTATATATAAGCCACCAATAGTTAAAATTCGAAATAATGAGTCCTAATACTAATAAAACACTAAAATAGGCAATTTTCGCAATATTTAGAAAACCCCGTCACGACGCCTACGGACGTCCGTAGTGCCTCACGGACGTCCGTGACCTACAAACAGTGAAAGGGCAAAATCACGAACGTCCGTCACTGTTCATCATAGACGTCCGTCACTATTCACGAACACCCATCACTATTCATCGTGAACAATAAAAATAAAAATAAAAATAATTTTATTTTTTTTTGGGTTTTTTATCGTTCCCCGTCACCTCCTATATAAGGTCCTTAAGAAAACATTGTAATGAATTATTGATTATGAATTAAAAGAGCTTTTGCTTATATGCTTGAGATGAGCCTCTACGAAGAGTGAATCTTCTTCCCGAGAAGGGTTTGGTGTGAAGCCAAGGGTGTGAAGCCCACAATATCTATCCTCTACCTATCTCTTTATTTTATTTCTTTCTTTGCTTCTAAATATTTTCATAAACCCGAAAGCATAAACCCTAGCTTTTATCTAACCATTAATTCAACCCGATCCCGTAAACCATAGAAGAACCAGAGATTCTATCATTGCATTGTGAGCACCCCAATCTGGAAAGACCAAGAGTTCTATCTCTAGGACCGATCCATATCGCTATTCTAACGGATCTAGCGCAAAGGTTGAATCCTACTCGAACCAAACATGATCTTCCGCAGGGAGGACTACGAACGCCCAAGGTACTCGTTATATTTTCGGAGTTATTGTTTAATTAAATTCAATTTAAATTCAGCAAGCAATTAATCATCGCATTCACGTAGTTTAAGGTTTTGTCCTGTGTCATAAGCAAGGGTTGTCCAGGGTGTTGCCTTGTAACTGACGTACTACAGTGAAGCTCAGTTGTAGTGAGAAATAGGCAAGGTTGGCTAGAGCTACAGTATTCCACGTTAGAAACGATCGGTAACGATCTCAAATTGTAGGGAATAGTAGGTTATGGCTCCCACATCGACATAGATGTGTGCGGACAAAGAACCACCAAAAGCTACGTATAGTTTCTTGGATTGTAGGTACGTTAACTAGGAAGAGTGTTGAGCTGATAGATGTCATGAGAAGAAGGAAGATTAACATAATGCGCTTGCAAGAGATAAAGTAAAAAGGAGAGAAGGCTAAGGCCTTGGAGATGGGGTTCAAGCTTCACTATGGAGGGAAGAGTACCGTTTACATTGGGGTAGACATTGTAGTAGACAGCGATATGAAGGATAGATTGTGGAGGTCAAGAGAAAGAATAATCAGATTATGAGGGCTAAAACTGTTTCAGATAAGAAAATAGTAATTGTTATTAGTGCCTATGCACCCCAAGTTGGACCATGTGACAACGTGAACGGAAATGTTGGCAATCGATGGATGAACTAGTACAAGGCATGTCTAGTAGTAAAAGCATAGTGATTGGAGGTGACAGTAATGGACACGTAGGGAGGATGAGAAACAGATAAACAAGGATATATGAAGGATATGGTTTGCTGAAAGGAATGAGATGAGGGAGTTATCCTCGATTTTGCGATAGCTTTTGACTTGACAATAGTGAATATCATTTTCAAGAAGAGAGACGAGCATCGTATAACTTTCAAGAGTGCAACAAATAAAACTTAAATAGATTATTTTTTAGTAAGGAGAAGAGAGGGGGCAAACTACAAGGATTACAAGGTCATCCCAGGAGAGTGCCTTATGACGCAACAGAGATTGATAGTTTTGGGCATTCTAATCAAGAGCTAAGTGACTAAAAAATGACAATGGATGCCTCGGTAAAATAAAAATGATGGGAATCAATAGGAGACAAAATAACAACTTTTAAAGGGAAAATGAGTGACCAAGAAGTATGGGGAGGGAAGGATATCCAAATGAGAGGTGGGAAGAAATTGTGCAATGCCTTAAACGAGTTGCTAAGGAGGTGCTTGGGGATTCTAACGAAAGAATTTAGTGTTGGAATATAGACATTCAAAAGGCAATCTTCAAGAAAAAATGTTCTAAGGAATGGTAAAGAAGAAAAGCTACACATGATCTTGAAAGATATAAACTCAAAAAAAATATATATCAGAAAGTCATGAGTAAAGAGTACGAAGCGTAAGACAATTTGGTATACTGAGCAGAGATCAAAAGGAGAGAAAAAAATGTATAAAGTTGCCAATATTAGAGGAGAAAACTACAGATCTCAACCAGGTAAGGTGCATTAGAGACGAAGATCAAAGGGTCTTGGTAAAAGAAGATGAGAGAAAAAAAAAAAAAATGGCAAGGATAATTTAAAGATCAATTAAACACATAGTTACCAAGGCCACGCTATAGCCTCGCCATGACGAATGGTGATGGGAAACGTCATATATAACCAAATAGCCATGATGGCTAAATAGCAACGCTATAGTGCCGCCATAGCGGAATAGCATTATGGCGTCACTATGCACGCTATTTAATTTTTTGGATAATAACGTATAATACTTATAAGTTATGATATTTTTATAATATATAAGTTACAAAAGTTAACATACAAGTTATAACATCCCAACTTATAAGTTTCAAAATCATCAACTCTCTCTCTCTCTCGTCATAGTAGCTACCAACACTAAAGTTGACGAAACCTCTGCGTCGGCAACACTATCGTGTGCATACTTAATATTTCATATTTCTTAATATTCTATATTTGTTGATATTTCATATCTATTTATTTATACTAATCATGTTACAAATTTGTTTATTTTCCATATTTGATTTGTATTTATTGACATTTGTTTATTCCTATAACATGAAATCCTCAATATTAGAATTAAAGTATGATGCTTTAGTAGTTGAATTTTTTTTCTTCCTATATTTTTTTTCTTATATAAAAAATAAAAAAAAAAGAATACTACTAATTAATAGATCTAATAAATTTTTAAAAAAATTACAATAATAAATAACATCGCCATAGCTTCACTATGACCACGTCATGGCGTAGCGAGCCTCTTCGCCGTGACCTCACCACACCGCCTTAACTATCTTGATTAAACATGAAATATGCAAAGGAAATAGATTTTAAAAAGGAAACAAAGCCATAGGTTCATTAGGGTTCAAATGGTTCAAATGGGTAGACATAGGTCAAGGTTTGAATGGTTCAAGTCATGAGGCATAGCACAAATGATTCAAACAACGGGAACGTTAGGGTTCGAATGGTTCATATAGTTAAGCAATTGGTCAAGAAAGGTTTGAATGATTCAGATCATGAGTCAAAGCTAAAATGGTTTAGGCCATCGGTTCATTAGGATTCAAAAGGTTCATATGGGTAGACCATGGGTCAAGTAAGGTTTGAATGGTTTGGACAATGAGTCAGAGCTCAAATGGTTTAGATCATGGGTCCATTAGGGTTCAAATGGTTCATATGGGTAGACCATGGGTCAAGTAAGGTTTCAATGGTTCAGACAATGAGTCAGAGCTCAAATGGTTCAAACCATGGGTCCTCTAAGGTTAAAATAGTTCGTACAGTTATACAATAGCTCAATGGATGATTAAAAATATTAGAAGTTGAAGTAAAGGCAGCCTTAGCAAAGTTGAAGAAAAGAAAAGCATTAGGACCAAATGAAATACCTATAGAAGTTTGGATTGTATCAGGAGAAAATAAATTGGTTGAGTAAATAATTTAATAAGATAGTAAAGCAAAGAAAATGTCTGAGAAGTGGAGGAAGAGCATTATGGACTCTTTCTATAAGAACAAAAGAGACATCTAAAGAGGTGCCAACTATCGAGGCATCAAAACTAATGAGTCAAATTATGAAACTTTGGAAGAGAATAGTAAAACAACGACTGAGGCAAAAATCAAATGTATCAGAGAACTAGTTTGGATTTAAGCAAGGAAGATCAACAACAAAAACTATTTTCCTACTGATGCATGTTATTTGCAGATGACGTAGTATTAATTATCAAAACAAGGAAATAAATAAATGATAAACTAAAATTATGAAGAAAAGCTTTGGAGCAGAACAAAGAGTTCTGACAAAATACATTGAATGCAAATTTAGTGAACATGAGAGTCTGGAGGATTTAGTTAAAATAGAAAATCATTTGGTTCCACATTGTCATAGATTTCGCCATTTCGGCTCTACTTTAAAATTAAATAGTGAATTTGAAGAGGATGTTTGAAATAGGATTAATGCAGGTTAGATGAAAAGGAGGCAAGCAAGTGAAATATTGCACAACCCAAGGGTCCTACTTAGATTGAAGGGACATTTTTATAAGACGGCTATTAGACCTACCATATTATATGGTGTGAAATGTTGGGCTACAAAAAAGCAACAAGATGATAGAGAACAAGTGGTCGAGATGCTCATGAATGAGATCAATGTTTGGTATAACAAGAAAGGAAAAAATTTGGAACAAGCACGTAAGAGAAAATTTGAGAGTGGCGCCTATAAAAAATTACAAAATGTCACTTGAGATGGTTTGAACATGCTCATCAGAGGCACGAAGCAGACCCTGTACGAAGGGTTAATATACTATAAGCACAAGACATAGGAGAGGAGGTAGTAAGGAAGCCTTGAGAATGGATAGGAAGGATTGCGAAGTTATAGAAAGTTTTGCGTCGATAAAAAACGAGCAGAGAAATAAGACTCACAAAGCCGACCCCAAATAGATGAGATAAGGTTGTGATGAGGATGAGGATGAGGATGAGGATGATATATAGGTTATATGGGTTTCAATTATAAGGGATTAAGGGTTAGCTAATATAGACACTTTTTTATGACATGTACATTAAAAAAAATTTACAAGCTTATAAGAGTAAGCTTCTTTTACTACCTTTTTAACTTTAACTTTTCCCTTTCACATTTTTTGAAAAATGCATAAAAACGCATTTTTCAAGTTTAAATTGTTTTAAACACGTCTTTTTAGAAAACAATAATAATAATTTTCATTATTTTCTGAAAAAGGTGTTTAAAACGTTTTTCAATCATGTAGTTAAATATGTGGTTTTTTCGTTTTAAACACTTCTTTATCCCTATGCTTTGTATCCATGGATCAAAATACCAGTTTTCTGGTTCGAACCATTCAGGACCCCTGAACTGTTCGAACCAAGGTTCTCCAGTTTGCTGTAAATGGTAGCGAATGGCGAACCGGTTAGACCGAACTGGTTTAGGGTTTGGTTCAATCCGGTTCACCTGCTAACAGCAAACTGGTTAAAATCCCTTCAGTAATGCGTCTGGTCAGTTAAACCTCTTTAGTTATGCATGGCCAAAAAAGGAGAAAAATAGGAGGATCTCGGGAGTCGATCCTCCAACCTAGGGAAACGCACAAACTACTTAAACCAACTACTCTACCATATTTTTTGAAATAAGATATAATTTTTAAATAATATATAATAAATAAATATATGTACTACTCACAATATAATAGAAAACTCATCCTACCCCTAGCGAACCGGGTTCGCCCGGCTCTAGCAAACCGCGAATTCCAAACTTGACTTCGAACCCAGCGAACCAACAAATCAGGTAACATTGGTTCGAATCGGAATCTCAGCTAGTTTTTTCAAAAAACTACCGGTACAGTGGTACATTGATTCAATGTACTGCTCTCTTATTTTCTTTTTGAATTTTCAAAAAATATCACAAAAAATCCTAAAAAGTTTAACCTTTTTTAGAATTTTTTCAAATTTTTTTAAAGCTACTTACCTATATTTCACTTAATTTTTAGCTATTTCACTATTTACTTAGGAAAAGGAGTGATTTCTGGGAGTTGTTTCAAGGATTCTGAGATTTGATTCCGCTTTGAAAATACCCTTCTCTAGGTGGAAGATATGCTAGAGGAGTGAAAGAGACGTTTGCAGAAGTGAAAGAACAATTAAGTGAAAAGTGTGAAAGAATATAAACAAGGGTGATATGTGCCATATGATTCAAGGGCCATTAAGTGCCCATGTCTTAGACCCCTTGAAAACCATTGACTGCTTCGGATCAGATGATGGAGATTGCTTTTCACCCAAATATTAATCACAATAGATCTTGAGATCATGTCGCACCTATCAGACAGTCAATTTTTTATTCTATGGGTCACAGATGCCAAAAAAATGTCTCTAAATTCACTTTTGAGTGTGATGTGTGCCATATGATTCAAGGGCCATTTTTTTGGGATCTGTGACACATGGAATCAAAAATTGACTGTCTGATAGTTGCGCCGTGATCTCAAGATCTATTATGTGGAAGATCGAGGTGAAAAGCGATCCCCATCATCTTATCCAAAGTAATCAATGGCTTTCAAGGGGTCTGGGCCGTGGGTGCTTTTAGAGAATGCATGGGCGTGAAAAGAGGTCCCCTATAAACATTTTCGGGTGGATATATGGGGTGCCACTTTAAGTAGCACCCATCAAAATACCGTCCGAGACTTTCAAAATACCGCCTGATATTTGAAAATACCAAAATACCGGACTGATGTAAACGAGAAATTCACAATTCCAGCCAGTATTTTGGATAGTTTTAAGGGGGGCCGGTATTTATTCAAAATACCAATCCCGAGTCCTCCAGAACCAGTTCGTTTTCGTGTAAGATTCTGACCCATAATTGCATTTGTGTTGGACACTTCAATTTTAACAGTAAAAGCCATACCCAGAGTGTAACCGTATGGTATCGAGGGCATCCAATGAGTACCCAAACCATACCTAGGCAACGACAAACGGCAATGGGCCACCCCCTCAACGGGCCCATTTTTTATTCGGCCTATGAGTTGGTTGCATAAATTGGGCCGAAAATAAGGCCTAAGCCCGGCCGATTTAGCCAAATCATGCCAGGCTCTAATGTAGGGTAGCAAATAGGTCAGACGTTGACCCGGACCTGCTGCGGGTAAGGTTTGGGTGCAAAATGGCAACCCACCGGGTCAGTTCAAGTAAGAAATCTCGACCCCGCATTTAGTCATCTCTTTCCGGACCCAACGTGAGTACCTACCATTAATCCTAATCGAACCAATGTTACCTACCATAAATCCTAATCCAACCCGATCTGACTCAGGTTTTGGGCCCAATTACCCTAATCCAACCCGATCTGACTCAGGTTTTGGGCCCAATTACGGTAACACATTTGTAGGTTTACTCGATTGTAAAGTGCTCAACCATCAATCGATTGTAAAGTCCTCAAACATCAGATACTAAGATTTAAATCCAACATTAAAATATAAAAATACATTAAAAAAAATTAAAAAACTCATCTGAGAGAGCATGATGAAAAATTCCGGCGTAGGAATAACACCTGGAAATTCGTGTACAGACCATCCCTTTCCACAACTAGTGTACATGCGAATCAATCTAGACCGTCCAATCAACGGGACACCACTTGACCCAAAATCGCACCGATTGTAACATCGCAACCGTCTGATCAATTGCATGCTTTGGCCGGCCGATTGGCGCAGGTCCACATGCAGTTCGTCGATTGATCAGACGGTTGGGTGACTTATATATCATAAACCCTAATCATACATGGTGGGTATTCTCTGATTAGAGCGACGGTGCGTTTTCTGTAAATGGAACCGGACGGTATTCTCTTCATTAGGGTATTAAAACCCTAATGAGGAGGAGAACGAGTTGGTCATACCTGGACTCGGAGTTGGCGATGCTCGACTCGGCCATTATAAGGATAAATAATGTTGTTGACGGAACAATTGTGCGTTATGTTTCTAAACGCCCTTAAGCTGATACGATGGAGTGCTACCATGCGCACGATGCGTACTTTGCCGTCACACATCTAACGAGAGCCGGGAATGCTAACTTGCGCCGCTGATTATTTGGTGGGACATTGGTGTTTAAATGATCTCACACCACTAAAATTTTACCCTTTACCTCACACCATTGAAGTGTGAAAATTTTACTCTTAACCTCACTCCATTAAAGTGTGATTTATTATGTCATTGGCACACATCTGTGATCAATCTAAGTTGTCCAAGTCACAATCATGATATCAAGTATCAATCGATACGAATATGTATCGGTATCTTGACCAACCGATACCGATACGGTCCTGATACAGTATTCAAGCGGTATTGGTATTGGCCGATAGGGATTGTATCGGTCGATACATATCGATCCTTTGTGTAGACCGATACCCGAGTAGATACTTTGGTCGTAATCCATCATTGAAACACATTTCAGTTCAAAGATATATGCTTATAAGTGAATATGAGCCATCGAATTGATGTAATTTAATATCAGTCATTAAATTTTGATATTATAGTCAACACATCGAATGATTTAAATCTTCCTAAAATAATACATTTCTTGTAGTTTAATTTATGATCTATCACTTGGATGTTACGGATCGCCCAAGGAGGCATATTGATCAACGATGGTGATAGAGTAATACAAACAACTTTAAAAACAAAGGAAGCCCTAATAGTGCCAAGTGGCACATATTTTTAGGGATCCTGATTGTTTAGGAGAATATTTGACCGTTATAGTTTGTATCCGGTGCCAGAAATATACATATCCATTACAAGTTTCATACCATGGAATCCAAGAACCTTATTACGAGCTCGCCTTTACATGTGATTAATAGTCCATATTAATCTTCCCAAATAAAATAGTTTGAACCATGTAGAGCTTGCTCTTTCATAGGATATTTAACACTTCTACCATTTGGATTGACCATAAATAGTGGGACCCGATTATCGTATGCCAAACGTTAAAGCTCCCGTTAACCCCAATGATGAGTCCATCTTGTGAATAAGGACCCGATTTTCTTCACCATAATTTATATAGGAATATGGTATTTAAATGATGTTATACACTATTAATGATATCTTTTAATTATCGTTCAATATAAAAATTAAAATATTTATTTGTAAAAATAATATTAATAACTCGGTGTTCCACTCGATAACATGGTCATGATACCTTATCATATCTTATAACCATTATTAAACCTAAAATGGTTAAGAGTTGCTACAAAATTGGGTGCCACATGGTAGGGGCAAAAACAAGCTTGTGCAACCACCCTGCCACCCAACCAAATGTTTTGGGGCCACATGCACCTGCACCTGCACCTGCACAAGGTTGTTGATCAACCGTTTCAACCAAGTACAAAAATGTTTTTGCACCGATAATTTTTCGGTAAAAGGTGAATATTTTCAATAGCGAAATTTTTAGATGGAGAACTCATATCTTTGATCGATGATTCTCTTTCTTTCGAGAACTCCGCTTGGACTGTTGGAACATGCTCACCGTGACCCATTGAGGCCACATCCTTTTTCATATATATATATATATATATATATATATATATATATATATATATATATATATATATATATATATATGACAAGGGTTTCATTCTCCATTGGAGGACTGTGGTGACCGTCCTTCAAGGTTTCATGCGGCACCGAAAACACTATTTTGATGTCACGTGGAGCTCAGGTGCATTACTTAGATCATCTTTTAAAAAATAAAATATAAATATCATCTCCATAGTGTGTCTGTTGAACCTTGAAATGTGGACCATTGAAATCCACCAAACTTTCATTTGTATATATATATATATTTTTTTTTCCAAGTTTCTTTTTTAAAAATAGATCTAAACCATTCACTTGTACTCTAAGTGGCCCCAAAAGAGTATTTTGAGTGCCACGTGGACCTTAGAGGACGGAACCGGCTCCAATATATATATATATATAACAATTTTATACCCTGTATCTAAAATGAGAATATAATTCTCCCTTTTTTTCGTTGCATGATCCGATTTTCATAATTCCAATAATGCCCCTCATATCAATTTTAAATGACAACAGTCAGTGTGAATGCATTTATTTCGATTTTTATATTCCCAATAATGTCGCTCGTATCAATACCTATATACGATTTTCCTTCCAATTTTACCCCTCCAAAGCCTTTTAAATGACAACCGTAAGGGTGAATGCATTTATTCTGATTATCATATTCCCAATAATGCCCCTCATATCAATAGCCATATATGATTATTCTTTCATTTTTTTCCTTCCAAAGTCTTTTAAATGACAACAATTGGTGTGAATGCATTTCTTGCAAGAAAAAATGACTAGGGTGCCTTTGTTTTCAATCCAAAGTTCTTCCTTCATAACCAAAGTTTCACATGCTTAAACTATGACTACATTGTATCAGATAATAGGAGATACCGATACGTATCGGTTTTCAATCAAAAATCAGTCGATACCGATACGTATCGGTGCTGATAGGTATCGGTATCCGTATCGACCGATATGATCCCGTATCGACCGATATGAGCCCATATCGGTCAATACCTATCTGGTATCGGCCGATACCTACATTTTTTTATTTAAAAAAAAATATAGGCCAATTCGTATCAGTATCGTCCGATACGTATCTGCCGAGTCGTATCGGTCCTCTAAGGACCAATACCTGAGTCCGATACCGATTTTGATTTTGTTACTATGGATCAAACGTTAGAGTTTTTCGTCCCAATTAGACGGTCAATTTTTATTCCATGTGACACAAATCACAAAAAGTGATTTGGACATCATGTTTGAACGTGATGTGTATCACGTGATTTTTGAATTAATTTTGTAGTATCAGTAAATAGACCATCTAATCCTATAAAAAAATTTAAATAAAAAAATAGTCCGTCTAATGGTACACCTATAATATCAAGGTCATTTTTGTCTAAGATTGGAATAAAAATGATCTCCAGCGCATGATTCGAAGCACCCAAATGTTTTAGGCGTAGGGGCCCTCCAAGATTTGGTAGACGCAAAAATAAAGGGTACCCTTGGGACCATAGTGACAAAACTCACATTTTTTGCGAAAAAAACACGTTTAAAATGCGTGTTTTTTCAAAAACAGAAAAAACGTTTTTTCCAAAAAAAAATGTTTTAAACCTGTTTTTTTTCGAAAAAATATTTTAAACCCCTTTTTCCCATTTAAAACCCTTGTTTGGTCAAAACGTATATATTTTTTTATTTTTTATAGTTATTAATATATTTTTTATTTTCATAATTTCCTGCTTTTTTTCCGAAATTATCCAAATTTACCATATTTTCATATAATCCCAGAGCCATTTTATTCTCGTGCCTGTACTTGGTCACTATGCTTGTGACAACCATTGAGAGAAGACGAAATAGTCCTATTATCCAATGATAACTCCATTTACAACTCAAAATTTTTCCTTCTTAACTTGAGTTTTATCTGCTTTAATTGTTAGTTGTTTTAAATCAGATGATGAATATCATTTTTCTTTCGAATCTTCCACATAGTTGATCTTGAGATCATGTGCCCACCATCAGACAATCGGATTTCATTCCAGATGATACATGTCACAAAAAGTTAACATAATTATGAGCGCACATCAACATGGTTCTTATATCACTTTTCGAGATATGTGTAATATGAAATCAAAATTTAATATTTCGCTGCCACTAGTATTTACTTAAAATGGAATATAATTCTATTTCCTCTCAATGCTACGGTCCGAATTTGGCTTTTATCTATGTTGTTCCAACAATTCGATTTCACATTTTATCCCTTTAATTTTTCTCATGTCACTTTCCATGAAACACAAACTCATTTTAAATGCAGATAGTGCTTTCCCCTATCACTTCACAGTGGACAACGACACGAAATTCAGGGACCTTCAGAGTAAGGTAAAAATTTCTAGAATCTATCACCATCTTGAACATCCGTTGGTAATCGACACTGAAGATCTACCCGAAGAGACGCCACCACCATCGGAAAACTCACGGTCCACAAAAACTCCCACCATGTTGGAAGGGAGGGCAACAACTGACCAAAAGCTTCACACATCGCTTCAACCGAAACTTTTAAACAATGTCTCATGGCGTAAATATAGTGCATGTGTTCGCGCAACAACGAAGTCACCTATACTTCGGTAAAACTTGTGACCAAAACCGTTTCAAAAACAAGTATGGACTGCAAAAAAGCCTTCATAGAGGCGACCTTCTCAGAAAAGAAGACTCTCACTAAGAATAGGATAAAACTCTCACATTCTAACCCTAAAATAAGAAAAATAAGGAGACAACAATGGAGCGCCAAACACTCCAAGCAAAAGACGATCCCCAAATAATCAATTTATTGAAAGCATAAAGAAAAGTAGAGGGATTAAATCCCCCCTTCCCACCCCCTCCCATAAATCGTCTTTTTCCCACACTGACTTTTAAAATTATCGACAAAGAAGACTCACTAAGAAGATATGAGGGTTTCAGGTTTGTAACTTTTTATATATTTTTTGCTCTTATATTTTTATAGAAACAAACTATCTTCTTTATTCGGAGAATCTTTGGTTGGTTGATAGTGAAGTTAGGGACATTGATTAAGATGCTAGGTTAGATTTATTTTATAGTTTACTAATGGTTAAAGTTCAAAATAGGTTCTAGATAATGAATTATGAGTTGTGGATACTTAATTTTTGGTTTACTTTGTTGATATGTTAGAGTTTGGTGATGAAAATTTCATGTTAGATTGAGATTTTTTGAATGTTTGGTTATGTTTAGGACTAATCGGTTGAATCAATCAGTTTTATAACCCTTGATTAGAAGAGAATTTGCACATTCTGTGACAACTGATGAAGGATGAAACTGTTTTATTCAAGATTCCCATGCATCCAAGGGTTCCAAAACTTATTGAGTCTCATTTTGCATTCAACTGATTAGATGTCGAAAATTGGTTGAAACCCATTTTGCATTGAAGTAGTTGGATCTGATTGTAGTTTATTAATGATTAATGCGATTAGGACCTTCATTAGAGAGTCTTGGAGAATCACTGCTTCATGCACCGCCTCCGTTCTTGATCTTTGACACGTGCTCCTTTATTTCTCCAATCATGAGGATATGGTAAAAATTTGGCCTCGAGATCGATAGGACTTCCTTGGTTATTCCATGAAACTCTTTAAATGGAGTCCAATGTTCAGAACAAAAGATGGAGATTCGCCTCTTGTGCTTGTTTGGGTTACTTTCTGTAACAACCCGGATTTTTAGATTTTATTTTAACGGTGTTAGATGATGCACCACACTATGTACTGTGCTAATGCTCCACATCAGAATCGAAACTCACCTTTTAAAATAGAAAATTTCTAATTTTTCCCATATCAAAATTAGACTCATTGCGAAGTGCTCGTCGATACGATTCTAACGATATATAATTTGACGACTTCTGACAAGAATATAAAAAGTTAT
The DNA here is from genome assembly GCA_021018995.1 of Chloranthus sessilifolius. Classification (NCBI taxonomy): domain Eukaryota; kingdom Viridiplantae; phylum Streptophyta; class Magnoliopsida; order Chloranthales; family Chloranthaceae; genus Chloranthus; species Chloranthus sessilifolius. Next base: position 52,630,537 of record CM037594.1, read on the forward strand.
GCCCATTTTAACTGATCAAGCAAGTCAAAGGGTATAATTGTAATTTCGGGAGATAAACACCAATTGGTTTGGTGCTTATGCAAAACGCTGGAACGAAACCTTTTCTCAAGCTATCCAAGTTACGTATGAATTCTTATTCCGTGTAAAAATCTCCTATTCTATTAAATCTCCTACGAAAAGTATTAATTAGAGTTGACCTAAAATTTTATACCATTATAAATAAAACTTTAAAAGCTCTCTCGTCTCTATAATAAGAAATTATTCTCTCTGAAGACTTAGACGAACCGACGCCCTAGGCATCGACCTTTTCAACCCGAATCGCCGTTGATCTTTCGTTCACGCTTCAAGAGGTGGGTACCCATCAATCCATCTTGTTCTTCTCAGATCCCGTCGCGTAAGATGCGTTCGATCGCGCATCGACGGGTTTAAAAATCTAATTTAAACCAAATATCTCATAAATTAATAGATCTATATATTTAATATATGCTTTCCCTTGAAAGTTATATATTTAATATATGCTTTCCCTTGAAAGTTATATATTTTGTAAATTGGGTTTATATGTTATTTCTCTTTTCTTTTCAAAAATTCCTTTTGTTTGAGCCATTAATATTCTACCTTATATTAGGTCTGTATATTTAATATGTTTACTTCCTCTTTTATGTCTGTAAAATTAATTAAATTTTAATACTTATAAATTTGATAGATTGACTTAATTGGCATAATATCATATTGATATTATTTATTTCTAAATCTATATAGTATAAATTTATCCTTCTACTAAGACTATAATAATATATATTATTATTGCAAGTTTATATTATTATTTATTTAAAATTAATTAAGTCCAAAAATTAAATTATATTTTTATTTTATTTAAATAAATAATAGATTGTACCAACTTAAAGTTTCGGGTCCGAACTTGCGGTTACAAACCCGAATTCACGTCCATGAACCCGACCTCGCGACCATTGATGCACCTGTCCCGGTATTTTGGTCATAACTTTTTACTCCGACCTCGGATTAATGCAATTCTTACGGCATTGGAAAGAAGACAGCGAGCTTTACAACTTTGTGTGGAATAGCCATTTCATGAATCGGACGTTTTAGAGGTCAAAATAGAGCAACAAGTCGGGTTCAATTTTGAATGAATCAAGGCTATTCGAATTTAAGATTATTTTCTAATTCTCATGACCAAAGTTCCTGTGTATATTATATCTTAAGGTCTTTCGATCGATGGTCATGATAAATCATAACTTAATAAGTATAAATATTATTTAATTTAATTATCTAATTATTATATATATATATATATCAATTTTATCGCTTCAATGCGACCTCTTCGATAATACAAAGTGTTAGAACTTCGATGTCTTTATGAAATCGAACTCTGACTTTTACGATTATCGAAATCATACTTATAACTCTATTCTATAATTATATTGGTGTGGTATGTAAATAAATATAAATATAAGCATAATCAAAATCTAAGTATAAACTGTTCTGTATGTGTGATACTTTTGTATTTACAACTTAATCAATTTATACGAGTTAAGAATATGTTAGATCATGAGTACGAGAGTGTATGAGATCATGCTTCTACGCTACGCGTGGTGATTCGCCGAGATGGTATCGGGAGGAATACACCATATTCACATGCCTTATAACTCATGGTGGAATGGGACCCATGACGAAGTCGGGTGAGTGTGAATTGAGTAACCATGCAGTGGCATATCAAATGATCCTATCACCCAGTTTTAATCTGAGAGGATAAAATATGAGATATGATCACGAGAATCGGGCGTAGGGCCTTTAGATGTGGTGAGGTTTCTTTTACGGTGACGTGAAACTCGGCATATTGGCGTGTATGTTCGGATGAAACACCCGTATGCTAGTATAAACTATCACACGAAGTACATCCAGGTTACTACGGAACCTTTTTCTTGGGAAGCGTGAATTAGGAAGGTTGCCTCACTATAGTTTGTCATAGGATTAAGTATAAGAGTATGATAAAATATGAGTATGAGATAAGATAAGTTATGATACGAGTACGATAATAAGACATCGCTGTGTAGGCCAGCAAAAGATAAAGAACTTAAGTCTCTGTACGTGCCGTTCCTTGCGTAGCCACCGTAAGGGCAACAACGTCTTTCAGCCAAGACGGATCTCTAGGAGAGATTATGAGTATGAGTGCGTTATGAGTGAGTTTGGTCATTATGTCTCCCCATTGGCTGGGTGGTGGAGTATGAGTATGACACGAGGGCGTTATAATATGATGGTATGATACTATGTTGACCCTCCCATAGTAGCTCGGTTTCGGTACTCGCATGTGTCGCTTAGGATTTCACTAGTATGTTAGTTACGCCATGTCATGTATGTATTTACGTGAGAATGATAATAATACATGGTATGATATGTTATGAGATATGGTAAAGTACGTTAGGATATGAGTGTTTAGATCATGGTCTTGCATTTATGATATGATATGAGTTTTACGATATGCACGTGATTTTGTCTTCCTTTTGTTATCTGCTTTGAGATATTATGTTTATCACTCACCAGATGCACCCACAATGCACCTGAGTAGTATGGGGTGGATTGGTGGTGTATCCCACTGAGTTTACGTGACTGAGTAAACTCATCCCACGATAATCTAACAGTTGCAGGTGATTACGCTGGTGGAGTAGACGCTGGCCATCTAGATTTCACCGACGCTGATTTCATTGATTTCGCGGGCGTTGAGTACCAGAAGCCTTTGGAGGGTGACGTTGCCGATCACCAGGAGGACTACAGTGTTGGTTTTGATCCGAGCGCCGGATATTAATTTAGTAGACTCGGTATTGGATTTTGTCTTATATTATTATCATTGACTCTATGCTTTTATTTTATTTTTATCGGATTTATCTCCGACTTTCATTATCATTTTATTGGCGGATTATGATTTTATTACACTTATTCAGCATTTATGATTACATTCATATTCCATCCTATTTGTTAGATCTCACGGATTTCGTGGAATCATTATTGCACGAGAACTCTGATTAGGTGTATGTCCGCTTAGCATATCCGGGATATGTGCGGGTCATAACTCGGAATTCTAGGCTTTCGGGATGGGGTAGAATTTCGGGTCGTGACACTTTCCCTAACCTACAATTATTCTGTTATGAGGAACAACTTCTAACATCGAGTGCGGCCATCATCGGGATGTGCTTGCGATTGATAACCATACTAAAAATCTCTCTAGGTTTACGAGTGCAAGAGTCTGTGTTTTGATAAACCTTGAGAAGAAACACCCCAATCATATCTGATGTTGCCGCCAAGGCCATTCACAAGAATCTTGTCGACAAAATCTAGAAGCTATTACGAAGCTGTTAGAAGTTTCTATTTTGGTGGCCATCATTATAGTCAAACCGTTGACCGTTGAATGGTGTAAGATCAATCTTGAGATGTGTAGTTGCTATTTCGGTGAGTTTGAAGAGAATAGACAACTAATAAGTAAGTCTTTTAATTATGGTATGATTGCGATTTCTAATCACAATATAATTAGTATTTTAAGTCTTTAATGCGAAAGGACTCTTTGGCTATAAACATAAGGGGTGTCTGGTCCCAACGATTGCTCGACACAATTCAATCTTCCCTATTAGCGAAAGCATCCCCATTGTGCTAGGAGATTTTGAAGGCGAGAAGATCGTTGAAGATTGGCGACCAACCATTGATGGCTCACACTCAAGGTGTACATATTTATTTAATTTATGGATTATAGGTTTATTATTTTTGATTGATCATGCGCCTAGATCCTACGGCTTAATTTGGATGGATGGATCCATATTTAGATTCCATCATAAGCACCTTCCCCACTCCCATCTAGAATGGAGAGAAAAAGATTCCAAGGCAAGAGAGCCCTCTAGGAAAGATGACACCAACAAGAATGATCAAGCCACCAACCCTAGCCAATCTACGGATGTCCCATCATCGTCCGATCAGCAACCCTTTGGTCACAGGTCCCATGTGGTCATTCCAGAAGCGCGAAATGACAATAATCCAAAACCTCGGAGCTCTGGTACCATTCCGACAATGGTTGATGTTGGGCCTACTGGTCCAAAATCCAACCCGAGCCGATTACCGATTAGTCTTGTTGGTGCTAGCACATCTGGACCAACTCCATCACCCACCGAAAATGGGTCATCGACTACATGCATACCCGGTGGTCAAGCAAATGGTTTTGACTACATGCATACCCGGTGGTCAAGCAAATGGTCAAAACAATGGACACTTTTCTCTGGATGCCTCAAAATTTGGGCCATCGCAACCCAGTGCTGAGGCCGATCATTCAAGTTTCGAGCTTCAGAAAATTCCTCTCGCCTTCTCTGACCCCCTCCGCTGCTTTAGAAAATTATTTGAATAAGTAATCACGTTCATTTGCCTACCCACGATTTCTCTCCTAATACCTTGCCTACCCAACCTCACTCTCCTAATATCTTACCAATCCAAAGGCCCCTTTCAAATCCTATCCAATTACCTAATGGCTCTTGATCTATTACTCCACCATTCCCGCCTGCCTTTTCCAATTCGGGTGCATTTCTAATCCTCTTGGACTCTCCACAAATGCTATGATATCCGAGGACCCAAGGTCTGGGCGAGATCCACAATTGGGAATTGTGAATGTTGGTCTGACTCAACGGCAAGCTGGTCTATTGGGCCACATAGAGGGTCGTTTTTAGGCCATCTCAAGAACGAAAAATGCTATGAATGATTTAAAAAATCAGAAAAACTTATGTGATTTTGAAGCCGATATTTTGAGTAGTGAGCTAGAATCAGAAAATGAAGATAATCATTCCGCTTCGGAAGTGGAGTGAATTTAACACAACTCCATGGACGAAGTGCAATTAACGATTGTTAAAAATTGAAAACGAAGAACCAGAAGGAATTGGGACTTTCTAGGGGCTCCAATTAGTACCAGAGCTATGTACCTTAAGGACAATATTGAGAACCTTGTTAAAAAGATCTGATGAAATCGATTATCTGGAATATTAGGGGAATTTTCAATAAACCATCCTAAAGAAGATTGAAAGACCTCCTGGTCAAACACAAACGCATGTCTGCTGCCATCTTAGGACCCATGTCTAAAACTCCTAATGGATTTGATAAACTCATCAATTGTTTCAAACCTTCGATGGCCTTTAATAATTCCACAGCTGAATCATTCAGATCCATCTAGTTCGTTTGGTTTGGTGACCTGAAAGAAATTAAGTTGATTTGTAGCGACCCTCAATTCTTGGGCTTTGAAATTCGCATTGAAAATCTCTGCTTTAAAACTTTCATTGTTAGGGGAGCCTGCACTGTTCTCTATGGGGAGGTATCTCATCAAATATCCTTCCCTCAGACTTGGTTATGATAGCTGGAGATTTCAATGCCATCTGCTCCCCATTTAAAATATTGGGTGGTGATCCTCCGAACCAGAGCTCTATGCATGATTTCAATTCTTTTATCAATTTAAACTCTCATTGATGTTGATTTTTCGGGCAATAAATTTGCCTGGTGCAACAATCAGTTGGGTAGCCGTAGAATATGGGCCCACTTGGATGGATAGATGTCTTTTTTCTCAATCTTGGACCACATCGGTTAACACCCCTTCAGTTGCCCATGATTCCCGCCTTTCCTCTTACCATTGTCCTCTTATCATCTCCATATTGTCTATACCTAGTCCCCCTAGACCGTTCTGGATTGATAGACCTGCATTATTGGACATTGTTGAAAAGAGTTGGAAAGAAAGAGCCGATGGCTCCCCCATATATCATGTATTCATAAAATTGAAGAGGCTCAAGAGTGCCTTAAAAGATTGAAATAGAAATCATATTGGGTATATTCATGAAAACATTAGAAAGATTGAAGAGTTGGTCATCAAATATGAACAAGAAATGATTGAGAAAGGTTGGCCTGCTCAAATCCAAAATGATCTTCATAAAGCCAATGTAGAGTATCATAATCTCCTCAAAGATGATGAATCTCTTTGAAGCCAAAAGTCTTGAGTTAAATGGATGAAGGAGGGAGATGCGTTTTTCCACACTACTGCCAAGGTGAGAGCGACTCGGAAAAATATTACTGCTTTTACCTCCAAGGATGGTGTTTTGGTTGAAGGTTTTGAAAATATTGGTAACATTGCTGGTAAAGAATTTCATGAGCTCCTAGAGTCTTCTGGTTCACAGAATAACTCGGTTCACTTGAACATCATCCCCAATATTATCTCCCCGGCTCAGAATCTTAAGTTATTTAGAAAACCCACTGAAGTTGAAGTTTACAAGAATATACAATCTATGGATGGAGATAGTACCCCTAGCCCTGATGGATATCCAAGATCTTTTTTCATTGCGTGCTGGGACATTATCAAACTTGATATCCTAGCAGCCGTGGAAATTTTTTTTGAGGAAGGAATTATCTCCAAATCCGTCAACTCTAATTTCATTTCTCTCATCCCTAAAGTTGAAAACCCTGTTAACTTCTCCAAATTTAGACCCATTAGTTTGTGTGATTTCTTCTATAAAATCTTTGCCAAAATCCTAGCCTTTTGTCTTTCTTTCATCCTCCCTTCCACTATATCCAAGGAGCAGCCTTTGTCAAAGGTAGAAATATCTATGACAATATTCTACTTGCCCATAAACTCATTAAAGATCTAGACAAAAAATCTCAGGGGAGGTGATATTGCTTTGAAACTTGACATGTCTAAAGCCTAGGACCACATTGAATGACATTTTTTGGATAGAAGTTATGAAAAGATTTGTTTTTTCTGATCATTGGAATAAGCTTATTTCTGGGTGTATCTCTTCTTGTTGGTACTCGGCTTAGGCCTTCGACAAGGTGATCCTCTTTCCCCAAATTTATTTATAATACCTGAGGAAGTTCTCAATAGAGGCCTTCGATATATGCGTGAAAGTGATCTTTTGGGAACCTATTTCACTGGTAGAAATACCACCCCAGTCAGCCATCTTCTATTCGCGCATAATATTCTTATATTCACCAAGAGTAACAAAACGTACTTAAAGAACCTCATGGATTTCTTAGCCTTGTATGAAGAAGCCTCGGGTTAAAAAATTAATATGGAGAAAAACTCGTAATTTATCTCTGAAAAAGCCCCATCAAACAAAATCTCAATGATTAATACTATTGTTGGGTTCACTAAAGGCTTGCTTCCTTCAAACTATTTGGGAGTTCCTCTATTTAAAGGAAGATTAACCAAAGATTCGTGCTCAAAATTATTTGACAAAGACTCTAGAAAAGTTGAAGGATGGAAGTCCAAGCTTCTCTATGATGGAGGAAGACTCACCCTTCTTAATCATGTACTTGTGAGCATTCCCATTTATCTTCTGTCGATTCTTCTGATCCCTAATTATGTGATTGAAGCTATTGAGGAGACATTTGGTAATTTCTTCTAGGGTTCCTCCAATGGCAAGAATAAAGTTTATTGGACGGATTGGGATCATATCTCTAGGCCACTTGCGGAAGGAGGTATGGATGGACATTCATAAAAAGAAGGACATCCAGAAGACCGAAATGTCTAAACTTTGTTGGAAACTTATCAATAGGGAAGGAATGTGGACGAAATTTATTTACAAACAATATTGCTTCAAAACTGGCCTATGGGAATTGCCAAAAAAAAGGGATTCAAAAATTTGGTCGACGATGTAGCCTATGATCCAATTCACTATGCAAAAATCCTCCTGGTGTGTTGGAAACGGCTGAAAAATAATGCTTCTACAAGACCCATGGTGCTCTTCTGATCCCCTCATAACATTGGTGCCACAAACACCCCCTTAGACAAAACTATTAAAAGTTACACCATTGATGAAAATTGGAACATCTATGAAGTTGTAGAATGGTTGGGGCGTCTATGGGCACCACCTTATCAATAGCAACTAGACCGATGGTGAAGACAAGATTTTTTGGTAGCTCACTCCCAATGGCCAATTCACTTCAGCGTCCACTTGAAACTCCTTAAGAGCCCACGATTGTTGATACGCGAATTTCGAGAACCTTCTCAGATTCGGGAAAATGCTCAAAGTTGGTGTGTAACTATAGGCTCTTGCGAGTCCGTCGCGACTATACGTTCGTAAAAAGATGGAGTCGCCACCCGGAGCTTTTGGTGTCCTGGGCTATCCAAAATCAATATTATAGGCATCGAAGTGCAAAATATGGCTCTGAATCACTGGTCAACGCCAAAGGCTCTTGGATAAGAACTTCGTTTATAAATCGGGAAGGTATTAGGCACCCTATCGACCGGCTCGTAAGCGATCTCTACTATGGCTAAGTCTATATTTAGATGTATAATATATATATATATATATATATATATATATATATATATATATATATATATATATATATATAAAGAGAGAAAAAGTGAGTAGCACTTCCCCTTACCTGAAGGCAATTCGACCCTATTGAGCCCTTCACACTCGTCAAAATTTTGGTGGAGTAACGGCTCAGTTCTAGGATAGAGGAAAAGCAAATACGGTAGAGAAATAGAGGGGAGAGTCGGAGTTGTCGGGCCCTTGTAGCACCGTTGGTTGGATCTTCATGTGAGAGCAACACCGGTGAGGTTCCAATAGCACGTTGGGTTAGCAAGGGGTTCTAACTTGCTATTTCTAAGGAGGTATGAGCTTGGAAATGATGATGGAAAGGGTTATATGAGAATGGCTAAGGCTTTGAGCTTTTAAAAAAAAACTTAAGTCTAGGCAAATGAGGGAGAAAATTAGTAGAGTTTCTTCTCTAGGAAATTTCAAAATATGGCTAAACAAGGAGGGGTGGCTCTCTATTTATAGTGGAGAGGGTAATTAGTGAGTGGTTAACTCACTAATTGGTTTAGAAATTAGGTAATAGTCCATCTAAGATTTTTGAGGTTTTTAAGGGCTTGGAGAAGAGGGAGTTAGGTTTTAATGGTGGATGATGGCTTGAATGGCAAAAGGGTGAAAACTTATGCTACTAAGGGCACTAGTGTCCTAAAGAAACAAACCCCGAAGCCCGGGATGGTCTACAAGTCAAACCCTTAAATCAAAAAAGCTCATTTTCGGACACGAGAGGTTCAAACTCGAGCTGGAAAAATATCAAATTGGCTATGCATACATACTATGCACACATAGCCAAAAATTTCAAAATTACTCTATACGTACATAGTATGTATGCATGTGTTAATTTTTTTTCTCTCTTTTTTTAAGCGCATTGGATGTATCGCCTTGAGCTACCCCAAAACGATATATAATAATAGTCAATCAGACATTTCTATCAAAAGTTATGACCATCAAAAGTTCGAGAGCCGCGCAACATCATGAATCCGTGAAATGTGATTTTTTGGGGCCTCGTGCCTCCATGGGCTGACTTTGGGACCATCTAGGAATCGGGGCTCATTCTCTAGGTTCCTAAGGGTGCCTAGGGTTCTAACGGGTTTAGTTTGAGTTCTATGGGTCTAGTATAGATTCCAAGGGTTCGGGTTAAGTTTTAAGGGTTCGGGAAGCATTCTAAAGGTTATAGGAAGTTCCTTCGGAAGCTTGGAAGTATGTTGTTCTCGAAGTATGAGTCAATCGAGCCTTGGACCAAGTTTGGGTGTCTACAGATGCCCTTTTTTGGTACTGATCACTAATGATCATATGTCAAAGATAGAGACATCCAAAGAGGCCCAAGGTAAACACTATCAGGTCTGCTGTATTCCAAGCGAACCTCAAACATCAAAAAAGAAAAAAGAAAAATATGAAGAGTAGTGAAAGCTCATTATGTTGGGAAAATGTCCGTTCCTCGAGAATGGAGAGTAGCGGAAGCCCAATATGTTGGGAAAACGTCCATTCCTCAAGATTATCGGTCCCCAAGCACTTAGCAATATTATTGGGTATAACTGTGATGGTGTGATTGATGATCCATGATGTTCAAGATTCATTTTGAATAAAACAGTCCCGCGAGCGGGAGGGTAATCAACCCATACTTCAAAATTGGCGTAAAGCAATGATGCGAAGATCCAATGGTTTGTAGCCAATCTCATAAGGCATTGATTGACCCACTTTGATTAGTCCCGAGTGCCCCTACGTGAGGTAGGGCTCGAGGTCTTTGGGCATCCCCATCGATCTTGAAGTTAATTTAGTACAAATACCCGAGAGGAGTGAATATTGATGTCGCAATACTTTTTAGGAGTGTGTGCTACTTTTGATGATGATCTTACAAACAGATCAACTATGCAAAAATATAGACCCATGATGGAAGTCCTGACCCAGGTCCTGCCCGAGTATAATTTACAGGAACAAACGACTATCTTACGAATACCCAGACGTATAGCATATACTTTATAGGGATACCGTGGAGGTTTTTAAGCCTGTAACCGAGAATAAACACAGGAAAAGATCCCTTCTGTATCCATGTTTGAACATAGTTGGTCGATATGTAATCTCATTTAGCGATGGAATCAAATCGAATGAAACATTGACTATTTGATTGGGATTGACACTGATGAGAAGAAGTAACAGGTCTCATTTTGAGTATAGCCAAACTCGTTCATGCAGTTGAACCTGATTGAGGTTCAATATTTTTACCAAGGTTAGAACGTCCATCCCTTTGGATTGAATAAACCTTTTATCCTTATCTCGGGTCATGTGTTTGACGGTGTGGTCTAATGATCTACCTGATCAAGACCCGATTTGAGTAGACATTGGCGACCAGATAATTTGCACGTGACCAAAGGAGTAATTGATTTTCTTTTTCTCTCCCCCCGTTCTTTTTTTTTTCTTTCAAGAATATTTTTACTCACAATGCTTAAGATAGGTTTTTTTCATGCCTATTATTGCCCTCCTTTTTACCCGTAGCACCATTTCGGATTTTCACCACGTTCATGGGTATGTATTTTTATCCTAGACGCCTTTTTAGGTTTTCACCTGGTCCGCACAAGCTCGCTCTTTTTACTCGTGGTGCCCTAACGGGTTTTCACCACGTCCATTTTACTTTAAACTCGCATATTTTTATTTATTTATTTTTTTTTTCTATTATTTTATGATTATTTTAAAGGCCATGACATGGACATCGATTCCGTCATAGCCGGCTGGATGGAGTTCTTCTATTGTCTCTTAGCTCGACTTGTGCTGACTCAATGGATACTATAACTACTTGTAAACCTTAAAGAAGGCTTTCTTCAGGGATGTATCATGGCCATGGGTTAGAAGGGATAGGTTAAGAATTTTGAAGGTATTCTTGGGTTTAAAGGTATTTCTTGATTGGGTTCCAGCTGTCGTAGTACACTTCTTCCTTGAGGATTTTTACTCTACATGCCTCATGATTTTTCTATCTATTTTATTTTTTATTTTTTTATTCTTTTTACTTTTTTTAGACATCCTCTTTTTGAGATTTTATTTTTCTAATTTTTTTAGATTTTGATGGCAACTTTTTTTTCTTTTTTTTTTTTCATTTGGTATGTACACTTTTTCTTTCTTCTTTTTCTGGGGAGGGGTTTATGAAAGAAAGGCTAATGACCCAATGGGTGTTGCAAAGGGTATGAGCATTCAAGGATACTTTTTGGCTACTTGGCTTTGAAATGATGGCCTCTTTTATAAGGTCCTTAAGCAGTCATGTATACATCTTATCAATACTTACCTTGCCATGGGAGACTAGGAGTAGAATCGTTACATGTGTCCAGCATTGATGGGCTCGAGAAAATGTTCTCCATCCATGGTGGAGAAGCGGAGTGCATATCTAGGGAGTGCTTCTCGTATGACGTAAGGTCCTTCCCAGTTGGATTTGAATTTCCCTCGAGGTTGTGCCTGGAGTGAGGGGAAGATTTTCTTGAGTACCATGTCACCCACCTTTAAATTTCGAATGCGAATACGTTGGCTGTAAGCGCACGTGATTCTTCCCTGATAGACCTAGGTGTGACACAAAGCTTGAAGCCTCTTTTCATCGATTAGATTCAGCTGTTCGAAACAAGATCTCTCCCTCTCGACTTTCGATAGATTGGACTCAATAAGGATACAAAGTGAAAGCACTTCAACCTTAACTGGTAGCATGACCTCAGTTCTGTATACAAGGGAGAATGGTGTTTCCTCTATAGCGATACAGATAGACGTTCAATAGGCCCATAGTGCGAAAGGTAACATTTCACTCCAGTCTCGGTTCGTGATGACCATCTTCTCGAGAATGTGGACGACTATCTTATTGGTAGCTTCAACAACTCCTTTGGTTTGTGGTCAATATGATGACGAGCGATGATGTTTGATTTTATACTGCTCGCATCAGACTTTAATGCGCTTGCTAGCAAAGTTAGTGTCATTGTCCGTGATAATTTCCTTGGGCATGTCGAATCACCAAACGATGTTGTTTTTAATAAACTTTTCAACATGACTGATCGTGATGCTCGCGTAAGATGCTGCCTCTACCCATTTGGTGAAGTACTCGATAACAACCAGGATGAACTGATGCCCGTTTGAAGCTTTCGGGTTGACCTTTCCGATGACGTCGAGGCCCCATGTGGCGCATGACCATGGAGTGGTCATGCTGTGGAGATTTATGATTTGAGCATGTATTAGACTGGAGTGTTCTTGACATTTGTAGCACTTTTGAACGTGCTTGCAATAGTTAGTTTCCATCGTGGTCCAAAAATACCCTTACCATAGGATCTTTTTAGCGAGCATGTGCCCATTGATGTGGGCCCCACATACTCCCTCTTGGATTTCTTTTACGACTTTTGCTGCTTCACTCTCAGTTAGGCATCTGAGAAAAATATTGTTATATGATCGCTTGTAGAGGCACTTGCCACAGATGACGTAATTTGCCCCTAAATGTTGGATGGTCCGCCTGTCCGTCTTGGATGTGCCCTCCGGGAACGCCCGATTTTTGAGGAAATTCTTAAGATTTGAGAATGGGTTCCCCTACCTTAAAATCGTCCCCACGCCGATGATCGATGTTTCTCTTGAGAAAATCAACTGAAGAAGAAGAAGTTTTGAGGGTGGAATCCACCAAAATGCAAGAGGGTTAGCTCCTTTCTCTCTTAAGATCTCACTCTCTTTCTCAAAAAACTTTGCAAGCAAGAAGCTTGTGTGAGAAGGTTTTGCCCTTGTTTATTTGGGCTCGATTTCGATGTTAAGCAGTAACATCGCAAAAGAGTGTTAATCTTATCCACTTAAAAGAGCTTTAGTTCCGGTGTGACTCTAGTACACACAATTTTGGAATTTGCACTTCTTCAAAGGTTCTAGTTGAGGCCCAAAGACGGCCCAAATAGTTGAACCAATTTGTCGACCCAACTAGTCGGCCTAATTAGTCGACCCTAATCAATCAGCTCAACTAGTCAACCCAATTAGTCGGCCCAAATAGTTTTAATTATTATAATACCTTATCAATATTCTATCTTAAAAGAAAATTGTCTCTAGGCTGCACACGTGCACAGTGCATCATATTAGACATGCGCACTTGGCCTGTGTGCAACGATATAGATTTATAACACGGATTTTGGGGACATCACATCCTTCCCTCCTTATGAAATTTTCGTCCTCGAAAATTAACATAGGTCACTTAGTTGCAAATACACACTAACCAACCATAAAGCATGGCTACTGTTAGTGGTATTCATACCGATTTTAGACCAAAATGGTCACACTAATCTGTCACATTTATCCATATAAAATTAACAATTTACAAGATATTCACAACTAAGGGTGACATTTTGGGGCAGTGTAGTTCATATCTTTACATGCAGCTGTTAGTTTTTTGTAGGATGAGTTTACTCAGCCACGTAAACGCAGTGGGTTGCACAACCAATCCACCACAATCTACCTAGGCGATAGTAGTGCAACCTCGTGAGTGAAAGTGAATCTTTTACAATTACATATAAACGGCATAATAAAAATTCTCATAAACATTTCATAGCTATAAAATTAAAAGGACATAAAAGATTTTAGTACATATGATGCTTCTAATACTTATCACATTTCTTACTTATCATGTCAACTTAAATGACGTGACATATCTTAAATCTTATTATACCTTCATACGCCTACACAACGTACTTTGCATCATACTTATTTTACGTATACGACCTGTGCCAGGGCCGTTGATCGAGCCTACCACACGTGGTTCATGTGTAGATAACTAGTTAACCTTCATATTATATCGTAAATTACCATCCAACCTGATGAGGTTGTATGCATAAAAATCAGTGTCCTCTTATTTCGAGACACTGTCGTATCATATTGTCCTTAAGACCCATCTTAGTTACAGACGTTGTACCCTTACGATGATATGTAAGGTATGACACATGTAGAACTTAATTTCATATTCAACTGGCCTTCACAACGTATCTTAACATATCTGTGTCTTATCTTATCTTACACTTTCGTGTCATTTGCATATAACTTAAGTTCTAGTGACTCACAGTGCGATAAGTTTCACTAAATCACACTTTTCAAGGGACGGGTTTCGTAGTAATTTGGATGTACTTCATGTGGCAGCCCATACTATCATAGAGGTGTTGCATCCGTACATGGATGCCTATATTCTAAGTTCTACATGACCGTGAAAGGAACCCCACCATGACGAGGCTTATAAGTGGTGTGTCGCATCTTATTCTTTTTTAATTTATCATATACATGCCCTAACATATCATTTAAGTGATGGATATTATACAATGCAGATGAGGCATATAATAAGAAAGCAGCTAACCATAAGGGAACTAATATTACTCTAAATATTTCAAATGATAATTCAAACAAACAAATCAATCATAGAGAGATGTTAGAAATACTGATATCAAATCGGTATTTATAAAAGGATGACTTAGACTTTAACTCTCAGATATTAGATTAAACTCTAAGACCTTATAGTGTTAGAGTATGGTTTAAAATTTAAGAAGGTGACGTTCAATGAAGGTACATGAGCTCTAAAATACGTATTACAAAGTAATGTTAGACTGATCTCATCAGATAGGTCTTGTCGATCTAATAAAAATTGACTGGTCATTTACGTGATTCTGATAAAATTTAATCTCGGTATAACTCAATCACTTATAGACTATCGAATATTCGATACACGCATTTTAAGGTGAACGCTTAATGGAGTTTAGAATAATCTAATCCTACCGACGTCATCGATGTAATGGATGTTTAAACACCATATGATTGCCACTATTGGTGTGATCATTTAGAGCATTATTTGAACGATTTAGGATTTTGATCAAGATCGTATCATCGTATGATCATCGAGTGGTGTACACAATCTTGGCATGATTTTAAGATCGATCTAAAAGATTCTCCTAATCTTAAAAGGTGGTTAGGCTAACCCTAGAGGTTGGACCCTGGTTCCTCAAAATGCTCATTTGGTTACTTATGGTATCTAGGCCCATTAATGGTCCATGAACAGAAAAAGGCCCATATGGGCGGACCCATTTATTTTTCGACGATTTAAGACTTTGGGTAACTGTAATATTCAATAATCCTACACCTTTTGTGCTCAGGTCGTACCCCAATTCACCTGAAAATATCCCAAGTCCAATTTTCGCTTGTGACACATAAGTTTCATGGCCCACATGATATACGGATCATATGAGTCCACGTGACACACAAGTTACGTGTGGCATATGAGTTTCATATCTCACGTGTGAAATATTTTACATGTGAGTCGCACGTGGGCTACAAGGATTACGTGCCTCTTATAAAAATAACAGTGGGCATGAAATCCAAGTATTTTAAAACGAGGTGGGCTTTGAATCATATCTAAACTCACTAAAGGGGGCATGTGCATACTTATAAGTAAAAAGGGGCATATGAGCTTCCTAACTTAGGACCTTAGACTATTTTTCTACATTCAAAAGATTACGGATTAGGTCATAGGTAAAGAGGACCAGGGGCCGTCTTTAAGGATTCAAATAAAAGGCTAAGACGATTGCCAATAAAATGAAATAAATGACGACCTTCTAATATGATTTGTGGTACTATAATTCTAAGGGTGGAGAGATTCTCTAAATTATGGGACATGATTTAAGAAGGGAAGCTGTCGAAGAGGTTGGCATTTTTACTAAACACTTGTGCTGTTGAGATTAGGTTTGCATAGAATGAAATTAATGGTTTGAGGTTTTGAGTGTTAGTCACTAATACAATATTCATGTCCATATATTTAGGTATACACACTGTATGTATTTATCTAATTAAAAGACATTTAATTATAATCTTCACCCGACAGAAAAAGGAGAAAGAGGCTCATCGGGTTCAAATTTTGGCCACGAGATACGCAATTGTATATAATCTATTAATCTATTTGTGCACATTTATACATAGATATACAAAACATACAAGCATTATATATAATATATTAAAAATATATAATTTATCTACAGAATAGATTTGAGATGCATTGTGTCAAAGTGATGACTAACAGCTACAAACACGAAGGCATAAGTGTATGCGCGATGATCTATAAAAAGGGTGCAAACATATGAAATTTTGAGGTTTTGCATCGAGTTTTAATAAGTATAACTATGTCAATCATGTTTTAAAAGTATAATGAGTAGATTGAAGGAGATAAGAGGGCACCCACTTTTTGAAGCTTTTGATTGGTTGGATTTGCATAAATTTTGGGTTTTGTCGACCAATCTTCTTACTTTTGATCTCACTCGACTTCAATCGAATGCGATAGGGCTCGCCAATAAATAAAACAAGTATTGTTAGTCCAAAAAATTAAGCATTTCAATAACATTGGTGTTAGCAATTTAATTGGAGAACTCCTTTTTATTGCATTCTAAATTCCCAATAACATGACATTAAAAGATATAAAATTATATTTAAAATATTTACCTCGTGTAGGAAGAGATGAGTCATGGCTGATGGATATATGTTAAGCACTGATTTTTGCCACTTTCGACACCTTTAAACCTGGCTTTTGTTAGTACCTAGAATGGTTAATAACAGTTTTTAAGTATATTTTGCGGTTAGGGATGAAATATAGAATAATGCAGTTTTCCTATGTAGAAATGCCAAAAAGAGGACTTGGAACCATCTATTAGAATTGAGGCAAGAAGGGCCATGGTGTGATCGATCTTAGAGCAAAATAGCACCTTGAAGAGTGCTTGAAATGAAGAGAAGCTCCACCAATGCAACTCTATGAACATGCCAGCAGAGGAACTCCTCAGCAGCTACGAACCTATCGAATGCTTAAAAGAGGCTTCAGTTTTTATCCTATCATGCAGTGGTTTTATCCTGATGAATGGTGAAGACTACTGCTGAAGTAGAACCTGGCGATAGGTTCTGAAATAAGAAGGGATCCTATCGAGCAGTTGGCCGAAGAACCTGTCGACTAGGATACACAGCAGAAGCCTTCAACCTATCGAGATGCCTTGAATACAACAGCTACTGAACCTGTCGAAGTATTCAAATAGGAGCTTGAACCTATCGACTGGTTGGTAAACTTGATCAGCTGCAGCTAAGTGCAATGGAACCTATCGAATGCTTCAATAAACCTGTCGATTGGTTCATGAAGCTGGAGCTCAACCTATCGAATGGTTGCAATTCAACCTATCGAATTCCTAAAGAATGCTGCAGTTTTGTACCTATCGAGCAGTCCCTCAATGCATCAGCTTTGAACCTATCGAATGGTTCAATCCACCAACTAGTCAAAAGCTTCAAACACGCAACTTGTACCTATCGAATTCTTGAGCTCCCTATCCTTTGAATCTGTCGACAGGTGCAACTTCTAATCCTGTCGACAGCTTGAGGCAGCAGCAGCAAAAATCAATGGACGACAGGGGCAAATCTGGGAACTCCAATGCACAGGAAATTATGCACATGAGTGTGAACTAATTTTTGGCGGGGAACAAATTAGCTTCAGCTGGGCACAAATAAAATCAGATCCCTA
The DNA here is from genome assembly GCA_021018995.1 of Chloranthus sessilifolius. Classification (NCBI taxonomy): domain Eukaryota; kingdom Viridiplantae; phylum Streptophyta; class Magnoliopsida; order Chloranthales; family Chloranthaceae; genus Chloranthus; species Chloranthus sessilifolius. Next base: position 52,648,393 of record CM037594.1, read on the forward strand.
TCTCTTCTCTGATTGGTTGAAACTCTTAAATAGGGATTAAGCTTAAATTAAAATCCTTTCCTCTGATTGGCTGCAATCCAAAGCACACAGATCACTGCAAATGTATAAACAGAACTCCTTTCTGCTATTTTTCTTCAGCAAGGAAAGTAGGAACAGAGGAATAGCCTGAATTCTCCTTAGCTCATTTAGGTTTAGTTTTAGGTTTTATTTTTTCCTTTTTTCCTCCCCCTTCTCTCTCTAATCCAGCCTGTTGGATTAGATCTAGGTAGCAGCTCATATCTGGTTTGTAACTATAATTTTGGCATGAAGAAATATGGATCGATGCACATACTACAGATCCGGGAACAATATTATTGTAAGTTGTTTTTGATTAAAGCAATAAACTGTTGATTTTAAAGCTTAATTAAATATAAAGATCTTGTGGTCCCATTAGATTCTTGATCGGATTTTTGCACTCGGCACAAGCCCAGACCCTTTTCCGGTAGATCTCTTGATGACCATCTGATTTCCCTGGGTTTGATATGCCTATGGGTGCCTGTGCTTGTGGCCTTACATCCACAGCTTCTGTAGTGATTATCTTGTTCTGATCGAAGCTATCGGAATGGAGGAAATCTATTGGATGATCTGTGACCATTTAAGTGGACAGATCATAGCCTGAAAATCAATCCAAACCACCGATCTAAATCAAATTCTTATACCTTGCATTTGTGCCTGTAGTCAAATGAAGGACTGCTGTAAATCCCCAGCTCTTGATCTGTTTTACAATAAAAACCAGGCCCTAGTTGTCTATTTCTCCCCATTTTATATTTTATTTTACCATCCATCTTCTTCAATCTTTTAGATTTAGTTTTATATTTCAGTTTTATAAATTAGATCTAGTGACACCTGAAAAGCTCTCTTTCTTCTTAGAATTGCCAGATCTGGAGGTTTATTATACACCTTATAGGTTTAGATCACTACTCCCTGTGGGACAAACTCTTACTTATTAAAACTTGCTACAAAGGACCCTGTATCTTGCAAGTCTAGGATATTTTAGATGTGCTGAATCCATCCTCAGTTTTACTTTGATTTTATTTTATACTTTTACTTCATAATAATCAACACCTAAAATTCCCCAACAAGTTTTTGGCACTGCTGCCGGGGAGTTTTGATCTAGATAGTAGATTTGAGTTTTTCATTTTTATAGATCTGATTTTTTTTTTTGTTTTTATTGTTGATTAGTTTTTAAAATTTTAGAGTACATTCCACCTGTTTGATTAAATGTCTGCTGCAGTTTTTGTACAGAAAACCTGTTTTACTACAACAGAATTTCTGATTTTTCTAAGTTTTTATTTTCTGCCTTCTAGATGTTTGAATAAATGTTGTTGTAGCCTTTTGTATTTTTGCATAAATGAGGCTACAGTTTGAGTTTTTCTTTGTGTTTTTGTTAATATTCTTGAATAAGGTACTGCTGCCATTGTTGAATTTTTACAGATATGGAGCAGCTGCCAAACGAGGAGCAAATGGATTGCAGCAGGGGCAGATCTGCTTGAGTTTGCATCCCCTTCTCCTTTGTATTTATTTTCTATTTTAAAAATCTTTTGACCAGTAGTTTTACTGTGTTTGCTGTCATGTGGAGATGAAGATTTATTTAATCTATGGTAAAAAGAGTTAGAAAATTTTAGAAATTAAAGCAATGCCTATGCTCATGCTTGCAGTCCTATTTGAGGGCTGCAACTGTTCTTGAGCTGTGTGAGAAATGATGCACCCTTCTATTCTTGTTGTGAGTGAATAGCCCTGGCAAGATTTGGGTTTGAAATCTTATTTATTTGGGGCATTATCAAAACAGAATTCTTAAATTAAAGGTGAACTCTGCATTAATTTTCAGGCACAATGCCTTGACATGAACTGATTGATGATGAAGGAAGTACAACAGAATTTCAAGTTTCAAATTGATGATTTTTTTGCTAAAGATCCTCTAGAATTGAATGCACATGGTGTGGAATTTATTTTATTTCACTTAAACTCTGTTTTAGCATGTTGCATAAGTATTAACTAATTTTATTGGAGAAGTTTTGGGGTACCTTCACTGAAAACCCTTAGGAGACTCCACTGCTCCACTAGGGATCACCTAGGGGTTTAAAAGGCTTGGTGCATATGCTAAATGCACCCGTGTTCCCTACGAAAGTGGCATTTAATTTCATAGGTTAGTTGTTTTAAATTTCACTTTGCTTGAGGACTAGCAAAGGTTAGGTTTGAGGGTGTGCTAAGCACTAATTTTTGCCACTTTCTACACCTTTAAACCTGGCTTTTGTTAGTACCTAGAGTGGTTAATAACAGTTTTTAAGTATATTTTGCAGTTAGGGATAAAATATAGAATAATGCAGTTTTCCTATGTAAGAATGCCAAAAAGAGGACTTGGAACCATCTATTAGAATTGAGGCAAGAAGGGCCATGGTGCGATCAATCTTAGAGCAGAACAGTAGCTTGAAGAGTGCTTGAAATGAAGAGAAGCTCCACCAATGCAGCTCTATGAACATGCCAGCAGAGGAACTTCTCAGCAGCTAGCGAATGCTTAAAAGAGGCTTCAGTTTTATATCCTATCGAGTAGTGGTTTTATCCTGACGAATGGTGACGACTACTACTGAAGTAGAACCTGGCGATAGGTTCTGAAATAAGAAGGGATCCTATCGAGCAGTTGGCCGGAGAACCTGTCGACTAGGATACACAGTAGAAGCCCTCAACCTATCGAGATGCCTTGAATACAACAGCTACTGAACATATCGAAGTGTTTAAATAGGAGCTTGAACCTATCGACTGGTTGGTAAACTTGATCAGTTGCAGCCAAGTGTAATGGAACCTATCAAATGCTTCAATAAACCTGCCGATTGGTTCATGAAGCTGGAGCTCAATCTATCGAATGGTTGCAATTCAACCTATCGAATGCTTAAAGAATGCTGCAGCTTTATACCTATCAAGCAGTCCCTCAATGCATCAGCTTTGAACCTATCGAATGGTTCAATCCACTAACCAGCCAAAAGCTTCAAACATGCAGCTTGTACCTATCGAATTCTTGAGCTCCCTATCCTTTGAACCTGTCGACAGGTGCAACTTCTAATCCTTTCGATAGCTTGAGGCTGCAGCAATAAAAATCAATGGATGGCAGGGACAAATCTGGGAACTCCAATGCACAGGAAATTCTGCACATGGGTGTGAACTAATTTTTGGCGGGGAACAAATTAGCTTCAGCTGGACATAAACAAAACAAGATCCCTATCTCTTCTCTGATTGGTTGAAACTATTAAACAGGGATTAAGCTTAAACTGAAATCCTCTCCTCTGATTGGCTGCAATCCAAAGCTCACAGATTATTGCAAATGTATAAGTAGAACTCATTTATGCTATTTTTCTTCAGCAAGGAAAGTAGGAACAAAGTAATAGCCTGAGTTCTCCTTAGCTCATTTAGGTTTAGTTTTAGGTTTTATTTTTTCCTTTTTTCCTCTCCCTTCTCTCTCTAATCCAGCCTGTTGGATTGGATCGATGCACAGACTACAGATCCGGGAATAATGTTATTGTAAGTTATTTTTTATTAAAGCAATAAATTATTGATTTTAAAGCTTAATTAAATCTAAAGATCTTGTGGTCCCATTAGATTCACGATAGAATTTTTGCACTCGGCATAAGCCTAGGCCCTTTTCTAGTAGATCTCTTGATGACCATCTGATTTCCCTGGGTTTGATATGCCTGTGGGTGCTTGTGCCTATGGCCTTACATCCACAGTATCTGTAGTTATTATCTTATTCTGATTGAAGCCATCGGAATGGAGGAAATCTATTGGATGATCTGTGACCATTTAAGTGGATAGATCATATCCTTAAGATCAATCCAAATCACCGGTCTAAATCAGATTCTTATACCTTGCATTTGTGCTTGTAGGCAAATGAAGGATTGCTGTAAATCCCCAGCTCTTGATCTGTTTTGCAATAAAATTAGGCCCTAGCTGTCTATTTCTCCCCATTTTATATTTTATTTTACCATCCATCTTCCTCAATCTTTTAGATTTAGTCTTATATTTCAGTTTTATAAATTAGATCTAGTGACACCCGAAAAACTCTCTTTCTTCTTAGAATTGCTAGATCTGTAGCAAGATCTGGAGGTCTACTATACACTTTCTAGGTTTAGATCACTACTCCCTGTGGGACTTTTACTTATTAAAACTTGCTACAAAGGACCCTGTATCGTGCATGTCTAGGATATTTTAGATGCGCTGAATCCATCCTCTGTTTTACTTTGATTTTATTTTTTTTCTTTTACTTCATAATAATCAGCACCTAAAATTTCCCAACAATATATTGCAGCACGAAGACCGCCACAGGGTGCGAATTTCGGGGCTTTGCATTGTGAATGCTTTTGGTTTGGTTTCAAAATTGGGTCGATGCAACGCGACATGGGTTAAAAGCGTCGGATTGACAACAGATTTGAGTTAGGCACATAGATCGTCATGAAAAGCTTGGCTCATGGTGCGAATCAGCAAAGAGAATGGATCGGGTCCCAACTTCTTATTATTTCTCGTGATTTCAAACAAGGTTGAATCTGTACATGACACTGATGGTGTTGTTATAGCAAGGCTGCGTAGAGAATGGAGTTGTTGATCGTGCATAATGATTAAAGAGAGGAGAGAAGGACGTGGTGTTGGTTGGTGCGCGGAGAAGAAGAAGCAGCATATGCAGCAGTTGCTGCTGTGTTATGTGTAATAGAGAGAGGTGAATGGTAGTGTGACAGTTCGGATTTCCTACACTAAAACCCGTGCCATTAGGTCACTTATCGTGATCCCCAAACACAGACTTGGTAAATCCACACACTAAGCGAAACTCAAGGCAAATATCTCTTATAAAACAAATATCATATATGACAGGAACAAAAGAACCAAAAATGAATCACTGGTGATGGCCAACCATCACCTAAACAGTGGTTCACAAAATATTATACTACATTACCAGAATCTAAAATTCTATAACAAAAGAATGATTGGACGTACCAAGCCCTAGTCACAAAATCTCAAAATACTCTGAGTCCCCTAAGGAAAGTACTCCTCAGGTAGAAAATTTGATTATTCCTCAGGAGTGTAATCAGGATCTTCCTCACGCTCTGATCCTCAATGGTTGTATCAACACCTGTGCCTGTGACGTATAGTCGAGGGGTGAGCTAATAGTCTAAGCTCAATAGGGGGAATATCAATAACATTTATATCATATTTTAGACCATAGATTCCATGACTGAATGCAGGAGTAAATTTCATGTAAAACTAAATTTTCATGATGCTTGAATTGAAACAAAACATAATTCAAATACACATTCGGAATTGGTTTCTTAGTTTCTAATTTCTTACTTGTTTTTGGATTTTACATGCCTTCTCATATCTCAGCGTGACTTAAAATAGTTACTTAAATAATCTCCCAAGTAATTATAGCATTGGGAGCTATAATTTTACTGATGGGAATCCTCTAACAATTGTCGTTCAATGAACTCTTTTCGGAAGTGCGCAAGCCCCTACGCTATGAGGGTACTTGTGCAATTTCAAATTTACCGTTGGTCGATGGAAGTGTACAGATATCCCACCATACCGGTATATAAATGGGGATTCATTCCACATGAACCTTAGATCATTGTGCAATTTCTAATACATAGTTTAACACAGTGCAGTGTGCTTATTTCATAACTATTTTGGAATTCAAAATCAAGGCGTAAATACAAAGTTCACATGCTCATTCTTAACTGATTTCACAAATCGAATCATATGTTTTGGAATCCATGTACAAAGCTCATGTCCGTAAGATTAAAAATCAATTTATCACATTTTGTTCTATCATATCACAAAATCTATATAGATCATATCAAATATAAATGTTATTGAGTTTCCCTTACCTCTCACGAAACTACGTAAGTCACATAAAATAAGATGAAAACCTCTTTGGACATGTCCAATTTATAACCTACATTTCAATGCATCCAAAGTGCATGTATTAATGGCCAGGGAAGCATACACATCGAAGTTCCATAAGTTTTTCCAAGAAAAATCCAAAATGGCCAAAGTTGGCTCAGTCGCGCACGCGAGTTCCAAAGTCACACGAGCGACCTCTCCTGGCACACTCTCAGTCATGCGAGCGACTGTTCTCACTCAATTTTCAGCCTATTTTGAAGCATATCTCGCATGAGCGACTGCCAGAATTTCTGCAATTCTTCTCGAATTCAAAATTTCCATTCTTGCTTCTTTTTTCTCTCTTCAAACCGACATTAATTACCTAACATTTAGGGCAATAGCCCCAGCAAGCTAACCATAAATGATCTACGAGAACTTACCTTTCTAACTTGCGAAATTCATGCATTCAACGATTGAACTTCGAAACTATCAACACTCTCGCAACACTCATCCAATGGGTTTGAAAACTCAACTTCTTACGGTTGTATCACGACGTACGCGAAGATAAATTCCCTTCTAGCGCACACAACCAATCTCAACTTCTCGCGTGCGACGATCACGTGACGGGGCTCTCTACAAAAGGGGTTTCTTAATGAGAGGGTTTCATAGAATAGGGTTCGCACGTCTCTTATGGATCAAAATCACTCGCATAAGCAATGCCCCTTGTGTTGGTGATCAAAGTGACGTAGAGTTGTGAGCGGAGAATCGATCACGAATTCAAGATTTGGTGTGCAAGGGTTTCACGTGGAGATTACTTCTCTTCTTTCGCTCTTCAATTCTCATTCAAAGGCAAAGGAGACAAAAGCAATGGCTTCTCACATAAGCCATTGCCTTTAATACATGGGTCTTGCTTCCATGTGAAGCACACACACGTCTCTTGTGTGTTTACAAGGTGACTTCATTTGTTTGTGAACCTAATACACCTAACCTAAGTGTTAGTCTTTTGTCCAATAATTTCAAATGAACCTACAATAATTTCAATTGATTTGTTCAAAAATTCTAAACGGTATCGCGTGCTGTGCTAACACGTGCACTTAACTGACTTACATTGTTCAAAAATTTGGGGATATTACATCCTCCCCTCCTTATAAAAATTTTCATCCTCGAAAATTGGCCATGGTTTAGTTGCTTCCAGACGATGAAGCAAGAGAACACATAGAAGAGTTAAGAAGATTGAAATTCTCTATAGAAAGAGAACATAGTCTACTAACGAAGATCTACATTATGCTGTTAAAAATCTATTTGAAAATGCGTAGGGCTCCGAATCACTCACATCAAATCTACCCACTTTTTTTTTTCATCGAAATCTCAATTACTTATCGTAACAGAACGTATACCTGCTTCGATTCAAGAAGGATCATAGCAAAATTCATTACACAAGTTGTCCACACGCATATCACTAGGATCCACAATCGATCATCGTTGAACATATCTACATTAAATTATCCATGTCCTAATTTCACATAATGCCTGTAACGAACATATCCACGACTAAATATCAATCATTCACAATGATCAATCAATTCATTTTACCCTATAAAACAAAACACATCCACATCAAGATACCATTCTCACATTTCACATTCATTTATTCACAAGCATGAATAATCATTTAATGACAATGACGTTGTCCATAACCTGCAATGAAACATCCTTGACCATTTATCCACGACAGGTAACCATTTGCCGAACAAAACTATTCACATACAACCATTTCACACATAATATTTACAAAATGAAAGCATCTCTCTAGTTAACATCTCTCTAGTTAACCATTTCCACATAGCTCAATTTTTTTCATGAAAACCATTCAAAAGTTTAAAACTATTCTAGCATGGCACCCGTGCTACCATTCACAAAACAACTTCAAATGCCAACTAATTACAATTGGTTCTACTAACTCATTTCATCATTATTTAAGAAACCGAAAACACCCATAATAACTCAAAATACTTACCACAAAGTTCACCAAAAATTTAACAAAATGTTTAACAAAACCATCTCATTAAAACAACTCTAAAGCCAATGACAGTAGTCCCCAGCTAGTCCTCCTCACCACCTGACTGATCGGCCTCGTCATCTGCTCTACCAACTCCAAAGCTAGACACGCCCGACATGTATGTCCGTGCTATTGTCATACACTGCAAGTAGTCGGAGGGGTACATGTAGCGCATTGCATCGGTCAGCAGGGCCTCATGATAGTAGAGCTGGCACCTGGTCTGGTCGTTCTGTTGCTTTATTCTCCCCATCATCTGATCTTGTAAATCCATTCGCTTAAATAGTTTCATTGTGAAGTCCACTCCGCCGTATAGAGGAATTGGTGGTTGGACCAAAACTTGGTGTGGTGGTGGTATCAGGTATTGAGCCACTTGATCAGGCTCCTGGTGTGGCTGTTGGTGTTGTTGTTGTTGTTGCACACGTTGTTGAATTTCTTTGATATGGTGGTGCTTGATACTCGTGTTTAAACTGGTGAGACTAATTTTCAAATCCTCAAACCTATATTGCTGAGTGTTGCTAGTGAATCGGGGTCATCTTGTGAAATTTGGTATTCCCCGTTTGCTTCCTCGTCCACGTATTGCTCGATCATCTGTGTGATCAACCGAGCATAAGGTAAACGTTTGAAGGGTGTCTTGTGAGCACCTTGCCTCCCATTGTTACGTGCATACACAATCCCTTCACTTACTATAGCATGAGCGGAGAACCACTTCTCCTGATAGGCTGCAATTAAGGCTTGGAGAAAAATGTCTCTCCTCTCCTGCTCATGTCCCAATGAAAATAGATCCTTTTGAAAAATGATGTCAAGTGTCCACATGTAGTTGGGCAACTGGGCCCTTTTAACTGACAATCCAGATTTGATTCGCCCGTTTGTCATTTCAGCGATAATGTCTTCGAATGGTACTTTTTCAAGATTTGGGGATTTTAACGCTCCATCACTTACATACCTTGATGGGCATCCTTTCGCTTAGGTCAAATTGAAATTTGTGGCCATCGATTTCGGTCACAAATTTCTTCTCATCTACACTCATCTTTAAGTTTTGATAAAACAGGCGCACTAACCTAGGGCAATAATAATCATGAAATGGCTCTAGGAGCGATTTCATGTTACCCGTAGCCAAATACTCAATCGTTCATTGTATGGTTGCTTGACCCTCCAATAGGTTGTTGTCGATAGACCATTCAACTTCAAACTTCTTCGCATCCCACCACTCGGTGGGTTGTTCTCTCACAATCGGTGGATGGTCCACCTTGTGATGTTTGTATGAAGAGGGTTTGGAAGCCGACATCTTTCGTGGACCCATCTTTCTAGAATTTGAAAAGCTTGAAAAGGAAAAATCTCAAAAGAAAGTAAAAACTTACTCTTTAGCGCGAAGAAAAATGAAAATGAAGGCTCCACGAATGAAGATCGAACCCGAATCCGGTGAGTCAAATTCAGTCCTCACGGAGAAGAAGAAACCCTAGCTTTGGGGACTTTCACGCCAAAAAAAAGAAGAAAGTGGCCTGCAGGCCATATATACCCCGAAGTCACACGCGCAATAAGCAAAAGTCGTGCAAGCAACTTATAAGTACAATTGGTGCTGGAACAGTTGCGCGAGCAACTATGCTACCTATTCTCTTTCTAGGACTTCTGAAGAAGTCGCCCAAGGGACTCTAAATTCGCGCGCGTGAGTTAAGCAGATTTTTGTAATTTGTGTTGTTTGCTATTTGGGTTCCTTTTACCATTTTAAACGTATCCTTTTACCTTCCATTTACATCCAAAATTTGTGTACACGATCGATACACACATACATATTTCATTGGATTAAATTGTGGATTTCTTTTAGTCCATTTTCGGTAATGCTTGGATCCGTGATTTGCGCGTGACACCCTTAGCACAATGTTAACCATTTGATAACAATCATACTTGATAAATAAAAATGCACATAGAAATGATCTACTAGTCTTAAACATCATATTGAAATAACTCAAATTTATACGACTCCTTAACTCAAAAGTTTATTTGAAGAGCTGTGAAAACACGTCACTTATTTCCGACTCGCGTTCCCAAGTAGCTTCTTATGACGAATGGTTTCGTCATCTCACAAGTACCAACGAAATACGTTTGGTACGTAACATTTGCTCCTTTCAATCGAGAATCTGTATCGGTACTTCTCTAACGCTCATGTCTTCTTGAATCTTGATTGGCTGATAGTCTAGGATGTGAGTTAGATCCTTCACGTATTTCCTTAGCATCGACAGGTGAAATACGTTGTGCATGCTCGATAGTTGCAACAGTAGAGCAATATGACACGCAACCTCTCCAACTCGTCCGAAAACTTTGAATGATCCTATGTAACATGGACTTAACGCTTCCCCAAGCACATTACACCCTTTGTAGGTGAAATCATTATGAACCCGTTATCTCCGTGTTGAAACTCAATGCTCGTTCTTTTCAGATCGAACGTACTGCTTCAGATCAAACGTACTGCTTCGGTGGTACTTTCAAACGTACTAATTCGGTGGTACTTTCAATGATTTCCAGACCTAAAATAAATTTCTCTCTGATTTCTTCCCAGTTAATCGAAGATTTACATCTTCGTCCATATAGTGCTTCGTAGGGAGTCATACTGATACTCGTCTGATAACTATTATTATATGCAAACTCGATCAGGGGCAGATGTTGACCCCATGATCCTTAAAAATCAAGCATACAAGCTCATAGCATGTCTTCTACAATCTGGTTCACCCTTTCGGTCTGTCCATCTATTTGTGAGTGAAATGAAGAGCTGAACTCTAACCTTGAATCCATTCCCTCTTAGAATTTCTGCCAAAATTGTGATGTATACAACGGATCTCAATATGAAATAATGCTCACAGGGATACCATGCTACCTCTTACATCTCTGCAAGCCTACCCGCTGTATATTTGGTATTGTGAGGCAAGAAATGGACTGACTTGGTTTGCCTATCGATGATTACCCATATGGCATTGTGTCCCTTCATCGTTGTCGGTAATCCTAAAATAAAATCCATGAAAATGGATTCCCATTTCCATTTCGGTATCGGTAGAGGTTGTAATAAACTCGATGGATGTCAGTGAGCCACTTTCACTTGCTAACACACCAACCACTTTGAGACATACTCGGCGACATCTTTCTTTAAACCTCACCACCAAAATATTTTTTTTAGATCTTAGTACATCTTGGTACCACCCAGATGAATAGCATACTGTGACTTATGGGGTTCTTCTAAGATGGTATGTCGGAGATCAGCATCGGTCGGTATACATAGATGCCCTCTGAACAGTAGTGATCCATCCTCCTTGATGGAGAATTTTGGTTTAGTACCATCTATCACTCCCTACCTAATTTTCGTAAGTTCTTCATCTTTCATTTGATGTCATCCAAGATCGTCGGTCGAATTATGATGTTTGATAATAAGCCTCCTAAATCTTTCACGTCGATCTTCGTGTCATATAATGAAATGTCCTCTAATAACTACGTCTACGAATTCCCATGATGAGGCTTGATAACTGAACCAAATTCTTTCGACTCAAAGCATCTGCTATTACATTCGCCTTACCTAGGTGATATTTAATGAAGTAATTATAATCCTAGAGAAACTCAATCCATCTTCTCTGCCTCATATTTAGATCCTTTTTAGTAAACAGGTACTTGAGGCTCTTGTGGTCCGTAAATATCTCAAAAGTCTCTCCATACAGGTAATGCCTCCATATCTTCAAGGCAAAAATCACTGCTGCTAGTTCAAGATCATGTGTTGGGTAATTCTTTTCATGATCCTTGAGCTGTCACAAACCATAGGCTATAACTCTCTCATTCTGATTGAGGACATAGCCTAACCCACTATGTGATGTGTCACTAAACACGATAAAACCTCCACTGCCCGATGGAATAGCAAGCACTAGTGCAGAGGTAAGTCTTCTCTTAAGTTCCTGAAATATCTTCTCCCACGACTCAGTCCATTCAAACTTCACATTTTTCCTCGTAAGCTGTGTGAGTGGTCCTGATATCATGGAAAAACCTTCTACAAATATTTTGTTGTAGCCAGCCAAACCTAGAAAACTTCGTACTTCTGTCACTATCTTTGGTTGTTTCCATTGTACAACGGCCTCAAACTTTGCTGGATCGATCGTAATACCTATTTTAGAGACATGTCCCAAGAAGCTCACTTGTTCTAACCAAAACTCGCACTTACTGAGCTTCGCATAAAGCTGATATTCACGTAATGTTTGTAGAGCGTTCTTTAGATGTTGCTTGTGTTCTTCCTTTGACTTCGAGTAGATGATGATATCATCTATGAATACGACTACACATTTATTGAGATGTGATTTGAACACAGTAAAGAGAGAAATTGTATACATACACTACAAAAAAATAGATTATTAGCAGTAGTTTTTTGGAGCAAAAAACTGCCGCTATTAACAAAAAACTATTAAAGACTATTAGCGGCAAGGGTTTTAGCGGTAGTTTCCTGTTAATAGTCTTATTTTTTATAGTGATAATGATAATGATAATGAACTGGACATGGTCTATACTATGTTACATGCTACTGTCCATGGACCTTATTCAAGATGCCCTGGCCCAGGTTGTGAGATCATTTTTTATAGTAGGTTTTGAGATATTATGTATATATATATATATGTATATATATATATATATATATCTCGCTACCTGATTTTTATTTTTTTTGGTTCAGTCCCACCACCTGATTATTGTCACCAAATACTTGTTTATATAATCATAGACCTTCAAACATTTTCTTTTTTAGTCATTTCTTCAAATGAATTAAATAAGGCTTCTTTGGGTTTGAAGTGTTTGGGAAATGGTCCTCTTTTTTTTAGTTCCCTCTTGGGCTGGCGGACTCTACGTTTGCCCGGGTGTAATTGAAAATTTTCTTTGTCGCTCTTGAAGATAATGCATCGTGTGGAAAAACAACATACTTTACTATAAAGCTGGATGAGGACACAGTAAAACCATTATTCTTTGTTACTTGGTTTGTGGCACAAGAAACCTTTTATAAAAGTACTATTAAGAATCAATTAAATTTAGCTTGTGATTAAGCTCTGTTGTTACAGGTACAACATAAGGGGATGATGCCTAAAGAAGCATATGAGCACGTGAGATTGAGCAGGCCTAGAGTGCTTTTAACTGCTACCCAGTGGCAGGTACTTATGATTTTGCTTTTATTTTTGGTTGTGTTTATCCTTTACAAATGGTTAATGTTCTTCACAAATTTTAGAAATTCTCCATATTATGCCATGCATAATTATGCATATGGACGTATATGCGTACGTGCCTACCTACATTGGATGATTCATCTAATTAGACTTAATGAATCACACCCACGCTCACGCAAAATGCATGGCCAATTTTAAAAAGTTAACTGTGGGCCAAATTTGCTGAATTCACTTCACTTTCAGGATGCAGCCGGCTCTTTTAACACTAGCAGCCATCGGCGTAGGGTCATTTTTTTGTAGTGTGGCATTCTAGATGGTTTTAATCTTTTTCTCTTTTATTTGGAAAAAAGAACTAGTGCTACTAGTGAATAAAATTCTACTGAATTTCTTATTAATATTATTATTCTATCTGCTTTAAAATGTAGGGCTATGTTGAATAAATGAAGACTATATTATCCAGCAAGAATTGAAAAATCCTAATGACAATATGTTGGGGACAAAGAGATCGCTGGTTGAGCTTCGTTGGTGTTGAAAATTTCTTACAAGGGTTAATTGCTAGATTTGGTCATAAGGGTCATGTAATGGGAGATATTCTCGGAGTAAGGTTCAAGGTGGTGAAGGTTTTTGGTGTTTCACTCCTAGCTCTTTCCAAGCAGAAGAAAGAGAAGTCGAGTCATGTTTGATCAAAGGTACTCAATCAAAGGTGTCAAAAAATGAGATATTAAAATTCTATGTCATTGGGTATTATTGACAACCCGAGTCATGTATGAATAGGGCGTTGTTAAATATGTTTATAGGATGCTGAATATATTAATATAATATCTTTGAATATTTTAATGAGATGATATTGAATGTATTAATATGATATTGTAGAATAAATTTATTTTTGACTTATTATTTTTTCATTTAGTTGAATGGAGTATGAATTTTTCCCCCGTAGAGATCTCTGTGGTTGATACAATATTTGTAACAGGTAGATTGACTCAAATTACAGTAAAAAAAAATGAAAGTTGTGTATTTAAAAAAAATAAAATAAAAAATAAAAGTCTATAACCGTTGTTTTTTACAATGGTTCGTTAGCGTCATTTACATATACCACTGATTTAGGCCGTGGTTTTTGAAAAAAATAACAACCCTTCTTTTTCATTTAAACAACGGTTCAAAATCGTTGTTAATTTACAACGGATATGGGCCGTTGTTTAGTTTGTAAATAAACAACGGTTTTAGGCCGTGGTTTATGAAAACCACTGCTTTATAAATAATGGCCGTTACAACGGCTCATAACCATTGCTTATAACATTTACAATGGTTTTGAGCTTTTTTTTTTTATCTATTTTCACATAGTGTACCATATGAAGGTCATCATAGTATCATACCACCATATCATAATGCCCCCGTATCATACTCACACTCCTCTATGCAACTCAATGGAGAGATATAAATGGTCACACATACTCACAACCTACTTATACTCCTACTCATACTCTCGGTCATACTCATACTGTCTCTCAGAGACCTGTCTTGGCTATAAGATGTTGTTGCCCTTACGGTGGCTACGCAAGGAACGATATATATAGAGACTTAAGTTTTTAATCTTTTACTGGTCTATACAACGGTATCTTATTATCGTACTAATAACTTATCTTATACTCATACTCATATCATAACATATTTTTATAACTTAATTCTAAGACGAGCTATAGTGGAATAACCTTACCACAGCTAAGGCCTAAGGCCCGAATCTCATATCAAAACTCATATCTCATCCTCTCATATTAAAATTCGGGGTGATAAGGTCACCCTATATGTCAGCGTATATAAGGTTATACTGAATTCGCACTCACCCGATTCGTTATAATGTCTCATACCACCATTAGTTATAAGGCATGTGAATACGATGTATTCCTTACTTCGATACCATCTCGACGAATCACCACACCCAAGCATATCATGATCTCATATACTCCCATACATATGTTCTAACGTGTCCCTAACTCATATATCATGATAAAGATGGAAGCATAGCATTATCATACACGCATCATAGATTTATATTTAGATTTTATTATGTTCATACGTATATATATTTTTTACATAATACCAATACGCTTATAGGATAGGGTAGTTATTAATGTGATTTCAATAACGTGAATGTCAGAGTTCGATTTTTATGAGACATCGAATTTCTAACATTTCATATTATCGAAGAGGTTGCATTGAAATGATAAATTGATATATATGTAGATTATTATAATTGGATAATTAAATTAAAAAGTATTTATAATCACTAAGTTATGATTTATTATGACCATTGATCGAAAGGCCTTAAGATATAATATATACAGGACCTTTGGTCATGAAAATAAGAGAATAATATTAAATTCATGTTGCCTTGGGTCATTCAAAATTTAACCCGACTTACTGTTCTATTTTGACTTCTAAAAAATTAGATTCGTGAAATTCCTATTTCATACAAAGTTATAAAGTTCGCTGTCTTCTTTCCAATGTCATAAGAATCGTATCAATCTGAGGTTGGAGTAAAATGTTATGGCCAAAATACCGAGACCAGTATATCAATGGTCATGAGCTCGGATTCGTGGCCGCGAATTTGGGTTCGTAGCCACGAGTTCGGACCTGTAACTTTAAGATGGTGCACTCTATTATTTTTTTAAATAAAATAAAAACATAGTTTAGTTTTAGGGCTTAATTAGTTTTAAATAAATAATAATATAGACTTACAACAATAATTTATATCATTATAGTTTTAGTAGAAGGGTAAATTTCTAACTATATCGATTTAGAAATAAACAATATCAATATGATATAATTTGAAATAAGTAAATCTATCAGATTTACAAATATTAGAGTTTAATTAATTTTATAAATCTAAAAGAAGATAAAATATTAAATATGAAGACCTAATAGAAAAGTATAATATTAAATAGCCAAATAAAGGGATTGTTTTGAAAAGAGAAACAAACTATAACCCAACTTACAAATCATGCAACTTTAATAAAAAAAATAAAATATCAAATATACAAATTTATTATACTTAAAGATATTCATGTTTAATTAGTATATAGATTTATGAGGAAGACAACATATTAAATATGCAAACCTAATAGAAGGTAAAATATTAATAGCCAAACAAAAGGCTTGTTTGAAAAGAAAAGAGAAATAAAATATAAATCGACTTACAAAATATACAACTTTCAAGGGAAAGTATAATATTAAACATATAGGTCAATTAATTTATGAGGTATTGAAGTTTAAATAAGATATTTAAACTCGTTGATGCGCGATCGAATACATCCTACGCGACAAGATTTGAGAAGAACAATATGGATTGATGGGTACCCACCTCTTGAAGCGTGAACTGTAGATCAACGACGATTCGGGTTGATGAGGTCGATGCCCAAGGCGTCAATTCGTCCAAGTCTTAGGAGAGAATAATTTCTGATTATAGAGAGTAGAGAGCTTTTAAAGTTTTATTTATAATGGCAGAAAGTTTTAGGTTAATTCTAATTACTACTTTTCGTAAGGGATTTAATAAAATAAGAGTTTTTTCACAGAAGAAGAATTCATACGTGACTTGAATAGCTTGAGAAAAGGTTTTGTTCCAGCGTTTTGTGTAAGCATTGAAGTAATTGATGTTTCTCTTTCG
The DNA here is from genome assembly GCA_021018995.1 of Chloranthus sessilifolius. Classification (NCBI taxonomy): domain Eukaryota; kingdom Viridiplantae; phylum Streptophyta; class Magnoliopsida; order Chloranthales; family Chloranthaceae; genus Chloranthus; species Chloranthus sessilifolius. The sequence goes on from CM037594.1 coordinate 52,665,188, forward strand.
AAATTACAGTTATACCCTTTAACTTGTTTCATTACTTAAAATGGGCGTAACTTTTTATATTATTGTCAAAAATTAACAAATTATATATTATTGGAAATATATCGACGAGCACTTCGTAATGAGTCTAATATTGATATAGAAAGATCAGAACTTTCCTAAAAGATGGTGGGTTCCGGTATGGAGCTGCATCATACGCAGTGTGGTATATCATCTAATACCGTTAAAATAAAATAAAAAAATATGGGTTGCTACAGTTAGAAATTACTAATATAAGAGAAGATTGATTGAAGAGTTATATGTGGTCAAGATTTAAAGAATCGTACCAATTTGTCACTCTAAATCATGACTAGTTAACTTAGGTAAGACCTGATCACTGAGAATCATGACCAAAGCCGAGTAAACTCAGGTAGCCAGACCAAATTGGTTTAGATTTGGGCTCAGGAATCGGTCATTGATAATGTACATGTTTCGAAGAATTTTTTCAAACTCCCCCTTAATGTAGTCGATTCAAGTAAGACTTAGTCAAATTGACTAAGTATGACTTTTTTCGAGTCTGCAAGTTAGTTTTGATACCAATTCGCTCTTGATAGCTAAAATTTCAGGGAAATCGATGATATAAGAAGAGAAAATATGCAAACACAACCACAAAATAAACACAGACGATTTGAACGTGGAAAACCCTTTCACAGGTAAAAACCACGGGATCTATCTTAGATCCAAGGCAAATAATCTACTATGAAAATAAATTATTATAGTGCTTTAAGAATGAAATCCCCTATCACTCTTTTCACTAACACCGATCGTGTCTCACAATCATCCCTTTCATAGTGATAATGCTATCGCCTTCAATCGTCGTCTCTCACGATGGTCCACTCGTTTAACACGAGCCAATAAAAAATTTGAAACAATCAAGATCACTGAGACAAATGGGACTCTAAAGAAAATTTTTAACGTGAATATCTTTCCTCAAAAGCCCTACTTCCCGAATCACAAATTTCCTTTTTAAACTATCGGGACACGGACATCCGTGAATCACTCACAGATGTCTATGACTGCCAAGACACGAACGTCGGTGAATCACTTGCATATGTCCGTGGCCACAAATTTTTGTGATTTCAGTCACGGAAGTCCGTCCATCCGATGCATTGAAACTACTTGGCACTTTGGAGCACTTCTAGATTTGATCGTGATTATGATAAAATATCCAACAATCTCCTCATTTGTCGCAATCATGATATAATCTTGATTACAATGACTCGATTTTAAAAAAATATATTAGATTAATTCTCATCTAAGTTCTATATATCAATCTAGTATGTAAATAAAAAATTGCAAGTCTATTACTCCCCCTAACTGATTTATCAAGTAAGATTAGATCAAGTAGGATCATTGAATAAAAGAGGTTGTAGATGCAACTTCTCTAGAAAGATCATGATATGTCGAGTTGACCATTACACTCGATTAGTGATAATCAAACAGAGTGTGTTGGCTCTGATACTAATTAAAACTTTAGGGAAATCGATGATATAAGAAGAGAACATATGTAAACGCAACCACAAAATAAACACAGACGATTTTAATGTAGAAAACCCTTTCACAGATAAAAACTACGGGATCTATCTCAGATCAAAGGCAAACAATCCACTATGAAAAATAAATTATTATGGTGCTTTAAGAATGAAATCCCCTATCACTCTTCTCGCCAACACCGATCGTGTTTCACGATTGTCCCTTTCATAGTGACAATGCTCGCCTTCAACCGTTGTCTCTCACGATGGTCCACTCATTTCACATGAGCCAATAACAAATTTGAAACAATCAAGATCACTGAGACAAATGGGGAACTCTGAAGAAAATTTTTTACGGTGAAGATCTTTCTCTAAAAGACCTACTTCTCGAATCCCAAATTTCCTTTTTAAACTATCGGGACAAGGACGTCCGTGAATAACATAACCGTCGAAACCGCCATTATATGGATGTCCGTGAATCACTCACGTATGTCCGTGGCCACGGATGTCTGTGAGTTCAGTCACGGAAGTTCGTCCATCCAACGCACTGAAACTACTTGGCACTTTGGAGCACTTCTAGATTTGATCATGATTATGACAAAATATCCAACAATAGCTAATGGTCACTGATTCTAGGCACTTAAAAGAGTTACTTTCACTGTACTTGGTATCACGTGAGATTCATCATAAGGTTGGATAAAAAAACTATTTGCATCATATGATTAAGTGGTTAAAAAAAAGTTACAAAATGAATAAGTCTAATGGGATTGCCCAAACTTGTTTTAGACTTTCATTTTGTAGCCTCTTAGTTACGTTATAGAAAATAATTGTATTTTTTTGCAATTGAAAGGCTCAATCTCATCAATTTGATGGTTCAACCATATATGTGGCACCAAAAATGATGCCAGATTACAGAATCAATGATTTATCCACTATCAGGAGCCAATTGTCCAGTTACGCTGTATCAATCAGTAAGGTATAGGATTCGATCAAAGCTCTTAACACTGCTTTAACGTAACATTTGGAGCAACCCTTTGAATAGGGGTGTGGATTTAGTAAACTGAACTGAATTGAAAATTTCGGTTTTAGGTTCGGTTCAGCCTAAACCGAAACCGGACTAAATTATTCGGTTTAGGTTTCAGTTAACCATTTTCACAAAAGATCGTAACGGAAACAGAAAAAAAATGGGCACTTTAGAAAACAATGCCTCAAAAACAAACTTTTTAGCAAAAAAGATCCGACTTCAAACGTTTTAGAGAAATAGTGCTTTCACAGATTTTGGAACTTTAGAGATCCGTGAAAGCACCATTTTTTTGAAAAAATAGTGCTTTCAGTGGCGGAGCCATGTTGTTCAATGGGGGGTCCCAGGATCCCTCATCGCAAGTTCTTTTTCTTTAAAATCTTTTAAGTTCCATCCTTTTAGGGGCAAGATCTTTTAATAAGGATCCCCCAAATCCTAAAACTTTTTAAGATATTTTAAAAACTTACTTTTTTATCCGCAAATTTTTTAACAGAAATAGACTCCCAAATTCTCTCTCTTTCCAAAGATTACTCCCAAATTTTTTTTTCTCTCTCTCTCTCCCCAAATCCCATCCCAAAATTCTCTCTCGGTTCCCCATGCCCTTTTTAGGGATAATGACTCTTGACAGACATTCATACACCCAAAAGTGTTTAAACAATCTTCTATCATTAAATTAGAAATTTTGATCTCACACTATTGAAGTGTTCTTTGCTATTATTACTATCTTATGACTATAAGGGATCCCCCATCAGAAAAATCTTGGCTCCACCACTGATTGCTTTCACAATTATCTAAAGTTCCAAAATCCGTGAAAGCACCATTTTCTAAAATGTTTGAAGTCAGGTCTTTTATGCTAAAAAGTTTATTTTTGAGGCATGTTTCTCTAATTATCCCTAAAAAATCACCTCAGTTCTGTTCAGTTTCGGTTTCAATTTTTTTATTTTTTATATTCACTACAAAAAATAAGACTATTAGCGAGAGTTTTTTGTTGTAAAAAAACTGCCGCTATTAACAAAAAAGCTATTAAGACTATTAGCGACAGTTTTTTTTATTAATAGCGACAATTTTTGGCTGCCGCTAATAGTCTGATTTTTTATAGTGATTTTTCACTATTTTGTCTGTTGTTTTTGATATTGGGTTAGTTTTATTAGCCTACCCAATAGGTTCTCAGCTATGATAGCCCGGATTTTTACACTCAGAAACCCGTGCCATCAGGATCATACTTTGGATGATTCCCAGAATAAATCAAAGAGTGTCTGCTCGCCTAATGAAAATTAGAGCAGACACTATCCCGTAGTGGTAGATCGAGTCATCATATAAGGCTCAAAAGAAAGGAAAGAGAAATAAATACTGCATGTATATAAATAAAAAGAATTTATATCCTCAAAAAGGAACCAAGAAGAACCATTAGTGATGGACATCTGTCACCCAAAATAATGGTTCCTGATAGTGATTTCTATAGAATGTATATGAATACAAGTATAACATCTATAGTAAAAATATACAGAAAGTGGCCACTAGGCGCAAAGATAATCTGAAATACAATACATGACCCAAAACACAAAACTAATACCCAAACTGCTAATAAAACTCGTCAGCAGGGGTGTCAGTGTCCTCCTCCTCCGCCTCAGCCTCTGGCTCGGGCTGGTAGTCAGGATCACTCTCTGTGCTGGGAATCCTAGCCTCAGAACCTATGATATATAAATAGGGTGAGCTACCATCTAAGCTTAATAGAAGAAACTCAAACAATTTGTATCTAAAATGTAAAGCATGGCTAGCAGAATAAAACTCAGAGCAGATGAATAAGTCAGAGAGTGCAGACAGAATATAACAGATGCAGACAGATAAACAGATATGCAGAATTATCAGAATGCAGAACTTTTAATAAATCGAGTAGATACAACAGTGTAAGAACGGATTTTAATTTCAGAGTGATCAGATGCATGCATACAATAGTTATTTACTTAAGATCTATATACTTAAGTAACTCCCGTGAATATAACACATAGTAGCCAGATGTTTGCCGATGGATAATCCCGACCATCGTTATTTAATGAATAATTGCAAAAATTACAACAACACCTCATCTAAGGAGCACAATTGTGCCGATAAATTTTCAAAGCAGATGCACGGATATCCCGTCGTGTCAGTCGTGGGAATCCTTCCACGTCGGGGGGATTCGTCAGATGTAACTTTAAATCAATACACATAAAGACCTCAGAATCAGATAGCAGAAGTAGATGACAGAAACAAATAGCAGATCTTTCGTCATATGCAAAGCATGCTTTCAAAAGATAGAAATCATATACAGATACTCATAAAACATGCAGTCAAAATCAGATACAAGTTAGGTTGAATTTCTCCTACCTTGGAACAGATCTTTCTAAGCAAATCCAAAGCTTTCTAAGATGTCTTGATCTGAACCTAGACCATACGTATAGTATACTAAGTGTCAGAAGTGTCAGAACAGTAACTAGCACGAGGTCCAGCCTTAAATTCCTCAAAAACCAAAATAGCAGAAACAAGGGAAACTCGATCGATCAATCCCTCTGTTTGATCGATCAGTTTTACATCTGATCGATCAATCTCATCATTGATCGATCGGATGTCTCACACCCAACCAGTCTAAACAAAGGGCAACTGATCGATCAACCCCTTGGTTGATTGATTGGATTCCCAAGTTGATCGATCAATTTCCATAATTGATCGATCAAACCAGCATTTCCACATCTTCAGAATAGAGGAAATTTGATTGACCAATCTCTTCATTGATTGATCGAATCCTTAATTCGATCGATCAATCCCCATGTTTGATCGATCGAGTCAAAATCTCAGAAAAACACACCTCCAGTTCCATAGTGTTTTATAAAATTTGATAGATCAAATCCCTGATTCAATCGATCAATTTCATAGTTCGATCGATCAATTCTCAATTGATCGATCAGTCCTCCATTACAAAATAGAGGCAGACTTGATCGATCAATCCTCTAATTGATCGATCGATTCTTTAATTCGATTGATTAATCCCTACAATTGATAGATTGGATTTCCAAGGTCAGAATTTTCAGAAAAATAGGCCTCCTAATAAAATTCGATCGATCAAATCCCTGATTTGATTGATCAATTCCACAGTTTGATCGATAATCCCCAATTGATCGATCAGTTCATAACTTATTGATCACTTCTAAATTTGGTCGATCAGCTTCAAATTCGATCGATCAAACTACCAGTCTGATCAATCGAGCACATCGGGCTCTCACTTCTAAAAAAAAACACCCTTCTATTTCAAAGGGGCATTTTACACAATTCGATCGATCAACTCCTGAGTTTGATCGATCGGATTACAGATTGATCGATCAATTCTCAATTGATTGATCAGATCTGAGAGTAAACAACCATTAATGGGGTTTGCTGAATTCAACCCATTTCATCTCTAACCTTTATGATTCTCGATGAATCATTCAAGCACACCACACACACACACATTTAATGACATCTAAACTACAGAAAACTCATAACAACTCACCTCTTTGATGGCGGTTCCTTGGTTCACGACATCCTAGGTCCGCATGGGTTTTGGATCCGATTCGGTGGGATCTCCACTTCGAGTTCTCCGATGAACCAGAGACACGAATCCACACTTACACACAGGCGCATATTGCTCTCCCAAATATATTCGACGCACACCCGTCGATTGACTTACGCTCTAATCGGAAGATCAGGAATCTAGGTTTTTTTTTTAAGCTTGGCTTTCTCACAGAGGGAGTTTCCTAGCAACAACTTGAAGGCAAGGTTTCAGAACAAGAGCAAAGAGAAGAGGGATTGGGCATTCCTAACCTTCCTTCTCTCTTAAGCTATTCATGGAAATATCCTAGATATTTTCATTTTAATATATTTTGCTCCAGTGTTGAGCACACACACAACACACGTGTATCTCATTCTACCAACAAACCTAATTGCATCTCAAACTTGCGTCACACGTGACAATTCACATCACACGCCTATAGATTACAAATTCTCATATTAATGATTTTTTTTATTTAAATTTAAAATTTATCTCAATATTCATGCTAGGCACGAATACCAAAGCAGTTGAGTTATGTTCAAAATTTTAGGGTCGTTACATTCTCCCCCTCTTAGGAATTTTCGTCCTAAAAAATGTCAAACAAACAACATACAGAACAGAGATGAAGCTTATAGACTAAGCAGAGTATTAAACAGGTAAAATAGCGGTCGAACATAATGTACAAAGCAAACAAATTATAATTCATGCAGGAACAAGCGTGCATGCAAAAAAGAAATGATATGGAAAAATAGAATTATACATATACAGATATAATTATTAAAAAGAGCAGATAATAGCATAGTAATCACCTGTCGGTGGAGCGGATGGTGAACCTGGCTCCGTAGGTACATCTGGTCGGCTCGGTCTGGGTGGCTCAGTGCGATAGTTGTGCAGATCCACAACATGCTGGCGGGCATGAGCTAGCATTAGAGTAGACGTGGTAGCATACGAATGCTGCATCAACAGCTCGAGCATCCCCTCGTGATAGTCCAATTGCCGATGCACCTGACGATGGAACTGCTCCATCCGGTCCAACCGCTTGTGAAGTCTGTTGTTGTTTTCGTTCATCATGGTGAGTAGGGTTTCGAGAGTAAGGGTGGAAGGCTCGGGTCTGCGTGAAGAAGAAGCTCGGGCAACTTGACGCGAAGGAACAGGGGCCGGTCTAGCAGGCACCTCAGGCTGAGGCAGACGGTCAGGCTATGCCTCCCCCGCATCAGGAGCTCTCTCAGCAGCCTCTGCTCACACCTCCACTGGAGGAACCTCCTCCTCATTCAACAATCATTTGACCAAAAAATTATAGCTTTTGGTCCAATCATGTAGCAGAAAGACCTTGACATTGTCGTTTCTTCTTGGCTCGCCAGGAGCCATGCTGTATGCCTCACGCACGGAGTTATATTACTCTACCATGTGTGTAGGGCATCTCCCCCTTCGGCTTCGCCCTTCTCGTCAACCAATCAAAGGCATCAAGGATGTCGTCTATAACAACATCGGTGACGGAGAACCAACGGTTCTCAAAGGTGAAAAATAGAAACTATTATACGGTATCCGTACGCTTTGACCGATGTAAAAATGGGTAAATGGCACACTTGACATAGGTGTCAAGCATCCATAGGTTATTAGGTAGTTGGGCCCTCTTGATTGATTGCTCGATCTATGCTATCCATGTGTCATCTTAGCGATGACATCCTCAAAAGAGACGTCCTTTACGTAGGGCGCCGCCAATCCGCACGTTTGCACGTACCCGGATGGGCATTGCATTGCGGCGGAGACGTGGAAGTGGTTGAATTGATACTCCAACCCATTGATCGTGGTAATCATTTGTTGACGGCTACCTCCCTGTCGAAGGTGTTGGTAAAAGAGACGTACTATGCGTGGGCAATAGTAATCGTGAAAGGTCTTTAGCATGGGCTTGAACCCGAGTTTTCCGATATACTCGATTGCCCACGTCATTTCAGAGTGATCCTCGAATAGAGTCGGGTGAACTCATATTTGGGCAAGAAACTCTTGGTATTCCACCCCTCCTTAGGGAGTTCCCGCTCGATCAACGGCGGTTGGGGTGGTTCAACGGGTGGTGGTGGTGCCACGGGTTGCACAACTGGTTGTGCAGCCGGTTCAACGTGCGGGGTGGGTGCCCGAGCACGTGACGTGGGAACCTTGCACGAAGCATTCTTCGTGCGCGATCCCATGGTCTAAAATAAGAAAAAGACAAGAAAAACCCCAAAGAATTTGAAAATTTTAGTGTTTACCGTACTAGAGATCCACAAAGTGATTCAAGGAACAAAAAACGTGGAGCTCCGGTGGCTGGAAGTAGCCAGAAATCAAGTTCACACGCAAGGAGTGAAAAGTGCTCTCGGTCAATGGCCCCCCTTTCGATCGTTCAAATGAGCCTATTCAAAACCCAGCGCCACTTAAAACACTAGGTTTGATCGATCAATGCTCAATTGATCGATCAAAATTGTAACATTAAAAATCCCTAACCCGATAGATTGATCGATCAATCCCCTAGGTTGATCGAACGGACTCCAATGTTGATCGATCAATTTGTCCCATTGATCGATCGGACGTGTACAAAACCAAAATCTAATTGATCGTTCAATCCTTAAATTGATTGTTCAATCCTTGAATTGATTGATCAAATTCAATAGTTGATCTATTAAATAGCTCATTTGATCGATCAGATTGGCCTAACTTGAAATTTCAATATTGATCGATCAGCTAATTAGGTTGATCTATCGGATACATGTTTGATCGATCAAATCACCAGTTTAATCGATCGAACTTGACAGCAAGGCTATCATGCGGAATTCAAGTTTAAAAGACTCGTAATCTCATCACAATCCAATGGATTAAACCGTCCAGTCCTAGCGTCATGCTAAACACTGTATACGAATCTAACACATTATCCAAATAATCAACAGATACGCAGTACAACACCGAAGTAAATTGAATATCAATAGTACCTCGCATATCAGTCAAACAAATGCGGGTATTGCTCGCGAATTTCGGCTTCGCGTTCCCAGGTAGCCTTCGCAGAAGAGTGATTCCTCCACTTTACGAGAACAAGTGGGATCATCTTAGTTCGTAGAACCTGCTCCTTACAGTCCAGAATCTGCATAGGTTCCTCTACCATGGTCAAGTCCTCTTGAAGCTCAATCGGTTGAAAGTCCAGGACGTGTATTGGATCCTTTACATATCTCTTTAACATCGAAACGTGAAATACATTATGCATGCTTGCCAACTGTGGTGGCAGAGCAATCCGATACGCGACTTCTCCAACCCATCCAAGTACTTCAAAAGGTCCAATATAACATGGACTCAACTTCTCACGCTTCCCGAAATATATCACGCCCTTGGTCAACGAGATCTTGACAAAGACCTTGTCTCTGACCTGAAAATAGGTGTTAGCCCAATACAACTTGAGCTGATAATTAACTAAAGCATTGAACACAACCAAGTATACCTGAAACTCAAATTGCGTTCGATGAAGATTGGCATAACTTTTCTGATAACTTTGAGCAACTCTCAATCTCTCGTGGATCAACCGACCCATCTCAGTCGCACTGTCCACAATATCAGGTCCTAAAATAAGTTTCTCACTGACTTCCTCCCAGTTCAAAGGAGACCAATACCGTCATTTGTATAAAGCTTTGTAAGGTGTCATCCCAATACTGGACTGATAACTGTTATTATATGCAAACTCAATTAGAGGCAAATGCTGATCCCATGATCCATGACAGTCCAACATACATGCACGCAACATATCCTCTATGATCTGGTTCACTCTCTTAGTTTGCCCATCTGTTTGCGGATGAAATGTTGAGCTGAAGTCAAGTCTAGAGCCCATGCCTTCCTAAAATCTCTGAAGTCAAGTCTACTGACCGGTATACCATGAAGTCAGACTATCTCCTTCATATACAACTCTATAAGCTTCGACAAAGTGTACATAGTAATGCAGTACTGACGATATGCATTTAAATGACCTAGATGGCATTGTGTTTCCTCAATGTCCTCGGCAAACCCAAAATGAAATCCATTGAAATGGCTTACCATTTCCATTCAAGCACTAGTAATGGTTGCAATAATCCTGCAGGATTCTGATGGTCTACTTTTACTTGCTGGCAGACTAAGCATCTGGACACATACTCTACTATGTCCTTCTTCAATCCTCTCCACTAGAAGCTCCGCTTCAAATCTTGATACATCTTGGTACTTCCAAGATGTATAGCATACGTTAACTTATGAGCTTATTCTAAAATAGTGTCCTTAAGGTCCTTGTTAACAGATATGCACATCCGATCTCGAAATACTAAGGTATCGTCATCCTTGATGGAGAAATCCGCTCTGATCTCGTTGATTATATCCTTTCTAATGGCCATAAGCTCATCATCAATGGTAGCCATCAGTACTCCTAAACCTCTGACATTAATATGTGTATCACATAAGGCAAGGTCCTCAAGTAGATGCCACCTTTGTACTATGGTAATAAGATGTGACAACTGAATGAAAGATTTCCTATTCAAAGCATCCGCCACAACATTGGCCTTCCCAGGGTGATACTAGATGAAACAGTCGTAATCCTTTAAGAACTCTATCCATCTACACTGTTGCATATTCAAATCCTTCTGGGTGAAAAGATACTTGAGGCTCTTATGGTCGGTAAAAATATCAAACGTCTCACCGTATAAGTAGTGCCTCAAGATTTTTAAAGCAAAAATCACCGCCGCTAACTCTAGATCATGAGTCGGATAGTTCTTCTCGTGTTCCTTGAGTTGTCTAGAGCTATACGCGATGACTTTCTTGTGTTGATTAAGGACACAACACAAACCATTGTAAGACGCATTGCTATATATAACAAAACCTCCTCTACCAGAAGGTATAGCTAGTACTGGTGCTGTAGTCAGACGTGTCTTGAGTTCTTGAAAACTCTTCTCACACTGCTCGGTCCAATCAAACTTAGCATTCTTCTTTGTGAGCTGAGTAAGCGAACTTGAGAGCTTAGAGAACCCTTCTATAAATCGTCTATAGTATCTCGCCAAACCAAGAAAACCACGAACTTCGGTCACTGTCCTCGGTTGCTCCCAATTCACTACATCTTTAATCTTAGTCGGATCAACGGTTATACCCTTCTCAGAAACAACATGACCTAAGAAACTGACATGGTCAAGTTAAAACTCACATTTATTGAGCTTTGCATATAGTTTGTGATCTCTGAGAGTTTATATAGCCATGTGCAGTTGTCGTTCATGCTCTTCTTTAGTTTTCGAATAGATGAGAATGTCATCTACAAAAACGATCATGGATTTATCCAAGTGTGGTTTAAACACTCGGTTCATTAGATCCATAAAAGATGCTGGTGCATTCGTCAATCTAAATGGTATAACCAAAAATTCATAGTGCCCATATCTGATTCTGAATGCCGTCTTCTGAATATCCTCTGCTTTGACTCTCAGTTGATGATAATTTGATCGTAAGTCAATCTTTGAAAAGAACCTCGCTCCTTGTAATTGATCAAAGATATCATCTATTCTTCGAAGCAGATAACGATTCTTAATTGTCAACTTATTCAACTGATGGTAGTCAATGCACAGCCGCATCGAACCGTCCTTCTTCCTGACAAATAGCACTGGTGCTCTCCAAGGAGACACACTCGGCCTAATGAAACCCTTGTCTAATAGTTCCTGAAGCTGCTCCTTCAGTTCCTTTAACTCTGTAGGCACCATTTTGTACGGTGCCTTTGACAACGGTTCTGTACCCGGTGCTAAATCAATTACGAACTCGATCTCCCGATCAAGTGGAAATCTGGGTAACTATTCAGAAAAGACATCAGGGTATTCGCAAGCAACTGATATAAAAGCGATATCCCTCTTCTTCTCCTGGTGATCTTGCAGGTATGCAAGATATCCACTGCATCCATTTTTCATCATCTTGTCAGCCCGAATAGCTGATACAAACGGTGCTACTTTGGACTTCACTTTAAAAAATCGAAATGACTTCCTCTTGGGAGGGCGAAAGACTATGATTTTCCATAGACAATCAACCCTAGCATAGCAAGCGAATAACCAGTCCATCCCTAAGATCACATCGAAGTCTACCATATTTAACAATATCAGGTCTGCTTGCATTTCCTCCCTTTCAACTCTAATGACCACCGCCTTGTTTACTATATCCGTTCTCACTGAATTACCTATAGGAGTCGTTACTGCCAAAACGAAATCTAACTTCTCCGGCATAATTCCTATACGTGCTGAGAACATCGACGTAATAAAGGAATGCATAGATCTAGGGTCAATTAGTACTCTCGCTTTAGTCTCACATATATCTTGCTCTTTACGTATAGGAAGAGTACCTTGAATGACATCATTCAATGTTAGAGCATCCGTTGCAGTGATGGCATATGCTCGACCTTGAACAACAGGTCGATACGATCTCTGAGTAAACACTGATCCGGCCCGGTCCTTGCTCTCCTCTGGGCAGTTTCTAACCATGTGGCCCATCTTGTCACATCTGAAGCATGCCCCCGTCTCTCTCCTGTAGTCCTCTATCTTGTGTGGCTTCCCACACTTTGCACAAGACATGGTCGGAGTGACAGATGAGACCCTAAAAGATCCCTATGCTACAGAAGCTCCACTAGCAGAAGAACCAGACGATCTGAATTGTCTAGACGATGCAGGTACTGCTGGCCTCTGATATGAACTTGACCCTGAAGATATCGCTGGTTGAGAGTGAGTAGGGTATCTCGGAGGTCTGGAGAATCTAGCCCTCTTGTTTTACTCATGGACCTGAGATTGTTCCTGAAATGATCTCTCTCTGTTTTGCTTGTCTCTCCAAGCAAACTGCTTCTGGTTTCCTCCTCTGAAACGAGAGCTTTAGACATAACTGCTGCATATGTCTCCAACTCCCATATGGCCACTTCCCTCTGTATATTTGGCCTCAAACCCAGTTGGAACTTTTGAGCTCGCATCAACTCGGTGGCGACATGTTGCGGAGCAAACCGTGATAGCTTATCAAACTCGGCACTATACTCCCGCACTGTCATAGCCCCTTATTCTAACTTGATGAACTTCACTTCCCACTGATTCCTCACGATCTTGGGGAAATATTATCGTTGAAGGTCTCGACAAATTCAGCCCATGTCCAAGGGACATTGGAAAGCTCTTGCTTACGGTGCCTCGATACTGATTTCCACCAAGGCTTCGCTTCCCCATCCAGTTTGAAGGTTGCCCATCACACCTTCTCCACATTAGTGCATTGAAACACTTCGTACGCCTTTTCCATCTCTTCTATCCAACCCTCAGCCTCAATGGGGTCTGTTTGACCCGAGAAGTTAGGAGGTCTCATTCTCCTAAACTCGGGAAAACTATCGGGTTGGTGAGGTGGTCTAGCTGCTTATTGATTTAAAGCAACAGTCTGCTGAGCTACATTGGCAGCCAAAGCTTCCAACACCTGCTCCATTCTGCCATCACCACCTCTTCTACCGCCTCTAGGTCATATCGGAATAACATTTTCATCTTATAGGAACCCCAATCTCCTAAATGTACCAGTAACATCGGGAATCTCTCGCAGTGGAACTTTTCTCTATCATTCTCTTCCTTCACTGCGTCCACCTCTGAACCTTGGGCCCATACTGGTATGTCATTGTAGAAACAATAACACTGATCAATACATAGATTGTAAAAACAATCCAACCCGAACCCGTAGTTCAACCTAAAGCCTAGGCTCTGATATCAACTGTGATAGCCTGGATTTCCGTACTCGAAAGTGCTATCAGGATCATACTCTGGATGATCTCCGGAACAAATTAAAGAGTGTCTGCTCGTCTAGCGGAAATCAGAGTAGACACTGTCCCGTAGTGACAGATCGAGTCATCATATAAGGCTCAAACGAAAGGAAAGAGAAATAAACACTACATGTCTATAAATAAAAAGAATATACATCCTCAAAAAGGAATCAAGAAGAGCCACTAGTGATCGACATCCATCACCCAAAATAATGGTTTCCGATAGTGGTTCCTATATAATACATATGAATACAAGTATAACATCTATAGTAAAAATATACAAAAAGTGGCCACCAGGCGCACAGATAATCCAAAATACAATACAGGACCCAAAACACAAAATTAATACCCAAACTGCTAATAAAACTCATCAGTAGGGGTGTCAATGTCCTCCTCCGCCTCAGCCTCCGGCTCGAGCTGATAGTCAGGATCATTCTTTGTGCCGGGAACCCTAGCCTCAGAACCTATGATATATGAACAGGGTGAGCTACCATCTAAGCTCAATAGAAGAAACTCAAATAATTTGTATCTAAAATATAAAGCATGGCTAGCAGAATAAAACTCAAAGCAGATGAATAAGTAAGAGAGTGCAGATAGAATATAATAGATGTAGACAGATAAACAGATATGCAGAATTATCAGAATGCAGAACTTTTAATAAACCGAGCAGATACAACGGTGTAAGAACGGACTTTAATTTTAGAGTGATAAGATGCATGCATACACTAGTTATTTACTTATGATCTATATGCTTAAGTAACTCTAATGAATATAGCACGTGGTAGCTAGATGTGTGCCGATGGATAATGTCGACCATCATCGTTCAATGAACAATTGCAGAAAATGCAATAATGTCTTATCTAAGGAGTGCAATTGTGCCGATGAATTTTCAAAGTAGATGCATGGATATCCCGCCGTGCCGGTCGTGGGTATCCTTCCACGTTAGGAGGATTCGTCAGATGTAATTTTAAATCAATACACATAAAGACCTCAGAATCAGATAGTAGAAGTAGATGACAGAAATAGATAGCAAAGTTTTCGTCATATGCAAAGCATGCTTTTAAAAGACAGAAATCATATACAGATACTCAGAAAACATGCAGCCAAAATCAGATACAAGTTAGGTTGAATTTTCCCTATCTCGGAATAGATCTTTTTAAGCAAATCCAAAGCTTTCTCAGATGTCCTGATCTTGACCTAGACCATACGTATAGTATACTAAGTGTTAGAAGTGTCAGAACAGTAACTGACACGAGGTCTAGCCTTCAATTCCCCAGAAACCAAAACAGCAGAAACAGGGGAAACTTGGTCGATCAATCCATCTATTTGATCAATCGGTTTCGCATATGATCGATCAATCTCATCATTGATCGATCGGATGTCTCACACCCAACCAGTCTGAACAAAGGGCAACTGATTGATCAACCCTTTGGTTGATCGATGGGATTCCCAAGTTGATTGATCAATTTCCATAATTGTTCAATCAAATCAGCTTTTCCACATCTTCAGAATAGAGGAAATTTGATCGATCAATCTCTTCATTGATCGATCGGATCCTCAATTCGATCGATCAATCCCCATGTTTGATCGATCGAGTCAAAATCTTAGAAAAACACACCTCCTGTTCCATAGTGTGTTTTATAAAATTTGATTGATCAATTTCACAGTTCGATCGATCAATTCTCAATTGATCGATCAGTCCTTCATTACAAAACAGAGGCAGACTTGATAGATCAATCCTCTAATTGATCGATCGATTCCTCGATCGATCAATCCCTACAATTGATCGATCGGATTTCCAAGGTCAGAATTTTCAGAAAAACAGGCTTCCTATTCTATAGTCTCCTAATAAAATTCTATTGATCAAATCCCTAATTTGATCGATCAATCCCCAATTGATCGATCAGTTCACACCTGATCAATCACTTCTAAATTTGATTGATCAGCTTCAAATTCGATTGATCAAACTACCAATTTGATCGATCGAGCACATCAGGCTCTCACTCCTTAAGAAAAACACCCTTCTGTTTTAAAGGGGCATTTTACACAATTCGATCGATCAACTCCTGAGTTTGATCGATCGGATTACAAATTGATCGATTAATTCTCAATTGATCGATCATATCTGAGAGTAAACAACCATTAATGGGGTTTGTTGAATTCAACCCATTTCATCTCTAACCTTTATGATTCTCCATGAATCATTCAAGCACACCAAACTCACACATTTAATGACATTTAAACTACAAAAAACTCATAACAACTCACCTCTTTGATGTCGGTTCCTTGGTTCACGGCATTCTAAGTCCTCATGGGTTTTGGATATGATTCGGTGGGATCTCCACTTCGAGTTCTCCGATGAATCGGAGACATGAATCCACACTTACACACAGGCGCGTATTGCTCTCTCAAATATATTCGACATACACCCGTCGATTGACTTATGCTCTAATAGGAAGATCAGGAATCTAGTTTTTTTTTTCAAGCTTGGCTTTCTCACAGAGAGAGATTCCTAGCAACAGCTTGAAGGCAAGGTTTCAGAGCAAGAGCAAGAAGAGGGATTGGGTATTCCTAACCTTCCTTCTCTCTTAAGCTATTAATGGAAATATTCAAGATATTTCCATTTTAATCTATTTTGCTCCGGTGTTGAGTACACACACAACACACGTGTATCTCATTCTACCAACAGACCTAATCGCATCTCAGACTTGCGTCACACGTGACAATTCACATCACACGCCTATAGATTACAGATTTCCATATTAATTATTTTTTTATATTTAAATTAAAAATTTATCTCGATATCTATGCTAGGCACGGATACCAAAGCAATTGAGTTATATTCAGAATTTTAGGGTCGTTACATCGGTTTTGGCCACTCATAATAGAAACCAAACTGATTGGAGTCATTCAAATTATTTTTCGATTTTGAATCCGTTTAGGGTCGGTTCGGTGGGTCAATTTTCCGTGTCAGTTTTGGTTCAAATCTCGAAGGCCTACCTTTGAATTTTGCATGTGATTAAAGTGAAATACAGTTACTCATAACTACAAAATGAGTGCATTTGGTGAAAGATGAGGTGCACCTCAATAATTAAATAAGGGTTTTAAATGGGAAAGAAAGCGCAAAAGCACATGATTGTGATGCCCATCTAATGATGGGAGAAGCACATGCCAAACTAGAAAGCACAATAACCCCTTTTTCATCTTTTCCACAACTAGTGGTCCAACTTCCTTATCTCTTCACATTCACCCCCCACCTATCCATCACTAAACTCGGTCACATCAACTTTTTTTCTTTTTCTTGCTTTCTCTACAACCAACTTGGGGGTCTCTCTACCCACTAAAAAAATTCCAAAAACACTCTATTACTCTATATAAACTTTCAAACCCCTTGGCTCTCTGTAACCATCAAAACTATTCAACTAGTTAGGCAATTAAACCTGAAAAGCCATTCTCTTCCATGCAAACCAATGGACAATTCAGCTATATTGTCGTTGCTCCGGCAAAAGTCGGGGGACATCCGATCGAAAACAGGTGGGTTCTTTCGTATGTTCAAGTTGTTCCCTCTACTGACCTCTGGGTGCAAGATGGTGGCACTATTGGGGAGACCGCGCAAAACTTTACTACGTGACAATGCTACCACCATAACTTTTTACGGGTACCGAAGAGGGAGGGTAAGTCTTGCTATACAAGAGGATCCCAAGTGCACACCCATGTTCGTCGTAGATCTACCGTTGCTTACGAATGCACTGCACAAGGAGATGGCCTCTGGGTTGGTGAGGATTGCACTGGAGAGCGAGACGAGGACGTACAAGAAAAAATTGACTGAGGAGTTACTTTGGGCCGTCTATTGCAACGGTCGGAAGATGGGATACTCCGTTAGGAGGAACCAAGCGTCCGACGAAGGGCTCCATGTCATGCAACTCTTGCATGGTGTGTCAATGGGAGCAGGCGTTCTTCCTAGCCCCTCCGATAAGGAAGCTATTGACGGTGAATTAACGTATATGAGAGCGCGATTCGAGAGGGTGATCGGATCGAAGGACTCAGAAGCCTTGTACATGATAAATCCCGACGAAACAGGTGGCCCGGAGCTGAGCATTTTCTTAGTAAGGGCCTAAGGAAATCTCAGTGCCATTTTGTATGTGGAAGAAGTGTCACACGTTTCAGTTCTAAGCTAGATAAAAGTAAATCTAACATTTTCAGTCCATGATTGGATGGTGTTGAGATATGGGGACTTAATCTCTTAAGTCTTATCTCTAAAAGCACAATCCAATCATGGATTATACCTAGCTAAGATACAAGTGTTTTGTAACATATATATATATATATATATATATATAGGAGTCGACCCTAATTTATTGTATCTTTACAAAGTTTCCCTGAGTTAAAATTTTAATTCATTATTAAAATCACACGATGTTATATCTTCCAAAGGTTATCGCCTTTATTTTTTGTTAACTGATGCAAAATCATTCCTTTTTAAGCTAATTATTATGAATTGCTCCGGAATCTTAGATACAGTACCTTGAACCAAATAGTCATGCACCACCCTAACCAAAAAAAAATAGTAATGCACCACCCTCAAGGTCACAAGTACTACAATTATACGTACCTCTGTTTTCACCCTCCATAACTCCAGAGGCACCAACGACTGAAAACCATTGACTTCAATGAATTAGGTGATGGAGATTGTTTGTCCCAATCTTCCACATAACAGATCTTGAGATCATTATAGGTGTACCACCGGATGATCAAATTTTCTTCCATGTTGCACACATCCAAAAAAGTGATCCGAGAACAACAATTTCTTTTTTTCTTTTTTTAAACTTAGGGCATCCCAAGTTTCCGCTTGGACTAATCCCTAAGGGATGCCCTGCCCGCACCATGCCACTAGTATCTCACGGATTACACACATTACGGGACATCTTCACTACAAGAACAGACGCCTAGCCGTCGGCGTAGACTACAACTACCGTCGGCAAATCTAATCGCCGACGGTTGTAAACTCTACGCCGACTTCTGCAAGCCGTCGGCGATATTCTCGTCGGGGAATCTAAACACCGATGGTTTGCAGTCGTCGGCGTAATTCAAGCATCTACACCGACGGTATCCACCGTTGGTGTAGGGTATTTAAATTTTTTTTAAATTTTAAATAAATTACCCTACGCTGACGGCTTATGCCGTCGGCATAGGTTTTTTAAAAATAATTAAAAAATAAATAAATTATATAAATACCCATACGCCGACGGCTTATGCTGTCGGCATAGGGTTTTTAAATTATTATTTTTTAAAATTAAATAAATATCCTACGCCGACGGCTTCAGCCATCGGCGTAGGCCTTTTTTTTTTTTTTTTTTTTAGTTTTTTCTTTTTGGGGGGTCATAGGTTTATTAGTGCCCTTTTTTTTTTTTGGGCACAATTATGTGTAGCTCCTTGCATCTGATTTTTCCACCTACCATCCCGATGAACCTTTGAAAAAAAAAATCCCATGAAAATCTGGCACTGATTTGGAGGACCCTAAAATATGTGAAATTCGATTTTTCAAAGGTACAATTGCTAAGAGATCCCTGTGTTGGTCTGATATTGACACAAACGGTAATATAAAGTTTGCAACCAATTGATGAGCCATAGCCAGGGATGTCACTGGGTCGGGTGGGGCCAAAGTTTTGGCCGACAAAAATTGGCATATGCCTGACCTAATCAAATCTAACCTAATGGTGCACCTCGACTTGACCAGGTTAAGTATCAGATTGATCCGACCCATTGATAGACCTAAAGTCGTCGTCTCTTCAAAGGGAACTTCAACAAAAACCATGCTTGATTAAACCATTGCCTAAAACAAGATCAACCGCTAGAAACGCGATGTCGTAAGATGCGATGCAGTTGTAGCAAACCTAATCAAGGGTGTAGATCAATGCCACACTCATGCTCATTGTAGGTAAAGATGGTGTGGCCCATTTGATGAAGCTAAGTCAAAAAAAATTCCATAGAATACAAAATAATTGATGTCATAATTAAGTTTCTATTATGATTTTGATATGGTTATATAAACAAAACTACATTACCTTAGTCCCAAACAAGTTTTACCAGTTACGAATTTAATTTACAGAGGTTACAAAAATAGTAAGTAAAGAAAACTACATTACCTTAGTCCCAAACTCCAACTGCCCAATTGGTCGAACCGACACATTCACGTCACACAAGTGGACCTTCCTGCATATTCCCATTACTCACTCCCAAGTACCGAACTACCCTCTGTATCTCTGCTGCATACTCTGCAGCCTTGAGCCCACTTCTCATATCAGGCTCAGAAACTATCCTTTCCTTTCACCAAGAGCTCTCTCTGGACCTTTGATCTGATTGCGAGGTGTGGAATGCATAATGGGGACAGGTGGGTGGGTGGGGACCCAAAAGGAGTGATTAGGCTGGGTTTAGCAACTGAAGGACTGCCATTGGGTTCAGAGGAGCTAAACCAGTCTTTAAACCATGGATCCTTCAAGTGGTCGTAGAACGAAGTTGTCGTTGATATCGCAGGAGGGAGAAGATCCTTGAGTGCTTCCATGATGAGATCAAACAGTATGAAAATGCTGCCACACCCAAAAAAAGAGAAAAGACTACAATAGTATTATCAGTATAATAATGACTCAGTAACTCACCAGTCAAAAAAAGAAAATAGAAATAGTACACAAAGACAGTGAACCAGTGATAAAAATTTAAAAAAGTGAATCACAGAATCAATGATTAAAAAATACAGCAAATACAGTGAAGGAGTATAACAGGCATAGAGTGCGAGTATAACAAGCATAGAGTGCTCCATATGATATTGCATCATATTTTAATATTTTCACTATTCTTAATATATTAATATATATTTTTATGGAGGGCTTGTTGAATCAAATGATGTGTAGTTAGCAAGTTGAATGCAATTTATAAAAAATAGTGTGCGCCTAATAGTGCCCTTAATTTGACTCTATTTGAAAAATGGGTTTAGGCTTGAACTCTTTTTCAATTTAAATTAACTTAAAAATGCCAAATAATGGTGGAAAAAAATTCCACTTTCCATATATTTTTGTTTGATAACATTGTGAGGAGATAAAAGGAAAACTAAGGGAGCTATGCGTAGAAATTCAATTTCGATAGACAACTATTTTAAAAGGAAGCCATTTCAACCTGTCAGCATACGTATCGGTTTTCAGCCAAACCGATACGTATCGGTCCCATATTGGTATCGCTGATACTTATCGGGTATCGGCCGATACGTCTCAGTTTTAACCGAGTTTTTGTCTTTTAAAAAAAGAAAAAAAAAAATTGTCCAATACGTATCAGTATAGGTGATTCGTATCAGCCTTGGGAAAATCAATACCTGAGACCGATACCCGATTTGACACCGTGCCTGTCAAGTGGCTAAATACTATTTCACTTGACAAGTTGAAATAGTTTCTCTCCCATACAATAATAATTTTTTTGTCCTTTCAACAATAATATTATTTAAAAAAGAATTTTTTTTATTTGAGGAAATAGATTGTGTTATGGGTCTTCTTTATCTGCTTAAAACAGAAACTGCTGCATAGATTTAAAGCAGAAAAAAAAGCAGGAACGATTAATAAAAATTTTGTGCAGCTGAGCTAAAAATTTGTACGAATCTGCAATTTACCTCGGATTGTCTATAGAAGGCATAGATGTCTTCAATGTAATCAACAACCGCTAGGGGATTGTTAGAGTCAAAGCTGTCTATATCAGGAACAGGCTCCACCATTAGATCCTCCATTTCCACCTCTAGATTACTGTCATCCTGCAAAAAAAAATTACAGTTCAGTTGGTTCAGATGTCATAAAGGTATCGAAAATCATATTCACAAAATTAGTTCAGAAATTCTTCAAGGCCCTAATTGGGTCTAGTGACAGCCAATTTGATTCATACCATGGAATCCATTTCCTCTAACATTTCTTCTGTTTGCTTCAAAAATATCGGCAATGGAGAGCCATTAGTGTCCCTATACTCTTCCACATCTACTTCTTCCGAAGAGACATATAAAATAGCTTTCTTTTGTTTCTCATTCTCATTCAATTCATGTCTTCGGTTAGAATCCTTTAAAAGAGAAAAGAATCAATATATAAAATATTAACGGAAAATGCTGCAAAATATATATGAATAATAAAAATTCACTGCTTTCTGGGAACTAAAAATTACCCGTTGTTGGTAAGGCTTTTTACTTGCCAGTGATGCCGCAAATTTCCTGTAAGAAAACAGTGATAAAAAATCATAAAGAAGAGTTAAATTAACAGATTAATTCGAAAAAAACCAGAAAGAAATTCATAGATAATGGGTCTTTTTTAAACCTTGTCATGGGTCGATGCCCTACAAAATGTGGATTATTTTCTTCCATTACATTCTTACTGAAAAAATAAAAATAAATAAAAATTAAAAAATCAAAAGAGAATTAGAATAAGAAATACTCCAAGTCTCCAAGTACGGATATAAATATTACTCTGTTCTTTTGCTGATTGCACATGGGAAAGGTAGTGCAGCGCCCATGAACTGCCCAGTTATATCCCTCAATGCCCTATGATTGTTTCCATTTTCAGGAACAAATTTCTTACTGCCATCCATTAGAAGACCTTATAAATTAAAAGAAAAAAAAAAAGGAATCCAAGAAAGAAATTAGGGTTTACAACTATGGTTGGTTTTCAGATTATAATGAAGATACAATTTCAACCTAAATGTGGCAAAGCTAATACCATATACCTTGGAAATTCTCAGGCCTAATCTGTCACGACCCAGAATCCTTACCCGATATCGAGGGCCTAGAATTCCGTGTTATGACACCGCACACTGGTTAAGGCGATAAGCGGACATACACATAATCTATAAATTAACTTAGCATATGGATTGAGGCATGTAAGATAGCATTAAAAATAATTTACTCATAAATTAACAACAAAAAACGTAGACAATAATAATGAAGTACTTAATCCTAATCATGCATCTAGGGTATCAAATCAAAATCAGTTTCAGATAGGGTAAAACGGTCTCAAATGTAAACTCACACAATATATCAAGGCTAAAACAAGTCTCTCAAGAAATAATGAAAACTAGAGTAAAAGGGTTCTCAATGCTGGTAAAATCACCGGATCTACGCCTCATCAAGGTGGTAGCCCACATCCTTGTTTATATGAGCCATCTCCGAACCAGCAGCTTTCAAATCATCAAGGACGGGATAAGTAGAATCTTCAATTAAATCGTTAGATTTTGGGAGGTGAGTTTACTCAATCACAGAACTCGTGGGTTGCACAATCGATCCACCATAACTTACTCAGGTGGGCGTGTGTGCAATCGCTTGAATTGCGGTGCATTTTTAAAATATAACCAACATCTTAAATAAATGAAATAAACTTATCCATAATTCATAAACTATCATAATAAAAACTGAAAAATATACTAATATAACATGAAGAGTGCATGATGCTTCTATTTTCTTATCTCTTTTCCTATTTGTCTCATCAACTTAGCATACGTGACATATCGTAAGTCTTATTAATTACTCCATACGCCTACACAACGTACTTCACATCTTATCTTATTTAAACGATTTGTGCCAGGATCACTGCTCGAGCCTACCACGCGAGGTCCACGTGTAGATAACCACCTAACCTCCATATCATAACATAAACCACCATCCAGCCAGATGAGGTTGCCGGCATAGTAACCACGATGTCCCCTTAGTTCGAGACAAGGCTATAATGTCCTTAAGACCCGTCTTGGCTGCAGATGTTAAGCCCTTACGGTGGCTCGTAAGGTATGGCATATGTAGAAACTTAATTCATATTTAGCTGGCCTTCACAACGTGTCTTACATATCATATCATTTTTTGGTTATGGGCTTAGGTCCCCGCCCCGATTTTATATTTGCGTGGGCTTAAGTTCCCACTTTCTTAATATCCATGTGTCTTAACATATTCTTTTCTCATTTTTCTTAAAACTTAGTGAGAATGGACCACGGTGCGATAGACTTCACTAAACCACGTTTTCCAAGGGACGGGTTCCGTAGTAACCTAGATGTACTTCGTGTGGTATCCCATACTACCATAGAGGGGTTGCATCCGTACATGGATGCCTACATTCCAAGTTCCACGTGACCGTGAAAGAAATCCTACCGTGACGAAGGCTTAAGTCAGGTGTCATATTTTATTCTTAACTTATATGCGTATGTCCTATCGTGATTTTCTATATGATGAATGTCATATGATAATGATGAACATATATAAGAATGAATTATAACATAAACCTTAAACATTTAATATTTTTGAAGAAAATTAATAAAGAGCATAACATACGAAATATTAAAGTAAAACAGAAAATAAGAAATATTAAACTATATTTATTTTACAATAGTGTTGAAACTATACTTCATTAAGGTTAATTATATTCATGAAATTTGGTGATTGACTGGTATAGCGATCCAACCTATTTTAAAATTCTAAAGGAGCGCATGTGTCAATTCAAGAATTGTATGAGGCTTAGAGGAGGTAATAGAATGATAAGTATTAAAAAATATCCATATTTGATCCCTTAAACTTATAGATTGTTATTCGATGCAAGCTATTTAATGTATTTTATTTAATCTTAGCGATTTATAAGTCTAGAGATAAGTTTAGCGTAAAGTAGTCCAAGAGTTAAAAAAATAATGTCAAACCCGTGTAACCTTGGATCATCTAAAACGTATCTCGATTTGCAGCTCAATTTTGACCTTAAAAATATTAAATTCGTGAAATGGCTATTTCAGACAAAGTTATAGATCTCGTTGTCTTCTTTCCAATGCCATAAGAATCACGTCAATCAGAGTTTGGGGTAAAAAGTTATAGCCAAAATACCAAGGCTGTGTCTGTTGAAGAGTTTGGCCGAATTTCACGAAAATCTGGGAAAAACGATCCTATCGATTTTGGGCCTAATTTTTATGTTTTTTAGACCCGAAATTTATCAAAATTTAAGAAAAAATTAAGGTTTTCTTTTTAAGAAATAACTGAATAATTTAAGATGGATTTAGAGGCACCCACTTGTTGAAGCGTGATTCGAATCCTACGATGATTTGGGTTGATGGAGATCGGATTCGAGAGACGATATGCCCGAGTCTTTTCGCAAGAATTTCTTTCTTACGATAAATTAGTCGCAGCGATGAGAAACTTTGATGGTGTAAGATTCTCTGATAAGATCGAAAATCGATGGAGATTCGACGAGGAATTATGAAAGATGGCACTGTCAGAGCTTTTGCAGAGAAGAGGGGATAAAGAGAGACAACTGAGAGAAGAAGTAAATATATATCTAATTCCCTGTATAGGTTAACTCTAATTAAGACTTTCCGTATAAGATTTAATAAAATAGTAGTTTTTAGACGCAAGTAGAATTCATACGTGACTTGAAAAGCTTGAAAAGAGGTTTTGCTCAGTTTTATAAGCACCAGGTAAATGGTGATTCTCTCCGAATTCTGATTGTGCCCTTTAACCCGCTTCACTCTTCAAACGGGCATAACTTTTTATGTTCTTATCAAAAATCGACAAATTATATATCGTTGGAATCGTATCGACGAGTACTCTGCAACGAGTCTAATATTGATATATAAAAAAAAATTAGACTATTTCTAAAGTGAGTATATTCCGGTGTGGAGCGTTAGCACCACGCACTGTGTGGTACATCATCTAATACCATTAAATAAAATTAAAAAATCTGGGTTATTACATTCTCTCCCCCTTATAATATTTTCGTCCCCGAAAATTACGTACCGATTATTCAAAAAGCTCAGGATGGTTTTCTTTGATGTCGTTTTCATTTTCCCAGGTCGCTTCTTTTGGGGTGTGATGTTGCCATTGGACCAACACTAATCTCATAGTTTTGTTTTTGAAGACTTGAACTTTGTGGTCGAGGATCTTGATCGATCTTGCTATAGTAGTGAGATCCTCCTTTATATCGACGGGTTCGATCTCCACTATGTGTGATGGGTCATCGATGTATCTCCTCAGCATTGAGACGTTAAAAACGTCATGGATTCCCGTATATTGTGGTGGTAGAGCGACTTTATACGCAACCTCGCCCACACATTTTGTGACCTCGAAAGGCCCTACATATCTGGGGCTCAGCTTCCCGCGCTTTCCAAAGCGCATGACTCCCTTAGTCGGAGAGACGCGAATGAATACTCGTTCGCCAACCTGTTAAACAAATTTTTGTATTTAATCACGAACACAATTGCAATGAAATTTAAAGTTCAAAATTTTCAATGTGTTACCTCGAACTCTAAATTACGACGGTGAGGGTCGGCGTACTTTCTCTGACGATCCTGGGCTATCTTAAGTCGTTCACGTATCAGTTTGACTTTCTCAGTCGGGTCCAAGCATCTTCCTAACTCCAACTTCGTCACAACACAACGACGTTCTGCAACTTCTGCCATATAAAGCTTCGAAAGGGGACATTCCTATACTTGCCTGGTGGCTATTATTGTAAGAGAACTCGATCAGCGGGAGGTGATCGTCCCAGTTCCCTCGAAAGTCGAGCATACACGCTCGTAACATATCTTCAACTACTTGATTCACTCTTTCAGTCTGGCCATCCGTCTGTGGGTGAAAGGCAATACTAAAATCTAATCGAGTACCTAGAGCTTTTTGGAAGGCTGTCCAATATTTTGAAGTAAATTTGGAGTCTCGATCAGAGACAATACTGACTGGGACCCCATGTAGTTTGACAATCTCTTTCAAATATGTTTCGGCAAGTTTGTTCCCATCTGTGGTAGTCTTGCATGGTAAGAAATGAGCTGACTTGGTCAATCTGTCAACGATAACCCAGATTGCATCATTCTTCTTCATCGTCTTTGGTAGACCTACGATGAAGTCCATAGATATGTTTTCCCACTTTCATTCCGGGATGGGTAGGGGTTGTATAAGTCCGGCCAATTTTTGATGTTCTGCCTTGACTTGTTGACACACTAAACATCTCGACACGTATTTGGCTATTTCCCGTTTCATATTCGACCACCAATACCAATTTCTCAGATTTCGATACATCTTAGTACTGCTTGGATGTACGGAGTATCCTGATTTGTGACCTTCATCAAGTATCTCCTTTTTCACTTGAGGGTCATTGGTACACGCATGATCTTTGTCTGAAGAGTAACATCCCATCCGCCCATAGGCTGAAATCGGGTTTCGATCCTATGGTTTGAATGATTTTGAGGATCTCCGGTGCATGCGTTGTATTTCCCTGATTTTGTCCAAAATGAACGGACTCATCACAATTCGTGCGAAATATACACCATCGTCAATCTCTTGGAGGTAAATGTCTTCTTCGGCGAGTTCATTGAAGGGCTTCCAAATTTTTAATCTGGCTAATAGTGCCGAAGATTTTCTACTAAGTGCATCAGCGACGACATTTGCTTTTCCGGGGTGGTAATTTATGGAGCAGTCGTAATCTTTCATGTATTCCATCCATCTACGTTGTCTCAAATTCAGGTCCTTTTGTGAGAAAAGGTACTTGAGACTTTTGTGATCCGTATAAATCTTGAACGTCTCGCCGTAGAGGTAGTGGCGCCATAGTTTGAGGGCGAAGATAACTGCAGCCAGTTCCAAGTCATGAACCGGATAGTTCTTTTCATGAGGTTTGAGCTGTCTTGACCCATAAGCGACAACTTTCTTACTTTGTTCAAGCACACCACCAAGTCCCTGGCGAGATGCATCTGTGAATATTTCAAATTCACTAGTGTTGGAAGTGGAAGGTAGGGTGAGGATTGGTGCAGTAGTAAGCCTCTTCTTCAGTTCTAGAAAACTTGATTCACATTCATCGGTCCACACAAATTTGACATTCTTCTGTGTGAGGCGGGTGAGCGGTAGAGCAATGCGTGAAAATCCTTCAACAAAGCGACGGTAGTAACCCGGCAAACTCCTAACTTCGGTAACACTCGTCGGTGCTTTCCACTCTGTAATTGCTTTGATCTTAGAAGGATCGACGGTCACTCCTTCTGCTGATACCACGTGGCTAAGGAAGGTCACTTGTTTAAGCGAAAACTCACACTTACTAAGTTTAGCATACAACTGGTGATCTCGGAGTGCCTGAAGTGCGAGACGAAAGTGTTCCTCATGTTCTTCCACTCTTTATAATCCGTAACTTTTCAAAAATCAAATTCTCGTAGCCTCTTAAATTATTTATTCAAAATATACTCTCACTTCTCAACATCAATTACTTCTAACACTCTGTTATAGGTTATCATCATTATTATATCTTGTTGACCATAAAGTAATTCAAATAAATCTGAGGTTGATGATAATAATTTATTCCTCCATCTGAACTCACTTCTAATAAGTTATTCTTATAGTCAACATCTCAACCTATAATGAATATTTAAACCATCAAACCAGTCAGGATTTATCTTCTCTAATTATTTCCCAATACGCCAAAATATATCTTCTAATTGCTCCTCAATCTTTAAAGATTCTTCTCAATTTCTCTCACATGCTCCTAACTCATATAAGTTTTCATCAAACAGATTTTTAAATCCTTAATTGAACCTTCAAATCTTATGTCATTGATCATCACACTTTCTTAAAATCCTTCAGTCCACAAAAGATCTAAAGCTTAGGGTCTATCAAAATCATTATCACATCATCACCATAGTGTACTTACATGAGCCACACAGTCCTCGAGGAAGTAAAGCTTAGGCTTTGATACCATCTCTGTCACGACCCAAAATCCTTACCCGATATCGAGGGCCTAGAATTCCGTGTTATGACACCGCACGCTGGTTAAGGCGATAAGCGGACATACACATAATCTATAAATTAACTTAGCATATGGATTGAGGCATGTAAGATAGCATTAAAAATAATTTACTCATAAATTAACAACAAAAAACGTAGACAATAATAATGAAGTACTTAATCCTAATCATGCATCTAGGGTATCAAATCAAAATCAGTTTCAGATAGGGTAAAACGGTCTCAAATGTAAACTCACACAATATATCAAGGCTAAAACAAGTCTCTCAAGAAATAATGAAAACTAGAGTAAAAGGGTTCTCAATGCTGGTAAAACTCTGCTGGATCTACGCTCTCATCAAGGTGGTAGCCGACATCCTTGTTTATATGAGCCATCTCCGAATCAGCAGCTTTCAAATCATCAAGGACGGGATAAGTAGAATCTTCACCTGAAACTGTTAGATTTTGGGAGGGGGGTGAGTTTACTCAATCGCGTAAACTCAGCGGGTTGCACAATCGATCCACCATAACTTACTCAGGTGGGCGTGTGTGCAATCGCTTGAATTGCGGTGCATTTTTAAAATATAACCAACATCTTAAATAAATGAAATAAACTTATCCATAATTCATAAACTATCATAATAAAAACTGAAAAATATACTAATATAACATGAAGAGTGCATGATGCTTCTATTTTCTTATCTCTTTTCCTATTTGTCTCATCAACTTAGCATACGTGACATATCGTAAGTCTTATTAATTACTCCATACGCCTACACAACGTACTTCACATCTTATCTTATTTAAACGATTTGTGCCAGGATCACTGCTCGAGCCTACCACGCGAGGTCCACGTGTAGATAACCACCTAACCTCCATATCATAACATAAACCACCATCCAGCCAGATGAGGTTGCGGCATAGTAACCACGATGTCCCCTTAGTTCGAGACAAGGCTATAATGTCCTTAAGACCCGTCTTGGCTGCAGATGTTAAGCCCTTACGGTGGCTCGTAAGGTATGGCATATGTAGAAACTTAATTCATATTTAGCTGGCCTTCACAACGTGTCTTACATATCATATCATTTTTTGGTTATGGGCTTAGGTCCCCGCCCCGATTTTATATTTGCGTGGGCTTAAGTTCCCACTTTCTTAATATCCATGTGTCTTAACATATTCTTTTCTCATTTTTCTTAAAACTTAGTGAGAATGGACCACGGTGCGATAGACTTCACTAAACCACGTTTTCCAAGGGACGGGTTCCGTAGTAACCTAGATGTACTTCGTGTGGTATCCCATACTACCATAGAGGGGTTGCATCCGTACATGGATGCCTACATTCCAAGTTCCACGTGACCGTGAAAGAAATCCCACCGTGACGAAGGCTTAAGTCAGGTGTCATATTTTATTCTTAACTTATATGCGTATGTCCTATCGTGATTTTCTATATGATGAATGTCATATGATAATGGTGAACATATATGAGAATGAATTATAACATAAACCTTAAACATTTAATATTTTTGAAGAAAATTAATAAAGAGCATAACATACGAAATATTAAAGTAAAACAGAAAATAAGAAATATTTAACTATATTTATTTTACAATAGTGTTGAAACTATACTTCATTAAGGTTAATTATATTTATGAAATTTGGTGATTGACTGGTATAGCGATCCAACCTATTTTAAAATTCTAAAGGAGCGCATGTGTCAATTCAAGAATTATATGAGGCTTAGAGGAGGTAATAGAATGGTAAGTATTGAAAAATGTCCATATTTGACCCCTTAAACTTATAGATTGTTATTCGATGCAAGATATTTAATATATTTTATTTAATCTTAGCGATTTATAAGTCTAGAGATAAGTTTAGCGTAAAGTAGTCCAAGAGTTAAAAAAATAATGTCAAACCCGTGTAAACTTGGATAATCTAAAACGTATCCCGATTTGCAGCTCAATTTTGACCTTAAAAATATTAAATTCGTGAAATTGCTATTTCAGACAAAGTTATAGATCGCGTTGTCTTCTTTCCAATGCCGTAAGAATCACGTCAATCAGAGTTCGGGTTAAAAGGGTATGGCCAAAATACCGAGGCTATGTCTGTTGAAGAGTTTGGCCGAATTTCACGAAAATCTGGGAAAAATGATCCTATCGATTTTGGGCCTAATTTCTATGTTTTTTAGACCCGAAATTTATCAAAATTTAAGAAAAAATTAGGGTTTTCTTTTTAAGAAATAACTGAATAATTTAAGATAGATTTAGAGGCACCCACTTGTTGAAGCGTGATTCGAATCCTACGATGATTTGGGTTGATGGAGATCGGATTCGAGAGACGATATGCTCGAGTCTTTTCGCGAGAATTTCTTTCTTACGATAAATTGGTCGCAGCGATGAGAAACTTTGATGGTGTAAGATTCTCTGATAAGATCGAAAATCGATGGAGATCCGACGAGGAATTATGAAAGATGGCACTGTCAGAGCTTTTGCAGAGAAGAGGGGATAAAGAGAGACAACTGAGAGAAGAAGTAAATATATATCTAATTCCCTGTATAGGTTAACTCTAATTAAGACTTTCCGTATAAGATTTAATAAAATAGTAGTTTTTAGACGCAAGTAGAATTCATACGTGACTTGAAAAGCTTGAGAAGAGGTTTTGCTCCAGCGCTTTGTGTAAGCACCAAGGTAAATGGTGATTCTCTCCCGAATTTACAGTTGTGCCCTTTAACCCGCTTCACTCTTCAAACGGGCATAACTTTTTATGTTCTTATCAAAAATCGACAAATTATATATCGTTGGAATCGTATCGACGAGTACTCTGCAATGAGTCTAATATTGATATATAAAAAAAATCAGACTATTTCTAAAGTGAGTATATTCCGGTGTGGAGCGTTAGCACCATGCACTGTGTGGTACATCATCTAATACCATTAAATAAAATTCAAAAATCTGGGTTATTACATAATCACAGCTGGATTATTCTCGTCTGATCCACCCATTACTCTTTCCTACAATCATCGACATAGAAAAATACAAAAGAAAAAGATTAAAATCACCCTAAAAATAAATTAAAAAAATCCCTACATTCTGACAATTTTTTTTTGTTGTATACATTTTGACTATTGAAACGCCATAAACCCTTGAAAAAATAATTCAGACACAAAAGACATGCAAAACCCAGATCAGAAATGCAAATCAAAATCCAAAACCATCAAATCCCAGATCAGAAAAACAATCAGAATCCAAGATCAACCAAACCCAGATAAGAAAAAACTATCTGAAATCCAAGATCGATAAATCCCAGATCAGAAACCAAATAAAAAAATCAAAACCCAAGATTGACAAGACCCGAATCAGAAAAAAAACAACAAAACCCTGACGAGAAACCATCAACCCACCTTCGTGTTGATGGTGGATGTACCCTGATGAGAAACCATTCCAACTGGATGTACACGTGGCACATGGAGGACCATCGATTTCGATATACCACTTTTCTTAAAGGAACCAAAATATAAGGATAGAGTTTTACGGTGGACAAGTGTCACGTGGCTTTGAACAATCTAATTCATCAAGATCGCAGTTCACATATTGAACTAATATGTGCACTCAAGATTTGAATCATCTCACATTTGTGTTTTTAAAATGAATGATTGTTTATATCTTCTTTTTAGATCGCATCGGTGTGTCTTTGACTTTCTTCCTACTGATTGCATGAACCAAGTTTTTACTTTGTCGTCTTCAAAAATTTTAAAGCGAACCTGCATACGAAAGAAATTATCAATGATAAATAATTTGAAATGCATATATTTTTAATAAGAAATAATTAATTATATTTACCTTAGCAGCGTCTTAAATCTTTTCTTTATCTATAGGGTCCACAGCGGCTCATGAAGAGTAATCGATGGGTAAAAAAGACCCATCTCTTGATAAGATCCCAAGGTAGCTAATAAATTTCACATCCTCACCTCCTATTGGTTGTCCCCGGTCATTGAAAACAAGTGGGAGACGGTGCTTTGGTATATTTCTATGCAAATCAGCACATAAAGTTTTCCCTCGTACTTTTTTTTGTGATGGTTGATTTAGATCCATATCTGAAAGCAAGATAAGGACAAGGACAGAGCAATCTTAAACACAGCTATAATAATTATGAGATCGATAGAAATAGAAGCAGTGAATTTAGATTGGCAAACAAGATACCAAATTGCAATCGGGACAGCTCGAGGATTATTTAAAGCAGTTGCAACAAGTTTAAAATACTCCATACTCTTACAACATGAAGACCTTTTTCATATTAATATTATGTCTACTAATCATAAAATCACAAGGCCCAAATGAGAAACTTGACCATTCATCATACAGAGATACATATCAAATGCAAGCAAGAAAGAAAAAGCTATAACTTAATGAAAGTCAAGTAAAACGTACGTCTCTGAGTATCTCTGGAGGGAAACTAGTGGCTTCGAAGGTTATGAATGGAGTTGGTACATTGTCACCCTAGGCAATTTGTTTCCACAAAACGATATCACAGGCCCCCCAAGTTGAGTTGCAAATAAATACATGGTCAACACCATGAGATAGAATGTTTCACCGAAATATGAAGATAAACCACAAAGAGAAGCTACAATTACAGTTAGATAGAGATGAAGTAGATATGCCGTACACACCAACACTTTTACTTAATTCGCTATTTCACTCTATTCTAATTTGGGTTTGCAATTCACAATTCATTACTATCATGCAAACAAGATTCACTAGGGATAGAATGAGTTTTTTTTTTAACTATAATTTATTTTTAATAAACTAGAGAAGGTTATAGATTATAATAATTTGCAGATAAAACTGTGTGACTAAAGAAGCGTCACTTCTATTGGTTAGGGAATTGTTCTATCCTACCCCTTAACATGAGGAGGCCCCCAAGATTTGTGCAAGAAACCTATAAATATAAAGAGATCCTCATTGAAGGGGAATAGGGGATTCTCCAAATATTTACCAGATAGGACCATAGTTAGTAACAGAATTTGGGTTTTCGGCAATCCTTCGGTGGGGTATCAGTTTGATTTAATTTGGATAAATTTAGGAAATATTCCAGAGATTACAAGAAGCTATATGCAGATAAATATCCAAGGCTCGCTAGTTGGAGGAGGGGGTGGTAAGTTGGTAACACTAAGTTCTTCCATTCAGTGGCCAATGGGAGGGGGAAAAGAAACTTCATTGCTTTTCTTGTTGTGGATGGGGTCCAGTACACTGAAGGGCAGATGATTGGAAACAAAACTGTCAGTCTCAATGAGAATTTATACAAGAACGAACGTTGGAACGTGCCTGTGTTGGATAGACTCCAATTTAAGAGCATTTCTCACAATCAAAGTAGCTGGCTGGAGAAGGGTTTTGAGGATGAGGAAGTTAAGGTGGTCATCATGTCCTGTGGCAAGAACAAAGCTCCAAGATTAGCTGACTTCACTATGAAATTTTTTCAAGAATTAAAAAATGGATTTCATGGCTTTTCTCTTTGAGTTCTTTGAAAATGGGTTGGTCGGAAAGAGCATGAACTCCGCCTTCATTGCTCTTATCCCCAAAATTGAAGGGCAGAAGATGTCAGGGATTTCAGGCCAATTAGCCCATATGTAAGTTCTTCTTTCTCTCTTTGTACTTCTCCTTTAGTTATTTAGAGAGAGTCTACCAATGAGTTTTTCCTTGAGTCTACAAATGGCTTAAGCACCATAGTGACAATAATATATATTTCATGCCTAAGAAACCCTTTGTGATATTGACGTTTACATCCTTGTACTTGTAATTGAAATTTTAAACTCGTTTTAAGCAGATTTGAGCCCGCGAGGACTTCTTTTGGTCCCATTGACACATATTATTTGATAAAGACTAAGTTTGATAGAGATGCTACTCCGTAGACCACTAATTACAAGAATGCCCTTATCATAGAAATTAGGTTTTTAGGCTTCTTTGTTTGTGGAATTGAACCCTCAAGGAATTATTACGACAATGTTGATGAGTTCAATAAAGAGAATATGAAGATTGACACATTGACTTTGAAATTTAGATTTTTAGCACCATATCTTACCATTTTACCCCTATGATTAAAAAATATAATTTTTGGGCTCATGTATGAGTATTCTAGTACAGGTAGGTTACAATTTTAACACATACTGTTTTTGTTTCAAGTAGATAACTAAATCAAATATGAGTTCGACACTCGAAGTATTGCAACCTTCGAAGAAGATTTAAGGTATTCCTCACAACAACTAAGGCAGGTTTCGTGTTCCATTAGAACATAGAAAACTGGATCATTTGATACAATACATGAATTTAGATTGATAGTTATGCTAAATTATTTGTGAAGGTTGGTTGTAGTTCTGTGTTTATGTATAAAAATGTTTTAGGAATATATGTCTAACAAAGTATAATCGAATTTGGGATGGCGTTTCTATGTAAAGGATTGCATGCAAACTAATATGCATATGTTATGATTTTTGTCCTATTGACATGAGCTCGGTGAATATGATCTTTAAGTTAAGACTATTCTCGTGACTGCGCTTTTGTACTATGTTCCAAGTCATAGAATATGTGACTGAAATTGGGTAAGTACTGCAAGATCCTTTGAAAATACCCATTTTGAACTTGGTATGACTATGAACTTTGAAATACTCTGAAATCACCGACTTAAACCAAATAAAGGAAACTTTGAACTTCGGATCTTTTCGACTTTGACTGTGTTCTAAGAATCGTCCCACAGTGATCATCACTTCAGATGGTGCTATTTTTCTCAGAAGATATTCAACTTCATAAAATTTTGACCTCAACATTTGTTATGAACTCCAACATTATTCATTGTTTCTTTAATGTTTTATTTATGTACCCCAATCGCCCATTTCATAGAGACCTTAATTATTATGCCTATGAGGATAAAATTAAATGAGCTTTGCTTGTACACCAACAATGATGTATCTATCAAATGACCACAAAGTCACCAACACTGATGTATTGAGGAAGATCCTTAACCACAACCAATAACGGCCAAAAGACTCAAGACACAAGCAAAAACAACATAAATAGTGGGAACCCTACAAACCTAGGCATAACACAACAGATGCAAAAGATATCTAACAAAACTTCCACGACAAAACAAACCCTTCAATGCCAAGACATCCCATCAAAGCGGCCTGAATCCCCATCTGTCAAAAGGTCTGAGTTGAAGATCAGCTAACCAGGATGATCAGTAATGCATTCCAACAAGTCCTTGCCATCATTTTACTGCATGGGAAGCACCATCTGATATGAAAGAAGCTAAGATCATCTCCCTCCAAATTTTCAAGGCAATCCCACAATGAATAAGAAGATGGTCCACACCCTAAGGTTCCACCAAACACATCATACACCTTTGAAGCCTCATACTCTTCATGTTGAGGTTATCAATGTTGAGAATTCTGATCTTTGTTGCTATCCAAGTAAAGAAGGAAATTCTAGGTAGAATGGTTCGCCTTCCAAATATGGAACCAATCATAATCCCCAGGAGAAGCACGACAAAGGGCCCTATAGAAAGATTTAACCGTGAAGGAAGTTCTTTTTTCGTCTAATCCCATCTTTTTTATTTGTTCTCCTCCGATTCGAATTACACCCATTGAGCAAAGAGAAGCGATCAATGAGGGGGGACACCTCATTCTCCCCTAAATTTCTGTGAAGCCGAATGTCCCACCCATTATCTTCATTCAAACTACATCTAAACGCGGAAATCATAACTTTTTTGTCCTCAACCAACCTATAAAGAGAGCTAATCCAATCACAAAGGGGGCTCTCACCAATCCATTTGTCTTCTCAGAAGTAGATTTTATAACAAAAAAATAAAATAAAATAAAATAAAAAGTTGTTAGGCCTCATTAGCGGCATGGACAAAGCCAACCCACGTCCTCAGCAGAATAAACAGGGCAGTGATGGTGCCGGACCAACAATGGAAGTCACCGGCGTGGTTGAGGAGGAATCTGACCGGAGAAGGATGAGAAAATGGAGGCCGGAGATGGGCTTTTAGGGTTATAAAGGACGGTTTTGTTTGTGTGAATCTGCGTACATAGGATCGAGGAAGAGTGATACGATCCTACTTGATCGTAACAAAATAATGTAGGATAATACACTAATTACATAAAAATAACGATAAAAAGATTGAAAATGAAGGAATAAACACATAAAACCCATTCCAAGTTGCATTAGGGTTACGAAAATTAAAATCTACAACCTTATACTAGCCAACGAATTTATATCAAGACAAAATAATGAGAAAAGTCCAAAGCTAAGAAACAGATAAAATTGCATAACGAAATAATCAGAAATGGAAAATTTTCAGCTTTTGATTGATGGATCTCTGAAATTTACCTCAATCGCAATCGCTCTTAATGACTTTGAATGTGAGATTTCGGTTTCGAGGAGAGAGAGAGAGATGGGAAAGCGATCAGACGTCAAACGCTCTTCGATCGATCTCTGCCTCGCATGATTTTAGAATGGCTATGAAGGTAGCTAGGGTTTCTGAGGGGAGCTCGATAGGGAGAAGGGAGAAGGGAGAAGGCTCCGGAGTTCGTGTGAAGGGAGAAGGGGCAAATTTAATTTATCTAGTGGGTCGTAAGCGTTAAGTTGAGTGGCCGGGTTGGGTCTCGTGGGTCGGTCCAAATCGTCCCCTACACCGACAGTTTCTCATCTTCAACCGTCGGCGTATGCTTTCTTTTTTGTAGTGCTTGTTATCGCAAAAGAGAAGTCTTTCCTTGAAACTCACAGCCTTAGGGGGACATACGCAAGTCATCAAACCACCACGATGGTGATCTGAGAGCCACTTTCGCTGTCTGACCATGGTCACGTTCATCTTTTGAGATTTGTACCACATGCAATCAAAATCTGACTGTCTGATGATACGCCTATAATTTCAAGATCCGTTGTGTGAAAGATTGGTGTACATATCCGTCAATCTGGATCATTCCACATTTCCCTCGTGGTACACATGGTTTTGACCCTATTTTGTATTTTCCATTGAGACACCTCATGCAAATGGATTATTGGCAAGATCCAGTATATGGTCATTATTAATTGTCAATTCCGAAGTGGGCTTCAGCGCATCGTAAAGTGATTTTCGGCGGACTGCTTCAGTCGACTATAAGCTCATCGGTCTATAATAGAATGCAATGGTACATAATAGACCGATGCAATTGATAGTAGATCGATGCAGTTTATAATGGACTGTTTCGATTAATTTTTGGTTATTTGTGAAAGATTCCATCTAACCTTATGATTTTGAATTTATGAACGCATTAATAAATTTTTTAGATGAAAAATCTTCATTCATAGTTTAAAATAAGTAACTTGCCTTTCTACCTTTTCAAGTATCAATTGTTTTATGTTTTTAAAGACTAACTGATGCAGCGCTCACCACAACCTTCTATTAGAACTGCTGATTTCTAAACATAAATACCATAACTCTAATGGGCGTTGGGAAACTGATGCAGTGCTCACTGCAACCTTCTATTAGAACCGTTGGTATCTAAACAAAAATGCCAGAACTCTAATGAGCGTCTACCTTTCTTTTTGATTCACACGAATAACAAGAGAAACGGGAAACAAAGATCTCCAAAGTGCACAATAGCCGCTTGAGAGGGTACTAGTTTTGACACAAAATTAGAAAAACTTGCAGGAAGGTTGAAACTAATCTTCTAAGGTGGTTGAATTAAGGAATATCCCACCAAAATTCCTCTACCAGTGAACTCACCGAAACACCTAATACTAGCCGTAGCTAGTCGAGCTTCAAAAGCTCTAAACAAAATATTTCATTCAACTCTAAATTAAATTATATTCCTGCACTAACAACTTTTAAATAGGCTTTTACAATGCATAAAATTAGAAATCCTAGTCTAACACTAATTCCAAATTTAAATAATAAAAATATCATAATTTTCATAACAAAATCTTAACACAATAAGGAAACTAATCTTATTTATAATAAAAGAAATAAATTCTATTTGTAAAAATAAAATAATAAAAGAAACTAATCATAATTCAACTAGGAGTCTTGAATTTCGTCACTTTCAATGCAGACTCCAAACTTCTTCAATACTTGTAGGAATTGCGCGTTTCTTAGCTCGTTGGAAAGCTACTTTAATAAGCTTTCAAATAAGACCAATTTTACATCAATCCGATATCGTTTAACACTTCAAAATAGGCTAGACATAAAAGTAATGAGAATGAGAGTTGAAGACTCCACGGCCCTCTGATAAAAGACTATTCAACAATAAACTTTTGATTTTCTTTCCTCTCTTTTTCCACTTCTTCCCACTTTCTCTAGTCTTCTTTCTCGGATTTTACATTGCATCACTCTTCCTCTCTTGAGAAAAGTTCAACCTTGAACTTTCCAGAAGTCGGTTATCTTCTTCAAATAAGTCATAGGCCTGTATTTTATTTACGAGTGATCATTGTTCTCGGACTAGTAAAAGGTGATGGTGACGGTTTGAACTTCTTTATTGTAACAATCCAAATTTTTTGTAAATATTGAATCGTTGGCATTTGATGAGAATGTGACCTTTTGACTGATTTGACCTGGGTAACATCGCTTCACACCCCACTTGTTATAATTAAGGGTAGGCGCCAAGCGCATTATATCCCAACTCATACCCTATGTAGAGCGTAGGCGTGTTTGTGCATGTTGCATACAAACCTGAGCACAATGCTTGAACTTAGGCTTCAACCTGAATTTTTTGAACACCAATACACCTGACTATGTGTACGTGTTGGCACAGTATGCGCCACACACTTGAAGTCCACAATATTTTTATTTTATAAGAGGTCTCGTTTTGACCTGTAGATGGAAGCTAATACACCACTTTGGTGTGCTAGCTTCACACCGAGCCAAAAGGCCCAGTTGCTTATAAGTGAAACTTCCCTTGGAAGTTTCATTCATTGAAAGAGAGAAATTAGAAGAGAAGAGAGAAAGAGCTTAGAGAGAGAAGAAGCTCCATTTCCCTTGCCTTCTTCATTATTGTCGATTTCCTGCTTAAATTTTTTCTCCTTCAATTATTGGTTGCGAGGAAAACATTGATCTTTGGCACGGTTGCGATTAAAGAGCGAGAGAACTCCGTCTCATCCAAACCCTTTAGAGGTTGTTTTAGAAACCCCCAATGTTCGTGATCTTGTACGATCCGTCGTTGCTCAAGTGGAGGCTTTAGGTTCATTGTGTGCGTTTGAAGGATTTGATCTTCAAATTTGAAGCCGTTCAATCGGAGAGAAGAGATAGGATTGTTGGAGGAACAAGAGGGTTTGACATTAATTTCCATCGATTTCGATCACCGTGGAAGTTTCACACACAAAATTAGAAGGTAAGATTTATATTTTAATAGTGTAGGATAGGTTTGAATTGATTTATGGGTGTTAGGGATGCGTGTAAACGTGTTTTGGGTAAGTTGGATTGAGGAAGAAGAAACCCAAGTCGCACGTACTTGCTCGAGCGACTTTGGAACTCGCTCGAGCGAGATTTCTTTTGATCCACTCGCTCGAGTGAGTGGATTGAGAAATTTCAGGCTAAAATAGTTTTGGTAAAACTCGCTCGAGTGACCTTGGCCCTGGTAAAACTAGCTCGAGTGACCTTAGAACTCGCTCGAGCGAGTTAGAACGAGGAGCCGACACAGGCTCGGTATTTCAACCATAACTTTCTATTATGAACTCTGATTAATGTGATTTTTATGGCGTTGGAAAGAGACAAACGAGCCCTATAACTTGTGTGTATTAACAATTTCATTAATATGATGTTTTAAATGTCAAAATTGAGGGGAAAGTTGGAAAAAGTTTTGTATGATTCGACGTTAACACAAATTTGCCCATTTTCGCCTCGATTTTGAGAAAATACTTAAATACGTTAGAGTTGTTAGTAAATAAGATTAGTCCTTAATGCATCTTCGGGTATGTGTAATGTAGGGGAAGGAATTAGTCATCGTCGATAAGGGTCATCTCACACCTTCTTGCGATGTTAAGAATCGAGGTAGGGGGACTTAATTGCACAATTACATTTGATTTCGATTCATGGAATGTGTGATTAGAATTTGAATAGTGATCTTTTGAACATTAAATTTGGACCCTTTGAAGTTAGATTTGAAATTTACGTTTTGAGTTAATGAGCATCAAATTCTCTGAATAGTTGTAGGGAAGATTCAACGCACAAGTTCATCTTGATTTTGATTCATAGACTTGCATGATATAATTGAGTTAAATTGTGATAATTTTGCAATAAATGATATTTGATTTTGTTGAATCTATTTACATTCGGATATTTGAAATTCTTTTGACTATTAAGAATCTATTTTCGTCTGAGTATTTGAATGCATTGAACCTTTGAAATTGCATCGAATGTTTTGAAATAGTGAAATTGAAATTCTGATTTGAAAAATGAATATGAACACCGACTTTCTAAATTCAGACTTTGAACTTTGAAATTTCGGTCATTGAACTCCTGTTATTAATTTTTGAACGTTAAACTCCATCATTGACTGTGAACTCTGAATCCGAATTCTTATCTGTTTGAATTTGAAAAATGAGTGGTGGAGAGGAGTAGAGGCTCTGAAGAGGGGTTGAGTCCCCGGGGTTTTTACCCTATTTCCGCAATGGGATGCTTTATACCCGCAATGGGATGCTTTGGCCCCTTGTTGATTATGTTACCTGATATGTTTTGTTCCCCGCCAAGGGATGTTTTAGTTTGATATTTGATATGATGCTTTATGTAGACACCCAAATCTGGCCCAAGGCCCGATCGAAACATACTTCGAGAGAGGCGCACCCTCGAGCTACCGATAGAAATTTTCAAACCCTTAGGAATCATCCCCAACCTTCCCAAAACCCTTAGGAATCATCTCGAACCCTCAGGAATCCACTCCAACCTTCCCGGACCCCTTAGAACCCGTCCTGAACCAGTTTCTGAACCCTTCAAAGTGATGGTTGAAAGGAGGATTACCAAAGTTTATACATACCTCTGGTGGGGCTGAGTTATATACCATTGGAAAGAGGACTTCTCCAGCTTTCCAACAAGCTAAGAATCACCTCAATCCGGGTTATACGTCAAAAGTTACGGCGATCCGAGCAATGCCTAGGAACCACACTTGGCTGGGGCATACATGGCGCATGTATTACATGCGCCAAGCCATTTTTTTCTCAAAAATGCCTTGGCGTGTCTAATATACACGCCAAGTATAGGTGGGCCCTCCCTCTGGCTCTAGACTTTCAGGACACTGTAGCTATGCTTGGCGTGTGTAATACACACGTCAGGCTTTGCACAGTAAGCATGGTTTTTTAGTCGAAATTCACTTTTGGGGTTTGACTTGTTAACCATCTCAATATTTAGGGTAGGTTTCATTAGGACTGTTGCACCCCTGTTTACCCTATTTGCAATCCTCTAGTCATTTGAAACCTCACCCTACCATCTACCATTGAAACCCATTGCCCACTTTTCCAAGCTTTCAAAATCCTAGAAAACCTTAGATTAGAAGATTACCTAATTGCTAACCCTAATTAGCCATTAAGCACCCTCCTAACCTCCATTTTTCCTAAAAATAGAGAGGCACCCCTCCCTTTTCAAAGGCTTGAAAATTTTTCCAAAGAGAGAAAAGAGTAAGACAACTTTCTTCCCCTTTGGTGCACAATTTCCCATATAAATTCTAAAATTCCAAAACTTCTCTTGAGCCCTATATTCCATCATAAATCCCTTAGCCTAGGTGAGAACTACCCCCTAGCTTTCTTCCTCTACCTCTTAGCTACCAAGCCTTAGAGGTTAGAACCCATCTCTCAACTATCAAAGCTATCGGAAGCTTATCAAACGCAGCCAAGTGAAGGTCTACATTGGTGCTATAAGTGCCCGAGGGCTTCGGCTCTCCCCTCTACTCCTCTACTTTCTTAGCTTTTGCTCTATCCTTGAATTTGTGCCGTTACGCCACCGAAATCTTGGTTAGGTACGGAGGGGCATAAATAGGATCAAAGTGCCTTTGGACAAGAGAAAGTGCTCTTTTCCTTTTTATTTTCCTTTTATTTTTTGCCATAAGTAGAGACCGCTTAGAGTGGGTTGATCGGGGGCCTAACACCTTCCCGATCGATAACCAAAGCTCCTACCCAAGATCCTTTGGTGTAGACCGGTGAATCATAGTCATGTTTTTGGCACTTTGGTGCTTATAAAATTGATTTGGGTATCCTAGGACAATAAAAGCTCTAGGTGGTGACTCTATATTTTTCA
The DNA here is from genome assembly GCA_021018995.1 of Chloranthus sessilifolius. NCBI lineage: Eukaryota > Viridiplantae > Streptophyta > Magnoliopsida > Chloranthales > Chloranthaceae > Chloranthus > Chloranthus sessilifolius. The sequence continues at coordinate 52,708,037 of CM037594.1, forward strand.
TACGAGCGCATCATTGCGATGGATTCATTAAAATCCATGGTTGCATAGATGGCGACTCTGCTGGGGAGTAGCTAGTGGAGCTTCCCCTTGAAACTTGGCCTTTTTCTTTATTTTTACTAACCTTTGCTTGTTTCTCTTTTATTTTCACTCACCCCTATGATTCGGTCTTGTTTTTACTTATCCCTACTTTTTCGTCATTTATGTGCCTTAGCTGATTGGTAGGCCTACTTGAGCATTGTCTTTACTATTTCTTTATTTTCCGTCATTTACATCCCTTAGCCAATTGGCGGGCTTACTTGCACATTTACATGTCTTAGCCATTTGGCGGGCCTATGTGAGCTTTTACTTTATTGTAATCATATCCCATCAGTGGACGACGGCCCGTAGAGGCGGCACGGGACCATCATCTCCGATTTTTGAACATTAAGCAAACTCCCTTAAAATCTGCAAATTAAAATTGAACCAAGAGGGAGACTTAATTGAATTTTACGGGGATAGATTTTTTAAGGGTTGGGAATTTTAGGCAAAGATACAAACACCCAATTCTTAGTACGGCGGCAACCCCTAGTGGTGATGATTCGAAAAAGTACCACCACATTCAGTATCTGAGAAGGCGCTTGCGCCGAAGGAATATCGGGTGGGTAATCGATCTTGTTACAAAGATTAAAACCCTTGGTGGAGAGTGTTAGTAGTCCCAAATCGACCTTGTATCCCTAGGTTCGGTGAGGAGAGAACCGTTGCAACTAAGAAGTCAGTCCTCGGAAGCATCGCTTTCAGAAAACCAAAAAATAGACTGAACTTGGGCTTGCTGGTTTGCTGTCAAGATTATTTGACCCACTGTTTGTGTCTGGCGCATATAAAACATGCGCCAAGCCAATTTTTTTTAGGTTTGCATTGGCGCATATATTACACGCGCCAAGCTTGGAAATCCCAGATTTGCTTTGGCACATGTAATACACGTGCCAAGCTTAGATAGACCAAATTTGGCCTGGCGCATGTAATACACACGCCAAGCCCAAACTGAGCAGTGCGGCCTAAAATCTGAGGCCTTTTTCATATCCCTGAGTTGCCAGCTTAGTGTTTTAGTACCTTTGATTAGGTCCCACACTATCCAACACCCAATACGCCCCTGCAGGTCAAAAGAGGGTAACTTCTTATCGATTCGCTCCGGGGGATTGGGTTGTTTGCATTGATTCCTGTGCCTTCAATAGATCAAAGGGTTTCCCGTTGATTCTTCTAAAGCACGTCTTGGTCTCACCGCAGGATTTATTTAGGGTACAAATACCACCCGAAACGAGAATTCAAGGGCCCCGGAATCCTTCACCATAAAAATCCACTTATAAAAAATCTTTAAAAACAAAATATATATAAACCAAAAAAAAAAATCGAAAAAGAAAAATTGTGGTGCCGGCACAACGACATCACCTTACCCTCCATCGTCCCATAGGGGGAGAAGGAGAAAGCTTTATGGGCCCCATCCGAGGCACCCGTACCAACCCTGTCACCAAGTCATGTCGTGGGCAGTGGATTCGACATACGTCGATCCCGATTCATCCCCGCCACATTCCCCAACTCATTCCCACATGGAAGAAGTGTTCACATCCATCCCCCTCACCCAACCCCCATTTACCGTCATCGGGCCCTTCGGTGCACCCATTTTTCCATCCACCACCACTCAAAACATCCAAAATCTGACACCCCACTCCCCCTCATTTTCTCAAATCATGCCCATTTCCCCCTCCATGTCCATTCCAAATCCCTCCCATCCTCCATTCACATCTACCTAAAACCCAACCCGATTCCCTACCTTTACCACCCTACCCATTTTTCATCTTCTCGACATATACCCGATCCACCCGCATTTACCCATACCACAACCAATTTTTCCCATATCCCCCATCTACCTAGGTCATGCCCATTTTTACCAGGGCCATGCCCAATTTTCCCACCACATCCATCTCTTTCACTCCCCACCATCCCTTAGCTACACCACCTCCATTCAATCCCTCTCCAATGGATATAGTGGATGAGGTGGTCCGGGCCTATACAAGCTGGAAGGCCTCCCAAAACATTCCCCCTCATCCTCACCACATGTCTTCTAACTCATCATACACACTCCCAAGTCTCCATGCTTCTTTACCTCAAACCCATCAGAGCCCAATGGCCCAAACCCCCATCATCCATACCATTCAGGGCCAGACCCACCAAGGCCCAATGGCCCAGACCCATCAGGACCCAATGGGCCAGACCCACCAAGGCTCCATGGGCTAGACCTATCAGGACCCAATGGACCAGACCTACTAAGGCCTAATGGGCTAGACCCATTAGGACCCCATGGATCAGACCCGCTAGGACCCAATGGGCCAGACCCATCTAAATCCTTTACCCTATACCCAGGCCCATCAAAGCACAAACCTTGGAGCCTTATCCACACATTTCCCCACATTCTCCCTGTATCCCACATACACCCAACAGACCCTCATTCCATCCTAGACAATGCAACCACATCAACCAATCTCTCAACATAGCGAAGGCCTCACTCATCCACAGCCCTCATACCCAAATCAATATGGGGACCCATCCCACACCACCAACCATCCCCAAATTAACCATCCTCTCATTCCCCAGCCCAATCCACAACATTTTTATCAAACCCAATTGTCTTATCAGGCACCCGCCCAAAATCCATCACTCATCCACCCCTTTACCTCACAAACTCATCACCAAAGACCCCCCATGTACAATGGTCCCATCCAGCGCTCGTCCAACCCACCAAGAACAGGCAGGATGATTTCACTCCTCCTCCCCCCTATATAGACCCACAGTATGAGGAGGATGAGATTAGGAATAGTGGGGCCTATGAAATGGGATTCACCAGTTACCGCCCTCTTCCACCCATGACTACCAACCCCCTGACAGCCCAGAGTGAATAAAGGCCACCTGCTGAAAGGATGACCCTACCAATCAAAGAAACAGAGCAGCTGAAAGAACAGATGGATAAAATCCAGAAGCAGATGTTGAAAATGGGCGGGGCAGAGATTAACGCCATAGAATTTTCAGACCTGTGTTTGTTTGTAGAAGTCCCCTTGCCCCCAAAATTTAAAATACCGATCTTTGATAAATATAATGGCACAGGCAATCCCATCGCACATCTCAAGTCCTACTGCGGGGACATGTGCCAATATGGAGGAGATGAACCCCTACTCATTAAAGTCTTTCAGAAAAGTTTGATGGGCTATTGAGCATTGAAATATACCACTTTCTATCCCTTAACTTGACCTTTGATGGACCTTTAAGCATGTTAATAATGTCTTTTAAGTGTATTTTTACAGATAACAGCAAAATAAGAGCTTAATGCTGCAATCTATGCTTTTAAATCTAAGAAGAAGGAATTTTGTGTTTAGCAGTGGAGCTGATGGATTTATTGAAAAGGCACCATGATGGTTCACACCGTTGGGGCTTTTTAGCATGCTTTGGGGGCCTTTGAAGACTTGTTGAGAGAGAGTGGTGAAGCCTAAGTTTTATGGATTGCTGCTGCAACGAATTGAGTAAACTGGCAATTCAGCAATTTATATATTCAGCAGTGCAGCAGTTCAAGTGGCACTTGTGCAGCTTTGGTTAAAGCAATCTTTGAAGCATAAGAGCAGCTAATACCATTAATGATGTGAGCACTTTAGTGCTGATGCACCAAGCCATAAAATTGCAAAGCCAGCATGCATAGCTGCCTTGAAGAACTCGAACAGTTGGCTGAAGTGTCATCTTTTCAGCAGCTTTTTAATCTTTAAACCAAGACCTTTAAGCAGTTTTATTGCTGGAAAATGAGCCACATTAGTAGCACAACTGCTGTATTTGAAGGACTAGAGAAGATGTCAAAGCTAGAATGTGGATTGTAGTGCTGTTATGTGCTACAAATAGACTCCATGAGGGGTTGTTTTGAACCCCACAAGCTGGTATATGCTGAAATCAAGCTACAGTGCTGAAAAAAGGCTAAAATTGAACCTATTGCAACCTATTGAATGGATGTTTGAACCTGTCGCAACCTATCAAATGGTTGTTTGAACTCGTCGCAACCGATCGAATGATTGTTTGAACCTGTCGAGAACCTACCGAGAGGCTCTGATGCTGAAAATGAACCTATCAAGCATCCTGTCGAATGGTTGAATGAACCTGTCGAGATCCTGTCGAATGCACACCTGAAGCCTATTCAACCTGTCGAACAGTTGCCTGAACCTGTTGAGATTGAAGTTCTGAAGCTCCAACCTATTGAACAGTTGCCTGAACCTATCGAGATTGACGTTCTGAAGCTCCAACCTATCGAGGCACGGGTTCCAGCCATCTATTTCACACTTTAGGGACATTTTGGGAATTCTAATGCTTCTAGGGCACACATCCCAATGTCTCACACATCTCAGGGATTTATCTTGGGTTCCATTAGCAAACATCAGTGGCTGACAGGGGCATTTTTGAGAGCTGCAAAGACACATCAGCTGGGCACAAAACTTTGCACATGGGTGTAAGCTAACTTTTGGCGGGAATGCAAATTAGCTTCAGCTGGGCACAATCCCTATCTCTTCTCTGATTGGTTAAAACTCTTAAACAAGGATTAAGCTTAAAATGAAATACTCTCTTCTACTTGGCTGTAATCCAAAGCACACGGATCACTGCAAATGTATAATAAAACTCCTTTCTGCTATTTTTCTTCAGCAAGGAAAATAGGAACAAAGGAATAGCCTGAGTTCTCCTTAGCTCAATAGGTTTAGTTTAAGTTTTTATTTTCCTTTTTCTCTTCCCCCTTCTCTCTCTAATCCAGCATGTTGGATTAGATCTAGATAGTAGCTCAGATCTGGTTTGTAATTATAATTTCGACATGAAGAAATGTGGATCGATGGACAGACTACAGATCTGGGAACAAGTTTATTGTAAGTTACTTTGTTTGAAGTAATAAATTATTGATTTTAAAGCTTAGTTAAATCTAAAGATCTTGTGGTCCCATTAGATTCTCGATCGAATTTGTGTAGAGGAGTTTATTAATCAGCTCACCCACTTAACTGGTAGATCTCTTGATGACCATCTGATTTCCCTGGGTTTGATATGCCTGTGGGTGCCTGTGCTTGTGGCCTTGCATCCACAACATCTGTAGTGATTATTTTGTTCTGATTGAAGCCATCGGAATGGAGGAAATCTATTGGATGATTTGTGACCATTTAAGTGGACATATCATAGCCTTAAGATCAATCCAAACCATCAGAATGGAGGAAATTTATTGGATGATCTGTGACCATTTAAGTGGACAAATCATAGCCTTAAGATCAATTGAAAATACCGGTCTAAATCAGATTCTTATACCTTGCATTTGTGCTTGTAGCCAAATAAAGGATGGCTGCATATCCTCAGATCTTGATCTGTTTTGCAATGAAAATCAGACCCTAGCTGCCTATTTCTCCCCATTTTATATTTTATTTTACCATCCATCTTCCTCCATCTTTTAGATTTAGTTTTATATTTCAGTTTTGTAGAATTAGATCTAGTGACATCCGAAAGGCTCTCTTTCTCCTTAGAATTACCAGATCTGTAGACAGATCTGAAGGTCTATTATACACCTTCTAGGTTTAGATCACTACTCCCTGTGGGACAAACTCTTACTTATTAAAACTTGCTACAAAGGACCGTGTATCTTGCAGGTCTAGGATATTTTAGATGTGCTGAACTCATCCTCTATTTTACTTTAATTTTATTTTACTTTTATCATTATATAATAATCAGCACCTAAAATTTACCAACATTGGCCTAGCCTTGAGATGGTTCACGTCCCTGGAACCATCCATGATAAAAACGTGAAAGGACCCGACTCATCTGTTTCAAGAATAGTATGTCTACAACATAGACATTGAATCTCCTAAGTCAGATCTGGCCCGATTAAGGCAGAATCCTAACGAGACCTTCAACGATTACCTTAGGAGTTGGAGAGCACTGGTAGCTCTGGTAAGAAATAGAATACCTGACGATGAGCAGATAAAAATAATTTCAAAAAATACCTTACCAGTCATCTCAAACTTTCTAGTTTACCAACAGCAGTCCAAAATTGCTGATTTGATAAGGAATGCCAATCGTTGTGAGAATGCGATTAGAGAAGGGCGTTTAAGCAAGAATGTATTCGGTGGGGCCAGTGGGGTCAGGAGGTTCTCTGAACAAAGGAATGATAGAAAAATACGGGCAGACATGCAGAATTTTGCAAGCACCTGACCCAATATCAATATAACCCCGTTCTAAGTCAAAGTCGCACAACCAGCTCCAGTTAGAAGCGAGCCGATACAAAGAACTGGGAACGGGCAAGGGGCATAAATGACTCCAGAGCAAAGAAGAGCCCATTTTGATGGAGTCTTCCCACCCTTAGGATAGTCACTGAACATCTTATTACCGTTATTGATTGAAAAGGGTCTGGTCATAGCACTTCAGCCACGACCCCCGCCGAATCCGATCCCAAGAACCCAACACCCATTGCAACTTCCATCAGGGACCGGGCTACCCGAGTGATCGATGTTTCCCTTTAAAACATGCAATACAAAATTTAATAGAGGCCGATAAAATCATCCCTCTGACCCTTTCCCAAGCTAACCAGGATGCGAACATACATCAAGTGCCGCTACCACCACACCCTCCCGGAGGGGCAGGTCCAAGACCCACTATCGGCATGGTGGCAGAGGATGATGAAGAGTTTGATCCATCAGATTACATCAGCAAACAGGAAAATTTTATGGCACCACTACAGAGAGATTGGGAAGATAAAAGTATTGGGGTGATTGAACCCCTAAATTTGGCTAAGTACTTTCCCAACCCTGCACCACAAACAGAACCCTTAGATCTTAGGGCATATTTCGATCTTAGGGCATATTTCCCAGCGCCAGCTCCCATCAACTACGTCCAAATTAACTCCTATCAATCGTACACGGCATCCTCCACCAATTACCCGATGGCTGATTATCTCCCCCATCCACCTCCATCACCCATTAGTTATCAATGGCCCACCCCTGTCCTATCACCCCCGATATAGTCGTCCACAAACCTCACCAACCCCAGTTGGCCCACTTCTTCCACCTACCCATCCCCTACAGAAGTTAACCAGGTATTATCCACCCATCCCATTCCCTCAGCATCAATATCCCCAGTACCCACTTTTTTCCCGTTCCAAATCTCGGGACCAATTTACAATCTTCATTAGGTCCCGCTCAGTTATGAACAGACGGACATCAATACCGGTAGCAGCAGGGAAGGGGCAATTGATTTTGTCACCAAGTCAGGGAAGATCTCTAAGCAACCAGAAGCACCAGTACCAACGCCAACCCGACCATAGGGAAAAAAGGACACCACTGCGACAAACCCATTTGAGGAGGTGAGCCATGAGCACATACTTCAAACCTAGCTCAGGAGAATGCCGACCCATATCATGGTTTGGGATCTGTTAATGATATCCCCACTTCATTTTCAAGCTCTCATAGGCGAATTAAAAAATACACACGTATCGCTCCAAGTAAGCCCAAATAAGGTCGGGTTGATAATCGGGCAGGTGATGGCTCCCAATGCTCTTTTCGGATGTTAATTTACTAGAGAAGGGAAATAATTATTCTAAATCCCTCAATATCATTGTATAAGATGAAAATATGATAATTTCATTGGTATTAATTGATAATGGATTTGCTTTAAATGTGTGCCCTCTGAGAACAGCTATCAAGATAGGAGTAGATCCTTGTATGCTGAAATCGGCAAAAACCAGTGTCAGGGGGTTTGATAACACCAGAAGAGAGATAATTGGGGAAGTTGATCTTGAGCTAAGAATCGAGCCAATGACCTTCTCCATTCCTTTCCAAGTAATGGACATCAAGTCTTCTTTCAATTTGTTGTTAGAACGCCCTTGGTTACATGAAGTCGAGGTAATACCATCCATACTACATCAGAAACTTAAATTTGTGTATGGGCAGAAGATCATCACCATCATAGGTGAAGGGCATGATGAAAAGGAAAAAACTATCCACAGTATTGAGAACCCTAAAGTGCTAGATATCCCGTACAAGATCGAGGATACAGACCTCCACAGCTTCGAGTATGAGGTATCAGCGGTAATCCTGGAGCCCCCAGAAAGCATCACTCTGAAAGTCGAAGGAGGAATGGTAGCAGCTATGGCCATGCTCCAAAAATGGGGCTATCAGAAAGGAAAGGGATTAGGACCCTGATTACAAGATAGGAAAGTGCCAGTCAAAGCCAAAGGCGGGCAACAGGTTAGATTCGGGTTAGGATACAAACCCACAGAAGAAGAAGTATGGGAGGCTAAGGAGAAAACCCTAACAATTGCTGCAGCAAGAGCTAGAGGAATCAATTTGGAAGAGGAATCCTGCCCTAGGCCTCACATCTGAAATACCTTTGTGAGTGTCAGGATTGTGAAGATTGATCAAAACGGGGCAACACAATTAACCCCATACAAACCTGCAACCCATGTCCACCCCACCAATCCCCAAAATTTTCCTCCCCACCTAGAAATAGACTTAGCCACCCTGCCTGTCCCTATTTGAGAAAGAGTTTGTCAAAGCTACACAATCTCCCATTGTAGTAAACCACCACAGGACCTTGCTGACGTTTGAGGATAGAATCTCTGACGAACCCATGATCAACATGATCGAGGTTGACTCTGAAGAATCACATCGCCCCCCTCCATCCAAACAGGTAAAGGGAGCAACATCACAAGTACTTAATTGGGAGTCTATGCCCCATACTCTGGAAGTAGCAAGTGGCCTGAAATTCAACACTCATTTCTTAAGCAAATAACCTACAAAAAGTGAGATGATCTTTTGGCAGGCAATACCGTGTATATATAGGGACTCGCCTTGCCCAGAGCTCATTTCTGAAGAAAACAAAAATCCTAAAAACATAGAAAAAATATAAAATCCAACAACATTGTCTTTCAGAATTCTAAATAAAATTAAAGAAACTGATGCCTTAACCAAAAATCCTGTCTCACGTGAACTCGACCCCTTTCGTGTAAAAATATAGGAAGAGGTAGAAGTCACGAGTCTGGATTAGGAAATCTCTACTGAGGAACTCTAATGAACTCCTTGAGTGGTTTGCCAACTTTGAGCACGGTCCTACCCCTATTATTGAAGAAACAGAGGACATCAATCTGGGGACCGAGGAGATCCCTAGAATCACCAAGATCAGAATGTCACTGTCTCCCGAGGAAAGAAAAAGTATGATCAATTTCCTTCGGTCATACCAAGATGTCTTCGCATGGTCATACGAGGATGCGCCTGGTTTGGACACCGATTTGGTAGAGCATGAGCTACCACTCTACCCTGATATCAAGCCGGTCAAACAGAAGTTGAGACGTCTCCGACCAGAATGGATGCTGAAAGTAAAGGACGAGGTCATCAAGCAATATAACACGGGATTTCTCATGGTCTCTAAGTACCCCCAATGGTTAGCCAACATCGTCCCGGTGCTGAAGAAGGACTGAAAGGTTCACATGTGCATTGATTTCAGAAATCTGAACAAGGCGAGCCTAAAGGATGACTTCCCATTACCGCACATCGACATCTTGGTTGATAACACTGCCAAACATGGGATGCCCACATTTATGGATGGATTCTCTGGATATAATCAGATCAAGATGGCAGAAGCAGATTGGGAGAAGACAACATTCATCAACCCTTGGGGAACTTTCTGCTACCATGTCATGCCGTTCGTGGTTAAAGAATGCTGACGTAACATACCAAAGAGCTATGATGACACTCTTTCATGACATGATGGTCCGAGAGATTGAGGTATATATTGATGACATGATTGCCAAGTCACCAGAGAGAAGTGACCATTTAGTAGACCTCCAAAAGCTATTTAAGAGGCTGAGGAAATATAAGTTATGTTTGCAGCCCCAAAAATGCGCGTTCGGCGCCATGTCGGGAAAGTTGCTGGGATTCATCGTCAGCAGGAGAGGTATCGAGGTTGATCCAGTCAAAGTAAAAGCTATCATGGAAATGTCACTACTATCTATCGAGAAGGAGGTCAGAGGGTTTTTGGATAGGATACAGTACATCAGTCGGTTCATTGCACAACTCACTCCCATCTGCACACCGATCTTCAAGTTATTAAAAAAAGATTAGCCCGTCAAGTAGAATGATGACTACCAGGCAGCATTCGATAAGATCAAGGGTTATCTCCTCAATCCACCAATTTTAGTACCGCCCGAGTCGGGGAGACCACTCCTAATGTATCTCTCCACAACAAAAGTATTTATGGGATGCGTCCTAGGGCAACATGACGAGATAGGAAGAAGAGAGTAGTCCATCTACTATCTGAGCAAGAAATTTACTGACTACGAGACACGTTATTCTTATCTGGAGAAAGCATGCCTGGCTCTTGTATGGGCTACCCAGAGGCTCCGCCATCACTTACTATCCCAAGCCATTCTACTCTTAGCACGAATGGATCCATTGAAGTACCTATTCGAAAAGCCGACTCTCATTAGCTGAACTTCTCGTTGGTAGCTCTTGTTATCTGAATTTGACATCACGTACGTCACTCAAAAGTCAATTAAGGGGCAGGCGCTCACTGATCATCTTGCCGATAATCCCTTACCCGATTATGAGCCCTTAAAAACCGAGTTCCCAGATGAAGACATCTTGTTTCTGACAGAGGATAATATAGTAGAGACGAAGGAATCCTGGGCAAAGCATTTTGATGGAGCTGCAAATGTCGAGGGCCAGGGAGTTGGCGCTATCTTAATCTCATCGAGGGGGTCACATGTGTCAGTCTTCATCAAACTCAACTTCCCCTGTACTAACAACATGGCCGAATATGAACCTTTCACAGTTGGCCTACAAGCGGCCTTGGACCTAGACGTAACTCATCTTAGGGTGTTTGGTGACTCATAATTGATCATATGCCAAACAAATAGAGATTGGAAGATAAAGGATGAGAAACTAATCCCATACCATGAGCACCTCGAGAACCTGATAGCATGCTTCGAAGAGATTACCTTCTCCTATGTTTCGCGAGCAAGGAATCATTTTTCCAACGCACTTGCAACATTAGCATCAATGGTCGAAATCCCCTATGGTGTCGAGTTGAAGCCGATCATGATCAAATAAAAAATTGAGCCAGCCTTCTGCCTTCTAATTAAGGAACCCCCAAAGTTAGATGATGAGCCACCATGGTTCTCAAACATCATGAACTTCCTCGAGACTCGCACTTTCCCGGAGGGGACATCCAAAGAAGATCGACGGACCATCCAACGTTTAGTGGTGAACTACGTAATCTATGATGAGTGTCTCTACAAGCAGTAATATAACAACATCCTGCTTAGATGCCTTATTGAAGATGAGGCAGCCAACATCATGAAAGAGATCCATGAGAGAGTATGTGGTGCTCACGTTAACGGACACATGCTTGCAAAGAAGATCCTATGGCAAGGATACTTCTCGACCACCATGGAAGCTGACTACTGCAAGTACGTTCAGAAGTGCTACAAATGCCAAGAATACTTCAGTCTGATATATGCTCCTGCCATTGATCTACACAGCATGACAACGCCTCAACGTCGTCGAAAAGGTTAATCCAAAAGCATCAAACGGACACTAGTTTATCCTGGTCGCTATTGAATACTTCACCAAATGGGTAGAGGCAGCATCCTATGCAAACATTACGGCCAGTCAATGTTGAAAAATTCATCAAGAACAACATAGTTTGCCAGTTTGGTGTACCTAAGGACATCATTACTGATAATGGCACCAACTTTGCGAACAAATGCATCAGGGCCTTCTGTGAGCAGTACAAGATCAAACACCATCACTCGTCGCCTTATCGGCCGAAAACCAATGGGGCCGTGGGGGCTGCTAGCAAGGCAGTTATCCGCATCCTTGAAAAAATAGTCGTCACCTACTGAGATTGGAGTGAAATGTTATTATTTGCATTATGGGCCTATAGAACATCGATCCGTACCGCTACAGGGGTAACACCATTCTCCCTTGTGTATGAAACTGAGGCCGTCCTGTTAGTTGATGTTGAGGTACCCTCACTCTAAATCCTCATGGAATCAGGCCTACTTGAAGAAGAAAAGGAGAGGTCCCGCTTTGAGCAGCTGAACTTACTAGACGGGAAAAGACTCCTAGCTTTGTATCATACCTAGGTTTACCAAGGGCGAATCGCACATGCTTATAAAAAATGTATCTGCGATCGAGATCTGAAGGTGGGAGATACCGTACTCAAGAAAATCTTCCCATCCCTTCTCGCTGATCCGAGAGAGAAGTTCTAACCCAACTGGGAAGGACCCTACGTCGTCCAAGAGGTACTCCTAGGATACGCCATCCGCCTCACCACCATGGATGGAGATCACTTTCCTGAGCTTATCAATGCTGGATATGTCCGACAATTCTACTCCTAAATCTGTGCGATAAGGTAAGTATTGATCAGATAGATACATGACTACTTATGCACCCCATAAAAGGAGGCCATCATTTCAAAGCCAAGTAGCCAAAAGAGCATCCATGAATACTCATACCCTTTGCTACACCCGTTGAGCCATTGGCCTTTCTGTCATAAATCCCTCCAAAAAAATGTGTGTGTGTATAATACCAACAAAAAGAGAGAAAGAGTGGTTGGTGCGCACTTTTTCTGGGTTCCTCTCGGTCCCCGTTGAATCAGTGACTCCAATTCTATCCAAGTGGACTCTAGCGATGCGGCGTTTAGAATGTTATAAGTAAAGGGTTTTCTAAGAATGTTCCTAGTTTATTGCGATCACCAGCTGCAGATATTTAACGACACTGCAACACGTCAATGATCACGCTTGAGAACGGGTGTGGGTTACTTCTTTACTGAATTGCCTGCCTGCGAATGTCAGCGGCTATGTCTTTTCTTATAATTTAGATAGTTTAATTTTTCTTTTATTTTCCATTATTGTTATAGTTTTGATCAGTTTAGACTTTCCAATTCTCTTGTGAGTTTAGTTATGTGAGTTTATTCTAATCCTATTAAGAGTCTAGTTAATTTTTACTATTCCTATCCTTATTGAAAGTCTAATTAATTAAATGTCCTAATCCCATTAGAAGTCTGATTAATTTTAGTCTCCTAATCCCATTAGAAGTCTAACTGTAATCAGGTTTCCTAATTGCACTAGGAGTGCACATGTAGTAGTTCTGGTGAAACTCTAATTAAATCGAGCATGCTAATTGTACTAAAATTCAAATTGAGCATGTATGCTAGTTGTATTGGAATTCTAATTAAATCAAGTATAATAGTCTTACCAGAATTCTAATTGAAATAGAAAACTAATTTGATTAAAACTCTAATTTAAGCAATGAATTACTCAGACTAAAATTCTAATTAAAATAAGAAATTAACCAATTAAAATCTGATTTAAAGAAATTAATCAATCATACTAAAATCTAATTAACTTAATTAATTAATTATGCTGAAATAAAATAAATCTATTAGTTAATTATACTAAAAAGATAAGAAAAGTAATTAATTAATTTTAAAATTCTAAGAAAAAAAGGGGTTTTGGGCCCACTATGCTGAGGATTGGCCTCGTTCCCGAGTACCTTCGTAAGCTCCCTTGGGTAAATCGGGTGGTTGAGATTAAAGATAAATTGGATTTTGGACTGTAAAATAGTATTTTAGGCTTTTCAGAGTTATTTTCGAGGTGATAATTATGAATTAAATTATGAATTAGAATTATAGAAATTAAAATTAATATTTAGGATTTTTTAGAAATATTAAACTAAGAAATTAAAATTAAAATTAAAATTTTTAGGATTGAATTTGGATTCGAAAAAAAAAAAATCAGACCGTATGATTAAAGACTGGTTCTAGAATCTAAGGACTAGAACCGGAGATTAATGATAAGACTAGAGATTAAGATTTTAGAACAGAATTAAAGCCTAGGGTCGGTAAATTAGATCGTCGGATTAAGGACTGGTTCTGAATTTGAAGAATTAGAACCAGATAAAAAAATTTGCGATCTGAAAAGGGTGCTACGGTCTCAGATTGAAAATTAAAACTATAATTAAAACTAAGAGAAAGATCCTAAGACTAAAACTAAGATTTTTTTTACCTCAGACCTGGGATGTGGAGAGAAATCTCGAAGATTCTACGTTTGAATCTTGAAATCATGACTAGGTTGCTCTATTGGTTTGTCCTCGGAGTTCTCTAGTTTTGGAATCCCAAAAAAAAATTCGTTCTCTCTCGAAAATTGTTAGCTTCTTCGTATTCTGTTGGGTCAAAATTAAAAAAAAGCTTTTATAGGTTTTTCTTCAATTACACGCCCTTTTCTAGGCGTTTAACTGAATTACGCACCGGTTTCCCGGTGCCTAATCGCTTTGAGTCGGTCACCAACTCAGTGAGTGACCGATTGACTTGCTCAGCGAGTTTTATAGTCCTAATAATGTTAGAACTAATTGCATACCCCTTTTGGGGTGCATAATCCAATTAAGCACCACTCTCAAAGTGCTTAATCGAGGAAACTTAGGGGTCAAGGACGGTGAGGCTAGGCCGGGCATAGGCCAATTGCGCACCAATGATGGGGCGCTTAATCTGATTACGCGTCTGGTGTCAGGTGCATGATCGAGTCTTGGAGTGGCATAGGGAAAAGAAGCCTGGTTTGAATAAAGACTGATTACATGTGGGTGATTTGATGTGTAATCGAATTGAGCACGCGGGGTTAGGTGCTTAATTCGGGGCTGTTCGGGTTCGAGTCGGGTCTGAAATGCCAGACTATTGTTTCAGCCTATATTTTGACTATATACTATTGTTTCAGTATATAGTCTCCCTACATTGGGATCTGAGCCACAGAGCTATTGTTTCAACATGTGTTCAGTCATGTACTATTATTTCAGTGTATGGTTCCCACGTCGGGAGTATGGGGCCTGAGCCACATAACTATTATTTCAGCCTGTATCCTGCCATATACTATTATTTCAGTATATGGTCCCACATTAGGGTTAGGGGTTTGAAATGAGAGACTATTGTTTCAGTCTGCATTCCAATTATATACTATTATTTCAGTATATAGTCTCCCTACGCCGAGATCTGAGCCATAGATCTATTGTTTCAGCCTGTGTTCAGCCATGTACTATTGTTTTAGTATATGGTTTCCACATCGGGGGTATGGAGCTTGAGCCACAGAACTATTATTTTAGCCTGTATCCAGCCATATACTATTGTTTCAGTATATGGTCCCATATCAGGGTTATGAGGTCAAAGGTTGACTGAACAAATTTCTATATTTCAAGAGGGCAAAATGGAGATGTCTACAGATGCCCCTCTTCGGTGCGCTCTTGCGAAGTAAGCATGCATCGAAGAAGTAGACCCCTCATTCTAGGTGTCGTCTCATTTCTCTTCGAAAATCACAAATGTGAACTGGGAATGCTGACATGACATGCTTGGCTTTCTTATTTATAAGTGTAAGCTAAAATTGAACATTTGAAGGGCAAATGGTAGCTATCGAAGGGCACATTTCAGGTATGTGGGTGCATGACGCATCTCGTCGCATGACGCGAGCTAACAGAGGGATACTGGGGCATCAATCAAATGTCCAAAGCACGATCCAAGGACCTATAATAATAAAATGAAGTATTATGTAATATCGAAGGCTTTTGCAAGTCATGTTAGACCGGACTTATCATTGCTCTCACCAATGCGCATCAGGTATTCCTTTTCCAATAGGCGTTTATAAGTTCTTAGAATAAATATACTCAATGTTTAGTTTCCCAGGGGAATGGCCGATTTAGGTTGGTAATTGAGGTGGGGGTCTTGTGAGGTGTGCTCAATTGAATTTTGTGTAGTGGCACGTGAGCTTGATTCATCTGGGGTCAGCCTCTAAGTTGAGAATTTTACTCCTAATGCATCTAAATAAATGATTCTGTGTAGTAGAGTATGCGCTTGATCTAATTCTGTACAGTGGGATATGCGCTTGATTGCGAGTTTAGGGGTCTTAGGAGTTAAAGGTCAGGTTTAAGTGCAATTTATTATGCACGGGTGATGGGGCGCTTAATCAATTTTTTTTTTGGTATTTAAAGAAAAGTGAGTTCGGTCTATTTATCTTGTTACTTTGTTCTTATTTTCTTCTCTTTTTTTATTTATTTTAGTAAGGGGATTCTGAAAATTCGGGGAGGGATTTTAACTTAAGATCAATTCGGTGGTAAAACGGCAGAAAACGTGGCTTCCGAGACGTCGCTGAACAGATCCACTAATACAAGATTTATGAACCTGAGCGTTATTTTGGCTGTCAAGACGACACTTGGCATGCTAGATACTCCGTCTAACCTTCTCAGTGAGTACTGATGATTGTCTCTTATGGGAGGACTACAGTGATTCGCGAGTCGAGAGAGACGGGTTTTGAAAATATTTGACTTAACCATTGCTAACTATATATTTATGAGGAATATCAAGTAAAATAAAAAGAAAGTTGGTAGTACTTACTTGGGGGTGATACTTACCTGGATTGTGCGTAGTTTGTACGGTATGGTGGTGCCGTAGTGTCACGATGGGATTTTAGAGATATCTTTTCTTCAGGTCTGCTGTGGCAGGGCTTGGCAGTTATGATGTGATGTCTTGGGAGAAATGATGTCGTGATGGGACCTGGGGATTCTCCCTTTCTTTGGCTGTGTGCTGGGTGAGTCCTGGTGGAAAGTGGGGATCAATTCGGGAGAGAGAGAGAGCCCTTTACCTTAGTGATGGGACACGATCGAGCTTTCCCTCTTTTCGTCATACGGCATGGCATATGCTGTATGAGCTTTTTTTTTTTCAGATAGTGCTGTTTATGATGGGATATCGATTGAGCGTAGTTAACGGTGGCATGCTCGCGTTCTCGGGAGATTTGCTTTCGGCTTCTCTCGATGAGACATGAGAGTATGGTTAATTTATTATGATGAGACTAGATATTGAGGTGATATCGCATGTGTACATATTATCGTGATGGGGATGGGTATTGTCAATGCTTCTTTCTCATGCAAGGGTACGTGATGGGACGGGTGAGTAGGTCTTTCTTTTCTGCTAGAACAGCTTGTGAGGCTACGCGATAGGACAGAAGAATTTTGGCCAAGATGGGATACAAAGGTGTGAGGGTGTAGATTTCATCCAAAGTTAGGAATTACGCCCCTATTTTAGGTTGCTCAATATGATTGTGCGCCTATTTTCGAGCGTGCGATCTCAGGTTTGAGGGGCCATTTACGTGTGTGGGAGTGTGTGTGCGATTATATCATGCGCTCTAATTATGGTGTGTGATCGAGGTGTCACCAGGTCAATGTACGGGTGACCTTTCAGGTCATGCGGCAGTAGTGTGTCATTTGATAAATTTGCATGGTTCATGGAGTGTGCGCGATCAAAGCGTCGCTCAGTTGGCGTGGGCGATGGCTTATTTACGTGCTTTGGTTAGGGCGCGTGTTTTGGATTGTGCGCAGCGTGCCTAGTGCGTGATTGAGTTAATGGCGCGTGATTGAGTCCATACTCTATATAAGCGAGGGAGCTTTCATTTGTTTTTCATTCTCTGGTTTAGTCTCGAGTTTTGACCTCTTTCTGGATATCTTGTGTTTTGAAATTCATATTTTAGTGATATCAGGTGATCTAACTATCCGATTGGGATGCCGTTTCTTCCTATATTCATTATTTCGTGTGATATCTGTCCCGAGGTGATGCTCATGGACGACATTATTTTGGGAGTGGGCGGTATTGGGAATGAGGGCGTTAGTCTTCACATCGGTCCTTTTTAGGGAGCAGTGAAGGTAGTGTTGAGGAGGCGACTGCGAAGGAGGTAAAGATAGTAGAAGAGAAGGACTAAAAAGTGGAGGGATGTATTTCCCAACCAATTCTCCCTGAAGTCTCCGATTGGATGCTCCAAGCGGAATCTGTTCCTCGCTTCATCTCAGTTTTGAACCCAGTCTTCATTTTGGATTGTAGGTTAAAGTTTTAGGTTTTTGTTTTGGGTTGTAAATTCAGGAGGTATGCCTCTGGTGATACTTGTAAAAATTTTGAGTTATGAATAAAGATGTATTTTTTTTTATCGTGCTTGTTTATTCGTTTAAACATATTAGCAGATTAGTTGGATTTATCTGATTTGTTTGACTTAGTTTTGGTTTAGCTTAGAGTTTTAGGATTCATTTGGAATTTATTCAGGGCTTATCCCGAGGTTAATTTGCTTTATTGAGTTTGGTTTAGGGGGTTTACTTGGCTCAATTTGGTTTGTTGAGGGCATTTTTTTGGTCTCAAACAAGTTAGGGTCTCACTTTAGAGAGTTTTTTTTGTTTAAAGTTTTGTCTGGTTTAAGGTTTGATTTAACTTGAGTTTTGATCTTTTATTTGATTCAACTTGAGACTAAAAAAGTGTGAGTACAAAGGTTCTAGATGGGTGTTAAATGTTTAAATCCTATTAGTTTATCTAGGCTTGGGGGGATTGATGTTTCTTAGGGGGTTAAATTTTGTGTGATTATTGGTTTATCTGAGTCCATCGTGGATTGTGGTCTTTCAAAGGGGGTATATGTTTAGTTTAGATTTAAATGGATTGGAAGGGTTTAAAGGTGTGACACTTGTCATTTGATAATTCAGGAGGTGTAGTTTATAAATATGTGAGCTAAAAGTTTTGGGTTCTTGTTGTTTTGAATCTTATTTCAAGTTTGGGATTAAAAGTTTTGGGACATTTTTTTTATTCATTAATGTCTTTTCTTCCTTTCTTTTTTGTATCTCGGGGTTTAGACCTGAAGAGTTGTGCTTATTGAGTGGATCATTACGAATGGACGGGATTGGGAATGCAAGGTAGCAACTGAATTGCTGCAATGCTAAGAGAAGAGATGGAAGAGAAAAATGTGGTAGAAAGGAAACCCAAGGATAAAGCAGGATCAGAATTCTCATGACTGATGACTATTTTTCCTCGGTAGGCTCTACAGATCCCGTATTAGTTGCTCTTCCTGGTTATGGTTTCCAAGGTGAGCTTCTAAGGGCGGATCCCACAAGACCTGGGTGGCTTTCCGTGAGTCACTCTTTCTTTTCTACCAGCTCGGGGCAAGGGGAAGAGGTTATTACGGTTAGAATTCGTTCAGGGCGCTTCCCCTCTCTGGGCTTTCTCCGAGATTTCTAGTTTCTCGAATAAGTCCGGATTCGGGCATTGCTTGAACATGCCGGTTTTTTTAAGTTTCTTGTTTCAAGTTGTACATTTAGAGGGTATGCCCTCAGTATATTTTGTAATTATTTTATTTATTTATGAAGTGATTGTGATTGTTTATATTTGGCCACTTTGGCTTAGTTGACTTTGTAGCTTATTTGATTTGTTTTGAGTGCGAGGTTTATTTTGGATCGGGCATGTTAGGAGATTTTTTTGTTTTGACTTAGTTTGGGCTTAGTTGGAGTGTATGAACGACAGGGACATTTTTTTTGTTTAGTTTCGCCTTAGTTGGGGCAAGTTTTTTTTTGTTTAGTTTTGGTTGGAGTGTGTAAACGGTGTAGGAGCATTTTTTTTTAGTTTGGTCTTAGTCTGGAATATTTTCTTTTAGTTATCGGGGTGCATATTTCTTTAAGTCTGAAATGTTTTGGATCGGGCTTAACAAGGGCGTGGTTTAGGCTAAAAATTAGTGTCGGAGATTACCCAATTTAGGCCTGTGAACATGTTGTTCTGGGCATTTTTTTTTGTGTTTCTAAGGAATTTCGCACTTCACTCCGAGCGCATAAATTAATTGTGCGCTAGAGGGTGGACACGCGCTCAAAGTATTAGAAAGTCATTAAGCACTAGTTTCCGGTCGTTTGACCGATTTAAACACATGGTACCGGGCACGTGATTAGGGCGGTGGCTGGTCACTGTACGGGTGACCATTGGCATTCGCGCGCCACTGTGTGGACGCTTGAAGTGATTACGCGCTTAGTAGGCTGCGCGCAATTAGATGGTCGGGTTGGTTTGAGCAGGTGACGATTAGGTTACGCGCTCAAGACCTGTCGTGTGATCCGAATTAAGCGCGGTGTGAGTGGTGCGTGATTGATTTGAGCGCATGAATTTAGGTGTGTCCTATAAATAGTATAAAACTTTTCATTTTTATCGCGCGATCCATTTTAGTCTTCGATTCTCTGTTTCCTTATCTCTTTGTGCTCTAATTTTCATATTTTCATGATATTTTGCTATCCGATCATCCGTTTCAGGAGTCGTTTCCTTTGTTCTCTTCATTTTTTTGAGCTCTTCATTATAGGATGGAGGGTGATGGTATTGGTGGGCGCGATATTACTGTTTCTAAGTTAGAGAGGATGTTAGGGGCGGAGATGGGTGAGACTTTTGAGGCTCGGACTGACATTGTTGGGGAGGTGGATGTTGGGGAGGTAGTTAGAGAGGAGGTATTAGAGGTCGACCAGTCGGGGGTCAGGGTGGAGGTACTTGAGATTGAGCAGGGGGTCGCTGAGGATGAGGGTGAGAGGGTTGAGGGTGAGATACCTGAGGGTGAGAGAGCCGAGGGTGCGGCTGAGGAGCACTAGGGTGAGGAGCATCGAGATTGCAGACACTTCTCGCTGGAGGATTTCTTCGCTCGAGGCCAGGTAAGCATCCATGAGCAAGAGTTCTTTCATTTTCTTAGCCACTTAGGTTATGACATAGGCTTTTTAGGCTCTCAAAAACCCTTCTAATTTATGTTAAACCTGCATTGATCCTTGGTTGTGTGCTCACTCATGCATCATGACGGCATCTAGAGATAGGTCATGTTTCTATTCAGTTGCCCTTATCACGTTTTGTGTGTTTGTTGTAAATTGTTATTGTATTTGGGGCATATTTGACTTGCTTTTAGTTTTAAATTCATTTATCTTTCGTCATAGGTATGTGTTAGTCTTACTATTATTATTTGTGTTTCGTTCAATAGGAGCCCCCGCAGCTGGCTATCAGCTCGATATGGGCTGAGTCTCATACTTACCGTGCCTAATCGGAGTTTCAGCGAGCGCGGCTGATATCTTTCAGCTTCAAGCCAATCCAGGAGCTAGAGCCCTTTCAGGTTGATCGTGGCCTGATTGTAACGATCTTAGAGAGCTGGAGGGAGGGGTATCAGGCGCTTCTCTTTCCAGTTGGTATGATGTTGCCGACTCCAAAGGACTGGGTCCGCATTACCGGCTTTCATTTTAAGGGTGAGCCGATTACGGGGTGGATGATGGGACATTGTTTGGAGGTGTGTGAGGAGATTTTGGGTGTGCCATATAGGTTGAGCGGCTCGGGGCCAGGTGTAGTTTGAGTCACTTAGTTTTTTGATATGTTTGCGAGTAGCTTTGTCCTCCCGAGGCGCCATTCAGATGCGAAGGTGACTTATGAGGTGCATTGTGTGATAATGGTGGGCCGGGAGCCTATGGTGGAGCTGAGGTTGGCTACAGATAGGATGATTCGAGCATTCTTGATGCACTTCCTTGGTGCGGTACTCTTCTCTTCTTCGACTCGGGGATGCATCACCGGGTTATTTTTTATGGTTCTCGGGGACTTGGATCGAGTCCCTACCTATGCGTGGGGTGTGGCCGCATTGGCGCATCTCTATGAGTAGCTTTACCATCGGGGATAGGGCGTCGCGTCGATAAGAGGTTTTCTTCCCTTCCTCCAGGTGAGTTTTAGTTAATTAATGTCATAGTGTCTCTATTTTTTTTTTCTTGGTCTTTTGATAGTAGCATCTACTTAGCATTTCTTCTATTTTGTTTTCTAGTATTGGGCATATGATCACTTCGCTTTTCTTCATCCGGGGGTTCCGTTGGAGGTGAGGTTCACGTTTCTGTGGATGCACGTGTGGAGGGAGGCTTTGAGGGGTCGTCATTGGTCTTCAAATCTTCAGACTGCGTGCTGTCTCTTTGAGGATATGCACGTAAGGCAGGTATAGATTGTCATGCATATGTTTTTTTTTGTTTCATTTTGGTGTTTTAGGATCTGACTCTTCGTTGAGGGGTCGGCTTGTTTACTTGGTTGTAGGTGATTTGGAGGCCGTATGCGGATGAGGAGGATGCCGGCGTGCCAGTGATTCAGTATGGCCGACCCTTCTTTGATGTGGACATATGGGCCCATTATTCCAAGAGGGTGGAGAGGATTCACACATATCGAGTGTTATGACAGTTGGGGCTCGCTCAGGGAGTCCCTCCAGAGATTCCCCATAGAGTGGTAAAAAGGATGATCGTCCCTCCTGGCTAGAATTTTGCGGAGCGATGGTGCTTCAGATAGCAAATTTTAGAGCTGGGGGGACCAAGGTTACAGGGGCGCGTGACGAGGCAGATGCCCGGGAGTATGTGCAATGGTTTAGTGCATTGGGTGGCGGGCGCCTCTTCACACGTCCCTTCCATGGGAGTGGTTCTTTTGTGATCGGTGGGCCGGAGTCGACGTTGGCTTTGAGGGAGAGGTTGGCTGTGCTGGAGCAGGGCCATCTCACCGCTAGCATGAGGGGGGCATTAGATGCCCTCCACAGGGTGATGGAGCGGATGGGGTGTGCTCCTCGTTCAGATGAGGAGAAGTTGCACTCCTTAGCCTCCTCGGTTGCTTAGGTTAGGGAAGCGGAGGATGAGTCGGGGGCTCAGCAAGCGGAGACTCGACGACTCCTAGTGAGTTAATTTATGGTTTTTTTTTAATTATGTGGACCTGGTCTTCTGGTCGTTCTAACATGGTTGTGGTGTCTCATTTTATTTTATTTTAGACAGTCTGAGTGGGAGGGTGAGGTTGCTCGTCAGGCAGCCTTGCTAGATGTCTATCGCAGTCAGCAGTTGGCTGACCGGGAGGCAGCGACCAGTCTATGTTCTGAGGTCGATCGATTGGCAAGTGTCTTTACAAATATGGTTATGTTAATTGTTAGCATTGTGAGCTTGCCAACTGATGTGTTTATTGTTATTCGTAGAGAGCCGAGCTCGCTGCTGGAGGTTTCGTTCGAGCATTTGATCCCTCTTCAGTTGTTTCCTCCAGTCGAGAGGATCCAGCGATGGCTCAGCTTCGGGATGAGCTAGATCATTGGGTAAGTTCCATTCAATCTTTTATCTTATTTATGTCATTGCATTAGTTTGTTGGGTGTCATTGTTTCACTTTCTTAGTAGCTTACTAATATCATGCGGTATTTCAGCATCGAGTTGCCGAGGATCTTTAGGCGAGGGAGGCGACTGCTGCCTCTCTACACCCGGAGAGTCAGGTATAGTTTTTTTTTTGATGTGGTATGATTCTGTTTAGGTTATTTCATCTTTATTTTATTCTGACATGTCTTGTGTTGGCTTGTTTTGTTCTTTGTGCAGGCTGTTCTGGACTCCGCTCCTGAGGCTCCCTGACAGGGGTCTGTTCCTATCCCTACTTAGGTATGTTTTAGTTACTATGTTCGTAGTTTACTTTTCATTATAGTATTTTTCTGATGTATTCATTTGTTCTTGTTGCAATTGCCTACGTTCGTATTCCTTCCATGCCTCCTGTTGATCTAGTGACTGTTGAGACAGTTGGGCGACTCCTGGAGGAGAGGCTAGATCTAGTATAATCATTTCCTTTTCAAAGTTTCTTATTTTGTTCATGTATATATTAGTTTTCCTTTGACTTGGTGTGGTTATGTAGGTCCGTCATCTTGAGGAGGCACATCTAGAGGCGACGTGAGTGCGCGCCACTCCCGAGGCGAGACGGATCCTTGGGGAGACACAGAGTCGCAATGACTTATTTGTTGAGATGATGGTTGCAAAGAGGACTCAGGCTAAGGCATTGGAGGCAGCGTGTCAGACGATGCGGGCAGAGTAGCAGGTGATGCTAGATCAGCTACAGTATCATTTGGTGTGGAGTGAGTGGGAGATACATAGGCTGGCTCGTCATCTTGGTGGGTCGGAGTCGAGGGCTAAGGGTTCCTCGGTCGGGCAATCTCGTCACACGTCCATGATCGTGTCAGGGGTGATGCTCGTGAGGATTCTATTGTACGTGAGGTTCTTGCGAGGTATCCTCCTCATCCGCAATCGAGGTGATCTGTTAGTCAGGCGAGTGAGGGGGGTTCTGTGGCGAGGCCTCGTCGTCTAGAGGTTATGAGGACTCTAGGTGTTGGGATTGCATTTTTAGAGGACTAGTCTGCGGACCTCCAGGCTAATGATACCAGGGATAGTGGTGATCGGCCATCCCAGCAGCAGCATAGGGAGTAGGGGTGCATGCGTGCATTTTGTATCCATGGTATGTGTGTGTTGTATATGTAGGAGGAATGCCCCCGGTGATAAGTATGAAAAAAATGAAAAGATTTTAACATATAGAGAGAGATTTTTGACTTAGATGTACCTGATTGGCTCCTTTTCCTTTTAGTTACCTCTTGCGCCTACTTTTGCTTTTTAGTTGCTTTAGCGTCATCGACCGTCATTGGGACTTGGATGCTTCCTGAGCTGGCCTGATGATGGTTGAAGGTTGCTTCGTATCTGCACATATGAGAGTAATGTTGTCAGTAGTTTTTATTCTCCCCCTAGCTAGTTGTCAAGGGGGGCAAATGTCTCAGACTAGAGTCTGATAGCAAAAGATGGATATGTGCTCTTTTTTTTTTTTTAAATGACAACAATGTAACAGGGAAGCAAATAGCTAAGATAGAAATAATAATAAAATAATAAAAATAAAAATGCCCCAGTGTAGGACTGTGGTAGGATTGGCAGTATGGTATCTTCGGTAGCACTTTTCGGATGGTAACTTCGTCATTCCTCATCTTCTTTGTGGACAAGCCGACGCTTTCGATATGACTCTTCTTTTAATCCAAAAAAATTCCCCAGCGTCAAGATGCAATGGAACTTTTCTGGGTTTCGAGATGAGCACTTTGGGTCTATAAGCAGTTATGGGTATTTAGTGAGTTAGTATTGAAGAAAAGTTGACCAGTGCTGTCATCGAACCAGGGAGGTCTCTTTGATTAGGTCAGTTGTATACAGGGGTCTATCATGGGGTGGTGGTCATCCTCTCACAAGGTTATTAGAGAGAAGTATGGTAGGTATAGTAGGTGATTGCATTAGTCTCATTCATCAGTTTTCAGTTTCATTTCTAGGAGCATCTTGTAAGGCTTCTGATTTTTCGTCAGAAAATAAAAATAGAAGAGGGGGGTAAGGCTCAGTGATATGGGGAATAGTTTGTATCTAATGTTTTCTAAAAGGGGTAAGTAACATTCTTTTTCTTAGAGAGATATGGGATGCCATGATCGAGCTTCTTAGTCATGTTTCAATGCCATCAAAATCTCACATTCTATGGTTAGCAGGAGTTTGTCCTCCTCTCGCCACCTTACGACGACATCTAGTAGTATGGGGACATCAGGGATGCCCTCGCCGCTTGCTTATACACTTCTAGTAATGTTACCAGGGATGTCCTCATGGTCTGCTTATGCTTCCCTGAGCTCATTAACTTGTTCATTCGTTGTAATGCTCTCACTGAATTTTTGATATATAAATGTATTTTTTTTTGAAAGCATCCTCCTAGCACAAGAATAATGAGTTTTGATTAAACCTAACATCTTCATTTTTTTTGCTCTAACGTCTCCTCCAATGGCGGGGGAAGGGAAATGAGGATCGGGTGTTACTTATGATTTTGGAAGAGATTAGATAGGTCACTAATCCTTTAATCAGATTGCCCGAGTGAGAAAAGGTAGGCGATAAATCAGAGGTCTTAAGGATATTCTAAGAATTGAAGGCGTACGACTAATGAACGGGTCGTGACGACTACAGGAGTGATAAGTATAAGTATTAATCACGAGATGTGACAATAACAGGGCTAAGGGTACTATTTTCTAAGGTATATGGCGTTCCAAGGGCTAGGGAGTTCTTCCTTGTCTTGGTTCGCCAGTTTGTAGGCATTTTCAGGGTATGCGGCTGTTATGACATATGGGCCTTCTCAGTATGGTTTCAGTTTTCCTTTCAGATGGGCGTGCTTGGAAGGCATGATCTTCTTCAAGACTAATTCTCCAATATTAAAGGTTCGTTCAATGACTTTCTTATCGTAAGCCCTGGCCACTCTCCTCTGATATACCTGAGCGTGATCAGCTGCCCTTAGACGTTGTTCATCAAGCTGCTCTAGCTGCATGAGTAGGGCAATTCTCCTCTCGTCTAAGGATAGCTCATTATCGAGTTAAATCCATAAGGATGGTACTTGTATCTCATATGGTAGGACTGCCTCCATCCTGTAGGTAAGGAGGTAGGGAGTTTTGCCAGTGGCCGTACGAATAGAGGTCCTATAGGCCTAGAGTGTTTCTGGTAGTCATTCAAGTCAGTCGGCTCTATTGCTTGCTTCTACTATATGTTTCAGGATTCAAATCAGTGTTTTGTTCGTAGCTTCTTCCTGTCCATTGCCTTGAGGGTAGAATGGTGATGAGTGGCATAAATCGATGCCGTACTTCTTGCATAACTTTTTCGTCTTCTTTGCGATGAACTGTGGTATGTTGTCAGTGACAAACATCCTGGGTACTCCAAACCTAGAGATGATATTCCAAATGATAAACCTTACGAGTGTTGAAGCGGTGATTCTGACATAGGATTTAGCTTCTGCTCATTTGGTGTAGTACTTGATCGCTGTAAGTATGAATGCACGCTTGTGAGTGTTCCCAACGGTGTCTGTGAAAGGTCCAATGACATCGAAGGCCTACATAAAAAATGGCCATGGCGAGGTCATAGTATTCAATATTACAACTGATGGAGTTTTGACGAGTGTGGCATGTTCTTGGCATTGCTTATAGGATTGGACGTAGAGGTGGCAATCTCTGATCATTATCGGCCAAAAGTAGCCTTGTGTTACTTGATCGGCGAGTTTCTGTCTACCAGAGTGGGCGTCGCAGGCACTGGTGTGTACTTCTTAGATGATGTATTATCCTTCGACAGTCATGACGTGTCGTAGTAGTATTCTTTTAGTGAGGGCCTCTTTGTATAATGTTTCACTGAGTATGCAGAATCGGGCGCATTGGTTCCTTATAGTCTTTCGTTCGATCTTCGTGGTGTATGGAGGGACGTGTTGATGTTTCAAAAAGTTTCAGATGTCGAAATACCATGATTGTCCATCGTTGGTCAGTGATCTTTCAAATCTGAATATAGCGACTTCAGTTTCTGTCTTGACGTGCTTTTCCGGGGTGACTGCTTCTTTCTGTCCTGTACTTGTGGGGAGGACGGGTAATTCTCTCTTGACGATCCATGGTATCTCGTGGGCGAGTACTGTTAGCTTTTCGATGAAGAGGGTCTTAGTATTTTGCCCGATAGGTATTTGGATGACCGAGGCTAGCGTGGCTAAAGAATCTACGAGCTCATTTTTTAATTTAGGGATATGCGTGAAAGAGATTCTTTCAAATTTATTTACTAAATATTGAGTGATTTCTAGGGATGCCATTAGTTTCCTTTCCTTAGTTTTTCATTCTCCTATGACTTGTGAAATTACTAGTTTGGAATCACCGATGGTTTTTAACTGTTTAACACCTAATTGTAGCGCTACTCGTAGTCCAACTATAAAGGCTTCACATTTTGTGACATTGTTAGTGACAAGGAAATCAAGTTGAAAACCCTTAGGTATGAGAATTACTTCTGGGCTTAGGAGGACTATCCCGATGTCTTTTCCTTTGTGATTTAGAGCATCGTCAAAATATAGGATCCATGAGGTCTTATCGAGCTCTTCGTTATGAATCGTGAATAGGTCCTCATTGGGAAAATTCGCATGCAAGGGCTCATCACTCGACAGTGGGAGATCTGTGAGGTAATCTGCGGCTGCTTTCCCTTTGATCGATTTTTGCGTGACGTAAGTGATATTGAATTCTTGCAGGAGCATATGCCAGTAAGAGATCTTTCCTGATGTTGCGGGCTTTTCGAATACGTGCTTTAGAGGGTCCATTCGGGCTAGTACTAATATTTTATGTGCTCCAAAGTAGTGTCGTAATTTGGTAGAGGCCCACACCAATGTGAGGCAAGTCTTCTCCATTGAAGTGTATTTTCATTCATATTCGACTATCGTCCTAATGAGGTAGTAGATAGCCTTCTCTCTCTTGCTATCTTCTCCATATTGTCCCAAAATTGCTCCCATTGCTTTATAGTTCACTGAGAGGTATAGAATCAGGGGTCTTTCGGGGACCGGTGGCGATAGTATTAGCAGGTTAAGGAGGTACTTCTTGATGTTGCCGAAGGCTTGCTGACATTGATATCCCATTTGTACTAAGCTCCTCCTTTAAGTAGTCTATAGAAAGGATTACATCTGTCCGAATGTTGAGAGATAAATCTTCTGATGAATTATAATTTTCCTATCAAGCGTTATAACTCTTTGATATTATTGGGAGGCGGCATCTCGAGGATGGCTCTGACTTTTGCAGGGTCAACTTCGATCCTTCACTTGCTAACTATGAAACCAAGTAATTTTCCAGAAGTGACCTCGAAGACACATTTCTTTTGGTTCATTTTTAGCTGATATTTCTTAGCTCTTTGTAACACCAGTCCGAGGGCTTCAACATGCCCTACTCGTTTTTGGGACTTCACTAATATGTCATCGACGTAGACTTCTACACACTTATGTATAATATCGTGAAAGATAAGCATCATGGCGTGTTGATACATGGCTCTTGTGTTCTTGAGCCCAAAAGGCATAATGAGGTAACAGTATGTTCCCCATGGTGTGGTGAAGGAAGTCTTCTCTTGGTCGGACTCTGTTAGTTTTATCTGATTATATCCTGAGAAATAGTTCATAAAGGATATCATCTCATGTCCCACGGTGTTGTCGACTAGAGTGTCAATGTGTGGAAGTTGGAAGTCATCTTTTGGGCATGCCTGGTTGAGGTTTGGGAAGTCGATGCAAACCCGTACTTTGCCTCCTTTCTTGGCGACAGGTACTATGTTGGCGACCCACTTACGGTAAAGAATGACTCAGATAAATTTGGCTTTGTGTAACTTGTCAACTTCCTCTTTAACTTGGAGGGCGGTTTGTGGGTGCATCCTATAGAGTCTCTGCTTAACAGGCTTTGCATCGGGTTCTAAGACGAGATGATATTTTACTAAACTTGGGTCTAAATCAGGCTTGTCATCGTAGGACCATGTGAAGGAATTGAGGTGTTCTTACAGGACTTGTACAATTTGTTGGTGTTCATTGGAGTTGAGCGTTGCGCTAATCAGTAGCTTCTTGAGTTTCTCTTCAGTACCAAAGTTAAGTTCTTTTGTGGGTTCTGCGATAGCTTGGGTTTGCTCATCGAAATGCTTGATAGCCTGTTGGAAGTCCAGTGCCTCCTCGACACTGGTGTTCTTTCTTTTAAGTCGGTAAGCTCGTATACTGTGAAATTGCTACATTGGAGATTTGAGTTTGCGAAAGGTAACCCTTCCTCGGCATAATCTATGACTGAGAGATCTTTGGTAAGGTGGAGGTCAAGACTACTGATTCTTCTCTCAAATCATGAAGTATCTTGTCCGGTATGATCACTGGCTTGTTGTTTAGCCAGAATGCTTTATGTCCTCGTGCGGGGAATGGGATAGAAACCTTAGGAGAAAAGTCTCCTTGTTGGCCACAAATTATGTTCGAGACGAAGAGTTCCCTTTCTTTTATGGGGTTTTATGATTTTTTTAGATTTTGTATTTATGTATTTTTAGGGTTTTCTATTTTTTTGATTTTTGATGATACATATGTTACAGGGTTGGTCGCCTCAAGGGGTGCTGGGAGAATTGCTTCCTCTAGTTGAAGGAGCGAGACGACTGCTGGAGCTGTTCGGGCGATTCTTCAGGAAATGCAAACTTGCTATGAATTTGGCACTTTTTTTTGAAGTCCTCATTTGATGAGATCTTTTGAATGAGTGATGCTAGTGATAGCGACACTAACGCTTGGACTTCTCCTGCCACATTGATCGCCTCTTCTCCGAAGACGCTCTGAAGATCGTAGTCAATTGAACTATTATCCTCTGAGTTGTAATAATGTTGTTCTTCCCACCGAGGGGGATCTCCCAAAGGATCCTCAGGGGTAGCAAGTTCTTTTTCTTGATCTTCATAATACGTTAGGATGAGCGCACATGCTCGACAGCGAGATTGATAATGATGAAGAATGCAGGGGGATCCCCAAGGACATTCTCATCCCTCTAGGTTAGAGTCGAAGACGCTATCAAATTCATTTTCTTGATCTGATAGTGCTTGAAGTCCTAGATTGGCTTGCTCCGCTAACTCGAGTGCCGGGAGGTCTATCTAGTAGTCCTCATCATCATTCGGGGGAGGTTGCCACTCTTTCTCTAGAGATTTCCAAAATATTTGGAGTGCGACAAATCTGGGGATGTAGAAGTGTCTAGTTCAAGTTCCTCTTCAAATTCTATGAGGGTGATGCGAGTGTTTCCCCTTAGGTCAACCAAATGATCATTGGGATTTTCTGCTTATTGTGTCGGTAGCTGAGCTGGTAGGTCATTACTTGTGTCGGTGGTCATGAGGTTGGAGTGATTTGATTCTTCTATCATAGAGTGTCGGGTCCAACTAGCGAAGCACTCTAATATGCTTGCGCATGCCCTACAGCGGGGTTGGTATGGGTGAGTGATGCAAGGGGAGTCCCAAGGGCATTCCCATCCCTCAAGGTCAAGGTTGATGCAGATGCTATACGAGTTAGTATTTTCTTGTGGAGTGTCATATTTTTCCCATATTAAGCATAAGTTCTCTTTACTATCTTGCAAGGCTGCTATGTGAAAATCTTCGTCGTCAGTGGATTCCTAATCTTCTACTCGTGGGTCATGTTCTGGAGGTTCTTCTCTCCTCTCTTCTGCAAATTCCTTAGTGTCAAACATGGGCTTGACTCCTTCGAGTAGTTTATCAATATTGTCGTTTAAATTGATTAAATCATTAAACGCTTCAGTCATTTGCTCAATTTTCACCTCTTGGGATCTAGTGAAGGACACTACCTTATGCTTTAACACATCTGCTTTCTCAGTGGTCCCATAGGCGAAGTGATCATATAGAGACCATTTTGGTGAGGTAGGGGACAAGTCATCTTGCGGGTCGTTCGATTGGTAATCTAACCCTATGTGCTTACATATTTGCATTGGGACAATGGGTCTTACACGACCTTGCTTATTTTTACCAAGTCTGGTGTGGGGAACGTATCCAAGCTAGTACATAAGGTCTCACCCTTTTATCGTGATAGGGTTAATGGCATAGAGTTTGGCGAGGTCTGGGACAACCTCTCTTCTCATTAGTTTTTGTCGATCCATTGGGGGAAAACTGGGAGGGGTAGGGGGACGAACTTTCACAACGGTTGTCTCATCAGGGATTCGAGTCTTTCGAATATGATCCGTGTTCAACATATAATCGTGGGCAGTTGGTATGCTTGCCACATAATCAGTAACCATCTGTTGGAGGGGTGCATCAGCGTATATACGTATGATGGAGTCCTCTTATGGGAATTTGACGTATTGATGGTATGTGGATGCGACGGCCTTCATTGACTCCAGCCATTTTCTTCCTAAAATGAGATTGTACGTACTAGCAGAATCAAAAACATGGAAGGTAACATCTTTTGTTACAGGTCTGAGGTAAACCTGTAGCTTGATAGTTCCTTTGACAAAGCGACGCGATCCATCATAAGCTATGAGTGACAATGCGGAGGGCCTGACATCCTGTTCTATGTATTCGAGCATTTTTAACGTGGTGAGAGGGCAGATGTTAAGTCTTGCTCCTGTATCAATGAGTGCGTGTGGTACGAAGAATTCTCTAATTATGATCGTATGATATATGGGGGCCGCACTCCTACGGAGTGACTCTTTAGGCATGTCTGTGTCTGTAAAAATGAGTGTCAGAGGTTGCACCATGACCGAGGTGATTTGATAAAGCTCATCTAAGGTCATATCCTCATCCACTTGTGTGTCTTCAAGTGTCCTTATCAACAGCCGGTGATGGTTAGGCGACTTCTTGATGAGTTCTAGTATGGATATCTTGGCTGGGATCTTCTAGAGATGCCGTAAAAGGTTGTATTCTTACCCTGGCTCTAACACAGCTTCTTTACCTGGTCGATGGGCCTTAGGTGCGGGTGGTTGGAATGGTTGAGGCGGAGGAATTGGTGGAGGGAAGATATGAGTTGGGGGAGGCAAGTTAACTTCTCTTTCTCTCACATTCCCCTCTGGTGGTTGTGTGTTTGTGAAATCCTTATTTCGAGGAAAAGGCGAAGGTGGGAAATTGGTTCCTGATTTGAGAATCGGGCAAGTCGGTTGTTGATCAAACTTGACATGGCTTGACAAGGATGTATTTGTAAAATGGGTGAAATTCGAGGTTGGAACGAGTACCTGAATGGTGCCGCTCCAAGGTGAGAGGTACTGTGTGTAATCTTCCTCTTCTAGGAAAGCAAAGGCCAACGTCTCACATGGGTCAGGATGTTCTTCTAGATCGTTTTCCTTTAGATTCAATGAAAGCTCGGTGGTTATTTTGTTGTCTTGGCTTAGAGTTTTTAGAGTGACACTTTCTACCCATGCAGCAATTTGGGATGCAGTTTGGAGAACATGATCTCCATACTTGGGTTCAGAATCAGACAAAGGGAGTAGTAATGGCATTGGTTCAGGATTTGGAGGGGTTAGAGGTTTTGGTGGGTGACTACGGAGGAGTGGTCTCCTAGCCCTAAAGGAATGGACTCGTATCTGAGTGAATTTTGGATAAGGAGGTGGATTCGGTGGGGCGATGCGAGTGATCAGGGCTGAGGGATGCGAGGGTGAAGGAGCTCTCGCTAGAGTGGCAGAAGTAGTAGAGGGTTGAATGGGAGTGATTGAGGTGGAAGGTTGGAAGGAAGATCGACCGGAGAGATCTACGGTGGTGACTTGAGCCAGTGTCGTTTGGTTGTCGTTGGGCATGAGTTTATTAACGATCCCTAAATTTTGTTAGGGCTGGTTATTATTAGGGTTAGGATTCCTAAGAACCTCCCAATCGATCTAACTTTGGTCATTCATGTCATAGATTACGTCCCTGAGGACCCAATAGTCTTCTAGGTTGTGTCCCACATATTGATGGAAGGTACAATATTTACTGTAGTCTAGATTTATCGGTAATGGGCGGGGTCTTTCTTACAAGAATATGAGGAGATATTGAGTGTTAAGGAGACGGAAAATATTAAGAATCATATCCGGTAAAGGGGGATAGTGTTCCTGCCTCGGCTGGTAGGGGCCTGGCTGGGTTAAAGTTCTGCTATGGGGGCACACTATTGTAATTCGACACGTGGGCCGATCGATTCTGTGTCGTGTTCTGATTCTGGTAGGTATTGGAATAGAGTTCTATTCTGATACTGGCCCTGATTCTGGTTCTAGGTTTGATTTTGGTTTACATATCTTTGCTAATTAATGCCTTGGTTTTGGTTTGTGTATCATTGTTGATTTGGATTCTGCCCGAAGTTTCGTGGGTGGAAATTTTCGTTCCTAGAGTTTTGTCCTTGATTAACAATGGTGTTGACCTATTCGGTTCCTAAGGCTTTTATATTATTTTTCGATTTTGATTCACTGGTAGAGTCCACTTTTGATGTGACTATAGAGCAAGGTCTTTGCCTTTAATGTGTCCCACTAGTCGGGTGCCCGGGAGTGGAGTGCAGTGAAGTCGGGACAATCACTTATGACAAGTGCGCTCTTTAACGGTTCTCTAGTGTTATCGATGATAATATCCACCGAATCCTTCTCTTTCATTGAGGTGTCGGTCCTGGCAGTGAGTTTTCTCCATCTGGCGACGAAGTCGGTAAATTCTTTATCAGGTCCTTGCTTGGCTACCATTAGATCGCTGAGAGTAACTGTCTCTTGGATCAAGTGTTTGTATTGGTCTAGGAATTGACCGACTAATTCGTCGATGGTTTCTATCTTATAAAGTGGGAGTCTTGCAAACCAATCTAAAGCTTCTCCTTCTAATGAAGGTTGGAAATAGTGAATGAGAAGTCCTTGATTATCACGTATGGGTCGGAAATCATTACAAAAGAAGGTCAAGTGATGATTCAGATTTCCCGTGCCATTATATTTGGTAAATTTTGGTGGCTTAAATCCTATTGGTAAATTAAACTCGACGTCCTGACAAAATTTGTCGAATCCGAATGAGTGACCGGGGCGCTCTCTCTTGGCCATATACTCATCGAGCATTTTAGGGAGATCTTCGATTTTAATGGTGCTGTCTTTTGGAGCCACCCATGAGCAAACCTTGTCTAAAGAGTCATTGTTGAAGAATGTGTGGGCAGGTTGTCTCAATGGTGTGGCGCGGGGTGACACCGTGCTCGGGGTAGGAGGTGGCCTCTCTTTTGTAATGATTGCCAACCCTCGAAGCAATTCCTCAGAGTTCTCATCTCCTTTTTGTATTCTTTGAATACTGAGTTCTACGATTTGTTGAGCAGTAAGGTTTTGTCTGGTGTTACCATCTCTCCCATTATGATTATTACCGGTGTGTGGGATGGAGAAGGGATTTTCTTGCTCGCCGACCATATTAATCTCAGGTTGTCTTGAGCTGGAATTGTGAAATGGTTCTTCTTCGTATGTTGGGTTGTTTTGATATCCTCACAATGGTGAGTCTCCTAAACTCACCCTTCGTTTACTAGACATCTCGAGTCTTTGACAAAGACTCATATATATATAAAAGGGAATCTAAATGACACGATGGAAAGAAAAAAAATAGGGAGATAAGATGAAAACTAAATGTTGTTATTTTTCCAGTGTGAAAAGAAACAAAGAAGGATTCAGCACATCTGAAAGAAATCAAGACCTGTAAGATACAGGGCCTGTTGTAGCAAGGTTTAATAACTAAGAGTTTGTCCCACAGGGAAAATGGTCTAAATCTCCAAGAGAGCCATCTTTAGTAGGCTCTCCAGATCTGACTACAGATCTAGCAATCTTAAATGGAAGGGGATTTAAGGTCACTATTGTTTAAATCCTATGGTAACCTAATGCCTAAACTACATAAATGGTTGAGAATAATGGAGTGTGAGGAAATAAATATAAAAAGGGTGAGAAGTAAGCTATTAGGTACAGATCTGATGAGTTTTATAACTCAGACTCAGATATGCTGCTATAGAAATCCTGTCCAATGGCTACATTATCACCAAAAAGGAGAAAGGATCCAACTCACCCTTGTGCCATGATCCAATCCCTTATGGCTATAATCTGTCCACTCAAATGGTCACAGACTATCCAATAGGGGAACCACAATCCATAGATGGGTCAGAACATGCTTATCATTGTAGGCACTACTTCATCCAAGCTATCAGCTCAAGAATACATAGGAACCTCAACCTTTAAAGTTCGGTGTGTGGGGCATAGGCCTGCATATGTGCACTAGCCTGGACACACATGACCAGCAAGAGTTCGAGTACTAGCTTTAGATCTA
The DNA here is from genome assembly GCA_021018995.1 of Chloranthus sessilifolius. Lineage (NCBI taxonomy): Eukaryota > Viridiplantae > Streptophyta > Magnoliopsida > Chloranthales > Chloranthaceae > Chloranthus > Chloranthus sessilifolius. The sequence goes on from CM037594.1 coordinate 52,743,268, forward strand.
GCTATTCACTGCTTTAGAGAGACAACAGTGATCTAGTCACAAGCCTACAATCTCTACAGCCAGATCAGATCTGCCTTCTGATGGTGGGTATATACAAATATAGGGGAGTTTGTCTCTGCACAATCTCTCACAGGGTTACAAGCACAAGTGCAGAGAAGAAGAATCTGTCTTAGATCTGTGGATTGGCCTCACCCTAGGGCTATAACCTATCCACGTAAATGGCCACAGATTATCCACAGAGGCTATCCTCCTCATAGAGGTCTGAGACAGAACAAGTAGATTGCTGCCACCACCATATTCACAAGGCTAGCAGCTCAGGCTCCCATGGGGATTCAGATTTAGTGGATCCTATGGTGGGGCATAGGCCTGCGTATGTGCACTAGCCTGGACGCATAGGTCACTTGGATCTGAGTAAATCCTTAAAAATAATCCTCCATTACTTACAATACAACTTAGCGATGGAGGATCTCAAGGCAGCAGCCTTGTACAGAATAACCCTCAAACATCAATCTCATACATGTATAACATCCTATTATAAAACTTCATTAAAACTGTTGTAGATAGACATACAAAGGCAAAGCCAGCAAGTGCTAGGCTATGGAGAGAAGAAAAAGGAAAAAGATGCTGCCTAAACCCTAACCTTAGCCTACTGGAACTGTACAGCCGATTCAAGAAGATAGGAGGAATTCAGCCCCCACCTCCTCTTAAACCTAAACTAGGCTTAGGCTTATATAGCAGGCGGCTGTGGGAGCATTAGGGTTAGGAAAACCCTAATTTTAACGATGCAAATGTGGCCCATTTATGTTCCTTGGATGCCTCGAGGCGTGTGCATAGGGATTGGAGCATTGGAGTGCGTGCCCTAGTTACTGGAAGTTCCCAGACTACCCCTACAGAAGTGGGGAAAAGTTAAGATCCCGAGCCTCGCTAGGTAGCAATGGTTTTCAGGTCTTGTTGCATGATAGAGTGGTCGTCGCGGGATTAAATTGACTTGAGGCTCCTGCAGTCGCGGGATAGATAGTTTGGTCATCGCGGGAATGCTCTGGTAGTCACAGGATTGTGCTTTTCATTTGAGTTATGTGGGAATCGTGCGCATAGTTAGTTCCATGGTGAATCTTGCAAGGATCCCCATGAAGAAGCAATGTGCATCACCGGATTGCTGGATTCAAGATCCCAAGATCTGCATCCATCGCTCTGACAACAAGCATGTAAGTTCCTGGAGCTCTCTCTCCTCAGCTTGTTTAAGCGAATCACGCAAGGATTAAATGCTCCTCTCTTGAGCTGCGCAAGACTGCGTGAGCGCTTACAACTGAGCCTCGCGAGAACTATGCGAAGTCTGCTTCTCGAGCCCTTCTGTCATTAATCTATGCGAGAACAGCGCGAGCAATTGGTGTGCTGCCGTGAGAAACTCGCAACAACTTCGCAAAGCATTTTTCTCTGAATCACTTGAACTTTGAGACATCTGCGCGAGGCTCATTTCTTGACTTGTTGCTGCTTTACCTATGCTACAGCCAAGTTCTCTGTCTGGGTCCAACTTCCTTTCTTCTGAGGAACTTCTCGGGCCCACTTGGGCATTTAATATGTACATTCAGGTGTGTTCTACCTTGGTGTTTCTTTCCTCTGTGAATGGGTTACCAGTTGCTTGGAGTTCTAGTGTAAAAGTAGGCTTCTTAGCAGGGTTAGAGCCTTATCTGCAGCTGCTGCTTATTACCTACAAAATGGTCTTAACACACATTTATTAAATGACTAAGGGTCTAACAGAGTTTAAGCTAAGGGGTGAAAAGTGGTACTTTTCAGGTCTTAACACACCCCCAAACCTAATCTTTGCTAGTCCCTTAGCAAAGCTTTAACTAAACATTTACACCTTAATTAAATGCCACTTTCGTAGGGATCATGGGTATATTTAGCATATGTACCAAGCCTTTTAAACCCCTAGTTGATCCCTAGTGGAGGAGTGAAGTCTCCTGAGGGTTTTCAGTGAAGATACCCACAAACTTCACTATTAAAATAGTTAAAAGTGGTGCAGTCAATGACAAAACAAATTTCAATGAATAAAGCATCAATCCACATCTCTTTAGAATTCAGAGGAAATTGCAGCAGTATTGCAGGCCATTTAAAACTCAAAATTTTTAGCATGTGTTTGCATTTCCACTAATCATTTTACATTAGAAATTCAATGTGCACATATCAGTACCAAGCTTGCCTTAAATTTGAAAATCAGGTTGGATACAATCCCAATGAAGTTACAAGTCAAACCCAATTCTCACCAGGGCTATCTCTCAACAATGAATATCTAGGGGTGTTCACATTTAAAGCAGCTCAAGAGCGGTTACAGACCCCAAATGGGCCTACAAGCATGAGCATAGGTAAAACTTCTAATTTCTGGCATCCTCATGAATTTTCACCATAGATTAGGCACTCCCTCATTTCCACCTGACACCTCATTTCTCTTAGGATCAACAAGGTCTTTCGATGGGCTGTAATGTGGCTTATGGGTGAGGTTTGTAATGAATAAAAGGATAAAATGGATCAAAATTGAGAAATCAGCAGGATAGGAGGTGATTCATGACTTCACAACCTTCATTTCATCACTACTTCATCTTCCTTGACATTTTTCGGATTCACAGTGGCCAACTTCTTCTCTTCTTTTCAATTTTTTTTTTTTTTAACAAACTGCCACACAAATACCACCAACACACTGTTGTTCATAGGCTACTTTTCTTCTCCTTCCACCAAGTGTTGGACCACTCTCACTACCTTCAACTCCTCCTTTACCTTCTGAATTCTCAGAGTGAGGGTAAGGTTGAATCAGGTCATGAGGTTAAGGTGCAAGTACTCCAGTGTTTGTTAAAGAAAAATAGGACTTTTTGAGGCTCAAAGAGTGTATGCAAAAGGGCAGTTTTAAAAGGTTGGGTTTTCAGGCTTAAACTATCCAAATGAGGGCCTTGAATCATTTCCTTAGTGTCATGAGTGCTGTCAACCAGTTTTGATTTGGAGGTGCCTAACTTATAGTAAAAAGTGCTGAGTCAATCAAACCTTAAAGCAGAAAAAATACCAAAAACACTCTTCAACAGAAATTGATGGGCCCAAATCTCACTAGATATGGTCCTCTTTTTAACTCATGGAGTGTATTTTCATCTTCTTCTCTCCTCTTAGGTTTACTAGGTACTAATTTAAAATTTCTGATGTTAGCTTCATGGTGGTGCTAAGATTTTAAAATTTTCATTTTCGAAATATCTGCAAATTTTTTTTAATTTTCCACAAATTTCCTCATTGCAGCAAGTTAGGTGGAAATTGACTTTATTCATCCCAATTACACTACCACTACTGCACTAAAGTTAATTATTCTATTGGCAGACCTACCCTGCCACACCCCCAAACCATGAGGAGCAGTGTCCTCACTGGTTCAAAGGTCAGGAAGTGCAGGGTAATAGTCATGAAAAAGGTTTAAACATGCACAGACAATATACACAAAGCAATATAAAAAAAAAAAAAAAATTCTATAAGCTTAGAAAGAAATGTACAATTGGAATTACAAGTACAAGAAAAGAAGTGCAAAGGAAAGAAAAGCCTAACTACAATCTAGTTTAAGAGGAGGAGTTGGAATCTGAATCTATGAACCTGTCCCAGCCAATCTGTTGTGCATGTTTCCTAAGTGCAGCTTTGTTCTCAGAACTAAGCTTGGACTTGGTTCTGTCTGTGGGAGCTTTGTTCTTTTTCTGCTTTGTTTGCTTCATAGTTGGACCCTTTTTCATTGGCTGCCTTGGTTTCTTTGGTTGGGCTGGTGGTTGCTTCATGGTTGGAGCTTTTGGTACCCTCACTCTAATTTTTCTGGTCTTGGATTTAGGAGGGATCATAGGAGATTTTCCTTTTTCTTGCTCAGGGGGGGCTATAGGGCACTTCCCTTTTTCTAGCGGGCTATGTGGTTGTGCCTCCTCAGACTGGGCAGTTGGCTCTTTGCCAATTTTGATAGAGGATGCTATGGAAGTAGTCCTCTTAGCAGTGACTTTCCTCTGTTTAGGATAAGTTTGCTCAGTAGGAGGTGATGAAGGAGGGGAAACAGGGGTATGGGTAAGTTTAGGCTCAGGTTTGGGAATGAGGGGAGAGAGTGGGGCTGGAGGCTGAGCAACACTTCTGGCAGCAGCCAATTCAGCTTCCAAAGAGGCTATCTTGATTTGGGCTTTCTGAAGGTCATTTTGGTGGATTTCCTTATGGAGCCGAAGGATTGCCTGGGAATTGTGGAGTCTTTTTTCAAACATTTTGGCTTTCATCCTCTCCACATTTGTATTTGCCTTTTCCATCTCCACATTCATTTGTTGCCAAGCTGCCTTATTTTGCTCCTTCTCAAGGGCTTCCAAAATGTTTGCCCGCCCTAGTGAAATACCCAGTAATTTATTTCTATGGGCAATCTCTAAGTCACTAATCTATTGTAGTAGAGGGGTCTCTATGGAGTGCCTAAGTTGGGCCATGCCACTCAGGACATCCCTCCTAAGGTAGGGATTGTCTCTCATTGCATGGAGGAGGGTGAGGTAGGGAGGGATGTAATAGGAGTGGGTGGGTGCTATAGGAAAAGAAGAAGCTGAAGGAGCAAAATGTGATTGGTCCTGGGGGGTGAAGTGGTGCTTTCATTGGTTAAGTCTAGTTGTTGGGGGAAGACAAAAAGTTCTGGGTCTGTTTGGGGGGATTTGTCAGTGAATGTTGGAGGGGGTAGTATAAGAGGTGGGATTGAAGGCAAGGGGGGGAAAGAAAATGAGGTAGGCTCACTAGGAATAGGTGGTGCTGGGGAAGGGAAAAGGGAATGGTGAAAGGTATGAAAGGGAATGGTTGGGTTGTGGAGTCAGGGCTGGAAGGGGAAAAGGGAATGGTGAAAGGTATGAAAGGGAATGGTTGGGTTGTGGAGTCAGGGCTGGAAGGGGAAAGGATCAGTAGGGTTTGATGGGATTGTTGAGGGATGGGTGGATTTGTCAATGTCTGAAGTGTGGATTTGATGGTTGTGATTTCTGTTTGCATCTGGTCCTGTGTTTGTGTTGTTGTGGACATTTGTGATTGAATGTCTTGGATGAGGGAGAGGATATGTGTTAGCGTGTCTAGGTTAGGTGGTGGAGATTGTGTAGAAGATGGAACAGGTTGAAAAGGGGAGGAAGGGGCATGATGGAAAGTGGAAGGAGGAGATTGAGGTTCTGGTGAGTGATGTGGTGATGTATTTGGCGATTCTGGGAGGGGGGTGTAGTGGGTGGGCATGGTATCAAGGAAACTAGCCATAAAGGCTTGGAATCCGGTGGTTGTGTTAAGAAGGAGGTCTATGTCTGTGAGTGGGGGTGTAGTAGGAATGGCTTGAGTGGTGTCTTGGTCAATGTGAGGTGTGTCAGTGGGGATAAAAGGGATTGTGTGTGGGGGTAGGGACATGGTGGAGGTTGTGTCAGTGGGGATAAAAGGGATTGTGTGTGGGGGTAGGGACATGGTGGAGGATGTGTCAGTGGGGATAAAAGGGATTGTGTGTGGGGGTAGGGACATGGTGGAGGTTGTGTTAGTGGTTTTCTTTTTCTTGTTTGAGATCAGTGGAGGGCTGTCAGGGTTTTGTGAAGATGATGGGGGTATTGAGGCTGTGTATTGAGGTAGGGTAGGGGAAGGTGTGGGGCTGACATGGGGTGTGATGTCCTCCCAGGTACCAATCATAAGAAAAAGGAGTGTGGGCATGGACAATGAAGACAGAGGAGAGTGAGAGAGAGATGGAGTAGGGGAAGGGAAATGGAATGTAGTGGAGGAAGGGAGAGATGTTGATTATGTAATGGGATGGGATGATGTAACAGGATCTTGAACCACCTCTTTGGTAGCAGGGTTGGGCCTTGTAACAGCTGCCTCGTCTGTTTGCTTGGGAGCGGCCTAAGCCGCAACCTTCTTCTTCTTCTGGGTTTCATTCAGGCTCCTGCTGATTCCCCATTGCCTCTTGGCAAAAGTTGTAGGGGTGAGGGTGGTAGTCTCCTCTCCTATTGGTATCTTGTACCCCCCCCTCAAATGTAATTTGGTGATGACTCTGGCATAGGGGAGTGTGTGTGGCTTCTTTTTCTGTCTTAGTTTCTCCACCAAGTCCTTCATTGCTTCAATAATCAACCAGGCTGTATGGAAGCCATGGCCCAGAGAGAGAGTAAACACCATCAACAATAAGAGTCCTCCTCTCCTATTGATGGCCTGAGCAGTAGATGTTCTTTCTCAAGACCTGGTTAATGAAAAGGAGTCTAGGCTCAAACTCTCTTCTTCTTATGGAATCCCCTGAGGCCTTTATTCCTCTAGTAAGAGCCCTCACAATGGTATCAATTGAGGCACTCAGGGGAGGGCCATATTTACAGCTAGTGGCAAATGTAGCTGGGATGCCCAATACTTCCGCAATCAGCTTGGGGTTAATTAACATCTCGAAATGATCAATCAACACGAGGAAGCCTGGTTGTCCATCTTGGTCCTTGGTGACCCTGATGTGCTGATAAAAGAGTTGCACTAGCCTAGGGTAGGCTAGTGCTAGAATTCCTTTCATCAAGGGTGTCAGACCAGCCTTGCTCATAAATTCAATGGCAGAGGCAGAGAGAGGCTCCGTCTCGAAGAAGGGCAGGTCGAAAGTTGTTTCAGGCTCCAAGGGGATTGAAGCCATGAGCTCAGAGGGTGTAGAAAAATGAAGGGTTGGCTCCTCCACCTCCTCAACCACTTCATTCCCCTTTTTCGGTGCCTTAGAAGCCTTGACCTTCTTAGGAGTGGGCTCAACAGGAGCCTTATCCCTAGCCCTTTTCTTTGGTGCATTCTTAGGAGCCATTATAAAGTCTCCTTTCTGAGATAGTACTTTTGAAGATGAAAAAGGGAGACTGAGATCTGATTGCTTACCCTAAAATCATAGGGTTTTGTTCGATCTGACACAAAGTGAACCACGAGATCTCCAAGCAGAGGGCAACTGATGGGGATGACGTTAGGAATAAATCCTAAGATCCTGGTGTGAATAGTGGGTTGTAGAATGGACGCTGGAGGAGGGAGGGATAAGAGAGCTGGAAGCTAGGGTTTCGCTGGCTGGAGAAGAGAGAGAATACTAAAAAAGGAGACAATCGCAGATTTGGAATGCTGATATCTGGGCTTGGTGCACTTTGGAAATATATGGTCGCGGGATGGGAAATGGAATCTAGCGACGGTGTAAATCTACAGAGTTTACCTTGGAGCTCGCGACAACTAGTGAAGTATTCCATTTGGATTGTGCAAGAGTCTCCCAGGCCTCATTTTGGACCCCGTGACAACAGAGCATTAAATAGAGAGCACGCACTCTTCATTCTGCCATTTACATTTGTGCTGTGGCTAGATCCTAGGTACAGATACTTTAAAATGACCTCCCACTTATAGCATCAAACATTCAAGCATAGTCATTAAAAATCATTATCCAAATAGTGAGCATTCAATCAAAAACCACCAACTCAAGAGGAGTAATTATCAAACCAAGCATAAATAAAAAAAATCAGACCAGATAGATTCAGACCCAAGTGTGGCCACTAAAATTTCCTATAAAATTTGAACAAAAGAAGGCAGTACAAACCTAACAAAATCAAAGTACATATAATACAACAGTGACACATCTGTGGATCAGTTTAATGAAGGGGCCCCTTGAAAGTGAATGGTGTCCATAGGTTCAGTAGGTTTTTCTAAACAAGGCTTAAGCCTCTGACCATTCACCTTCAAGGTTTTCCCAGACTTGGGATCCTTGATTTCCATAGCACTAGATGGGAAAACATTCATGACAATATAGGGGCCTTCCCATCTGGATTTCAGTTTGCCAGGAAAAATTTAAGTTTGGAGTTAAACAACCAAACCTTACCACCAGCCATGAAGCTCTTTCTCAACAAACCCTTGTCAAAGAAAGCCTTGGACCATTCCTTGTATATCCGGGCATTGGCATATGCATCCATCCTCAGCTCATCCAGTCGATACGGCAATTTGTGATGACCAGCAGAAGTTAGGTTCAGATTTAAATTTTTTATGGCCCAATAGGCCCTGTGTTCTAACTCTACTGGGAGATGACAAGCCTTGCCATAAACTAGTTTGAATGGGGACATCCTAATGGGAGTCTTATAAGCAGTCCTATAAGCCCATAATGCATCATTTAGCTTATCAGCCCAGTCCTTTCTGTCAGTCCTCACTGTCTTCTCAAGGATGTGCTTGATCTCCCTATTAGAAATTTCAACTTGCCCACTGGTTTGCGGGTGGTAGGGAGTAGCAATCCTATGAGTGACAGAATATTTCTTGAGCATGCTTTCGAAATTTCTGTTGCAGAAATGGCTACCCCCATCATTGATAATGGCTCTAGGGTGCCAAATGTTGAGAAGATATTCTACTTTACAAATTTTAGGAGTACTTGATGATCATTGGTTCTTGTGGCAATAGCTTCTACCCATTTTGAAACATAATCCACTGCCACTAAGATGAAATGATAACCATTTGAAGGAGGAAAGGGGCCCATAAAGTTAATACCCCAGACATCAAACAGTTCCACAACAAGGATGGGCTGCAAAGGCATTGAGTTTCTTTGGAACAGTCCTCCTAATTTCTAACATCTCTCACATGTCCTGCAGTGTGTATTGCCATCTTTGAATAAAGAAGGCTAATAGAACCCACACTACAAGATCTTGTCAGCTGTTTTTCTTCCACTAAAGTATACCCCCACAGGCATTTTCATGGCACATGGTCAGAATACTAGGGACAGCACTTTCTGGAACACATTTTCGGATGATTTGGTCTGCACAGTATTTGTATGAGCAAGGTTCCTCCCAAAAAAAGAATTTGACCTGTGAGAAGAACAGGTCTTTGTCCATTTTGGTCTAATGGACAAGAATCTTACCTATTACTAAATAATTTACAATGTGTGTATACCAAGGAACCAAGGATTGGATGACAAACAATTGCTCATCCGGGAAAACATCATTTGCAGGGTCATCAACACATTTTTCCAACACAATTCTAGACAAGTGGTCAGCCACCACATTTTCCACACCCTTTTTGTCCTTGATTTTAATGTCAGACTCTTGTAACAGGAGTATCCATCTAATTAGCCTGGGCTTAGCATCTTTCTTGGATAATAGGTATTTCAATGTTGAGTGGTCAGTGAAGATTACAATTTTTGTGACAGCCTGAATTTCGACAACCCAAAATCCGTGCCATCAGCACGACCCTCGAGGCCGTGCCCCATAAAACATGTGGAACACTTGGTACATCCCAACCATACAAAAAATACAATAAGAATATAGTGTAGAACATATCTACAGTTCTACAATATACCATACCAAAACATTAATCCAAAAGGTAGTTCTCATCCCATACCCCATACCTCTGTATAGACAAAAGAACTAGCCCGAACCATCAGTGCCGTTACTGCGGTCACCCAAAATGGATCGACAAAAGAATATTACAGGCATCTTAATTCTTGCAAAATGAACAAAACATGGCTGGACGTGCCAAGCCTTAAATCTCTCCCTTACAAAGTTTCAAAGTATGCAGCAAATCTCCTAGAAGAACTTCTCAGGAGGAGGCTCAGATTCTTCCCTCGAAACGTAATCTAAGTCCTCGAGATCAACCTCACCAGTAGCAACTCCTAACTCTGAACCTGTGACGTATAGTCAAAAAGAGGTGAGCTAAATCCTAGCTCAATAGGGATAATATCAGATCAAGTACATCTTACTTACTCACATACATTTCATGACATATATAAAGCATGAGTTCATCAATGTATTTTGACTGAAAACCATTGGAGATGCAATAAAATAAATAGAGTGCTTTTATCATTCTACTCATGACATCTGATGTTCATTAATGCTTATGATTTCAACAAGGCTGGTCCCATGACTTAAAGCAGTAACTTAAATAATCCCCGAGCAATATAGCATCAAGCCCCGATGGAATACCCTCCATTGTCATCTAATCAAACTATTTTTGCCATTAACTTGACCCACGTCCCTTTCTCATAGGCGACGGGTACATCACTACTATACATCCTGATTCGCTGGTCAGCATATCGGGCCGCGGATATCCTGCCGCCTCAGTCATGGATATACCGCCGCGTCGGTTGGGTATTCTCCAAACCTTAAATCAATCGTGTGCTACATATAGTTATTCACCTTGTGATCTTGCTAAATAAATATAAGTTCCCAGCCTGTTTTAACCTCATTTACATATGTTCAAGTTCGTGGATCCTTACATCCACCGTACATCCCTGCGATGTCACACTTTCTGATGCACCCTTCAGATGCTCATAGTACACATGCATCCCTGGGATGATTGAACTCTTTTACTATCACATTCACATAACATTTCTGATTTTTAATATTACTTTACATATTACATTTTTAACTTATATTGAAAGTGAATACATTAGAATTCAACTCAACTTTAAGGAAACATGCATTCATAGGTTATCATCATATACATGTTATCGTAATTAAGGATACGAGGTCAGATATTTCCCTACCTTACTTGCGTTTACACTTTCGGATTCTCCAATCCGAGTTAGCATTCAACCATCACAAGGTCCGGCTTAAACTAGACCTGGCCAAACACATTTATCTCATCACTATCAGTATAAGAACATTGTGTTAGAAGCCTAACTCCAATACATAACCACTCGTATGTAAAAACTTAACAAAATCTCAATTTTATCCAAATCGATAGAACGATTTTTGAATCGATCGAACGAAATTTAAATCGATCGAACGAAATTCTAAAATCGATCGAACGAATTCTATTTCATTTGATTGATCCCACAATTATTCATTCTACAATACTTTTGTTAGTTAGCAAACCGATTGAACGATTTTCAAATTGTTTACACAGGTTCCATAAATTGATCAAACGATTTCTTAAAGTCATTCGATCGGTTCCTTCAGAATTCGAATCGATCGAACGATTCCCTTCAGAACTCATTTGCTTTCTTCCTTATCTCTTCTTTGGTCAAAATCGATTGAACGAACTCTAATTTCGTTCAATCGATTTCATTCATATCTAGATCTGAACACACTCCTTCTCATCTCCTCATCATCTATCTTATTTATCACCTATTTAGCTAATACACAATAGTCTTAAATTTTCTATTTAACAGTTTAAACAAAAACTTGGATTTGTAACTCTTACCCCATTCGAACGGTTAGATCTCCTTCACTAGGGTTTCCCAAACCCCAAATTTTTACACTCTTGATCCCGAGCTCGATCCTCTAACTTTTCGAGCCCAATCACTTGCATTGAATGCCCTTCTCTAGGTTTTACAACTCACTTCTCTCTCTCATTTACTCTCCTTAAATTTTCTAAACAACAAACCTAAGAGATTCTCTTTCTCTTTTGTCTTATAATCTTAACACATGCCTTGTGTGTTAAGCACCTATAACTTATTAACATATATGTGTGTGAACATGCCTTTGTCTGTATCCACCACACCTCCCTCACATAATAAATCCATCACATACTAAGTAACTTAAGTCAACCAAGTCAAAGTTGACTCGGTCAAATGTTTGACCCATTGGTCCGCTTATCGAGGTGGACCGTTTAGGTACCGAATTTTTGGGACGTTACAATTTTAGACCCAAGTAGGTAAGGTCTAAATTTGTCAATAGTAAAAACCACTGCCAGAAGCTCTTTCTCAGTTATGGTGTAATTCAGCTGAGCTTTAGCAAGTGATTTGCTGACATAGGCAATGACCACTGGTAGCTTATCTTTCCTTTGGCCCAAAATAACACCTATTGCCAAGTCGGATGCATCACACATCAGCTCAAAGGGTAGTGCATAGTCAGGTGTTTGGAGTACAGGGGCAGAGGTGAGGCATATCTTCAAAGTTTTAAAAGCCTCAAGACATTCAACAGAAAAATCAAAGGGCACATCCTGGCAAAGCAGGTTGCACAATGGTTTAGCAATTTTGCTGAAGTCTTTAATGAACCTCCTGTAGAATCCTGCATGTCCAAGGAAATATCTGATTTATTTGGCTGTTCTTAGAGGGGCAAATTTGTAATGAGGTCAACTTTGACCTTATCTACCTCAATCCCTTCTCTAGAGACTACATGGCCCAACACAATACCTTGTTTTACCATGAAGTGGCTCTTTTCCCAACTTAAGACCAGATTGCTCTCCTCACATCTTTGCAAGACCAGGTGGAGGTGTTACAGACATTGGTCAAAACTGTCCCCATATACAGAGAAATCATCCATAAAGATTTCCAAGAACTTGTCAATCATATCAGAGAATATGACATACATACACCTCTGAAAGGTGGCTGGTGCATTACACAGCCCGAAAGGCATCCTTCGGTAAGCAAAGGTGCCAAAAGGGCAAGTAAATATAGTTTTCTCTTGGTCGTGAGGGTGCACAGGGATCTGGTTGTACCCTGAGTACCCATCAAGAAAGCAATAAAAAACTTTTCCAGCCAACTTATCTAGAATTTGATCTATGAAGGGGAGAGGGAAGTGGTCTTTTCTAGTTTTAGAGTTGAGCTTCCGATAATCTATGGAAACCCTCCAGCCAGTGGTCTCCCTGGCAAGTCTCAGCTCTCCAGACTCAGTTGTAATAACTGTTATGCCAGATTTCTTAGGCACCACTTGGATAGGCGCCACCCATTCAGAATCAGAAATGGGGTAAATTACCCCAACATCTAGCAATTTAATAATCTCTTTGAGGACCACTTCCTGCATGTGAGGATTTAGTTTCCTCTGCCTTTCTCTGGAGGGTACTGAGCCCTCCTCTAAATGGATCCTGTGCATTCATATTGATGAATCTATTCCTCCGAGATCTGCAATGGTCTAGCCAATTGCCTTTTTGTCCTTCCTCAAGACTGTTAGTAATTCTTCCTCCTGCTCATTGGTAAGAGAGGAGGAGATAATTACCGAAAGTTTTTCACCTTTCTCAAGAAATGCATATTTCAATATTTCTTGAAGCTTCTAGAGATCCAGATCAGGGGCTTGTTGGGTGGATGGTAAGATTGGTTCTTTGTTGGTTTGAGGAAGAGGCAACAATGTAGGTTTCCAAATGGAATGTTGCACTAAGCCCACAGAAGACTTCAATGTGGTCATGTCTTTTGTCATAACAACTGGACTTTCTTCCTCTACCATGTCCCAAACTTTAACTAAACTTTTGATAATGTTGCCCCAATCCAGCAGAGTGGGCAATTCTTCTTCAACAACTTCCTCTAGTACATCCACTGCAAAGCTTTCCTCATTGTCCAACTGAGGGTACCTTGCACTGTTGTACACATTCAGTTCAACCTTCATGTGTCTGAAAGTTACCTCCATAATCCCTAACCTGCATTGAATGCAGGCATTGGCAGTGGCCAAGAATGGCCTTCCCAAAATAACAGGTATAGGGGTGGTACTCTTGTTGCAGCCCATGTCCAAAATCAGGAAGTCTGCAGGGTAAAAGAACTTGTCCACCCCTACTAAGACATCCTCAACCATTCCCATAGGTCTCCTTTCAGACCTATCAGCCATTAACAACACAATGGGGGTGGGTTTTAGCTCCCCCAAACCTAGCTGCTGATACACATTGTATGGCAGCAGGTTACACTGGCTCCAAGGTCTAGAAGGGCCCTTCCAATTGTGTGGTCTCCAATTATGCAGGGAATAGTGGGTATCCCTGGGTCTTGCAACTTCTCTGGTATTGTCATGTTTAATACAGAATTAACTGTATCAGTTGCAAAGACCTTTCTGGACAAATGGCCTATAGCTTTTCTTTTATGAGTACAAAGGTCTTTCAGAAATTTAGCATAATTTGGGACCTGTCTAATTGCATCAAGCAGGGGCAAATTAATTTTTACCTGCTTAAAGGTCTCCATCATTTCCTCCATCTATGCATCCCCCTTATCAAAAGGGGTAGGGCCACTCAAAGCTTGAGGAAATGGCAACTGAGGTACTGCTAGTTCCTCAGCTGCAAGCCTATGACTAAACTTTTGTTTTTTTTTCTTTTTTCATCTTTTATTTCCTGCTGAGGCTCAACTACAACCTTATTATTTTTCTCTTGTTGCAGGGTAGTAGGCAACTCTTGGCTCTGTGCTCTAACATATTCTTTTTCACATTCATTCAAAAATTCTTTGGAAATGACCTCTCCTTGTTCCTTTCCAACCTGGTTTTCCACCAGCTTGTCAAACCTTAGGGTTGTGATGGCATTAGCTCCCTTAAAACTTGAGGAACCTTCTCCAATCAAATATTGGCCCTTAGGGTTGGCCACTGCCTGGCTTGGCAACCTGCCCTCCTCTCTTTTGGCCAAGGCATTGGATATTTAGCCTAGCTGCTCTTCCATTTTCTTTATGCTTTGACTGTGAGAGTTCACAGTCTGACTCATGGTTCCAAGGTTGTGCAATGAGGTCAAAACCTGATCCTCAAAAGAAGCATTTTAGGGCTGAGGTGGGGGAACTACCAACTGATTTTGCTGTTGGGGCGGCTGCTGATGCTAGAAATTTAACCTTGGGGCATATCCCTGGTTAAATTGCTATTGTGGCCTTTGAGGTAAGGCCAACATCTGTTGTGGCTATATGTAATTATCTTGTCTCCACCTCAAATTTGGGTGACCACTGGTAACCAATATTTTGGTGCTGGTATCCAAATGGCTGCTTGTTGTAGTCAACAAATTGTTGCTGGCCAAATGATTGGGTAACATCAGCTTGTTCCATCGCATACTCAGGATATTGCCCTATAGATGGGCACTCTTCCACTGTGTGTTGTGGAGATTGGCATATCAGACATGCCTCCATCACCTGTGTAGCCCATCTGGGTTGCACCACAGTCAATAGTTTATTAAACTTATCAGAAAGATTGGCCATCTGCATTTGCAGGTCATTATTCCCAGTTACTTCATGCATCTTTCTTTTGGAAATTGCAGCTGGTCCCATTTTAGAAGAAGGCTCATGAACAGTTCTTGACAAGGATATCTTTTAGAAAGCATTTTCACTGATGACCTCGAACAACTTCCATGCCTCATCAGCTGTTTTGTGCATGTAAGTTCCACCACAAGAGGCATCTACCATGTCTCTGCTTTTCTCATCAATCCCATTATAGAAGCTCTGGATAAGCTGCCAGTCAGGGATCTTGTGGTGGGAACATTGTTTGAGCATCTCCTTGAATCTGTCCCATGCTTGATTAAAATCTTCAGTTGGAGATTGGGCAAAAGCAAGTATTGCTTTCCTCAACTTGTTGGTTTTTATCTCTGGGAAGAATTTTATCAAAAATTTGATCTTGAGGTCTTTCCAAGAACTGATGCTGTTGTTTGGGAGAGTAGCTAACCAGGTGCTGGCCCTGCCCTTTAGGGAGAAAGGAAAGAGCCTTAATCTAGTGGCTTCTGGTCCCAAACCAGTAAAGGAAAATGTTGTGCACATGGCCAAATATTGGTCAATGTGCTTGTAGGGGTCTTCCTTCCTGAGCCCATGGAAAGAGGGAAGCATTTGGAAGGTTGAGGTTTTAATCTCATAGTTTCTCTGAACATTTGGGAATTGAATGCTGAATGGGGAATTATAATCATTAGGAGCATTCAATTCCTTCAATGTTCTGGGTTGCTCTTCACCCATGAATGCTATCTCGGTT
The DNA here is from genome assembly GCA_021018995.1 of Chloranthus sessilifolius. Classification (NCBI taxonomy): domain Eukaryota; kingdom Viridiplantae; phylum Streptophyta; class Magnoliopsida; order Chloranthales; family Chloranthaceae; genus Chloranthus; species Chloranthus sessilifolius. Next base: position 52,758,831 of record CM037594.1, read on the forward strand.
TCAGTAAGGGGCTCAACTGTGGTGTGTCTGGGCCTTCTTGGTCTTCTGGCCTTTTCTATCTCAGGGTTAGGAGGCTCTAATGTGGGACTCAGGGATCTCCTTCCTAACATGCACACACACCAACAACAGGGAAGACTACTTGTAGACACATTGTAATTAACTCAAAGAATTATCTAAACAAAATTACGACTATCCTAATCAATTGTTATGGAATTTGCAAAGGAAAATAGACTGAGTTTTGAGGGTTAGAGAAATGCAAACAGAGGTAGCTAGACTCCTAGTGCATTTCAACTTCCCTTTTCTGCTACTGTCTAGATCTGTAAAAAAAAATAAATCCAAATGTAAATCAGTAGTATAAGTTATTCACAAGCACAGCTACCAAAGAATAAAAAGAATACAAAAATCTAGGGTCTACTAATAGATCAAAAATCCCCAGCAGCGGCGCCAAAAACTTGTTGTTGTTATTTCTCCAGCGTGAAAAGAAACAAAGACGGATTCAGCACATCTGAAAGAAATCAAGACCTGCAAGCAGGGCTTGTTGTAGCAAGTTTTAATAAGTAAGAGTTTGCCCCACAGGGAAAATGGTCTAAGCTCCAAGGGAGCTATCTTTAGTAGGCCCTCCAGATTTGACTACAGATCTGGCAATCCTAAATGGAAGGGGATTTAAGGTCACTATTGTTTAAATCCTATGGTGACCTAATGCTTAAACTACAGAAATGGTTGACAAGAATGATGGAGTGTGAGGAAATAAATATAAAAAGGGTGAGAAATAAGCTATTAGGTACATATCTGATGAGTTTTATAACTTAGACTCAGATCTGCTGCTATAGAAGTCTTGTCCAATGGCTACATTATCAACACAGAGGAGAAAGGATCCAACTCACCCCTGTGCCATGATCCAATCCCTTATGGCTATAACCTGTCCACTCAAATGGTCACAGACTATCCAATAGGGGAATCACAGTCCATAGATGGGTCAGAACATGTTTATCATTGTAGGCACTACTTCATCCAGGCTACCAGCTCAAGAATCCATAGGAACATCAACCTCTAAAGTTTGGTGTGTGGGGCATAGGCCTGCATATGTGCACTAGCCTGGACACACAGGACCAACAAGAGTTCGAGTACTAGCTTTAGATCTAGCTGTTCACTGCTTTAGAGAGACAGCAGTGATCTAGTCACAAGCCTACAATCTCTACAGCCAGATCAGATCTGCCATATGATGGTGGGTCTATACAAATACAGGGGAGTCTGTCTCTGCACAATCTCTCACAGGGCTATAAGCATAAGTACAGAGAAGAAGAATCTGTTTTAGATTTGTGGATTGGCCTCACCCTAGGGCTATAACCTGTCCACTTAAATGGCCACAGACTATCCACAGAGGCTATCCTCCTCACAGAGGTCTAAGACAGAACAAGTAGATTACTGTCACCACCATATTCATAAGGCTACCAGCTCAGGCTCCCATTGGAATTCAGATTTTGTGGATCCTGTGGTGGGGCATAGGCCTGCGTATGTGCACTAGCCTGGATGCACAGGTCACTTAGATCTGAGTAAATCCTTAAAAATAATCCTCCATTTCTTACAATACAACTTAGCGATGGAGGATCTCAAGGCAGCAACCTTGTACAAAACAACCCTCAAACATCAATCCCATACATGTATAACATCCTATTATAAAACTTCATTAAAACTGTTCCAGATAGACATACAAAGGCATAGCCAGCAAGTGCTGGGCTATGGAGAGAAGAAAAAGGAAAAAGATGCTGCCTAAACCCTAACCTTAGCCTACTGGAACTCTACATCTGATTTAATAAGATAAGAGGAATTCAGCCCCCACCTCCTCTTAAAACTAAACTAGGCTTAGGCTTATATAGCAGTCGGCTGTGGGAGCATTAGGGTTAGGAAATCCCTAATTTTAACGATGCAAATGTGGCCCATTTCTATTTCTTGGATGCCTTAGGGCGTGTGCACGGAGATTGTAGCATTGGAGTGCATGCCATAGTTGCTGGAAGTTCCCAGACTACCCTTACAGAAGTAGGGGAAAGTTAAGATCCCGAGCCTCGCTAGGTAGCAACGGTTTCCAGGTCTTGTCGCGTGATAGAGTGGTCGTCGCGGGATTGAATTGACTTGAGGATCCTGCAATCGCGGGATAGATAGTTTGGTCATCGAGAGAATGCTTTGGTCATCGCAGGATTGCACTTTCCATTTGACTGATACGGGAATCGTGCGCGCAGTTCGTTCCTTAGTGAATCTAGCGGGGATCCCCGCGAAGAAGCAATGTGCATCGGCCTCTGGATTGCGCGAGCAGTCCCCTAAAGATCTGCATCCCGCGACCATCAGGCGACTATGCGCAGTGCAGAGCTCTCTCTCCTCCTTATCGCGAATCGCAGGATTAAATGCTCCTCTCTTGAGTCAATTTGCGAGGCGAGCTTAAAGCGAGCCTCGTAAGAGCTGAAATGCGCTTCTCTAGCCCTTTTGTCATTAATCTGCGTGAGAACAGTGCGAGCAATTTGTGTGCTGCCTTGAGAAACTCGTGACAACTGTATGAAGTATTTTTCTCTGAATCACTTGAACCTTGCGATATCTGTGCGAGGCTCATTTCTTGACTTGTTGCTGCTGTGCTTTGCCTATACTGCAGCCAAGTTCTCTGTCTGGGTTACCAACTTCCTTTCTTCTGAGGAACTTCTCGGGCCCACTTGGGCATTCAATGTGTACATCCAGGTGTGTTCTACCTTGGTCTTTCTTTCCTCTGTGAATGGGTTACCAGTTGTTTGGAGTTCTGGTGCAAAAGTAGGCTTCTTAGCAAGGTTAGAGCCTTATCTGCAGCTGCTGCTTATTACCTAACAAATGGTCTTAACACACATTTATTAAATGACTAAGGGTCTGACAGAGGTTAAGTTAAGGGGTGAAAAGTGGTACTTTTCAGGTCTTAACACTAACTATCTAGAAAAAGAGTTTGCAAAAGTGTCCCATCGCGATTGCCAACCTGTTGGTGTGCACTTTTTTTGGGTTCCTCTCGGTCTCCGTTGAATCAGTGGATCCAATTCTGTCCAAGTGGACTCTAGCGATGCAGCGTTTGGAATATTAAAAGTAAAGGGTTTTCTAGGAATATTCCTAGTTTGTTGCAATCGCCAGCTACAGATATTTAACGACGTTGCAACACGTCAATGATCACGCTTGAGAGCGGGTGTGGGTTACTTATTTACTGAATCGTCTGCCTGCGAACGTTAGTAGCTATGTCTTTTCTTATAATTTAGATAGTTTAATTTTTCTTTTATTTCCCATTATTGTTATAGTTCTGATCAATTTAGACTTCCCAATTCTCTTGTGAGTTTAGTTATGTGGGTTTATTCAAATCCTATTAAGAGTCTAGATAATTTTTACTATTCCTATCCTTATTGAAAGTCTAATTAATTAAGTGTCCTAATCCCATTAGAAGTCTGATTAATTTTAGTCTTGTAATCCCATTAGAAGTCTAATTATGATCAGGTTTCCTAATTGCACTAGGAGTGCACATGTAGTAGTTCTGGTGAAACTCTAATTAAATCAAGCATGCTAATTGTACTAAAATTCAAATTGAGCAAGTATGCTAGTTGTATTGGAATTCTAATTAAATCAAGTATAACAGTCTTTGCAGAATTTTAATTAAAATAGAAAACTAATTTTACTAAAACTCTAATTTAAGCAATGAATTAATCAGACTGAAATTCTAATTAAGGCAAGAAATTAACCAATTAAAATTTGATTTAAAGAAATTAATCAATCATACTAAAATCTAAATAACTCAATTAATTAATTATGCTAAAATAAAATAAATCTACTAGTTAATTATACTAAAAAGATAAGAAAAGTAATTAATTAATTCTAAAATTTTAAGAAAAAAAGGGGTTTGGGCCCGCTATGCTAAGGAGGATTGGCCTCATTCCCGAGTACCCTCCGTAAGCTCCCTTGGGTAAATCGGGTGGCTAAGATTGAAGATAAATTAGATTTTGGACTGTAAAATAGTATTTTAGGCTTTTCAGAGTCATTTCAGGGTGATAATTATGAATTAAATTATGAACTTGAATTATAGAAACTAAAATTAATATTTAGGATTTCTTAAAAATATTAAACTAAGAAATTAAGATTAAAATTTAAATGTCTAGGACTGAATTCAGGTCTGAAATAAAAAAAATCAGACCATATGATTATAGACTGGTTATAGAATCTAAGGACTAGAATCAGAGATTAATGATAGGACTAGAGATTAAGATTTTAGAACGGAATTAAAGCCTAGGGTCGGTAAATTAGATCATCAGATTAAGGACTGGTTCTGAATTTGAAGAATTACAACCAGATAAAAAAATTTGCGGTCTGAAAAGGGTGCTACTGTCTTGAACTGAAAATTAAAACTATAATTAAAACTAAGAGAAAGATCCTAAGTCTAAAACTAAGATTTGTTTTTATCTAGGACCGGGATTGTGGAGATAAATCTCGAAGATTCTGCATTTGAATCTCGAAATCATGACTAGGTTGCTCTATGGGTTTGTCCTCGGAGTTGTCTGGTTTCGGAATCCCCTAAAAAAATTCGTTCTTTCTTGAAAATTGCCAGCCTCTCCGTGTTTTGTTGGGTCGAAATTAAAAAAAAACTTTTATAGGTTTTTCTTCAATTACGCACCCTTTTTCAGGCGTTTAACTGAATTACGTGTCGGTTTTCCGGTGCTTAATCGCTTTGAGTCTGTCACCGACTTAGTGAGCGACCGGTTGACTTGCTCCGCGAGTTTCCTAGTCCTAATAATATTAGAACTAATTGTGCACCCCTTTTGGGGTGCGTAATCCAATTAAGCGCCACTCTCAAAGCGCTTAATCGAGGAAACTTAGGGGTCAAGGATGGTGAGGATAGGTCGGGCGTAGGCCAATTGCGCACCGGTGATGGGGCTCTCAATCCGATCGCGTGTCTGGTGTCAGGTGCGTGATCGAGTCTCAGAGTGGCACGGGAAAATGAAGTCTGGTCTGAATAGGGACTAATTACACGCGGGTGATTTAGCGTGTAATCGAATTGAGCGCTTGGTGTTAGGTGCTTAATTTAGGGCTATCCGGGTCCGGGTCGGGTCTGAAATGCCAGATTATTCTTTCAGCCTGCATTTCGACTATATACTATTATTTCAATATATAGTCTCCCTACGTGGGGATATGAGCCATAGAGCTATTATTTCAGCCTGTGTTCAGCCATGTACTATTATTTCAGTGCATGGTTCTCATGTCGGGGGTATGGAGCCTGAGCCACAGAACTATTGTTTCAGCCTGTGTCCAGCCATATACTATTATTTTTGTATATGGTCTCACATTAGGGTTAGGGGTCTAAAATGCGAGACTATTGTTTCAGTCTACATTCCGACTATATACTATTGTTTCAGTATATAGTCTCCCTACGTCGGGATTTGAGCCACATGCCTATTGTTTCAGCCTGTGTTCAGTCATGTACTATTATTTCAATAGATGGTTCCCACATTGGGGGTATGGGGCGTGAGCCACAGAACTATTATTTCAGCCTGTGTCTAGCCATATACTATTGTTTTAGCATATGGTCCTATATCAAGGTTATGAGGTCAAAGGTTGACCGAACAAATTTGTATATTTTGAGAGGGCAAAATGAGGGTGTCTATAAGAGTTACCATCAAATCCAAAAAAAAATAAGAAAAAGAAAATCCTAAAAGAGAGAAGAAAAGCAAAAGAAAAAAAATAATAGAAAAGAAAAAGTGGGGCATGTACAGTAAAATACCCCAAGGAAGAAGTGTATTGCTGCAACTAGAACCCTATCAAGGAAACATTTTAAACTCAGAATATCCTCAAAATTTCTAACCTTACCCATGGCCAAGATACATCCCTGAATAAAGCCCTCTTTAAGGTCCACGAGCAGTCACAGTATCCATTGAGTCAGCACAAGACAAACTGTGAGACAAACAAAGAATTCCATCCGGTCGGCTATGATGGAATCGACGTCCATGTCGTAGCCTTTGATAAAATAAAATAAAAATATAGAAGCTCAAAGTAAAATGGACGCGGTGAAAACCCGCAAGGGCGCCACGGGTAAAAAGAGCAAGCTTGTGCGGACCAGGTGAAAACCTGAAAAGGTGCCTGGGGTAAAAATACATACCCATGGATGTAGTGAAAACTTGAAAGGGCGCTACGGGTAAAAAAGAGGAAAACAACGGGCACGGCGAAAACCCGTCTTGGGCGCTGTGAGTAAAAATGTTGTAAAAGAGAAAGAGAAAAGCATGAAGAAACAAAATTAGAGAAGGAAAGAAAGAGGAATCCTTCGGTTACCCTCCCGTGTTACCTAAATTCCCCGTTGGGCCGCTCATGTTAGCTCAAATCAGGTCCCGACCAAGAATGCCTTAGTAACCACACCATCAAACGTATGACCCAGGGTAAGGAGAAAAGGTTGATTCAATCCAAAGGGATGGGTGTTCCAGCCTTGATAAAAATGCTGACCCCACTCGAATCCAACCACGTGAAGTGGTTTGACTAAGCTCAAAATTGGGACCTGTTTGCTTCCCCTTACGTTTAAGGCATAAAAGAAAAACAAACAAAACACAAAAGCCATAAAAAGCGATAATAATTTTCCCTTCCTTATGTTCAGGCTAGCACACTGTGCACGCCCCACTCCGGGATGATTGGATTGATGACTGGAAAGGTCACTTTTGTAAAAGATAATTCATTTTTCTTTCCCATTTTCACACCCACACTGTGTGCGCCACTTCTCCAAAGGAATAGCCGGCACAATACCCCAGTTTCCCATTTTACAAAAATAAAAAAAGAAGATAAAATCTTTATAAAATAATAGATTTCCCTCTTTTCTTTCCATTTACAAGTTGGTACTAGGCTAACACCACATCCCAAAATATAATGTGTGATGTCTAGCTTCTTTCTTTCTTCCTTTCTTTCTTTCTCTTTACAAAAGTGCAAAAACAATAAAAACATAAAGAAAATAGGTATACCAAAAAAGATGTATCTAAATAAGGGTTTCTTACGCCCCTTTCTATGATTTTGATCTATGCAAAAGGATATGCTCTGGAGGGAATCAATGACCTAACTCATGCTTCAGGGCGTGAATCTCAGCATGTAAAGCATCCTCTCGATGTCCCACTCGGTTATCCAGCGGCCGTGAAGACTCCTATACCGCTTCCCGGAAGCATTGGTAGCCCCAAGAGCGTTACCCAAGGCTCATTCCAGACGAAGGACCTCACACTCGGCTACATCAATTCTGGCTTCTGCTACTTCTGCTCTAAGTTGTTGTTCTTTTAAATACTCCTGTAGGACTCGCTTCTCATCTGTCAGCAGCTCAATACGGGCTCGAAGCATCTATTCCTTCCTCGGCCTAGGCCCACCTAAATCACTGAGCTCTGCCTGATCCAAGTGACCAACAAAAGACTTCTCAGATAGTAGCCAAGCCTCATACTCTGGGGAGGACGAAACTGAATTACCCTACTCTAGATCGCACATGAGCGTTGACTGACACGTCTCCCAGAGAACAGCTATCCTATCCATGTCCCCAGAGGACCCCCAAGAAAATATCAAGTCATATAGAGGAGGTTTTGCCGCACAGGGCACCTGCTGAGAACAACCAAACTGACACAGCAACCCGAAATGGGAAGTAGTAAGTGCTGTTGATCAAACTAAGGAGAGTGATGCCCTCGTAATCTCTAGAGCGGACCACTGGGAAATTTCGATCCAACCAGGGAAGCCTCCACACCAACTCAGCTCCAGCTAACCAAAGCTTTAGCCCCTTCATATCCCCCTGCGGAAGCATGTGGTATCTACCCAAAAAGCAGTGGGCCACCTCACCACGAACAACGTAGAAGCGAGGCATGGGTCCCAAAATGGCAAGATGCTCCCCTAGCCAAACCTGAAACAGAAGTGGGCATCCCCTAAGGCATATCACTTTGCCCAATGCAAAGGCATCAAGGCAACGATAAAGCTTTGCCATGACCAGATGCATTACAGAGTGGCCCCCCTCTAATTCTGCCAAGATGTCGCAGAATGCAGGCGAGAAACTTTCGCCCCCAGTGTAGAAAAAGGAATCAGAGATAAGACAGAGAGCAAAGGCCTTCACGTTATAAACATTTCTAAGCGGCAATTTTCACAGGCTCTCATCACCAAAAAGTTCTCTTAGGAATTTCATCGAACACCTGGTGGGCCCACCAATGAGACTTTTCTCATAATCAACCTTTTTCAAGCCCAAAGTCGCATGGATGGCTTTAGCATAGCCCAAATTTGGCACTGCCTTGGCAAGACCTCTATGAAGCTTCAAGCCCGATAGGTTAGAGAGTTCCTCAAGGGTAGGAGTCATCTCATGGTTCCCAAATTGGAAGACATGATCCCCACTTCTCAAAAAGAGGTCGTCGCATGAAGAAGGTCCCACAGTGGAGGAACTTTAAGAAAAGACGAGAGGTGGGTCAACCCAAGCCGATCCAAATTCACAAGCTCGCTTTCATTCAAACTCTCAAGCCACTTGTTTAAAAAACTATGCCCCAGGCTCAAAGATGGAAGTATAGTGGTTCTGGACCCCCCAAGAGAGTTGGGGTCGGAAAGAGGGTCTATTGCCATACAAATATTTTCCCAAAGATATAAATTCGATGTAAGACGATGGACCCACCCTTGGGCAAGCAAGGAGAAAAGTGGCAGCAAAAGAAAACCAAGTATAAATCAAAAAAGGAGGAAAAGAGTGCGTTCTCGGGCTTAAAAAGCCCCATTTTACCTCAGAGGAGGCTTAGCGTGTGTAATACATGCGTCATAACAAGTTTTCCCAGGTTTAGCCTGGCGTGTGTAATAGCCTGGCGTGTGTATTACACACGCCAAGCCATTCTTATCCCAAGGTATGTCTGGCACATGTATTACACATGCCAAGCCTTTTTTTCCCAGGATATGCCTGGCGCATGTAATACATATGCTAGACCACTAATGCACCCACAAGAAAAGATGAGGGTTGGGGGGGAGCTTATTTCTGCTAGTCCCCTAGCCAGCCCACCTGCATTTCCTGCCCTTTACTAGAAAAAAGAGCGTGCTAGACCACATATAAGGATACAAATGTTGGTCGCATCTAACTTATATACATTTCTTCATGCAGGAAAGGCCCGCACAGATAAGAAAATGATGGCCAAGTGTTAACTGAGGGTTTGGACCAAAGGCTTTTTCTTGCTATCAATCCTCCCTGTAAAAGAGAGCTGATATACCACAACAGAGATAGAGCATGCAACAAAGAGGGAAAGCAATAAACATTCATTCAAAGGAATAAAACCATAAAAAAAGTAGCATCACATCATCCTTTACATATTCCCAAAACAAAAAAAAATACATATATATATATGTCCTAAGAAGTCTCAAAGTTCCAAAAATTAGAGCCTAATCCTTATTGGCACCCTTGAACTTCTTGCTCCTACGCGAGGAGCTCTGATACGTCCGAACATCTCCCACTCGAGCCCATGCCTGGGAAAGTCGGCTAAGCAATGAGCACGATTCCTTTTCATGAGCAAGCTGTAGGTTGTACCCAAAGTCAGCAATCATGATCCATCAAAAGATAAAGATAACAAGGCAATAATCGGAACCAGTCAATATGATACTCACCACTTTCACATCCCAAAGACTGACAATATTGCTATAATACTCTGGCTGATTCACAGCCGATTCATAGTTCTGCACACCAAAAAAGAGAGGGAGAGACATTAGTTTAAGGGCCGCAGGCGCCAACACAGGCTTATCTCTAGCAAAAGAAAAAAAGAGGGGAAGACTTACCCCAGGAACCAATTTAGGAGGGCGGATCTAGATCGCTTCAGCAGATATACGGGCCTGCTCCTCTATGACCATATGTAAACCCGAAAGAAAGGCATCATCAAGGCGCCTGAAGGTCCCCTAGACCTCAACAGTTGAACTACCGGAGGCACCCTTACCAGATGGGCCTGAAGGACTAACCCCCGTAGCCTCAGCAGTACCCGTCACTGCCTCATCATCATCATCAGAGTTACCTCCTTGGTCGAACAGTGAAAAGAAGTAAGGTTTCAATCAATAAAGACAAATATTGAATCAAAATCAGAGGAAACTGATCTAAAAGAAAAAGGAGAACCACCTGAGATCGCGGACCGCCAAAGGCCAGGAAATTAGCACCATGTACAAAACACAGAAGAATGGACCGATAGGGTAAGGACTCGTACCACAGCTGATAACCCCTGGGCACGAGGATATCATCGATGGTGACCCCATAATGAAGAAATCTGGCAATAAGCTTCTCGATGGAACCTTCAGGAGCCATAACATCTGCAGGAGGAGCCTGCGACACGTCAAAGTGGTCTCGATACTGGTGGATAACTCTCTCCCAAGTACTATGCCCCGGCCCAGGCCTCATAAAAGAAAATGGCACGGCGATTGATGAAAAAGAGAGACGGACCCACAACGGCTCTATTCCAAAAGGGAGAACCAATGTAAGGATCACAGATAACCTGCCCAGACAGAAGAGTGTCCTATCAGCCAAACAGGTAGCATAACAAACAAAAACTTTGAGAAAAGAGGGAGAAATAGCCGTACCTGCTCTGGGATCAACAGATCGAACTGGGACCTCAGGCCCATCTCTAAATGCTTCATATTGACATCCCTGTGGCGGGTGGTGGTTCAGTTGCTCATCAGCTGATAAGTGGATACATCAGAGTGAAGGAGGGGGCAGCCAGGCTGGTAGTCTAGATATCCCCAAACTTGAAAGGAGTAGTATACATAAAAGATGTGTCAGAGGTAGGGAATGACTAGCCAATAAACCAAGGAAAGCAAGGGAGCCAATGGTTACCTCTAAGGTAGGCCAAATGCCGACAACAGACTTCGCTTTCTCGGTTGAGACCCGAGCTAGGCTAGACATTAGCACGACATATCCGACCCCACGCCAGTCATATCGATGCACATTGTCCCAATCTCCCATAAGACTAAGCAAAGAAAATGAGACCCGCATACCGCTGGCATTCGAAAAAAGAGTCTTACCCAGCAGGAAAAGGAGCGAGATACGAGGAAACTACAGGGCACACTCGGGCTCAATGAGGATGTCCACATCTGGCTGGCCCAGTTCCACCAACTCTTGCTGACCAAATAGATTGGCCAGCCATGACATTTTAACCTCGAAGCCATGCAGATTTGTGGAGGTGGGATAATCCTCGATTAATTGGACCACCTCATCCCGACCAGACACACAATGGTTAGTCACCGATATACCCCCCATCCGAATCCCCGAAATCATCGACCAATCAACGGGGGTAAGAGTCATCTTCGTCATGGCCATATGAAACGTCATAGTCTCAGGACAAAAGCGCTCAATCAAGGCCCTCAGATAGGTCGCATCGGCCCGCATGGCAGGGCAGGAGAGGAAATCCCTAAAATCTGCCTGGGCAAGAAGGAACCTTACAACCGGAGGGAGGTAGATATAGAAGTGCTGGAGGTCCAACTAGCCTCCTCGGAAGGTGATGGGAGGCAAATCCTGCATCCAAATAAAGAGGCATCAGATCCTGAAGATATTGCAAGCTCGCACAAAGAACAACAACAAAGCTTTTTACCTTGCCAGCTGTTAGGTTATTTTAAGTGCTTGTTGCTAACTTTATTGGAAACAGTGATAAGAATGGGGTTAGTGAAAATAAATCAAAGGTGGATTGAAAACTACAGAGCAGCAAGCCTAAAAATACAGAGACCTGCAAGATACAGGGCCTGTTGTAGCAAGTTTTAATAAGAGTTTATCCCACAGGGAAAACTGATCTAAAGCTCCAAGGGAGACATCTTTAGTAGGCCCTCCAAATCTGACTACAGACCTGGAAATCCTAAATGGAAGGGGATTTAAGGTCACTAATGTTTAAATCCTAAGGTAACCTAATGCCTAAACTACATAAATGGTTGAGAAGAATGATGGAGTGTGAGAAAATAAATATAAAAAGGGTGAGAAGTAAGCTATTAGGTACATATCTGATGGGTTTTATAACTCAGACTCAGATATGCTGCTATAGAAATCCTGTCCAATGGCTACATTATCACCAAAGAGGAGAAAGGATCCAACTCACCCCTGTGCCATGATCCAATCCCTTATGGCTATAATCTGTCCACTTAAATGGTCACAGACTATCCAATAGGGGAACCACAGTCAAGAGATGGGTCAGAACAAGTTTATCATTGTAGGCACTACTTCTTCCAGGCTATCAGCTCAAGAATCCATAGGAACCTCAACCTCTAAAGTTCTGTGTGTGGGGCTAGGCCTGCAATGTGCACTAGCTTGGACACACAGGACCAACAAGAGTTTGAGTACTAGCTTTTAGGCCTAGCTGTTCACTACTTTAGAAAGATAGCAGTGATCCAGTCATAAGCCTACAATCTCTAATACCAGATCAAATCTGCCATCGGATGGTGGGTCTATACAAATATGGGGGAGTCTGTCTCTGCATAATCTCTCACAAGGCTACAAGCACAACTGCAGAGAAGAAGAATCTGTCTTAGATCTGTGGATTGGCCTCACCCTAGGGCTATAACCTGTCCACTTGAATGGTCACAGACTATCCACATAGGCTATCTTCCTCACAGAGGTCTGAGACAGAACTAGAAGATTACTGCCACCACCATGTTCACAAGGCTACTAGCTCAGGCTCCCATGGGGATTCAGATTTAGTGGATCCTGTGGTGGGGCATAGGTCTGCAATGTGCCTAGCCTGGACACACAGGTTACTTAGATCTAAATAAATCCTTAAAAACAATCCTCCATTGCTTACAATGCAACATAGCAATGGAGGATCTCAAGGCAACAACCTTGTACAAAACAACTCTCAAAACACCAATCTCATATAAGTATAACATCCTATTATAAAACACCATCAAAACTGTTCCAAATAAACATAGAAAGGCATAGCCAGCAAGTGCTAGACTATGGAGAGATGAAAAAGGGAAAAAGAAGCTGCCTAAACCCTAACCTTAGCCTACTGCAATTCTACAGTTGATTCCAGAAGAAGGAGTACAGAAGTCCCCTAAACCTAAACTAGGCTTAGGCTTATATAGCAGTCAGCTGTGGGAGCATTAGGGTTAGGAAAACCCTAATTTTATCAATACAATCGTGGCTTATTTATGTTCCTTGGATGCCTCGAGGCATGTGCACAGAGATTGGAGCATTAGAGTGCGTGCCCTAATTGCTGGAAGTTCCAAGATTGCTCCTGCAGAAGTGGGGAGAAGTTAAGATCTCGAGCCTCACTAGGTAGCAAGGATTTCTAGGTCTTGTCGCATGATAGAATTGGCGTCACAGGATTGATTTGACTTGAAGCTCTTGCAGTCACGGGATAGATGGTTTGGTCATCGCGGGATTGCTCTTTCCATTTGTATGGCGCGGGAATTGCGCGCGCGGTTCATTCCTTGGTGAATCTCGCGGGGATCCTCGCGAAGAAGCAAGGTGCATAGGCCTCTGGATCGCACGAGCAGTTCCCTGAAGGTCTGTATCCCAAGGCCATTGTGCGACAGCTGCGCGCAGGAATGCTTGGAGCTCTCTCTCCTTAGTGAATTACGTGAAGATTAAAGGCTCATTTCTTGAGCTGTGCGAGATTGCACGAGAGCTTATGACTGAGCCTCACGAGAACTGTGCAAAGTATGCTTTTTACTCTTACATCTTCAATGCAATGCGAACAATGACGGTTGGAGTGCTACCTTCGAAACCCATACATGCGAAGCATTCTTTCTGATTCAATTTGAACCTTGCGACATCTGTGCGAGGCTCATTTCTTAGCTTGTTACTGCTTTGCTGTGCCTATACTGTAGCCAGTTCTATGTTTGGGTCTAACTTCCTTTCTCCTGAGGCACTTCTGGGATAAAAGTAAGCTTCTTGGCATGGTTAGGGCCTTATCTGCAGCTACTGCTTATTACCTACAAAATGGGCTTAACACACACTTATTAAATGACTAAGGGTCTAACAGAGATTAAGTTAAGGGGTGAAAAGTGATACTTTTCAGGTCTTAACACACCCCCTAACCTAATCTTTTCTAGTCCCTTAGCAAAGCTTTAACTAATAAAATGCCACTTTCGTAGGGATCACAGGTACATTTAGCATATGTACCAAGCCTTTTAAACCCCTAGGTGATCCCTAGTGGAGGAGTAAAGTCTCCTGAGGGTTTTCAGTGAAGTTACCCACAAACTTCTTGAGAAAAATAGTTAACAGTGGTGCAGTCAATGGCAAAATAAATTTCAATGAATAAAGCATCAATCCACTTTCCTTTGGAATTGGAGAAATTGTAGCGATGGCCATTTAAAACTCAAAATTAGCATGTGTTTGCATCATCACCATTCATTTTACATTAGAAATTCAATGTGTAAGAATCAGTACCAAGCTTGCCTTAAATTCAAAAATCAGGTTGGATATAACCCCAATGAGGTTTAAATTCAGGCCCAATTCTCACCAGGGCTATCTCTCAACATTGATAATCTGAGGGTGTTCACATTCAAAACAGCTCAAGAGCAGTTACAGACCCCAAATGGGCCTGCAAGCATGAGCATAGGCAAGGCTTCTAATTTTTGACATCCTCATGACTTTTCACCATAGATTGGACAACTCCTCATCTCCACATGATAGCTCATTTCACTTTGGATCTACCAGGTCTTTTTGAATGGGTTGTAATGTGGCTTATGGGTGAGGGATATAGAGAATGCAGGGGTAAAAAGGGAATCAAAATTAAGAAATCAGCAAGGTAAGGACTGATTCATGACTTCACAATCTTTATTTCAGCAAAACTTCATCTTACTTGATATATTTCAGAATCAAAGTGGTCAGCTTCTCCTCTTCTTTTCAATTTTCAGATGAAGTTCTTCTCTACACTTCTCTTTCTTTTTCTCTTTTTATTTTTATTCAATCATTTTTATGATTCTTAAGATGAACTGCCACACAAATACCATTAATACACTGCTGTTCATAAGTTGCTTTTCTTCACCTTCCACCAAATGTTGGACCACTCTCACTATCTTTAACTCCTCCTTTACCTTATGAATTCTCAGAGTGAGGGTGAGGTTGAATCAGGCCAAGAGGTTAAGGTGCAAGTACTCTGGTGTTTGTTAAAGAAGAATAGGACTTTCTGAGGCTCAAAGAGTGTATGCAAAAGGATAGTTTTTAAAAGGTTGGATTTTCAAGCTCAAATTGTCCAAATGAAGGTCATGGATCATTTCCTTAGTGTCATGAGTGCTGTCAATCAGTTTTGATTTGGAGATGCCTAACTTCTAGTGAAAAGGTCTTTATTCAATCAGTCCTTAGAGCATAAATAATGCTAAAAACACTCTTCAAAAGAAAATGATGGACCCAAATCTCACTAGGTATGGTCCTTAAATTAACCCATGGGGTGTATTTTCACCTATTTCTCTCCTCTTAGGTTCACTAAGTACTAACTGAAATTCTTTTTGATGTTAGCTTCATGGCGGAGCTAAGATTTTAAAATTTTAAGTTTCAAAATGTCTGTAAAAATATTTTAATATTTTCACAAATTTCCTCATTGCAGCAAGTTAAGTGAAAATTAACTTTATTCATCCCAATTATAGCACCAATACTGCATTAAAGTTAACTATTCTATTGGCAGACCTACCCTGCCACACTCCCAAACCATGAGGAGCAGTGTCCTCACTGGTTCAAAGGTGAGAAAGCGCAGGGTAATAGTCAGGAACAAAAAGGTAAACACACACAGATAATGCACATAAATCAATATACAAAAAAAAATAAAAAATTCTATTAACTGAGAAGACATATACAACTGTAATTACAATGAGAAGATAAGAAGTGAAAGGAAAGAAAAGCCTAAGTACAATATAGGTTAAGAGGATGAGGAATCAGAATCCGAATTTGTAAACCAGTCCCAACCCATCTTTTGTGCATGTTTCCTAAGTGCAGCTTTGTCTTTTTTCTTCCTTGCTTGCTTCTTGGACTCTTTTTCTTTGACTGCCTTGGTTTCTTTGGTTGGGCTGGTGGTTTCTTCATGGTTGGAGCCTTTGGTGCCCTCACCCTCATTTTTCTGGTTTTGGGTTCAGGAGGGATCATAGGAGATTTTTCTTTGTCTTACTCAGTGGGGGCTACTGGGGATTTCCCTTTATCTGTCTGGCCAGGGGGTATTGCCTCCTCAGACTGGGCAGCTGGATCTTTGCCAATTTTGATAGAGGCTGTTGTGGAAGCAGTCCTCTTAGTAGTGACTTTCCTCTGTTTAGGATAACTTTGCTCAGTAGGGTGTGTAGCAGGAGTTTGGGTAGGTTGAGGCTGCTCAGTAGGGGGTGCAGCAGGAGACTTCCCTTTATCTGGTTGGGCAAGTGGTTGTGCCTCCTTAGTCTGGGTAGCTGGGGTTTGAGAAGGTTTAGGCTCAGGTTCTGGCATGAGTATAGAGAGTGGGGTGGGCTGCTGAGCTGCAGTTCTGGTAGTAGCCAATGCGGCTTCTAAAGAGGCTATCTGAATTTTGGCTTTGAGGAGGTCAGTTTCATGGATTTCCTTTTAGAGTCGGAAGATTTTTTGGGCATTGTTGAGTCTCTTTTTGAACATCCTGGCCTTCATCCTCTCCACCTTGGTGTTTGCCTTCTCCAACTCCAAATTCATCTGATGATAAGCAGCCATGTTTTTGCCTTCTCATAGGCCTCCAAGATGTTAGTCCACCCAAGTGAAATGCCCAGTAATTGCTTTCTGTGGGCTTCTTTAATTTCACAAAGCTGCTGCAGCAGGGGGGTCTCTATGGATTGCCTAAGTTGGGCCATGCCCCTCAGGACATCCCTCTTAAGGTAGGAATTGTCTCTCATGGCATGGAGGATGGTGAGGTATGAAGGGATGTAGAAGGAGTGTTTGGGTGCTATGGGAAGAGAAGAAGTGGAAGGATCCGAATGTGATTGGTCCTGGGTGGGAGAAGTGGTGTTATCAGTAGGTAAGTCTAGTTATTGGGGGAGGGTGACAGGTTCTGGGTCTGTTTGGGTAGATTTGTCAGTGAATGTTGGAGGGGGTAGGATAAGAGGGGGAATTGAAGGCATGGGGGGAAAGAAAAGGAGGTAGACTCACTAGGAGTAGGGGGTGATGGGGTAGGGAAAAAGGGAATGGTGAAAGGGATGAAAGAGAATGGTTGGGTTGTGGGGTCAGGGTTGGGAGGGCAAAGGACCAGAGGGGTTTGAGTGGATTGTTAAGGGATGGGTGGGTTTGTCAATGTCTGAAGTGTGGATTTGATGAAAGTGATTTCAGTCTGCATCTGGTCCTGTGTGTGTGTTGTGGTGGATAGTTAGAATTTGATGTCTTGGATGAGGGAGAGGATGAGTGTCAGTGTATCTGGGTTGGGAGGTTGAGATTGTGTAGAAGATGGCACAGGTTGAAAAGGTGAGAAAGGGGCATGATGGAAAGTGGAAGGAGGAGGAGATTGGGGTTTTGGTGAGTGATGTGGTGATATAATCGGGGAGTCCGGGAGGAGGGTGTAGTGGGTGGGCATGGTGTCAAAGAAACTAGCCATAAAGGCTTGGAATCCTGTGGTTGTGTTAAGGTTGAGGTCTATGTCTGGGAATGGGGATGTAGTAGGCATGGCTGGAGTGATGTCTTGGTCAATGTGAGGTGTGTCAGTGGGTATAAAAGAAATTATGGGTGGTGTCAGGGAGATGGTGGGTGTTGTGTCAGTGGTTTTTCATTTCTTGTATGAAATCAGTGGAGGGTTGTCCGGTTTATGTGAAGATGATGGGGGTATTGGGGCTATGTATTGAGGTAGGGTAGGGGATGGTGAGGGGCTGACATGGGGGGTGGTGTCTTCCCAGGTACCAATCACAGGAGAAAGGGGTATGGAGGGTGAGAAAGAGATGGAGTAGGGGTAGGGGATGTTGTCAGGATAGGGGATCCTGGAGTAAAAGGTGGGGGGGATGTGGTGGCTGTTGCAGTAGTGGTGGTGACAGGTTCTGAAATCTCCTCAGTAGTAACAGGGGTGGGCCTTGTAACAGCTGCCTCTTCTATTTGCTTGGGAGGGGCCTGAGCCTAAGCTTTCTTCTTCTTCTGGGTCTCCATCAGGCTCCTGCTAATTCCCCATTGCCTCTTGGTAAAAGTTGTAGGGGCAAGGGTAGTCTCCTCTCCTTCTGCTATCCTGTACCCCCCCTTTAAAAGCATCTTAGTGATGACTCTGACATAGGGGAGTGTGTGTGGCTTCTTATTCTACCCTAATTTCTCCTCTAGATCCTTCATTGCTTCAAAGATTAACCAGGCTGCATGGAAGCCATGGCCCAGAGAGGAGTAGACAACATCAGTAATAGGAGTCCTCCTCTCCTGCTGATGGCCTGAGAAGTAGATATTTTTTCTCAGGACCTGGTCAATGAAAAGGAGGTTTAGCTCCAATTCTCTTCTTCTGATGGAATCCCCTGAGGCCTTTAATCCTCTAGTCAGAGCCCTTGCAATTGTATCAATTGAGGCACTCAGGGGAGGGCCATATCCACAACTAGTATCAAATGCAGCTGGGATGCCCAATACCTCTGCAATCAGCTTGGGGCTAACTAACATTTCAAAATCATCAATCAACACAAGGAAACCTGCTTATCCATCTTTGTCCTTGGTGACCCTGATGTGCTGGTAAAAGAGTTGTACTAGCCTAGGGTAGGCTAATGCTGGAATTCCTCTCATCAAGAGTGTCAGGCCAGCCTTGCTCATAAATTAAACGGCAGGGGCAGAGAGAGGCTCCTTCTCAAAGAAGGGCAGGTCGAAAGCTATCTCAGGCTCCAAGGGGATTGAAGCCATGAGCTCGGAGGGTGTAGAAAACTCAAGGGTTGGCTCCTCCACCTCCTCAACCACTTCCTTCCCTTTTTTCGGTGCTTTTGAAGTCTTGACCTTCTTCGGAGTGGTCTCAATAGGGGTCTTATCCTTGCCCCTTTTCTTTGGTGCACTCTTAGGGGCCATTACAAACTCTACTTTTGAATATGAGAAAGGGGGACTGAGATCTGAGTGCTTACCCTAAAATCGTAGGGTTTGGTTCAATCTGACGCACGGTGCACCACAAGGTCTCTGAGCAGAGGGCAACTAATGGGGATGACGTCAGGCACAAATCTATAAATTCCTGGTGTGAATGATGGGTTGTAGGATGGACACTGGAGGAGAGAGGTAGAAGAGCGCCGGAAGCTAGGGTTTCGCTGGATGAAGAAGGAAGAGAGAGTACTGGAAAGGGAGACAAGCGCGGGGTTAAAATACTTGTCACTAAGCTTGGCGCACTTTGGAAATATCTGGTCGCGGGATTGGAAATGAAACCTAACGACGGTGTAATCGCCACATGGATTGCACGAGAGTCTTCCAGGTTTACCTTGGAGCGCGCGACAGCTTGTGAAGAATTCTATTTGAATTGCACGAGAGGCTCTCAGGTTCACTTTGAATCTCGCGAGAGGCTCTCAGGTTCACTCTGAATCTCGCGATAACCTTTTGAATCTCGCGGCAGCTAGTGAAGTATTCTATTTGAATTGCACGAGAGTCTCCCAAGCCTCCTTTCGGACTGCGCGATAGTAAAGTATTAAACAGAGAGCATGTGCTCTTCAATCTGCCATTTTGATTTGTGCTGTGGCTGGATCCTAGGCATAACTCACCACCAGGGGTATCCCTAGACACATTAAAGTCAAACATTCAAGCATAAACAACAAAAATCATCATCCAACATCGTGCATTCAAGCAAAAACCATCAATTCAAGAGCAGTAATCATCAAACCAAGCATAAAGAGAAACCAGACCAGACAGATGCAGACTCAAGGGAGGCTACTAAAATTTCCTCTAAAATTTGAACAAAAGAAAGCAATACAAATCTAACAAAACCAAAGTACATATGATACAATATTGACACACCTGTGGATTAGTTTAATGAAGGTTCCTCTTGAAAGTGAATGGTGTCCATAGGTTCAGCAGGTTTTTCTAAACAAGGCTTAAGCCTCTGACCATTCACTTTCAAGGTTTTCCCAAACTTGGGATCCTTGATTTCCACAGTACCAGATGGGAAAATATTCATGACAATATAGGGACCATCCCATCTGGATTTTAGTTTGCCAGGAAAAAATTTAAGTTTGGAGTTAAACAACCAAACCTTATCACCAGCCATGAAGCTCTTTCTTAACAAACCCTTATCAAAGAAAGCCTTGGACCTTTCCTTGTAGATCCGGACATTGGCATATGCATCCATCCTCAGCTCTTCCAGTTCTTATAGCTGCAGCAACCTGTGATGACCAGCAGAAGTTAGGTCTAGATTTAAATTTTTTATGGCTCAATAGGCCCTGTGTTCTAACTCTACTGGGAGATGGCAAGCCTTGCCATAAACCAGTTTGAATGGGGACATCCCAGTGGGTGTCTTATAGGCAGTCCTATAAGCCCATAATGCATCATTTAGCCTGTCAGCCTAGTCCTCACTGTCTTCTAAAGGATGTGCTTGATCTCCCTATTTGAAATTTTAACTTGCCCACTGATTTGTGGGTTGTAGGGAGTAGCAATCCTATGGGTGACAGAATATTTCTTGAGCAAGCTCTCAAAATTTCTGTTACAGAAATGGCTACCCCCATCACTGATAATGGCTCTAGGGGTGCCAAATCTTGAGAAGATATTCTGCTTTACAAACTTGAGGACAACCTGATTATCATTGGTTCTTGTGGCAATAGCTTCTACCCATTTTGAAACATAATCCACTGTCACTAAGATGAAATGATAACCATTATAAGGAGGAAAGTGGCCCATAAATTCAATACCCCAGACATCAAACAGTTCCACAACAAGGATGGGCTGCAAAGGCATTGAGTTTCTTTTGGACAACCCTCCTAATTTCTGACATCTTACACAGGTCCTACAGTGTGTATTGGCATCTTTGAATAAAGAAGGCCAATAGAACCCACACTACAAGATTTTGTCAGCTATTTTTCTTCCACTAAAGTGGCCTCCACAGGCATTTTCATGACACATGGCCAGAATACTGGGGACATCACTTTCTGAAACATATTTTCAGATGATTTGGTTTGCACAGTACTTATATAAGCAAGGTTCCTCCCAGAAAAAGAACTTAACCTATGAGAAAAATAGGTCTTTGTCCATTTTGGTCCAATGGGCAGGAATTTTGCCTATAACTAGATAATTTACAATGTGTGCATACCAAGGAACCAAGGATTGGATGGCAAACAATTGCTCATTCGGGAAAACATCATTTGTAGGATCCGCAACACATTTTTCCAGCACAATTCTAGACAAGTGGTCAGCCACCATATTTTTCACACCCTTTTTATCCTTGATTTCAATGTCAAACTCCTGTAACAGGAGTATCCATCTAATCAGCTTGTGCTTAGCATCTTTCTTGGATAATAGGTACTTCAATGCTGAGTGGTCTGTGGAGATTACAGTTTTAGACCCAAGTAGGTAGGGTCTAAATTTGTCAACAATAAAAACCACTGCCAGAAGCGCTTTCTCAATTGTGGTGTAATTCAGTTGAGCTTCAGCAAGTGATTTACTGAGATAGACAATGACCACTGGCAACTTATCTTTCCTTTGACCCAAACAGCACCTATTGCCAAGTCAGATGCATCACACATCAGCCAAAGGGCAGTGCATAGTCAGGTGTTTGGAGTACAAGGGCAGTGGTGAGGCATATGTTCAAAGTTTCAAAAGCCTCAAGACATTCAGTAGAAAAATTAAAGGGCACATACTGGTAGAGAAGGTGGCACAATGGTTTAGCAATTTTGCTGAAGTCTTTAATGAACCTCTTGTAGAATCCTGCATGTCCAAGGAAAGATCTGATTTGTTTGACTGTTCTTGAAGGGGACAAATTTATAATGAGGTCAACTTTGGCCTTATCTACCTCAATCACTTCTTTAGGGACTACATGGCCCAACACAATACCTTGTGTTACCATGAAGTGGCTCTTTTCTCAACTTAAGACCAGATTGGTCTCTTCATATCTTTGCAAGACCAGGTGGAGGTGTTGCAGACATTTGCCAAAACTGTCCCCATATACAGAAAAATCATCCATAAAAATTTCCAAAAATTTGTCAATCATATCAGAGAATATGGCATACATACACCTCTGAAAGGTGGCTGGGACATTACACAGCCCAAAAGGCATCCTTCGGTAAGCAAAGGTGCTAAAAGGGCAAGTAAATATAGTTTTCTCTTGGTCATGAGGGTGCATAGGGATCTGGTTGTACCCTGAGTACCCATCAAGAAAACAGTAAAAAGCTTTTCCAGCCAACTTATCCAGAATTTGATCAATGAAGGGGAGAGGGAAGTGGTCTTTTCTGATTCTAGAGTTGAGCTTCCAATAATCTATGCAAACCCTTTAGCCAGTGGTCTCCGTGGCCGGTCTCAGCACTCCAGACTCAGTTGTAACAACTGTTATGCCAGATTTCTTGGGCACCACTTGGATAGGTGCCACTAATTCAGAATCAGAAATGGAGTAAATTACCCTAGCATCTAGCAATTTAATGATTTCTTTGAGGACCACTTCCTGCAT
The DNA here is from genome assembly GCA_021018995.1 of Chloranthus sessilifolius. Lineage (NCBI taxonomy): Eukaryota > Viridiplantae > Streptophyta > Magnoliopsida > Chloranthales > Chloranthaceae > Chloranthus > Chloranthus sessilifolius. The sequence continues at coordinate 52,781,291 of CM037594.1, forward strand.
GTGAGGATTCAATTTCCTCTGCATTTCACTGGAGGGTGTTGAGCCCTCCTCTAAATGAATCCTGTGCATACAGATTGATGCATCTATCCCTCCTAGATCTGTAATGATCCAGCCAATTGCCTTTTTGTGCTTCCTCAAGACTGTCAGTAATTTTTCCTCTTGCTCATTGGTAAGAGAGGAGCTAATTATAGGAAGTTTTTTACCTTTCTCCAGGAAGGCATATCTCAATGTTTCTGGAAGCTTCTTGAAATCCAGATCAGGGGCTTGTTGGGTGGATGGCAGGATTGGTGCTTTGTTGGTTTGAGGAAGAGGCAACAATGTAGGTTTCCAAATAGAATGCTGCACTAAGCCCACAGAAGACTTCAATGTGGTCATGTCTTCTGGCATAACATCTGGGCTTCTTTCCTCTACCATGTCTCAAACTTCAATTAAACTTATGATAATATTGTGCCACTCCAGCAGAGTGGGCAATTCTTCTTCAACAACTTCCTCTAGTACATCCACTGTAAAGCTTTCCCCATTGTCCAGCTGAGGGTACTTTGCACTGTTGTACACATTAAGTTCAACCTTCATATGTCTGAAAGTTACCATCATGATCCCTAACTTGCACTGAATGCAAGCATTGGCAGTGGCCAAGAATGGATTGCCCAAAATAACAGGTATAGGGGTTGTACTCTTGTTGCAGCCCATGTCTAAAACAAGGAAGTCTGCAGGGTAGAAGAACTTATCCACCCCTACTAATACATCCTCAACCACTCCCATAGGTCTCCTTTTAGACCTGTCAGCCATTAATAGCACAATGGGGGTGGGCTTTAGCTCCCCCAAACCTAGCTGCTGATACACATTATATGGCAGCAGGTTTACATTGGCTCCAAGGTCTAGAAGGGCCCTTCCAATTGTGTGGTCTCCAATTATGCAAGGGATAATGGGTATCCTTGGGTCTTGCAACTTCTCTGGCATTGTTATGTTTAATACAGAATTAGCTGTATCTATTGTAAAGACCTTTTTGGACAAATGGCCTCTAGTCTTCCTTTTTTAGGTATAAAGGTCTTTCAGAAATTTGGCATAGGCTGGGACCTGTCTAATTGCATCAAGCAGGGGCAAATTGATTTTTACCTGCTTAAAGGTCTCCATCATTTCCTCTATCTGTGCATTCCCCTTATCAAAAGGGGTAGGGCCACTCAAAGCTTGAGGAAATGACAACTGAGGTACTGTTGGTTCCTCAGCTGCAAGCCTGTGACTAAACTTTTGTTTTTTTCTTTTTTCATCTTTTATTTCCTACTGAGGCTCAATTACAGCCTCTTTATTTTTCTCTTGTTGCAGGGTAGCAGGCAACTCTTGGCTCTGTGGTCTAATAAATTCTTTTTCACTTTCATTCAAAATTCTTTGGAAATGACCTCTCCTTGTTCCATCCCAACCTGGTTGTCTACCAGCCTCCTAGACCTTAGGGTTGTGATGGCATTAGCTCCCTCAAAACTTGAGGAACCTTCTCCAATTGAATATTGGCCCTTAGGGTTGGCCACTGGCTGGCTTGGCAACCTACCCTCTTCTCTTTTGGCCAAGGCATTGGATATTTGGCCTAGCTACTCTTCCATTTTCTTTATGCTTTGATTGTGAGAAGTCACAGTCTGAGTCAAGATTCTCAGGCTTTACAATGAGGTCAAAACCTGATCCTCGAAAGAAGCATTTCGGGGCTGTGGTGGGGGAACTACCAACTGATTTTACTGCTGGGGCAGCTGCTGATGCTGAAAATTTGACCTTGGGACATATCCCTGATTAAATTGCTGTTGTGGCCTTTGAGGTAAGGCCAACATCTGTTATGGTTGTATGTAATTATCTTGTCTCCACCTCAAATTTGGGTGGTCTCTCCACTGGTAACCAGCATTTTGGTGCTGGTATCCAAATGGCTGTTTGTTATAGCCAATAGATTATTGCTGGCCAAATGATTAGGCAGCAGGAGCTTGTTCTATCACATACTCAGGATATTGCCCTGCAGATGGGCACTCTTCCACTGTGTTGTGGAGATTGGCATATCAAACATGCCTCCATCACCTGTGCAGCCAATCTGGGTTACACCACAGTTAAGAGTTTATCAAACTTATCAGACAGATTGGCCATCTGTATTTTCAAGTCATTATTCCCAGTTACTTCATACATCTTTCCTTTGGAAGTTTCAGCAAGTCCAATTTTAGGAGAAGGCTCTTGAACAATTCTTGATAAATACATCTTTTGGAAAGTATTTTCACTGATGGCCTTGAACAAGTCCTATGCCTCATCAACTATTTTGTGCATGTAAGTTCCACCACAAGAGGCATCTACCATGTCTCTGCTTTTCTCATCAATCCCATTATAGAAGCTCTGGACAAGCTGCCAGTCAGGGATCTTGTAGTGGTGACATTGTTTGAGCATCTCCTTGAATCTGTCCCATGCTTGATTAAAATCTTCAGTTGGGGATTGGGTAGAAGCAAGTATTGCTTTCCTCAACTGGCTGGTTTTATCTCTGAGAAGAATTTGGTCAAAAATCTTGTCTGGAGGTCTTTCCAAGAAGTGATGCTGTTGTTTGGGAGAGTAGCTAACCAGGTGCTGGCCTTGTCCTTTAGGGAGAAAGGAAAGAGCCTTAATCTAGTGGCTTCTGGTCCCAAACCAGCAATGGAGAATGTTGTGCACAGGGCCAAGAATTGGTCAATGTGCTTGTAGGGGTCTTCCTTGCAGAGCCCATGGAAAGAGGGAAGCATTTGGATGATTGAGGTTTAATCTCATAGTTTCCCTGAACATCTAGGAATTGAATGCTGAATGGGGAATTATAATCATCAGGAGCATTTAATTCCTTCAATGTTCTAGGTGGCTCTTCACCCATGACTGCTGTCTCAGTTTCTTTAAGGAGCTCAACTGTGCTGTGTCTGGGCCTTCTTGGTCTTTTGCCCCTTTCTATCTCAGGGTTAGGAGGCTCTAATGCCGGACTAAGGGATCTCCTTCCTAACATGCACACACACCATCAACAGGGAAGACTACTTGCAGACACATTGCAATTAACAAAATTACAACTATCCTAATCAACTGCTATGAAATTTTCAAAGGAGAAATAGACTGAGTTTTTGAGGGTTAGAGAAGTGCAAACAGAGGTTGCTAGACTCTCAGTGCAGTTCAACTTTCCTTCTCTGCTACTGTCCAGATCTGTAAGAAAAATTCTAAATGTAAATCAGCAGTATCAATTATCCACAAGCACAACTACCAAAGAATAAAAAAAATATACAAAAATCTAGGGTCTACTAATAGATCAAGATTCCCCGGCAACGGCGCCAAAAACTTGTTAGGTTATTTTAAGTGCTTGCTATTGACTTTATTAGAAACAGTGATAAGAATGGGGTTAGTGAAAATAAATCAAAGGTGGATTGAAAACTATAGAGCAGCAAGCCTAAAAATATACAGACTTACAAGATACAGGTCCTGTTGTAGCAAGTTTTAATAAGTAAGAGTTTGTCCCATAGGGAAAAATGATCTAAAGCTCCAAGGGAGCCATCTTTAGTAGGCCCTCAAGATCTGACTACAGATCTGGCAATCCTAAATGGAAGGGGATTTAAGGTCACTAATGTTTAAATCCTAAGGTAACCTAATGCCTAAACTACAGAAATGGTTGAGAAGAATGATGGAGTGTGAGAAAATAAATATAAAAAGGGTGAGAAGTAAGCTATTAGGTACAGATCTGATGAGTTTTATAACTCAGACTCAGATATGCTGCTATAGAAATCCTGTCCAATGGCTACATTATCACCAAAAAGGAGAAAGGATCCAACTCACCCTTGTGCCATGATCCAATCCCTTATGGCTATAATCTGTCCACTTAAATGGTCACAGACTATCCAATAGGGGAACGACAGTCCAGAGATGGGTCAGAACAAGTTTATCATTGTAGGCACTACTTCTTTCAGGCTACCAGCTCAAGAATCCATAGGAACCTCAACCTCTAAAGTTCTGTGTGTTGGGCTAGGCCTGCAATGTGCACTAGCTTGGACACACATGACTAGTAAGAGTTTGAGTACTAACTTTTAGGCCTAACTGTTCACTACTTTAGAAAGACAGCAGTGATCTAGTCACGAGCCTACAATCTCTACAGCCAGATCAAATCTACCATCTGATGGTGGGTTTATACAAATACAGGGGAGTCTGTCTCTGCACAATCTCTCACAAGGCTACAATCACAAGTGCAGAGAAGAAGAATCTGTCTTAGATCTGTGGATTGGCTTCACCCTAGGGCTATAACCTGTCTACTTGAATGGTCACAGACTATCCACATAGGCTATCTTCCTCACAGAGGTCTGAGACAGATTAAGAAGATTACTGCCACCACCATATCCACAAGGCTACCAACTCAGGCTCCCATGGGGATTCAGATTTAGTGGATCCCGTGGTGGGGCATAGGCCTGCAATGTGCCTAGCCTGGACACACAGGTCACTTGGATCTAAATAAATCCTTAAAAATAATCCTCCATTGCTTACAATGCAACATAGCAATGGAGGATCTCAAGGCAGTAGCCTTGTGCAGAACAACTCTCAAAACACCAATCCCATATAAGTATAACATCCTATTATAAAACACCATCAAAACTATTCTAAATAAACATACAAAGGCATAGCCAGCAAGTGTTGGACTATGGAGAGAAGAAAAAGGGAAAAAGAAGCTGCCTAAACCCTAACCTTAGCCTACTGTAATTCTACAGTTGATTTCAGAAGGAGTACAGAAGTCCCCTAAACCTAAACTAGGCTTAGGCTTATATAGCAGTCAGCTATGGGAGCATTAGGGTTAGGAAAACGCTAATTTTATTAATGCAATCGTGGCTTATTTATGTTCCTTGGATGGCTCGGGGCGTGTGCACAGAGATTGAAGCATTGGATTGCGTGCGCTAGTTGCTGGAATTTCCCAGATTGCCCCTGTAGAAGTGGGGAGAAGTTAAGATCTCGTGCCTCTCTAGGTAGCAAGAATTTCTAGGTCTTGTCGCGTGATAGAATTGGCGTCGCAGGATTGATTTGACTTGAAGCTCTTACAGTCGCGGGATAGATGGTTTGGTCATCGCGGGATTGCACTTTTCATTTGAATGGCACGGGAATTGCGTGTGCGGTTTGTTCCTTGGTGAATCTCGCGGGGATCCTCCCGAAGAAGCAAGGAGCATAGGCCTCTGGATTGCGCGAGCAGGTCCCTAAAGGTTTGTATCCCGCAGCCATTGCGCAACAACTGTGCGCAGGAATGCCTGGAGCTCTCTCTCCTCAGTGAATCGCGTGAAGATTAAAGGCTCCTTTCTGGAGTTGCGCGAGACTATGCGAGAGCTTATGATTGAGCCTCGCGAGAAGTGTGCGAAGCATGCTTTTTACTCCCTTCTGTCTTCAATATGCGCGAGAACAACGCGACCAGTTGGTGTGTTGCCTTCAGAAACCTGCGACAGCTGCGCGAAGCATTCTTTCTGATTCAATTTGAACCTTGCGATATCTGCGCGAGGCTCATTTCTTAGCTTGTTGCTGCTTTGCTGTGCCTATGCTGCAGCCAATTCTCTGTCTGGTCTAACTTCCTTTCTCCTGAGGCACTTCTGGGATAAAAGTAAGCTTCTTAGCATGGTTAGGGCCTTATCTACAACTGCTACTTATTACCTACAAAATGGGCTTAATACACACTTATTAAATGACTAAGGGTCTAACAGAGATTAAGTTAAGGGGTGAAAAGTGATACTTTTCAGGTCTTAACACCAGCGATCCTAAAATTTGAGATATGAGTATATTGTAGATGAAGGAGACCAGTACGGGCGACCTCACCTTGTATTTTAAACTAGGTATGGGAAGAGCGTTGCACCACAAAAATTTACTCTCCTTGGGAACCATAGACCACTTTCGGCCCCTCCTCCTGCTCTTGCCCTTCCTCTTGTCCACGTTCCTCTTCACTCGACATCCTAAGGGAGATCCAAGCAACGGTATCAAGATATATCAGTAGCAAGAAATCATTTGCTAAGCAAGCCAAAAGGGAGGTAAGTAGGTCCCCCTTTCGTTTCCATCGATCCTAACGATCACCATCATTACAAAGAAATACGTCAAAAAAAGGGGGGAAGAGGGAGGAAAAACCACCCATCATTTGCAAAAAAAAAGAAAGAACCCCCCCCCCCCCCCCCCATCATTTTCAAGAAAGCCACCCATCATTTTAAAAAAATCACCCACATCTTCAGACAAAAAGCAGAAAAACCCATGCATAAATCAAAAAGTGTTTACAAAAAAAAAAGAATGAAAAAATGAAAAATAAAATAAAAAATGATATATATTATCATACTTCAAAAAAAGAAACACACAACAAGAAAAAAGTAGAAGAGGGACCCTAATCAAAAAAATAAGAGTCAAATAACCCAAGAAAATCCGATAAAAAAACAAAAAAAGAAAAAATAGGGCATCATTCGAGTCGATTTACATGAAATCAAAACCAATCATTGATAACCATGCTTACAAGAGAAGTCAACCATTTATCATCTAGAGAAGTAAGAATCATAACTATATTGCAAAATGATTCTGTGCAATCGTGGGATCTGTGACGGTCCCGTCGCGGCAATGCGCTCGCTTGTAAAAAAAGATAGAGTCGCCACCCGGAGCTTTTGGTGACCCGGGATACCTATATCATTTTTATAAGCACCGAAGTGCCACCAATATGACTCTGAATCCGGTCCACACCAAAGGCTCTTGGGTAGGGGCTTCGGTTATCGATCGGGAAAGTGTTAGGCACCCGCTCATCCCGCTTAACGCGGTCTCTACTTATGGCCAAAAATAAAATAAAGCAAAAGAAAGGAAAATAGCTTTCTCTTGCCCAAAGGGGCTTAGAATCCTATTTGTGCCCCTCCGTTCCTACCGAAAAGTCGGTGGCGTAATGACAAAAATGGGAGGATGGAAGGAGCTAGAAAGAGATAGGAGAAGAAAGGGGAGAGCCGGAGCCCTCGGGCCCTTGTAGCACCGTGGGAGAGCCTTGAGTGGCTTGCTTTGATGAGCTCTTGAAGGCTTGTATGGTGGGAAGAGGGGTTCTAACCTCTAAGGCTTGCTAGCTAGGAAGTAGAGAGGGAAGGTAAATGGGAAGCATATACCTAAGCTAAGGGATCTAAGGTGAAAAATATCACTCAAAGGAGGTTTTGAAATTCTGGATTTTGTATGGGAAGTGTGCACCAAAGGGAGAAAGATCTTCTCACTTTAAGCTCTTTCTCTCTTAGGTAAAAATTTTAAACCATTAAACCAAGGGGAAGGGGGCTCTATTTATAGGAAAATGGTAGGTTAGGAGGCTACTTAGATGCTAATTAGGGTTAGCAATTAGGTAATCTCTAATATAAGGTTTTCTAGGATTTTGAGAGCTTGGAGATGTGGGGGAATGGTTTTAATGGTGGATGATGGGATGAGGCCTTAAGCCACTTAAGGGGTTGCAAATAGGTAGTGAATGGGTGTAACAGAACTAGCAAAACATAACCCAAAAGTCAAGGTGGTCAACAAGTCAAACCCCAATCATGATTTTTGGGGCAAAATCCCAGGGTTACTATTCATATGCCTGGCGTAACTAATAATTGCGTCAGGCAAATATACAATAAAATAGTTTTAATTTGCACCTGGAAAATGTACAATAAAATAGTTTTAAACAGTACCTAGAAGTTGGTTTGCGAGGGTGGGGTCCACAATTAATATTGGCGTAATTATTAGTTGCGCCAGGCTTAAATCCTGGGAGAAGTGGCCTGGCGCAACTAATAGTTGCACCAGACAGAATTATCACTGGCATAACTATTAGTTGTGCTAGGCCATTTCTGGGGAGAAATAGCCGGGCGCAACTATTAGTTGCGCCAAATCCCTAGGGGGACCACCTGATTTTACTCTTATGCCCTCCGGGCTCGGTTCACCGTATCATTTGACGTATACCACTGATTGGGGCGATTCTTAGACCGTTGGAAAGCTGCCGACCTATACTTTTCAATGGTATGAGATTCGATCATAGTAGAGGGCCGTAGCTAGTTTTGGTGTACCCCTCCTCACCATTTGCTTGATAAGATTAGGTTTAGGTTCAGAACGGGTTCTAAGGGTTGGAATTGATTTTTAAAGGTTCGGGTCAGACTCCTAATGGATCTAGGGTGATTCATAAGGGTTTGGAGAGGTTCCTAAGGGTTCTAGGGAGGGCCTAAAGGTTCCATACATATCTTCAAAAGCTCAGAATTACACCTCTCTCGAAAGGTGTTTCGATTGGGCCTTGGCCAAAATTTGGGTGTCTACAGATGCCCCTCTTTGATATCCGATCACTAATGACCGAATGCCAAAGAAAAAGAGACATCCGAAGAGGCCCAAGGCATTACTGACGGGTCTACTACAATCAGAATGAACTTCAAACATCAAACGAGTAACACGGTGAGAAAATGAAAGCCTTGGATGTCAGGCTAAACATTAGTTTCTCGAGGTAATCGGTTCCCAAGCGCTTTGCGACATTACTGGGTATAATCGAGGTGGAATGAGTTGTGAACTCCCTATAGTCAAGGAAGACATTTACTTCTCGGGATGATTTTGAAGGTGTTTAATGTTTAAAATTCATTCTGAATGCAACAGCTTCGTGAGTAAGGGGGTGATCAACCCACATTCAAAGATAGGCACAAAGTAAATACACCCAAGGCTCCACAGTTTGTGTCCAATCCTACGAGGCATTGATGGCCTCATCGGACTATTCACGGGTGCCCCTGCTGAAAGCAGGGGTCGAGGTGTTTGGGTGAACCCATCGATCCCAAAGTTTATATAGCATGACTGCCTGAGCGAAGTAAATAGATGTCACAATGCTTTTTGGGAGTACATGCCATTTTTTTGAAAATGTGCCCTAGATCAGCATGACCTAGAGCATCCAGCCTTAACTACCTTGAACAGATCCAACCAAACATTGGGTATCTCCTAAAAAGGGGCATCCAATCCTGACTTTCGCCGACAACGATCATAAATATCAATTAACTATGCATAATTATGCACCCATCAAGGGAAATAAGCAACAACAAAGGCGATGGAAGCCCCGACCCGGACCCGCCCGAGTATAATTTACAGGGACAAACGACCATCATACGGATACCGAGACACATGGCGTAGACTTTACAGGGATACCGCTGCCCATACAGGTTTTAAGCCTGCAGAAAATAAAAACAGAAATGATCCCTTCCGAATGCATGGTTGCACATAGTTTGATTGACACGTAATCTCATTCTCAGCAGGTTGGTCTCAACCAACGATAGACCTTTTCCAATGAAGAATCTGGAGCTTAAGACACTTAAGTTCACATGAATCCAAAATAGTTCGCTCATCGCAAAGATTTAGCAGTGGAGTCGACTAGATCGAAACATTGACTGTTTGATCGGGACTGACACCGTTGCTTCTACCTTAAAGTAGGATCCAAAGATCTGAGGCGAACCCTAGACTCGGGACTTTGATATGGCACAACTACATTGCTGATAAAATATTGACATTTTACCATATTGAAAAACATGCAAGTGTGCGTCTCTGTGGGGAATACAAATCTGTTTTTGATTTTTCTATCATTTTGTGCAATTTTTTTAAAATTTTCAATTTTTATTTTATGTGATTTTTTTTTGAGTTTATTATTTTTTGTGATTTTTTTGAATTTTGAAACTATTATTTTATGTGAATTTTTCTTGTCAATACCTTCAGCTTCTCTGTGGGGATTTTTTTGGATTTTTTTTTTTATATTTTCCTGTGTAGGATCGAGGTGCTCACTGATCTCGATCTGCTTTTATTCTAGTATGGCTCTCTTGACAAGTCAAAGGATGATCGAAATGCCGCCTTGGGAGCGCGTGCATCTATCGGGGCGACAGAACAAACAAAAAGAGTGGGGGGGACCGATGTTCTCATTTGGCCCGTACCAGGCCCAAGACCCGGCCTAAGTGGATGGCACAACTAATAGTTGCGCCAGGCCACTAGGGGCCTCAAAATAGCCTGGCACAACTAATAGTTGCGCCAAGTGAGAGGTGGGCACAATTTTGCCTGGCGCAACTATTAGTTGCGCCAAGCTTGGCTGGGGGGAATTTAAACAGCCCGAGTTCGGGCTAGGGGCTTTATTTCAAAATTTTCTCCCCCCTCCTTTATCTTTGAAACCGAAAACCAACTCCTCCTAGGGTTCCTTTACATTGCCTCTACGCGTGTCGCATTGTCGTCGCTTTGCTTGTGTGGATTGATCGTCGGCATACGCTAGATCAAAGACCCCTTTTCTCTCTAAAGGTAACCATTAAAACTCATTTTCTTTGATTTTTCTTGCCCTTTCTTGTAGATATGATCATGATCTTGTGTTCTTTGATGAGTGATGGTTTATTTTTATGGTGTGTATATTTAATTGATGAAGTGTGGATGATTCTTTATGAACAATGCCTTATTTTATTATTTTATGGGTTTATTGGTGCTTAATATATATATATTTTTTGTTGATTTTATTTGTGTATATGGAATGATTTTTTTTTCGTTGCTTTTTGTTTGTGTTTTTTCTTGCTTTTATTTTGCATATAAAGCAAATGGATTTTGGGTTATTATTTTTGTGAATATTGATTTAGGAGAAAGAAATGATTTTTGCTTTCTACTTTTTGAAAGTTAAGGAAAATGATGATGATTTTTTTTTTGCATATAATTTTTGAAAACCGACTAAGGAAAAAGGCTTTTTTGTTTTGTTTTTGTTTGTTTTTTTTTATTTTTATAAAACATAAGGAATTTTTCTCTGTTTTTTTTTGTTTTAAAAGAAAGACCTAAAACAAGACTTCTCTCTTTTTTTTGTTTTGTTTTTATTAGAATAAAGCAAAGGATTTTTTTTTTATGATGATTTTTTTGTAAGCAAAGTAAAGGGTTTTTCTTGTTTTTGTTTTTAATAAAGCAAGGATTATTTTTTTTACGATTTTTGTAAGCAAAGTAAAGGGTTTTTTTTGTTTTTGTAAGAGGGAAGGGCCATTTTTTATTATTTCTTTAGAAACATAAATGATTTTATTTGATTCTAACTTACTTTATTTTCGAATACAGGAAAGGGAAATTTTATTTATTTTTGTCATTTTCTGAAGGAAATATTTTTTGCATTTTCAACCTAAAAGGGATCTCTCTTTTTTTCGTTTAGGCATGTGTATCTCTTATTTATGAAAATATGTGAAAAGAAAGGGAAAGGGTGAGCATACTTACCTCCTGTTTGCAGCATAGAATATCATGGCTCTTTATCATTGATATGCTCTGACGTGATTGCCTTTTGTTGCCTCAGAATATTGGGTGAGGGTGAGCATATTCCCGAGGAGGGCTACGAGGAGGGGCCTAAGATTATATACGGCCCGCGGGGGGAACAGTTCATTTGGATAGGGCGGAGGGCATACCCATGGCTCGAGATGTAAGGCGAGGCTGCCCGAGTCTGCCTCCTTCACCAACAACATACCCACATTTCCAATTTCGGGATAGCGGGCAAGGTAAAAGAGAGGTTCAATTTATTTCTATTATGCAGTTTTTGCTTTGCCTTCGTGGTCTGATGCGCATTTTCTTGGGTGCAGGACCTGCCCAACATTGTATTCCATGGCAGTTGGCTCGACTTTCATGAGCTTTACCTCTATGTCCCTCCCATGGTGAAGGTCTTGCTGGCACAGGTGGGCTTCGGAGAATTTCTATCTTGCCCTGCCATGAGGGCCGACGCTGCCTATCTGAAAGCCCTGATTGAAAGATTTCACCCTGAGACAATGACCTTTCACATGCCGTATGCAGAGATGACTTTGACGCCAGTCGATTGGGCCATGATTATCGGCATCAGGATAGGGGAGATACCAATATCCTATCTCGTGATGCCGAGTTGAGAGGACATCATTCGATTGATTGGGGCTTATCCTCCTCGCGAGCAGACACATGACATCGAGGTCAAGATGTCTTTGCTGACCTCGCTTTACATGCCTGATGAGTTAGTGGATCTGGGTCAGCCAGACAGGGTGCTCTACATCGCGCCCGAGCGGGCGATTGTCCTAGCCCGCATCACTCTCTTGGTCTTGCTTGGTAAGACCCTTTTCACCAACGTGAGTGGTGGCCAAGTCAGCCTAGCCCTAGTGAGTGTGATGGACAACTGGGGTGACGTCCACAGGTATGACTGGGGAGGGATAGGGTATGCATGGCTGATGTACAATTTGTCTCAGGTCATGACCGTGGATTCAAAGTCTGCTATTGGATTCTGGGATGCCCTAGAGGTAATTCCTTATTTCTTTGCCTTTGCCTTTCTTTTTTTTTGAATGATCCATATACGCTACTGACCTACTCCTGTGCAATGCCCCCCCTTTTTAGGTATGGGGATATCATCACTTTCACCCTGGGCGCCCGCTTCTTTTCTCGAAGGTGTTCACCTATCCCCTCCTCAGTAACTGGAATCAGGCCCGGCGCCGCGATGTAGGTTTAAAGCACTTGGAGACGGGTCTGAGGTCCCAACTTGACTTGATGGTTCATTAGCAGGTAAAACTCTCTTTCAACTTTATTTATTTTTAGCTCGGGAATCTCCTTTTACTGATGTGCTAACTGCTTGGATTCTCCTCCTTTTTTCTACTTGGGCAGATCCTTCCTGACCCGTACCTTGCATCTCCCTTCTGGGACTGAGCAGCTGTAGGCGCTTCCCGCCTATTTAACAATTGCAGTGTCGTCTTCTGGAGCATGGGCCAAATTCTATTATCTGGGAGAGCGAGTCGTGCACCAGTTCTAGGGCCATTATGCCATACCTGTGGATCCTCTGGCAGATGTTTGGTATCCTGTTGGCAGTATCGAGGAGCTTACCATGACCTTATTCAACAATGGGCTTCCCATTCATGCTCTCCATGTGCCCGGGGACTATCATCTTTGGTACGAGTGCCTGCCGTACCGGTTTATCTTCCCGCGCTTTGTACCTAGCGCCAATTTCCTTGCGTTCGGCGGCCCTCTCAGCCAGGTAATTCTTCTTAGCTTGGATTAGTTCCCTTTATGCTTTAGTTTAGTCCTTCATTCCTTCTAAGTGGATCTTTATTTTGTTCATAGTTTGCTGTCGGGGATGATTCGGATGGTGAAGGCGGGACGGGTGCAGCTGATGTGTCAGGGGAAGATCCCTCCGGTGCTGGCCCTTCTGGTGTGGGTCCCTTGGGTGAGGGCTCTTCGGGTGCTGGTCCGTCGGGTACCTCTCATGCTGGTATCCCTGGTGGTGATCCGCCCGTGGTTTATGGGACATAAGGTCCTTCCCAGTTTGACTTGAACTTGCCTCTTGGATCAGCATGGAGGGATGGGAAGATCTTCTTCAACACAGTGTCTCCTATCATCAAATCTCAACCGCGGACATGTTTATTGTAAGCGCATGCGATTCGCCCCTGGTAAACTTGAGTGTGACACAAGGCTAGGAGTCTCTTCTCGTCCAATAAGTTTAATTGTTCAAAGCAGGATCTCTCTCTCTCTCTGCTTCGGGTAAGCCTAATTCCATAAGGATTCAGAGCGAGGGTACTTCAACCACAATCGGTAGGACAACCATAGTTCCATACACAAGGGAGAATGGTGTTGCCCCTGTAGTGGTACGGGTCGACGTTCTGTAGGCTCACAAAGAAAACGGTAGCATTTTGCTCCAATCTCGATAGGTGATGACCATCTTCTCTAGGATGCAGATGACCGTCTTGTTGGCAGCTTCCACGGCTCCATTAGTTTGAGGCCGATAAGGTGGTGCTTGATTTTGTATTGCTCACAGAAGGCTCGGATACACTTATTCACAAAATTGGTGCCATTGTCTGTGATGATATCTTTGGGTACTCCAAATCGGTACACAATATTACTCTTGAGGAACTTCTCGACGTGACTGGTCGGGATGTTGGCATATGATGCCGCTTCTACCCCCTTGGTGAAGTATTCAATGGCGACGAGGATGAACCGATGTCCATTTGATGCTTTCGGATTAATCATTCCGACAATGTCAAGGCCCCAGATAGCAAATGTCCAAGGAGTGGTCATGCAGTGTAGATCGAGGGTAGGAGAATGTATCAGACTGGAGGGTTCCTGACACTTGTAGCATTTCTGAACATGTTTGCAGCAATCTGATTCCATAGTGGTCCAAAAGTATCCCTGCCGCAGAATTTTCTTAGCAAGCATGTGACCGCTGATGTGGGCTCCGCATACTCCTTCGTGGATCTCCTTCATAATATTGATTGCTTCACTTTTTGTAAGGCACCTTAGTAAGATGTTATTGTACGACTGCTTGTACAGGCAATCTCCACAAATGACGTAGCCTGTTGCTAAACATTGGATGGTTCGTCGGTCCATCTTGGATGTACCCTTAGGGAAAGTTAGGGTCTCGAGGAAATTCTTAATATCTGAGAACCAAGGTGGCTCATCATCAGGCTTTGTAGGTTCCTCAATCTGTAGGCAGAAGGCCAGCTCATTCCTCTACTCGATCATGATCGACTTCATCTCAGCACCATATGGGATTTCTATCATTGACGTCAAAGTTGCTAGTACATCGGTAAAACGGTTCCTTATCCGGTGGACATATGAGAATGCCACATCTTGGAAGCAAGCTATCAGGTCCTCGAGGTGCTCATGGTAAGGGATCGACTTCTCGTCTTTCATCTTCAAGTCACCATTCGTCTGGCATATGATTAGCTGTGAATCGCTAAACACTCGGAGGTGAGCTATATTCAGATCAAGAGCTGCCTGCAGACCAGTGGCACAAGCTTCTTATTCAGCCATGTTGTTTGTGCAAGGGAAGTTGAGCTTAATAGAGACGGGTACGTGGGATCCTTTCAGGGAAATAAGAATGGCGCCAACTCCCTGACCTTCTGCATTAGCTGCCCCGTCAAAGTGCATTACCCAAGAATCTTCTGCTTCTTTTATATCATCTTCTGTCATAAAAAGGATATCCTCATCAGGGAATTCAGTTCTCAAAGGCTCATAATCTAGCAAAGGATTGTCAGCAAGATGATCGGCGAGTGTCTGCCCCTTGATTAACTTCTGAGTGACGTGCGTGATGTCGAACTCAGATAATGAAAGCTGCCAGTGTGCAGTCCTCCCAGTGAGAGCGGGCTTCTCAAACAGGTATTTCAACGGATCCATGCGGGTCAGAAGTAGAACGACCTGAGATAGCAAGTAATGGCAGAGCCTCTGAGTAGCCCATACAAGAGCCAGACATGCTTTCTCCAGATGAGAATAGCGCATCTCATAATCAGTGAATTTCTTACTCAGATAGTAGATGGCTTGCTCTCTTCTTCCTGTCTCATCTTGCTGCCTTAAGACGCATCCCATCGAGACTTTCGTCATGGAGAAGTACATTAAGAGTGGTCTCCCCGACTCGGGTGGTACCAAAATAGGTGGGTTGAGGAGGTAGCTTTTGATTTTATCGAATGCTACCTGACAATCATCATTCCATTCAACGTGCAAGTTCTTCCTTAATAGCTTGAAGATCGGTGTGCAGATCGGAGTTAGCTGTGCAATGAATCGATTGATATATTATATTCTGCCTAAGAACCCTCTGACCTCTTTCTTAGTAGATGGCGGTGGCATTTCCGTGATAGCTTTAACTTTGACTAGGTCGACCTCGATCCTTCTCCTGCTGACTATGAATCCTAACAATTTTTCAGACATAGCACCAAAAGTGCACTTATGTGGATTTAGACGTAACCTATACTTTCTCAGCCTCTCAAATAGCTTCTGAAGGTTTACCAAGTGATCGCCTTGCTTTGGTGACTTGGCTATCATCTCATTGACATATACTTCAATCTCTCGGTGCATCATGTCGTGAAATAGCACAGTCATAGCTCTCTGGTATGTTGCACAGGCATTTTTCAGTCCAAATGGCATGACTCGGTAGTAAAAGGTTCCCCAAGGAGTAATGAATGTAGTCTTCTCTCGATCGACCTCTACCATCTTTATCTGGTTGTATCCTGAGAATCCATTCATAAATGAAAGCATCCCGTGCTTAGCAGTGTTATCGACCAAGATGTCGATGTGTGGTAATGGAAAATCATCGTTTGGGCTTGCTCTATTTAAATTGTAGAAATCGATGCACATGCAGACCTTTCCATCTTTCTTCAACACAGGCACAATATTGGCTAGACACTACGGGTATTTGGATACCATGGGAAACCCCGTATCATACTGCTTGATGACCTCATCTTTGACTTTCAACATCCACTTAGGTTGAAGACACCTCAGCTTCTGCTTGACTGGCTTCATATCAAGGTAGAGAGGCAACTCATGCTCGACCAAATCGGTGTCCAGACCAGGCATGTCCTCGTACGACCAGGCAAAAATGTCATGGTATGATCGAAGAAAGTTGATCATGCCTTTTCTTTCTTCGGGAGATAGTGACATTCCAATCTTGGTTATTCTGGGAATCTCCTCAGTCCCTAGATTGATGTCTTCCATTTCCTCGATAATGGGGGTAGGGCCATGCTCAAAGTCGGCGAACCGGTCAAGGAGCTCATTGGGGAGCTCCTCCAAAGGACCATCCTTGTCCAGACTCGTAACACCTACCTCTTCTTGTATTTCTATAGGGAAGGGGTCGATTTTACGTGGGATGGATATTTCGATTATGGCATCCTTTTGTGAGACTTTTTCTGAAATTTTAAATGACGATATTTTTGGACTTTGGATTTTTTCAATGTTTTTGAAATTTTGTATTTTTTCCATGTTTTTGAGATTTTTATTTTCTTCGGAGACGGACCCTTGGCAAGGCGGGTTGCTATATATACAAGGTATTGCCTGCCAATTTTTATAGGTTGCTTTTTTTTGGGAAACAGGTGCCAAACTTTAGGCCACTCCCTGCTTCTAGAGTTTGGACCAAAGATGCCTAGTTGTGTACCTGAGGGACCGCTCTTTTACCTGTTTGGGTGGAGGGTGTTGACTGATATGGCTCATTAGAGTCATCTTCTGTCATGTTAATCCCCAATTCGTCCGAGATGATGTCCTCAAATGCCAATACCATTTTATGGTGATTTACCACAGGGGGTGTTTGTTTAGGTGCTGGCCGTCATTCATCGAAGAGGGACAACGCAACCAAATCTATTTCCAGGCTAGGAAGGGAGATGTTGGGATTGGTGGGATGGGCAGGGGCTATGGGTTTGTGTGGGGTCAAATGGGTTACCCCATTTTGATTGATCTTTACGATCGCAACGCTAATAAAAGATTCTCTGATGTGCGGCCTAGGGCGAGGTTTCTCTTCTATGTCAATTCCTCGAGCTCTTGCAGCTGCAGTGACCCTGGCTTTCTCTTGAGCCTCTCGGACCTCTTCCTCTATGGGTTTGTAACCTAGCCTAAATCTTACTTTCTATCCCTTGGCAATAACTGGCTCTCTTCTACCCTGTAATCTAGGCCCGAGTCCTCGGCCTTTCTGGTAGCCCCACTTTTGGAGCATAGCCACCGCCGCTACCATACCGCCTCCTGTTTTAGGCATGATGCCCTCAATGGGCTCCGAGAGTATCGCTGACACCTCATATTCAAAACTGTGGAGGTCGATGTCCTTAGCGGCGTGCGATATATCCAACACATTGGGTTTTTTGACGCTATTGGTAGCCTTTTCTTTCCCGCTGTGCCTCTCACCGATGATTGTAATAATTTTGTACCCATATATAAACTTGAGTTTCTGGTGCAAAGTGGAAGGTATGGCTCCGACCTCATGCAGCCATGGGCGCCCCAACAATAGATTAAATGAAGATTTGATATCCATGACCTGAAACAAGATGGAAAAGGTCATTGGCCCTATCAACAGCTCAAGATCAACGTCTCCCATTATTTCTCTCCTGGTATTGTCAAACCCTCTTACGCTGGTTCTGGTGGGCCTCAGCATGCATGGATCGACCCCGATCTTAGTGGCGGTTCCTAACGGGCATATGTTCAATGCAGAGCCATTATCAATCAAGACCAGGGGAATGACCATATTTCCAGACTTAATTGTTATATTGAAAGATTTTGAGTGGCTACACCCTTCTTCAGGTAAATCAGCATCAGAGAATGAAATAGCATTTGGAGTCATCACTTGCCCAATTATCTGCCCGACTTCACCTGGGCTAACTTGGAGTGATACATTTACATTTTTTAACGCCCCCATTAATGCTTGAAAATGGAGTGGGGACATTATCAATAGATCCCAGACGGTTATATGGGCAGGCATTCTTCTCAGTTGAGTCTCTAGTATATATTCTCGACTTATTTTTTTGAAGGGGCTTACAGCGTTTTCTTTCTTCCCCTCTGGTTGGGCCTGTGCTGCTATTGTCGCTTCTAGCTGCTTCGATATCCTCCCTGACCTGGTAACACAATCCATTACCCCTTCTCTGCTGCTGCTACCGGCATTGACATCTATTTGCTTGTAGCTTAGCGGGACCTGATGAGGATCATAGGCTGGTTCAGAGAGCTGGAAAGGTATGGCTACCGGTACTTATATTGCGGGCTCAGGAGGTGTGGGCAATACCTAATTTATTTCGGTGGTAGCGGGTTGGGTAGAAAAATTAGGCCAGATAGGGGTGGTGAAGCTTGATGGTGGTGGCATTGGAGGGAAGGAGGTAAAAGTAGGCCATTGATAACTGGCGAGCGCTGGCGGGAGATGGGGGGTCTGATGGGCCGTTAGGTAATTGACCGAGGTGGTGGAGTTCGCAGGCGGAACTTGGGGTGATGGGATGGGCACAAGCCATTGATAACTGATGGGCACGGGTGTGGGATTGGGAGCCTGATGGTTCATTGGGTAATTAATGGGGGCGGTGGAGTTCACTGGTAGTTGAATTGGGGGAAATGGGGTGGGCATAGGACATTGATAATTGGTGGGTGTGGGTGTAGGATTGGGGGCCTGTTGACTCATTGGGTAATTGATAGGGGTGGTGGTGTATGATTGGTATGCATTGATATGTACATAATTGACGGGTGTGGTGGATGGAAAGTATGCCCTGAGATCCAAGGGTTCAATTTGCGAGGTCAAGTTGGGGAAATATTCTGACAAATTTAGGGGTTCAATTACCCCTATGTTCCTCTCTTCTATGTGTCTTGACAATGGTGCTACATAACTCTCCCGATCACTTATATAATTGGATGGGTTAAATTCAAACTCCTCATCTTCTATCATTCTGACGATGGGTCTGGGACCTGCTCCTTCGGTAGGATGTGGGGGTAGTGGCACTTGGTGCATATTAGCATGCTGAGAAGGTGCAGGGGGAATGATTTTCTTGGCGTCGATCAAATCCTAGATTACGTGCTTCAATGGGAAGAAGCAATCAATTGGGTGACCTGGACCCTGATGAAAATTATAGTGGGTATTCGGGTCGTAGTTCTTCGGGATCGAATGGGGAGGAGGTTGCAGTTGACGGATAGTGACTAATCCCTTTTCCACTAACAAAGGCAGAGAAGTACACTCAATGATTGCCCCAGTGGCGTGAAAACTCGGTCGTAGTGGGCTCTCCTCTGTTCTAAAGTCATTTGCATTTCTTGCCCATTCCCCATTCTCTGCATCTGCTCAGGCCTAACTGGTGCTAGTGGGGTTGCCTGAAATTGAAACGGGATAGTATTGTTATTGGGCCTGGTATTGGCAATGTTCTAGACATTGACCCTAGTTCTTTTATCGTTTCTTTGCTCTGAAAACCTCCTAACTCCACTGGGTCCACTTGGCATGTTCTTACTTAGACGGCCCTCCTTGATGTCATCCTCACATCGGTTAGCATTTCTCACCATATCATTAAAGCTGGACTGCTGCTGGTACACCAAAAAGTTCGAGATCACTAGTAGGGTATTCTTTGAGATCATCTCAATCTGCTCATCATCTGGTACTCTATTTTTGACCTGAGTTGCCAGTGCTCTCTAGCATCCCAAGTAGTCGCTGAAGGTTTCGTTCTGGTTCTATTTTAAGCGGGTCAAGTCTAACTTTCGGGGCTCAATGTCTATGTTGTGACATATTATTCTTGAAAGAGGTGTGTCAAGTCCCTCAATGTTTTTATCATGGATGGTTCTAAAGATGTGAACCATCTCAAAGCCGGACCGATCAGACTTTTTTAAGACTTGTATTAGTAGTCTCTTGTCCCCTCCGTATTGGCATATGTCCCCACAGTAAGGCTTTAGGTGTGCGATAGGATTGCCAGTGCCATTATATTTGTCGAAGGCTGACATTTAAAATTTGGGGGGCAGGGGGACCTCAGTGAAAAAGCATAAATCTGTGAAGTCCGTGGCATGGATTTCAGCACCACCCATTTTCATCAGCTGCTTCTATATTTTGTCTAACTATTCTTTCAGCTGTTCTGACTCTTTTGATGCAGGGGCTGCTTTCTCGGCCATCAGTTGGACTTCTCTTTGGGCCACCAAGGGGTGGGCATTTATAGGAGGAGGGTTAAGGCTGGTCAATGCCCCAGCGTAGGCCCCACTATTTCTAATCTCGTCCTCCTGATACTGCTGGTCGGCATAATGTGTAGTGAGGGCGGGATTCTCTAGTTGTTGTTGCATGGGTTTGATGGGAATGACATGAGTGGTGGTGGGGTGAGCCCATTGGGGGTGAGGAAAGGTTTGTTGGGTGATGGGAATTTGGTTTTGAGGAGAGGCCTGATGGGGCCATTGGGTATGGGGGAGGTTTGAAGATGGCCTTAGATTGTGGGGCCATGGGGAAATTGGGTTTGGGGTATGGCATGGGTTTGACCTGGAGGTTGGGTGAAATGTTTGGGGTATTGTGGAAGGTGTGAGTGTGGGGTTTGGGTTTGAGCCATGAAGCCTTGGTCATTTTGGGCTTTGGGCCACTAATGGGTTTGGGCCAGGGGCCCTTAGTAGGTTTGGGCCAATGGGCCTGGGTAGGTTTGGGCCAATGGGCCTTGGTGGGTCTGGGCCATGGGTCCTTGTGGCTTTGGCCCAATGGGCATTGGTGGGTCTGGGCCATGGGCCATTAGTGGGTTTGGCTCAATGGGCCTTGGTGGGTCTGGGCCGTGGGCCATTGATTGGTTTGGCCCAATGGGCCTTGGTGGGTATGGGCCATGGGCCCTTGATGGGTTTGGGCCATGGGCCCTTTGATGGGTTTGGCCCAAGGGGTCTTGATAGGTCTAGGCCATGGGCCCTAGGTAGGTTTGGGTGGTGGGGTATTGGGTCATGGGGCCCTGAGATATGTGGGACAAGGGGGTTTGGGCCAATGGGCCTTGGGGTATGTGAGAAAAGGGGGTTTGGGCCATTTGGCCTTGGGGCATGTGGGTAATGGGAGTTTGGATGGTGTGGATTATGGGGGGTTGATGGGGGTCATTGAGGAGTGAGGCATGGAGATTGGCTAGGGTGTGAGATGGTTTTAGGGATGTGGGGTGTGGAGGAGGGAAGGTATTTTGAGAAGCCTTCCACATGGAGTAAGCTTGGAACATCTCCTCCATCATGGTCATAGAAGGAGGATTGGATGTGGGGGGTGGAGAGGGGAAATTGGGCATGGCCCCGGTATGATCGGGCATGGCCATGGTAAGAGGTAGGATATGGGGTGGATCGGAGAGTTGAGGTGGGGTAAAGGATGGGGAGGGATTAGGGATGTTTAGGGATGGTGGTTGGTGGGGTGTGGATGCTTGGAAGAAACCGGGCATGGCCCCGGTAAAAATGGGCATGACCCAGGTAGATGGGGGGATTTGTGGGGGGTTGGATAGGGAGGAATTGGTGTATGTGAATGTGGGTGGATTGGGCCTATAGGGGGAAGATGGGAAATGGGGCATGGATATGGATTGGGAGAATGGATTTTGTGTAGATGTAGAAGGGAAATGGGTTGGACTTGGCATGGGTATGGTTTGGGCAAAAGATGGAGAATGGGGGATTAGACTTTGGATATTTTGGGGGCTATCGATTGGGAAAATGGGGACGCCAAATGGGCCGGTAACAGTAAAGGGGGGTTGGGTGAGGGGGATGGTGGAAAAAATTTCTCCCGAATGGGAGTGGGCTGGAGAATGTGGCGGGGATGAGTCGGGATCGACGTAAGCCGGGTCCACTACCCACGACATTCTTTTAGAGTGGGTCAGGTAAGGGTGCCTTGGATAAGGCCCAAAAATCCTTCTTTCCCTATGGGACGGCAGAGGGCAAGATGATGCCGTTGTGCCGGCACCACAAACTATATTTTTTGGGTATTTGATTTTATAAATTTTTTGAATTTTTTTTTTGAAAAAGTTTTGAAAAACAAAGGTTCCGAGGCCTTGGAATTTCCTTTTCGGGTGGCCCTTGTAACTTAATTTAGGACCGCGACGACGATTCCGACGCACTTCAGAATAATCGAAGGAGAACCTTTGATCTATTAAAAGCACAGAAATCGAGGCAAACAACCTGATCCCCTAGAATGAGCTAAAAAGAAGTTGTCCTCTTTTGACCGGCGGGGGCGTATTGGGTGTCGGAGATGGCGGGGCCTAAACAAGGGACTAAGCACACTGATCGGAGGACTCAGGAGGTGAATAAGGCCACAGATTCGGGCTGGGGTGCTACTAAACAGACTTGGCACAACTAATACATGCGCCCAATTTGCAGGACACCTTTTTTACACTGGCGTAACTATTAGTTGTGCCAAGGTAAAAATTTAGATTTTAAAGCTGGCACAACTATTAGTTGCGCCAGTTATAAATTCTAGTTTTTTTGTGCTGGCGCAACTAATACTTGCGCCAGACAAAAAATGGTGTTCCAGAATGTATAACAACAAATATAACAACCCAAAATGAGTCTCTTTTTGGATTTTGTGGAAGCTAGGCTTCCAGGAACTGAGCTATTTTTTGGTGATCGATTCTCTCCTCATTGCACCTAAAGAGTTTAAGTCCGGTATAACTCGCTAGCACGCTCCCCAAGGTTTTTAAGCTTTAGAATAGGAACCCACCCGATATACCTCCGACGCAAGCGCCTTCTCGGATACTAGGTGGGCTGGGACTTTTCTGGATCATCACCACTAAGGGCTGCTTCCATACTAAGACCCATGTGGTTGTATGTGTGCCTAAACCCAACCCTTTGAAAATCTACCTCGTAAAAAATAAATTGATTAAGCTCCCTAACTTGGTTCAATTTTATATTTTTTCAAAGCTTTTCTTCTATTTTTTGGAAGTTTTCTTTAGTTCAAAAACCGGGGGTGATGACCCCATGCTGCTACTACGGGCCGGCGTCCACTGTCGGAATATATTTGCACAAGTAGGCCCGCCAATCGGCTAAGGCACTTTAAATGATGGAAAATTAAAGAAATTAAAAGACAATACTCAAGTAGGCCTACCAATCGGCTAAGGCACCAAAAATGACGGAAATGTAAGGAAAAAATAAAGATAATGCACAAGTAAGCTTGCCAATCGGCTAAGGCAAGTAAATGATGGAAAAGTAGGGGTGAGTAAAACAAAAATAAAATAAAAAAATAGCAAAATGGTTAGTAAAATAAAAGTAAAAAGGCCAAATTTCAAGGAGAAGCTCTACAAGCAATCCCCAGCAGAGTCACCATCTGTGCAACCATGGGATCCGTGACGGTCCCGTCGTGGTGATGCGCTCGCTTGTAAAAAAATATAGAGTTGCCACCCGGAGCTTTTGGTGACCTGGGATACCTATATCATTTTTATAAGCACTGAAGTGCTACAAATATGACTCCGAATCCGGTCCACACCAAAGGCTCTTGGGTAGGGGCTTCGGTTATCGATCGGGAAGGTGTTAGGCACCCGCTCAACCCGCTTAACGCGATCTCTACTTATGGCTAAAAATAAAATGAAGCAAAAGAAAGAAAAATAGCTTCCTCTTACCCAAAAAGGCTTAGAATCCTATTTGTGCCCCTCTGTTCCTACCGAAAAGTCGGCGGCGTAACGACACAAATGGGAGGATGGTGGGAGCTAGAAAGAGATAGGAGAAGAAAGGGGAGAGCCGGAGCCCTCGGGCCCTTGTAGCACTGTAGGAGAGCCTTGCATGGCTTGCTTTGATGAGCTCTTGAAGGCTTGTATGGTGGAAAGAGGGGTTCTAACCTCTAAGGCTTGCTAGCTAGGAAGTAGAGAGGAAAGGTAAATGGGTAGCATATACCTAAGCTAAGGGATCTAACGTAAAAACTATCACTCAAAGGAGGTTTTGAAATTCTGGATTTTATATGAGAAGTGTGCACCAAAGGGAGAAAGATCTTCTCACTTTAAGCTCTTTCTCTCTTAGGTAAAAATTCTCAACCTTTAAACCAAGGGGAGGGGGGCTCTATTTATAGGAAAAGGGTAGGTTAGGGGGCTACTTAGATGCTAATTAGGGTTAGCAATTAGGTAATCTCTAATCTAAAGTTTTTAAAAATTTTGAGAGCTTGGAGACATGGGGGAATGGTTTTAATGGTGGATGATGGGGTGAGGCCTTAAGCCACTTAAGGGGTTGCAAATAGGTAGTTAATGGGTGCAACAGAACTAGCAAAACATACCCCAAAGGTCAAGGTGGTCAATAAGTCAAACTCTAATCATGATTTTTGGGGTAAAATCCTAGGGTTACTGTTCATATGAGTTTTAAACTGTGCCTGGAAGTTGGTTCGCGAGGGTGGGGTCCATAATTAATACTGGCGTAACTATTAGTTGCGCCAGGCTTAAATCCTGGGAGAAGTGGCCTGGCACAACTAATAGTTGCGCCAGGCAAAATTATCAAAATTATCAATGGCGCAACTATTAGTTGCGCCAGGCCATTTCTGGGGAGAAATAGTTTGGCGCAACTATTAGTTGCGCCAAATCCCTAGGGTGGCCACCTGATTTTACTCTTATGCCCTCCGGGCTCGGTTCCCCGTATCTTTCGACATATACGTCTGATTGGGGCGATTCTTGGACTGTTGGAAAGCTAACGACCTCTACTTTTCAATGGTATGAGATTCGATTATAGTAGAGGGCCATAGCTAGTTCTGGTGTAACCCTCCTCAACCATTTGCTTGATAAGGTTAGGTTTAGGTTTAGAACGGGTTCTAAGGGTCGAAATTGATTTCTAAAGGTTCGGGTCAGACCCTTAATGGATCTAGGGTGATTCCTAAGGGTTTGGAGAGGTTCCTAAGGGTACTAGGAGAGGCCTAAAGGTTCCACACATGTCATCAAAAGCTCAGAATTATACCTCTCTCGAAAGGTGTTCCGATCGGGCCTTGGGCCAAATTTAGGTGTCTATAGATTCAAGAAAAATCAAATAAAATGGGACTAAACAATGATTTACCTTCAAGCAAAATATGTCCTTGATCCGGCATGGAGCGCGCGTTGGATTGGCGAGAGCAAACTCCAACGGAGAAAGGAGGTTCAAAGCAAACCGAGGGAGCCCTAGAAGGGGTTTTGGTTTTGGTTTAGAGAAGGAGCGAGGAAGAATTTTTTGAAAAAAAAACCCCTTTGGAACTTGGGCGTTTTAAAGGGCCCCCCAGTTTTGGCTTGGTGAATGTATTACACACGCCAAGCGTTATTTGGCCCCAGTTTGGCCTGGCGTGTGTATTACACGCGCCAGGCTATTCCTGGCCAGATATGGCCTGGCGTGTATAATACACACGCTAAGCTATTTCCTGGCCAGATTTGGCTTGGCATGTGTATTACACACGCCAACCCTGATCTCTTTTTTGGCTCTAAAGGTGCACACGCCCCCAAAAATGGCATCTCAACCTCCATTTGATCTACTCGGAAAGCTATGCTAGAATAAACGGTTCAGATCGATGAGCGCGCTCAAAATCCTAAACGTACAAAAAACCCAAATAAAAATACAAAAATTTCACATAAAATAACAAAGAAAAAAATCCATGAAAAATTTCACATAAAATAATAACAAAAAATTCATATAAAATACCAAAAAATTTCACAAAGGAAAAATCCACATAAAATATCAAAAATTCACATCAAATAATAAACTCAAAAAAAAAAACACATATTCTTCTTACAAAAGGGACACGTACTCCCAAAAAGCGTTGAGACATCATTTCACTCCGCTCGAGTAGTCATGCTAAATTAATTTCGAGACCAATGGGTTCGCCCAAAGACTTCAAACCCTGATTCATGCAGGGGCACCCATAGCCAATCAAATGGGGTAATCAATGTCTCGTATGACTGGACACAAACTGTGGATCTTCACATATTTGCTTCGCACCTATCTTTAGGTATGGGTCGATCACCCCCTCACTTATGAAGCTGTTTTATTTAGAATGAAACTTGAACATCAAACATCTACAATCATCTCGAAAAGCGAACATTTTTTCTAATATATTGGGCTTTCACAAGTCGCTCCATCTCGATTATGCCCAGTAATGTCGCTAAGCGCTTGGGGACCGATGACCTTGAAAAATAGACATTTTTCTCGATAGACAGGGCTTCCATTTACTGACCATGTTACCACCTGATGTTTGAGGTTCGTCCTGAATATGGTGGACTCGTCAGTGATGCCTTGGGCCTCTTCGGATATCTCTCGTCTTTGGCATTCTATCATTAGTGACCGAATACTAAAGAGGGGCATATGTAGACACCCAAATCTGGCCCAAGGCCCGATCGAAACATACTTCAAGAGAGGTGCACCCTCGAGCTTCCGATAGAATTTCCCAAACCCTTAGGAATCAACCCCAACCTTCCCAAAACCCTTTGGAATCATCCCGAACCCTCAGGAATCCACCCCAACCTTCCCGGACCCATCTCGGATTAGTTTCTAAACCATCCAGAGCGATGGTTGAAAGGAGGAGTGCCAAAGTTTACATAGATCTCTGCTAATGCTGCGTTATATGCCATTGGAAAGAGGACTTCTCCAGCTTTCTAATAAGCCAAGAATCACCTCAATTCGGGTTGTATGTCAAAAGTGATGGCGATCCAAGAAGTTATTAGGAACCATACTTGGCTGGGACATACATGGCGCATGTATTACATGCTCCAAGTCATATTTTTCTCAAAAATGGCTTGGTGTGTCTAATACACAGGGCAAGTATAGGTGGGCCCCCCCTCAAGCTTTGGACTTCTAGGACACTATAGCTATGCTTGGCGTGTGTATTAGCTATGCTTGGCGTGTGTAATACACATGCCAAGCTTAGCCATGGTTTTCTACTCAAAATTTATGTTTAGGGTTTGGCTTGTTGACCATTTCAATATTTAGGATGGGTTTCATTAGGATTGTTGCACCCTTGTTTACCCTATTTGCAACCCTCTAGTCATTTGAAACCTCACCCTATCATCTATCATTGAAACCCATTGCCCACTTTTCCAACCTCTTAAAATCCTAGGAAACCTTAGATTAGAAGATTACCTAATTGCTAACCCTAATTAGCCATTAAGCACCCTCCTAACCTTCATTTTTCCTATAAATAGAGAGGAGGCACCCCTCTCTTTTCAAAGGCTTGAAAATTTTTCCAAAAGAGAGAAAAGAGTAAGAAAGCTTTCCTCCCCTTTGGTGCACCATTTCCCATATAAATTCCAGAATTATAAAACTTCTCTTGAGCCCTATATTCCATCATAGATCCCTTAGCCTAGGTGAGAACTATCCCCTAGCCTTCTTCCTCTACCTCTTAGCTACCAAGCCTTAGAGGTTAGAACCCATCTCTCAACCATCAAAGCTATTGGAAGCTCATCAAACGCAGCCACGTGAAGGTCCACATCGGTGCTACAAGGGCCTGAGAGCTCTGACTCTCTCCTCTTCTCCTCTACCTTCTTAGCTTTTGCACTATCCTTAAATTTGTGCCGTTACACTGCTAAAATCTCTATAGGTACGAAAGGGCATAAATAGGATCAAAGTGCCTTTAGGCAAGAGAAAGTGCTCTTTTCCTTTTTATTTTCCTTTCATTTTTGGCCATAAGTAGAGACCGCTTTGTGCGGGTGCCTAACACCTTCTTGATCGATAATCGACGCCCCTACCCAAGAGCCTTTGGCATAGATCGGTGAATCAGAGTCATATTTTTGGCACTTCGGTGCTTATAAAATTGATTTGGATATCTCAGGGCACCAAAAACGCTGGATGGTGACTCTATATTTTTCATACAAGCACATCGTCGTGACGAATTCATTAAAAATCCATGGTTGCACGCTTTGGTAACACTATTTGTAAAGAGGAGTTGAGGCTCCCAGGTTTTATCTTGTTTCCACTATGGGATGCTTTGATCCGATGTTCTAACCAGATCTATTCTATTTTTGCTTCTACTCTGAATTGTTTTATTTTTGCTTCTAACCTGATTCATTCTGTTTTTGCTTATGATCTGATTTGCTCTATTTCGGCTTAGGATTTTTTAATATGACATGTTCTATACACTACTTCTGTTCTCTAACATGACACGTTTTAATTGAGATTTTGAAATAAGTATTTCTTCAAATTTCATATTTGATATGAAAGCTGCTTTTGAATTCAATCATTGAATCCATGCTTTGAATTGATAAAATATGATCTTTGTGTTATTCACTGAAAAGTACCACTTTTCACCTCTTAACCTAGCCTTTGATGGACCTTGAAGCCCACTAATAATCATTTGTTAAGTATGTTTTGCAGTTAGTAATAAAATGTGCAGCTTAATATAAAACCCTGGCCTTTTAGCCCAAAGAGAGAGAATACAAGCAAAGATGACAGCTGAGCCAAAGCCTAATGGAACACCTTGGTAGAGCTCACCATGGTGACTCACTGTTGCTGATCATCATTGACCTAAAGTCTAGCAGATGACTGAAGTCAGCTGAGAAGGAAAGATGCTGCAGCAGCAGCAAGTGTAGTACCGCAGAGTGTCAAGAAACAGACCTCGCAGAGTTGAGGAGCCTCCTCGCAAAGCTAAGGATGCAGTGGAAGAAGCTCTCGTGCAGATAGGCCGTGCAGTCAAGAGGAGAGCTGTAAAGACATCGTGAAGATCTCGCAGTGTAAAATCTTCAGAATTTATGGTCGCGAAGCTCTCGCGGAGATCAAGCCTCAAAACAACCGTGCGAAGAACCTAGTGAGTCCATATGCATAGAGAACAAAAAGTCACCTCACAAAATTCTTGCATGGCCCTGGAAGAGAGAGACGCCCATAATTCCCCTCGCATAGATCTCGCGCACTCTGGAGCCTTACAAGTTACTACATGAGCACAGGAGCCCACCTGCGTGAGTACTTAGAGAGAGAGAGAGAGCTCCTGAAGCTCTACTGCACGAAACACCCTGGCTCTCCAGATCATCTCTGTGGTAGCACTACAACGCGAAGCAACTACGCGATTCACTAAAGGTTTACTGTGCGAATGAGCCATTCCCATCGTCCAAAGGCAACTCTGCGAAAGCAAAGCAATTGCGTGAGTAAACTAAAATAGCTATCAGCCTTGTAAAGCAAGGTGTGATGTGGGCTCGCGGTGTGGAAAACCGAGTCAGCCACAGGGCCACTTGTGCCACTAGTGCTTTGGATTGAAGCTGGGGTATCGTTGGTGCATCACCAAGCCATGAGGGCTTCGCCATTGGTACTCCAAGAGCTTCGGTCGTGGGTCAAGAGGGCATGCGACATGGTGGCAGTTTGGGTCATGATGCAGTGTCAATAGGGCACGCGATGCGGTCACAACATGATCAAGCTGGGTTAGCAGTGCAAGGCATTACGATATGTCAAACCAAGGGGTTTGAGGTCCTGCTATTTTAGCATTGTTGATGTTTAAACCATATATATGGGGAAAGGATCTAACAACCATGTGACGTGTCGCTGGCCTAAGTGATCCCCTACGGAATGCGTATGATAGCCTTGTGAGCTTGAGTTCACGCATCCAAGCCTCGCATAGGTGTTGGGTCGCTCTTGTCATGTCGTGTGCTGGAGCCATCGTGTTGGTGGTCCACGACCACCATCCACGGTGCGGACCTAAACTCTAAGTAGGGCTGCCCCTAGGAATGTCGCTACGTATAACTCTATGAATTGCATTCAGGAATCTGCATAGTTCTAACCTAATGTGCTACCGTACAGGTTGGAAACACGAGTAGGCTGATCTAATTCGAGAAAAGCTAGTTGCCGTGCGAGAGATTACATCTCAAAGAGTAACCCCGTGACATTTGGTATCAAAGCCTAGAGATGGCTGAGGGGACCAGTAGTGGTACATGCAGACATACCAGGGAATGTTTAGACGACCTTGAAGGTCAGGCCGAATAGTTAGAGACAGTGGTTTCACTAGTGGCAGGCCATGCAGAACGGTTAAGGAAGCAGGAAGAAAACCACACCATATTGGCTGAAAACCATGCCACATTAGTGGAGAACGTGGAGATCCTTGCAGAAGATACGAGGGGCACCGTCGAAGCCCTTCGTTTATAGATTGATGACCTGACCACTAAGATGAACGTCCTAATGAGGGCGATTGGTTTTGGGGCTGCTCAGCAGCTGGAAGCTCCCCAACGAAATGTTAAAATACCAGAGCCTCTATGCTATTAGGGAGCTCGTGATGCAAAGGAATTAGAGAATTTCTTATGGAACATGGAGCAATATTTTCGTGTCGTTCCACCTGCCACTGAAGCTATAAAAGTGGTCACTGTGACCATGTATCTCGAGGGGGATGCTAAATTATGGTGGCGAACATGCTACGAAGAGATTTAAAATGGTCGTTGTGTCGTAGACACATGGGAAGACTTGAAGAAAGAGTTGAAAGTTCAGTTCTTGCTTGAGAACATCGACTATATCGCCTGACGAAAACTACCGAAGCTACAGCACACTAGCACAGTGAGAGAATACGTGAGGCAGTTCTCTGCTTTGATGTTGGACATCAGGAAAATGTTCGAGAAAGATAAAATATTTACTTCCTTGAAGGCCTTAAGCCATGGGCCTAGGCTGAATTAAACAGAAAGACACTATTGGACCTTACAACTACGGTGGCTGCTGCAGAGCGATTAACGGACTATGGGCCCTCAGATCAAAATAGGAAGAGGCCGTACAAAAATAAAAGTAGTTCGAAGAATCCATCAAAAGCTAATAAGAAAAGCAAGAGCGGCACGCATGAAAAGAAGGCGCACGAAAAAGATTCACATGCAAAGTTAGATGAGTTCACTAACTACGTGCCGAAGTCGGGTTGCTTCCTGTGCGGAGGGCCTCATCGAGTTAAAGACTGCTCACAGAAACAATAGTTGAATGTCCTACGAGCTACTACTAGCGCTCCTACAACCCCTGCTAAGGAGGAACCAAGAATGGGGTCAGGTTGTTGAATGCCATAAAGGGACAAGTAGAAAAGGGAAAGACAGTCGTGCCCAAGGGGCAGATGTACATAGAGGTGTACATCAATGGGAAAAGTACCTGTGCCATGGTGGACACGGGGGTGACACATGACTTCATTGCTGATAAAGAAGCACGTCGCCTAGGGTTGAAACTGGAGCAAGACTCCAGCCTTATTAAGGCCGTGAACTCGAAAGCGCCCCATACCCGGAATAGCAAAGGGGGTACCCGTTCAGATAGGGCTGTAGAGTGGAACAACAAACTTTATGGCAGTACAGATGGATGATTTCAAGGTTGTCGTTGGGTTAGAACTCCTACACCAGGCTAAAGCAGTGCCCATGTTGTACCTCGGATCAGTGTGTGTGTTCGGTGAAGACACCCTTTGTATGATCCCCGTTATTCAGAAAGACAAAGAAGGGGAGAGTGATGGGTTTATCTCAGCACTTTAATTAAAGAAGGGACTAAGGAGAGGGGAACCTACGTTTCTTGCTACACTGATAGAAGAGAAAGCACCAGGGCCGACAGAGATTGTGCCAAAATATGTGTCAGGAATACTTAAAGAATTCTAAGATATCATGCTGCCAGAATTGCCTAAGGTGTTGTCACCAAGGAGATCAGTGGATCACCGAATCAAATTGGAAAAAGGTGCAAAGCCGTCGGCTAAAGCTCCCTACAGAATGGCTCCTCCAAAGCTAGCCGAGTTACGTCGGTAGTTAGATGAGTTATTGGGGCTAGGGTTTGTTCGATTGTCTAAAGCTCCATTTGGTGCCCCAGTTCTATTTTAGAAGAAACGTGATGGTAGCCTTCGATTATGCTTCGACTACAGAGCATTGAATAAGGTCACCGTCAAGAATAAGTACCCAGTGCCATTGATTGCAGATTTATTTGATCAATTGGGCAGTGTGAGTTACTTTACCAAGCTAGACTTGAGAACTGGCTATTACAAGGTGCGAGTCGCCGAGGGAGACGAAAGCAAGACTACCTGTCCGACCAGGTATGGAGCCTTTGAGTTTCTAGTGATACCCTTTGGGCTAACTAATGCTCCAACCACCTTCTGTACCTTGATGAATGAGTTGTTCCATGCTTGCCTCGACAAGTTCGTGGTGGTGTACTTAGATGATATCGTTGTGTATGGTAACACATTGGAAGAACATCTTAGCCACCTCCAAATCATCTTCAAGATACTACGAGAAAATCAGCTCTATGTCAAGAAGGAGAAGTGTTCATTTGCACAAGAGCAGATTATATTTTTAGGACACAATATTGGGGGAGGAAACATCAGCATGGACCTTGAGAAAGTTCGTGCAATCCAAGACTGGAGAGTGCTAGAAGGCTTGACAGAGTTGCGATCATTTTTGGGTCTTGTCAACTATTACAAAAGGTTCATCCTTGATTATTCACACCGTGCAGCACCACTGACTGACCTGTTGAAGAAGGATCGACCGTGGCAGTGGTGGGAAAAATGCCAGAGGACATTTGAGGATTTGAAAGTGGTGGTCATGAGTGACCCCGTGCTGAAGCTACCTGATCACTCCAAGCCATTTGAGATACACACGGATGCCTCCGACTATGCGATAGGAGGAGTATTAATGTAAAAAGAGCATCCAGTGGCCTTTGAGAGCAGAAAGCTGAACGATACCGAGCGGCGGTACACGGTTCAAGAAAAGGAGATGATGGCGGTAGTACATTGTCTAAGGACGTGGAGGCACTACCTAGTTGGGTCGAAGTTCCTAGTGATGACCGAAAATGTGGTGACCAACTACTTTTAGACAAAAGAATTGTCACCGAAATAGGCTCGTTGGCAGGATTTCTTGGCTGCGTTCGATATGGACTTGGTGTACAAGCCTGGTAGGACAAACCAAGTCATAGACGCTTTGAGCCATAAAGCAGAGTTAGCAGCATTGAAAGTTTAGTTAGCAGCGTTAAAAATTGAAGAACAAACTGCAGCTAGCCGCATTAGTTCGACTATCCCCGATAGATTGCGCGATGGGTTGAAATTAGATCCACTCGCGAGGACCCTACTACAGCAGATACAAGAGGAGAAAACACGGAGGTTCTGGACTGAGGAAGGACTGTTGGCGACCAAAGGGGGCCGTTTCTATGTGTTGAAAGTGGGAGAACTTAGAAAGGAACTCCTAAAAGAATGTCATGACACATTATAGGCTGGTCATCCAGGAATTCATCACACACTCGCCTTGTTGGAGAGGCATTTTTATTGGCCTAAGATGGAGGAGGATGTAGAGGAGTATGTGAGGATTTGCCTGATATGCCAACAGGACAAGGTGGAAAGGGCAAAGCCATTTGGACTCCTGCAACCTTTACCCATGCCATCCAGACCATGGGAGAGCGTCTCCCTTGACTTCATCTTTGCATTCCCTAAAGTAGGGACACTCGGGTCCATCCTGGTAGTTGTGGATCAGTTCTCAAAGTAAGCTACATTCATTCTGACACCGTTGAATTGTAATGCAGAGCAGGCTGCATGAATATTTGTCAGTAATATTGTGAAATATTGGAGAGTGCCGTAAGTGATTGTCAGTGATAGAGATCCACAGTTTGCTAGCAAGTTTTGGTTGAAAGTTTTTCTGCTCCTGGGGACAAAACTGAACTTCTCATCCAGCATGCATCCACAACCAGACGGACAGACAGAAAGGGTGAATGCTATTTTGGAACAATATTTGAGACATTTTGTCAGTGCCAACCAAAAGAACTGGGTTCAGTTGTTAGACGTGGCATAATTTTGTTATAATTTACAGAAGAGTTCAGCGTCAAATAAGAGCCCATTCGAATTAGCAACTGGCCAACAATCGTTAATGCCGCATACAATTACTATGGATATACTGAGTTAAGTCCGGCAGCCTACCATCTTGCCAAGGAGTGGCAGAGAAATGCAAAGATTACTAGGGCCTATCTGAAAAAGGCTGGTAAGCGAATGAAAAAGTGGGCCGATCAGGGTCGACGGCCTATCGAGTTGCACGTAGGCGATAAAGTTTTGGTAAAACTTAATTCGATGCAGCGCAAATTTTTCAGAAGAAAACACACAGGATTAGTTCGTAAGTATGATGGGCCATTTCCGATCACAAAGAGGATTAATGATGTCTTATTTCTAGTGCAACTTCCTTCCCGACTGAGAATGCATTCTGTATCCCATGTTAGTTGTTTGAAGCCTTATAAAAGAGATCCGCATAATCCAGGGAGGAGTTTGTCGACTCGCGTCACATAAGATGTCGATTTATAGTTAAAGAGACAGGTTGAAGAAATCCTTGCACACAGATGCAGTAACAGGGAAGATGGCAGTCAGAATGAATTTCCTGTGGAATACCTTTTGAAGTGGAAGGGCCTACCAGAGGCCGAAATTACTTGGGAACTTGAGAGTACCTACCCGCCCTTCCAATCCGCCCTAAAGAAGTACTGGAAGTGCGTCGATGGGGATGTCAACGCAACTAAGTAGGGGAGGATGTGTCGTGGGCTCGCGGCGTGGACATCCGAGTCAGCCGCAGGGCCACTTGTGCCAATAGTGCGTCAGGCCTTGGTGGATTGAAGCTGGGGCATCATCAGCGCATCACCAAGCCATGAGGGCTTCGCCATTGGTACTCCAAGAGCTTCGGTCGTGGGCCAAGAGGGCACATGACATGGTGGCAGTTTGGGTCGTGATGCAATGCCAACAGGGCACGCGATGTAGTCGCGACATGATCAAGTTGGGTTAGCAGTGCAAGGCATTGCGATATGTCAAACCAAGGGGTTTGAGGTCCTCTCGCTATTTTGGCACTATTGATGTTTAAACTATATATATGGGGAAAGGATCTAACAACCACGTGACGTGTCGCTGGCCTAAGTGATCCCCTATGAAAGGCGTATGATAGCCTTATTGGCTTGAGTTCACACATCCGAGCCTCGCATAGGTGTTGGGTCGCTCTTGTCGTGTCGTGCGCTGGAGCCATAGTGTTGGTGGTTCACGACCACCATCCACGGTGCAGACCTAAACTCAAAGTGGGGCTGCCCCTAGGAATGTCGCTATGTATAGCTATATGAATTGCATTCGGGAATCCACATAGTTTCTAACCTAATGCGTTACCGTGCAGGTTGGAAACACAAGTAGGCTGATCTAGTTCGAGAAAAGCTAGTTGCCGCGCGAGAGATTATGTCATAAAGAGTAACTCCGTGACAGGGGGCTCTCCACTTCTCAGTTTAATTCAGGGACCTTTTGAGAATTTCCCAAGGCTAGGGCACACTTACCGAGGCATAGATTTTGAAGTGCACATCTCAAGGCATTCAAGGGTTGTAACAATGCCATGTTTGCTAGAAAAATTACAGTTAATCTCTTTAGAGCCAAGGCCGTTTTGACCGAGTATATATGCTGTACTTAGAGTTTATTATTTTGATCTTTCCTTCATCCTCTGCCGGCTGAGAGCTCTAGCAAGCTAGGGTTAGGGTTTGATCACCTCTTTTTCCTATTTCTCTTCTCTCTTAGCTCAGCACTTGCTGGCCAATCCTCCTGTAAGCAGTTAAGTTTAGTTTTGTTTCAGTCTTGTAATAGATTTTGTATACATTGGGATCATGGATGAAGAGTTGTGTATGGGCTGCATCCAGGAGACAGTTCATTGTAAGTTTTGTTGTTATCAATGAACTGTTATTTTAATGCTTAATCAAATCTATAAATCTTATGATTTCTTTAAATGTCTATAGGATCCATGTATTTGGGACTAGCCCATTTAGTTTCTAGTAGGTCTATTGTTTACCCTCTGATTTCCCTTGGTTTGATAGACACATGGAAAGCAATGTTGGATCTGTAGTGAGATCCAGGGAGCTCGGAGGCCTGCAGACCATGGTGGTTGTAGCAGTTTTCATGTTCTTTCTCAGGCCTCTATGGGATGAACAGACCAATGGGATACCCTGTGACCATTCTAGTGGACAGAGTATAGCCCTAAGGTTGTGTCCATCCACATGCTTGAGAAGGATTCTTCTCCCCTGCACATGAGCTTCTAAAGCCTTGTGAGGAGGTTTGTACAGTAACTGGTTGTGACAGCCCGGATCTCAGCACCCCGAAACTCGTGCCATCAGCACGATCCTCTAGACCGTGCCCTAAAGCTTAGCACGGAACATTGGTATAACAAGCATAATTAAATAAATAAAGCAATTAATCTCATTAAAGCGGAAGAAGTTAATATGCCCAACTGGCATATTCAAAAGACAGTTCTACCTTCATGCCACTGCATGAATAGAGAACCGACCCGAACCATCGGTGATAATCGAATCACCCCAGATGGTTCGCCAAAAGAATAACCTATTTTTAATTACATTGTTTCAAAATAAAGGCTTGACATACCAAGTCGCACTAAACTGCTCTCAAAACTGACTCTCTATCAAAGTGCTCAGTAGAGTCACCTAGAAGAAGTCCTCGGGTGGAGGCTCCAACTCGTCTCCTGGCGCGAAATCTGAATCACCCGGATCTCGCCTCAAGCCTCACTTTGCTATCAAAGGACCTGCGACGTATAGTCTAAAAGGGTGAGTTACATCCTAGCTCAATAGGGAACAAGCACAATGAACATATAAGTTAAAACTCACATATATTCCATGATATTCAGAGCATGATGAATCTATGCATTTGCTAGAAAACCAATTAAAAATAGATGCCTTATACTCAATTCACTGGTAAGTTGCATGTATCACTTTACTGTTGATTTAATCATGAATGACACTGAACAGGCCTAAAGCAAAACTTAAATCTTCAACTTAAGTAATCGCCGAGCAATATAGCATCGAGCCCCGATGAGATACCCTTCATCGTCATCTAATTAGACAGTTGTAAAAATATGTATTCCCTGGGAACACGACCCAAGCCCCTTTCTCACTAGACAGCGGGGTTAAATATTACACAACATCCCTGGGATGTCCTTACGGTCACGGATAAACCTCCGTGATGGTGTACAGATTTACCGCCAGTATCGGCCACTTGATATCTTCCGCCGCAAACATCAAATAACAAAAATATCATGTGAATTACATATAGTTGTTCACCGTGTAAGTGTGCTATCTTATATCAGTTAGGCCTCAACAGTAATTATTCAATCCTATGTATACATCCCTGGGATGTATACACACCCGCATCACACCTGATGCCTTTATTACTTCCTCATACCCTGGGGATGTCTCAATTTCATTTGATTACTTGTTCTTAGTTACTTGCATCACACAGATGCCCTTATCATTGGTGTCACACACGCACCCATTTTCATAAAGCTTTTCACATTTATAACAACTTCAATTAGATAATTATATCACTACATACATGCTCTTGAAATTAAAGTACATGTTCAAGGTGTTCCCTACCTCAATTCTCTAAATTTCCTAGCATCAAGGTCCCACACGGCTCCTTGTGCTAATGATCTCACGTACCACCTATGGTACAACATAACACATGTAACTCATCACTAAAGATGTAATAAAGAAGGTCCAAGACCCTCCCTGAATCTCAAAGTCAAACTAAGAAGTCAAGCAAAACTGTCAAAGTTGATTAATCGATTCCCAAAATTGATTAATCGAAATGCAATTCGATTAATCGATTTCCAAAATCGATTAATCGAAACCCAAATCGATTAATCGATTAATCGAGATTCAAATTCGATTAATCGATCCCAAATCGATTAATCGAGTTTACAACATAAGGCAGTCGATTCTTAAATCGAGTAGTCGAGGTCTCAAAATTGATTAATCGATCCCAAATCGATTAATCGAAATCCGAAATCGATTAATCGAAATCCCAATTCGATTAGTCAATTTCCCAGGTTTCATTTCTCCAGTGGTTGGAGCTTCCCAGTCGATTAGTCGATTTCCAAATCGACTAATCGAATTCCAAATCAATTAATCAAAATCGGGATTCCATGAATTTTTAACTTCTCAGACCAAGTCGATTAATCGAACTCCAATTTCGATTAATCGATTTGGTCAGATTCAGCCCCCTCTCGGGCTGATCTTCCAAATCGTTGTCAACCTATTTTTCTTTCTTTTTCTAAGCCTTTATCCTATGCTTTTAAGCATTCTTAACCACACTTAAACTTCTACAATCTATGCATTTAATTCCCATAAAATTTACCTCAATCAAGCCTCAATTTGATTGGATCTTAAAGTTGGAATGGCTAGGGTTCCAGCTTTAGCTCCAAAGGATCTTCCGCGTTGAATTCGACTTTAATACTCGAATCCATCTCCCTTGGCTTGTATTTACGCCTTGCTTAACAACCCTCTTTACTTCTGTCCCTTTCTCTCTCTCTTCTTAACTCTTTTAACAACTAAACAAGAGTAAGTTAGGGTTCTTCAACCCTTTTATACTTGTTTTCTACGTGTTAAGCACATACACCTAGGTAGGTGTATGTGACTCTAGATCTTCCCTACACTCCACATACTTGCATAAATTTCTCATCACATCCGTTCATCACTCCTCGAGTCGACTAATGGACTCCTATTTAGTCAAACCTATGACCAGTCGGGCACGGATCCCGAGGTCACCGTTTAACGCGATTTTTCAAGTTATTACATCCTCCCCACCTTGGGAATTTTCGTCCCCAAAAATAACCCAAAGGTGTCCGCTTGGGTACCTCGAACACTGGGTGTCGCCTACCCATACACCAAGGCAATTAGATATAATAATTGACGCAGATACTCAAAAACATAATCTATTTCATTAATTTGCAAAATTTACAACTTTATCTACATCGTTTCTAGTACATCAAAAGTGCCAAAACAGGCATACAAAAAGAAACATCTCTATCTCGGCCTCACGCCGTCCCCTCGCCTGGCTGATCTGGTGTAGGAGCAGGCTGCTCTATGTGGACTGGCGGATGTGTGGGGGCTGACTGGGCTGCTGGAGCTGGCTGGCTGGTCTGAGGTAGCGGCGGCTGCTCTGGTGGCTGTGGTGTCTCATCCGGCGGAACTGATGTAGAAGTGGAAGTACCAATGTCGGTAGTCACGGTGGTCGGATGGAAGACGGGACCCCCTATGGAAGGCGGTCCGTCCCGTGGTCCACTCCTCCTCCTGAGCGAGGTACCGCTGGTAGTCAGACGGGTAGATGTAGTGGAGGGTATGGAACATCAGAAAGTCTATCCTCCGGTTCATCCTCTCGTTGTTGGCCTCCATGCAGGCCAACACGTCCTCGATCGTCGGAGCCTGGTGAGCTGCTAGCCGGCGGTAGGAAGAAGTAGGTGTCGCCGCGGCAGACTGTACTGGCGGCGTAGGTGAAGCGGTGGCATGGGAGGGCGCCCCCTCCACTGGTGGCTCAACCGGGTGTGCCCCACCCACAGGTGGGTCCTGCTGTGGTGGTGGGGGTGGTGGCGGTGCTACTGCTGCTGCTGGTGCGGGACCCGGAGCCGGTAGGGTCTGCTTCAACAAATTGTAACTACGGCTTCAGGAAGACCTTGAAAATGTCTTCACCTGGTCCGTAGCCCTCACCTCGTGGGGCGATACCGCATACTCAGGAGCGTTGGAGTAACACTCCAACATGCTCGAGATGAGCCGAGCATACGGCATCTTCTCCTTGGGCCTTAGATTGTCCTTCATTAGCTTCCCCTTAATGTATCTCATCCCCTCTAGGATGAGCATTGTGGCGTCAAACCACCGGCCACAAAAGGCCGCGTAAAGTGCCTGTTGCACTTTCTCTACGCGCTCTGTGTCGTGGCGTAAGGGGTATAGGTTACACTTGATTATTGAATCAAGCATCCACATATAGTGGGGAAGGTCGACCCTCCTAATGGAGGATCCCGACCTCGTCTTCCCGTTGGTCATATGGGTCGTGATTTCCTCAAATTTTGCCTCTTCCATGAAGGGTGGAAAGAGGGTGGTCTCTGGAGTGAAATCAAATAACACTCGAGTATCTCGTGTATGTGATGACGGGTGATGATGTATTCTCGACCCTCTATGGTGGTCTTAATCACGTCGTCAGTCGGGCCGTCCACAAGCCCTTGGTAAAACAATCGAACTAATCTAGGGTAGTAGGAACCCCAGATTGGCTTTAAGATATTGCCGAGACCGGCATTGGTAAGGTAGTTACGAGCCCATTGGGTCTCGCCCGGCACATCGGGATTTGTAAATAGGGTTGGGTCGATGATGTACTCGACCTCGAATGTCTTATCCTCCCACCACTCATTGGGTTGAAGCACATTGGTGGGTGGTGGTGGCATAGGTGTGGATTCGCGTGAAGACTCTCGCGAAGATCCGCGCGAAGCCGCGCTCGTCGAACCGGAGGTGGTCTCCGATGCCGACGGCGATGGAGTCCTCACCGGTGATGGGGTAGGTGGTGGTGGTGCGGGGTTCTTACGCCGGACCGGGAGTTTAGAGGTCGCCTTTGCCGAAGACAATCGGGTTTTAGGTGGCATTTTTGGAGAAAATCTAAACAACTAGGGTTTATATGCTTGAATTGATGAAAAATAACTCAAATCTAGGGTTTAATGGCTCAAATGTAACAAAACTAGGGTTTACCTTAGGTTTTGATCCAATGCTATGCGATC
The DNA here is from genome assembly GCA_021018995.1 of Chloranthus sessilifolius. Taxonomy (NCBI): domain Eukaryota; kingdom Viridiplantae; phylum Streptophyta; class Magnoliopsida; order Chloranthales; family Chloranthaceae; genus Chloranthus; species Chloranthus sessilifolius. The sequence goes on from CM037594.1 coordinate 52,821,814, forward strand.
CCGATCCCAAAACGATCCGAAATCGCAAACCCTTGGTAGCTTGGTCAGTTGGAGAAGAAGGAGAAGAAGATGAGCAAAATGAAAAATCCCAAATGATTTCGAATGGGGGAAAAATTTCCTTCGATTTATATATATAGGCTCCGACTAGATTAATCGAAATTCAAAGTCGATTAATCGAGATTCAAAACTAGGTTAAGCCGCGCGAAATCGATTAATCGAAACCATTTAGATTAATCAAAATCGTATCCGTTAAAAATTTCAAGTTTTAGAGCTCACTAGCGGGAGCCAGTCGATTAATCGAATCCATTTCGATTAATCGAAATTCCAAAATCGATAAATCGAGATTCACTTCGATTAATCAAAATCGTGCAGTCCTTCAAAATTTTTTCCAAATCCATTAAGTAACTCGATTAGTCGATTTCCAACTCGACTAATCGAAATCCAAGATCGATTAATCGAAATTTTCCATCTTTCATTTCCTGAATCCTCCTCAAATTTCTAGTCACTGGCACAAGCCAGTTGACTAATCGAACAAAATCGATTAATCGAATTTCCAAATCGATTAATCGATTTTGATCAAATTCTTCAGATTTTAATTTTTTTTTGTCTAATTGACTTCTCTGGGTAATTTATGATACCAACTGATCCTTGGTTCTATAAAACACATCATCATGGTCATGTGTGCATAACAATTGTTTCTATTTCATCCTTTGATCAAAATTTACATTGGATTACAAGTGTTGCTAAAATCCACAAACATGCTTGCGGTGATACAATTTGATTCTCAAGCCGTCGGAAACAAGGCTGGATATTTTCTTTCACATTGGCCTCTCATTCCCATGTAGCTTCCTCGGCCGGATGATGCTTCCATCAGACAAGTACTAATGGAATCACTTTTGTTCGCAACACTTGTTCCTTTCGGTCCAAAATCTCCACCGGCTCTTCGATCATGGTCATGTCCTCATGCGTTTCAAAAGCTTGACTGCTCAACACGTGGTCAGGGTCGTTAATGTACTTCCTGAGCATAGATACATGGAAGACATTGCGTACTGGATCGAATAACGGTGGCAATCTGATGCGGTAAGCAACTTCCCCGACTCGACCTAAAACTTTGAACGGTCCAAGATAGCGGGGACTTAGCTTCCCTCTCTTTTCAAATCTCATGACTCCCTTCATAGGTGACACTTTCACAAACACGTGTTCCCCCACTTTGAAGTCTACACTCGTTCGCTTGATATCGGCGTAGATTTTCTGTCTGCTTTGCACCGCTTTGAGTTTTGCCCTTATCATACGAACATAGGTGGCATTGTCTTCAAGTATTTTGGGTCCCAAAACAAATTTCTCACCCATTTCTTCCCTATTTATGGGCGATCTACTTCGCCGTCCGTAAAGTGCTTCATATGGTGCCATCCTAATGCTCGTTTGAAAACTGTTGTTATATGCAAACTCAATCAAGGGTAGGTGCTGATCCCATGATCCTTGCAATTCCAACATACATGCCCTAAGCATGTCCTCAACGATCTGATTGACCTTCTCAGTCTGTCCGTCAGTTTGTGGATGGAATGCCGTACTGAAATCTAGTCGCGTTCCCATTTCTTCTTGAAATTCCTTCCAGAACTTCAATGTATACAATGGGTCACGGTCCGAAATAATACTACTCAGAATCCCATGCAAACGGACAATTTCTTTCATATAAAGTTCTGCCAATCTTCCCGCCGTGTACATTGTGTTGTAGGGCAAGAAGTGCGCTGCCTTGGTCAATCGATCGACCACTACCCAAATGGCATTGTACTTCTTTGCAGTATGCGAAAGTCCAACAATGAAGTCCATAGAGATCGATTCCCACTTCCATTCCGGTATAGGTAGAAGCTGCAATAAGCCTGCGGGATGTCTATGATCGATCTTCACTTGCTGACACGTCAAACACCGCGAGACGTACTCTGCCACATCTTGTTTCAAGCCTCTCCACCAATAGTTCTTTTTCAAATCTTGATACATCTTTGTACTTCTCGGGTGGATAGCATAGCTCGATTTGTGTGATTCATCCAGAATTGTTCGTCGTAGATCGGCATTATTCAGAATACAGAGACGTCCTTTGAACAATAAAGAACCATCCTCTTTGATTGAAAAATCAGATGTAATGCCTTCAGTCACATCTTGACGAATCCTTGTTAGCGCCGGGTCTTTCATCTGTAGTTTATGGATATGCTCAAATATCATCGGTCTCACTGATATATTAGCCAAGAAGGCTCTTGTAGCTTGTGACTCAATGTTTGCATCATATAGTGCCAAATCTTCCAACAACTTCCATCGGTGTATACCCAAAATGAGACTAGCTAACTGAGCTGAACTTTTTTGACTCAAGGCATCTGTTACTACATTAGCCTTGCCTGAATGGTACTGTATAGAACAGTCATAGTCCTTAAGAAACTCCATCCATCTGCGCTGCCTCATATTTAATTCCTTCTGTGTAAACAGATATCTAAGGCTCTTGTGGTCGGTGAAAATCTCGAAAGTCTCACCGTACAAATAATGTCTCCAAATCTTGAGCGCGAAAATGACCGCTGCCAATTCCAGGTCATGTGTCGGGTAATTCTTCTCATGCTCTTTCAACTGTCTCGACCCATACGCTATCACTTGTTTGTCGACACATTAACTTAAACCGATAATCTGAAGCATCGCTATACACTGCAAACCCTCCACTGCCTGAAGGTATAGCTAACACTGGAGCTGAAGTGAGTCTCTTTTTGAGTTCTTGAAAACTCTTCTTGCATGCCTCACTCCATTCAAACCTTACATCTTTCCGTGTGAGTCTCGTGAGTGGTCTTGATATCTTTGAAAAACCCTCAACGAAACATCGGTAGTAACCCGCCAATCCAAGGAAACTGCGGATGTCGGTTATGGTCTTTGGTTGCTCCCAATTCACTACTGCTTCGATCTTTGCTGGATCTACAGTGGCACCAAGCTTCGAGACGACGTGCCCCAAAAAGCTAACTTCTTCTAACCAAAACTCACATTTGCTGAGCTTGGCATATAACTGGTGTTCACGTAGAGTTTGTAGGGCTATTCTCAAGTGTTTCTCATGCTCTTCTTCTGACTTTGAATAGATCAGGATGTCATCAACAAACACTATGACACAAGTATCTAGGTGTGGTTTAAACACCCTATTCATCAGATCCATGAATGACGCCGGGGCATTTGTTAACCCAAACGGCATCACTAGGAATTCATAGTGTCCGTATCGAGTCCTGAATGCAGTCTTCTGAATATCCTCTACCTTGACTCTCAACTGATGATATCCCGATCTCAGATTGATCTTTGAGAAATATTTCGCTCCTTGCAACTGATCGAACAAGTCATCTATCCTAGGCAAAGGGTATCGGTTCTTAATAGTGAGTTTGTTTAATTGTCGATAGTCAATGCACAGACGCATTGAACCATCTTTCTTCTTTACAAATAAGACCGGTGCTCCCCATGGAGACCTGCTCGGTCTAATGAAACCTTTGTCCATTAACTCTTGTAGCTGCTCTTTCAACTCCTTCAACTCAGCAGGAGCCATTTGGTATGGTGCTTTAGAAATAGGCTCCGTTCCTGGTGCTAAGTCGATGGCGAATTCTATTTCTCTCTCTGGAGGTAATCCAGGTAACTCCTCTGGAAATACATCGGCGAAGTCTCGCACGACTGCTATCTCCGAGATCACATTCTTCTCCTCTTTGTGCTCCTTCAGGAATGCCAAGTATCCACTACACTCCTTTCTGATCAATCGCTCGGCCCTGACTGCCGAGATAAGTGGTAGGCGCTTCGACCTTTCTCCTTGAAATCGGAACGATCTCCTTGTATTCGGTCTAAATGTGACAACCTTGTTCTTACAATCTACTGTCGCACAGTGAGTCGATAGCCAATCCATGCCAAGGATCATGTCGAATCCTTGCATGTCTAACAAAATTAGGTTCGCGGGTAGTTCAAAATCGCCTCCATCCATGACCCTCACGATCACGGGGTTGCAACCCTTCTCGGTATCAACCGCTTTCCCAGTAGGAACCGTAACGGTCAAAACGAAGTCTAACTCCTCTGGGTCGACTTTCATCTTCTTTGTGAAACGAGGTGTAACAAATGAGTGGATAGACCCCGGGTCTATCAACACTCGAGCTTCGTATGACACGTCGCTCCCCTTCTTATAGATGTGTAATCCACCTAATTATACATACACATATATATATATTGTTTATTCTCATTATACTAGAATTTATCACATGCGAGCTTTTTCTTGTATTTTCTCAATATAGATGTACCTTTTCTATTTAAACATTTCAAGAATTGAAATTCTTTATTTAAAAGAAAGCTCACCTTGAATGACATCATTTGTGTTCTGAGCCTCCTGAGCTGTGACTGCGTAGGCTCTTCCTTGGACGATCGGCTTCCTTGCTTGTATAGGTCGCAGAATAGGTACTGAAGCCGTCTTCCCTTTGTTCACCTCGGGGCATTCCCTGATCAAGTGGCCCACCTTGCCACATCGAAAGTAACCCCGAGTGCCTACCCTACAGTCGAACATCTTGTGAGGCTTGCCACACTTGGCACAAGTCTCACGCGGCGTGGAAGAAGCTGCTCGAGAAGCCCCCTGTGTGACTATGGCGCCGGTAGAAATAGCAGGGCTCTCGTAGCGTATAGGTCTCCCCGACGCGAGCAATGGAAATCTCTGCTACGTCGGTCTTCCATAGCCTCCTTGAAATGGTGGCTTCTGATTGTTTGGTATGAACCTCGGCTTTTTGTTCACCGGTTCATAATTACCCTTTCTGCTCTGATCAGAGTTCCACCTTCCTTGTTGCTCTCTCTGGCGATATCTATTATTATTCTCCTCTTCCACTATGAGCGCTTTGCTCATGACCTCTCCATAGGTCCTCAATTGAAATGGTGCTACTCCTCCCCTCACGTTCGATTTCAACCCTTGCTAAAACCTTTTTGTTCTCATCATCTCTGTGATGACGTAGTCAGGCACAAAGCGAGCGAGTCGCATAAACTCCACTCCATAATCTCTCACTGTCATCTTCCCCTGAGTAAGCTGTAGAAATTGGATTTCCATTTGGTTCCTCACCACTTCAGGGAAGTATTGTTTATTGAATTCCTCAACGAATTCATCCCAAGTCCATGGCATGTCTGGGGTCTCCTGAGCCCTAGTCCTAGAAACGGACTTCCACCAAAGCCCAGCCTCCCCATCCAACATATAGGCTGCCCAACGGACGCTCTCATCCTCAGTACAGGTGAGCACACTGAACACCTTCTCCATCTCACTCAACCAGTGCTCTGCCACTATGGGCTCTCCCTGTCCAGAAAAGCTAGGAGGTATCATCCTCCTAAACTCAGTAAAAGCAGATGATGGTGGCGGTGTTGGAGCTACTGGAGGTGTCGGTGGCTGCTGATGCTCATGAGCCATGTGAGCTGCCAAAGATGCTGCCTGTTGAGCCATATCAGCTGCCATGGTCTCCATGGTATGCATCATCCTCTGACGCTCAGCTCTATCCTCATTTCTTTCTCTAACTCTTTCTTGTTCTCTCTGATCTTGATCCTGACGATCTCGATCACGGCTCTCTTCCTGATCTTGGCTTCCTTGGCCACCACTGCTAGAAGCCCCTCCATCTCCTATAGGTACTCTATTCGTAGGAGAGGTGTATCCATCTCCACTACGTAAACTTCTATTATGGCTGCCCCTGGGTCGGCCCCTTCCTCTAGGTAACATCACGGTCTGCACGTGAAAACAAAGTTTTCATTAGCAGAAGTCCCTATGCTCTGACAAAAGAATGATTGTCAAAGTTTCTAAAAGAAATAGGCTCTGATACCAACTGTGACAGCTCGAATCTCAGCACCTCGAAACCCGTGCCATCAGCACGATCCTCCAGACCGTGCCCCAAAGCTTAGCACGGAACATTGGTATAACAAGCATAATTAAATAAATAAAGCAATTAATTTCATTAAAGCGAAAGAAGTTAATATGCCCAACTGGCATATTCAAAAGACAGTTCTACCTTCATGCCACTGCATGAATAGAGAACCGACCCAAACCATCGCTGATAATCGAATCACCCCAGATGGTTCACCAAAAGAATAATCTATTTTTAATTACATTGTTTCAAAATAAAGGCTTGACATACCAAGCCGCACTAAACTGCTCTCAAAACTGACTCTCTCTATCAAAGTGCTCAGCAGAGTTACCTAGAAGAAGTCCTCGGGTGGAGGCTCCAACTCGTCTCCTGGCGCGAAATCTGAATCACCCGGATCTATGCTCCCCGAAGCCTCAGCTGCTACTATCAAAGGACCTGTGACGTATAGTCTAAAAGGATGAGCTACATCCTAGCTCAATAGGGAACAAGCACAATGAACATATAAGTTAAAACTCACATATATTCCATGATATTCAGAGCATGATGAATCTATGCATTTGCTAGAAAACCAATTAAAAACAGATGTCTTATACTCAATTCACTGGTAAGTTGCATGTATCACTTTACTGTTGATTTAATCATGAATGACACTGAACAGGCCTAAAGCAAAACTTAAATCTTTAACTTAAGTAATCCCCGAGCAATATAGCATCGAGCCCCGATGAGATACCCTTCATCGTCATCTAATTAGATAGTTGTAAAAACATGCATTCCCTGGGAACACGACCCAAGCCCCTTTCTCACTAGGTGGCGGGGTTAAATATTACACATCCCTGGGATGTCCTTACGGTCACGGATAAACCTCCGTGATGGTGTACGGATTCGCCGCCGTACCGGTCATGGATATCCTACCGCGTCAGTCGTGGGTATCCCGCCACGTCGGTGGGGTATCCTCCAAACCTCAAATAATAAAAATATCATGTGCATTACATATAGTTGTTCACCGTGTAAGTGTGCTATCTTATATCAGTTAGGCCTCAATAGTAATTATTCAATCCTATGTATACATCCCTGGGATGTATACACACCCGCATCACACCTGATGCCTTTATTACTTCCTCATCCCCTCGGGATGTCTCAATTTCATTTGATTACTTGTTCTTAGTTACTTGCATCACACAGATGCCCTTATCACATTTTTGGTGTCACACACGCACCCATTTTTATAAAGCTTTTCACATTTAAAACAACTTCAATTAGATAATTATATCACTACATACATGCTCTTGAAATTAAAATACATGTTCAAGGTGTTCCCTACCTCAATTCTCTGAATTTCCTAGCATTAAGGTCCCACGCAGTTCCTTGTGCTAATGATCTCACGTACCACCTATGGTACAACATAACACATTTAACTCATCACTAAAGATGTAATAAAGAAGGTCCAAGACCCTCCCTGAATCTCAAAGTCAAGCTAAGAAGTCAAGCAAAACTGTCAAAGTCGATTAATCGATTCCCAAAATCGATTAATCGAAATGCAATTCGATTAATCGATTTCCAAAATTGATTAATCGAAACCCAAATCGATTAATCGATTAATCGAGATTCAAATTCGATTAATCGATCCCAAATTGATTAATCGAGTTTACAACATAAGGCAGTCGATTCTTAAATCGAGTAGTCGAGGTCTCAAAATCAATTAATCGATCCCAAATCGATTAATCAAAATCCGAAATCGATTAATCGAAATCCCAATTCAATTAGTCGATTTCCCCAGGTTTCATTTCTCCAGTGGCTGGAGCTTCCCAATCGATTAATCGAAATTCATTTCGATTAATCGAAATCGGGATTCCATGACTTTTTAACTTCTCAGACCAAATCGATTAATCGAACTCCAATTTTGATTAATCGATTTGGTCAGATTCAGCCCCCTCTCGAGCTGATCTTCCAAATCTTTGTCAACCTATTTTTCTTTCTTTTTCTAAGCCTTTATCCTATGCTTTTAAGCATTCTTAACCACACTTAAACTTCTACAGTCTATGCATTTAATTCCCATAAAATTTACCTCAATCAAGCCTTAATTTGATTGGATCTTAAAGTTGGAATGGCTAGGGTTCCAGCTTTAGCTCCAAAGGATCTTCTGCGTTGAATTAATTTTTATCCATACTAATCCATCTCCCTTGGCTTGCATTTACTCCTTGCTTAACAACCCTCTTTACTTCTCTCCCTCTCTCTCTCTTCTTAACTCTTTTAACAACCAAACAAGAGTAAGTTAGGGTTCTTTAACCCTTTTATACTTGTTTTCTACGTGTTAAGCGCATACACCTAGGTAGGTGTATGTGACTCTAGATCTTCCCTACACTCCACATACTTGCATAAATTTCTCATCACATCCGTTCATCACTCCTCGAGTCGACTAATGGACTCCTATTTAGTCAAACCTATGACCAGTCGGGCACGGGTCCCGAGGTCACCGTTTAATGCAATTTTTCTGGTTATTACACTGGCTCCCCTTTGTTCTACCTAATCGATATCAGATGTTAAATCTGATCTCTTGTAGTAATTGCAGCTTGAGGCTAACTCATTACAGGCTGTTTGTAGCAATGACCTGCTGAGCTAAAGGCCTTATTCAACCTGTTGCGTGGTCCTTTTTGCAGGCACTAGTGAGCAGTAAGCCTTAGCAAACCACTTAGGATCTTATGGGTTGGAATACCTATGGATGTCAACCAGATCTGTGTGCAGATCTAGGGAGCTTGTAGGATTGGCATTACATAGTGCTACAATAGTATTCATGGCTAGAGCTGGTTCAGTGGCTGTGAAAATGATTCGTCCACTCTTTTAGATTAGACTAGCAAATTTGTAGTTTAACTAATGAGATTTTATAGACTCTATCGGATACCCGGTGACCATTATAGTGGATAGAGTATAGCCCTAAGAGCGCCCCAAATGGCATGGGTTAAACTAGGAGCTTTTACCTTGTTAAGGCTATTAATAGCGTCTCAGCAAGGAGCACTGCAGAGACAGACTAAATATGAGTTACATTACTGTATCATTAACTCTAGCTCAACCTGCTTACTTCTCATATTTTTTTGTATTTTATTTAGGCACACATTGCCACCATCTTCTTCTTAACCCTTTCTTTAGGATAGGGCTACATTTTATTTCTCTATTTTTAGGATTAATTTAGTGTAGTCGTGACACCCAACTCTCTTTCTTTAGGATTGTCAGATCTGTAGCCATATCTGGAGGCCTACTATTATAGCCCATTTTGGGTTCCAGATTAATTTCTCTATCGGACAAACTCTTACTTATCAAAACTTGCTACAATAGACCTTGTATCTTGCTGGACTGTGTGTATTTTTAGACTTGCTGCTTTATTTTTTCTTTCAATCCACTTTTGATTTATTTTTACTAACACATTCTTATCACTGTTTTCAAATAAAGTTAGCAGCAAGCATCTAAAATACCCCAACAAGTTTTTGGCCCCGCTATCGGGGATATTGATCTTTTTAGTAGACCTAAGTTATACTATTACTTAGACTAACAAATTCTTTGTAATTGTGTTTAATGTAGAATTAAAGTACAACTGATTCTTTATGGAATTTTGCATAAATGGACAGTAGAAGAAGGGGAAAAGCTAGAGCTGCAAGTGGAGTGTAGCTAGCTCTATTTGCACTTTCTTCCCCCTAAATCTCATGTCATTTATGTTGAATATGTGTAGGGTTTAGATGCTTTCTTCCCCCTAAATCCCCTATTATTTTATTTAGTGTAAATATGTGTAGTTATTACTTTTTTTTATTTGAAATTCTTTCTGTGTGCTTGTAAGTATTTTCATTACTGTTGGTGAGTGTATGCTCGGTAGAAGGTCCTTAAACCCTAACTTAGAACCCCCAAATCCGGAGGTGGAAAGGATCCTTTGACCTTGACACACCACCCAGGGCCCTACTATTGAGACTGACCCAGCTACCATGGCTGAGAGGCAGAGGACATTGAAAGAATACAACACACCTGAGGAGTATACCTCTCCCTTCTGCATTCAGTTTTCCTTTGTTGAGGGGAACTATGAAATTAAATACTCCACCATCAGTATGCTGCCTTCATTTCATGAGCTGAGTAAAGAAGATCCCTACAAGCATATTGACCAATGTTTAGCACTTCGCACTACCTTCAACATTACTGGCTTGGGGCCTGAGGCTACTAAATTGAGGCTTTTTCCTTTTTCATTAAAGGACAAAGCCAACACATGGCTATCAAAGCTCCCAGTCAATAACATACAGTCATGGAGTGACCTTCAGACCAAGTTCCTGGCAAAGTTTTTCCCTATGAACAAAACAAGCCAGATGAGGACAAAAATTCTATCCTTCACTCAGTCATCAACTGAGAATTTTAATGAAGCTTGGGAAAGATTCCAGGAGATGTTAAAACAATGTCCCCACCACCAAATCCCAATGTGGCAGCTTGTCCAAGTATTTCATCAAGGAATTAATGCTAAGAGCAGGGATATGGTGGATGCTTCCTGTGGTGGTGGCTACCTCTACATGATAGCTGAGGAAGCTTGGGAGCTGCTTGACATAATAGGGGAGAATTCCATACAGCAAGAGACTCTGTCATGCAATGACAGTCAGATTCCAGCTAAAATGGTGAAAGAGGCCACCCCTAGAGATGGAATATATGAAGTGAAGGTGCAAGGTGATCTAAAGAGGAAGGTGGACAACCTGAGCTTAAAGTTTGACAAATTGATAAATGTGATGTAGCCTCGGATGGTTGCACAGGTGGAGGATGCATGTCTGATATGCCAATCCCCAACACATTCTATTCATGATTGTCCATCAGCCAACCAATTTTCAGATTTGTTATGAAGCATGCCAATGCTGCTCAAACCATTGGGTAACAGTCTGCTGGGTATTCTTTGATGAACCATCCAAATATGAGGTGGAGATAAGACTCATATCCTCAACTCCAGCGCAGCAGATGGTAGCTCCCTATAGACCCCAGCTCTAGGTTAATCAAGGTTACCCACCAAGGCAAAATTTTCTGCTACCTGCCCCACAGTCTAACCAGTTGGCTTTGCCCCCTCAACAGCCTAGATCCTCTTTATTTGAAGAGCAGATGCTGACTTCAATGCAGAACTAGGGGAACTTGGTGCAGACTGTCAATTCTCATAGACAGAGCATCAAAAAGATTGTGGACCAGCATGGTCAGATCTGTAGTACTCTGAATAGGAGGGAGGAAGGAAAATTGCCTAGTCAGCCCCTGACAAACCCGAAAGGTCAGTTTATGATTGGTGATGCATCCTCTACTTAGGAGGAAGCTAGTGCCCAGTGAGCCAAATATTAGTGATAATTATATCATATGTATAAAAAAAATTGTGTTCAATTGTGTTCTTTAGAATTATGTCATTTGTGTTTTGTGTGTTATGTTGGTTTGATTGTTTTACTTTGTCTGTGTTTTAATTGTTTGTGAATGAAAACATGTGCCTTTGTATCATCTGAATCGGCTATGTGTTTGTTGATGAATGGCTGAGATACCCTAATCATGATTTGCATGAAATCGAGCTGAAAAACTATTTTTATAATTCTGCAATGTTGATGAACAGCTGATTAAAAATGGATATAAGCTTTTCATGAGTAAAATGAAGCACCTGTCTGAGGCTTGGTGCTCATGCACAGTGGTTGGGTGCACAACAGCGTGAGGCACCAACCAATGTGCTGCACTGAGATTACAAGAGTGAAGGTTGTGCAAGAAATACTATCTCGCTGAGTTGGAAGGCTTAAATTTGCTGTGCAAGCCATCTTTTGGCTTCCTCGCACGCTAGAGAGGCTAAGCCCTGACTGTGAAAGTGTCTAGCGGAGTTTCTTTCTACTCCGTGAGCTTAATTTGTGTGAAAAGGATGCCTTCTGGGTGTTCTACGCGAGTACTGCGCGAGGAAATTTCCTAAAGCATATCAAGGTCTCATGCACTACAGCCATGGCCTCAGCTCTGCGAAAGGCACTATGAGGTAATTTGTTCTGCTGTGTAATAGAACCTTTTGCAGAATTAAAAGTCATCTACGCGACAATCCTACTCCGTGAGAGCCTTAAGCCAACTCCCCGAACCGTGGGATTTACTCTATAAACTCAGCGAAACCCCTCATTTGCTTCATTTTCTCTCTCTGCCCTAGCTCTCTTCGCCTAAAAGCAAGCCCCTCTTTCTCTGTTTTCCTCTCCGCAGCTTGAGCCACTCCATTTGAAGCTTTTTCGTCTCACCATTTTGCTCCCCAGCTATTCCTGGTTACCTTCAGTACGGTTTGGGAGGATTTAAGCCACTGTGCACATTTCTACATGGAACCCCAACTCGCATTGGGTAAGCTCTGTAACTCTCCCTCTGTGCTTTAATTGGTTTAGTAAATTAGAGAGAGAGAGAAGATGAATTATGATATTTTTGGTGCCTACTTAGAGTAATCTACATTCTCTGAGATCTGTTATCCCTATTTTGAGATTTGGAGCACCTATGGCCAAAAGTTTAAAATTCATTGATACATTGGCGACTATGTTAAACCCTGCTCCTAGTGGCAGCCCTGTGGCCACTAGGATATCCGCAAGGATTGTAGAGGCCTCCACATTGGAGACCTCTGAGGTGCCCTCCCCTGGTACTGAACTCACAATCTCAAAGAAAAGGAAGAAATCTGTCCCAAAGAAGAAGGCCAGAGATCACCCACTAGCTGAGGGCCCTGAAAAATCAAAGAAGAAGCAGAAAAAGAGCAAGGTTGTGACCTTATGGCCCCTGAGGTTGCAGAGGAAGAGAATATTGAATATCTCAGGGTCCCTTCTGAGTTTGTGTTGGCAATTCCGCTAGAGGCAAAAACTATTTTTGATAAAGCCTACTTTGAGGAGCTACCAGAGACCTCTGCCTCCATTGAATATCTGAGTAAGGCAACTCTGCTGCCACTATTGAGACCCTCAATGCAGCTGGTGTTCTCAAGATTAGTCAGATTGTTTTATTAGAATATGAGGTTGAGGACTGATGATGATGGGAACCCAGCACTGCTGGTACTGATTGATAATTTTGAAATGCTCTTTAACCAGTCTGACATTGCAAGGATACTAGGGATACCAGCTGGGTATGACCCTAAGTTTGGCTTGGGACCTCCCCTGACTGCCGCCATTACAGAGATAGCTAGAGAACTAACTGGAGGAATCATGGCTTCAGGAGACTCAATCAGGAAAAGAGATCTACACCCCAACCTCAGATTCATGGATGGGGTGCTGAGGAAAATTTTTTTTTACTCAGGTCATGAGCAAGAGAGGAGGTCCCCCATAACTAATGCCCTTCTCTCATTTCACAGAAAGCACTACTTGGATGCAACCAAGTTAGTTTTTGAAGGGATTAAGGACTTGTGTGAGAAAGTAAAGATTAACAAGAAACCGCAAGCCCTTCCCTACTGTGGGCTGATTGCTGCACTACTGAAAGATGGGAAATAACCCTCTTGGGCAGATACATGGCACTAAGGTTAAGATGTCCTGGTTATCTAGCCTCTTTGCGGTTGATGAGTTGGTGGATCTTGGGCAGCCAAATAGGGTGCTTTACATTACTCCTGAGTGGGCGATCATCCTAGCCCATATCACTCTCCTCCTGCTGGGTAAGACCCTTTTTACCAATGTGAGTGGTGGTCAAGTCATCTTAGTGTTGCTGAGCTTTATGAAAAACTGGGGTGATGTCCATAGGTACGACTGGGGCGGGGCTGGATACGCATGGTTGATGTATGGCGTAACTCGGGCCATTATCGGGTAAGCCAAATCCGTCGTTGGCTTTGGGCGGCATTGGAGGTAATCCTTTACCTTTTACTTTTATTAGTTTCACTTGGATGATCTTTATATGCTACTAACTTGCCCTTTTTTGCACCGCTCTTCTCAGGTATGGAGGTACCACCACTTTCATCCTAGGCGCCCGCTTCTCCACTTGGATGCATTCACCTACCCTCTTCTTAGTAATTGAAACCATGCCTGACACTGTGATGTGGGCCTGAAGCACCTAGAGATGGGCTTGAGTCCCAACTCGACCTGATGGTCCCCGAGCAGGTAAAGCCCTTTTCAACTCCGTTTATTTCAGCTCAAAAATTATCCCTGATTTGTTATGCTGCTTGTCTGATTGATTGGCCACCTCTTGACTTGAACAAATCCTCCATGATCCGTACCTCAACTCCGTCTTCTGGGACTGGGAAGCCGTAGGACTATCGCGCCTTCTCAACATCCATCGCATTATTTTCTTTTATGGGGCGTGGGCGAGGGTTTACTATTTGGGGGAGCAGATGGTGCACCAGTATCAGGGTTATCATGCCATACTCGAGGACCCTCCAGCCAATTTCATGGGCCATGTTGCCAGTGTTGAGGAGCTCACAACGGCTTTCCTTAATAATGGGCTCCCTATCAATGCCCTTCTTGTGCCCGGAGATTATCACATATGGTACGAGTGCCTGCCGTATCAGTTCATCTTGCCGCGCTTCATCCCTAGTGCTAACTTCCTTGCATTTGGCGGCCCACGCGGGCAGGTAACTCCCTTTTATTTTTTCAGATTAGTCCCCTTTTTGTTTTAATTCGAGCTTTGTTCTTTATGAACAAATTCTTATTTTGTTCACAGTTTGCTCAAGGGGATGGCTTGGATAATGAAGGCGAGATGGCGGTGGGTACAGTTGATACCTCAGGTGTCGGCCCTTCGGTTGTGGGTCCCTTAGGCGAGGTTTCTTCTGGCGCTGGTCCGTCGGGTACCTCTCATGCTGGTGCTCCTGGTGGTGATCCGACTGTGGTTTATGGGACCTTTCGACGCCTTGACGATGGCTTTCTCTCGGGCCAGTGTGCTGATGTGGATAAGCAGGTGCGCATCTCTTCTGAAGCAACCCGGGTCCCTCCTCCTGAGGTGACTCCAGGGGTAAGCCTTTCCATGGCCATTCTTCCTTTGTCTCGGCTTCCCTTGAAAATGTATGTGTCTCGTGATTGCCCTGGTAACTGATACCCTATCCCTCTGAATGTAGGATTTTGACTCGGCCATGGAGTATGCGACATATCATCGTAACATCTCAGAGCTTCGGGAGGAGGAGACGGTGACTGTCCTATTGCTCAGTTTTTCTTAATGGTTCTACTTTCCTTGGCTCTTCAATCGATCCTGATCTCCGATCTTGATTATGACTTGCAGCGCACACATGCCAAGGAGTCACGATCCTTGCTTAGCAGGATTTCCCAAGCATGGTCTCGGGTGGGAGACATGCAGACTTACTAGGGCCCCTCACGTTGTTGAAAGAAGTCAAAGGGCGCCAACCAAGATTAGGCCCTAGTTTTTGCATTTCTGAACAAAACACTTTAGCACTTTTTGAGACAATTTTATTGGGATTTTTGCAAAGTTTGTAATAGATATTCGTGGCATGGGATGATTTCCTATTTGGACATGTCCAGTGCTCTTCTTTGATTGCGATGCCATCTCTCTCTTGCATATACCCAACTGCTTGCAGGAAGATCTTGATGATTGCTCATGAAAGTGGCCCTTGATGTCATGCCTTGGTGTGGGCTTTTTCTGCACACAAATCAAATTCATTCAACTGGTAGACACCTTTTTAACTCTTAGGTGTAGCTGTTTTTATAAAGCAGGTGAAACAAGTCAGCAGGTTGTGGGGGCCAGCAATGGCTCACAAAAATTCCCAGAAACTCAGAAAAAGTGGCCTGGGTTTTTTTTTTTTTTTTTTGTTGGCGCAACTAATAGTTGCGCTAGGCTTACTCCGGGACAAATGGCACTGGCACAACTAATAGTTGCACCAAGCTTACTCTGGGACAAATTGCACTGGCGCAACTAATAGTTGTGCCAGTTTTGGCCTGGGGAGCTGTGGGACCTTATATACCCGAGCCAGTCCAAATTCCCTCCCTTTTCTATTTGACTTGGTATTTTTGACTGATTCCTTCTCTTTGCTTTCCCAAGGGCGGGTCCATAAACATACATTGATTTCTATACCCTTCAAAGATCGTTGTATGTCTATGGACCCGCTTTCCACCCCCCCTTACATGGAGGGCCCGAGACCAATTTACTCATTTCTTTGGATTTGGGGCCCAATTTTCTTAAAGGTTTGCTTGAGAGCCTAAATGATAGCGAACTCGCTGAGCTTGAGCAGCTTGGCCTATTGTGCCTTCCCTTCTTCCTTGAGGTTCTCCCACGGTGGGACCTACTTCATGCGACCGCCTCGTTTTGGGATGTAAATGCCCACATGTTCCATTTTGGGAAGCGGGAGCTAACTCCACCCCTTGAGGAGCTATCTAATTTATCCGGTCTGAAGCTTCATAGAGGTCTTGCGAGAGTCATGCTGAAGTCAGGCTACTCTAAATCCTTTCATCTTACCCTCAGTTTGAAGAAATTTGAGTATGAGAAAAGTCTCGTTGGGGGGCCCACAAGGTGTTCAATCAAATTCCTCAAAGAACTTTTCGGTGACGAAAGTCTTCGAAAATTGCCGGTTAGGAACATCTTCAACGTGAAAGCCTTTGCTCTTAGTCTCATTTCAAAAGTCCTTTTCCTTATTGGGGGAGAGAGCTTCTCTTTGGCTCTCTGTGACGTTTTGATCGAATTGGTAGGTGTTGGGGAATTCCAGTGTGCTGATTTATGGTGTGAACGTCAAGAGAAAATAGAGATGGATTCAACACAGCTGGGAAATCCTAGGCCTGCAAGACACAGGGTCCTTTGTAGCAAGTTTTAAAAGTAAGGGGAAGTCCATAGAGAGGTGGTTTGGAATTGGGTAAATCTCCAGATCTGTAAGAGATCTGGCACCCTAACTAATGTTGATCTAGCTAAAAGACAGGGGAGAGATTAGATCGGAGTTTCACTTAATCTAAACTATAATTAAAATACAGATTATCTTAGATTGAATCTGGAGTCTCAGATCTTGCAGATGGAGGGTTTAAAAACTTAGAAAATGGAGAAGAACAGCTTGGAGGTTGTTTTCAATGCAATCAGGTTGAACTAAGCATAGTACAGGGGTTCAAAAGCACACAAGTCCCTCAGCTGGCCACAAGCACAACTGCAGAGTATAAATTCCACTCCAAATCATAGGATCCACCTAGCCTTAAGGCTATGATCTGTCCACTTTAATGGTCACAAACCATCCTATAGACTTTATCGAATCCATGGATTACAGCAGATGAATCCAATTGAGGCCTGAGCTTAGATTTACCTTAAGGTTATGATCTGTCCACTTTAATGGTCACAGACCATCCTAGAGATCTCCTACAAAGCAAGAGCCTTAATTAGAACAATTAAAACCACTACAGATGCTGGAATTTCTAGGTCACAGACGCAGGAAATTACAGGGATATTAGATCCAGGGAATTCAGATGATATCCAAGAGGTCTACCAGTTAAGTGGGTGAGCTAAACAAGCAACTCCTCTACACAAATTCGATCGAGCACCAAAAGGAATCAAAAGAGCTTTAGATCTAATTAAAACATTGAAAATAACATTTACATTGCAAACAAGGTCACTCTTACAATGGAATGCTCTCAGATCTGTAGTCTGTGCAGCAATTAACCCTAGCAACACTCTTAACCATACCCAATCACAGATCTAACTCACTCCTTGCTACTCCTAGGGAATTAGCCAACCATGGTTGGGCTAAAAGAAGGAAAATAGAATCTTGCTGTAACCTTTGATCTCCAGGAAATTATTCAGAATTTTTTATTCTCTCCAACTCCAATTGGGGATCTCTATATATAGCTTTCTCCTTTATTTTTCCTGCCAAAAATCCCTTCTAGAAGGTCATCAGAGTTTGTTAGAGTTCTGTTAGAGCACGTGGGTTGGTTAGGGATTTGTAGGGCATCTTCTAGAACGTCGTGCTGGTCACCAAAGTATCTCGTGTTGCGTGCAGCAGGTCATTGAATCACCACGTGTGCACAGCAAAATTTCTGAGATGTTCCGCACACGATTTTGACAGGTTCAAGGGGCTTTCGACAGGTTGACATAGAGTTTTTTGGTCCTTTCGTTAGGTTCTCAGAATTGTTCGATAGGTTCCGATAGGATGAGCCTTCACTTAGAGTTCCAGCCTTCTCAGTCTTTGGTTTGGAGTATTCGACAGGTTGAAAGGACTCTTCGACAGGTTGGAGAGCCATTTCGATAGGTTCCTTTCTGCATGCTATCCCTTCGATAGGATTGCTCTTACTCCTATCGAAAGACGCAATCACCATTCGATAGGTTCTGTTCCAGCACTTTCATCTTAATAGGTTCAAGAACCATTCGATAGGTTCCTTTGACGATTTAGGTAGGCTTTCATAGGATGGTTTCTTCATTCCTTTCAGCTGCTCGATAGGTTCTTAGATCCTATCGAACTGCTCTATCCGCACGAATTCATCCTTCTTCTGCCTTCCGATCCTATCGAAAACTTCTTCAACTACATGAATTCTTTCTTTCTTTGCTTTCAGCTCCGATCGAACTCTTCAGGTGACCCATCGATAGGACGTTTTCAACCTATTCTCACTTTCTTCACCTTGTCCTGCTGTAGCCACGCGCTCCAAGGGTTCAATGATGTGCTACCCTTGGGTGTGCTATTGCTGAGTTTGTCCTGTGCTGAGAGATGGCTCCTTGTTGGGCATTCTTGAGTGCTTTTCTTCATTAGTATCTTCTTTTATTGTTGTCTACAAAATGCACTTGACAAGGGCTTATTAGTGTGCTCACAGGTCTACCAATGGTTAGGTTATAGGGTGAAAAGTGGCATTTTTCACCACTTAACACACCCCCAAACCTAAGCTTTGCTAGTCCCTAAGCAAAGAAAAATTAAAAGGAAATAAAAATGCCACTTTCATAGGGAGCACGAATGCACTTAGCATATGCACCAAGCCTTTTAAACCCCTAGGTGATCCCTAGTGGAGGAGTTAAGTCTCCTGAGGGTTTTCAGTGAAGGTACCCACAAACTTCTCCAATACGCTTAGTTAATAAAGTGCAACCTGTTAAAGCAGAGTTTAAGCAAATCAAATAAATTCACATCATGCCCATTCATTAAAGAAAATTTAATAGAAAAAACATCCATTTTCTGAAATCTCTCCATCATCACTCAGTTTGTGTCAAGGCATTTCTCCTGAAATTTTATGCATAACTCACCATCAATTTGAGGATCCTGCTCAGATACTTCCCCCATAAACTGGATTTTAGACCCAAGTCTCATCAGGGCTGTTCACTCATCAGTACAGAGAAGAGGGGTAAATCATATCACTCAGCTCAAGAGCAGTTACAACCCTCAAATAGGACTGCAAGCAGGAGCATAGGCATTGCTTGAATTTCTGACTTTTCCAACTCTTTATACCATAGATTAAGCAGATTCTCATCTCCACATGACAGCTCAGTCCACTTTCAGATCAGTAAGGTCTTTTTATTGGGTTGTAATGTGGCTTAGGGATGAGGTTTGTGAAGGAACAGAAGGGATAACAGAGTTCAAAATTGAGAAATCAGTAAAGGTAAGGAGGTGATTCATGACTTCACCTTCTTCAATTCAGAACCTCTTCACTGTCATTTTGAATTTTTCAGACTTGAAGTGATCAGCTTCTTGTCTTGTTGTAGATTTTTAAGTAGAGTGACTTCTCTTCCTCATTCTTTTCCTTTGCTTCTTCTTTTTTTTTTTCTCTTTTTTTTTTTTCTTTTTATGTGTGTGGGTTGGAATGCCACAACATCACAAACTGTTTTTTCCTTTCTTTTGACCAAATTTGCCACCTTGCTCCTCTAACCTACTTTCTCCTTCCATTTCTTGATTTCTCAAATTGGAGTTAGACTGAAATGGGCCAAAGGGGTTTTGGGTTCAAATTTTTTTGGTTTCTATTAAAGAAAACTGGGAATTTTTTATGGCTCAAAAAGGTGTGTATCAAGGGCAGTTTAAAGGTGGGGAATTTTAGGCTCAAACTGTCCAAAGGATGGCCTTACTTCACATCTTCAATGTCCTGAGTGCTGTCAAGTTGTTTCAACTCAGATTTGCCTAACTTCTAGTGATCAAGATTAGTTCCAGTCAGTCCTTGAAGCAGAAAGAATTGCCAAGACACTCTTCAAAGAAATTTTCAGGCCCAATTCTCACTGGGTATGGCCTTCTATCCAATTTTCTGGGGAATATCCTCACAGTCTCTTCTCATTTCTGGTTTACTATACATCAAAATATTTCTTCAAAAATTCTTGACATTTGCTTCATGAAAAATGTTATAACTTCAGCTTGCTTCAGTTGTAAATGGTTTTTAAAGTTTCCTTAACAACAAATATGAGGTGAATTCATTCTCTTTTCAATTATTCCTTTTTAACTTGGCTGCACTAAAATTAACTAGTTTATTGGCATACATGCCGCACCCCCAAACCTTAACCAAATAGTGTCCTCACTGTTTTGATAAAATGCAATCAAGAGAGAGACAGGGTAAGAAGATATCTATAGAATAACACAACAAAAATATAAAATATATACAAGAGACAAATGAAAAAAGAAACTGAAACAACAAATGGCCACATTCATACCCCTTAGATACAGGGGCCTTGCCCTTGGATTTGGATTCTTTGTGGTTGTGTTAAGGTGCCTCCTCGATCAAGCGTGTGCTTTTTACCTTTAGGATCAACAGCAGGCGCAGAATCAGAATTCGAATCGGAAGGGAACAGGGAAATGGGGTCCAATCCTAGAGCCGTAGCAGCCTTCCTTCTTTCATCCCTAGAGAGTAGGGTGCCATGGGGGTCAGATTGAGCGGAGGACCTGGTGTGCTTAGCGGCTTTGGATGGGGTAGCAAGTCGTTTTCCTTTTTTGATAGAGGCAGCAGAAGAAGCAGATCTCTTGGAGGTGGCGGTTCATTTGGAGGGATTCCTTTTTTATTTGGGAGGGATAGGTTGGACAGGTCGAGGTACCTGGGCAGGAGGAGGAGGGGGAACATCCACAGGTGGGGTCGCTGAAGGAATAGTTGTAGAGGGGGGACATGGGGGAGGGGAGGGAAACTAAAGTGGGGGCAACAAGCCTTCTTTCTTCAAATAGCTCAGTGTTTCCTGACACTCTCCAATGTTGGCAAAATATGCCAGATCAAATTCAGTCTCAGGGACAAGGCTCAACTTGTCTACAAATTCATTGGGGGTGGTTAGTATAGTCGGAGGCTCTACAGCAATGGGTCTGTCAGGGGTAGCTCTCTCTAAGGGTGTTTCTACCACAGATTCCTGAATTTAAATAGCTTTGGCTTTCTTAGCTTTAGGACCCTTTTAGGGTGTCTCCTCAGTGAGCTTCCTCTTTACAAGCGGTTTAGTAGCACGTAGCGCTTTCTTGGAGGATTTAGGGGTGGATGCAGTTGATTTCCGGTGCATGCTGGCTAGCGTTTCCTCAGGCTCATCCATTTTAATCTCAAAGAGGAATTTCTCACCAACTTGGAATGGGAAAACTTAGAAAAACAACAGATTGATGGTAGGAAGGCAACTCACCTCCAAGTACCTAGGGTTTCATAGAGCTAGCGATGCACCGCCCTAATTTCTCTAAACTCAGGGGCAAAATGCTCCTCTACGCAAGCTAAATGTATTGACAAGATGGCACACTAAACAATAGAATATTTCATGAGGATTTAGTAGAGAAAGAGGGAGGCGAAAAAATGAGGAAGAGAGCTAGGGTTTTTTTAAGGAATGAAGCACAAATGGCCTATCAACAGGTATATAAAGGTGAAAATGCGATTCCAACAAGATGAATGGAATGGTTTCGATAGGTTGATACGTCCTGTCAAAAGCTTGGGAATCAAAGCTTTCAGAAGGGATGAGTCCAAAGGGTTTCGATAAGTGAGACCATCCTATCGATAGGTTTAAATGACAGAAAAAGCATCTTTTTGATAGGTTCCCGATATGTACCCAGAACCTATCGAAATCTTTGTTTGCCCATATTTAACCTGTCGAGAAGTTGGTTTTACCTGTCGAAACATTCAATGCCTATCAAAACCCTTAGATATCCTGTCAAAATCACCATATAACCTAACGAAAGGTAGATTTGGCCTATCGAACTCAGATAAAATTGCTTTTCTGGGCACCCTTAGCTTCAACACTTATCAGGATCTGTTACTGTGCGGCCCTACGATTAGATTCTTTTATGGACAAGCTCCCATTATTTTAGAGCAGCTGGTAAATTTGAAATGGCGACCCAATAGATAACATGGTATGTTTATTGCAACAGAATATTACTAGAAATGCAAAGTAAAACATTTAAAACAGAAGCAAAATATGGTACATATGATACATACAAAATTGCAGGTGCTAATGTGGAGGATCTGGAAGGTTTACGGCCTCCCCATGTTCCTCAAACTTGTCATCCTTCTTGGATCCGTTTCTCAGCAATTGTTCAACCCTTGGTTGCAATCTTGTCTCTATAGGCCAATCATTGCTCTGTACCAGCTGTTGAGGATTATCATGCAGAGCCTCCTCCAACCCTGCAATGGAAAAATAGGTCTCATCAAAAGGGGGTTGAGAGCTAGTGCTGTACACATGCAGCTTTCCTTTCATGTAGCCAAAGGAGACCTCCATGATTCCAGATCTGCATTGAATACAGGCATTGGCAGTGGCCAAGAAGGGCCTGCCCAGAATCACAGGGATGGAGGAAATACCTTTACTTGGCTCCATATCTAATACCACAAAGTCAGCAGGGTAAAAAAACTTGTCAACTCCCACCAGGACGTCCTCAATGACTCCCACAGGTTTCCTTTCGGACCAGTCAGCCAGTTGCAGGACCACAGGTGTGGGTTTCAAGTCTCCCAGGCCCAATTTTTCATAGACTGCATAGGGCAGCAAGTTCACACTGGCTCCCAGGTCCAATAGGGCCTTCTCAAATTTATGATCCCCAATGATGCAGGGGATAGTGGGCACTCCAGGGTCTTGAAGTTTGGTGGGAGTTGTAATGGACAGAATGTGTTTTACCTTCTCTGCTGAAAAGACTTTCTTGGATAAGTATGTCCTAGACTGTCTTTTATAGGTGCATAATTCCTTCAGAAATTTGACATAGGCTGGGACTTGTTTGATGGCATCAAGTAAAGGCAAATTAATTTTAACTTGCTTGAAAGTCTCCATCATTTCCTCAATTTTTCCCTGCCCTTTGTCAAAAGGGGAGGGTCCTTGCAATGCCTTCGGAAATGGCAACTGGGGGATTTCTCCCTCATTTACAGCCTTAACCAAAGGGGCTTCTTTCTTTTTGATTTTTTATTTTCTTTGAGGATCCATATCATCCTCTTTATTGACAGTGGGTTGTTCTGTCAGGTCCACCAGTGGTGGCCTTTGTTGTGTTCTTGGAAAACTCATTCCATTCTCTTCCTTCAAACTTCTCACAGGCTCACAACCCACTTGATTGTCCACTAGCCTACCACTCCTCAAAGTTGTCACAGATTTGGCTTCCTCATAGGTGGAGGAAACTTCACCTACTACAAACTATCTTCATAGATTATCCTGTGGTTGACTAGGTAACCTTCCTCCCCCTCTCCTAGACAGAGCATCAAACAACTGACCAAGTTGGCCGTCTATCTTTTTGATGCTCTGGTTGTGAGAGTGTACAGTTTGGATTAAGGTGTTCAAGTTCTGCAGTGAAGATAGAACTTGTTCCTCAAAAGATGGTGTTCTCACAGGTGGAGGAGGTGCAGCTTGCTACACAGGAGGAGCTACAGGTTGGGCCATGGGTTGCTAATATTGAGGTCTTGGAGCATAACCTTCTCGATAGGGCTAAACATTTCTGTAAGGCATGGGCTACTGGGGCTGCTGTTACTGCTGGCTGGGGTATGCATCTTGTCTCCACCTTAGATTGGGGTGGTTTCTCCATTGATACCCAGCAGTAGGCTGCTGCCCATAAGACTGAGTTGCCACCACATGCTCTATTATAAAATTAGGAAATTGGGCAGCTGATGGGCATTCATCCAGGGAGTGAGCAGGGGACTGGCATATGGCACATGCCTCCTCCACTCTAGCAGCCATTGGTGACTGCATTGCTCCCATTAACTTGTCAAATTTCACTGCCAGGCTGTCCACTTTCCTTTCCAACTCACTTGGCACACTCACTTCATAAATCTTTCCTCTTGAGGTGTTCTCTTTCATCAATTTAGGAGGCTCTAGATCTCTTGCTAAGGTTTCCCTTTGCATAGAGTTTTCACTAATAATGTCAAACAACTCCCATGCCTCCTCAGTAGTTTGATGGAGGTAGGTACCACCATAAGAGGCATCTACCATGTCCCTGCTCTTCGAATCAATTCCCTGATAAAATCTTTAGACCAATTGCCATTTAAGGATTTAATGGTGGGGGCATTTCTTAAGGAGCTCCTTGAATCTCTCTCACGATTGGTGAAAGTCTTCAGTTGGATCTTGGGCAAAAGAGATGATACCCTTCCTCAACTGACTGGTCTTTGACATAGGAAAGACTTTGGCCAAAAACTGACATTGGAGATCACTCCAGGACTGAATACTATTAGGTGGAAGCATGGACAACCAGGTCCTGGCTCTGTCCTTTAATGAAAAAGGAAAGAGCCTCATCCTAGTTGCCTCCTCCCCCAAACCTGTGATGTTGTAGGTAGTGCACAGTCCTAAGAATTCGTCTATATGCTTATAAGGGTCCTCCTTGGTCAGGCCATGAAATGAGGGCAACATCTGAATGATGGAAGATTTGATTTCAAAGTTTCCTTGAGCAGCAAGAAACTAAATGCAGAAGGGGGAATTGTAGATCCCTGGTGCATTAAATTCCTTGAGAGTTCGCGACTGTTGCTGCTCACCCATTTCAACAGATTCAATTTCAAAAACTGTGGATGTAGTTGGTTTGGATCTGAGAAGTCTTTCAACCTCTAGATTTAGTGGAATAATCTGAGGTTGAAGAGTTCTCCTACCAAACATACAACACTCATAAACTGAATGCAGAATAAATCCTCACACAATAGAAAAAAGCAACACAACTGACTAATTAATCTAAAAAAAATCAACAGAACTGAAAAATAAACAGGGAAAAAAGGGATACAAACTATAGAGTAGCCTTCAGCACGGCTCTCCTCTCACTTTGTACTCAGATCTGATGGAATGCATACAAAAAATACTGAAAAACAGCAAAACTTATAAATGCAGTTAGTAAAATCAAACACCCAGTTATAGATTTATGAAACAAAACTAGATCTACTAAATTCACAAATACCTCCCCGGCAGCAGCGCCAAAAACTTGTTGGGGAATTCCAGTGTGCTGATTTATGGTGTGAACATCAAGAGAAAACAGAGATGGATTTAGCACAGCTGAGAAATCCTAGGCCTGCAAGATACAGGGTCCTTTGTAGCAAGTTTTAAAAGTAAGTACGGGGAAGTCCACAGAGAGGTGGTTTGGAATTGGGTAAATCTCCTGATCTGTAAGAGATCTGGCACCCTAACTAATGTTGATCTAGCTAAAAGATAGGGGAGAGATTAGATCTGAGTTTCACTTAATCTAAACTACAATTAAAATACAGATTGTCTTAGATTGAATCTGGAGTCTCAGATCTTGCAGGTGGAGGGTTTAAAAACTCAAAAAATAGAAAAGAACAGCTTGGAGGTTGTTTTCACTGCAATCAAGTTGAGCTAAGCATATTACAGGGGTTCAAAAGCACACAAGTCTCTCAGCTGGCCACAAGCACAGCTGTAGAGTATAAATTCCACTCCAAATCACAGGATCAACCTAGCATTAAGCTATGATCTGTTCACTTTAATGGTCACAGACCATCCTATAGACTTTATCGAATCCATGGATTGCAACAGATGAATCCAATTGAGGCCTGAGCTTAGATTTACCTTAAGGTTATGATCTGTCCACTTTAATGGTCACAGACCATCCTAGAGATCTCCTACAAAGCCAGAGCCTCAATTAGAACAATTAAAACCACTATAGATGCTGCAATTTCTAGGTCACAGACGTAGGAAATTACAAGGATATCAGATCCAAGGAATTCAGATGATATCCAAGAGGTCTACCAGTTAAGTGGGTGAGCTGATCAAGCAACTCCTCTACACAAATCCGATCGAGCACCAAAAGGAATCAAAAGAGCTTTAGATCTAATTAAAACATTAAAAATAATATTTACATTGCAAACAAGGTCACTCTTACAATGGAATGCTCTCAGATCTGTAGTCTGTGCAGCAATTAACCCTAGCAACACTCTTAACCTTACCCAATCATAGATCTAACTCACTCCTTACTGCTCCTAGGGAATTAGCCAACCATGGTTGGGCTAAAAGAAGGAAAATAGAATCTCGCTGCAAGCTCTGATCTTCAAGAAATTATTCAGAATTTTTGATCCTCTCCAATGCCAATTGGGGATCTCTATATATAGCTTTCTCCTCTATTTTTCTTGCCAAAAATCCCTTGTAGAAGGTCTTCAGAGTTTGTTAGAGTTATGTTAGAGCACGTGGGTCAGTTAGGGCTTTCTAGGGCATCTTCTAGAATATCGCGCCGATCACCAAAGTGCCTCGAGTTACGTGTAGCAGGTCATTGAATTACCACAGGTGCATAGCTGAATTTCTGAGAAGTTCTGCACTCGATTTCGACAGGTTCAAGGAGCTTTCGACAGGTTGACATAGAGCTTTTTGGTCCTTTCGCTAGGTTCTCAGAACTGTTTGATAGGTTCCTATAGGATGAGCCTTCACTTAGAGTTCCAGCCTTCTCAGTCTTTGGTTTGGAGTATTCGACAGGTTGAAAGGACTCTTCGACAAGTTAGAGAACCATTTCGATAGGTTCCTTCTGCATGCTATCCCTTCGATAGGATTGCTCTTACTCCTATTGAAAGACTCAATCACCATTCGATAGGTTATGTTCCAGCACTTTCATCTCGATAGGTTTAAGAACCATTCGATAGGTTCCTTTGACGCTTCAGGTAGGCTTTCGATAGGATGGTTTCTTCATTCCTTTTAGCTGCTTGATAGGTTCTTGGATCCTATCGAACTGTTCTATCCGCACGAATTAATCCTTCTTCTGCCTTCCGATCCTATCGAAAACTTCTTCACTACATGAATTCTTTCTTTCTTTGCTTTCAGCTCCTATCGAACTCTTCAGGTGACCCATCGATAGGACGTTTTCAACCTATTCTCACTTTCTTCAACTTGTCCTGCTGTAGCCACGCACTCCAAGGGTTCAATGATGTGCTACCCTTGGGTGTGCTATTGCTGAGTTCGTCCTGTGCTAAGAGATGGCTCCTTGTTGGGCATTCTTGAGTGCTTTTCTTCATTAGTATCTTCTTTTATTGTTGTCTATAAAATGCACTTGACAAGGGCTTATTAGTGTGCTCACAGGTCTATCAATGGTCAGGTTATAGGGTGAAAAGTGGCATTTTTCACCACTTAACAGTAGGGGGCCGATCGGTGATGCATTTGGTTCTCGCCGAACTGTACCAGTGCCTTGACACATTTGCTCTGGGTAAGGTGGAGAGCCTCCGGGGATGTCCTTTGCTGCTTCAGGTCTGGCTAGGTGAGCATCATGCTATCTTGGGGCCCATGCCACACTTTTATACTACCCGAGGTGAGGTGGCTCGATGCTTTTCAGGTAGGTGTCACTTGCTTCCACAGGGCGATTCGTCGGCTTTGAAACTTTTGTTGACCGACGCCTAGCTAATATGGAGGCTCCCTTGGTTGGACCGGTCCTTCCCAATAGTTCATTCCAAAGACCATGAGGGCATCACCCTCTTAGGATTGACTGGCATCACCTTCTACTTCCCCTTTCGGGTGTTGCATCAATTCGAATGCTCTCAGCAGGTTCCTTGCAAGGCAAAACCCTCTCTATGCGACTTGATGTTTTCTAGGGGGTCCTCTAGGGACATAGATCGGATCACTACTCTTTGGGAGATGCGTTAGTCAATGCTGATGTGTGATATGGAACAGGGAGATTCGGTTCAGTCTTCCCCTGAGTATGAGGCTTGGCTATTGGCTGAGCAGCTTGCTGCTAATCACCTGAATCAGACGAAGATCATTGATATGGGAGGCCCTTGGCCAAAGAAAGAGACTGCGCTTCGAGCTCGTATTGAGCCCTTGGTTGATGAGAAGAGGGACCTGTAAGAGCTTTTATCACAAAAAAAATTTAGGGCAGAAGTAGCCGAGACCAGGGCTGGCGTAGCTGAGAGTGAGGTCCTTCGTCTGGAAGGGGTCCTTGAATGCTATTTACGGGGCTACCGATGCTTCTCGGAAGAGGTACAAGAGCTCGCATGGTTGTTGGTTGACAGAGTGAAATGACCGAGAGGATGATTTTTGTGCGAAGATTAGTGCCTTGAAGCGCGAGCTGGGCCGTTGAGTCCCTCCTGCACATACATCTTTTTTGCATAGATCAGATACACAGAAAAGGGGCATAAGAAGCCCCTTTACAGATACACACATCTTTTTGGTATACATATTTTCTTTATGTTTTAGTTTTTTTTCTTTTTTTTCTAAAAAAGAAGGAAAGAAAGCAAGTTAGACATCATACCAGCTATTTTTTGGGATGGGGTGTAAGCGGTGCATTTGTAAAAAAAAGAAGAGCTATTATATATTTACCCAGACTTTTCGTTGTTCTTTCTATTTTTATTCTCCCTTCTTTTTTTTGCTTTGATTAATGAGTTGCTTTCACAAAGAGTGCTTTCCGTCCTGTTCTTTATTCTCTTTTTGTTTGGTTTGGTACCTCAATCCCAGAGTGAGGTCTCGGGTCCCCTTTTGAGCATGGTTGCATCCCCTTTTTAAATGGTCGGGTCTTAGGGAGTTTCAACGGCTTTATCAAGACTGAAATGTCAATCCCTTTTGACTGAGTTATGCCTTTCTCCTTACCTTGGGTCATACATTTTAACAAAGTAGTTTCACAAAGACAATTCTGGTCGGGGCCCGATTCGAACTAGCATGAGCAGCCTAGAAAAAAAGGATCAGGGGTAGTAACCGAGAGGGCTCTTCCAACATTAGTTTTATCAATCATTCCAACAATAATTTTTTCTTTTAAAACTCTTTTACTCACAATGCCAAAGGTGGGCTCATCGTGCCCTCTTTTTTACCCTCTTTTTACCCGTGGTGCCCTTTTGGGTTTTAACCACGTCCATGGGTTTAGCTCTCTTACCCCAAGCGCCCTTTCGGGTTTTCACCTGGTCTACACAAACTCGCTGTTTTCACTCGTAGTGCCCTTTCGAATTTTCACCACGTCCATCCTACTTTGAGCTTGTATTTTTATTTTTTTTATTTTTTTCTTTTTATTTCTTTTATTTTTTTCAAAAGTCACGACATAGACATCGATTCCGTCATAGCCAGCCAGATGGGGTTCTGGTGTCATCTCACAGCTTGGCTTGTGTTGACTTAACAGATACTATGATTGCTTGTGAACCTAAAAAGAGGGCTTTCTTCAGGGTGTAGCTTGACCATGGGTTGGGTTAGGATTTGAAGGTATGCTGGGCTAAAATGGGTTTCCTTGATACAGCTTCAATTTTTCACCACATACTTTCTTCCTTGGG
This sequence comes from Chloranthus sessilifolius, assembly GCA_021018995.1. Classification (NCBI taxonomy): domain Eukaryota; kingdom Viridiplantae; phylum Streptophyta; class Magnoliopsida; order Chloranthales; family Chloranthaceae; genus Chloranthus; species Chloranthus sessilifolius. Next base: position 52,851,101 of record CM037594.1, read on the forward strand.
GGATTTTACTGTATACGCCCCATGATTCTTCTATTTTTTTTTCTCTTTTCAGGCAATCTCTTTTTGGGGTTTTGCTTTTCCGAATTTTTTTTATTTGGCTAGTAACTTCACTTCCCCTCTTTTTTGTATATGTACTCACTTTTTCTTTTTCAGGGAAGTGGTTCATTGAAAGAAAGCCCTAGGCTCAAAATGGGGTAGCAAAGGATATCATGCTTTTTGGCTACTGTGCTTGGAATGATGGCCTCTTTTGGGTGGTTCTTAAGCAGTTACATATCTATTTCACCAATACTTACCTTATCGTGATAGACTAAGCTTAGAATCGTTGGACATATCTAGCATTGATGGGCTCAAGAAGATGATCTCCATCCATGGTGGCACGGCGGATGGCATATCCCGATAGGACCTCTCAAATGACGTAAGGCCCTTCCCAGTTCGACTTGAACTTCCCTCTCAGATCGGCATGGAGGGATGGAAAGATCTTCTTCAACACAATGTCTCCTATCTTTAGATCTTGACCGCAGACATGTTTATTGTAAGCGCGTGTGATTTGCCCCTGGTAAACTTAAGTATGACACAAGGCTACGAGTCTCTTCTCGTCCAATAAGTTCAATTGTTCAAAGCAAGATCTCTCTCTGGTTTGGGTAAGCCTGATTTAATAAGGATTTAGAGCGAGGGTACTTCAACCTCTACCGGTAGGACGACCTCTGTTCCATACATAAGGGAGAATGGTGTTGCCCCTGTAGCGGTATGGATCGACGTTCTGTAGGCCCATAAAGCAAATGGCAGCATTTCGCTCCAATCTCGATAAGTGACGACCATTTTCTCGAGGATGCGAACGACCGTCTTGTTCACAGCTTCCACGACTCCATTAGTTTGAGGTTGATAAGGTGACGAGCGATGGTGCTTGATTTTTTACTACTCGTAGAAGGCTCAGATGCGCTTATTCGCAAAGTTGGTACCATTGTCTGTGATAATATCCTTGGGTACTCCAAATCGGCACACAATATTACTCTTGAGAAATTTCTCAACGTGACTGGCCGTGATGCTGGCATATGACGCCGCTTCTATCCACTTGGTGAAGTATTCAATGGCTAGGAGGATGAACCGATGTCCGTTCGATACTTTTGAATTAACCATTTCGACGACGTCAAGGCCCTAGGTAGCAAATGGCCAAGGAGTGGTCATGCAGTGAAGATCGATGGTAGGAGCATGTATGAGACTGGAGTGTTCCTGACACCTGTAACATTTCTGAACATGTTTGCAACAATCTGATTCCATAGTGGTTCAAAAGTATCCTTGCCACATAATTTTCTTAACAGGCATGTGACTGCTGATGTGGGCTCCGCATACTCCCTCATGGATCTCCTTCATGATATTGATCACTTCACTTTCTGTAAGGTACCTGAGTAATATGTTATTGTAGGATCACTTATAAAGGCATTCCCCACAAATGACGTAGCCTGCTGCTAGACGTTGAATGATTTGTCGATCCGTCTTGGACGTACCCTCAGGGAAAGTTAGTGTCTCGAGGAAATTCTTGATATCTGAGAACCAAGGTGGCTTATCATCAGGCTTTGTAGGTTCCTCAATCTAGAGGCATAAGGCCGACTCATTCCTTTGCTTGATCATGATCGGCTTCATCTCAGCACCATACGAGATTTCTATCATTGACGCCAAAGTGGCTAGTGTGTCAGCAAAGCGATTCCTTATCCGGGGGACATATGAGAATGTCACGTATTGGAAGCAAGCTATCAGATCCTCGAGGTGTTCATGGTAAGGGATTAGTTTCTCATCTTTCATCTTCCAGTCATCGTTCGTCTGGCATATGATTAACTGCGAATCGCCAAACACTTGAAGGTGAGTTATATTCAGATCGAGAGCCGCCTGCAGACTAGCGACACAAGCTTCGTATTCAGCCATGTTGTTAGTGCAAGGGAAGTTGAGCTTGATAGAGACAGGTACATGGGATCCTTTCAGTGAAATCAGAATGGCACCAACTCCCTGACCTTCTGCATTCATTGTCCCGTCAAAGTGCATTACCCATGATTCTTTTGCTTTTTCTGTATCATCTTCCATCATGAATAGGATGTCCTCATTGGGGAACTCAGTTCTCAAAGGCTCATAATCTAGTAAAGGATTGTTGGCAAGATGATTGGCGAGTGCCTACCCCTTGATCAACTTTTGAGTGACGTACGTGATGTCGAACTCAAACAATAAAAGCTGCCATTGTGCAGTTCGCCTAGTAAGAGTCGGCTTCTCGAAAAGATACTTCAACAGGTCCATTCGGGCCAGAAGTAGAGCGACTTGAGATAGCAAGTAATGGCGGAGCCTTTGAGTAGCCCATACAAGAGCAAGGCATGTTTTTTCTATATGAGAATAGCGCATTTCATAATTAGTAAACTTCTTGCTCAGATAGTAGATGGCCTACTCTCTTCTCCCTATTTCGTCATGTTACCCTAAGACGCATCCCATCAAAACTTTCATCTTAGAGAGATACATCAAGAGTGGTCTCCCTGGTTCGGGTGGTACCAAAACAGCTTGGTTAAGGAGGTAGCTTTTGATTTTATCAAATGCTGCTTGGCAGTCATTATTTCATTCAACAGGCAAGTTCTTCCTTAGTAGCTTGAAGATTAGCGTGCAGATGGGCGTTAGCTGTGCAATGAACCAACTGGTATATTGTATTTTGCCCAAAAATCCTCTAACTACTTTCTCGATAGATGGTGATAGCATTTCTGTGATAGCCTTGACTTTGACTAGGTCGACCTCGAGCCCTCTCCTGCTGACGATGAATCCCAACAATTTCCCTAACATCACACCAAATGCGCACTTCTGTGGATTCAAACATAACCTGTACTTTCTCAACCTCTCAAATAGCTTCTGAAGGTTTACCAGATGATCGCCTCACTCCGATGACTTGGCTTTCATATCATCGAGGTACACTTTAATTTCTCTGTGCATCATGTCGTGAAACAGTGCAGTCATAGCTCTTTGGTATGTTGCACTAGCATTCTTCAGCCCAAATGGCTTGACTTTATAGCAAAAGGTTCCCCAAGGAGTTATGAACGCAATCTTCTCTCGATCCGCCTCTACTATCTTAATATGATTATATCCTGAGAATCCGCCCATAAAAGAAAGCATCTCGTGCTTAGCAGTGTTATCGACCAAGATGTCGATGTGCGGCAATGGGAAATCATCTTTTGGGTTTGCCTTATTCAGATTGAAGAAATCGATACACATGTGGACCTTTCCATCTTTCTTTGGCACAAGCACAATATTGGTTAGCCACTGCGGGTATTTGGATACCATGAGAAACTCCACGTCATACTGCTTGATGACCTTGTCCTTGACTTTCAGCATCCACTCAAGTCGAAGACGTCTCAGCTTTTTGTTAATGGGCCTCATATCAGGGTAGAGAGGCAACTCGTGCTCGACCAAATTGGTGTCCAGACCAGGCATGTCCTCGTACGACCAAGCAAAAATGTCTTGGTATGACTGAAGGAAGTTGATCATACTTTTTCTTTCTTCGGGAGATAGCGACGTTCCTATTTTGGTAATGCGGGGAATCTCCTCAGTTCTCAGGTTAACGTCCTCCGTTTCCTTGACAATGGGGGTAGGGCCGTGCTCAAATTTAGCAAATCGGTCAAGGAGCTCATTGGAGAGCTCCTCTAAAGGGATATCCTTGTCCTGACTATTAACTCCTACCTCTTCTTGTATTTTTACAGGAAAGGGATCGATTTTACATGGGACGGGTATTTTGATTAAGGCATCTTTTTGTGAGATTTTATCTGGAATTTTAAATGATAATATTTTTGAACTTTATACTTTTTCAATATTTTTGAGATTTTTATTTTCTTCGGAGGCGGACCTTGGCAGCACAAGTCTGTGTATATACAAGGCATTACCTGCCAATGGCTTATCTCACTTTTTATAAGTTATTTTTTTTTTAGGAAATGGGTGCCAAACATTAGCCCACTCCTCGCTTCCAGGGTTTGGGGTAAATATGCCCATTTGCGTACCTGAGAGGCTACTCCTTTACCTGTTTGGATGGAGGGTGCTGACTGATACGACTCTTTGAAGTCAACCTCCATCATATTGACCCCTATTTCGTCTGAGATGATATCCTCAAACGTTAACACAGTTTTGTGATGATTCACCATAGGGGGAGCTTGTTCAGGTACGAGCCATCGTTCGTCAAAGAGGGACATCGCGGTCAAGTCTATCTCAAGGCTGGGAAGGATGATGTAGGGATTGGTGGGGTGGACTGGTGCTGTGGGCTTGTGTGGGGTTAATAGAGTTTCCCCATTCCTATCAATCTTCACAACCCCAGCACTTATGGATGAATTCCTGATGTGAGGCCTAGGCCGAGGTTTCTCCTCTATGTGGATCCCCCTGGCTTTTGCAGCTGCCGTCGCTCGGGCTTTCTCCTTAGCCTCCCATACTTCTTCTTCTGTGGGTTTGTAACCTAGCCTAAACCTGACCTTCTGTCTGCCCTTAGCTGTGAAGGGCTCCTTTCTTTCTTGTAATCTGGGCCCAAGACCCATTCCTTTTTTATAGCCCCACTTTTGGAGCATGGCCATTGCTGTTATCATTTCACCTTCGGTTCCTGGAATGATACCCTCGATGGGCTCCGAGAGTATCGTCGACACCTCATATTCAAAATTGTTGAGGTCGATGTCCTCAACGGTGTGCGGTACATTCAGTATATTAGAATTTTCAACGCTATTGGTGGCCTTTTCTTTCTCACTGTACCCCTCTCCGATGATTGTGATGATCTTATGCCCAGATGTAAACTTGAGTTTTTGGTGCAGTGTGGAGGATATCGCTCCAACTTCATGCAGCCACGGGCGCCCCAGCAGCAGATTAAATGAGGATTTAATGTCCATCACCTGAAATAATATGGAGAAGGTCGTTGGCCTAATCAATAGCTCAAGGTCAACTTCTCCCATTATCTCTCTCATGGTATTGTCAAAACCTCGGGCATTGGTTCTCGTGGGTCTCAGCATGCACTGATCTACCCCAATCTTGGTGGTGGTTCTCAGTGGGCATATGTTTAATGCAGACCCATTATCAATTAAAACTAAGGGAATTATCATATTTCTGGACTCAACAGTAATGTTAAGGGATTTGGAGTGACTACTCCCTTCATTTGGTAAATCGACATCTGAAAATGAGATGGCATTTGGAGCCATCGCTTAACTAATTATTTGCCCGACTTCATTCGGGCTAACTTGAAGTGAGACATGCGCATTCTTTAATGCCCCCATTAATACTTGGAAATGGAGTGGGGACGTCATCAACAAATCTCATGCAGTAATATGGGCGGGCATTCTTCTCAGCTGAGTCTCTAGTATGTTCTCGACTCATTTTCTCAAACGGATTTATGGCACTGCCTTTCTTCCCTGCGGGTTGGGTTTGTGTTGCTGTCAGTGCTTTCGATTGCTTTGAAATCTTCTCAGATCGGGTCACGAAGTCCACTGCCCCTTTTCTGTGACTGCCAGCATTGATATTTGTTTGTTCATAACTCAGTGGGACCTGATAAGAATCATAGGTTGGTCTCGAGATCTAAAAGCATGGCTGCTGGTATCGAATGCTCTTATATGGTAGGCTCTGGAGGTGTGGGTAACACTCAATTTACCTCGGTGATAGCTAGTTGGGTGGAAAAATTGGGCCAGATGGGGGTGGTGAAGCTTATGAGTGGTGGCGCCGAGGGAAAAGGGGTGGGGGTAGGCCATTGGTAGCTGAGGGGTGACGGGGGGGATTGGGGGTAGGGGAAGCCATTGGTAGTTGGTGGGTGCTGGCGGGGGATTGGGGGTATGTGATGGGGGTGGTGGTGTATGGTTGGTATGCGTTTATATGCACATAATTAACGGGAGTGGGTGATGGAAAATAAGCCCTAAGATCCAAGGGTTCAATTCGTGGAGTCGGGTTGGAGAAATAATCTGACAAATTCAGGGGTTCAATCATCCCAATATTCCTTTCTTCAACATTTCTCGACAATGGTGCCACATAGCTCTCCCGATCACTGATGTAGTTTATTGGGTCAAACTCAAATTCCTCCTCATATTCCTCTACCATCCCGATGGTGGGTCTAATACCTGCTCCTCCGATAGGATGTGGGGGTAATGGCACCTGGTGGATATTTACATGTTGGTTCACTTGCGAAGGTGCTGATGGGATGATTTTTTTGGCATCAATCAAATCTTGGATTGTGTGCTTCAATGGGAAGAAGCGGTCAGTCGGGTGACTTTGACCCTAATGAAAATTATAGTGGGTATTCAAGTCATAGTTCTTTGGGATCGGGTGAGGAGGAGGTTATGGTTGATGAATAGTAACTAATCCCTTTTATATTAATAAAGATAAAAGTACACTTAATGATTGTCCCAGGGGTGTAAACACTCAGCCATAGCGAGCTCTCCTCTGCTCTGGAGTCATCTGCATTCCTTGACAATACTTTGCTCTCTCTATATCTGCTTAGTTCTGACCGGTGCTGGCTTGGCCGCTTGGAATTGAAACAGGGTTATATTATTATTGGGCCTGACATTGGCAATGTTTTGGACATCGGCCCTGGTTCTCTTATCATTCCTTTATTTCTAAATCCTTCTAACCCCACTAGCTCCACTTGGTATATTTTTGTTCAGGCGCCCCTCCCTGATTGCATCTTCATAATGGTTGGCGTTCCTCACCAGATCAGCAAAACTGGACTGCTGCTGGTACACTAAAAAGTCTGAGATCATTGGTAGAGTATTCTTGGAAATTATTTCGCTTTGCTCATCATCAGGTATCCTGTTTCTGACCTGAGCTGCTAGTGCTCTCCACCTCCCCAAGTAGTCGCTGAAGGTCTCATTCGGGTTCTGCTTTAACTGGGCCAAGTCAGACTTACCCGATTCGATGCCAATATTATAGACATATTATTCCTGGAACAAGTGCGTTAAGTCCTTCCACGTTTTCATCATAGATGGTTCTAAAGATGTGAACCACCTCAGGACCGGACCAGTCAAACTCTTTTGAAAGACCTTTATCAACAGTCTTTCATCTCCTTCATATTAGCACATGTCCCCACAATAGGACTTGAGGTGTGCAATAGGATTATCGGTGCCATTGTATTTGTCAAAAGCTGGCAAATTTGGGAGGCAAGGGGACCTCAGCAAACAGGCACAAGCCCGTGAAGTCTGTGGCATGGATTTCAGCACCACCCATCTTAAGTACTTACTTCTGGATCTTGTCCAACTGTTCCCTCAATTATTTTGATTCTTTGGACATGGGGGCCGTCTTCTAAATTGTGAGTCTGGACTCACTATGGGTTGCCAGGGGTGGGATAATTACAGGTGGAGGATTAACATTGGTCAATGCCCCGACGTAGGCCCCACTGTTTCTAATCTCGTCCTCCTCATACTGTTGGTCTACATAGGGTGCAGTGAGGACAAGATTTTCTTCTTGATGCATGGACTAGATGGGGTTGGATTGGATGTGGGTCAGATGGGACCCTTAAATGTAAGGGAAGTGTTGTGGGGTGATGGGGTGAGTGCTAGTTTGGTTTTGGGGTGGAGCCTGATGGGGCCATTGGACATGGGGGAGGTTTGGAGATGGCCTTCGGATGTGGGGCCATGGGAAAATTGGGGTTGATATAAGGCATGTGTTTGATCGGGGTATGAGGGTTGTGAATGGGTGAAATTTTAGAGAAATTGTGAAGGGTATGAGTGTGAGGTTCCAAGGTTAGGCTGGGCTTGGGTTTGGGCCATGAAGCCTTGGGAGGGTTGGGCCGCAAAGCCTTGGTCATGATAGGTTTGGGCCATGGACCCTTGGTGGGTCTGGCCCATTGGGCCTTAATTGGTATGGGCCATGGGTACTTGGTGGATATGGCCCATTGGGCCATGATGGGTCTAGGCCATTGGCCCTTGATGGATATGGCACATTGGGCCTTGATGGGTCTGACCCATTGGGCCTTGATGGGCCTTGATGGGTCAAAGCCATGGGCCCTTGATAGGTATGGGTTATGGGGTTTTGGGCCATGGGGCCTTTGGACATGTGGGGAATGGAGGTTTGGGTCATTGGGCCTTGAGGCATGTGGGTAATGGGAGATTGAATGGTGTGGATGATGGGGGGTTGATGGGAGTCATGGGGGAGTGAGGCATGGAGGCTTGATAGGTTATGGGATGGATCCATAGGTGTGTGGTATGGATGAGAGGGAATGTGCTGGAAAGCTTTTCACCGGCTTAGACCATTTCTTCCATCATGGCCATGGAAGGGATATCGGATGGAGACGGGTTATTTGAGGTTTGGAGGGGCATGGATGGGGTGGATGTGGAGGGTAAATTGGGCATGATCTCGGTAAAATCGGGCATGACTCGGGTAGGAGATGGGATGTGGGGTTGATTGGAGGAATGATGTGGGGCATTTGAAAAGGGGGATGGATTGGGAATGTATGAGGATGATGAAAGGTAAGGTGATGATGTTTGGGAAGAACCGGGCATGGCCCTGGTAAAAATGGGCATGACCTAGGTAGATGGGGGGATTTGTGGGGGTGGAGGTGACATATGTGAATAAGGGCGGATCGGGCCTATATGGGGAAGATGGAAAATGGGGCATGGATGTGGATGGGGGAAGTTGGGTTGGGTTCGTCATGGATGGGGATGGGAAATGTGTCGGATTTGGAGTGGATATGGGAGGGGGCATGGGCATGGTTTGTGAGAAAGATGGGGAATGGGGGGTTTGATTTTAGATATTTTGGGAAGTGATGGTTGGAAATATGGGGGCACCAAAGGACCCAGTAATTGTAAATGGGGATAGGGTGATGGGGATAGTGGTGAAAATTTCTCCCGAAAGGGAATGGGTTGGTGAATGTGGTGGGGATGAATCGGGATCGGCATAAGCTGGGTCCACTACCCACGACATCGTTTGTTGGTGGGCTGGGTACGGATGCCTTAGATAAGGCCCAAAAAATTTCCTCCTTCCCCTACACGATGATGGAGGGTAAGATGATGTCGTTATGTCGGCACCACAAAGACTCTATTCTTAATTTTTTATTTTATTTTTTCTTCTTTTTTTGATTTTTATGAGTGAAAACAATGGTTCCGAAGCCTTTAATGTCCCCTTCTTGGGTGGCTTTCGCGCCCTAAATAGGACCCGCGACAACGATTCTAAAGCACTTTGGAAGAATCAAAGGAAGACCTTTGATCTATTAAAGGCATGAAAATCGATGCAAACAACCTGATCCCCCGAAATGAGTAAAAAAGAAGTCACTTTCTTTTGACCGACGATGGCGTATTGGGTGTCGGAGATGGCAGGGCCTAAACAGAGGCACTAAGACACTAATCGAGGGACTCGGGATATGGAAAAGGCCACAGATTCAGACTGGGGTTGCTTAGAATCAGCCTGGCGCAACTATTAGTGGCGCCTAAGCAAAGGGTCCAAATTTAAAGTTGGCGCAATTAATAGTTGTGCCAATGTACTGTTGGGGCATTTTGCATTGGCACAACTAATAGTTATGCCATAGCAATATGGCTCTCCAGTTTGTTTGACAGTAGCAAACTCAGTCCAAAATTGGTCTCCAAACTGGCTTTTTGTGGAAGCTCGGCTTCCGAGGACTAACTGATTTTTTAATGAATCATTCTCTCCTCACTGAACCTAAGGGTTTGAGTCCATTATAACTCACTAGCGCGCTTCCCAAAGGGTTTTAAGCTTGTAGGAATAGGTGACCCACCCGATATACCTCCGGCGCAAGCGCCTTCTCAGATACTAGGTGGGCTGGGACTTTTCTGGATCATCACCACTAGGGGCTGCTGTCATACTAAGACCCGGGTGGTTGTATGTGTGCCTAATAACCCAACCCCTTAAAAATCTACCCCGTAAAAAAAAAAATTGATTAAGCCCCGTTTCCTGGTTCAGTTTTAATTAATTTTTTTTTTTAAAAGAAGATTTTATGAAAGTTTCCTTAAGTTCAAAAATCAGGGGTGATGATCCTGTGCCGCCACTACGGGCCGACGTTCACTGTTAGGATATGATTGCACAAGTAGGCCCGCCAATCAGCTAAGGCACTCTAAATGATGGAATAGTAAATAAAAGTAAATAACAATGCGCAAGTAGGCCCGTCGATAGACTAAGGCGCTAAAATGACAAAAAACTAAAGAAAGTAAAAGTAATGGGTAAGTAGGCCCACCAATCGGCTAAGGCTCGTAAATGACGTGAAAGTAGGGGTAAATAAAATGACTTAATCGGAGGGGTGAGTAAAAATAAAATAAAAAATAGCAATAAAAGGTTAGTAAAATCAAAAATAAAAAGGTCAAGTTCAAGGGGAAACTCTACAAGCTACTCCTCAACAGAGTCGCCATCTGTGTAACTGTGGGATTTTTGACAATCCTGTCGCAACAATGCGCTCGCTAATAAAAATATAGAGTCGTCACCCAGAGCTTTTGGTGTCCCGGGAAACCTAGATCATTTTTATAAGCAGCAAAGTACAACAAATATGACTCTGAATCCGGTCCACACCAAAGGTTCTTGGGTAGGGGCTTCGGTTATCGATTGGGAAGGTGTTAGGCACCTAATCAACCTGCTTAATGCGGTCTCTACTTATGGCCAAAATAAAAATAATATAAAAAAGAAAAAAGAAAAAGGCTTTCTCTTATCCAAAGGGGCTTAAAATCCTATTTGTGTTCCTTCGTTCCTACCGAAAATTCGGCGGCATAACGGCGCAAATGGGAGGATGGAGGAATGATGGAGAAGGTTGAGGAATAGAGGGGAGATCTGGAGCTCTTGGGCCCTTGTTACACAGTTGAGGAGCCTTGCATAAGCTTGCTTTGATGAGCTTTTCAAGGCTTGAATGGTGAAAAATGAGGTTCTAACTCCTATGGCTTGCTAGCTAAGAGGTAGAGAGAAGAGTCTAGGGGATAGCACACACCTAGACTAAGGGTTTTGGATGCAAGATTAAGCTTGGAATAAGGTTGGGAGATTCTAAAATTTTATGTGAAAATAGGGTACAAAAGGAGGAAGAACTTCTCACTTTGAGCTCTTTCTCTCTTAAGCAAATTTCTCATCCCTTTAACCCAAGAGGAGGGGGGCTCTATTTATAGGAAAAGGGTGGGTTATGAGGCTACTTAGGTGCTAATTGAGGGTTAGCAATTAGGTAATCTCTAATCTAAGGTTTCCTATGATTTTGAGAGCATGGAAAGGTGTGAAGGTAGTTTTAATAGTGGATGATAGGTTGGTGTTTCAAATCACTTAAGGGTTGTAAATAGGGTGCACAAGGGTGCAACAGAACTAGCAAAACACACCCCAAAGGTCAAGATGGTTAACAAGTCAAACCCCAGTCTCGATGTTCGAGGCTAAAACCAGAGGTTATATGCACAATAAAATAGTGCATGCACAGTGCCTGAAAGTTGGTTCCCCGAGGTGGGGTCTACACTTTGAATTGGCATAACTATTAGTTGCGCCAAATCCCTAAGGGTGTTTTCATGAAATTACTATTTTGCCCTTCAAGTTCGGACCGCCATATATTTGCGTAAACAGCTCCGATTGGGGCAATTCTTGGCCCGTTGGAAAGCTGAGGAGTTCTACTTTTCAATGGTATGCGATTAGAATGTAGTAGAAGGTCATAGCTAGTCCCGATGCACCACTCTTTGTCCATGGCTCAGGAAGGCTAGGTTTAGGTCCGAGATGGGTTCTAGGGGTCGAGATTGTTCTCTAAGGGTTCGAAAAAGTTCCTAAGGGATCTAGGGTGATTCCTAAGGGTTTAGAAGGGTTCCATACTGTGCGACCATGGATCCTCTCGAACCCGTCGCGGTGATGCGCTCGCCTTAGATAAAATGTAGAGTCGCCACCCGGAGCTTTTGGTGACCCGGGAAACCTTCAAATCGATATTCTGAGCACCGAAGTGCTAAATATGACTCTGATTTATCGGTCTTTGCCAAAGGCTCTAGCGTAGGGGCTTCGGCTATCGATCGGGAAGGGTTTAGGCACCCGATCAACCCGCACGTAGCGGTCTCTATCTATGGCCAAAAATGAAAATAAAAAGGGCGGAGTTTCCCCTTGCCCGAAGGCAATACGGTCCTATCAAGCTTTGAGCCAAACTGAAATTTCGGCGGCGTAACGGCTTGAATCCTTGGACGGAGGAGACACCAAGAAGGTAGAGGAAGAGAGGGGTGAGCCGGAGCTCACAGGCCCTTGTTGCACCGTGGAAGATCTTTGCTTTGGCGTGCTTCCGATGGCTTAAATGGTGTGAAAATGGGTTCTAATGCTAGGATTCAATAAAGTAGGGGGTATAGAGTGAAGCTAGAGGCTAGGTTTTAGCTAAAGGGGGTGATCTAATGGTGGAAATGGATTGGAAAAGATGAACTAAGCTTGCTGGAATTCTGGAAAATGAGTGCACTTTCTCTCACTAGGGTTCTCTCTTGGGCTCCAAATCCTTAACCTCCAATTTCTTCCAACCCTTAAGGAAGAGAGAGGCCTCTCTATTTATAGAGAAGGGATGGGTTAGGGGCTTACTTAATACCTAATTGGTTTAGCAATTAGGTAATCCCCCATCTAAGGTTTTTTGGATTTTCAAGGTCCTAGGGTTTTGGGAAACTGGTTTCAATGGCGGATGATGGGGTGAGACCATGGGTGACTTAAGGGTTGCCAATAAGCTCAAAGGGGGTGCAACAAATCTCAAGACACCCACCTCAGCCAAGGGGATGGTCAAAGGGTCAAACTAGATGGAAGAAATTCGAGCTACTGATGACAGTTACTATAGCTAAGCTGGGCGTATATATTATACACGCCCAGTTTAGGAACAGTAATTTTCACCAAAATCAGGGGAGTTTGAGAAGATGAAACCCGTGGTGGGTCCCACCTATACTGGGCGTATATATTATATACGCCCGGCCAAATTTTCCCCAAAATAGGCAGGCGTATATAATATATACGCCTGAGTAATCTGGGGTAAAAATGGCTGGGCGTATGTAATATCTACGCCTGAGTAAAATTCATGATTTTATGTGAAACTTAAAACGGCCATAACTTTTGAACCGTAGCTCCAAATTGGGTGATCTTTGGCTTGTTGGAAAGCTGGAGAAGTCTTCTTGCCAATGGTATATGGCTCATCCATGGTACTAGTCTGTGTGAAATATTGTAGCTCTCCTCCCATCAACAGCCAGAAGGGTTTAAGTTAGTGTTGGGAAGGGATTCTAGGGTGTAGGGGTGGCTTCTAAGGATTGGGGGAATGGCTCTAAAGGTCTTAGAGTGATTCCTATTAGTCTAGGTAGGTTTCTAAGGGTTCAGGGGGGTGCCATCGGAAGCACAGGGGTACATCTCTCCCGAAGTACAGATTGATCGGGCCTTGGGCCGACTTTGGGTGTCTACAGATGCCCCTCTTTGGTATTCGATCACTAATGATCGGATGCCAAAGACAAGAGAAATCCGAAGAGGTCCAAGGCACGTTTGATGGGTCCGCCTGGTTCAACTCAATTCTCAAACATTCATGGTGATGGTGAGCGTACGTAAGCCCTCTCATTTCGGGATATCGTCCGTACCTCAAAGCTAACAGTCCCCAAGCGCATTGCGACATTACTGGGAATAACTGCGATGATCACAAAAAGTATAAGCCCGCTAGCCGGGATATCGTCCACTTCCTGAGGGAAATTATAGATTTGTGATGTTGAGTCTTAATCAACCGCATGTACCCATGAAACGGGATGATCGATCTATGCTTCGGAATTGATGCGAAGCACACAAAGCGAAGGCCTTCAAACTGTGTCCAATCCCATGGGATAATGACAGCTCCATTGGGTTGGCCACAGGTGCCCTTACCTAGGTAAGGCTCGGAGTTTTTGGGCGAATCCATCAACCTCAAGGTTGCTTTAGCATGATTTACCCGAGTGGAGCGAATATTGATGTCGCAACACCTCTTGGGAATGCATGCCCATTTTTTGAATAATTTTTTTTGTATCATTTTTCGAATTTTCTTTTGTTTCGAGGCCTCTAAGCAGAGCTCGATGACCTCTGACAACTTTATTTTCGCACAACTCTTTAAGTGGATCAAATGTCAATTGACATGCTTTAAGAATGCGTGCGCTTTGCCAGGGATAGGTGCACCCTGGGGATGTGTACGCTCCAGTGGTGAGGTGCTCCTGATTTGCATGGACCGGAGCGCCTTAACTCGAGACAAAGCTAAAAAGATCAGGCTAGAACCAAACATCCCTCGAAAGAGATGGCCAATTCTAGCCTCCGTCCCTAATGAAATCACGTCTTACTAACTATACACAAACAGACACCCATCAGGGGCGGTAAGCAGCAAATAGGCGCGAACGGAAGCCTCGACCCTAAGGTACAATTTACGAGGACAACGACCATCCTGCGGATACCCAGACGCAAGTGCGTACATTCAATAGGGACACCGTGCCTATACAGGTTTTAAGCCCGTGTAAAAGGAAATAAAAAGGGAAAAGAGCCCTTTGGTCTGTATGTTTGCACATAGTTTGGTTGGTTGTAATTTCATTTTTGGCGGGTCAGTTTCGACTGACAATAGACTCCTCGAATGGTCTGAAGTTGGGGGCACTCTTGGTCAATATCAATCCGAAGGCGAATGACTAGAGTGAATACATGGAAGGTGGGGTCAACCCACTCAGGGTTTTCACTAAGTAGCAACAAGTTGTCATTTCTTCTCCTTTTCTTCCCTCTCTTTTTTTTCTTTCTTTTTTGTTTTGATTGAGACTCCGGGCATGCTCAAGCTGCCTTTATTTTTGCACGTATCCTTGGGCGAATCAACTTGCCATGTCGATATACCTTAGGGACGTGTGCATTCCGGTGATGGGTTCTTGGTTTGCCTGCCGGATCAGGCCTTGACTTCTGCTGGGGGAGATCTGGGGCTAAGTGTATGCTCCCGGTGATGAATGAAGTTCATTTGCCTGTCGGATCAGGTATAAAGTGTCCCTGCACGAAACGGGGTTCGAGAACTTTCGGGTGAACCCAATCATTCTGAATTGATTTAACATGGCTCTCGGGGTGGGGTAAACAGACGTTGCTATGCTCTTTTGAGAACCAGCGTTGTATTTTTGTTTTTATTATTTTTTTTGTTTATTATTTTTTATTCTCTCTTTTTTTGACTTTGTGGGCGCATTAGGTGGGCACCTACGGATCTGGATCCGTTTGTTGTAACACGGTCCCCTTGGGCCAATCGAAGGAAACTCGAAGGGTCATTTGGGGATGCATGCACCATGGCCAACGACACGTGGGCCTCGAAGGGGGTCCGGATCGAGGTCCATAGCATACAAGGGGGCCGTTGGGTCTTAAAATCGAAAAAGGGAGGTTGGGCAGTTTAAAAACTGCCATTTTTTGGTCGGGCGTATATAATATATACGCCTGACCAAAATCTGACGAAAAATGGTCGGGCGTATATATTATATACGCCCGTCTAAAATCTGGCAGTTACGAACTGCCCGAGTCCGAGCACAAAAGGGGTCCCCCTTTTCAAATTCTCTCCTCCTCCCTCCTTTCTTCTTGAGTCCGGGACAACCCCTTAGGGTTTTTTTTTTTATTTGGCTTGAATTCCATTACCGGCGGTCGTGGGTGTGGATCGAAAGGCGCTTATCCTCCGCCGCTCTTCGTTTTTCTTCCCCATTGAAGGTAACCATTACCTTCCCTTACTTTCTCTTTGTATTTTGATAATATTATTGTTTGATGCTTTTCTTTTTCTCTCTCTCCTTTTTTCTTTTATGGTGAAATGCATTTTTTTTTTTTTAATTTCCATTTAAACATATGTGATGCCTATGTTCCTTTTCTCTCGGTTTTGTTGTTGTTTTTTTTTTCTTTTTTTTTTTGTTTTCCTTAGGCCTATATTTCTTTTTATCATTTATTCATCTCATCCTATTTTCTCTTTCTTTTTTTTGTTTTCGATGGATTAGCACATCTTTTTTGGATTAGCACACTCGCACATGATTTTTTTTTTTTTTTTTTTTATAAACACATGTCTCTCTCTTTTTTTTTATTTTTTATTTTTTATTTTTTTTTTTTTCTTCTTTTAGTACACACACACATCTTTTCTTTCGGATTAGTATATACACGAGTTTTTTTTTTTGTTTTTTAGTACACACACATCTTTTTTTTTGTTTTGGATTAGTATACATACACATGTTTTTTTTTTTTTTTATAGTTTAGTACACACACACACATCTCTTTTTTTTTTGGTTTTGGATTAGTATTCATACACAGATGTTTTTTTGGTTTTTTTTTTTTTTTTTAGCATACACACACATCTTTTTTTGTTTTGGATTAGTATATATACACACATGCTTGTTTTTTCTTTTTTTTGTTATTATTCTTTGGATTAGTGCATATACATATTTTTCTCTTTCTTCTTTTTTGTTGGCAACCCCTCATATGCCGATGCATCTCATGTTTTCAGGATGTCTGGTGACGAGGGGCATGATCAGCAAGAAGGGCCGGAAATAGCCTACGACCCCCGTGGGGAACAGTTCATTGTGTCTCAGCGCTCCTCCCAGCCTTGGTATGAGATGCAAGGCGAGGCCGCCCACACCGGCCTCCTCTACTGCCAGCACACCCATATGTCCAACTTCAGGATCGTTGGTCAGGTAAATAGATGGACCCCCTCCTCCTTTCCGCTTTTTGTTTTCCTTTGATGCCCTCATTATACCTCCCTGCCCCTATCTGATTGATGCCTTTGTTTGCAGCCCCTGCCGCACATTATGTTTCGAGACGGTTGGTTTGACCTCCAGCGCCTTGTGCTTTGCCTTCCCCCAGTGGTGAAGGACCTACTTACTGCTGCCGGTTTTGGGGACTTCATTTCGTGCTTGTCAGAAGAGCCGACATTTATTTAAAGGCGCTGATAGAGCGTTTTCGCCTCGAGACGATGACATTCCACATGGTCGTGGCAGAGATGGCCTTCGCACCGGCGGACTGGTCTATGATCACTGGGGTCCGTATCGGAGGCGTGCCCATGGTACCTACTTGCACACCAGGTAGGGAGGAGGTGATTCAGCTGCTAGGGGCCTACCCGTCCTCAGGGAACGTTCGGGGCTCGGAGGTCAAGCTATCCTGGTTGGTTGATCAGTTTGGGCCTAATGAGTTGGTGGACCAGGGGCAGCCCGACATGGACATTCACATCGAGCCTGCGCGCGCACTTATGCTGGCCCACATCTCCTTATTGTTCCTCCTGGGTAAGACTCTCTTCTCCAACACCAGTGGAGGGCGAGTCTCTTTGTCCCTGCTCAGCTTGATGGTGAACTGGGAGACCATGCATCGATTCGATTGGGGCGGCACTGGCTATGCCATACTCATGTCCAGCCTAAAGCGGGCCGTTCTTGGGGAGTCTAGCTCCATTGTGGGTTTCTGGCCTGCCATCGAGGTATTTTATCTTTTGTTTTTAGTTTGCTTAATTTTCTTTATAGCATACTGCTTAGGTCTGGGGTACCTTCACTTTCTGGGTCGCCTCTCGCTTCATCGACATTGCTACGTTCCCCCTCATGAGTAACTGGCACGTGGGTCACCGTCGAGACGTAGGTATGAAGCATTTGGAGTTAGGACTGCGCTCTCAGTTCGACCTGTTGATCCCAGAGCAGGTAAAACAATTTCCTTTTTATAAATTTGGTAGCTCAGCTTCTGTGTGCTAGGGGTTCTGATCAAATGTGCGCCTCCCCTTCTGATTTTTCTTCTTTTGTAGGTCATCCTCGACCCCTTACATAGGATCCCCCTTCTGGAATTTGGCCTCAGTGGGCCCCTCTCGTCTTTTGTTGGACCGTCGTATCATCTTTCTCTACGGGTCCTGGACTAGGGCCTACTATTTAGGGGAGAGAGCGGTTCATCAGTATCGCCCTCTCTTTGCGGTGCCCCAAGCTCCTCCCGCCGACGTGTTGGCCCCAGAGGGCTCCATTGATGAGCTCACTGCCCACTTCCTTCATCATGGGGTGCCTATCGATGACCTTCTCCTGCCTGGGGGGTATCAGTCTTGGTACGACGCCCTGCCCTATCGTTTTTTGCTGCCTCGCTTCGTGCCTGGTGCTAACTTTTTAGGTTTTGGCGGGCCGCGATCTCAGGTAATGCCCCTTTTCTTCTTTCATTCAGCAGCTTTCATGTGGTTACTTTGATTGACCCATCGCCCTTAATGATAAAACATTTCTCTCTGATTTGAGCGCAACTCGAGAAGAGGGGAAGAGAGGTCGTTCCCTATGATGCAACAGCTTTGGACCTTCCGATCCTTCGGGGCTGGTGCCGGCGTGGCTTGGTCGGACCCTCTAACCTACGCCGGTCGGTAGCTTGCTGCCGAGGTCCAGGGGACCTTCAAGCGCCTGGATGATGCCTTTCTGTCACGCGTGTGTGCCAACGTGGCTGAAAAGGCACGGATTTCTGCTGAAGCTATCCAGGTCCCACCTCCCGAGCTGATTCCTGGGGTAATCTCTATCTTGTTGCTTTGTTCTTTTTCCCCTTTGAATTATGCTGATGGCCTGCGTGACTAACACCTCCTTTTTCTTACTGGCCAGGATTATGAGTCGGCAGTGAGTCAGGCCGAGTACTACCGTAACCTCGTTGGGCTTAGGGAGACCGAAGTGGTGAGTGAATGCTAGCCTAACCTAGTCATTTTCCTAGTTTACTTTCTGCCTGTTTCTCTATCTGATGGCTTTTGGTGTGCCTCTGCAGCGTGCTCGTGAAAAGGAGTCGCGCTCCTTGCTTAGCCGTATCTCTCAGGCATGGACTCGGGTGGGGGAGACCCATACCTTTCAAAGTGTGAGCCGGCCCCGAAAAAAGTCAAAGGGGGCTGTCCAGGACTAATTTATTTCCTGCAAATTTGACATAATGAAATAGTTTAGACTTGGCTTTATTTGGGGATATGTAATAACAACAATTTTTTTTTGTTCAGTTCTTTGTTTGGATGGTTTATAATTTTTATGGTTTATATGGATGCTTTATTTGGGTATTCCTTTGCTTTGGTGGTTTCCTTTCTCTTTTCCTTGCTTGGAATGGACTGGCACCTCTCCAATGATGAGGTTGATCATGCAGGTGACTCTTCGTATGTGACTCACGAGCGCACGGTGTTTCTCATGGTGTGGCATGGTCACCATGTGCTTCTTATGAAAAAGGTGGGCCAAAATAAATTACGTCCCTCCTTGGGAAAAGAAATAGACCAGTGTGCGGGGGGGGCTTTACCAGCCTTGGCTTAAACTGGGCATATATATTATATACGTCAGGCCAACATTCAGCAATCAATAGCCGGACGTATATATTATATACGCCTGACCAATCCTCAGCCAAAATGGCCGAGTGTATATATTATATACGCCAGGCAAAAATTGTTCAAAATTTGCCTTGGCGTATATAATATATACGCCTGCTATAGACTGTACCCAGCGGGCTCCTTATAACCCGTGCCTGGTTCCCTCCTTGTCTCCTCTTTTACTTTGGTTTGGCTGTTTTGCCCCTCCTTTTATTTTCTTTCTCTCCCCACTTTTTCTAGCGGGCCCATCGCCATATATTGACCGATAAAGAACTTCTTTGCACGCCGATGGACCTGCCTTCAAAAGGGGGCTCAAGCTTTTATACGGGGACCGGTATACTTCCCTGTTTGGACCCGGGCCCAGCTTCTTGCAAAAATGGCATGATAGTTTGGCCGAGAGCGAGCTTGCTATTCTGAATGGCCTTGGGTTTTCCCGTCTTTCTTCTCTCCTCGCTGTTCCTCTGTTGCCCAACCTACTACAGGCGGCTTTGGCATCATGGGACCATAGGGCCCATGTCTTTAAATTTGGGTCTAGGGAGTTGACCCCAACTTTGGAAGAGTTAGCCTCCCTCATTGGCTTGAAGATGCATCGAGGCCTTGCCAAAGTAGTGCCCAAACCGGGGTATGCAAAGGCGGTCCACGCAGTCCTTGGCTGGAAGAAGGGTGGATATGAGAAATGTTTCGCCGGAGGGCCCACCAGGTGTTCGATGAAATTCCTGAGAGAACTTTTCGGTGACTCGGGCCTTCGAAAGTTGCCTATTCGAGATCCCTTCAATGTGAAGGCCTTTGCCCTTTATTTGCTGTCGGAGGTTCTCTTCTTTACTGGGGGTGAGAGCTTTTCCCTCGGGCTATGTGATGTTTTGACCGAACTGGAGGGAGGTCGCTCATTGGTACACGTCGGCGGGAGATGTATCGAGGCTTGATCGCGGCCTCGGTTGGGTTGGGATTTTCATGAGCCCGCTTCTTGTTCAGATCTGGTTAGGAGAGCATTTGGCTATCATGGGGCCTGTGCCGAGATTCTGCTTGATTAGAGGGGATGTGGCTCGGGGTTTTCTGATCCGGAGTTCGAGACTGCCTGGTGGGAGCGTCGAGGAACTGAGCCTGTGGCTATCTGATGCGGAGCTGACCTAGCAACTTCCCTGGACGGATGGCACTTTTTCGATTGTCCGCTCTCGAGATTGTGAGGGCATCACACTTTTGGGGCTGACCGGTAGCACATACTACTTCCCATCTCGGGTGCTCCGCCAATTCGGGTATATCAAAGATGTCGTGCATGAGGCCACCCCTGTGCTCTCTGATATTCTCTCGCGGTTCTCTTAGTGATCTTGATCGCATAGCTGCCCTCTGGGAAACCCGCCAATCGGCGCATATGTGTAGCTTGGGTCAGGGGGGTGTTGTCTCTCCGGGTTACGAGGGTTGGCTGGCATCTGAGGAATTACCTACTCCTAGCCCAGCTTCGGTAGATGTGGTAGAGACAGGGCCCTGGCCATGTAAGGAAGCGATGCTTCATACCCGGATCGAGTCCCTTTCCGTAGAGAGGCTGGCTTTGATCGAGACTTTGGAGAAAGAAAGGGTCAGAGCTGATATTGCGGAGGTGAGAGCCGCTACAGCCGAGAGCGAGGTTCTTCGGTTGACTGGTCTTTTGACTGAGTCCCGCAGCGCAGCTGAAGCTTCACGGAGACGGCAGAAGAGTCTTCATGGTAGGTGGATGTCTGATCGAAATGCCCGCGAGGACTCCCTGCTTGCAGAGATTAGCACTTTGAAGCGTGCTCCCGGCCCTTGACCTATTCCTGCACATATCATAGATCATATACACGGGGGGGAAAGCCCCCTATCAGAGATCTCTTTTTGGGTTATCTTTTTCTGTTCTTTTCTTCTTCTTTTGTCATATATACACAGATATATACATTTTGGGTTTTGCTTTTTTGTTGTAAAGAAAGCAGCAAAAATAGAAAGTGTGTCATGTCGTTATCTTTTTGGGACGTAACACTCAGCGGGCCACACTTGTAAAGAAAGGGAATGAAATCTATACATGCGCTCTTGTTTTTCTTTTTGTAATTCTGCAATGTAAGACTTTTTATGGGATTTTTTTTTCTAGTGGGGTTTCTCTCTTTTTTTTGTTTTTGGAATTTTCTCCTCCACAGTGTGAGGCTTTTTATGGAAAAGGGAAATCTATTTTCTTTTTTTGAAATTTTCTCCTCCGCAGTGTGAGGCTTTTTATGGAAAAGGGAAATCTATTTTTTTGGAATTTTCTTCCTCACAGGGTGAGGCTTTTTGTGGAAAAGGGAAATCTATTTTCTTTTTGGAATTTTCTTCCTCACAGGGTGAGGCTTCTTGTGGAAAAGGAAAATCTATTTTCTTTTTGGAATTTTCTTCTTCACAGGGTGAGACTTTTTGTGGAAAAGGGAAATCTATTATCTTTTTTGGAATTTTCTTCCTCACAGGGTGAGGTTTTTTATGGGAAAGGAAAATCTATTATCTTTTTTGGAATTTTCTTCCTCACAGGGTGAGGTTTTTTATGGGAAAGGGAAATCTATTATCTTTTTTAGAATTTTCTTCCTCACAGGGTGAGATTTTTTATGGGAAAGGGAAATCTATTATCTTTTTTGGAATTTTCTTCCTCACAGGGTGAGGTTTTTTATGGGAAAGAAAAATCTATTATCTTTTTTGAAATTTTCTTCCTCACTGGGTGAGGTTTTTTATGGGAAAGGAAAATCTATTATCTTTTTTGAAATTTTCGTTTTTTATGGGAAAGGGAAATCTATTATCTTTTTTGGAATTTTCTTCCTCACAGGGTGAGGTTTTTTATGGGAAAGGGAAATCTATTATCTTTTTTGGAATTTTCTTCCTCACAGGGTGAGCCAAACCAGTGGGTCCTATTTTGAGCATGGTCGAACCCTATTGGTGAGGGACAGGTTTTTTTCATTAAACATGGGAAGGTTAGCTGCCCTGGGATTGGTTCAGTCTTCTGTCTTTCCTTTTGGTCATGCGTCAGACGCTGCGGTAGAGACGACATACTTGATTGGGATCCGATCCAATTTCCAACAAGAGTGGCCCATCAAAGGGGAGAAGAGGCTTAAGGGATCCAAACTGAAATAGGTGGGCTAGGACAGATCTTCTCTTAATCTCTCTTTTCTTGACATTTTTTGCTCATAGCGCCCAAGACGGGTTTTCGCCATGCCTGTCATCCTTGTTTTTACCCGTAGCGCCCTTTCGGGTTTTCACCACGTCCATGGGTTCGCTTTCTTACCCCAGGTGCCCTTTCAGGTTTTCACCTGGTCCGCGTGAGTTCGCTGTTTTTACCCGTGGCGCCCTTTCGGGTTTTCACCACGTCCGTCTTGCTTTGAACTCAAATTAATTTTTTTCTTCTTTTTTTTCTTTTTTCTTTTTTTCTTTTCTCTCAAGAACCAGAAAGCCACGACATGGGCGTCGATTCCGTCATAGCCGGCTGAATGAAGTTCTGTGTGGTTTGTTAACTCGGCTTGTTCTGATGCAGTAGATGTTATAACCGCTTGTGGACCTTAAAGAGGGCTTTCTTCCGGGTTGTAATGTGGTTGGGGTTCAAACAGGTTGGGTTTTTCTGGGGATTTGGATCTAAGTTTGGGGTGATTTCTAGATTCGGGGACTCCTTTTTCTTTTGGGGGGCTTTTTATGCCCCAGTCATCATTCATTTTTTTTTTTTTGGGGGTTTTTTGTTTTTTTTTTTTTTTTTTGCTTGTTTTGGGGTACCCCTCTTTTTCTCTGTTGCCTTTTTTTGGGGGGGCGCCTTCTCCTTCTTTTTTTTGGTTTGGATTTTTCCTCCCTTCTCTTCTTTTTTTGGAATTTTGGGTGGGGTATATGAGAGAAATGGTTGTTGGCCCGAAGTGTGTAGCAAAAAGGGGTGAAGGTTTTTAGGGAATATTTTTTTTTGGCCACTTGACTTTGAAATGATGGCCTCTTTTATGGGGCCCTTAAGCGGTCACACATCTACTTTTATCAAAACTTACCTTGTCCCAAGACCTATGAGTAGAACTTACGGAGGTATCCAGCGTTGATGGGCTCAGGAAAGTGGTCTCCGTCCATGGTGGCGAGGCGAACGACGTATCCTGGCAGAACCTCTCGGATGATGTAGGGTCCTTCCCAATTTGGCCTAAACTTCCCTCTCGGATCGGCGTGGAGAGACGGAGAAATTTTCTTCAGTACAGTGTCTCCTATCTTCAGGTCTCGACCGCGGACACGCTTATTGTAAGCACGTGCAATTCTCTTCTGATAGACCTGGGTGTGACATAAGGCTAGGAGTCTTTTCTCGTCAATCAAGTCTAGCTGTTCAAAACGGGCTCTTTCCCTCTCAGCTTCAGGTAGATGGGATTCTAAAAGGATACGGAGTGATGGTACCTCGACCTCAACGGGTAGCACAGCCTCGGTCCCATACACAAGGGAGAATGGTGTTGCCCCTGTTGCGGTGTGGATAGATGTTTTATAGGCCCAAAGTGCGAAGGGTAGCTGCTCACTCCAATCTCTGTGAGTAACTACCATCTTCTCCAGGATGCGGATCAGAGTTTTGTTGGCTGCCTCTACTGCTCCATTCGTTTGAGGCCTGTACGGGGATGAACGATGATGCTTGATCTTGAACCGCTCACACAAGGCCCGGATGCGCCTATTAGCAAAATTAGTGCCATTATCAGTGATGATATCTTTGGGTATGCCGAATCTGCAAATGATGTTATTCTTGATGAACTTCTCAACATGGCTAGCTTTAATGCTCGTATAGGAGGCCGCCTCTACCCATTTTGTAAAGTATTCCACAGTGACGAGGATGAATTGATGTCCATTGGAAGCCTTAGGATTGATCTTGCCGACGACGTCGAGACCCCAGGTGGCAAACGGCCAAGGAGTGGCCATGCTATGCAAGTCAATGGCCGGAGCGTGTATTAGGCTGGAGTGCTCTTGGCATTTGTAGCACTTCTGTACGTGCTTGCAACAATCAGTCTCCAAAGTAGTCCAAAAGTATCCTTGCCTTAGAATTTTCTTAGCAAGCATGTGATCGCTGACGTGGGCTCCGCAGACCCCCTCATGAATCTCCTTCATGATCTCAACCGCTTCCTTCTGGGTTAGGCATCGGAGCAGAATATTGTCGTGAGACCGTCTATACAGGAGATTGCCGCAGATGACGTAGTTTGTTGCCAATCGCTGGATGGTACATTTGTCTACCTTTGATGTTCCTTCCGAGACAGTTCGGGTCTCGAGGAAATTCTTGATGTCTGAGAACCAGGGTGGTTCGTCATCTATCTCTGTAGGTCCTTCGATCTGGTGACAGATAGCCGGTTCGTTCCTCTGCTCTATCATGATCGGCTTCATCACCACTCCATATGGAATCTCAACCATAGAGGCCAGGGTGGCCAGGGCGTCAGCAAACCAATTTCTTGCTCGTGGCACATAAGAGAAGGTGACTTCCTCAAAGCAAGTTATCAGATCCTCCAGATGTTCATGGTATGGGATTAGTTTCTCATCCTTGGTCTTCCAATCCCCATTGGTTTGGCATATAATTAACTGTGAATCTCCAAAGACCCTAAGGTGAGTTATATTTAGATCAAGAGCCGCCTGTAAACCAGCTGTACAGGCCTCATACTCGGCCATATTGTTGGTGCATGGGAAGTTCAATTTGATTGAGATGGGCATATGGGATCCTTTTGGTGAGATAAGAATGGCGCCAACTCCCTGGCCCTCAACATGCGATGCCCCATCGAAGTGCATTACCCAGGGCTCTTCCGTTTCCTCTGTATCCTCGTCGTTCATGAACAAAATGTCTTCATTGGGGAATTCGGTCCTTAGAGGCTCATAGTTCGGCAGAGGGTTCTCAGCAAGATGATCGGCGAGTGCTTGCCCCTTAATCGACTTCTGGGTGACATAAGTAATGTCAAACTCGGATATGAGTAGTTGCCAACGTGCGGTTCGGCCAAAGGAGAGCGTGTTTCGAATAGGTACTTCAACGGATCCATCCGTGCTAGAAGTAGAACGGCCTGGGATAACAGGTAGTGTCGAAGTCTCTGAGTAGCCCAAACGAGCGCCAAGCATGCTTTCTCTAGATGAGAATAGCGCGTCTCGTAATCAGTGAATTTCTTGCTTAGGTAATAGATGGCCTGCTCTCTCCTTCCCGTCTCATCATGCTGTCCTTACACACAGCCCATGGAAAACTCAGTTGTGGACAAGTACATTATCAGGGGTCTATCAGGTATGGGCGGTACCAATACCGGAGGTTTCAGGAGATAACCTTTAATCTTATCAAATGCAGCCTGGCAGTCATCATTCCATTCAACCGGTGAGTCCTTTCTCAGCAATTTGAAGATTGGTGCGCATATCGGAGTTAACTGTGCGATGAATCGGCTGATGTACTGGATCCTGCCTAAGAAGCCTCTGACTTCCTTCTCTGTAGATGGTGGTGGCATCTCAGTGATGGCCTTGATCTTGGTCGGATCGACCTCGATCCCTCTCCTATTGAAAATAAAGCCCAGTAGCTTTTCAGACATAGCGCCAAACGTGCATTTCTGGGGATTCAACCGCAATCTGTATTTTCTCAGCCTCTCGAATAGCTTCTGCAGGTTTATCAAGTGGTCCTCCCTTTCTGAAGATTTGGTAATCATGTCATCGACGTATACTTCAATTTCTCGGTGCATCATGTCGTGGAACAGGGCCGTCATTGCTCTTTGATAGGTTGCCCCAACATTCTTCAGCCCGAATGGCATCACTTTGTAGCAGAAGGTTCCCCAGGGGGTAATGAACGCTGTCTTCTCGCGATCAACCTCTGCCATCTTTATCTGATTGTATCCTGAGAATCCATCCATAAACGAGAGCATCCCGTACTTTGCAGTGTTATCGACCAAGATATCGATGTGTGGTAGTGGGAAATCATCCTTAGGGCTCGCCTTGTTGTGATTTTGGAAGTCGATACACATTTGAACCTTTCCATCCTTCTTTGGTACGGGGACGATATTGGCTAGCCACTACAGGTACTTGGATACGATGAGGAAACCTGCATCATACTATTTAATGACCTCATCCTTCACCTTCAACATCCATTCGGGTTGGAGTCGTCTCAGCTTCTGTTCCACCGACTTAACATCGGGGTAGAGTGGCAACTCATGCTCAACCAGATCGGTATCCAAACCAAGCATGTCTTCATACGACCATGCGAAGACGTCTTGGTATGACTGAAGGAAGTCTATCATACCTTCCCTCTCCGCAGGGGATAGCGACGTTCCAATTTTGGTAATTCTGAGGGCCTCTGTGGTGCCCAAATTGACGTCCTCTATCTCTTCGACGATCGGGGTAGGGCCATGCTCAAAATCGGCAAATTGTTTGAGGAGCTCATTGGGGAGCTCGTCGGTTCGACCTTCCTCGTCCAGACTCGTGACTCCTACCTCTTCTTGTATTTCTACAGGGAAGGGGTTGGCTTCACGTGGGACGGGTATCACGACATTGATTTTAACTTTATTGGGAATTTTAAAGGACAATATTTTTGGAATTGGTATTTTTTCTATTTTTATGATCTTTTGTATTTTTTCGGAGGTTAGCCCCTGGCGAGGTGGATCTCTATATATACAAGGTAGAATGGTTCAGAGGCTAACCTCACTTTTTATAGGTTGTTTATTTTTTGAGAGTCGGTGCCATTTTCATGGCATTTGGCGGCTCTCAAGAGTTGGGGCAAGGATGCCCAGTTACTCACCTGCGAGGCTTGGCCTTTACCTCTTTGATCGGGAGCGGCATCAGTAGGCTCTTGCATTTCTTCCCCCAACATATTTACAGAGGGATCCTCCGGGACCTTTTCCTCTACGGTCAGGAGGGGCCCAGAGTGGTTGGTGCTGAAGTGAGGGGTGGATCGGGGCACTTCTTCCTCAAACAAGAAAAGGGCGGCTAAGTCCATTTCGAAGTCTGGGGGGATGATGTAGGGATTGGTGGGGTGGATTGAAGTAGGCTTATGTGGGGTTACCCTCGTCTCCCCATTCAGATCAATTTTTACTACCCCGACGCTCACAAAGGTTTCACGGATGTTGGGGCGAGCGTGAGGTTCCTCTTCCAAGATAATTCCTCTGGCCTTGGCGGCTGTTGCGGCTCTCATCTTCTCCTTGGCTTCTCTGACTTCCTCCTCTCTGGGCCTGTAGCCTAAGCCGAATTTAGTTTGTTGCCCCTTGGCCTTGACGGGGTCTCTTCTTCCTTGAAGGCGTGGGCTCAGTCCTTTCCCTTTTTGATGGCCCCATCTGTGGAGCATGAACACAGCTGCGTCCATTCCTCCTCCAATTTTATCCGGGGTCTTTTCAGTTGGTTCGAGGGTAACATTCGAGAAGTCGTACTCAAATCGATGGAGATCGGCATCCTCAGCTGTGCGCGGTATGTTCAACACTTTCGGATTCTCAATGTGTAGAGTGCCCTTCCCCATGTCTTCTCTGCTCTCACCTAAGATGGTGACAATTTTTCCTTCTAAAATGAATCGGAGCTTTTGGTGTAGAGTAGATGGTATTGCTCCGAGCTTATGTATCCATGGCCGGCCCAATAGCAGATTGAAGGTAGACTTGATGTCCATCACTTGAAAGGGGGTGGTGAAGGTTTGCAGTCTGAGGATCAGGTCAAGGTCTACTTCTCCTATGATTTCCCTTCTAGTATTGTCGAATCCCCGTGCGCTTGATATGGATGGCCGGAAGGTGTCGGGGTTCGCCCCAATTTTGATTGCCGTCCTTAAAGGGCATACATTAAGCGCTGACCCGTTGTCGATCAGGACCAACGGCACCACCAAGTTCCCTACTTCCACTGTTATATTCAGGGGTTTAAAATGGTCATTCCCCTCGATTGGTAGGTCCGCATCGGTGAAAGAGATGGCGTTTGGGGCCAACACTTGCCCTATTATTTTCCCTACTTCATCTGGAGTTACATGGGTGGAGACATGCACGTCCTTGAGCGCTCCCATTAAGGCTTGAAAGTGGAGTGGAGACGTGATCAATAAATCCCACACGGTAATATGCGGTGTTCTCTTGGTGTGTCTCAGATATGTTCCTCGCCATTTTTGAAAGGAATTTCCTGTGGCCTGTTCTTTCTTCTTTTCCTCTCCTCTGACTGCTCCTGATGCTTCTGGCTGGGCAGAAATCCGGCCCGATCGAGTAACAAATTCAACAGCCTCTTCTTGGTTGCACCCGACATTCATGTCCGTCTGTTCATCGCTCAAAGGTACCTGATGCGGGTCATAAGCAGGTTTTGGGATGAGAAATGGGGTGCGTGAGGATTCTGGAGAGGATTGGGCTGGATATACTGGTTTCTCCCACCAGTGTTAACTCAATAGGGGTGGAATGGTAGGGGGGGGAATTGACAGAATTGGAGTTATGGGCACGGAGGGGGCTTGTACTGGTGTTACCTGGGTATGGTAGGACCAGTGGTGATTGGGTGATGCGGGGATTAGGTGAGGGGTTGCTTGTCCGGGTGGTGGTGGAGTTGGATTAGGGCCAAAATAGCGAAGGGATGGCGGGAGTGTGACTGGGCTGGGGGGATGGGGAGACGTTTGAGGTGGGGGGGGCGGGGGAGGATGGGGGTATGAAGGATTTGTATATGGGGAGGTATGATGGGATGGTGACGGGTTTGTGGATAAAGTGGGGTAAATTGGGGGCGATGGCGTTGTGCATTGAGTGGGATGACCGGGACATGGCGGGGTAGTGGGTGGATTGGGGGGATATAAAGGGTTTGTGGCATGGTGGGATGATGATCGGTTGGTAGATGAAAGGGGATAGATTGAGGATGATGGAGTGGTGCATGGAGCGAGGTAATTTTGGGGTGATGGAGGGGTGTATGGGGTAAATTGGGTGGCGGGACTTGAAGGCGTGTATGGGGTAGGATAATATGGGGATGGCGGAATTGCGTAAGGAATAGGATGATTTATGTGTGACGGGGGGGTGTATGGGATAAATTGGGCGTGGGGTGGATATGCGTATGATTGCGGCAGGGCTGTGCCCGTTTGGATTTGATAGGCGGGAGCGGGGGCGGAAAAATATTGCCCTAAATCTAAGGACTCCTCTTGGCAAGCTGGTGTGGGAAAATAATCGGCAAGATATAGTGGCTCGATCACCCCAACAAATAGTTCATCTTCTTTTGACCTGGGGAGCGAAAATTCCTCCTGATTGCTAATATAATCTGAAGGGTCAAACTCTTCTTCTTCTTCCTCTATCCAATGTATGTTAGGCCCGGGCCTCACGGTGTGTGGTAGAGGGGCTTGATGGATATTTTGGTTCTGCCCTTAGGGAAGTGGTGGGGGTATGATCTTTCCCGCCTCTATCATATCTTGGACCGCGTGCTTTAATGGGAAGCACCGGTCCGTAGGGTGACCCGGTCCCTGGTGGAAATTGCAATGCAGATTCGGATCATAATTCCTTGGTATTGGGTGGAGTGGGGGGCGAGGTTGGAGTAAATTGACCAGGCCTTTCTGTAGTAACACCAGCAGTAAGACACTCAAGGATTGCCCCAATGGGGTGAATACTCATTCGAAGCGCGCTTTCATCTGTTCCGAGGTAAACGAGGCTCTTGGTCCGTTGCTTGGCCTTGGTACTTGCTCGAAACGGGTCGGGGGCGGTTGTGTAACCTGGAGTTGTATCGGGGGGGCGTTGGTATTGGCCTGGGGGTAAACAATGTTTTGTACCTTTGTCCCTGGTCTTCTTTCAATTCTTGGTTCGACGGCTTTTCGAACCCCAGTGGCCCCGTTGGCCGCATTCCTTCCTAACCTGCCCTCTCTAATGGAGTCTTCGCAACGGTTGGCATTTCGGACTAGATCAGCAAAACTTGACTGCTGCTGATATACTAAAAAATCTGCGATGACTGGGAGGGCTCCCTTAGTTATCAATTCAATCTGCTCATCATCGGGAATTCGATGAGTTACCTGAGTGGCTAAGGCCCTCCACCTCCCTAAGTAAGCACTGAATGTTTCATCATGTCTTTGCTTTAATCGGGCCAAGTCCGACTTCCTTGGTTCTATGTCCATATTATAGACATATTGTTCTTGAAATAAGCGTGTCAGATCTTTCCAATTTTTTATCATGGATGGTTCCAGGGATGTGAACCATCTGGTCTAAACCCGTCAAACTCTTCCGAACACTTTGATGAGGAGTCGTTTCATCTCCGCCATATCGCACATATCCCCGCAGAAGATTTCAAGTGGGCGATGGGGTTGCTGCGTCTGTAATTCTATCAAATGATGGCATCTTGAATTTCGGTGGCAGGGGGACGTCAGAGAACAGACATAAGTCTGAAAAGTTCATCGAGCGTAGTTCCATTCCTCCCATCTTCATCAGCTGCTTCTGTATTATGTCTATCTGTTCTTTCAGCTGCTCCGGTTCCCTCGAGGCTGTGGCGGGGACCGCTTCCCCTTGATTTGGTTCGACCCTAGGTGTGATGATGGTGGGCCCGGGGAGGGTTAAAACTGGCAACCCTTCCACTATTGCGGATCTCATCCTCCTCATACTGCAGATCGTGGTATTGGTGAGGGGCGAGCCCTGCTATTTGGACTTGGGGGGTGATGGGTTGGATGACTTGGTGGGGCCACATGGTTTGTAGGGGATGAGAAAGGATAAATGGGTGAGAGTTTTGTGGGTAAGTGATGTCGAGTTGGTGGCACATTCGGGGTGATGGGGTGTGATTGAGATGGTGGGATGTTGTGGTTTTGAGGAATGGGATGGATTGGATTTCCCGTTGGAGGTGGGATGGGGGCGTAAGGGGTATAGGTGAATGAGGGGTATTGGTGAGGGGGTATGGGGTTAGTGAATGGGCTTTGATGACCGTGGGCGGATGGGCCTTGGGTTTGAGGGATTTGGGTTTGATGGTTTTGGAAGGCTTGGACTGACGGGCCTTGGGCTTGGGGGTGGGGCTTAATATGACTTTGGGCCAATGGGCCTTGTTGAGTTTGGGTTACTGGGGCATGAGGGGGCTGGGTTTGGGTCCATGGGCCCTGGGGGGCTTGGACTTGGGTCTGGGTCTGGTGGGCTTGGGCCCATGGGTTTTGAGGGTCTTCAAGTCTGGGCCTGGGTTTGGTGGGCTTGGGCCCATGGGTTTTGAGGGTCTTGGGTCTGGGCCTGGGTTTGGTGGGTTTGGACTTGAGCCCATGGGTTTAGAGGTGTTTGGGCTGGGGCTTGGGCTTGGTGGGTTTGGGCTTGAGCCCATAAGTTTGGAGGTGTTTGGGCTGGGATCTGGGCTTGGTGGGTTTGGGCTTGAGCCCATGGGTTTGGAGGTGTTTAGGCTGGGGTCTGGGCTTGGGCTTGGGCCCATGGGTTGTGAGGGTTTTGGGCCTGAGCCCATGTTTCTAGTGGTGTTTGGGCTGGGGCCCATGGATTTGTGTGGGTTTGGGTCTGGAATTGAGGTGGGGGATTTTGGGAGGTATGGACGATGGGTGGTTGGGCATGGTTAGGAGGGAATGGGGTATGGAGGTTTTGGAAATTTGGATGCGGGGTTTGAGAGGTAGGGTTGTGAGAAGCATTACAGGGGCATACATCGTTCTCATGTCCTCCATCGAGGGCATGGACTCAGGTGTGGGATTGGGGGGTGATGGATTACTTAAGGATGGAGGTGGTTGGGAGAAATTGGGCATGACCTGGGTAAACGGGGGGGGTATGTTGGGATGTAGAGAGTATGTGAGATGGGGTGGATGAGATGTAGGATGTTGGGGGCATGGGTGATGAGAGGGATGGAATGTGGGAAGTAGGCGGGGGATGGGACTCCCTGGGGGGTCTTTGGAAGTATGAGAATGCGGTAACGGTGTTTGGATGGGAGATGGGGATGTAAGGATCTGTTGGGAAATGAGGGATTTCAGTAGGGGATGAAAATGGGGTATTTTGGGGGAATGTAAGGGAAGGGGATGAGGTGGAAGTGAACACGGGCGCTCCAAATGGGCCCGTGATATCGAACCTGGCTTGGGTGAAGGTGTCAGAGACCGGGTCTTCTCCTATACGGGAATGGGATGGGGATGACAGTGGGGATGTATCGGCTCTTGACATGATCCGCCGACGAGTGTTGTATTGATGTAGCGGATAAGGGCCGAATACCTTCCTGGTTCTTCTCCTGCGGGCCAGGTTTGAGGTCGCCGTAGTGCCGGTCACTCCAAGGTATATCTTTTTTGTTTTTCTTTGTGTGTTCTTTTCTTCTTTTTTTGGGTTTTGGAAAATTATTTTTTTTGGTTTTGAAAAGTGAATTTTGTGATTTTTGATTTTGATTGATTTTTCCCCCCTTTTTTTTTGAAGGTGGATTTTTTTTTAAGATGAAGATTTTCTTTCTCTTTTTTTTTCTGCAATTAACTCCCCTCTACTTAGATGACTGATGACCTGGTGCCCAGGGTCGACTCCCGTTTCGGGTGATATATGTACCTTTAGTAGGTCCCATGGCGGGATCCGACACACTTCGGAAGAAGCGAAAGGGAACCCTTTCGTTCTATTGAAGGCGAGGGAATTCACGCAAATGACCCGATCCCCCCAGAGCAAATCAATAAGAAGTCGCCTTCTCTTGACTGGGCGGGGGCATATTGGGTGTTAGAGAATCTGGGAGGCTACCGCGGGCACTAATACCGCTAATCGGGGAATTGGGGTGGTGGATTGGGCCTCAGGTATATCTGGTATATATCATATATGCAGCTCAGGGATTTTTTTGGGCGTATATATTATATACGCCTATGTAAATCTGGGGCTATTTTGCTGGGCGTATATATTATATACACCGGGCAAAAGGTTCTGTATGATAGTGGACAGCAAGCCCGAATGTGGGTCTTTGAACTGGTTTCTTGGGAGAAATGCTCCCGGGGACTGCTGTGTTTGTTATCAGGTCCCTCCTTTCCGTTTCCTAGGGATACACGGCTGAATTTTGGGTTTTGTACGCTCTCACCAATGCGGGTTTTACGGCTTGATCGGAATTGGCAACCCAACCGATATACCTCCGGCGCAAGCGCCTTCTCAGGTACTGGAAGGGGTGGTTCTTTTCAGGATCATCACCACTAGGGCTACCGCCTTACTGGGAACCGGGTAAATTGTATCTGTGCCTAAACCCCCCGAAAACTACCCGAAAACGCAAAAATAAATTCAATTATGTCCCCATACTGTTGGTTCACTTTTAATTACAAATTTTTATAGGGGAGTTAAATTAAGTCCAAAATCGGGTCGGGGATGACAAACCCGTGCCGCCTCAACGGGCCGGTGTTGAAAGGTGAAATATGATGACCGAAATAAAGTGCGCAAGTAGGCCCGCCAAACGGCTAAGGCTTGTAAATGACCGAAATTTAAATGACGTGAAAATAAATGCGAGCGGGCCCGCCAAACGGCTAAGGCAGCTTAAATGACTAGAATCGTAAAAACTGAAATTTAAGGCGCAAGTAGGCCCGCCAAACGGCTAAGGCACTTAAAGGACTGAATCGTAGGGGTGAGTACGTTAGTAAAAACAATAAAAAATAATGGAAAACAGCAGCAAATTAGAACAAAAAACAGCCATGGTTAGTAAAATAACAAAATAAAAGGAAAGGCCAACAAGAGGGGAAGCGCTAGGGTGGAATCCCCAGCAGAGTCGCCATCTGTGCGGCCGTGGATCCTCTCGAACCTGTCGCGGTGATGCGCTCGCCTTAGATAAAATGTAGAGTCGCCACCCGGAGCTTTTGGTGACCCGGGAAACCTTCAAATCGATATTTTGAGCACCGAAGTGCTAAATATGACTCTGATTTACCGGTCTTTGCCAAAGGATCTAGGGTAGGGGCTTCGTTTATTGATCGGTTTAGGCACCCGATCAACCTGCACGTAGCGGTCTCTATCTATGGCCAAAAATGAAAATAAAAAGGGCGGAGTTTCCCCTTGCCCGAAGGCAATACGGTCCTATCAAGCTTTGAGCCAAACCGAAATTTCGGCGGCGTAACGGCTTGAATCCTTGGACGGAGGAGACACCAAGAAGGTAGAGGAAGAGAGGGGTGAGCCGGAGCTCACGGGCCCTTGTTGCACCGTGGAAGATCTTTGCTTTGGCGTGCTTCCAATGGCTTAAATGGTTTGAAAATGGGTTCTAATGCTAGGATTCAATAAAGTAGGGAGTATAGAGTGAAGCTAGAGGCTAGGTTTTAGCTAAAGGGGGTGATCTAATGGTGTAAATGGATTGGAAAAGATGAACTAAGCTTGCTGGAATTCTGGAAAATGAGTGCACTTTCTCTCACTAGGGTTCTCTCTTGGGCTCCAAATCCTTAACCTCCAATTTCTTCCAACCCCTTAAGGAAGAGGGAGGCCTCTCTATTTATAGAGAAGGGATGGGTTAGGGGCTTACTTAAGAACTAATTGGTTTAGCAATTAGGTAATCCCCCATCTAAGGTTTTTTGGGTTTTCAAGGTCCTAGGGTTTTGGGAAACTGGTTTCAATGGCGGATGATGGGGTGAGACCATGGGTGACTTAAGGGTTGCCAATAAGCTCAAAGGGGGTGCAACCAATCTCAAGACACTCACCTCAGCCAAGGGGATGGTCAAAGGGTCAAACTAGATAGAGGAAATTCGAGCTACTGATGACAGTTACTGTAGCTAAGCTGGGCGTATATATTATACACGCCCAGTTTAGGAACAGTAATTTTCACCAAAATCAGGGGGGTTTGAGAAGATGAAACCCGTAGTGGATCCCACCTATACTGGGCGTATATATTATATACACCCGGCCAAATTTTTCCCAAAATAGGCAGGCGTATATAATATATATGCCTGAGTAATCTGGGGTAAAAATGGCTGGGCGTATGTAATATCTACACCTGAGTAAAATTCATGATTTTATGTGAAACTTAAAATGGCCATAACTTTTGAACCGTAGCTCCAAATTGGGTGATCTTTGGCTTGTTGGAAAGCTGTAGAAGTCCTCTTTCCAATGGTATATGGTTCATCCATGATACTAGTCTGTGTGAAATTTTGTAGCTCTCCTCCCATCAACCGCCAGAAGGGTTTAAGTTAGGCCTGGGAAGGGATTCTAGGGTGTAGGGGTGGCTTCTAAGGATTGGGAGAATGGCTCTAAAGGTCTTAGAGTGATTCCTACTGGTCTAGGTAGGTTCCTAAGGGTTCAGGGGGGTGCCATTGGAAGCACAGGGGTACATCTCTCCCGAAGTACAGATTGATGGGGCCTTGGGCCGAATTTGGGTGTCTACACATACATGCCATCAAAAGCTCGGAGATGCGTCTCTCTCGAAATGTGTTTCGATCGGGCCTTGGGCCAAATTTAGGTGTTTACACCTATCTTCTTTTATTTTTCAGCTTCAATAAGTATTCTTATTTTAGATAACTTCTTCCCATTTATTTTCTTTTTGTAAATTTTATTTTTCTTTTCTATTCTTTTTTTTTCAGTTTGGAAGCTTTTTGCTTCTCTTTTCACAAAATTTTTTTATATAATTTTTCATTCTTTTTTCTTTTCTTTTCCCATATTTTCATATATTTGTATTTCTTTTTCAATTATCCTTTTCAGCAGATCCCTCATCTAGTAACTCATACTCCTTTCACTCCCTTTTCTCCTTCTTTCACAGTCTAAACTCTCAGAAATTGTAAGGGTTTAAGGATAGAAAGTTTTTGGCAATACATATGGCTAAGGGTTTATAAAATTCTGGTACAAAGAAATTTAGGCTTTAGGCTTTTAATATGGGTTCAAATGATAAAATATTCTGAGATTTTAGCTTTTTGGCTCTAGTTAAACAAAAGATGGCATTCGATTATTTTCACGATTTACTAATATGGATGTCTTATTGCTTTGATATACTTAATAGACAATTCTAAACAAATAAATTATCATAATAATAGAATATATTGATTCTAAATTTAGCATTATAAGATTATAGATAGTAGAGAAGTTCAAGGAAATTAAGCATGAATAAAAACAGTCTCTCTTTCTCTCAAAATAAAATCTTTCTCTCAAAATAAAAGAGGAAATAGGCTCTATAGCTCACTGGATATATAATTTTGAAACTATAATCTAAAAATTTCACAGCCCAGATTAATCGTATAGTTTCAAACATTTTCTGATACAGTGTTCTAGAGATACTTTACTTTGAATTGTAACTATTTTTATTTTGATTTTTGAACTACTACTTGATGGAGTGCTAAAAATTTTGAATTTTTCTATTTTTTTCATAATTTTCATATAATGATTAACTTTTCTAAAATTTAAAATTTCTACTAAAAAAAAAACTAAACTAAGGTGGTGTATTCGCCCCAAACTTCAATAGGACAATGTCCTCATTGTGCAAAATAGGGGACATAAAGAAAAAATATTACCTAAAATTATTGATCAACTGATTATGAACCGAAAAAAAAATCCGACTCCAGATATATGTTCTCCCCCAGACTTGAGAGAAAATAATCATGGTTAATGCTCGGTATTTCAATAACAAAAATGTTAGTAAGAAAAACTGTTAGTGATGTTAGTAAAAAGATTAGTAAAAAAAAAAATATATATATATATATATATATATATATATATATTACTAAATTAAATATTTACAGTGATCTGAAAGGTAAAAAAAATTGAAGTCTATCATAAGAACTAATTACATTGAAGAGTATAAACCTAGAAAAAATCTAGACACACACTAAACTAAAATTCTGGCAGCAACGTCCACACAAAATGTTATCACCAGTAACAAAAAGATAGGGACACATCCCAACAGTGGGTGTGTCTAATAGAAAAGAAAAAATTAAGAAGATGATGGAGGAGCAGATGGTGAAGCTTTTTGTCATTTAGGAGATGGAGGTGGTGAATCATCTTTGTCCCTTGGTTTGGGCAGGAGAGAGATGAGTTTGTTGATAAGCCGCCTCTTTTCCTCGATGAGGGAGGAGATTTCGTCGGCTTCCCATTGGAGGAGCCTATCAAATGCCTCATGAATTTATGCCCAATTCACAGGTTTCGTCATGGTGAGAAGGTTAGTGATGGAAGAGGGTGCATGAAGAATAGGATAAGGGTACTGGACATATCAGTTTCTATTTATAAAGGATCTAGAATGTGAACAGTTTGTTATTAATGGCTGTTATGGCTGGCGTTGAGGAATTCGACCGGTTGGTATTCTTATTAATGGTGAAAGGCATGTCTATACAGCGTGAATTGAGGCGGCGCTTTGTTATCAGAAATTGTGTCCATGCGATAACTTATGCACGCATTAATCGTAATTACTATGATTTTTTGTATCTTCTAACTAAGCATTCTTATGGTACATCTACATGTTTTACAAAATCCCTACGAATGAGTCGAAGCACGACAATCGCCCAAGAGCGTATCAGGCTTATTCTGGGTCTTTAAGTGACATAGTGACCACTGTTTCCTTTTCTTGGAAGGTCACCATCTGTTTAAGTCTTTGTCAATTAACCTTAAAAGTACGATTGTCCCTGGGATCCTGGATTGTAATAGCTCCGTGAGGAAATGTTTCTATGACATTATATGGTCCGTCCTAACGACTTCTTAGTTTTCCAGGAAGGAGTTTTAACCTTGAATTATATAACCATACTTGTTGGCATGGCTCAAAACTTTTTCTCAAAATATTTTTATCATGAAATGCTTTCGTTTTGGCTTTGTAAATCCCAGCATTTTGATAGGCATCATTTCGAATTTCTTCCAACTCATAAATTCGAGTTTCCTCTACTCACCAGATGCAATTAGGTCAAAATTAAAAGTTTTGATCGCCCAAAAAGCTCTATGTTCCAATTCGACAGGTAAGTGACAAGCCTTACCATACACTAATCTGAAGGGAGACATACCAATGGGGGTTTTATAAGTTGTTCTATATGCCCATAGAGCATCATGCAGTCTTAGGGACCAGTCTTTTCTATCAGGTCTAACAGTTCTTTCTAATATTTTCTTTATTTCATGATTAAAAACTTCCACCTAGCCACTGGTTTGAGGGTGATAAGGGTTGCGATTTTATGTGTAAGCCCATATTTCTTGAGTAAGCTCTCGAAATATCGGTTACAAAAATGATTGTCCCCATCACTTATAATAGCCCGTAGGATACCAAACAGTGCAAATATGTTATCCCTAATAAAAGCGACTACCACCTTATGATCATTAATCCTTGTGGTTGATGCTTCAACCCATTTGGATACATAGTCAATGGCTATAAGTATATAAATATATCCATATGAAGGTGGGAATGGGCCCATAAAATCGATTCCCCATACATCAAAAGGTTCTATGACCAAGATCGGGTGCAGGGGCATCATATTCCTTTGGGACATGGCTCCTAATTTCTGGCATCGATCCTAGGCTTGACAAAAATGATGAACATCTTTGAATAGCGATAACTAGTAGAATCCTGACTGTAGTACCTTGGCAGTCATTTTCTTTCCACCGAAATGGCACTCACAAGCATGTGTGGCAAAATCATAGAATATTGTGGGTGTCACTGTCGGGCACACATTTTCGTATTATCTGATCTGAGCATATTTTAAATAGGTCTGGGTCCTCCCAAATATAATATTTGATAGCAAAGAAAATATATTTATCTTGATTAGACCAATATGGGGTAATCTTACCTGTTGCCAAATAGTTTACGATATTGGCATACCAAGGAACTATTGCTTGGATGGCGAAAAGTTGTTCGTCTGGGAACGTATCATGGAGAGGTTCTTTTCTGATGGCTTGAGGTATCTCGATTCTGGACAGATGGTCTGCTACTATGTTTTCAACTCATTTCATGTCCTTTATCTCGAAGTTAAATTCTTGCACAAGTTGGATCCACCGGATTAGTCTTGGTTTGGCATCCTTTTTAGCTAATAAATATTTTAGTGCTGAATGATCCAAAAAATGATAGTTTTTGAGCCCAATAGGTACGGTCGGAATTTGTCTAATGCAAATATGACAGCAAGAAGTTTCTTCTCAGTGGTGGTGTAGTTAACTTGTACTTTGATCAAGGTATGACTCGCATAATAAACTACATGAGGAATCTTATTTTTCTGCTATCCGAGGAATGCACCTATTGCATAGTCGGAAGCATCGCACATAACTTCGAAGGGTAGGGAATAGTCGGGAGATTGAATGATTGATGCAGATGAGAGTAGGGCTTTGAGCTTATTAAACGCATCAAGGCAGGCATCATCAAAGTCGAAGGGTACGTCATTTGCTAATAGATGACACAAAGGTCTTGAGATTTTTGAAAATTCTTTAATAAAGCGGCGGTAGAAACCGGCATGGCCAAGAAAAGATTTAATCTGTCACACCATAGTAGGTGGGGGTAGATTAGCTATCACATCAATTTTGGCCCTGTCAACTTCTATTCTCCTTTTGGAGACGATATGTCCTAAAACAATGCCTTCTTGAACCATAAAGTGGCTCTTCTCCCAACTCAACACTAGGTTGGTTTCTTCATATCTTTCTAGAACAAAGGCCAGGTGATCAAGGTAGGAATCGAAGGTTCGGCCAAATACTGAAAAAACATCCATTAATGCTTCCAGAAACCTATCTATCATGTCAGAAAAGATAACCATCATGCATCTTTTGAAGGTTGCTAGTGCATTACACAGCCTGAAGGGCATGCATCAGTAAGCAAACGTTCTGAAAGGACATGTGAAGGTGGTCTTTTCCTGATCCTCTGGATACATTGGTACTTGATTGTACCCTGAATATCCATCTAGAAAGTAAAAATATTCTTAACCCGCTAGCTTTTCCAAAATTTGGTTAATAAAGGGTAATGGAAAGTGGTCCTTGCGTGTCATGGTGTTAAGCTTCCGGTAGTCTATACATACACGCCACCCTGTAGTTTCGCGTAATGGTACCAACTCACCGGATGTATTTTCTTTCATAGTATTCCCAGATTTCTTTGGAACTACCCTGATGGGGCTTACCCATTGGCTATCGAAAATTGGGTAGATAATACTTGCATCTAGCAACTTTACGATCTCCTTTTGTACTACCTCCCTTATGTTTGGATTCAACCATCGCTGACTTTCTCGTGAGGTTTTGGCATTATCCTCTAAATGGATTCAGTGCATACAAATTGACGAATTAAGCCCTTTAAGGTCAGCGACAGTCCACCCTATTATATGTTTAAATTTCTTTAGTATGACCAACAACTTGTTCTGTTGTTCCCTGCTGAGAGCAGATGAAATGATTACTGGTAGAGTTTTATTAGGTCCAAAGAAGGCGTACATAAGGGTGTTGGGAAGTA
Source organism: Chloranthus sessilifolius (assembly GCA_021018995.1). NCBI lineage: Eukaryota > Viridiplantae > Streptophyta > Magnoliopsida > Chloranthales > Chloranthaceae > Chloranthus > Chloranthus sessilifolius. Next base: position 52,891,428 of record CM037594.1, read on the forward strand.
CTTTCAGGTTTAAGGATGACACTTTTTCGATGGACGATTGTAAGGGTTCATTGGAAGTAGTAGGCAAGGGTTCTATCCAAGGTTTCCATATCAGGACTGGAGTTCATAGGAAGATCTGTCCAACACAAAGGTTACTTCTTCTATGTGAAAGTCTGACTCTTTTGAATCCGTATACCATGATGAGTCTTGCAGTATCTCCTTAGATAGGGCGAGAGGTAATGCTTATTCTATTAGTTCTTCTATTTCATCAATGCTGAAGCATTCTTCATCATCAATTGAGGCCATTTGGTTGGTTGCTGAGAAGACATTCAGTTGGATTCACATATCCCCAAAAGAAACTTCCATTACCCCAATTTTACAATTTATGCAAGCGTTGGCCATGGCCAAGAATGGTCTAATGAGTATAACGGAAATTTCTGTTGGGGATTTCGAACTTGGTTCCATGTCTAACACCAAGAAGTCGACAGGAAAAACAAATTTATCGACTCCAACCATAACATCTTCAATTACTCTTACTGGTTTCCTCTCCGATCTATCGACTAACTGGAGAGTCACCGAAGTTGGCCTCATTTCTCATAGTCCTAACTTTTCATAGATAGAGTATGGTAGCAGATTTACGCTTGCTCTTAGATCCAGGAGTGGTTTGTTTATAGCGTGGTTTCCTATGATACATGTAATCGCAAGAACTCCAAGATCTTTAATCTTGGGAAGGGTCCTAGATTGTAAGACTGAACTTACTTGTTCGGTTAAGAAAACTTTTTGTGAGATGTTGTTTCGCCATTTTTGTTTTTGCGTACACATCTCTTTCAAAAATCATGCATAGGCAGGGACTTGTTTAATTGCTTCTAATAGAGGTAAGTTAATCTTCACCTCTTTGAAGATTTCAGTGAGTTCTTCTGTTTTTTTGGAGTTTTACTAAAATGTGATGGTGCACCAAAAGCATTAGGGAAGGGTAACTTTGGCACATAGGGTGCTTCAGTTACAAATGTGGGTATGCCGTCATTCTTATTTTTTTCTTTTTCTAATTTTTCTTTGTTTTTCGGCGGTGGGTTATTTATTGGTGTGGGCATATCTACCTTGTTATCCACAACCTTACCACTTCGTAGTTTGAATAGCTTGGGCATGGTGTGTAGGGTTGTTTACCATCTCATCACTCAATTTTTCCATTAAGTTGATCGCTGGTAGTGACGATCCATCATTATTCCATGTTTCCTCCCATTGTGTAGCACTCTGTTCAATTTTAGTCCCTAAGGCTGCAATAGTCTGGGAACAGGAATATAAATCTTGGGAAATTTGAAAAAGTTGAGATAATTCTTTAGAGCGTTGATGTGCCTGTTGTTGCAAATCTCAAAGAATTTGAACAGCAGTGGCATCTTCGCCTGTGGCAGTTTGTTGGTCAGAAAATTGATCTGTGACATATATTGGCTAGGAATTGTAGGAGTATTGTTGATATGCATAAGGGTAGTCTTGCTGGGTTATCCCTAGAAAATTGTAATGATTTCCCTATTGAGAAGCAAAGATTTACTTAGTCTCCGTTGGATGAAAGGGGGAAGTTGAGCATTGCTCCGGAGCATAAGGTGACTGGTAGCTTGGCTAGAACAGGTAATTTGTAACGATCCCCAGATTTAGCACTATAGTGATGAGAGTCCGGTCAGGTCATATGCAAGTTTTCACCACGACACCCTAAGGACCTCACTATGTTAGCCTTTAAATCTGTGCAAAATGTGAAGCCCTAAAATTTGACTGCAAGCTAGACACAGGCATATTAAAATAAAATTTAAAGAATTATTTTATCAGTAATAATGTTCCTATACACAGGTAATGTTGTACATATTTTCTACTCAAGCCAAAATCTTTGGCTTTATTTGCCTATACAAGTCCAAAAATCATGTGAATGTTGCATGGTAGCCAGCCCAAAAAAATTTAGCCTAAACTAAACAACGGGCATATAACACTAACTAGTCTTAAAATAACCAAGAGAGGGGGAGAGGGCTATTGTATAACTTTTTTTGTTGGATTCCCTATTTGGTTTATCTGTAAAATATACAAGAGTTTTCTTGTTTTGTTTTATATGCTTTGTTTGCTATAATACACTCCCTATGTATTAGTGACCTCTATGGTAGTTTAAGTCAATGCAGCTTGTAAGCTACTTGCATGGCTTATTGCTTACACGACTCAATTGAGTCATAGTATATGCGCATGCATGCAAGGTAGAGTAACCACTATAAGACTTTCACCAAGGAACCTGCATCTGTTTGCCTTCAAAATTGGATGGAATTATAGCTATCCGATCCTGAAAACAAAAACCTTAGAATCTGACCAGCATATCAGAAATTATAGAGAGGAATTGTTGTTATGCTCCCGATGTTCAAGATTACGGTCACGTAATTCGGTTCTCATTTGTCGAACCAGTCGAACTAGTAAAAGATACTACCCAGTCAGCATGAAAGTACTCTCATAAACACAAGAAGGTAAGCGATTCGTTCTTGTGCAATAGTGTGACAGCCCGGATTTCGACACCCCGAAACCCGTGCCATCAGCACGATCATCTTGACCGTGCCCCTCAACTATGCACGGAACACTGGTATATCAAGCATAAAATAAAGAAGAACAACTTGCAGAATTTAAATCTACATAAAAACATTTCTCAAAAGACAGTTCTACCCTCATGCCTCTGCATGAAGGGAGAACCGATCCGAACCATCGATGATAATCATCATCATGGATGGTTCGCCCAAAAGAATACTCTGATATCCATATACACAAGGTTTAATCACAAACCAGGCTTGACATACCAAGCCGTACAATCTCCAACTAAAACTCCTCAAATGCATGCCAGAGTCCTCTAGAAGAAGTCCTCCGAGGTGGCTCTAACTCCTCGCCGCGCCATTCCGACTGCCGGATCGTCTCACAAGCCGGCTGCTAATAGTGGACCTGCGACGTATAGTCTATAGGGTGAGCTACATCCTAGCTCAATAGGGAACAACACTGTTGAACATATAAATTATAACTCACATATATTCTATGATATGTCATGCATGATGCATCTATGCAGTTGTTGATGAAACAGTTAAAAAGCATTTCGTTTTACTGTTGATTTCTTATATTTTCATTTACTCATGAATTATGCTGAAAAGGCCTAAAGCAAAACTTAAACTTTCAACTTAAGTAATCCCCGAGCAATATAGCATCGAGCCCCGATGAGATACCCTTCATCGTCATCTATATAGACAGTTTTTAATGTATTCCCTGGGAATACCATATAGTACCCAAGCCCCTTTCCCCTGGGGATTGGTGGCGGGGTTTCACTTGTCTCAACCAACACCCCTGGGGTGTGCTTACTATGTACGGATAAGCCTCCGCACTGGCCTACGGTTTCGCCGCCGTATCGGTCACGGATATCCTGCCGTGTCAGTCGTGGATATCCCGCCACGTCGGTGGGGTAACCTATCAAACCTCAAATAACAAAAATATCGGTGCCTTACATATAGTTATTCACCGTGTAAGTGTGCTATCTTATATCAGTTAGGCCCTATCAAGCATGATTCAATCCTTGGATACATCCCTGGGATGTATCCATTTACTTGCATCACACCTGATGCTCTTTTCTCTTTACTTCTTCATCCCCTGGGGATGGCTCATTAGTTTACTCTTATGAATATCACACACACACACTTTTCACAATTCTTTAGCGAAAATATTTGAATGGAAATTTATATCACTACATACATGCTCTTGTAAAATAAGGTACATGTTCAAGGTGTTCCCTACCTTAGGTCTCCACTTGATCAATGCATCAAGGTCCCACGTGACTCCTTGTGCACTAGTCCACACGTATCACCTATGGTACCATAACACAGGTGAAACACATCACAAAGGATGCAATAAAGAAGGTATAAGATCCCCCAAGAATCTTAAAGTCAAACCAAAAGTCAACATAGTTTACTACAGTCGATTAATCGAATTCCAAAATCGATTAATCGAATCTGATTCGATTAATCGATTTCCAAAATCGATTAATCGAAAGTCAATATCGATTAATCGAAGCAATTTCGATTAATCGAAATTCTCCTTTTCGCAAAAGTCCATTCTCGATTCGAATAATGAGTTTTCATTCGATTAATCGAATCCAATTTTGATTAATCGAAATTCTTCTTTTCGCAAAGCAAATTCACTGTTCGAACAGTCGAGTTTTCATTCGATTAATCGAATCCAATTTCGATTAATCGAAATCCTTCTTTTCGCAAAGTAGACCCTCAGTTCAAACAGTCGAGTTTCACAAGTTGATTAATCGATTCCAAATCGACATCGAAAACTAAATCGATTAATCGAAATCCCATTTCGATTAGTCGATTTTTCCTCAAGTCATTTCCTTTAACCCCTGGGGTCCACTGGAGTTTCTCAGTCGATTAATCGATTCCCAAATCGATCAATCGAAATCCAAAGTCGATTAATCGAAATTCAATTCGACATCAAATCGGGGTCCTCCGACCCTTCAACTTCCTGGCCAATTTCGATTAATCGAAACCCAATTTCGATTAATCGAAATTGTCAGATTCAGCCCTTTTCGAGCTGTTCTTCCCAATCTTTTTCCATACTTTTTCTTCTATTTTTCTAAGCCATTATCCTATGATTTAACCCACATTTTACTGCAACTTAACCCCTATAATCTATGCATCTTATTTACAAAAATTTTACCTTGAATAGCTCTCAAGTTGATTTCAAATCTAGGGTTGGAAGGCTAGGGTTCCAGCTTTGGTTTCTAACGGATTCCTTGCGTCAAATCCGGCCTCTTTAATGCTTGAATCCTTCTTCCAATCACCCACAATAACTCCTCTCTTACTCCTCTCTCTTTCTCTCTCTTCTTTACTTCTCTCAACCACCAAAACATGAAAGTTAGGGTTTTCAACCCTTTTTATCTTATCTCTTTTCTCGGTGTGGAGCACATACACACTCATCAGTGTATGCCACTCTACACACTCCTCTATCTCTCCACTCTTCTACCCTGGTTCACACATCACATTCGCTCATCTCACCATAAGTTTATCAATGAACTATCTCATGGTCAAACCTAAGACCAATCGGGCACGGATCCCGAGGTCCTCGTTTGACGTGCTTTTTCGGGTTATTACAAATAGAGTGATTATAAGATGAAATAACATAGTGTTAACCTCAGCATAAAGAATAAGAAGCAGCTTGCTGCACTCCGGATCTTCATTAAAGATCTGTGGATGGAGGGAATAATATATATATCTAAATACTAAGTTTATTCAAATATATATATATATATATAGATATAAATCTATATATCTAGATGAAGATGAAGATGAAGATATATATATATATATAAATATAAATAGATAATAATATAGTTATATATAAGAGCAAGGGGGGGGGCAGGGGGGGGGGGTATAACAGCAACCAAAGATAGAGAAGAAGCTCACCTGAACCCCAGCAAGCCAAGCTTGCCGCGGAAACCTCAAGGGGTTGCTGCGACAAGACACTAGAGTGGCTTGTCATGCAACCTCATAGGTTGCGGCAATCCCTAAGCTTGCTGCCAAAAACCTTCAACAAGAATGTGTTAACGTGTTGTTGTGCATTCGGACCTTGGGTGCATGTGAGGTCCAGCTGGATCTATCTATGGGTCTTGGCCATTTATTGTCAACTAAAACACGGTCTTAATCTGGCTCTTAATAGAAAGCTATTTATTTTATCCTATATTGGTGCCATATGGTGCACTTAGACAACTTTGGTGAAATAAGACTGCAGGATGCTTGAACGTACATCGACAATGATAATCGTAAGACTTGACGCACACAGGTAGGGAATCTGTGTTGGTATTTTATAATAGTATAAGCATGTCACTTAGTTTTTCATAGAAGCTTTGATGACTATGCATGTACGCACTGATAAGCATAGTAGAAGTAAAATCTGATTTGTTATTTGAACTGATGAACATGATTAGCTATGAAATAAATAGACTTGATTAGTCATTAAGTTGATGAGAAACAAAATATGAATATATATATCCTCAATGAGCATCAAGAGCATCTAGTAGCTTGACCTTAGTAAGAAAGAAATTCTTTTACTAGTTTATGAGCATAAATCAGTTTTGTAAATTAATGCTATTATATATTTATAGTAGTTTAGTACACATCGCATCATAAAACCATACAGGCAAATGCACATTCTTGGTCATTCTACGTGATTTAGTACTCAGATGTTGTCAATTTCAATGTTCTTGATACGTTATTGCTCTAGTTTAAATCAAGTGATCCCGCTAACTCGGGAGCTTGAGATTCTCGAAGCAAGTGATCCTGCTAACTCGGAAGGTTGACAAGTAATCCCGCTAACTCAGGAGCTTTAAGTATTCTGGTCCAAGTGATCTCGCTAACTCGGGATCTTGACAAGTGATCCCGCTAACTCGGGAGCTTGACTTTGTTGTTCTCCAGATATCGCCTGCTTGTATCTTTGAGTTCAGTTGTTTTCTCATAATTGATACATCATAAATTCAGCATATCAGCATGTTATTCATATTCTTATTTTATATATGCTTCTCTATGAAAAAGTGATAAACTGTCAATATAGAATAACAATGTGATATTCTCTACTGAGCTTTGATGATAGCTCATTTCCCGACTTAAATGTCGTAGCTGCAGAGCCTGACCCAGAGCACGTTGTTGATCTCACTTACGTGTCCGACGAGGAAGAAGGGGAAGATGACGACGACGAAGACGATTTCCCAGAACTGTTCTTCCCAAAATAGGTTTGTAGCTTGGGAATATGAGAAAAAAAAGGGTAGAGGGAGGAAAGAGTGAGATAAATTCTAGACAAGTATAAATGATATGGTAGTTTCAAGATATGTTGGGATGTATAGGTTTTCCTTTCACTGTTTAGATGACGGGTGGCTGTCATCGGTGAAAAGCTATATGTCAGATCTTTTGTTTTTTTGTGTTTATGGTATTGTTAGTCTATCTATCAGTTTATTGCCATATCATCTATCTATCAGAGTTAAAACACATTGCTTCCGTAATTGCGTCACTTTAAATTGAAAAAGTACCCCTTGATGAAAGGATCATGTCAGGTGATCTGATGGCGCGACCTTTCCCAGTTTAGAGAAGGGAAAACGTCGGGCTGTCACAGGTGGTATCAGAGCTCACGACGTTAAGTCATTTGGAGACTAAACTTTGACTTATATATATGATAAAATGTCTGATAGTTGATTCATAGCAAATTAGGATAGGTGGTTTAATTAAGTTCTTTTCTGATCAAAATAGGTAGAGATGCCTCCTCGTCGTGAAAGAGGTAGAGGTAGACCACCGTTACCCCATCGTACTGGGCCGAATACGATTCCAGTAGCCGGGTACGAGCATGACATTTCTTCGGGGAGTGGTGAGAATGTCCATCTGGCTGAAAGTCGAACGACGATGGAGAATGTTGCAGAGCATACTCCGCCAGAGCAAACTTTGCCAGTTGTAAATACTCCTCCAATGGGAAGTGCTCCTGGTGTTGAACAGAATGCAGGACACAATCCTTAGTTATTGGAGACTATGGTCAACACTATGGCCATGCTTGCTGTTCGACGTCCCGAGGGATTTACGGAATTTGTTTGACTTCGACCACCGAGTTTCCATGGTCAGCATGACCCGATGGAAGCTGAGAAGTGGTTAACGCAGATTGAAAAAAAACTGCAAAAGGTCACGTGCACCGAGGAGGAAAAAGTAAGTTGGGCGGCGTACAAACTGGAGAGTGAGGCAGAGCCATGGTGGCAGTCTGTCGAAAGAATAAGGATGCCCAGAGTTCCATGGACATGGGCAGAGTTCACCGAGGCATTTAATGAAAAATATTTCCCAACGCCTAAGAGATATAAACTCGAAGTACAGTTTGCAACCTTGGTCCAAGGTCAGATGACGGTTAGAGAATATGAGGTAGAATTCACACGTCTCTCTTGTTTTGCACCTTTGTTGGCTGCCACAGAGTTGATGAAAACCCAAAATTTCGAGCAAGGTTTGAAACCCCTGATCAAAGAACGCATTTCTTTGTTTCAGGCAACGACTTATGCCAACGTGATGAAATTAGCCCTGATCGCAGAAATCGATGTGGACACCATGTTCAAAAGGAGAGAAGAAAAACAAAAAGCTAGAAAAGCTCCATCTCAGTCCTATAGTGTGGGTCAAATTAATAAGCGACCACGATTCCAAGGGCAAGCCGCATTTCAACCGGTGGCAGGAGCATATGCACGGCCTTACAATCCATCTATGTACTCAGCACCACCAAGGATTCCACGTGTTCAGAATTAGTCTTTTTCACCAGCGGCTCGAAGTACATCTGGGTTTTCTCAAGCACGACCGATAGGTTCTCGCACGGGATCTTATACGGCTTCATCAGTTGCCTCCAAAGATATTTGTGGGAAATGCGGGAAGGCACACAAAACTGATGAGTGTCGTAAAGCTTCTGGTGCGTATTTTCAATGTGGCAAAATGGGACATCAGATCAGAGAATACCCGAAAACGGTAGGAATAACAACAAAGGAAGGACCAGTGTTACGATCGACACGGCCTACGGTACAAGGCCGAGCTTATGCTGTCACTGCAAAAGATGCAAGGACTAGCCATGACATCATTCAAGGTATGGTTGTCCATTATGTTTACATTAAAATTTACAATTAACAATTAATTATCATTTTAGATAGAGAAAGTGAATATAGTAAAATATAAACATTATATTATACATTGATATATTATTATTTCAATAATTGAGTAATTAAAATGTACTCTAGTTAACACTAGTCTGTATGCTTTAGGTATCTTACAATTATATCCAAAAGATGCTTATCTGTGTTATGACGCACGAGTCTTGATAGATCCTGGATCTACACATTCATTTGTTACACCCCAGTTTGTTAAAAAATTAAAGAAGTTAGGAGGTATTCCAGAACCTCTCGACTTTATTCTCGAGGTTACACTTTCGACTGGACAATCCCTCACGACTGATAAAGTATACTGGTCGATTATCGTTTCAATCAAGGATTATTGGGGATATTAAGCAGTAGCTGATTTGACCTTGTTACCAATGCAAGGATACGACGTGATCCTTGGCATGGATTGGTTGTTCACTCACCATGCGAACTTTGATTGTCGCAAGAAGATTGTCTCTTTTCATCCCCAAAAGAAGATATCAGCTAAATTTTATGGTGTACCGTCAACTAATCTTTCATTGATATCCGCAATTCGAGTAAGGCAATTACTTGATGAAGGTGCTCACAGGTATATTGCTTTTATACAAAGTGATGAACAGAAAGTGAATAAAATGTCACTTTTCAATGTACCAATCGTTTGTGAATTTTCTGATGTGTTTCCTGTTGAGCTGCCAGGACTACCACCTGATAGGGAAGTTGAATTTACTATTGAATTAGCTCCAGGTATCGATCCAGTATCAAAAGCACCATACAGAATGGCGCCGGCAGAGTTGAAAGAGCTCGAGGACCAATTACAAGAGCTTCTTGACAAAGGCTTTATCAGACCGAGTGTGTCTCCGTGGGGCGCACTGGTGTTGTTTGTGAAAAAGAAGGATGGTTCAATGCGTCTCTGCATTGATTATCGCCAACTCAATAAACTGACGATCAAGAATCGATATCCGCTTCCTCGAATCGATCATCTCTTTGATCAATTACAAGGAATGCGATTCTTTTCAAAAATTGACCTACGATCAGGTTATCATCTGATGAAGGTGAAAGCTGAAGATATTTTGAAGACAACTTTTCGAACATGCTACGGTCACTACGAGTTTCTCGTCATGCCCTTCGAATTGACCAATGCACCTGCTGCATTTATGGACTTGATGAATCGAGTCTTCAAACCTTATCTCGATCAGTATATCATAGTATTCATCGACGATATACTCATTTATTCAAAGACAAAGATAGAGCATGAAGATCATCTACGTCTGGCATTACAAACATTGAGAGATTCACAGTTGTATGCTAAATTCAGTAAATGCGACTTCTGGTTGAATCAAGTTAGTTTTCTGGGTCATGTTATTTCAAGGTGTATTACCGTCCGAAAGCAAAGATTTAAGTCAGAGTAATGCTGGAAGCGACCCTGCATGAATCGAGATTCAAGATTTCTAGGTCTTGTAGGCTACTACCGATGTTTTGTGGAAGTGTGACAGCACGACGTTTCCCAGTTTCTCAACTAAGAAAGGTCGCGCCATCGGATCACCTGATATGATCCTTTCATCAAGGGGTTCCTTATTTTACATCAAAGTGTCGCAGAATGCGGAAGTAATGTATTTTAAACTCTGACAAATAACTCATATGGCAAATAACTGATCAAATAGAAACTAAAATATGTGATACACATAAAGCAAAAGGTTTGATGTATAGCTTTTCACTGATGACGGCCACCCGTCATCTAAACAGTGAAAAGAAACCTATACATCCAAACAACATCCCACAGAAATCTGAAACCAACATATATCATTATACAAACCAGAAATTATCTTTTTCCTTCTTTTGTCTCTCTCTCTATCTCTCAATGCCCCATTTTATCCCCTGAATCCCAAGCTACAAACCTAACTACGGGAAGAACTCCTTTGGGACATCGTCTTCCTCGTCGTTGTCGTCGTCTCCCTCCTCCTCCTCCTCCTCAGGCACGTATGTAGGGTCAGCTGCGTGCTCAGGGTCAGGGTCTGCAGCTAAGACAATTAAGTCGAGGAATGAGCTATCATCCAAAGCTCAGTAGAGAATATTGCATTGTTATTTCATATTGACAGTTTATCACTTTTTCATAGAGGAGCATAAAATAACATATGATTAACATGCTGAAATGCTGAAATTATGCATGGTATAACACGTGTGAGACGCAAACTAAACCGAAATAAATGCTGGCGAAAATAGGAAATCAACAAGGTCAAGCTCCCGAGTTAGTGGGATCACTTGTCAAGCTCTCGAGTTAGTGGGATCACTTGTCAAGCTCCTGAGTTAGCGGGATCACTTGGACTAGAATATTTCAAGCTCCCGAGTTAGCGGGATCACTTCATTCAAGAATTTCAAGCTCCCGAGTTAGCGGGATCACTTGATTTACACTGGAGCAATAACGTATCACAAACATTGAATTTAACAGAGTCTGAGTACCGACTCACATAGATTGACCAAAAAATGTATTTGCATGCATGGCTTTATGATGCAATGTATTAAAAACTGTCACAGCTAGATAATAGTATTAATTTACTTGGCTGATTTACGAGATGCTCTTGAACTTACTGATGCAAGATATATATATTATCACTTTTCTCATCAGATTTCTGGAAATTCAAACTTATATATTTCATAGCTAATCAAGTCCATCAGCTTACATAAAATTCAAATTATTTTCTCCTATTATGCTATTCAGTACTATCATGAACATTCATCAATTCTTCTATGAAAACTAGTGACAATGCTTATACAAGTATAAAATACCAGCGTAAATTCCCTACCTGTGTGCATCAAATTTTATGAGTACTATCGTCGTTGATGTATGCTCAGGCATCCGGAGACCTCATGCAACGTTTATTTCTTCACAATAGTTTAAGTTCTCCATGTGGCACTAAGCTAGTACAATAGATTTATTTTAATTAATATTTTAGAGTTAAGCCAATGGTTTATAGATGGTCTATAGTGCATCAAGACCCAAATCAAGTGCTTACCTGAACCCAAGTGGACCCAAGGTCAGAATGCACAAGAGGTAGTCCAAACTGCAAAAAAAAACCCAAAGCTGGGAGGTTGCCACGGCAACACTTAGGGCTTGCCGCAGCAAGCCCTTCAGCTGGCCTGCTTGCCGCGGCAAGCCTGTATATGTTTGGCTTACCGGGGTTCTGTTGGTCTTCTTCTTGCTGTTGATCTGTGGTTTCTTCCTTTTTGTTTCATATTAATATAGTTTATTTGTATATATATATATATATATATATTTCCACATATTTCTACATAGATCTGAAGTGTAGTAATCTGCACTTCAGTTCATGCTGAGGCTTCCCTTTTTGTTCTTGGTTGCTGTTAGGCTTTTACTGCACAATATAATTATATATAGATATATAACATATATATGTTATATACAGGTATATAACATATATAGATAAAATTATATAAAGTTTATAAATTTGAGAGATATATATATATATATATATATATATATATAAATATATATATATAGCTATTTAGATCTACACTGATCTTCAATGATGATCGGAGTGCAGCAATCTGCACTCAATTTCTGGGGTGGGACAAAAATTTGAACTGCTAGTTCCTAGGATTAATTCTTCTTGTATAAGATCAAACAATTGACTTACCTCTTGGTGAATTTTTAGCATTCGATCATCGATGCTGTTTTTGCCGAGTTGAGGATGACAAGTCCTTTCAACTTAATGTTACGAAACACGGATTTTACGTAAGCTAGCATCAATCTCGTGGATGTAAGAGGACAAATCAAATTTGCGGGATGCACAATGGTCTCATATAATATTAGAGGGAATCAGGGCTGAGGTAGTGTAGAATTTTCTTGCCATGAATTAGTAAAGGAGGAAGAAGCCAGCTCTGTTTAGAAATTTTATAAGGGTTTGATGCACTTTGCGTGCATGAACCCGTAAGGTGAATCATGAGTCTTGTTGCAACTTCCTCATGCAAGTAGCTTACCAGCTACTTAAGGTAAACTTTCATGCAAAACCAGTATACTTGGATAAGAGTATTACATATAAAACAAAACAGCAAATAAAACAAAATAACAATTAAAACAAAACAGCAAAACTCTTATTATATAATTTACAATTATACCATCCAGCTTTCCTTGGTTATTTTTCAAACATATTTAGGCTATATGCTGTTTAGTTGAGGTGATATTTTGGGTAGAGATACTATATAGTCCTCACAGGGTTTCGGTCTTGCTTAGGCAGATAAAACAAGAACAAGTATATACCACTACTGGTATATATAAAACCGATTATTGCTAAAGTGGTTTAATATTTTAATTTAATATGGCTGTGTCTAGTTAAAGTCTAATTTCTCAGATGGAAGGTCTAACTTAGTAAGGTCCTTAGGGTTCAGGTGGGGATCGTTACATTCTCCCCTATTTTAGGAATTTTCGTTCTCGAAAATCAATCGGGACTATCTGGGTAACATATGAATGTCACAATAGTGAATAGCAAAGTTGTAGTATTCATACCATATGTGGTGTTTTACTCACCAAATTTATCACAAGACAAGAGGAATCATTAAACAGACAAAACCAAAATCAAAGTTACATCTGTGAGATAAAACTGAACTATTGGAATTAACCACATTCATGTGGCACCTTATTTCATGTGTATTAATGAACATGATTTTATTTCTAATCCCTGTGGCATCAATTTTATTCTTACATGCAGCACCTGATAATAACCCAAAATGGAAACAAATTCGATAGAATCGCACCTAGAATTTATATAATCCAACTAGAATTGTACTCAAAATTTATACATATATACTTACTAGAACTACTCGGTACATAGTCATCAATACTCATTAATCAAGACTAAATGTAAATGAAACTAAAGGCAATTGCACTTAAATTTGTTAGTAGCAATAACACTTACTTATTAAGCAAAACATGAGGTTATAAATTTTTCATGTATTAAGCACAACATGTGGTAGAGATAAACTTAATTAAATGCAAAAGTTTGTGAGATTAGTTTTACCAGGCTGATCGCTTGGCTGATGTTGGGCCGCTGAGGAAGTACCAGCTTCTTGTTGTTGGAAATCTTGCTGGAACTCCGGGACTAATAATGCTGCGTTTCGAGTGTATTGGGAGACGTAGTTGCGTGCCAGCCCAATGTAAGGGTTTGCAGCAGTTTGAAAAGTATGCTCCATCATGATATTAGTCGCTTCTTCAATATAATCGATACGTTGATGGAGCATGTAATGGTTTTGATATAAGTTATTGAATTGCAGGAGGGTTTGCTCATGGTTTTCACGCATGAGCTGAACAAGGTCGGCGGTGGTGTAGGTCCCTTGACCCGGAGGGACCGAATCAGGTTGAGGTTGGGGTTGTGGTTGAGGAGGGACGGGGATTTCTTGGGGTATTTCTTGTTGGACTTGGGGAGGACGACGAATTTGTTTCGCTTGGCGGTTACGTACTGCTTGAAATGAACGCTGATACACATTACGCCAAATGGCAGGCCTAAAGACCCGCATGTTATCGGTGCAGACCTCTTCGCCAATAGGGATTTGATAGGAGACGAGATTGACACTATCAAAGTGTCCTTCCAACATACGAGAGATTAATCTAGGGTAGGGGCAGGAAGGCATGGGAGGTGAAGCATTGCTTTGTAGATGCTGATTGGCATATTTAATGCCCTCCTAGACGATCCTAGGTCCGCTTACCCAACGTCCTTCATGGACAGCAAATAGAGCTTGCAAGAGAGCATCTCGGCGCTCTCTTTCATGCTGCATGGGGTATAAATTATTTCTAAATATACAATCCAAAAATCACATCCGTTGTGGTAACTGGCTGTGACGAATGGCAAGACTCTGGTCAGAAGCGGTCTAACCATTAGTCATTTTCAAGGTGATGTGATGAAATTTCACATCCCTCTACCAGGGTATTTGTAGTCCAGAAGTGACATCATAGTCAGCACTACAGTCCATCGCTTGGGCTATGTGCAGGATATTGAAATAAAATTTACGACCATCAATTTCGGTCTGTAATTGACTGATAGTAGGGGAGATGACCAAATTTTGGTAAAATAACCAAACTAAACGAGGGTAAAATTGATTATGGAACGGCTAATACAAGGCGCTTAATTGCGCCTGTTCCATGTATCGAATAGACCATGCGGTCTGGTCATTCGGGGTTAAGAGTCGATCATCGATGATCCACTCGGGTTCCATGGCTTTCGCAACCCACCATGGGATGGGATGTTCATGCTCAATGGGTGGATTGATTGGTTCGTGGGAAGGAGCAAGGCCTTTGCCCTTAGCTTGAGTTGAGGCCTTTGAAGGTTTAGATGCTCCAACCTTTTTAGGAGGCATTATACTATCAAAAAGACAACGAAGAACAATGGAGTTAGAGATTTGGTTGTTATCTCACAAAGATAAAAAAAAATCTGCCTGAAATTTGAACTAAATAATGAAATAGAGAGCTTCCTAATGTAGATCAGGAACATGCAGCTGTTGTGGACGTAGTTTGGAGGAGTGCATGTACAGATACTAGCTTAGGAGGTTGAAGCAAACAAAAATATGCACCTTCTATAACAAAAAACAGAACTGGAAATAAACTAGAATGGGTTTCGGACCCACCATATGCCAACAGAATTGCCGCGGGAACACCTTAAGCTTGCCGCGGCAACCCTTAGTCCTTGCCGCGACAAGGGAGTCCAGATGGGAGTTGGCCCAGATTTCAGGGCTCTAGAGATGTGGTGTTAAATTTTTTTGTACCTGTGTGTTCTTAACAGATAAGGGGTTTATGGAAAAATATTGATTAGTAATTTTGATGTATTTTTCTATGTTAAAATATTTTATTTCAATGGAATTTGATTCATTTCTTTTCAATATAGCTTAAAAATGTTATAAAATATTATATAAATTATTATATTAGCCCATTAAGGGCTCTTGGGTTAGTCATTTGGGACAGGTGTTAATAGGCTGGGATACATTCATGTTTAGGTATTACTGTTTTGAAATTATTTATTAGTTATTATTCCATTTATCTTGAATATTCTTAAATTTTTAATGTTATAATTTTTTATTTTTTATTTTATACGAATATTATATTTTAATACTAAATACCAGCATGTTATTGCAAGTTAATTCGATCAAGGTCCATAGGACTAATTAATATATTCTATTAGTTATTTATTTTTATTTTTTTTGTCTATAGGTGTAGAGTGTATTTACAAATTATTTACAATAATATTTAAAATCTAAGCAAGCAAAATTTAATTGATCAAAGGTAACTATAGTGTACATGAATATAAAGTACGTACCTTATGTAAATAATCGAGGGTACTGAGCATGAATATCAGCTTCGTGCTCCCAGGTAGCTTCATGCGACCCATGATTCTTCCATTGAATCAAAACGAGTGGAATCCGTTTTGTTCTCATAATTTGATCTCTGTGGTCCAAAATCTGACCTGGTTCTTCGGTCACCGTTAGATCTTCTTGGATGTCCAACGGTTGATAATCCAACACATGCGTCGGATCACTGACATACTTTCTCAGCATCGATACGTGAAATACATCATGAATGCCTGTCAGGTGCGGAGGTAACGCGAGTCGATACGCTACTTCTCCTACTCTGCCTAGTATAGGGAATGGTCCAACGTAACGAGGACTCCACTTGCCTCGTTTCCTAAACCGCATCATGCCTTTTGTCAGAGAGATTTTGATAAAGACGTGCTCGCCAATCTGTATATGATTTCATCAGACTGAATGACCATATAAGTCTAATGACTTCACAAAGAACGTATCAGTGTAGGATATTATCTGAAAATCAACACTTGTTCATTTGAGATTAGCGTAACTCTTTTGTCGACTCTGAGCACTCTTCAATCAGTCCCGAATAATGTGAACAACTGCATTGGTGCTTTCTATCAGATCAGGGCCTAAAATCAGTCGCTCTCCAGCTTCTTCCCAGTTAATCGGAGATTTACATCGGCGTCCATACAGTGCTTCGAACGGTGCCATACCGATGCTTGACTGGAAACTGTTATTGTATGCGAATTCGATCAGGGGTAAGTTTTTATCCCATGATCCTTGAAAATCGAGCATACAGGCCCTTAACACATCCTCAATCACTTGGTTCACCCTTTCTGTCTGCCCGTCTGTCTGAGGATGAAATGTTGTACTGAAATCTAACTTGGAACCCATACCTTCCTGAAAACTTTGCCAAAATTGCGAAGTATATAAAGGATCGCGATCTAACACAATGCTTACGGGTATCCCATGTAATCGTACAATCTCCCTCAGATAAACTTCAGCTAATTTGGATGCTATATATCGTGTACTATAGGGTAAAAAATGCGCCAATTTGGTGAGACGATCGATAATCACCCAAATGGCATTGTAACCCCTCTGAGTATGGGGCAAACCGAGAATGAAATCCATGGAAATATTTTCCCAATTCCATTCTGGAATAGGCAATGGCTGTAGCAGACCAGCAGGATGTTTGTGCTCGACCTTGACTTGCTGACAGGTCAAACACTTTGCAACATATTCTGCTACATCACGTTTTAGACCGTTGTTGTCGCTCCAAGTGTGCCATAATTGTGTGCATTATGAATCAAAAATTAAAGAATTAAAGAATGCTAGGTTATATGGATGTTAACTTATGAAAGGGATATCAGCACATTGGGGCTAACACTGGCCTGCAAGATCAGGGCCAATTGTAGCAAGTTTTAAATGTAAGTGAGTAAAAGATCGTCCACAGGGAATTGATTTAAAATTTAAGATAAACCTCCAGATCTGTGCTACCAGATCTGGCTCTATAATTATCTAAAAAAAGAATAGATAAAAGAGAGTGTTGGATTGTGTCACATTTAACTATAAGCAAATAAAGAAAAGAACTAACTACATGATCCAGATCCGAGTTGGGGAGGTGTTTAAAATAAGACAAATGCAGAAATAATAGCTTCATGTACTTTAGCCTTTGAATTTTAATGGAGAATCTGTAGTTCAACAGAGCAGATTCAATCTTCATCTGGCTACCAGCACAGATGTAAGAGAAATAAATCCGAATTAAGGAATAGGTTTAGACTTATGGCTGTGATCTGTCCACTTAAATGGTCACAGACACTATAGTGGCCTATTCTTTAGTTCAAAACATGAACATCACTATAAATGCTGCTAGAATTAGGTTACCAACGCTAATTCGCACAGGGGTGATAAATTAAGGGAAGTTGCATGCGGATGAGTGAATCTAAAGAAGTCTAATGCACTAAGGTGATCATTCAGAACCCTCGACATGACTCCAATGGAGAAGACACAAATTACAAAGAACCTTTAAAATCCAAAATGAAAGCACGGCTTTTAGAGAGCCCTCGGACTTACAGATCTTGAATCCGAACTTGGAAGTACAAATCACTCACAATGGCTCTCAAAGGTAAACTACAAGAAGGGATTACAGGGGTTCGGATAAGCTATCCGAGAATGAGGGAAACAGAGATGAAAACTCTAAAATTTGGATACCCAAATTGGGCAAATGGTTCGTCTATTTATAGTTTTCCCTAAGTCCAGCTCAGATGTGTATCAACCAATAGGAGTCGAGCACCAGGATCCAGATACATGTTCGCCAATCGTAATCGCTTGATCCGGTTCACCAATCGAAACAGAGGCATCAATTCATTATGCATTTTGAAATTCTTTGAGCTTTCGGAAGTTCCCGAGTAATTTAACTTTGGGCGCACATGGGTTGGAATATGCCTTGGATCTTGATTGAACCTTAGGAATGTTCTGGTCTTTTGATTGCATTAGCGCATGCAAAGTTTCCTAAAATACCCTTCGGACGAGATGCAAATCCCCAGAATGCCATTTCACATAGTTTAAGGGCTTTTTCGTAAAGTAGTTAGAGTTTCTAGAAGTTCCCGCCAAGTAATTTCATCTTTGGGTGTTCACATGGGGTGGAATATGCCTTTGGTTCGTGCTCAGAATCTTCCGGAATGTCTCTGGGCTTTTCAATGCATTGGGGCTCGTGCAGCAGATTACTAAATTGCCCTTGTTAAAGTAATCTCTCGAATACCTTTTCGCAGAGTTCGTGGGCCTTTTCGCAAAGTTCAATGACTTCAAGCTCTGTTAGAAAGTTCAATCTTCTTTCGAGGAGTGTTTCTTCTTTTCGCAAAGTTCAAGGTTCTTAAAAGTGTAAGTTCTTCTTGAATAGTAGAAGTTCTTTGCGAATTGAACTCTAGGCTCCCATTCTTCTTTGCGAATAGTAGAAGTTCTTTGTAATTGAACTCTAGGCTCCCATTCTTCTTTGCGAATAGTAGGAGTTCTTTGCAATGGCTTTCTCTTGCTTGTGTCTTTGTCGCTCTTTTAGACCCTCTTTAGCCATTCTTTGATTGTTTCTTCACTCCTTCTTTAAACTTGACATGAGTCACTTTTTTGATCTTTTGGGATGCTTTTTGGATTTGGACTGTCGATTGGTTAGTCTGTAAAATGCACACTAAAGCACTTATTTAGTCTTCTCAAGGGTCTTTCAAGGCTCATGTTTAGGGGTGAAAATGGTATTTTCACTACTTAACACACCCCAAACCTAAGCTTTGCTAGTCCCGAGCAAAGAAACGTAAAAGCAAAATAAAGAGCCACTTTTGTAGGAAGCACAGTGCATTTAGCATATGCAACAAGCCTTTTAAACCCCTAGGTGATCCCTAGAGGAGGAGTGAAGTCTCTGAGGGTTTTCATGAAGGTACCCACAAACTTCTCCATGGGACATTGGCATTAGTGTCATCCCATGAGCAATCAAAGATCAAAATTAGTTACTCTTGAATCAATGTTTAAACAGAAATTTAGGTTTATTGTTTGCAAGGGATTTCAACATTTATAAACCTTATGAATGTTTCACTCTTTCCAATCTGTGAGCAGCCATAGAAATCATGCAAATGTGTCGAGAGTTCATCATTTGAATAAAAATTAGGTTATAAGTCATACTTAATGTGCTCAAGTTCCAACCCAAACACTTACCAGGGTGTACTCTCATCAAGATTTTTGTTGAAGGGTTGATTTTCACACAAGCTCAAGACCCATTACATCTCCCAAATGGATTTGTAAGCATGAGCATAGGCATGATTCTCAGGTGCTGGCATCCTTGACATCTCCTCACCATAGATTGGGAAACTGCTTATCTCCACATGACAGTTCACTCAACTTTGGATCACAAGGACTTTTAGGCTGGGTTTGTTGTATGGCTCGTGGAGTGAGGTTTCAGGGATAGGAAGGTTGAGCAGTGTTTGGATTTTGAGAAGTCGGGAATTGAAGGAGGTGGTTCATGACTCCACCTTCTTGAGTTTAGCTTCTTTTGAGATTCTCGTGTTCAAAGTACTCAGTTCTTCTTCCTTTGATCTTGAATTTTCAACATAAAGTTCCCCTTTTTGCCTTTTTTTGCTTGCTTCTTTTTCACATTGTTTTTCTTTTACTTTCTCAGTCACCATACTGCCCATTTTTGAGGTATTTCTTCTTCATTTATTTTGATATTTGCCTTAAATGTTCCATCTTTACTTCTTTCTCCTTTAACTCTGAATTCTCAAGGTGAGGGAAGGTGAATTGGTTCCATTGGTTCAAGAAAAATGGGTGTTTTGATGAAGCATTGTAGGATTTATAGCTCAATTGGGGTACAAACAAGGGCAGATCTTTCTTGGTTGGTTTTGTTAAGCTCAAGCTGTCCAAAGAAGGCCTTGATCTTTTCCTCAGTTTCATGAATGCTGTTGCTTGTTTTGATTTGGAGTTTCCTAATTTCTAGTGGATCTAATTTCCTTTGAATCGTAAAAGGGTTGCGTCACTCACTCTTCAATGAGATGTAAAACATATAGGCTCAATTCTCACCGGTTATGGTTTTCCTTGAGCTTTTAAGTATATCTTTACCTTTTCTCTTCTGTGGACTTGCTATGTGCTAATACAAGTGTATTTTCCGGTGTTAACATCATGGAAATGTGGAATATTGTAGGGTTTAGAATGTCTAAATTCTTGCAAAGAAAATTTTAAAATTTCCACATTGTCATGATTCTTAAGTAAATTGATTCATTTCACGATTACTTTGGTGATTGTGATGCCCTTATGCTAATTATCCCATGGGGACCTGTTGCCATTCCCCAAACCTAAGATAAACATTGTCCTCAATGTTCTAGACAATGAGAGGGCAGAGGTAAAAGAAGAAAGAAAAACTAAGAATGAAAAAATCTAAACTATATGCAAATATAAAATAAAATGTAAAATCAAGATATGAGCAAGGAAATGGAAAATAGGATATACAAATGCAAGAAAAATCAACAAAACAATGCTAGAACTGCTAAATAAAATCTAACAAATAGAAGAATTACTACGCAAATGAAAGGAAACTAATGCTAATAACAGAGAAATAGTAAAAGCAAGGTAAGGGACCAATACAAAGTTAAAAAAAGAAAAGTGTTGATACAAAACTGAATTTGTGAATACAAAATAGGAAAACAAAGTTATAAACTAACTATACTCACAAAAAATGACGAAAATCAAGGTAAAACGAGGACACATTAACCTAAGAAAGAAAAAAATCAATGATCTAAAAGCGAATTTGAAACTAAAATTCCTAAAATAGAAAATCTAATGCCAAATGATGTATCCTAAGCCCAAAGAAACAAACCCAAAAGCGAGATACTTATGAATCTAAGTGATTATAAAATGATTAGGGAATACAAAGGAAAAGCAAGATTCATAAGATTGACCCCTTTGTTGATGATGTGTATGAAAAAAATGAAGCATGGGAGCACATATTAAAAGCAGGGTTCACACACAGTGAGACCCATTTATGATGAAGAAATCTCAAGGAAAATAAAATCGGTGGGTCCATTGAATATTCAAAAGCTATGATCCACTACTCATTATCCTACATGATTCCTAAAAAAATGATCTCAGAGTCCGGATGGGAAAAGTGGATGCAAATGGAGAAAACAGCCCATCCTAAGATATCTATATTGTTTTATAATTTTCTATTTTTTTTTTCTTGTTTTGATCAGCCTGCTCAACAAGAGCCCTTATTTACTCATCTGAAAATAATGAGAAACAACTCGAGATTTTCTATTTGTGTTTTCGACTTCTTTTATTTTGTATTTGGTTTTGTAAAAAAATAAAAAATAAAAAATCAAGATGCCTAAAAAGATGCAGAAATTATAATCAAAACAAACATTAAACATGAGAATTCTGGTTCTCAAGAATTTAAAATAGAAAATGAATACAAAGGAGAAGGGATGCAAACTCAAGCGGATCTGCTCGACTTTGGTCGAGATGTTCCTTGTTGACGGCTGCTCAGATCCGCAAACATCCAAAAACGCGATCTAGGGGTTTCCTCTGTTTGGGTTTCTTTACTTTGAGCAGATCAGAATTGGGCTCTACCCTTTTGATTTGACAAGAGAAAAAGCGAGAAGATTAGAATAGATGGTGGTTATTCGTGTGGAGCTCGTGAGAGAAGAGGGTGAGCTAGGGTTTTGAAAAGGGGTTTTGCTTGGGAGAGTTTAGAAAATCTTGAGAAAGTGTAGTTCGCAAAGAACTGAGCTTCAGTATGTCTATTCGAAATGGATTTGGCTCCAGAAAGATCTTTTCGAGGACTTCTCCCTGCATTTTCTATTCGAAAAGGAAATTTTAACTATTCGAGCAGTAACATGGTTCTTTTCGAGTAGTTCATTACTGACTCGAGAATCAATTCGAATAGAACTTTGGACTTTTCGAAAAGTACTTTTTACTTTGCGATTTGAACTTTGAAGTGTATTTACACTATGCGTACAAGAAAAATAGACAGAAACAGCAAAAATCAGAAAAACAATGTTGTACAAACATATTATACACTTTTCTACCATCAGATTTTTGGAGATTCATGATGATAGGTGGGCGACAAGGGCTCGGGTGTTTTCAATGCATGGTTTGAGCCTCGACCATTTACCTTGAGTATTCTTCCATCCTTGGGATCTGAAATATCCACCCTCGAGGGGAGGCCTTGATGATGATGTATGGCCCTTCCCATCTGGATCTCAATTTGCCAGAAAGAATTTAAGTTTAGAGTTGAATAACCATACCTTGGACCCCGGTATGAACTCTTTTCTCATGAGGCTCCTATCATGGAATGATTTAACCTTTTCTTTGTACAACTGGAGCTAGTGTAGGCATCCATCCTCGTTCTTCGATTCTTGAGTTGAAGCTTCTGTGGTTACCAAAGAATGCTTAGATCCATATTAAAAGTTTTGATTGCCCACAAGGCCTTATATTCTAATTCTCGGTAGATGGCATGCCTTGCCATAAACCGATGCGAAAGGGGACATCCTATAGGAGTCTTGTAGGCGATTCAGTATGCCCACAAAGCATCATTAAGCTTAAAGGACCATCCTTCTGTCCTTCTTCGCTTTTTCCAAAATGTGTTTGATCTCTATTTGAAATCTCCACATCCACTTTGGTTTGTGGATGATAGGGAGTGGCTACTCTATGAGTGATGAGTACTTTTTAATAGAGAGTCAAGCGCACTGTACAAAGTGGCTTCCCCATCACTAATGATGGCTGGGAATCCAACTGGAAAAATGTGGTCTTTGAGGAATCTTAAAACCACTTTGTGATCATTGGATTTGGTAGCTATGGCCTCAATCCACTTGGAGACATAATCCATACTACCAAGATGAAATTGTTTCCATTAGAAGGGGAAAGGGCCCATAAAATCTATGCCCCAAACATCAAACAACTCAACTACCGAGGATTGGTGCGAGGGCATTGAGTTTCTTTTGAAATCGCCCGCTTTTTGGCGGATTCTGGCAAGATTTACAAGGTCGTAAGGCATCTTTAAAGATTGTGGGCCAATAGAAACCACTGCAGAATTTTTGCTTGTTTTATTACACCGAAATGGCCTCCACAGGCTGCTCATGACACATTGACAATATGCTGGAATTCATGGTCCGGGACACACTTTCACGATCACTTGGTTCGCACAATTCTTGAATAGATAAGGATCTTCCCAAATGAAATGTTTAACTTGTGAGAAGAAAAGATCTTTATCCATTCTATTCCAATGTTGAGGAATCATCCAATAGCCAAGAAGTTGACTATGTTTGCAAACCAAGGATGCATGGGTATTGATGGCAAAAGTTGCTCATCGGAAATGATTCATTAATGGGTAAGCTATCATCCTCGATTGAGAATTCGGATAAGTGATCACCACCACATTCTCCACTCCTTTCTTATCCTTAATCAGATCAAACTGTAATAGGAGGATCCACCGATTAATCTGGCTTGGTATCCTTCTTAGATGTAAGGTACTTTAGGCGAGTGGTCAAGAACACCACAATTTGTGAACCTAAAACATAAGGCCCTGAATTTTTCCAATGCAAACACAATGGCCAGCTGACTCTTTCTCGCTTGTTGTGTAGTTGAGCTAGGCATCTATCATGGATCGCATAAGCTATGACATGGGAAGCTTATCCTTTCTCGCCCCTAGGACAACTCCTAGGGCATAGTCTCGATGCATCACACATCGCCTTAAAGGGCAATCGAATAGTCGGGGATGCAAGATGGGAGTGAAATCAGACATTTCTTAAGGACCTCAAAGGTCATCATGCATTCATTAGTAAACACAAAAGGAACATCTTGACACAAGAATGACAGAGTGGCTTGGAAATTTTACTGAAATCTTTGATGAACCTCCTATAAAATCCTGCATGCCCTAAGAAACTTGATTTGCTTAACAGCCTGGAGGAGGCAAATGTGCAATTAGATCAATTTTTGCTTGGTCCACCTCTATGCCTTTATGGGAGACCACATGTCCTAGGACAATGCCTTGGTGACTATAAATGACTCTTTTCGACTTAGAACCAAATTGGTTTCTTCACATCTTTGCAACACCAACTTGAGGTGGTGTAAGCATTGGGAAAAGTTGTCTCCATAAATTGAAAAGTCATCCATGAAGATCTCCATGAATTGATCAATCGTGTAAAAGATGGCATACATGCATCTTTGAAAAGTAGCAGGGCATTGCAAAGACCAAAGGGCATCCTCCTATAGGCAAAAGTGCCAAAGGGGTGAAGGTGGTCTTTTCTTGGTCCTGTGGTACACAGTGATCTGGTTGTAACCAGAGTACCCATCAAGGAAGCGTAGTAAGCTTTGGCTCGCAAGCTTATCAAGGATTTGGTCAATGAAGGGAGGGGAAATGGTCTTTCCTTGTCATGGTATTTAATTTTCTGTAGTCTATGCACGGACCCTCCATCCAGTTGTTTGTCGGTGGACATAAGTTTACTGATTCAATTTGCTACGATGATGCCGATTTCTTAGGCACCACCTGTGGGTGCTACCAAGAGAATCTGAAATGGGGTAAATGACCCCAGATCTAGCTTGACAACTTCCTTCATTACCACTTCTTGCATGTGAGGATTCAACCTTCTTTGCATTTCTCTAGAAGGCTTGGCATCCTCTTCCGTGTGGATCTTATGCATGCATACACAGGGTTTATTCCTCCTAAATCACAATGGTCCGTAATTGCTTTCTTGTCTTTATTTTAGAACTACCAATGCCTCCTCTTCTTGCTCCTTTGTAAGGGAGGAAGAAATAATCACAGTAGTGTTTGATGATCTCCCAAAACACATATTTCAGATTTTGGGAGCTGTTTGAGTTCCAATTGTGAATGAGAAAGAGGGCAGCAAAGGTACCTTGGTAACTTGTGGAAGAGGGAGAGGAGCAGTCTCCAAGAGAGAGAACTTGATGATCTGTTGGTGAGTGCCTTGCACAAAGACTCTGCTGAATTTGATCTCCTTTTCCTTCTTTCTCGTGGATCCCCAATCATTTTAAATTCGTGGTGGAGTCTTTACCTTGCGAAATGTTTGTAAAGACTCCTCCACCACTCATCAATGATGTCAACATGGAAACATTCCTCCAGAGAATTGAGGTTGAGTAACGACATTATACACATTCAATTTAACTTTCATATTTCCAAAAGACACCTCCATGATGCAGGACTGCATTGAATGCATGCATTAGTGTAGTGAGAATGGTCTTCCTGTAATGACAGGATGGCGTGGTACTTTTGGTTGGTTCCATGTCCAACACCAAAAAGTCGTAGGTAGAAAAACTTGTCTACTCCTACCAAAACATCTTCAATCAACCCCATAGGTTTCCTTTCGGATCATCTGTCATTGTAAGTAACACCACTTGAGTGGGTTTCAATTCTCCCAAACCTAGCTTCTCATAGGCGAATAGGAAGCGAGGTTGACACTAGCACCGATCTAGCAAGGCTTTCTCAATGGTGTGCTCCCCAATGATGCAGGGATTGTGGGGATTCTAGGGTCTTGCATCTTAGGTGGTGTTGCAATTGATAGCACTTGGTTGATTTTCTCCACGCAAGGCCTTCTTGGATAAATGTATCCTAGATTGCCTTTTGTGGGTGCATACCTCTTTGAGAAATTTTGCATAAGCGAGGGACTGTTTGATTGCATCAAGCGTAGGTAGATTAATTTTAACTTGCTTGAATGTCTCCATCATTTCCTCAATTTTTGTGTTTCCTTTGTCAAAAGGAGAAACTGACTTCATTGCATGGGGAAATGGGAGGTGAGGAACAAATTTCTCCTCCTCATCTTTTTCAACAATTTTGGTATTTTTACATTTTTTCATTTTTTGAATTTTTCGATGTAAATCAATGACCATATTGCTATCCAAATTGTTGTTCCTGCACTTGTTCTTCATCTTTTTCTCTTCACTACCCAATCGTGTTGTTTATTATTCTTCCACTTCTCAAAGTAGTCATGTTTTGATTTCCTCATGGCCATTTGAGGATTCTCCAACCATGAACTGTCCCTTAGGATTGTTCAGTTGGGTAGTTTACCCTCTTCTCTTAGCCAATGAATTTGAGAGTTGGCCCGAGTTTCTTCAATTTTTTAATGCTCACTGTGAAGGTTCACCGAGACAGAGTTCCAAGATTTTGAAGTGAACTCAAGACACGCTCTTCAAAGGTCGTGGATCTAGGAGGGGGGGGTGCAGATCACTTTGCATGGCTTGTTGTTGGTTAGGCTTGAAATTTGATTTATTATAAAAATTCCGATATGGTGAAAGGTGTTTGAAAGGTAATTGATTTTTGGCTCATTTTGTGGTAATTTCCGATTCCACCCGAGATTAGGATGAGATCTCCATGGGTAGTCATTCGATTGCATCATCCCATAAGATCGAGCTGCATGAGCTTGTTCCATCATGAGTTAAATTGTGATGCGTAAGGACATTGATCAATGGAATGAGTGGGGACCGCATATCGACATGCCCTCTACTCTTGACCCATTTGGAGCTTTAAATGAGTCCATCACTATCAAATTTTGTGGTCAAATTATCCACTTTCCTTTCCGGCTCATTGACTTCATAAACTTTCCCTCTTGTGAATTGGGGATTATTCATCCTAGTGGATTCTCGTTGTCCCTTGGCGAGATTCCTGCTTGGGTTGAATTTTCTCCAATCACCAAAGAGGTCCCAAACCTCTTCAACTGCTTTCGCAAGTAGGTACCTCCACAAGAGGCATCCACCATGTTCTTGCCCTTGATCGGTTCCTTGATAGAAGCTTTGAACCATTTGCCATTTAAGAATTTGATGGTGAGGGCATTGCCTTATCAGATTCTTTAAACCTTTCCCATGCTTCATGGAAAGTTTCATTGAGTTTTGGGAGAAAGAGATGATGCTTTGTCTCATTGGTGGTTTTAGTCATTGGGAAATATTTTGACAAAATTGACATTGCAAATCATTCCATGATGTGATGTCTTTGGTGCTAACATAGATAACCATGCTCTAGCTTTGTCCTTTAATGAAAAGGAAAGAGCCTAAGCTTGGTTGCCTCTGACCCACCTCAATATGTTAAATGTTGTGCATAAAGCTTTAAATTCATCAATGTGTTTGTAAGGGTCTTCCTTACTCAATCCATGGAATGAAGGCAACATTTGGATGGTGGAGGACTTAATTTCATAATTTCCTCTCACTGGGAAATTGAATGCAAAATGGGGAATTATAAGCACCAGGGGCAAAGTAGTCTCTTAACAATCTACATTCTTCACCCATTTCACAGATGTCTGTGATGTATGTCGGTTTCTTAGGAGTCTTTCAACTTCACGAATTTAACGGAGAATCTCAGATTGAGGTTCTCCGCCAAACATACAACTCGAGAGAGTTTGGTACAAGCAAACGCATCTATTTAAGAACTTTCCTTTCCTTTTACGGTACAGACTGTTGCATAAAAATAACAACAAAATTAATAAATGACTAACAAAAGAGTGGCGTGACATTTATTCAAATAACTAGTAGGCAAAGAATAAAAACTCAAAAATAAAAAATAAAATTCTCGCGTAGTAAAACGGTTTTCTATACAAAATCGTAGACATTTAATCAAGCACTTGGAATGCAAAGTGCAGGTTTAAAGCAAAAATTAAAATAAAAATCAAATCTACAAAATAGAAAAACTTAGGTCTACCAATTTTAAAATCTATTCCCCGGCAGCGGCGCCAAAAACTTGTTGTCGCTCCAAGTGTGCCATAATTGTGTGCATTATGAATCAAAAATTAAAGAATTAAAGAATGCTAGGTTATATGGATGTTAACTTATGAAACGGATATCAGCACATTGGGGCTAACACTGGCCTGCAAGATCAGGGCCAATTGTAGCAAGTTTTAAATGTAAGTGAGTAAAAGATCGTCCACAGGGAATTGATTTAAAATTTAAGATAAACCTCCAGATCTGAGCTACCAGATCTGGCTCTATAATTATCTAAACAAAAGAATAGATAAAAGAGAGTGTTGGATTGTGTCACATTTAACTATAAGCAAATAAAGAAAAGAACTAACTACATGATCCGTGATCCGAGTTGGGGAGGTGTTTAAAATAAGACAAATGCGTAAATAATAGCTTCATGTACTTTAGCCTCGAATTTTAATGGAGAATCAGAGTTCAACAGGCAGATTCAATCTTCATCTAGCTACCAAAGATGAGATGTAAGAGAAATAAATCCAATTAAGGAATAGGTTTACTTAAATGGTCACAGCACTGCTGCCTAGTGGCCTATTCTTTAGTTCGTAACATGAACATCATCAGAATGTCTAGAATTAGGTTACCAACGCTAATTACAGGGTGATGAATTAAGGGAAGTTGCATGCGGATGAGTGAATCTAAAGAAGTCTAATGCACTAAGGTGATCATTCGTAACCCTCGACATGACTCCAATGGAGAAGACACAAATTACAAGAACCTTTTAAAATCCAAAATTACAATTACGAGCACGGCTTAGAGAGCCCTCGACTTACAAATCGAGCTTCTCAGAGAGCCCTCGACTTACGCCTTGAATCCAAACTTGGAAGTACGAATCACTCTCAATGGGTCTCAAAGGTAAACTACATGAAGGGATTACAGGGGTTCAGATAAGCTATCCTGACCGAATGAGGGAAACAGAGATGAAAACTCTAAAATCTGGATACCCAAATTGGGCAAATGGTTCGTCTATTTATAGTTTTCCCTAAGTCCATCGGATGTGTATCAACCAATAGGAGTCGAGCACGGGATCCGGGATCTTCGCCAATCGTAATCGCTTGATCTCGTTCGAATCGAGAACAGAGGCATCAATTACATTATGCATTTTGAAATTCATGTTTGAGCTTACGGAAGTTCCACTGAGTAATTTAACTTTGGGCGCTCACATGGGTTGGAATATGCCTTCGGATCTTGATTGGAACCTTCCTAATGTTCTGGTCTTTTGATTGCATTGGGGCGATGCAAAGTTTCAAAATACCCTTGGACGAGCAAATCCCGTAATGCCATTTCACATAGTTTAAGGGCTTTTTGTAAAGTAGTTAGAGTTTCTAGAAGTTCCCGCCAAGTAATTTCATCTTTGGGTGTTCACATGGGGTGGAATATGCCTTTGGTTTGTGCTCGTAATCTTCCTAATGTCTCTGGGCTTTTCAATGCATTGGGGATCGTGCAGTAGATTACTAAATTGCCCTTGTTAAAGCTGCGAATCTCCAGAATACCTTTTCGCAGAGTTCAGGGGCCTTTTCGCAAAGTTCAATGACTTCAAGCTCGCTTGAAAGTTCAATCTTCTTTCGAGGAGTGTTTTCTTCTTTTTGCAAAGTTCAAGGTTCTTTACGAAAAGTGCAAGTTCTTTGCGAATAGTAGAAGTTCTTTGCGAATTGAACTCTAGGCTCCCATTCTTCTTTGAGAATAGTAGGAGTTCTTTGCGAATGGCTTTCTCTCTTGCTTCAGGTCTTTGTCTGCTCTTTTAGACCCTCTTTAGCCATTGCTGAGGCTGTTTCTTCACTCCTTTAAACTTGACATGAGCTGTCAGCTTTTTGATCTTTTTGGGATGCTTTTCGGATTTGGATCTGTCTGATTGGTTAGCTGTAAAATGCACACTAAAGCACTTATTTAGTCTTCTCAAGGGTCTTTCAAGGCTCATGTTTAGGGGTGAAAAATGGTATTTTTCACTACTTAACAACCGTTCCACCAGAACGTTTGTTTAAGATCCTGGTACATCTTCATACTACCAGGGTGAATAACATATGCTGACTTGTGAGCTTCTTCGAGGATTTCTTGACGTAAAGCATGATCATCAGGTACGCATACTCGTCCTCGAAATAATAAAGACCCATCATCTTTGATTGAGAATTCAGGCTGTAGCCCGCTTTATACCCCTTGTCGGATGGAAATAAGGCTCTGCATCTTACATCTAAAGCTCTCTAATCCTATCGAAAAGTGGAGCTCAGATCATCACTGTAGCAAGTAAACCTCCATTTGCTGTTGCTCGAAGAGTAGCACTTGATGATACAATATCATTGAGTAGTTTCCATCTTTGTAGTCTTGTAACAAGATGAGATAACTGAGCAGATGATTTACGGCTAAGTGCATCAGCTACAACATTGGCTTTACCGGGATGGTACTGAATAGAACAGTCATAGTCTTTCAAAAATTCCATCCACCTTCTCTGTCTTAAATTTAACTCTTTCTGAGTGAAGAGATATTTAAGACTCTTGTGATCGGTGAAGATCTTGAAGGTTTCACCATATAGATAGTGTCTCCAGATTTTTAACGCGAAGGTGACCGCTACTACTTCCAGGTCATGAGTGGGATAATTCTTCTCGTGATCTTTCAACTGACGAGAACCATATGCAATTACACGTTCCCATTGATTCAACACACATCCTAACCCACTATATGAGGCATCGCTGAAGACGACAAAACCACCACTACCGAATGGTAATGCTAGAATAGGTGCGGAAGTAAGTCTCCTTTTCAATTCTTGGAAACCTTGTTCGCATGCCTCGGTCCACTCGAATTTAACATTCTTTCGAGTGAGCTG
The DNA here is from genome assembly GCA_021018995.1 of Chloranthus sessilifolius. Lineage (NCBI taxonomy): Eukaryota > Viridiplantae > Streptophyta > Magnoliopsida > Chloranthales > Chloranthaceae > Chloranthus > Chloranthus sessilifolius. The sequence continues at coordinate 52,922,453 of CM037594.1, forward strand.
TGTGAGTGGTCCAGCAAGTCATGAAAAACCTTCAACGAAGCGTCGATAATAACCTGCAAGACCTAGAAAACTTCTGATCTCGGTTACTGTCTGTGGCTGCTTCCACTATACTACAACTTCAATCTTTGCAAGATCAATCGTGATACCTGCTTCAGAGATAATATGCCCTAGAAAACTGACTTGATTCAACCAAAAGTCACATTTACTGAATTTAGCATATAACTGCGAATCTCTCAGTGTTTGTAATGCCAGACGTAGATGATCTTTATGCTCTATCTTTGTCTTGGAATAAATGAGTATATCGTCGATGAATACTATGATACACTAATCAAGGTAAGGTTTAAAGACTCTATTCATCAAGTCCATAAAAGCAGCTGGTGCGCTGGTAAACCCAAAGGGCATGACAAGAAACTCGTAATGACCATAGCGTGTTCGGAAAGCTGTCTTAGAAATATCTTCAGCTTTCACCTTCATCTGGTGATAACCCAATCGTAGGTCAATTTTTGAAAAGAACCGCGCTCCTTGTAACTGATCAAAGAGATCGTCAATTTGAGGAAGCGGATATCTATTCTTGATCGTTAGTTTATTGAGTTGACGATAATCAATGCAGAGGCGCATTGAACCGTCCTTTTTCACAAACAACACCGGTGCACCCCACGGAGACACACTCGGTCTGATAAAGCCTTTATCAAGAAACTCTTGTAATTGGTGCCTTCAACTCTGCCGGTGCCATTCTATATGGTGCCTTTGATACTGGGTCGGTACCTGGAGATAACTCAGTTGCGAATTCAACTTCTCTATCAGGTGGTAGTCCTGACAGCTCATTAGGAAACATGTCAGGATATTCACAAACAATAGGTACATTTGAAAGTGAAATTTCCTTCTTTTTCTGCTCATCACTTTGTATTAAAGCAATATACCCTTGAGCACCATCATCAAGCAACTGCTATGCTTGAATTACGGATATCAACGAAAGAGTCGTTGACGATACGCCATAAAATTTAGCTGATATCTTCTTTTGTGGGCGAAAGGAGACAATCTTTTTGTGACAATCCACGTTCGCATGGTGAGTGAACAACCAATCCATGCCAAGGATCACGTCGTATCCTTGCATCGGTAACAGGATCAAATCAGCTACTGCTTCATATCCCTAATAATCCTTGATGGAAATGATAATCGACCGGTATACTTTATCAGTCGTGATAAATTATCCAGTCGGAAGTGTAACATTGAGAATAAAGTCGAGAGGTTCTGAAATACCTCTTAACTTCTTCAACTTTTCAGCAAACTGGGGTGTAACAAACGAGTGCGTAGATCCAGGATCTATCAGGACTCGTGCGTCATAACACAAATAAGCATCTTTTGGGTATAATTGTAAGATACCTAAGGTACACAAACTAGTGTTAGCTAGATTACTTATAAGTATCAAATAATAGTATGTTACTGGAGGAATTTAGAATATAATATTCCTAAGTTACGATATGCACCTTCTCTATCTAAAATGATCATTAAGTGTAAATTGTTAATATAAAAACTAATGGACAACCATACCTTGAATGATATCATGGCTAGTTCTCGCATCCTTTGCAGTAATAGCGTAAGCTCGGCCTTGTATCGTAGGTCGTGCCGATCGTAACACTGGTCCTACCTTTGTTGTCATTCCAACCATTTTCGAGCATTCTCTGATCCGATGTCCCATCTTACCACATCGAAAACATGCACCAGAAACTTTACGACACTCATCGGTTTTGTGTGCCTTCCCACATTTCCCAAAAATATCTTTGGAGGCAACTGATGAAGCCGTATAAGATCTCGTGCGAGAACCTGTCGGTCATGCTTGAGAAAACCCAGATGTACTTCAGGCCGCTGAAAAAGATGGATTCCGAACATGTGGAATCCTTGGTGGTGCGGAGAACATCAATGGATTATAAGCCCGTGCAGACGCTCCTGTAGCTGGATGAAAAGCGGTCTGTCCTTGGAATCGTGGTCACTTATTAATTTGACCCGCACTATAGGACTGTGGTGGAGCTTTTCTGGCCTTCTGCTTTTCATCTCTCCTTTTGAACATAGTGTCCACATCAGTTTCCGCTATCAAGGCTAATTTCATTACATGGGAATAAGTCGTTGCCTAAAACAATGAAATGCGCTCTTTGATCAACGGTTTCAAACCTCTCTCAAACTTTTGGGTTTTCATTAGCTCGGTGGCTACTAACAACGGTGCAAAGCGAGAAAGACGCATGAATTCTGATTCATATTCCCTCACCGTCATCTGGCCTTGTACCAAAGTTGAAAATTGTACCTCGAGCTTATATCGCTCAGGCGTTGGGAAATATTTTTCATTAAAGCCCTCAGTGAATTCTACCCATGTCTATGGTACTCCTTGCATTCTCGTTCTTTTGACAGATTGCCACCATGGCTCTGCCTCAGTCTCCAGTTTGTACGCTGCCCAACTTACTTTTTCTTCTTCGGTGCAAGTGACTCGTTGCAGCACTTTCTCGATCTGTGTTAACCACTTCTCAGCCTCCATTGGGTCAGGCTGACCGTAGAAACTTGGTGGTCGAAGTCGAATAAAGTCCGTAAAACCCTCGAGATGTCGAACAACAAGCATGGCCATAGTGTTGACCATGGTCTCCATTAATTGCGGATGGTGTCACGTATTTTGTTCAGCACCATGAACACTTCCCATCGGTGGAGTATTTATAACTAGCGGCGTTTGCTCTGGTGGAGTATGCACTTCAACATTCTCCATTGTCATTTGACTTTCAGTCAGATGGACATTTTCACCACCTCCCGAAGCAATGTCATGCTCGTATCCGTCTAGCGAAATAGTATTTGGTCCAGTACGATGAGGCAACGGTGGTCTACCTCGGCCTCTTCCACGACCCGGAGGCATCGTAACCTATTCAGATAAAAACTTAATCAGACCTACAACTCAATCTAACTCCTATCTCTATTCTATTAGCAGATATTTTACCATATTTGTATAGAAGTTCTCTCAATGACTTAACGCCGGAGCTTTGATACCAGATCCGACATTTCGGTTTCTCAATTAAGAGAGGTCGCGCCATCGGATCACCTGATATGATCCTTTCATTAAGGGGTTCCTTATTTTACATCAAAGTGTCGCAAAATGCAGAAGCAATGTATTTTAAACTCTGACAAATAACTCATATGGCAAATAACTGATCAAATAGAAACTAAAATATGTGATAAACATAAAGCAAAAGGTTTGATGTATAGCTTTTCACTGATGACGGCCACCCGTCATCTAAACAGTGAAAAGAAACCTATACATCCAAACAACATCCCACAGAAATCTGAAACCAACATATATCATTATACAAACCAGAAATTATCTTTTTCCTTCTTTTCTCTCTCTCTCTATCTCTCAATGCCCCATTTTATCCCCTGAATCCCAAGCTACAAACCTAACTACGGGAAGAACTCCTTTGGGACATCGTCTTCCTCGTCGTCGTCGTCTCCCTCCTCCTCCTCCTCCTCAGGCACGTATGTAGGGTCAGCTGCGTGCTCAGGGTCAGGGTCTGCAGCTAAGACAATTAAGTCGAGGAATGAGCTATCATCCAAAGCTCAGTAGAGAATATTGCATTGTTATTTCATATTGACAGTTTATCACTTTTTCATAGAGGAGCATAAAATAACATATGATTAACATGCTGAAATGTTGAAATTATGCATGGTATAACACGTGTGAGACGCAAACTGAACCGAAATAAATGTTGGCGAAAATAGGAAATCAACAAGGTCAAGCTCCCGAGTTAGTGGGATCACTTGTCTAGCTCTCGAGTTAGCGAGATCACTTGGACTAGAATATTTCAAGCTCCCGAGTTAGCGGGATCACTTGTCAAGCTCCCGAGTTAGCGGGATCACTTAATTCAAGAATTTTAAGCTCCCGAGTTAGCAGGATCACTTGATTTACACTGGAGCAATAACGTATCACAAACATTGAATTTAACAGAGTCTGAGTACTGACTCACGTAGATTGACAAAGAAATGTATTTGCATGTATGGCTTTATGATGCAATGTACTAAAAACTGTCACAGCTAGATAATAGTATTAATTTGCTAGGCTGATTTACGAGATGCTCTTGAACTTACTGATGCGAGATATATATATTATCACTTTTCTCATCAGATTTCTGGAAATTCAAACTTATATATTTCATAGCTAATCAAGTCCATCACCTTACATAAAATTCAAATTATTTTCCTCCTATTATGGTATTCAGTACTATCATGAACATTCATCAATTCTTCTATGAAAACTAGTGACAATGCTTATACAAGTATAAAATACCAACGTAAATTTCCTACCTGTGTGCGTCAAATTTTACGAGTACTATCATCGTTGATGTATGCTCAGGCATCCGGAGACCTCATGCAACGTTTATTTCTTCACAATAGTTTAAGTGCTCCATGTGGCACCAAGCTAGTACAATAGATTTATTTTAATTAATACTTTATAGTTAAGCCAATGGTTTATAGATGGTCTATAGTGCATCAAGACCCAAATCAAGTGCTTACCTGAACCCAAGTGGACCCAAGGTCTGAATGCACAAGAGGTAGTCCAAACTGCAAAAAAAACCCAAAGCTAGGAGGTTGCTGTGCCAACACTCAAGGCTTGCCGAGGCAAGAACCTTGTCGCGGCAACCCTTTGAGGTTGCCGCGGCAAGCCCTTCAGCTGGCCTGGTTGTCGTGGCAACCCTATAGTGTTGCAGCGGCAAGCCTGTATATGTTTAGCTTGTCGGGGTTCTGCTGGTCTTCTTCTTGCTGTTGATCTGTCGTTTCTTCCTTTTTGTTTCATATTAATATAGTTTATTTGTATATATATATATATATATATATATATATCCATCCATGTATAAATTTAGCAGATTTTAAATATATTTCCACATATTTCTAGAGATCCAAGTGTGAATCAGACTTCAGTTCATGCTGAGGCTTCCCTTTTTGTTCTTGGTTGCTGTTAGGCTTTTACTGCACAATATAATTATATATAGATATATAACATATATGTTATATACAGGTATATAACAGATATAGATAAAATTATATAAAGTTTATAAATTTGAGAGAGAGAGAGATATATATATATATAGCTATTTAGATCTTCACTGATCTTCATTGATGATCGGAGTGCAACAATCTGCACTCAATTTCTGGGGTGGGGAAAAAATTTGAACTGCTAGTTCCTAGGATTAATTCTTCTTGTATAAGATCAAACAATTGACTTACCTCTTGGTGAATTTTTAGCATTCGATCATCGATGTTGTTTTTGCCGAGTTGAGGATGACGAGTCCTTTCAACTTAATGTTACGAAACACGGATTTTACGTAAGCTAGCATCAATCTCGTGGATGTAAGAGGACAAATCGAATTTGCGGGATGCACGATGGTCTCATATAATATTAGAGGGAATCAGGGCTGAGCTAGTGTAGGATTTTCTTTCCATGAATTTGTAAAGGAGGAAGAAGCCAACTCTGTTTAGAAATTTTATAAGGGTTTGATGCACTTTGCATGCATGAACCCGTAAGGTGACTCATATGAGTCGTGTTGCAATTTCCTCATGCAAGTAGCTTACCAGCTACTTAAGGTAAACTTTCATGCAAAACCAGTATACTTGGATAAGAGTATTACATATAAAACAAAACAGCAAATAAAACAAAACAGCAATTAAAACAAAACAGCAAAACTCTTGTTATATAATTTACAATTAGACCATCCAACTTTCCTCTGTTATTTTTCAAACGAATTTAGGCTATATGCTGTTTAGTTGAGGTGATATTTTGGGCTGAGATACTATATAGTCCTCACAGGGTTTCGATCTTGCTTAGGCAGATAAAACAAGAACAAGTATATACCACTGCTGGTATATATAAAACTGATTATTGCTAAAGTGGTTTAATATTTTAATTTAATATGGCTGTGTCTAGTTAAAGTCAAATTTCTCAGATTGAAGGTCTAACTTAGTAAGGTCCTTAGGGTTCAGGTGGGGATCGTTACAGGAAGGATTTTCACGACTTGCTGGACCACTCACGCAGCTCACTCGAAAGAATGTTAAATTTGAATGGACTGAGGCATGTAAACAGGGTTTCCAAGAATTAAAAAGGAGACTCACTTTCGCACATGTTCTAGCGTTACCATCCGGTAGTGGTGGTTTTGTTGTCTTTAGTGATGCCTCATACAGTGGGTTAGGGTGTGTGTTGAATCAATGGGAACGTGTAATTGCATATGGTTCTCATTAGTTGAAAGACCATGAGAAGAACTATCCCACTCATGACCTAGAACTAGCAGCAGTTATTTTTGCATTGAAAATCTGGAGACACTATCTGTACGGTGAAACCTTCAAGATCTTCACCAAGCACAAGAGTCTTAAATATCTCTTCACTCAGAAAGAGTTAAATTTAAGACAGAGAAGGTGGATGGAATTCTTGAAAGACTACGACTGTTCTATTCAGTACCATCCCGACAAAGCCAATGTTGTAGCTGATGCGCTGAGTCGCAAATCATCCGCTCAATTATCTCATCTGGTGACACGATTACAAAGATGGAAACTACTCAATGACATTGTATCATCGACTGCCACTCTGCGAGCAACATCAACTGGAGGTTTACTTGCTACAGTAATGATCTGAGCTCCACTATTCGATAGGATCAGAGAGCTCTAGATGCAAGATGCAGACCTTATTGCCATTTGAGAAGGGGTACAATGTGGGCTACAGCCAGAATTCTCAATCAAGGATGATGGATTTTTATTATTTCGAGGGCAAGTATGCGTACCTGATGATCATGCCTTACGTCAGGAAATTCTTGAAGAAGCGCATAAGTCAGCCTATGTTATTCATCCTGGTAGTACAAAGATGTACCAGGATCTTAAACAGACGTTCTGGTGGAACGGTCTAAAACACGACGTAGCAAAATATGTTGCAAAGTGTTTGACATGTCAACAAGTAAAAGTCGATCACAAACACCCTACTAGTTTGCTACAACCATTGCCTATTCCTGAGTGGAAATGGAAAAATATTTCCATGGATTTCATTCTCGGTTTGCCCCATACTCTGAAGGGTTACAATGCCATTTGGGTGATTGTCGATCGTCTCACCAAATCGGCACATTTCTTACCCTATAGTACACAATATATAGCGTCGAAATTGGCTGAAATCTATCTGAGGGAGATTGTACGATTACATGGGATACCTGTAAGCATCGTGTCAGATCGCGAACCTTTATATACCTCGCGATTTTGGTAGAGTTTTCAAGAAGGTATGGGTTCCAAGTAAGACTTTAGTACTGCATTCCATCCTCAGACTGACGGGCAAACGGAGAGGGTAAATCAAGTGATTGAAGATATGTTAAGGGCCTGTATGGTAGATTTTCAAGGATCATGGGATAAACACTTACCCCTGATTGAATTCGCATACAATAACAGCTTTCAGTCAAGCATCGGTATGGCACCGTTCGAAGCATTACATGGACGCCGATGTAAATCTCCAATTAACTGGGCAGAAGCTAGAGAGCGGTTGATTTTAAGCCCTGACCTGATAGAAAGCACCAATGCAGTTGTTCACGTTATTCAGGAATGATTGAAGAGTGCTCAGAGTCGACAAAAGAGTTACGCTGATCTCAAAAGAACGAGTGTTGATTTTCAGGTAATACCCTAGACTAATACGTCCTTTTGTTTTTTTTTAATTCATTAGATTTATATGGTTATTCATTCCAATTGAATGGTATACAGATTGGCGAACACGTCTTTATCAAAATCTCTCCAACAAAAGGCGTGATGCGATTTGGGAAACGAGGCAAGTTGAGTCCTCATTACGTTGGACCATTTCCTGTATTAGGCAGAGTAGGAGAAGTAGCGTATCGACTTGTGTTACCTCCGCACCTAGCAGGTATTCATGACGTATTTCACGTATCGATGCTGAGGAAGTACGTTAGTGATCCAACACATGTGTTGGATTATCAACCATTGGATATTCAAGAAGATTTAATAGTGACCGAAGAACCAGGTCAGATTCTAGACCGAAGAGATCAAATGTTGAGAACAAAATGAATTCCACTCGTTTTGGTACAATGGAAGAATCATGGGTCGCATGAGGCTACCTGGGAGCGCAAAGCTGATATTCGTGCTCAGTACCCTCGATTATTTACATAAGGTACGTACTTAAAATCCACTTACACTACACTATAATCACACTTAGTTAAATAAATTCAATTTGCTTCTTTATAATGTTATTTTAAATATATTGTTAATACACCCTGCACCCTGCACCAATAGACAAGAAATTATATCCAATAGAATATAGTAATTAAGTCTTATAGACCTTGATAAAAAAATAACTTGAAATAACATGATTTTACTTAGCATTAAAATACAATTCTGATATTAAATAATTATAAAATTAAATTTTTAAGAATATTCAAGATAAATTGAATAATAAATAATACAAAATGCAAAAAGTGTGAAATAGTGACAATTAAGCAAGGACATATCCCAACTTGTTGCCACCTGTTCCAATATAACCAATACAAGGCTATTTATGGGCAGATATAATAATTTTCATGAAATCCCCTACAAAATAGATCAAATTTCATCAAAATAAAATTTTTTAACCTAGTAACAAACATAAAAAAAGACAACAACTATTTTTTTCAGATCTTGGATAAGCTAAGTACACCTTAGCACAAAAATATTTTACACCACATGTAAGGGGCCCCGAAATCCGGGCCAATCAAAACAAGACCACCTTGTCGCAGCAAGGAATAGTCGGCAGCAAGAAGCCTTTAGTGTTCTCTTGACAACTCGCTGATTTTAGGGTCCGAAACCCACTTCAAACTATATTCAGTTGGGTTTTTTCTATTATAATGTGCACCTTCCAGTTTCTTCAACCTCCCAAGCTCTTGTATACATGCATGCACTCCTTCAAATCAAGCCTACACCTGTTGCATGCCACTGATCTGCTCTAGGAAACCCTCTGTTTCCTGTTATTGTCCTCATTTCAGGCAGATTCTTGGTTCTTTGTGAGGTAAAAACCAGAACTCACTCCATTTGTTCTTGTCTTTTTTATTTTTAAAATGCCTCCTAAAAAGACTGGAGTCTCTAAACCTCCAAAGGCCTCAGCTCAAGCTAAGGGCAAAGGCCCTGCTCCTTCACACGAACCGATCAATCCACCCATTGAGCACGAACAGCCCGTCCCATGGTGGGCTGCGAAAGCAATGGAACCCGATTGGATCATCGATGATCGACTCTTAACCCCAAACGATCAGACCGCATGGTCTATCAAATTTATGGAACAGGCGCAGCTAGGCGCCTTATATCAACCATTTCACACTTAATTTTATCCCCATTTAATCCGTCTATTCTACCAAAATTTAAGAGTCTCCCCAACTGTCGGTCAGCTGGAGATCGAAATAGATAATCGAAAATTTTATTTTAATTTACAGCACATAGCCCAAGCTATGGACTGTAGTCTTAATTTTGATGTGACTTTCAGACTGCAAATGCCTAGACAGCAGGATGTGAAGTTCCATCACATCATCACTAAGATGACTGATGGACAGACCGCTTCTGACCACAGCCTTTCAGTCCGTCATAGCCAACTACCATAGAAAATGTGGTTTTTGGATTATATTTTTTGATGCAACTTGTATCCCATGCAGCATGAGAGAGAGCGCCGAGATGCTCTCATACAAGCTCTCTTCGCCGTTCATAAAAATCGATGGGTCAATGCCCTAAAGGTAGTCTGGGAAGGCATTAAATATGCCAACCTTCACCTACAAAGCAACGTCTCAAATCCCATGCCATCCTGGCCCTACCCTCGTTTAATCTCTCGCATGTTAGAAGGGCACTCGGATAGTGTCAATCTAGTTCCATACCAGATCCCAGTGGGTGAAGAGGTCCGTACCGATAATATGCAGGTCTTGAGCCTTGCCATATGGAGAAATATACGTCAAAGATCATCTCAAGCGGTGAGCAACCGCCAAGCCAAACAAGTCCGTCGTCTTCCCCAACCCCAACAAGAAATACCTTCCGTCCCAACCCAAGATAATCCCATTCCTCCTCAACCACAAACCCAAACCAAGTCGATTCCCTCGACACAAGGGACTTATACAAACGCTGATCTTGTCCAACTCATGCGTGAAAACCATGAGCAAACCCTCCTTCAATTCGATAATTTATATCGAAACCATTACATGCTCCATCAACGTATAAATTATATTGAAGAAGCAACCAACATCATGATGGAGCATACTTTCCAAACCACTGCAAACCCTTACATTGGGTGGGCACGCAACTACGTCTCCCAATGCACTCGCAATGCAGCGTTATTGGTCCCGAAGTTCCAGCAAGACTTCCAACAACAAGAAGTTGGTCATTCCTCAGCAGGCCAACAACAACCAAGCCCCTAGCCTGGTAAATTATAACCTTACAAACTTGTTGTTTAAATTGAATTTATCTCTACCTAAATTTCTTATTTATGACAAATTGAAAATATGATACATCATGTCAATAATAGATGAGTAAGGAGTGTTGTTGTTCCTGATATGGCAATTCTCTTTGGTGTATGTGAATTTTAAAGTGCGGTTCTATTGATTCGTTTACATTTTGTCTTGATTGATGATAAATGATTATGGTGGTTCTTATGTTTGAGGTCCTACATGTTTTGTTTAAATTGAAAATTGTTCATTAAAAGATTTATAATCCTAGTCATGTCCCACATGTAGTAGGACTAAAATCATTGATGAGTGTTGTTAGTGCTAATGTTTCAATTCTACCTGTTAAATATAGATTTTGGATTTTGGTTCCATCTGGTTGATTTTAATCTTGTTCTTGTATTAAAAAGTTTATTAGTAAGCACCACATGTTGTGTGAGCTTTACAACATTTATGTTCATGATTTCGGCATTCATTTGCTACTCATACTGTCTCTATTTATCTTCAAGGACGAAAATTTCTAAAATAGGGGAGAATGTAACGATCCCCAGATTTAGCACTGTAATGATGAGAGTCCAGTCAGGTCATGCAAATTTTCACCACGACACCCTAAGGACCTCACTATGTTAGCCTTTAAATCTGTGCAAAATGTGAAGCCCTAAAATTTTACTGCAAGCTAGACACAGGCATATTAAAATAAAATTTAAAGAATTATTTTATCAGTAATAATGTTCCTATACACAGGTAATGTTGTATATATTTTCTACTCAAGCCAAAATCTTTGGCTTTATTTGCCTATACAAGACCAAAAATCATGTGAATGTTGCATGGTAGCCAGCCCAAAAAAAAAATTTAGCCTAAACTAAACAACGGGCATATAACACTAACTAGTCAAATAACCAAGAGAGGGGGAGAGGGCTATTGTATAACTTTTTTTGTTGGATTCCCTATTTGGTTTATCTATAAAATATACAAGAGTTTTCTTGTTTTGTTTTATATGCTTTGTTTTCTATAATACACTCCCTATGTATTAGTGACCTACATGGTAGTTTAAGTAAATGCAGCTTGTAACCTACTTGCATGGCTTATTGCTTACATGACTCAATTGAGTCATAGTATATGCACATGCATGCAAGGTAGAGTAACCACTATAAGACTTTCACCAAGGAACCTGCATCTGTTTGCCTTCAAAATTGGATGGAATTATAGCTATCCGATCCTGAAAACAAAAACCTTAGAATCTGACCAGCATATCAGAAATTATAGAGAGGCATTGCTCTTATGCTCCCGATGTTCAAGATTACGGTCACGTAATTCGGTTCTCATTTGTCGAACCAGTCAAACCAGTAAAAGATACTACCCAGTCAGCATGAAACTACTCTCATAAACACAAGAAGGTAAGCGATTCATTCTTGTGCAATAGAGTGATTATAAGATGAAATAACACAGTGTTAACCTCAGCATAAAGAATAGGAAGCAGCTTCCTGCACTCCAGATCTTCATTAAAGATCTGTGGATGGAGGGAATAATATATATATCTAAATACTAAGTTTATACAAATATATATATATATATATAGATATAAATCTATATATCTAGATGAAGAAGAAGATATATATATATATAAATATAAATAGATAATAATATAGTTATATATAAGAGCAAGGGGGGGTATAACAGCAACCAAAGACAAAGAAGAAGCTCACTTGAACCCCGGCAAGCCAAGCTTGCCGGGGCAACCTCATAGGGTTGCCGCGGCAAGCTCTGAAGCTTACCACGGCAACCTTCAGCAGTAATGTGCTGGACTGTGTTGTTGTGCATTCGGGCCTTGGGTCCATGTGAGGTCCAGATGGATCTATCTATGGGTCTTGGCCATTTATTGTCAAGTAAAACACGGTCTTAATCTGGCTCTTAATAGAAAGCTATTTATTTTATCCTAGATTGGTGCCATATGGTGCACTTAGACAACTTTGGTGAAATAAGACTGCAAGATGCTTGAACGTACATCGACAACGATAATCGTAAGACTTGACGCACACAGGTAGGGAATCTGTGTTGGTATTTTATAATGGTATAAGCATGTCACTTAGTTTTTCATAGAAGCTTTGATGACTATGCATGTACGCACTGATAAGCATAGTAGAATTAAAATCTGATTTATTATTTGAACTGATGAACATGATTAGCTATGAAATAAATAGATTTGATTAGTCATTAAGTTGATGAGAAACAAAATATGAATATATATATCCTCAATGAGTATCAAGAGCATCTAGTAGCTTGACCTTAGTAAGAAAGAAATTATTTTACTAGTTTATGAGCATAAATCAGTTTTATAAATTAATGCTATTATATATTTATAATAGTTTAGTACACATCGCATCATAAAACCATACAGGCAAATGCATATTCTTGGTCATTCTATGTGATTCAGTACTCAGATGTTGCCAATTTCAATGTTCTTGATACGTAATTGCTCTAGTTTCAATCAAGTGATCCCGCTAACTCGGGAGCTTGAGATTCTTAAAGCAAGTGATCCCGCTAACTCTGGAGCTTGAGATTCTTGAAGCAAGTGATCCCGCTAACTCGGGAGCTTGAAGTATTCTGGTCCAAGTGATCCCGCTAACTCGGGAGCTTGACAACTGATCCCGCTAACTCGGGAGCTTGACTTTGTTGTTCTCTGGATATCGCCTGCTTGTATCTTTGAGTTCAGTTGTTTTCTCATAATCGATACATTATAAATTCAGCATATCAGCATGTTATTCATATTCTTATTTTATATATGCTTCTCTATGAATAGGTTTGTAGCTTGGGAAAATGAGAAAAAAAAGGGTAGAGGGAGGAAAGAGTGAGATAAATTCTAGACAAGTATAAATGATATGGTAGTTTCGAGATATGTTGGGATATATAGGTTTTCTTTTCACTGTTTAGATGGCGGGTGGCCGTCATCGGTGAAAAGCTATACGTCAGATCTTTTATTTTTTTGTGTTTATAGTATCGTTAGTCTATCTATCAGTTTATTGCCATATTATCTATCTATCAGAGTTAAAACACATTGCTTCCGTAATTGCGTCACTTTAAATTAAAGAAGTAACCCCTTGATGAAAGGATCATGTCAGGTGATCCGATAGCGCGACCTTTCCCTGTTTAGAGACGGGGAAACATCGGGCTGTCACATAATTATGGCCTTGCATGTCTAAAAAAGGAAGTATTATCTATAAAAATATATATATATATATACATATTTTATTTTTTCAGAAAGCAGAGAGAGGAAACAAATCTGAGTCTAATTTATGTGGCTAGCAGGAATGTTGACGTTCTGATCTGTTCCTCCGAATGAAGCTGCAAAAGCTTAGAAAGAGATCAAATAAAAATATAAATATAAAGAATATAAAAAGAGAAAGATAAATATTAGTTTCTAAAAGGATAAAAATATTAGATAAACACTTTAAAAAAATTAGATAATTTTTGTGGCAGCCTAAATTTTGGCACCCCGAAATCCGTGCCATCAGCACGACCCTCAAGGCCGTGCCCTGGGTTCTTTACAAAGCATTGGTATATACAAGCCAAAACTGTAATTAAGGCGCACATAGCTACTCTAAATAAAATCTCATATAAAAATATAATCATGGTATCGAAAGGCAATCCTTGTCCCATGCCAATTCATGGGCATAAGAACTTACCAAAACCATTGGTGATAACAGTTCATCCTAGACGTTTTATCAAAAGAAACAGTATTTAAAAACATTCGAAAAAAAAAGGCTTGACATACCAAGTCATACCTAATACTCTCAACTCACTCTCAAAGTATGCAGTGGGTTTCCTAGAAGAATTCCTCAGGAGGAGGTTCTGACTGTTCCATGGGCACGAAATCCGAATCCCCTGGATCAGCGTCTCCAGAAGTCTCTACTGTCGCTAGTCCTGGACCTGCGACGTATAGTCTAAGGGGGGTGAGCTACATCCTAGCTCCGTAGGGAAATAAAAAGAACATATAGATTAACCTTCACACATATATCAGCAGTTTAAAAAGCATAATTTATCGAGTAACACTTATGGAAAATAATTGAAATATCTGGAATAAAAATAATGGTTTCGACAGTTATTTTGCATGGTTGTGTTTAATCTCCTTACTTGTTTAGTTGTGAATTTGGCCTAATCACTTAAATCTTAACTTAAGTAGTCCCCGAGCAATATAGCATCGAGCCCCAATGGAATACCCGCCATCGTCGTCTAACTAGACAGTTGTTATATGTATTCCCTGGGAATACTGCCCAAGCCCCTTTCGCATAGGTGGCGGGGTCTATTCTTAGATATACATCCCTGGGATGTGCTATGAAAGTACGGATTTGCCGATTGCAACTCACGGATATCTGCCGAGCCGGGGTATCCCGCCACGTCGGTGGGGTATTCTAATCAAACCTTAAATAATAAAAATATCAAATATGCTCTACATATAGTTATTCACCGTGATTGTGCTAATTATATTACATCGGGCCTTATCACATTATTTCTGTTTCACTGTTAGTTTTCATCTGCATCCCTGGGATGCCCCTGATTTCCATCGCATCCTTCAGATGTTTAACTTTATAATTTTTTCGTCCCCTGGGGACCTCAAGACTATCACGTTTGAAACTCACTCACACACCCTTTTCATAATGATCATGCGGTATTTGACTATTTAATAGATTTCACTACATATATGAATTTAACGGAATAATGCACATGTTTCAAGAATATTCCCTACCTCGACGAATTTCAAAGCACGCCTTCTCGTAGAGGTTTACACTTCACGATCATGCGTCAAACCTACATTTCAATGTAGCATAGGCTTAGAAAGGTTACTAGAATCATTGGGGTGCACAACCTCCAAGTTTCTTGTACCCATAAATTCAAGAACTGAGTGGTCACCAGACCTCGCTCGAGCGGTCACTTGACCTCGCTCGAGCGGTTACATCGAGGTCGCTCGAGCGGTTAAATCGAGCCACTGAAGCATTACTGGGGACCTCACTCGAGCGAGCTTCCCTCTAGTTTTGGGGACCGCTCGAGCGATCCCAGAGTTATATTTTTCCTATTCATCCTCGCTCGAGCGAGCCCTTTAGACCGCTCGAGCAAGAAACGATGATTTTTGCTCCTCGATCAGATCGAGAACACAATTTCTCCCTTCATTCAAACCTTAACATCAAAAAAAATATTCAACCAACATTCTTCCTATTATTTAAATCATGCCTAAGCATCTATCATGCCTTTAACATACCTCCGACGATGAGTCTCGCGCAAGTTTGATTTAAGATTCGAAATTATACTAGGCTAACAGGCCTCCAAGGTTCCTCCTGCAGCCTTTTCTCCAACTCTTCTGCCGATTTAAGTCCCAACGAACCCCTAGTTCTTTACTAGGCTCTTCTTTTCTTTCTCTCTATATTCTCCTTCTCTCTATTTAGGTTAGAATAGAGTTACGCAAGGGCTCTTCTCTCCTCTCTCTTTCACTTATATACTTACAAGTTAGGGAAATACTAGTGTGTTTCCCACGTACACACATAGTGTCTACGGTTCGTTTTGGTCTCCTTGTGAAACACATATACATGTATGTAGTGTATGACGTGCACTTATCCCAAAAATCTGGGGTTGTGACAATCACCCCAACTTATAAGATTTTCGTCCTCGAAAATTGACGATATTCTCGTAACTAGGTACTAGTACTATTTCCAGACCATGAATATCTAAAACAGTAATTGAACCGTTTGTCACATTTCGCAACGACATGCGTTGGCCATGTCAATTTATTTCCATATAGTTGAAAAGGATCATAAAACCTAGAATAATCAGTCACAACACTTATTCAATCGTTATGTTAATCATCCACAAAATTTGTGACATTCATGTCACGATAGTTTGTAAAAACATTGACCAGGAACCACCTCACCACAAAATGTCTCAACAAAATATTACATATTATTTTTCAAAAATAATGTGACTATCTAGTCATCATCCTCGCCACGGAGCCATCATCATCCTCATAATCCTCGTCATCCTCATCCTCGTCGTCCACCCTGATGGTCGTGGTACCCGCTGTGGCGCTCCTCGTAGCAGGGCCAAAGCTAGACGCTCCAAAAATAGCATCTCTGGCCCATGAGGTCGATAAGTAGTGCCTCCTAGAACCTCTGATGCAATCTGATCTCTCACCCTTGCTGAAGGATCTCCTACATCATGCCAGTGTCGGTAGTGGGTATGGGCTGTGGAACTGAGGTAGAGGGAGTGGTCGGTCCTGCCGGCGCTTGATGGGTGGTCTGTCAGGAGACCTGACAGTCTCTTTTCTTGTTGACGCTGGTTTGTAGACTCTTTAGGTTGCGGCTCCAGTCTTGGGCGAGATAGGGGACGACGTTATCAGTGAGGAACAACTCGTCCTCCCGGATCTTAAATCCTCCCCTCCCATTCCGTGAGTCTAGGAGTCGGGAAATCAACCGAGCATATGGTAGTCGGTTGATGGGTGGAGGAACAGCACCCTTTACATTTCTTTTATAGGCATGCGCCATGCCTTTTATGATGATCATAGGTGCGTTGATCCACCTATTATGGAATGCGGTGTGTAGGGCCCGCAGAAACGCATCTCGGCGTTCTTGATCATGGCCGGTTGGGTGGAGATTCTTCTTGAAGATGACGTCTAGAAGCCACATACGCGGCGGTAGTTGTGATCGAGTAATAGATTGTCCTGAAGTCGACATGCCGCCTGTGATATCGAAAATGATCATTGGGAACTCGACGTTCCCAGAAAAAGGTCGTAGGATAAGTGGGCTAGGGGTGTAGATGTGGGGACATTTCATGACCGATGAAATTTCAGCACATCTAAAGATCAGTTCATTTCCATCGATTGTGACGAGGATAGCGTCCTCATCCACGTTCAAGTTTAGGGTTTGATAAAATAACTTCACAAGCCTCGGGTAATAACGATCCCCGAACGGCGTAAGCAGGGCCTTAAGATTGTTGTTGGTGAGGAAGTCCGATGTCCATTGGGTGGACGTCGGATCCCCGAAACAGGAGGGATGTATATCCCATTCGGTTTAAAAAAATTTGGCCCCCCACCAATCATCTACTGTGATCGGAGTGGAGGAAGGGTTTGGTGATGGTTGTGAAGTTTATGCTTTGTTGGCGACACGAATAATCGCCATCCGCTTCTTAGGTTGTGGATTTGGGCTTGAAGCCATTAGGTATCTAAAGAGCTTAAAAAGAAAGAAAAAATTCGGGAATGGGTAGATTTTACCTAGAAGAATGTTCTTAACGGATCGGATTGTCTAAATCCGGCTCGAATCGGACGGGAAAGATCGAAGATAACAAGCCCTAAACCCCTCGCTCGGCTCCACTCCTCTCGCTTGAAGATGCTTTGTTTTTTTCCGTCACTATATATAGTCCCTCCTCGCTTTCGGCGATCATTAGTTATCGCCGCGAGGACGTTTCCTTTTATATGTTATGGCCTCGCTCGAGCGGTTATAGTTTCTCGCTCGAGCGATCAAAATGATTCGCTCGAGCGAGGAATAGCTATCGCTCGAGCGAGAGGAAGTTGTGATTTTATGTGGTTCGCTCGAGCGAACATAAGTGGTCGCTCGAGCGAGACCAGAAACATTTTTCTGGTACCTTTTTGCTCGTTTTCGGTTTCTAATCTCATTACTAGTTTTATTATATAAAAAGTTCAACGAAAAGTGGTTCAATCATTGCTTGGAGTCAATATATATTTATATATATAAAAAAAAAAAAAAAAATTTCTTTTTAATCTTTCGAAAAAAAGAAAGAAAAAAAAATATATATATATAGACTTCATACTACCCGCAATCACATATTCTTAAATGAAAAAAACCATTCAGTTGGCAATTTCAAACAATTTGGGATATTGTTCTCTAACATCCGCCTCACGTTCCCATGTTGCTTCTTCGACCGGATGGTTCTTCCATCGGACAAGCACTAAGGGAATAACTTTTGTTCGCAACACATGTTCCTTTCGATCTAAAATTTCTATCGGCTCTTCAATCATGGTCATATCTTCATGCATTTCGAATGATTGGCCGCTCAGCACGTGATCAAGGTCATTGAGATATTTCCTTAGCATCGACACGTGGAATACATTGTGTACCTGATCAAACAATGGTGACAATCCAATGCGGTAGGCTACTTCTCCTACTCGACCCAAAACTTCAAACGGTCCAAGATAGCGGGGACTTAGCTTCCCTCTCTTTCCAAATCTCATCACCCCCTTCATCGGTGATACTTTCACAAACACATGTTCACCCACCTTAAAGTCTACACTCGTTCGCTTGATGTCGGCATAGCTTTTCTGTCTGCTTTGAGCCGCCTTTAGTCTTCCCCTGATCATGCGGACAATAGCCGCGTTATCTTCAAGTAGCTCGGGTCCCAAAACAAATTTCTCGCCAATTTCCTCCCAATTGATTGGCGATTTGCATCGTCTTTCGTACAAGGCTTCATACAGTGCCATTCCGATGCTCATCTGAAAACTATTATTATATGCGAACTCAATCAATGGTAGGTGTTGATCCCACGATCCTTGTAATTCTAACATACATGCCCTAAGCATGTCTTCAATGACTTCCGTCTTTCATGGGTGAAACGCCGTACTAAAATCTAGCCTAGTTCCCATTCCTTCTTGAAATTTCTTCCAAAACTTTGATGTATATAATGGGTCTCGGTCTGAAACAATGCTACTTGGAATCCCATGTAAACGGATGTTCTCTTTCATATAGGCTCTGCTAGTCTTCCCGCCGTGTACATCGTGTTGTAAGGCAAGAAGTGTGCTGACTTAGTCAATCGATCGACTACTACCCAAATGGCGTTATGCTTCCTTGCAGTTCGCGATAGACCGACTATGAAATCCATAGAGATAGATTCCCACTTCCATTCCGGTATGGGTAGAGGTCAGAATAGGCTGCGGGTGTCTATGATCGATTTTCACTTGTTGGCACGTCAAACATCGTGACACGTACTCTACCACATCTTGTTTCAAGCCCCTCCACCAGTAATTCTTTTTCAGATCTTGATACATCTTTGTGCTTCCCGGGTGGATAGCATAGCTTGACTTGTGAGATTCATCAAGAATCGTTCGCCGCAAATCGGCATTGTTTGGAATGCAAAGTCGCCCCTTGAATACTAAGGAACCATCCTCCTTGATCAAAAACTCAGATGTAATACCTTCAGTTACATCTTGACGCATCTTTGTTAGAATTGGGTCTTTCATCTGTAGTTCTCGTATGTGTTTGAATATCACTGGTTTCACTGATATGTTGGCTAAGAAGGCTCCTGTGGCTTGTGGCTGTATGTCTGCGCCACATAGCGCTAGATCCTCCAACAGCTTCCATCGATGTATACCCGAAATTAGACTAGCCAACTGGGCTGAACTTTTCCAACTCAAGGCGTCGGCCACTACCTTAGCTTTGCCTGGATGGTACTGTATGGAACAGTCGTAATCTTTGAGGAATTCCATCCACCTACGCTGCCTCATATTTAGTTCCTTCTGTGTAAACAGATATCTGAGGCTCTTATGGTCAGTGAAAATTTCAAATGTTTCTCCGTATAAATAATGTCACCATATCTTTAATGCGAATATGACTGTTGCTAGTTCCAGATCATGTGTTGGGTAGTTCTTTTCGTGCTCTTTCAACTGTCTGGAGCCGTAAGCTATCACCTTTTTATATTGATTTAGTACACAACCCAACCCGTTATACGAAGCATCACTATAGACCGCGAATCCTCCACTGCCAGATGGAATGGCTAACACTGGAGCTGAGGTGAGTCTCTTCTTGAGTTCTTGAAAGCTCTCCTCACACGCCTCACTCCACTCAAATCTTGAGTCCTTTCTTGTAAGCCTCGTAAGAGGTCCTGATATTTTTGAAAACCCCTCGACGAAACGTCGATAATAACCTGCTAGTCCGAGGAAACTTCAGATGTTTGTCACAGTTTTTGGTTGCTCCCAGTTCACTACTGCCTCGATCTTAGCGGGATCTACTGTGACACCATGCTTTGAGACGACATGTCCCAAAAAGCTAACCTCTTCTAACCAAAACTCACATTTGCTGAGCTTGGCATACAATTGGTGTTCACGCAAGGTTTGTAGAGCAACTCGTAAGTGTTCTTCATGTTCCGCCTTCGATTTTGAGTAAATCAAGATGTCATCAACAAACACTACCACGCAAGAGTCTAGGTGTGGTTTAAACACCCGATTCATCAAGTCCATAAACGACGCCGGTGCGTTCGTCAGTCCGAATGGCATCACTAAAAATTCATAGTGTCCATACCGTGTTCTAAATGCCGTTTTCTGAATGTCCTCGGCCCTGACTCTTAACTAATGGTATCTAGATCTTAGATCGATCTTGGAAAATGGGAATTCTTGCACTACTGCTATCTCGGAGATAATATTCTTTTCTTCTTTATTTTCTTTCAGGAATGCCAAATAACCGCTACACCCCTTTCTGATTAAACGTTCTGCTCTGACTGCAGATATGAGTGGTACCTGTGTCGATCTCTCTCCTCGAAATTGAAACGATCTCCTCGTGTTAGGACAGAAAATAACAACTTTATCCTTGCAATCCACTATTGCGCAGTGATGGGACAGCCAATCCATGCCAAGGATCACGTCGAATCCTTGCATATCCAACAATATTAAATTTACGTCTAGTTCGTAGACAACGTGATCCCGTATGCTTACCACTACCTATTTGCAGACTAACTCTGTGTCCACTAATTCTCCTGTTGGGATAGACACTGATAACACAAAGGCTAGTGTCTCCGGAACAATCTTCATCTTCTTTGCAAATCTAGGGGTGATGAAGGAGTGGGTAGACCACAGGTTGCATCGGCACCCTTTTCCATAGACTTGTAACGTACCTATAATGCATACATATACGTACATAGCATATACTTTATTTAGAATTTTTCTAACGCGCAACAACGGTTATATATATACTTGTCCTAATGAACGCACATTCTCTATCTAGAATTGTATTGAAACCGAAATTCTTTATTTAAAAGAAATCTCACCTTGGATGATGTCGTGTACACTCCACCTTCTGGTGATCAGCGTAGGCTCTCCCTCGAACAACTGGCTTTCGTGATTGAATAGGTTGTGGCATGGAAGCTAGGGCCGTCTTTTCTTTAACTGTCTCAGGGCAATCTCTAATAATGTGGCCTATCTTGCCGCATTTGAAACAGCCTTGCATTCCCTGCCTACAATCCGCTGTTTTGTGGGACTTGCCACACTTGGCACAAGTTTCCCTTGGTGTTGAAGTAGCAGCTCTCGAAAAACCTTGGGTAGTTGTAGCCCATTGAAATATAGCAGGACCCTCATACCTCATCGGTCTCCCTCATGCCAGCAACGGAAAACTTTGATGAGTAGCTTGTTGTGCAGCTCTCCCATACCCTGTCTGGAACGATTGTCTCTGATTCGGTGCTACAAACCTCGGTTTCTTATGTACCGATTCATAGCTCCCCGTCCTGCTTGGATCAATGCTTCCTCTTCCCTGTTGTTCCCTCTGACGGTATCGGTTATTGTTTTCTTCTTCGACTACTAATGCCTTACTCATTACTTCTCCATAGGTCTTCAGCTGGAAGGGTGCAACCCCTCCTCGGATGTCTGACCTTAAACCCTGTTGGAACCTCTTCGCTTTCATCACGTCTGAAACTATGTAGTCTGGGGCGAAGCGAGCCAGTCTCATGAATTCTACTCTGTACTCTCTCACGGTCATCCTTCCTTGCGCTAGTTGTAAAAATTGGGCCTCCATCTGATTCCTCACAACTTCAGGAAAATATTTCTTATTGAATTCTTCTAGGAATTCGTCCCAAGTCCACGGCATATCTGGAGTTTCTTGTGCTCTTGTTCGCAAAATGGATTTCCACCAAGGTCCAGCTTCTCCATCTAGCATATATGCCGCCCAACGGACGCTCTCATCCTCTGTGCATGTCAGTACGCTAAACACCTTTTCCATTTCACCCAGCCAGTTTTCGGCTGCCATTGTGTCTGCCTGTCCTGAAAAGTTTGGAGGTCTCATCCTTCTGAACTCGGTGAATGCTGAAGCCACTGGTGGTGTAGGTCCCACTGGAGGTGTGGGTGTTCGTTGTGGTTCTGGGGCTGTATGCGCTGCCAAGGACGCTGCTTGCTGTGCCATGGCAGTTGCCATTGTCTCCATTGTGTGCATCATCCTCTGACGCTCTTCTCTTTCTTCATTTCTCTCCCTCACTCTATCTTGTTCCCTCTGATTTCGATCCTGTCGATCTAGATCTTGATCCTCTGCTTGATTTTGGTTTCCTCCCTGGCCACTGCCCTCGGGAATCTCCCTGTTTCCCAGTGGTACCCTGTTTGTAGGTGAGACGAACCCATCTCTACTGCGTAAATTCCTATCATGACCACCCCTGGGTCGGCCTCTTCCTCTAGGAAACATAACGGTCTGCATGAGAATCCATAGTCTCGTTAGCAGAAGTCCCTATATTCTGACGAGATGATAGCCAGAACTTAGAAAGAAAGGCTTTGATACCAACTGTGACAGCCCAAATTTCGGCACCCCGAAATCCGTGCCATCAGCACGACCCTCAAGGCCGTGCCCTGGGTTCTTTACAAAGCATTGGTATATACAAGCCAAAACTGTAATTAAGGCGCACGTAGCTACTCTAAATAAAATCTCATATAAAAATATAATCATGGTATCGAAAGGCAGTCCTTGTCCCATGCCAATTCATGGACATAAGAACTTACCCAAACCATTGGTGATAACAGTTCATCCTAGACGTTTTATCAAAAGAAACGGTATTTAAAAACATTCAAAAAAAAGAGGCTTGACATACCAAGCCGTACCTAATACTCTCAACTCACTCTCAAAGTATGTAGTGGGTTTCCTAGAAGAATTCCTCAGGAGGAGGTTCTGACTCTTCCGTGGGCACGAAATTCGAATCCCCTGGATCAGCGTCTCCAGAAGTCTCTACTGCCGCTAGTCCTGGACCTGCGACGTATAGTCTAAGGGGGGTGAGCTACATCCTAGCTCCGTAGGGAAATAAAAAGAACATATAGATTAACCTTCACACATATATCAGTAGTTTAAAAAGCATAATTTATCGAGTAACACTTATGGAAAACAATTGAAATATTTGGAATAAAAATAATGGTTTCGACAGTTATTTTGCATGGTTATGTTTAATCTCCTTACTGGTTTAGTTGTGAATTTGGCCTAATCACTTAAATCTTAACTTAAGTAGTCCCCAAGCAATATAGCATCGAGCCCCAATGGAATACCCGCCATCGTCGTCTAACTAGACAGTTGTTATATGTATTCCCCGAATATGCCAAGCCCCTTTCACATAGGTATGGGTCTATTCTTAGATCTACATCCACAGGATGTGCTATGAAAATCTGGATTTGCCATTGCAGCTCATGGATATCCTGCCGAGTCAGTCGTGGATATCCCGCCACGTCGGTGGGGTATTCTAATCAAACCTTAAATAATAAAAATATCAAATATGCTCTACATATAGTTATTCACCATGATTGTGCTAATTATATTACATCAGGCCTTATCACATTATTTTCGTTTCACTGTTAGTTTTCATCTGCATCCCTGGGATGCCCCTGATTTCCATCGCATCCTTTAGATGTTTAACTTTATAATTTTTTCGTCCCCTGGGGACCTCAAGACTATCACGTTTGAAACTCACTCACACACCCTTTTCATAATGATCATGCGGTATTTGACTATTTAATGGATTTCACTACATATATGAATTTGACTGAATAATGCACATGTTTCAAGAATATTCCCTACCTCGACGAATTTCAAAGCACGTCTTCTCGTAGAGGTTTACACTTCACGATCATGCGTCAAACCTACATTTCAATGTAGCATAGGCTTAGAAAGGTTACTAGAATCATTGGGGTGCACAACCTCCAAGTTTCTTGTACCCATAAATTCAAGAACTGAGTGGTCACCAGACCTCGCTCGAGCGGTCACTTGACCTCGCTCGAGCGGTTACATCGAAGTCGCTCGAGCGGTTAAATCGAGCCACTGAAGCATTATTAGGGACCTCGCTCGAGCGAGCTTCCCTCTAGTTTTGGGGACCGCTCGAGCGATCCCAGAGTTATATTTTTCCTATTCATCCTCACTCGAGCGAGTCCTTTAGACCACTCGAGCGAGAAACGATGATTTTTGCTCCTCGATCAGATTGAGAACACAATTTCTCCCTTCATTCAATCCTTAACATCAAAAAAACATTCAACCAACATTCTTCCTATTATTTAAATCATGCCTAAGAATCTATCATGCCTTTAACATACCTCCGACGATGAGTCTCGCGCAAGTTTGATTTAAGATTCGAAATTATACTAAGCTAACAGGCCTCCAAGGTTCCTCCTCCAGCCTTTTCTCTAACTCTTCTGCCGATTTAAGTCCCAACGAACCCCTAGTTCTTTACTAGGCTCTTCTTTTCTTTCTCTCTATATTCTCCTTCTCTCTATTTAGGTTAGAATAGAGTTACGCAAGGGCTCTTCTCTCCTCTCTCTTTCACTTATATACTTACAAGTTAGGGAAATACTAGTGTGTTTCCCACGTACACACATAGTGTCTACGGTTCGTTTTGGTCTCCTTGTGAAACACATATACATGTATACAGTGCATGACGTGCACTTATCCCAAAAATCTGGGGTTGTGACATTTCGCTTCCTCGACAGCAGCGCCAAAAATTTGACTTGTCTTTTTCTGTATATTATAATTATATTAAATTTAAGTCTTAACCTATTGTAAGCACACAATGGAAATTATAGTACTAGCATTAGGATCGTTTCCACGAGGAAGTTTATTATCTTATTAATTCCTTTTATTCTTATCTTTATCTAAATCCTTATTTTAAAAACTTTTATTTATCTTTAAGATTTCCTAATCTACTGGAAAAATATGAATAAAAGAATGGTTGTTTAAACTAAAGTGCATAAAAATAAATCCTAATCCTCCTTCTTCAGATTAAGGTCGTCAATCTTAATCTTCAGCTATCGGATATTTATAAAAATAAACAGTACCGTTACACCATATATCAAGTTTCCTAGCATTGGTCCTCAATCAAGTCTAAGATCCTATCAATACAGATTTACTCTAATTAACAATTTTCTAAAGTAAGGGCATCAATCAAACCTTAGCAAACTGAAGATGGAAAAGTAAAATCCATTACACTAATCTACAAATTCTAACCTGAGTTGTCAATTCAAATCAAAACTTGGAGATGTTTACAAAGCAAATAAATGTAAACTAGAAAGCAAATAAATATATCCTTCACCCCTCAGCCGCAGTCGTCAATTGCTCTTGAGAAATGACAGATATCTACACTAATCTTCAGCACTCAATTACAGTCGTCAATTGCTCTTGAGAAACCTCTGATATTTAAACTACTCAACTAATATACACTAATGATCGGAAGAAAATCCAATCTCAGTCGTCAATTGATGTTGAAATTCTTTGATGCTTATTCCTAAGTCGAACTCTCTTATTTATAGATCATAAGGAGTCGGCTTATAAAGATCTAGTTCTAATAAAAGAAACTACTAAAAATAAAAGTATCCCAATATAACTCTAGTTCCTAATTTTATCTTTCCTTGCTTTCTTTAATTGATGCACTTCTAGGTTGTTCTTTATCGAGTAGTAGAATCCTTCGGAATATCAATGTTCATCAATCTTCTCAGATCCGCGGTTCATCAGACTTCTAATTGTAGTAGTCTTCTAATTCTGGATATGACAGTTATAGTTCTCACTCATGTGATCAGCAACAGCAACAAAGTGGAAAGCTTCTATTTTGGGAAATCGTAAATCATAATTTCTCATTTTCTTTTTTTTCTTAGAAAATCGTTAATCATAATTTTCAATCTTTCATAGCTTCCTTATAGTTCACGATTCTCTAAATTATGCTTTATCACTTTTCTCTTTTTATCTCTTTTGAAAGAATCGTAAATTATGATTCTCTGGCTTCAGTCACAGTAAATCATCTTTTTCGCTCAATCATTTATCTTATTGCCTTTTGAGTTCATTTTGACAAAGATTAACACTTAGGCTCTAATTTACTGCTTATCTCTAATATCTGCACATTAGTAACTCATTAGTAGCAAACTAAGTCCTAGCATCACTAAGTTAAGGGTGATAAAATGGTAAATTATGTGACTGATCAGCCTCATTCAGCGATTGGCGAAGGTCATGAAGTCTTCGTCGTCCTCTTATTTTGTGTTCATCAAGTCAACGAGACTGATTTCTTCATGAGTGAGGTGTTGGTATTGGTCTAAGAATTTATCGGCTAAGTCTTCGAGGGTTTCAATTTCTGTTAGAGGCAGGGAGGTGAACCAGTCAAGGCTTCTTCTTTCAGTGATCTCTAAAAGTAGTGGATCAGGAGCCCATGATTGGTGCAGATTAGTAGGCAGTCATTATAGAACAAGGCCAAGTGGTGTTGCGGATTACCTGTACCATTGTATTTGTTAAATTTTAGAGGTTTAAAGCCAGCGGGTACAGTGAATCAAGGTCTTGGCAAAATTTGTCGAATCCGAAAGATCATTTAGGACGCTCTCTCTTAGCCATGTAGTCATCTAGAAGTTGAGGGAGATCATCCATGTCGTTCGTGGTATTGTTTCTAGATGTTTCAAGAGAGGGTTGTCTTCGACGGTTGTCATTATAGGGGGTGCGAGGTGTGTATGTGTCAGAGGAGTCGGCGTCCTTCCTCTCTGTCTACTTCTGGAAGCTTCGTATAAGTTGGTCAAAGTCCGGAGCAGGGCGTCAACATCTTTTCCTCCTTTTGGGAGTGCACTGGCAGTGTGGTCTATAACTTCGCTAGTCGGGTAGCTTTGCTCAGTACCACATTCTCCACTGCTGTCGCTGTGATTTGTGTTTTGTGGAGCGAAGGGGTATTTTTCACTCTCACTAACCATATTTAACCAGGCAAGACACTGGGCTATCCATGGAGATGGCCTAACGTTATACTCGGGGTCGCTATGGGAGTCCCTTAAGGATGGGTCAATATTACTAAAGTTCAACATTTTAAAATAGTTTTATTTATTTATTTATTTTTATTTTTTTATTATTATTATTTTTTATTTTCGAAAAGCTAGGTATGAGTGTGCATAAAAAGTGATAGAATAGAGCGAAAATAAAAACTAAATTAAATAAAGAGAAAAAAATGAAAATCAAATTAATTAAACTAGAGCAACCTTAATGAAAGGAGTCCCATCGCGATCGCCAATCTATTGGTACGCGCTTTTTCTAGGTTCCTTTCGATCCCCGAAATAAGTGGTCCAATTCAGCCCGATTAGACTCTCGCTAGGGCGGTGGAACAATAAATAATGAAATATTAAATTGCTAAAAGGAAAAAGTGAATATTAAATGGAGGATACCTGTGTTGATGCGATTGTCAGATGCAGATATTTATCGACGCTATAACATGTCACTGATCATGCTTTAAGAAGAGCGGGGGATTGCAGATTGAACTCCTTTACTGAACGCCGGCCGGTCAACTTTAATAGCTATGGGTTGCCTTGGGGTTTAATTAGTTTGGTTTCTTAATCCTGCTCTAAGTTTAATTGATTGTCTTCTAATTCTTCTTTGAGTCTGGCTGACTGGGGGTCTCCTAGTGTTACTCTAACTCTAACTGACTGAGTTTCCTATGACTACTCTAACTCTAATTAATTTAGTTTTCTAATACAATTCTAACTAAAAAAGGGAGTTGTGGCCCGTTATGCTAAGGAGGATCGGCCTTGTTCCCGGGTACCCTCCGTAAGCTCCCTTGGCAAATCGGGTGGCTAAGGATTATTTTGAAAATATTGAAAATTAAAAATTGAAACTTAGAATTGAGAATTAGGAATCAAAGAGCAAGATCGAGAATTAATAATTTAGAACTAGAACGAAGAATTCATACTAGCATTAAGAACTAGAAGGAGAATTAAGAACTAAAAAGAAAATTAAGAACTCGAACTAGAACCTAAGAACTAAGAATTAAGAACTAGAGCTAGAACTAAGAATTAGAACTAGAACTAAAATTTAGAACTAGAATTTTCTAAAAGGAAGAAGCTCAGAAGAGAGAATTGCGAAGAAGAGAATTTTGTTGAATGGTTGGGAGGGTAGGGGTCTATTTATAAGTTTTTACTAGAAATCCTAGTGTAACTCTAATTCCTAATTCTAACAAAAGAAATATCCCAATTCTCAATCTTGACATAACTCTAATTCCTAATTCTTCTAAAATAATAAAAATAAAGTCCTAGAATGATAAAGAAACTGATTCTATTTCAAATAAAAGAAACGAATCTTATTTTCTAAGATAAGATAATAAAGAGACAAATCCAAATTCTATTAGGAGTCTTGAAATTTGTCACTTTTTGTGCAGCTTTTGAAAACTGACCATAATTTCTGTAATACTTATCGGAATTGAGCATTTTTTAGCTTGTTGGAAAGCTACTTTGCTAAACTTTCATATGCGACTAATTTCCCATCAATCCAACTTCGTTTGATATTTTAAAATATGCCAAATATAAAAGTGATGGGATTGACAATTGGGAAAGATTGGGGAAACTATTTGGCTCTAGACTAAGGATTTGGGCAGGGATTTCCTAAGGGCTAGGTCTAAAACTAAACTAAGGGCAATATTGAAAATAAAGACTAAAATGAAGACTAAGGGAGAGATTACCTAGAAGCGGAGTGCTTCCTCCACCGTGCTCCCTTGAGCATTGGGACTAGTGGGCTGGTGCCACTAGCTTGAAGACCCCAGAGAGCTGCTCGACTCCTCTCCTTGAAGCCACAGAGAGAACCTCGAAATCCCTAAGAAGAAGGAGCTTAAGAAATAAGAGAAAATTTTAGTGAATTGGGGTGTGTTTGATCGAGGTATGAGGATCTTTTTATAGGTAGCGGGCTAATTTCACGTGTGGGAGAATGTGCGAAATTGATGAATTCTACGCATATGGGGATGAGCTCAATTGAATTCTGCGTAGTGGCGTATGCACGGGATTCACTTGGAGTTGGCCTGTGAACCGGGCTTCCTTGTCCTAGTGTGCCTGGGAAAACCAATTCCGTGCAGTGGCATATGCGCTTGATTGAAAGTTTAGGTGGTCTGAGGAGTTAAAGGTCGGGTTCAATTGGGAACCAATTCCGTGCATCCAATGGCGTGTGGAATGGAATTTCGTGCAGTGGGGTATGCGCGGATTCGGGTCCCTGGGCAGTTTGGGGAGTAGAGCCGCACTCCAGTCTAAACCAATTCTGCGTGTATAAGCACATGTAGAATTGATTCCGCACAAGTGTATCTGCACGCGATTGGGGTCTTTAGGTGGTGCACGAAAGGCATGCCCTAGTCCAAGTGGGACTAATTCCACGCAGCTATGTCTGTGTGGAATTGGATTAAGTGCATAGTGTCTTACGTGAAATATGGGTCATAAGTGGTCAATGGGAAGAGTGAGCCTGGTCCAAGTTGGACCAATTCCATGCATGTAGCCACATGTGGAATCGATTCTGTGCAAGTGTATCTGTGCGGAATTCGAGATTTTTCCGGGTCGGGTCCGAGCCACAGAGCTATTGTTTCAACCTAAGTCTCAACCATATACTATTATTTTAGTAATGGTCCTCGTGTTTAGGGTTTTGAGGTCTTTGGAGAAGGTTAGTCCTTTTCCAGAGATCGTGGGTAGGGTAAAAGGTTGACCGAACAAATTTGTATACTCCGAGAGGGCAAAATTGGGGTGTTTACATGGTGGTTTTATTTTGGACTCATTTCTGTGTAGAAAAGAACAATTTACTTTTGGAATCTTTTAATTCTACCATATGTTATGTTTGCTTGATATCTTTACGTCTATATGAAAATCAGTTCTTTCTTATTCCTGACAGTCCGATTTTTCCCCGATATTCAAGTGGGGGAAAAATCGGGCTATCAAAGTTGGTATTTGAGCTATGGCTTTAGATTCTATCGGGACATAAGGAATCTGGTCTAGGTTTGATTTAGGATTGATTTAAGCTAGAGTCTTCATGACCACTTCTGACTTGAACTTTTGTTCGATCGTGCTGGATTGTTATGGCCCCACGCGGAAGACCAAGAACTATTCGTACCAGAGGCACGTCGAGTGCCGAGAGAATCACTAGGGGTACAGATAGCATACCTTTGGGAGGTGGAGATGATAGATAGCTATTTGAGTCCATGGTCAATACTATCGCTCAGCAGACGACGTTATTTATAGAGAGACGCCAGCTGTTGGGGTTTCCGGAGTTTAGGAGGATGAGACCTCCTAGCTTCCACTGTCAAGCCAATCCACTTGAGGCGGAAAATGGCTGAACCAGATAGAAAAGCTTCTTCAGTGGATGCTTTCTATCGAGGAAGAAAAGGTCAGTTGGGCTTCTTTTCAGTTGGAAGGTGAGGCTGACCCATGGTGGAAGTTCGTTGAGAGAACCCAGGCTCAGAAAATACCGAGTGCCCCATGGACTTGGGTTGAGTTCGTTGAAGAGTTCAATGAGGAATACTTTCCCAATGCAGTCAGAGAAAAATGGGAAGTCCAGTTTATTTCAATAGAAATAGGACAGATGTCTATACACGAGTATAGAATCGAGTTCATGAGACTTTCAAGGTTTGCTCTGGATCACATGGCAAATGGATTGATGAAGGCCAAGAAGTTTCTACGTGGCCTAAGGCCTAATGTTCGAGAGCGAATCACCGTGAGTAAATCGCAGACCTAAGCAGAGGTCATGGATCTTGCACTAATACCTGAGCAAGATGTTGAGGATATGCACAAGAGGAGAGCACAACAGAAAAGAAATAGGACAAGTCAAGAACAATCTTATGCCACGAGCAGGACGACAAGAGATCAAGATTCTTGATGCCAACGCCCTCTCAACCTGCTCAAACTATGTATTCGAGGCCACTTGCATCTATGCCTATGAGACCCTTCTGCCTTTCGAATCCTCATGCGGCCAGGGCGTCAAGGATTTTACAAGCTTCACGCAGCTCTTCGTCCACATCGATCCCGTCATGCTTGAAGTGGGGGAAGCCACATAGGACGGAAGAGTGTCGAATTATCACGGGTGCATGTGTCCGGTGGGGCCAGATGGGACATCGGATCAGAGAGTGTCCCGTGCTGACAACGTTGGCATCTACTCAGCGGCTACCTAGACCTACTATTCACGATCGCGCATTTGCCGTCTCGGCTCCGGCTATACAAGCCCACGACGACATCATCCAAGGTATCAATTACATTGAAGATATTCCTCATTATATAACTGCATATTTTCTATAAATGCATGATTGGATGATTGACAAAATCTCTAACGAACCACTCTGGTTCCTAGTACTCTTTTCAACGTGTTTGACTTTGATGTTGAACGACTATTCTATGAGATACTAAAAGTTTCGTCACGAATTTTCGAGGACGAAAATTCCTATAGGAAGATGACCCTACTTTTCATATTATTGAATAAAGAATTTCAATTAAGTGTTAGGTCTGACAATTGAAAACGAATATAGCTTGAAAAATTCTCACGTATGAATTTTCAAGGACGAAAATTCCTTTAAGGAGAGGAGAATGTAAGGACCTTGATTTTTCGAGGATTGAATCATTCACTCTTGAGGAGAATGTGACTACCACATATCCGTGCCTCATCGAAAAAGGCACGTAAATTTTCAAGGACAAAAATTCTTTTAAAGAGGAAAGAATGTAACAACCCAAAATTTTTGTAAATGTTGAATCGTTGACATTTGACGAGAATGTGACCATTTGACTGATTTGACCCGAGTCAAATCATTTGACCTAGGTAACGTGGCTTCAAACCCCACTTTTTATAATTAGGGGTACACACCAAGCGCATTAAATCCCAACTCGTACCCTATATAGAGCATATGCGTGTTTGTGCATGTTGCACACGAAATCGAGCACAATGCTTGAACTTAGGCCTCAACCTGAATTTTTTGGACACCAGTACACCCGACTATGTGTACATGTTGGCACAGTATGTGCCACACACTTGAAGTCCACAATATTTTTATTTTATAAGAGGTCTAGTTT
The DNA here is from genome assembly GCA_021018995.1 of Chloranthus sessilifolius. Taxonomy (NCBI): domain Eukaryota; kingdom Viridiplantae; phylum Streptophyta; class Magnoliopsida; order Chloranthales; family Chloranthaceae; genus Chloranthus; species Chloranthus sessilifolius. The sequence goes on from CM037594.1 coordinate 52,954,931, forward strand.
TGACCTTTAGATGGAAGCTAATACACCGCTTTGGCGTGCTAGCTTCACACCGAGCCAAAAAGCCCATTTGCTTTTAAGTGAAACTTCCCTTGGAAGTTTCATTCGTTTGAAAGAGATAAATTAGAAGAGAAGAGAGAAAGAGCTTAGAGAGTGAAGAAGTTTTGTTTCCCTTGCCTTCTTTGTTGTTGATTCCCTGCTTAAATTTCTTCTCCTTCAATTATTGACCGCGAGGAAAGCATTGATCTTTGGCGGAGTTACGATTAAAGAGTGAGAGAACTCCGTCTCATCCTGTTTTAGAAATCCCCAATGTCCTTGATCTTGTAAGATCAGTCGTCGCTCAAGTGGAGGCTTTAGGTTCATCATGTGCGTTTGAAGGATTTGATCTTCAAATTTGACGCCGTTATGATCGGAGAGAAGAGATAGGATAATTGGAGGAACAAGATGGTTTGGCATTTATTTTCATCGATTTTGATCACCGTTTGTAGACACCCAAATTTGGCCCAAGGCCCGATCGAAACACCTTTCGAGAGAGGTGCAATTCTAAGCTTTTGATGGCATGCATGAAACCCTTAGGAATCACCCCAAACCCTTAAGAATCACCCTAGACCCCTTAGGAACCTACCCCGATCCTTTAGAAACCAATCCCAACCCTTAAAACCCATTCCGAACCCTAAACCTAACCTTCCCGGGCAATGGATGAAGAGTGGTGCACCAGGACTAGTTGAGGTCTTCTAATAATATCAAATCATATACCATTAGAAAGAGGACTTCTCCAGCTTTCCAACAAGCCAAGAATCACCTCAATCAGAGTTGTACATCAAACGTTATGGCTATTTGCAAATCAGGTTGAATTTCGGGATTTTTGCCTGACGCAACTAATAGTTGCGCCAGACCATTTTCCCCCTGGATTTGCCTGGTGCAACTAATAGTTGCGCCAGGCATATGAATAGTAACTATTGGTTTTTGCCGCGAAAATCGAGATTGGGGTTTGACTTATTGACCATCTTGATCTTTGGGGTATGTTTTGCTAGTTCTATTGCACCCTTTTAGTGCCTATTTGCAACCCTCCAAGTGGCTTAAGGCCTCACCCCATCATCCACCATTAGAACTACCTTCACACCTTTCTAAGCTCTCAAAATCCTAGGAAATCTTAGATTTGAGATTACCTAATTGCTAACTCCAATTAGCATCTAAGTAGCCTTCTAATCCACTCCTTTCCTATAAATAAAGCCCCCCTTCCATTGGTTTAAGGGTTGAGAAATTTGCTTAAGAGAAAAAGAGCTCAAAGTGAGAAGTTCTTCCTCCCTTTTGTGCACTATTTTCATCCAAATTCTAGAATTCCAAAACCTCATTTCACGCTTGTTCTTGGATAGGTGTGTGTGATCCCCTAGCCTCCATCCCCTACCTCTTAGCTTTAAGTCCTAAGTGGTTAGAACCCATTTCTCTACCATTCAAGCCTTCGAAAGCTCATCAAAGCAAGCCACGCAAGGCTCCTCTACGGTGCTACAAGGGCCCGAGGGCTCCGGCTCTCCCCTTTCTTCTCCTATCTCTTTCTAGCTCCCTCCATCCTCTCATTTGTGCCGTTATGCCGCCGATTTTTCGGTAGGAACGGAGTGGCACAAATAGGATTCTAAGCCCTTTTGGGCAAGAGGAAGCTATTTTCCTTGCTTTTACTTTATTTTATTATTGGTCATTAGTAGAGACCGCGTTAAGCGGGTTTATCGGGTGCCTAACACCTTCCCGATCGATAACCGAAGCCCCTACACAAGAGCCTTTGGTGTGGACCGGATTCAGAGTCATATTTTTAGCACTTAGGTGCCCATAAAAATGAACTAGGTATCCCGGGACACCAAAAGCTCCGGGTGGCGACTCTATATTTTTATTAGAGAGCGCATCGTCGCGACGGGACAGTCACGGATCCCACGGTTGCACAGATGGCGACTCTGCTGGGGAGTAGCTAGTAGAGCTTCCCCTTGAACTAGGCCTTTTTCATTTTTTATTTTTTCTAACATTTTATTGCTGTTTTTTTATTTTTTTTGTTGTTTTTTTGTCACTCACCCCTCCGATTACGTCATTTTACTCACTCCTACGATTCCGCTTTAAATTTCTGCAATCTTTGCCTAGTCACTTGACTGGCACCCTTTTTTACTCACCCCAACAATTTCGCTTTAAATTTCAGTAATTTTTGCCTAGTCATTTGACTGGCACCTTTTTTACTCACCCCTACGATTCCGCTTTAAATTTCAGCAACTTTTTGCCGACTGGCACTTTTTAAATTTCAACACTTTATATTTCCCGCCTAGTCGCTTCACTGGCCCCATTTTTTTTTTTTATTATTCATATCCTAACAGTGGACGCCAGCCCGTAGTGGCGGCACGGGATAATCACCCCCGGTCTTTGAACTAAAGAAAACTTCCAAAAAAAAAGAGAAAAGTTTTGAAAAATTAAAATTGAACCAAGTTAGGGAGCTTAATTAATTTGTTTTGCGGGGTAAAGTTTTCAAAAGGGTTGGTTTACGCACACATACAAACGCTCGAGTCTTAGTATGGCGGCAACCCCTAGTGGTGATGATCCAGAAAAGTCCCAGCCCACCTAGTATCTGAGAAGGCGCTTACGCCGGAGGTATATCGGGTGGGTTCTCATTCCTATAAAGCTTAAAACCCTTGGGGAGCGCTAGCGAGTTATACCGGACTCAATCCTTTAGGCATCGGTGAGGAGAGAATCAATCATCAAGAAATCAGCTCAGTTCCCGGAAGCCTAGCTTCCACAAAAACCAAAAAAAGAGACTCATTTTGGACTGTTGTTGCTGCTGTTATACACTCTGGAATCCCATTTTTGGTTGGCGCATGTATTAGTTGCGCCAAGACACAAAAGTCGAGATGATAATCGCAACTAATAGTTGCGCCAGCTTTAAATCCCCAGATTTTACCTTGGCACAACTAATAGTTGCGCCAGTGTAAAATTTGTCCCCTGCAACCTTGGCGCATGTATTAGTTGCGCCAAGTGAGGTCAGCAGCCCTCCAGCCCGAATCTGTGGCCTTTTCACCTCCCGAGTTCCCCGATTAGTGCGCTTAGTGCCTGGTTTAGGCCCCGCCATCTCCAACACGCAATACGCCCCCGCCGGTCAAAAGAGGGCAACTTCTTTTTGACTCATTTCGGGGGATCGGGTTGTTTGCCTCATTTTCCATGCCTTCAATAGATCGAAGGTTCTCCTTCGATTCTTCCGAAGTGCATCGCGATCGTCACTGCGGGACTTGAATTAAGGTACGAAGGCCACCCAAGAAGGGAATTCCAAGGCCTCGGAACCGTCATTTTTTCAAAAAATCTCTTTCGAAAAAAAAAAAGAAAAAAAAAAAATATATATATATATATATATAACCCAAAAAGATATAGTTTGTGGTGCCGGCGCAACGGCATCATCTTGCCCTCCGTCATCCCGTAGGGGAAGAAGGAGGAAGGCTTTTGGGCCTTATCCAAGGCATCCTTACCCAACCCACTCCCGTAGAATGTCGTGGGTAGTGGACCCGGCTTACGCCGATCCCGACTCATCCCCACTACACTCTCCAACCCACTCCCATTCGGGAGAAGTCTTTTCCACCATCCCCCTCACCCAACCTCCCTTTACCGTCACCAGCCCATTTGGCGCCCCCATATTCCCAACCACTACCCCCCAAAATATCCAAAATCCAACCCCTCATTCTCCATCTTTTGCCCAAACCATGCAAAACCCTAACCCATTCTCCCAATCCACATCCATGCCCCAATTCCCATCATCCCCCTATAGACCCGATCTGCCCTCATTCACCTATGTCACCTCCACCCTAACCAAACCCCCCCCAATCCCCCCCTCCACACCGGTCACGCCCATCTTTATCGAGGCCATGCCCAATTTTTCCCAAGCACCCACCCTTTACCCTCCATCATCTTTAAACATCTCCAACCCATCCCCCTTCACCAATGCTCCACCCCATTCCTTTAACCCCTCCCATCCATACCTAACCATCCATTAAATCCACCATCCACTTCCGATCCTTCCTCCATGGCCATGATGGAGGAGATGTTCCAAGCCTACTCCGCATGGAAGGCTTCCCAAAATACCTCTCCTCCACATCCCACATCCATGAACCCATCCCATACCTTAGCCAATCTCCATGCCTCACTCCCCCATGATCCCCATCAACCCTCCATAATCCACACCATCCAAACCCCCTTTTCCCACATGCCCCAAGGCCCCATGGCCCAAACCCCCTTTTTCCATACACCCCAAGGCCAAATGGCCCAACCTCCAAACTCCCACATATCCCAAGGCCCATTGGCCCAAGCCCCCTCTTCCCACATGTCCCAGGGCCCAATGGCCCAACACCCCATCACCCATGCTTCCCAGGGCCCATTGGGCCAAACCCATCAAGGCCCATTGGGCCAGACCCACCAAGGCCCAATGGGCCAAACCCACCAAGGGCCCTTGGCCCAAACCCACCAAGGGCCCTTGGCCCAAACCTACCTAGGCCCATTGGCCCAAACCTACCCATGGCCCAAACCTACCAGGGGCCCATGGCCCAAACCCATCAATGGCCTATGGCCCAAAATGATCAAGGGTTCGTGGCCCAAACCCAAACCCCACACTCATACCTTCCACAATACCCCCAACACCTAACCCAACCTTTACAACCGGGTCAAACCCATGCCGTCCCCTAAACCCAATTCCCCCATGGACCCACACCCCAAGGCCATCCCCAAACTTTCCCTCACACCCAATGGCCCTACCCGACCCCACTTCGAAACCAAATTCCCATCACCCAACAAGCCTTTTCACACCCCCAATGGGCTCACCCAACCCCTACTCATGTCATTCCTACCCAACCCATGCAGCAACAAGTTGAGAATCCCGTCTTCACTGCACATTACGCCGATCAACAGTATGAAGAGGACGACATTAGAAATAGCAGGGCCTATGTTGGGGCTTTGACCAGCCTCGACCCCCCTCCCATAATTTCCCATCCCCTAGTGGCCCAGAGTGAAGTCCGACTGACAGCCGAGAAAGCAACCCCCGTGTCAAAAGAGTCAGAGCAGCTGAAAGAACAGTTAGACAAAATATAAAAACAGCTGATGAAAATGGGTGGTGCTGAAATCCACGCCACGGACTTCACAGACCTATGCTTGTTCGCTAAGGTCCCCTTGCCTCCCAAATTTAAAATGTCAGTATTCGATAAATACAATGGCACAGGCAACCCGATCGCACACCTCAAGTCCTATTGTGGGGACATGTGCTAGTACGGGGGGGATGAAAGACTACTAATAAAAGTCTTTCAGAAAAGCTTGACCGGACCGGCCCTTAGGTGGTTCACGTCCCTTGAACCATCCATGATGAAGACATGGAAAGATTTAGTGCATTTGTTCCAAGAGCAGTATGTCTATAATACTGATATTGAATCGCGCAAGTCTGATTTGGCCCGGTTAAGGCAGAATTCAAACGAGACCTTCAGCGACTATTTAGGGCGTTGGAGAGCACTGACAGCTCAAGTCAGAAATAGAATACCGGACGATGAGCAGATAGAGATGATTTCAAAGAACACTCTGTCAGCGATCTCTGATTTTCTTGTATACCAACAGCAGTCTAGTTTTGCTGATTTGGTGAATGCCAACCGATGCGAGGATGCCATCAGGGAGGGGTGTCTAAATAAGAGCACACCGAGCGCACCCAATGGGGTTAGAAGGTTTTCAGAACAGAGGAATGAGAAAAGAACAGGGGGCGATGTCCAAAACATAGCCAACACTAGGCCCAATAATAATACTGCTCCGTTTCAGTTTCAGGCGGCCCCACCAGCACTAGTTAGGCTGGAGCAGACACAAAGAATGGGGAATGGGCCAGGAATGCAGATGACCCTGGAACAGAGGAGAGCCTGCTACGACCGAGTCTTCACACCTCTGGGGCAATCTTTAAGTGTACTTTTGCCCCTGTTAGTGGAAAAGAGATTAGTTACTATCCGTCAACCACAACCCCAACCTCACCCGATCCCAAAGAACTATGACTCGAATACCCACTGTAATTTCCATCAGGGTCTGGGTCACCCTACTGATTGTTGCTTCCCTTTGAAGCACGCGATCCAAGATTTGATCGATGCTGGGAAAATCATTCCCCTGCACCCTCTCAGCATGCTAATATTCATCAAGTGCCACTACCCCCACATCCCACCGGAGGAGCAAGTCCCAGACCCACCATCGGAATGATAGAGGATGAGGAAGAATTTGAGTTTGACCCATCCGATTATATCAGCGATCGGGAGAGTTATGTAGCACCACTGTAAAAAAATATTGAGGAAAGGAATATCGGGGCTGTTGAACCCCTGAATTTGTCAAATTATTTTCCCAACCCGACTCCGTAATTGGAACCTTTGGATCTCAAGGCATATTTTCCACCCACCACACCTGTTAATTATGTGAATATAAATGCATACCAACCATATACCACAAATCACCCAATAAGCCACCAGGCCCCCACTCCTATACCCGCACCCACCAACTACCAATGGCTCATTACGCCTCCATTCCACAACCCCATCAACTACCCCATAAACAACCAAGCCCCTAATCCGACACCCACACCCCTCAGTTATCAAAGGCTTGTGCCCATCCCATCATCCCCAATTCAGCCGCCAGCAAGCCCAATCACCCCAGTCAACTACCTGACGGCTCATTAGACCCCTCATATCCCATCAGTACCCACCGGCTATCAATGGCTTGCTTTTACCTCTTTTCCTTCGGTGCCACCACACCCAAGCTTCACAACCCCCATTTGGCCTAAACCCACTGCCACCGAGGTGAACCAAGTATTACCCCCACCTCCTAAGCCGACAGTACAAGTACCTCAAGCACCGGCAGCCATACCTTTCCAGCTCTCGGGATCAACCAATGATCCTCATCAGGTCCCACTGAGCTACGAACAAACAGATGTCAATGCCGGCAGCAACAGCAGAGAAAGGGCAGTAGATTTTGTTACTAGGTCTGGGAGGATATCAAAGCAGCCAGAAGCACCAACATCAGCACAAGCCCAACCCGAAGGGAAGAAAGACAACGCGGTGAACCCCTTCGAGAAGTTAAGTCGAGAACACATATTGGAGACTCAGTTGAGAAGAATGTCGGCCCATATCACTGTATGGGATCTACTGATGACGTCCCCACTCCATTTCCAAGCATTAATGGGGGCGTTAAAGAATGCGCATGTATCGCTCCAGGTCAGCCCAGATGAAGTTGGGCAGATAATTGGGCAAGTGATGGCTCCGAATGCCATTTCATTTTCTGATGCAGATTTGCCAGAAGAAGGGTGTAGCCATTCCAAGTCTTTGAATATAACTGTTGAATCCGGAAACATGGTCATTCCCTTAGTACTAATTGACAATGGGTCTGCATTGAATATATGCTCGTTAAGAACCGCCACCAAAATCGGGGTTGACCCATGTATGTTAAGGCCCACCAGAACCAGCGCTAGAGGATTTGATAATACCAGAAGAGAAATAATGGGAGAAGTTGATCTTGAGCTATTGATAGGGCCAACGACCTTTTCCATCTTGTTTCAAGTCATGGATATTAAATCTTCCTTTAACTTATTATTGGGGCGCTCGTGGTTGCACGAGGTCGGAGCCATACCGTCCATTTTGCACCAGAAGCTCAAATTCATGTATGGGCATAAAATTGTTACAATCATTGGGGAGGGGAATGGTGAGAAAGAAAAAGCCACCAATAGTGTTGAAAAACCTAATATGTTGGATGTACCACACACCGCTGAGGACGTTGACCTCCACAGTTTCGAATACGAGGTGTCGGCAATACTCCCAGAGCCCATGGAGGGCATCATGTCTAAAACGGGAGGTGGTATGGTAGCAGCAGTGGCGATGCTCCAAAAGTGGGACTATCAGAAAGGAAGGGGTCTGGGACCCAAATTTCAAGGTAGAAGAGAGCCAGTTGTGGCCAAGGGACAAAAAGTAAGATTCGGGCTAGGATACAAGCCCACAGAAGAAGAGGTCTGAGAGGCCAAAGAGAAAGCCAGGGTCGCCGCAGCTACAAGAGCTCGAGGATTCAACATAGAAGAGAAACCTCTCCCTAGGCCACACATCAGGGATTCCTTTGTCAGCGCAGGGGTCGCAAACATCGATCAAAATGGGGCAACCCATTTGACCCCACACAAACCCATAGCCCAAGTCCATCCCACCAATCCCCAGATCTCCCTTCCCCGCTTGGAGATAGATTTGGCCGTGTTATCCCTTTTCGAGGAATGACGGTCGGTACCTGAACAAACTCCCCCTGTGGTGAATCACCACAAAGCTGTGTTAATATTTGAGGATATCATCTCAGATGAAATGGGGATTAACATGATGGAGGCTGACTCCAATGAGCCATGTCAGTCAGCACCCTCCATCCCAATAGGTAAAGAAGCGGCCCCTCAGGTACACAACTGGGCATCTTTGCCCTAAACCCTGGAAGCGGGGAGTGGCCTAACATTCGGCACCCGTTTCCTAAAAAAAAACAACCTATAAAAAGTGAGATAAGCCCTTGGCAGGTAATACCCTGTGTATATAGAAACCCGCCTTGCCAAGGGTCCGTCTCCGAAGAAAACGAAAATCTCAAAAACATGAAAGAAAACAAAAATCTCAAAAACATGGAGGAAAACAAAAATCCCAAAAACATTGAAAAAATCCAAAGTCCAAAAATATTGTCATTTAAAGTTCCAGAAAATATCCCACAAAATGAGGCCTTAATCAAAATACCAGCCCCACGTGAAATCAACCCCTTCCCTGTAGAAATACAAGAAGAGGTAGGGATCACGAGTCTGGACGACGATGTCCCCCTCGAGGAGCTCCCCAATGAGCTCCTTGACCGATTTGCCAACTTTGAGCATGGCCCTACCCCCATTGTCGAAGAGACTGAAGACGTCAATCTAGGAACTGAGGAGGTTCCCAGGATAACCAAAATCGAAACATCACTGTCCCCTGAGGAAAGAAAGAGCATGATCGACTTCCTTCGGTCATACTAAGAAATTTTTGTCTGGTCGTATGAGGACATGCCTGGTCTGGATACCGATTTGGTCGAGCATGAGTTGCCCCTCTACCCTGATATGAAGCCAGTCAAGCAGAAGCTGAGACGTCTCTGACCCGAGTGGATGTTGAAAGTCAAAGATGAAGTCATCAAGCAGTATGATGCGGGGTTTCTCATGGTATCCAAGTACCCGCAGTGGCTAGCCAATATCGTGCATGTGCCAAAGAAGGATGGAAAGGTCCGCATGTGCATCGATTTCCACAATTTGAACAGAGGGAGCCCAAAGGATGATTTCCCATTACCACACATCGACATCTTGGTCGATAGCACAGCTAAGCACGGGATGCTCTCTTTCATGGATGGATTTTCAGGATATAATCAGATAAAGATGGAAGAGGTTGATCGTGAGAAGACAACGTTCATTACCCCTTGGGGAACCTTTTGCTATCGAGTCATGCCATTTGGGCTGAAGAATGCCGGTGCAACGTACCAGAGAGCTATGACTGCACTATTTCATGACATGATGCACAGAGAGATTGAAGTATATGTCGATGACATGATGGCTAAATCACCCGAGTGAAGCGACCATCTGGTAAACCTCCAGAAGTTATTTGATAGGCTAAGGAAATATCGACTATGACTGAATCCACAGAAGTGCGTGTTTGGGGCTATGTCAGGGAAATTGTTAGGATTCATCGTCAACAGGAGAGGGATCGAGGTCGACCCAATCAAAGTCAAAGCCATCACTGAAATGCCACCGCCGTCCACCGAGAAAGAGGTTAGAGGGTTCTTTGGCAGAATACAGTACATCATTGGGTTCATTGCACAGCTAACTCCAATCTGCACGTTGATCTTCAAGCTGCTAAGGAAGAATTCGCCCGTTGAATGGAATGATGATTGTCAGGCAGCGTTCGATAAAATCAAAAGCGACCTCCTGAATCCACCTGTTTTGGTACCACCTGAGCCAGGGAGACCACTCTTGATGTATCTCTCCATGACTGAAGTTTCGATGGGATGTGTTTTGGGGCAGCACGATGAAACAGGAAGAAGAGAGCAGGCCATTTATTATCTAAGCAAGAAGTTTACTGATTACAAGACGCTCTACTCTCATTTGGAGAAAGCATGCCTAGCTCTTGTATGGGCTATTCAAAGGCTCCGCCACTACTTACTATCCCAGGCCGTTCTACTTTTAGCCCGGATGGATCCGTTAAAATACTTGTTTGAAAAACCGGCTCTCACTGGACAAACTGCACGATGGCAGTTGTTATTGTCTGAATTTGACATTACCTACGTTACTCAGAAGTTGATCAAGGGGCAAGCGCTTGCTGGGCGCCATCCTAATTTCACCAAAAGGATCCCACATACCCGTCTCTATCAAGCTCAACTTCCCTTACACTAACAACATGGCTGAGTACGAAGCTTACGCCGCTGGTCTGTAGGCGGCTCTCGATCTGAATGTAACTCACCTTCGAGTATTCGGTGATTCACAGTTAATCATATGCCAGACGAATGATGATTGGAAGACGAAAGATGAGAAGCTGATCCCCTATCATGAGCACCTCGAGGATCTGATAGCTTGCTTCCAAGATGTGACTTTCTCATATGTCCCTCGGATAAGGAATCGCTTTGTCGACGCATTAGCCACTCTGGCGTCAATGATTGAAATCCCCTATGGTGTTGAGATGAAGCCGATCGTGATCGAGCAGAGGAATGAACCAGCCTTCTGCCTCCAGATTGAGGAACCTACAAAGCCTGATGATGAGCCACCTTGGTTTTCAGATATCAAGAATTTCCTTGAGACCCTAACTTTCCCAGAGGGTACATCCACGACAGACCGACGGACCATTCAACGTTTAGCGGCAGGTTACGTCATTTGCAGGGCATGCCTCTATAAGCGATCATACAACAACATTTTACACAGGTGCCTTACTGAAAGTGAAGCAGTCAACATTATGAAAGAAATCCATGAGGAAGTATGCGGGGCCCACATCAGCGGTCACATGCTCGCTAAGAAAATCTTACGACAGGGATACTTCTAGACCACCATGGAATTGGATTGTTGTAAACATGTTCAAAAATGCTACAAGTGTCAAGAACACTCCAGTCGGATACACGCTCCTGCCATTGATCTTCACTGCATGACCACTCCTTGGCCATTTGCTACCTGGGGCCTTGACGTTGTCGGAATGATTAATCCAAAAGCATCAAATGGACACCAGTTCATCCTTGTCGCCATTGAATACTTCACCAAGTGGGTAGAAGCGGCGTCATATGCCAACATCACTGCCAGTCATGTCGAGAAGTTTCTTAAGAACAATATTGTGTGCCGATTTGGAGTACCCAAAGATATCATCACGGACAATGGCACAAACTTTGCGAATAAGCGCATCCGAGACTTCTGCGAGCAATACAAGATCAAGCACCATCACTCATCCCCTTATCGGCCTCAAACTAACGGAGCCGTGGAAGCCACGAACAAGACAATCATCCGTATCCTTGAAAAAATGGTTGTCACTTATCGAGATTGGAGCGAAATGCTGCCATTTGCTTTGTGGGCCTATCGAACGTCGATCTGTACCGCTACAGGGGCAACACCATTCTCCCTTATGTATGGAACCGAGGCCGTCGTCCCGGTGGAGGTTGAAGTACCCTCGCTCCGGATCCTCATGGAATCAGGCTTACCCAAAGCAGAAAGAGAGAGATCACGCTTTGATCAACTGAACTTACTGGACGAAAAGAGACTCCTAGTCTTATGCCACACTCAAGTTTACCAGGGGCGAATCGCACGTGCTTACAATAAACGTGTCCGCGGTCGAGATCTAAAGGTAGGAGACACTGTGCTGAAGAAGATCTTCCCATCCCTCCATGCCGATCCAAGAGGAAAGTTTAAGCCAAACTGGGAAGGACCTTACGTCATCCGAGAAGTGCTGTCGGGATACGCCATCCGCCTCGCCACCATGGACGGAGATCATTTTCCTGAGCCCATCAACGCTGGATACGTCCGACGGTTCTACTCTTAGTCCATCATGACAAGGTAAGTATTGATGAAATAGATACGCGACTGCTTAAGAACCACCCAAAAGAGGCCATCATTCCAAATACAGTAGCCAAAAAAGCATCCCTAAAAATGATGACATCCTTTGTTACCCCATTTGAGCCTGGGTCTTTCTTTCAATAAACCAATTTCCCAAAATATATATATATATATACCAAAAAAGAGAGAAAATATGAAGTAGAGTTTCTATCAAAATCTAAAAAAAAAATCGAAAAAAGTAAAAACTTAAAAAGAGATTGCCTGAAATGAAGCAAAAAGAACAAAAAAAATCTAGAAGAATCATGGGGCATGTACAGTAAAACCCCCAAGGAAGAAAGTATGTTGAGAAAACTGAAACCGTATCAAGGAAATCCTTTTAACCCAGCGTACCTTCAAATCCTAACCTAACCCATGGCTAAGCTACACCCTGAAGGAAGCCCTCTTTGTAGGTTCACAAGCAGTCATAATATCTGTTAAGTCAATATGAGCCGAGTCGTGAGACAACACCAGAACCCCATCCAGCCGGCTATGACGGAATCAAGGTCTATGTCGTGGCTGTTGAAAAAAGAAAAGAAAATAAAAAGAAAAAATAAAATAAAATAAAAATACAAGCTCAAAGCAAGATAGACGTGGTGAAAACCCGAAAGGGCATTACGAGTAAAAACAGCGAGCTTGTGCGGACCAGGTGAAAACCCGAAAGGACACTTGGGGTAAGAAAGCTAAACCCACGGACGTGGTGAAAACCTGAAAGGGCGCCACGGGTAAAAGAGGGAGATAAAAAAAAAAGGAGAGAAAAAAAAAAAAAAAATTGAAAAAGAAAGGTTTGGATTAATTGAGAAGATTGATGCTTGAGAAAACCTTTTGTTACTCGTCCTGTACCCTCTTGTCCGACTGGGCCGCTCATGCTAGTTCGAATCGGGTCCCGACCATAATTATCTTTGTGAAACCCACACCGTCAATTGTATGACCCGAGGCAAGGAGAAAGGTTTAACTCAATCCAAAGGGATCAACGTTCTGGCCTTGGTAAAATCTGGAAACTCACTCAGGTCCGACTGCATGAAAGAGTTAGACTATGCTCAAAATGGGACCCGTTACTCCGTCTCATATTTCAATCTCAAAAATGAAGAAAAATAACAAAAAATCTCTAAAAACAAAAATCCAAAAAATATATATATCTTGAAAATGAAAAAGTATAGGTAGAAATCTACTTTTTCTTTTATTGTTTAGGATGCATTTTCTTTATATGTATAAACAAAAAAGTGACTGACGTTTTCTCGAGAATGTGTAGGAACATCACACGGTCTAAAGCCTTGAAGCAGGCAACTTCTCAGCGATGGACAAATCAGATACAACATCTCACCATCGACATCAGGTCTAACAAAAAAATGATGAAAATCATTTCAAAAAGAAAAAGAAATCTATGTTTTCATGCGACGCACATGCGTGTTTCGATGCGGTAAAATGTCAATATTTTATCGACAACGCAGATGTGCAAAATTAATGTCCTAGGTCAAAGGTGCACCTTGGATCCATGGATCCTACTTCAAAGCAAACAAATCAATGTTTTGCAATAACTCCACTGCTAAATCTTTTGAGCGATGAGCGCTCTATTTTGGATTCGTGTGAACTTGAGTTGTCTTAAGCTTTGGATTCTCTGTTGAAAAAGGTCAATCGTTGGTTGAGACCAACCGATTGAGAATGAGATTATGTGTCAATCAAACTATGTGCAACCATGCATTCAGATGGGTTCATTTCCCTTTTTATTTTCTGCAGGCTTAAAATCTGTATGGGCAGCGGTATCCCTATAAAGTGTACGCCATGCATCTGGGTATTCGTATGATGGTCGTTTGTCCCCGTAAATTGTACCCGGGCGGGTCCGGGTAGGGGCTTTCATCGCCTTTGTTGTTGCTTATTGCCCCTGATGGGTGCATGATTATGCATAGTTAATTGATGATTATGATCATTATCAACAGAGGTCAGGATTGGATGCCCCCTTTTGGGATGTGCCTAATGTTTGGCTGGATCTGTTCAAGAAAGTCAAAACTGGATACTCTGGGTCATGTGGATCTGGGGCACATTTTTAAAAATGGCACGCATTCCTAAAAAGCGTTGTGACATCTATTCACTTCGCTCAGGTGGTCATGCTAAATAAACTTCGAGATCGATGGGTTCGCCCAAAGATCTCAAACCCTGCTTTCCGTAGGGGCACCCGCGAATAATCCAATAAGGTCATCAAATGCCTTGTAGGATTGGACGCAAACTGTGGAGCCTTGCGTATGTTTTCTTCGCAACTATCTTTGAATATGGGTCGATCACCCCTCTTACTTACGAAGTTGTTGCATTTAGAATGAATCTCGAACATCGATACCTTCAAAATCATCCCGAGAAGTGAACATCTTTCCCGACTATAGGGAGTTCGCAACTCATTCCACCTCGGTTATGCCCAGTAATGTCACTAAGCGCTTGGAAACCAATTACCTTGAGAAACGAATGATTAGCCTGGCACTCCAGGGCTTTCGTTTTCTCACTATGTTACTCACCTAATGATTGAAGTTTGTTCTGAATACAGCGGACCCGTTAGTAATGCCTTGGGCCTCTTCGGATGTCTCTTTTCTTTGGTATACGATCACTAGTGATCGGATACTGAAGAGGGGCATCTGTAAACACCCAAATTTGGCCCAAGGCCCGATCGAAACACCTTTCGAGAGAGGTGCAATTCTAAGCTTTTGATGGCATGCATGAAACCCTTAGGAATCACCCCAAACCCTTAATAATCACCCTAGACCCCTTAGGAACCAACCCCGAACCTTTAGAAACCAATCCCAACCCTTAAAACCCATTCTGAACTCTAAACCTAACCTTCCCGGGCAATGGATGAAGAGTGGTACACCAGGACTTGCTGAGGTCTTCTACTAATATCAAATCATATACCATTGGAAAGAGGACTTCTCCAGATTTCTAACGAGCCAAGAATCACCTCAATCGGAGTTGTACATCAAAAGTTATGGCCATTTGAAAATCAGATAGAATTTCGGGATTTTTGCCTGGCGTAAATCAGATAGAATTTCAGGATTTTTGCCTGGCGCAACTAATAGTTGCGCCAAGCCATTTTTCCCCTGGATTTGCCTGGCGCAACTAATAGTTGCGCCAGTTATTTTTCCCCCAGAAGTGGCCTGGCACAACTATTAGTTGCGCCAGGCATAAATGGGTCCCCCAACCCCTCGCGAGGCTAACTTCCAGGCTACTGTTTCTCACTATTTTACTATACATTTGCCTGGCGCAACTAATAGTTGCGCTAAGCATATGAACAGTAACTATTGGTTTTTGCCTCGAAAATCGAGATTGGGGTTTGACTTATTGACCATCTTGATCTTTGGGGTGTGTTTTGCTAGTTCTATTGCACCCTTTTAGTGCCTATTTGCAACCCTCCAAGTGGCTTAAGGCCTCACCCCATCATCCACCATTAGAACCACCTTCACACCTTTCTAAGCTCTCAAAATCTTAGGAAACCTTAGATTTGAGATTACCTAATTGCTAACTCCAATTAGCATCTAAGTAGCCTCCTAATCCACTCCTTTCCTATAAATAGAGCCCCCCTCCCCTTGGTTTAAGGGTTGAGAAATTTGCTTAAGAGAGAAAGAGCTCAAAGTGAGAAGTTCTTCCTCCCTTTTGTGCACTATTTTCATCCAAATTCCAGAATTCCAAAACCTCATTTCAAGCTTGTTCTTGCATCCAAAACCCTTAGCCTAGGTGTGTGTGATCCCCTAGCGTCCATCCCCTACCTCTTAGCTTTAAGTCCTAAGTGGTTAGAACCCATTTCTCTACCATTCAAGCCTTCGAAAGCTCATCAAAGCAGGCCACGCAAGGCTCCTCTACGGTGCTACAAGGGCCCGAGGGCTCTGGCTCTCCCCTTTCTTCTCCTATCTCTTTCTAGCTCCCTCCATCCTCTCATTTGTGCCGTTACGCCGCCAATTTTTTTGTGGGAACGGAGAGGCACAAATAGGATTCTAAGCCATTTTGGGCAAGAGGAAGCTATTTTCCTTGCTTCTACTTTATTTTATTGTTGGCCATTAGTAGAGACCGCATTAAGCGGGTTGATCGGGTGCCTAACACCTTCCCGATTGATAACCGAAGCCCCTACCCAAGAGCCTTTGGTGTGGACCAGATTCAGAGTCATATTTTTAGCACTTAGGCGCCCATAAAAATGAACTAAGTATCCCGGGACACCGAAAGCTCCGGGTGGCAACTCTATATTTTTATTAGAGAGCGCATCGTCGCGACAGGACCGTCACGGATCCCACGGTTGCACACCGTGGAAGTTGCACACATGACATTAGAAGGTAAGATTTATATTTTAATAGTGTAGGATAAGTTTGAATTGATTTATGGGTGTTAGGGATGTGTGTAAACGAGCTTTGGGCAATTCAGATCGAAGAAGAAGAAACCCAAGTCGCACGTACTCGCTCGAGCGACTTTGGAACTCGCTCGAGGGAGATTCCTTCTGAACCACTTGCTCGAGCGAGTGCATTAAGAAATTTCAGGCTAAAATAGTTCTGGTAAAACTCGCTCAAGCGATCTTGGAACTCGCTCGATCGAGTTAGAATGAGGTGCCGACACATGCTCGATATTTTGGCCATAACTTTCTACTCCGAACTCGGATTGATGCGATTTTTATGGCGTTGGAAAGAGGAAAACTAACCCTATAACTTGTGTGAAATAATAATTTCATAAATTTGATATTTTAAAGGTTAAAATTGAGATGGAATTTGGGACAAGTTTTGCATGATCTAAGGTTAACAACAACTTACCCATTTCTGCCTCAATTTTGAGAAAACACTTAAATACGTCAGAGTTGTTAGTAATTAAGATTAGTCCTTAATGCATCATCGGGTACCTGTGATGTAGGGAAATGAATTAGTAATTGTTGATAAGGGTCATCTCACACCTTCTTGCGACGTTAGGAATCGAGGTAGGGAGACTTAATTTCACAATTACATTTGATTTCGATTCATGAAATGTGTGACTAAAATTTGAATGGTGATCTTTTGAACATTGAATTTGGAGCCTTTGAAGTTAAATTTAAAATTTACATTATGAATTAATGAGCATCGAATTCTCTGAATAGTTGTAGGGAAGATTCAACGCACAAGTTCATGTTGATTTTGATTCATAGACTTGCATGATATAATTGAGTTAAACGGTGATAATTTTGCAATAAATGATATTTGATTTTATTGAATCTGTTTACATCCGCATATTTGAAATGCTTTCGACTATTAACAATCTATTTTTGTTTGAGTATTTGAATGCATTGAACCTTTGAAATTGCTTCGAATGTTCTGAAATAGTAAACTCTTTGAAATTGAAATTCTGATTTGAAAAATGAATATGAACACCGACTTTCTGAATTCAAACTTTGAATTTTTGGTCATTGAACTCTAGATATTGAACTCCCGTTATTGATTTTTGAACGTTGAACTCGATCATTGACTGTGAACTCAAAATCTAAATTCTGATCTATTTGAATATGAAAAATGAGTGGCGGAGAGGAGTTGAGGCTCCAAATAGGGGTTGAGTCCCCGAGGATTTTACCCTATTTTTGTAATGGGATGCTTTGTTCCCACAATGGGATGCTTTGGCCCCTTGTTGATTGTGTTACTTGATATGTTATGTTCCCCACCAATGGATGTTTTAATTTGATATTTGATATGATGCTTTAGTAACACTATTTGTAAAGAGGAGTTGAGGCTCCGGGGTTTTTATCTTGTTCCCGCTATGGGATGCTTTGATCCGATGTTCTAACCTGATCCATTCTGTTTTTGCTTTTGATATGAATCATTTTGTTTCTGCTTCTAACCTGATTCGTTCTGTTTTCACTTATGATCCGATTTGCTCTGTTTCTGCTTAAAATTTTCTGATAGGAAATGTTCTATACACTGTTTCTGTTCTCTGACATGACATGTTTTAATTGGGATTTTGAAATAAGTATTGCTTCAAATTTCGTATTTGATATGAAAACTACTTTTGAATTCAGTCATTGAATCCATGCTTTGAATTGATAAGATATGATCTTTGCATTAACTTTTCTCTACTCAGCTTAGATTGTTAGCTCATCCCGACCATACATCACAGGTGTAGTTCCAGACCAGGGTCCAGAGCTTGAGAAGGACCTAGAGTACATGCTGAAAGACGAAGGTCTTCCACCTGAGGATTTCTATCCTTAGATTTGACACATGGACTGGGAATAGCGACTTTTGGAATTTGAGGTTTTAGGCTAGGTACGTCCAATTGTTTTATAGAATGATAGAATTAGACTTGGACATACTTTTGTATGCCACTGTTTAGGTGATGGTCAGCCATCACCGATTATTTTATTTTGGACTCATTTCGGTGTAGAAATGAAAAATTTTGTTCTAGAATCTTTTAATTATGCCATATGTTATGTTTGCTTGATATTTGCACGCCTGTATGGAAATTAGTTCGTTTTGATTCTTAACGGTCCAATTTTTCCCTCATATTCGGGTGGAGAAAAATCGAGTTGTCACATTTATCATCTTCACAATTCTTGTATATAAGATACCCATATACCATGCTCCACACATCGCTTGCTTTCAACTCGTAGTGTTGATTATCGTCGCTTTGATTTGTTGATCGAAAGTTTCCATGTTGGATCGAACGGCTTTGATACCAACTGATGCAACGCTCGCCACAACCTTCCAATAAAGTTGTTGTTTTCTAAACAAAAATGTCAAAACTCTAATGGGCGTTGAGCAACTGATGCAGCGCTCACCATAACCTTCCACTAGAACTATTGATTTCTAAACAGAAATGCCAGAACTCTAATGGGCGGCCACTTTTCTTGTTGATTCACACGAATACCAAGAGAAACGGGAAACAAAGATCTCCAAAGTTCACGATAACCACTTGAGAGGGTACTAGTTTTGACACAAAACTAGAAAAACCTGCAAGAAGGTTGAGCTAATCTTCCAAGGTGGTGGAATTAAGGAATATCCCACCAAAATTCCTCTATAGTGAGCCTGCAGGAACACCTAATACTAGCCGCAGCTAGTCGGACTTCAATGCTCCAAACAAAATATTTCATTCAACTCCAAAATTATATTCCTGCACAAACGACCTTTAAATAGGCTTTTACAATGCATAAAATTACAAATCCTAGTCTAACACTAATTCTTAATTTAAATAATAAAAATATCATAATTTTCCTAATAAAATCCTAACACAATAAGGAAACTAATCCTATTTCTAATAAAAGAAATAAATTCTATTTGTAAAAATAAAATAATTAAAGAAACTAATCCTAATTCAACTAGGAGTCTTGAATTTCGTCATTTTCAGTGCAGCCTCCAAAAATTAACCATAACTTCTTCAATACTTGTAGGAATTACATGTTTCTTGGCTCGTTGGAAAGAAACTTTAATAAGCTTTCAAATAAGATTAATTTTGCACCAATCCAATATCATTTGATACTTCAAAATAGGCTAAACATAATAGTAATGAGATTAAAAGTTGAAGACTTTGCGACCCTCCAATCAAAGACTTTTCAGCAATAAACTTTTGATTTTCTTTCCTCTCTTTTTCCACTCCTTCTTCCCACTTTCTCTAGTCTTCTTTCTCGGATTTTACACTGCATCACTAAATCGTCTTTTCAACGATTGGAGGAACAAATGTACATAGGGATCAACTGCTCTATGGCCCAAATCAATGAATGCATGGGTAGAAAGTCAAGTTCCATAATTTAACTATTAATGAAAATTTTTGTGAATCATCTACAAATTACCATTAATTTATCAAAGTTGTCCATGATAGATCGATGCAATCTACTATAGACCGAAGTAGGCATTTATATGTTGTAAGTCTATTACAGACAACCCAACTCATAGTAGGCAATCTATCAACCGGGAATTGCTTTACGTTGCGCCGGAGACAGCTGTGGAACCCGTAACCAGTTAGGGGAGTATTTTTTATTTTCATAGGTTTTTTGAAAAGGAGAGGCATTTTTATCATTTCGTAGCTTTGAAAGAGGTTATAGCCAATTTTGACAGTTTCATACTGGATTTGAAATCATATACGGGAATTGACAAGTGAAGACTGGATACTAGATCTAGAAAATTGTCCTATGTAAACTGATTATTAGTTCATTGATAATATTATGTACATGTATTTTTTTTATGAGAGCCATTACTTGCACTCGGAAACTTGCCCCTTGCACCGATTTAAAATAAAGACTTGCAAGTTTGGCGTCCTTTACCATATGAAAACACCATCTAAATCGTTTGATTTGAAGGCCATGATTTAAAGATATTAAGTGCAAAAGATAAGCATGAAATATAATTTTCATCATGTGATTAAATATAGCCAAAGGCTATTATCTAATTTAGTAGTTGACTACAATAGATCATAAGATAAATATCGTGTTTTGCTCCAATCTTATCCACTAAGGATCTATAGATCATGAACTTTAAATCGGACGGCCCAGATTGCGTTTCCGCATGTCACACATCCCTAAAATACAAAGTCTTTCTTTAACTTTGGTGCAAGGGCTAAATTTTTCAAGAGCAAGTAATGGCTCCCATTTTTGCATCATTTGGCAAGATCATGAAAATTGCCTATCTAATATTTTGGGCACTTACCTTTATAGTTTGAACGTTTGACTCAGATATAATCATGATCAATGGTGTAGAGAGAATAGATCTTCCCACTCCTTGTAAATCTTACTGAATCCACATCTCAGAGTGTAGCTCACCTTGTATGATTTTTACATAGAGAGGTGCGCACTTGGTGTGATGTAATGTTTTCTCTAATAGCATGCACGTGGTCACTCCACAGATACGTATGAGTATTTGTGATACTCTTTTTGGCCCCTGTACAACCTTCGTGGGCCCCAGGAGCCGTGTTAGAAATGCTCTCGCAACACCTTGAAAACATTGAGTTATGCTTCTCCCATCACCAATTGGTTTTGATCAGAATGATAGTTCAATGAGGTATAAGGTCCTACACTTGGGATCAGAATCACGTCAAGGGTTCGAGTCCCGCTCGGGTGATACTAGGGAGGTGGAAATTGTTGAGTCCCTAAAAAATCCTCGTGGGCTCGTAGGTGACCGTGCTCGAAATGCTCTCCCAACACCTTAAAAATTTTGAGTTGTGCCTCTCTCATCACCAACTGATTTTGGTAAGAATGGTAGCTTAATAGGGTATAAGTACTACATACACATATTTGGGTGGAATCCATATGAGGCACCATCAATTATGCCACTTTTAGGGATCTTAAGTTGTTGAGCTTCATATGCATCGTAGATGCTTCTCTTTAGACTTGAGAGTTTCTCTGTCTTATGAAATATTGACTATAATACTTCATGTCACCAAAAGAGAGGGATTAGTTGGAGCCAATTATTGCATTTGAGGTTTAGGCCTTGTTTGATAACATGGAAATGCAATTTCATAGGTGGAAATGAAATTTAGTTTCCAATTGTTGTTGTTTGATAGCTATGTAAGGAGATGAAAATGAAATTAAGTCGGCCCCGCATGGAAATTGAATTTCCATACACCAAATCAGTTTAGGAGGAAACCATTTCAACCTTTTAAGTGGCTGAAAAGTGGTTGCAATTGAATTTCCTACCAACAAAATAATATTTTTTTGACATTTCAAATCTAAAGTTACTTGTAAAAAACCTAAAAGCAAAAAAATATATTTTTTAACTTTTAAAAAGTAACTTCCATTTCTATGACCATCATATCAATGTGATCACTATGACTACCACATTATCTATATTATACTCTTTTTGGCTAATATTTGACTTTGGCCAAAGTTTGAATTTTAATCAAACTTTAACTGGATTTATCAGCTAAATAAAATTTTAACTTTTGACCAAACTTTGACTACTGAACCAAGATAATAAGTTACAAGTTAGTAATATATTATCAAATTTTTAGGGGTCAAAGGTTGACCTTAAGGTCAAACTTTGACTTTTAATTAACATTTTACATTTTATTAAACTTGGACTCCTATAAGTTGATGGAAAAAAAGGATATTACTGTATTGATGTATAATTTGATACTAGATTCTCAATTACATTAGTCAATAGTTTGACCTTTTGTGACAGCCCGAATTTTTTCAACACAATTTTTTTGAGATATATATTTTTTTTCTTCTTTAAATCAAATCAAACTGGAAAAACCCACACCGTCAGATCGTAGATCACAATCTGATACAGAAAACTTGGTACATCCATACACATGCGAAACTCAAAGCAGATAATACACATGACATGATTAATATCTCCAGTTCTAATATCCAATATAAACAGTAAACTAAAACAAACACCAGTGAAGGCTAACCATCACCAACAGTGGCGTACAATAAGTGTATAATAGCAGAAAATGTACCAAGCCACAACTTACCAAAATCCACGATGTACTAAATCTACGATCCCAAACTAAGGCACAAATCCACAAGCTAAAGATCTGTTTCTCTAAGTCCAGATCACGAGTTATACCTATGACGTATAGTCGGGGTGAGCTAACTTCTAAGCTCAGTAGAAGAATCTCATATTCAATTAACATTTTATCATATCATTGCATAGATTAAATGACGGAAGCAAAATGAAATGGAACAAATATTTAAGAATCGACTCAAATACGAAACAGAGTGGATATTCAATTTGAAACAAAGTAGAAGTAGATTAGGTATGTAAATTTCTATCACTCACCTCACACACTATGTCAGAATTCCCTCGTTCACATGTAAAGTTCTATCACTCACCTCACACACTATGTCAGAATTCCCCCGTTCACATCCTACAGTGTACTTAAAAACTCCCTACTCACATCACACAGTATGTTAGTTTTCATTATTCACATCTTACAATGTTCACATATCCTGCAATTCACATCATACAATGTTCTAATCTCATTCTGTTCATATCACACAGTATTCTCATCTTTTTCAATTCACATCACACAATGTTCTAATCTCATTCAGTTCACATCACACAGTGTTCACATCTACATTGTTCATATTTCCATATCACATCTAACAGCGTTCACGTTCCCAATTCACATCTCACAGTTTTTAGATTCCTAGTTCACATCTTATAGTGTTCTAATTTCTAGTTCACATCTTACAACGTTCTAAATTTCCAGTTGCAGTGGTTCAGTCAGTATCCAGTCAGTGTATACAATATACAGTATGTACGGATAATCCGCCGTACTGGTCCAATCAATTTTTAGTCATTCAATCAATGTCCAGTCAGTTTATGTAGTATGTACGAAAAAATTACGTACCGATCCGGATATATGCATCGATTATACGGTGTACGGATGACCCGACCATTCGATTGTATGAAGTATGCAAGATGTACAAAAAACATGTCGTACCAATCCAAGATTATGCGTTATGGTGTCGATCAAATAAGCCAATATCCAATATTCAGCTTCTTAAATGCAGTCTATCTCACAGTTTCGATTTCATTCACAACTATCATATTTAAGTCCACATATTCAAATATAGTCAAATCAATAAGTTCTAAACCCATTACCATGATCACAACCTCACTTAAAAGGATACAACATCAAATCAGATTTAAAGCATCAATTTATGAATTTCGCATGAAACGATGATTCAAGTCAAATATGTAAACTTTAGATGTCAATTCATACTAAAATCTCAAGTTCCTTTTTCAAATTCAGATGTTCAACACTCTTCAAAGAATTCAAGGCTCCAACTAAATCACAATTCTAACACACACAAATTATACCACAAGAGCTTATGAGTCGAAAATAAAAATTGGTTATATCACTCTATCTATGAATCACTGTAAAAAATGTAATTGGTAGTGAGTTTCCCCTACCTCAACTTGAAGCCAAAACGAAGATTTCTTCTTTCAAGGTGACATTCCTATCACGTCCTCTTAATCACAACCTGGAACACATCAAATTTATATCTCACATGTCAAAAGTGACGAAGTAAAGTAAGTCACAAAGTCCTTTTTCCTCAAAACAGACAAATACCAGAATCTGACCAAATTGATCGATCGATCGAATCCCAATCTGATCGATTGGTTTCCAAAATCAATCGATCAAAATATATTTAGATCAAGCAGTTTCCTTCAAAAAACATACTTATCTCTATTTGTATAACAAGTCCCACATTCGATCGATCGGTCCAGAAACCGATCGATCAATTCCTAAATCGACCGATCGGTTTACTCATAAACCAATCTTTCTTCACATTTCATCCTCTCGACTCAACTCAGAACCTATTGACCTTGTACAGAACCTATCAACCAATTTCGATCGATCAAATTCCACTTCCATCGATTGGTTTCCAAAGCAAATGAAATCTGTTGACCCTACTAGGTAACCTATCGACTTTGGCAGGGAACCTGTCGACACACAAATCGATCAATCGAATTTAAATTTGATCGATCGGTTTCCTTCAGTAAACCAACCTATTTCTGTTCTGCCAAAATCGATTGATCGATTCTAAATTTGATCGATCGGTTTTGACAAACACAGCCACATGGGCTTCTTCTTCCTTATCTCATTTTTCTCAAAATTAAAATACAATCTTTAGCATACAATCTATCCTACTTAATCCAAGTTCAACACATGAATTAATTGTGCATTTTACCTCCTAGAATCGGGCACGCAATGCCCACGACGATCGCATCTAAGAATCGGTTTCCACACTTCAAAATCGCCTGATTATTTGAAATCCTTTTATTTCTTTCGATTGTAGTGGCGAAGAGCAAACCTCTTCAACCTCCTTGATGTATCCAATCACTCAACAGCTCACTCGAGCAAAATAGAGCGGCCTAGAGCGAGATCCACAGAGTTTTGAGTTTCTAATCACCAAGAACAAAGAACAAAAGAGGGTTTATGAGGTCAAAAGAGGGGTTTCTCACAATATTTCATCATAGCCGCGTCGAATCGGCGTTCTCTTACGGTGGATCAAAGAAGGAGTTGAGCGAAAGATCAACAACGCTCAAGGAGAAGGCAAGGAGGAAGCTCTTCTTCTTCTCTTTCTCTCTAATCTCTCACTCTCTTTCGCTTGCAAGCAAATGAGAAACCCACGTGAGGGCTTGCTTTTAAATTGGGGGTAGTTTTGGTTCAAAGCGCACATGCTGAAATGGTATGTTGGCTTCCATAACTAATGGGGGTTTTGGTATGAAGCCCATACACCCAACAATATGTTAGTTCCCACAACCCATGGTGTTGGTTGGGTGTGAAGCTAGCGTACACAAACGAGGTGTTGGCTTATATCCAACAATCCAAATGTAGGGTCTCAAGTGTGTGCCGTATACCTTACAAAGTACACACAATCAGTTATTAGTGTTCAGAAAAAATTCTGGTTGTTACATTCTTCCCACCTTAAAGAATTTTCGTCCACAAAAATTTACATGCTTCCTTCAAAGAGGTATGGATATTTGTTAGGTCCGAACGGGTGAAATCACATTGTCCTCAAGGGTCAATGATCCAACATCAACGAAGACCGGGGTCATTACATTTTCCCCTGCTTAAGGAATTTTCGTCCTCGAAAATTTATCCTGTTACTTTTGTGTGTATCTGATTAATTGGTTGGCACCAAAGTTCTGGTAAAGTTTGTCGTAACATTTAAACCATTATTATACAGGAATCTAACTATCAACTAATAGCAAAAACACATCCACAATGTTTATAAACACATCCACAAGAATTATGTCGGTCATCATGAAAAAGTTCACTATTAATCATCAAAAGTTTAAGTTATCAACACATGATAAGTTATCACTACCACAAGGTTTATCCATGAACGATAATTTATGATCCTCAATCCAAAACGTAATGTTTACAAAAGAAAGTTGTTGTAGACCATAAACTGCCAAAGTTAACCTAGGGCTTTTGAATAGATACCGAAGTTGTTCTTTCCTTTCCCTTCGTGGGACAGTCTTTAATCTGATGTCCCATCTGGCCACATCTGAGGCAAGCGTCAGTGGACCACCAACATTCCTGCGTCTTATGTCACCTACCACAACGTGCGCAAGTCTCAACTTGTGTTGATGAAGTGATGCATTCAAGTTGTTGCACCCTTGGCGTTCTAGCCGTAGTCACTGGTGGTCTCGAGTAGACAGTTTGAGTAGATCGAGGGGGTGTCGGCATAAAAAATTTTGGCCTCGTGTCTACCTGCTCATCAGTACTTGACTTCCCTTGACCTGCTACACTTTTACTTTGCTTCTCCTATCTCTTGTACATGTCTTCTATATCTCTCTCGACAATCAAGGCCTTACCCATCACAGCTCCATACGTTTCCAACTCTAATACTAAAATTCTCTCGCGTATGTCCAGCCTTAAGCCATTTTCAAACTTGTTGGCCGTCATCCTTCATCAATTTCGTGGCCATGTATTCAGGAGCAAATCTTGATAATCTCATAAATTTTGTACCATATTCCCGTACGGTCATCCATCCTTGCTCTAAAGTCATAAACCTTGCTACCATCTGGTTCCTGACTTGTCTTGGAAAATACTCCTTGTTGAAGATTTCAACAAACTCATTCCATGTCCATAACTCATCTGGGTTCTCCTATTCTCTCATTCTCAACACTGATTTTCACCAAGGATCAGCCTCTCCCCCTAACTGGAAAGAAGCCCAGCTCACCTTCTCCTCATCGGTACACGGTAATCTCTGAAGGAGCTTCTCGATCTGATTCAGACATTTCTTCGCTTCAAGCGGATTAGTCTGACCATAAAAGCTAGGAGGTCTCAATCTCCTAAACTCAACAAATGCTGATGGAGTAGGTTGAGTCGGAGGTGGAGGCGGTTATTGATGATTATGGGCATTATTATTAGCCATCAACGCAGTTTGCTGGCCATCGCATTGGCCACAACCTCTATGGAATGTGCCATTCTTTCTTCTCTTTCTCCCTCTAATGGGATAACATTCTCACCTGGTCGTTAAACTCTACCACCCCGACCGCCTCTGGGTCGTCTACCTCTACCAAACATAATGACTTGTTATAATGGAGTAAGAGTTTCAATTAATAGCCGGTTACCATATTTGGACTGAACTTTTAAACTTCACAGCCAATACCATGACAAAATCTAATATCACATCTTTGGGCCTACAACCATATTCTCGCACCTACAGCTAGGGCTCTCAGTCTCCCATAAGACTTAAAGCCAAGCCTAGGCTCCGACAAAATCTAAAGTCATTCAGAGAGGCATGGCTTTGAATCTCTAGAAGATTTTAGAATAGGGATCGGGACTCCCTCCTAAGTTTCGACAGATTCTAATGCCATTGCATTTGAGTCCCAGTAAGACCTAAAGCTTAAGCTCTAATACCAACTGTGACAGCCCGAATTTTTCCAATACAATTTTTCTGATATATATATTTTTTCCTTCTTTAAATCAAATCAAGCTGGGAAAACTAGGATCGTCAGATCGTAAATCACAATCTGATATAGAAAACTTGGTACATCCACACACATGCGAAAATCAAAGCAGATAATACATATGACATGATTAACATCTCCAGTTCTAATATCCAATATGAACAGTAAACTAAAAGCAACACCAATGATAGCCAACCATCACCAACAGTGGCATACAATAAGTGTATAATAGCAGGAAATATATCAAGCCACAACTTATCAAAATTCACGATGTATTAAATCTATGATCCCAAACTAAGGCACAAATCCTCAGGCAAAAGACCCTCTTCTCCAAGTCCAGATCATGAGTTATACCTGTGACGTATAGTCGAGGTGAGCTAACATCTAAGCTCAGTAGAATAATTTCTTATTCAATTGATATTTTATCATATCATCGCATAGATTAAATGACGAAAGCAAAATGAAACGGAGCAAATATTCAAGAATCGAATTAAATACGAAACAGAGTGGATATTCAATTTGAAACAAAGTAGAAGCATATTAGGTATGTAAGTTTCTATCACTCACCTCACACAGTATGTCAAAATTCCCTCGCTCACATCTTACAGTATATTCAAAAACTCCCTACTAACATCACACAGTATGTCAGTTTCCATTATTCACATCTTACAGTATTCACATATCCTTCAATTCACATCATACAATGTTCTAATCTCATTCTATTCACATCACATAGTATTCTCATCTCTTTCAGATCACATCACACAATGTTCTAATCTCATTTAGTTCACATCACACAGTGTTCTAATCTCATTCAGTTCACATCACACAGTGTTCATATTTCCAGATCACATCTAACAGCGTTCACATTCCCAATTCACATCTCACAATTTTCAGATTTCCAGTTCACTTCTTATAGTGTTCCAATTTGTAGTTCACATCTTACAACATTCTAAATTTCTAGATGCAGTGGTTCAGTCAATGTGTACAGTATACAGTATGTACAGATAACCCGCCGTACCGATCCAATCAGTTTACAATCATTCAGTCAGTTTATGCAGTATGTAGTATGTACGAAAAAATCTCGTTGTACTAGTCTAGTATGCATGCAGTGTATAGTGTGTACGGATAACCCGTCTACCGATCCGATCGGTATATAGATGGATGTAGGAAAAACCCAATCCATGAAGTGTCCAATCAAGCTGTCAATATCCAATATTCAGCTTCTTAAATGCAGTCTATCTCACAGTTTTTATTTCATTCACAACTATCATATTTTAGTCCACATATTCGAATATAGTCAAATCAACAAGTTCTAAACCCATTACTATGATTATAGCCTCACTTAAAAGGATACCACACCAAATCAGATTCAAAGCATCAATTTACGAATTTCACATGAAACGATGATCCAAGTCAAATATGTAAACTTCAAATGTCAATTCATATTAAAATCTCAAGTCCCTATTTCAAATTTAGATGTTCAACACTCTTCAAAGAATTTAAGGCTCCAACTAAATCACAATTCTAACATACTCAAATTATACCACAAGAGCTTATGAATCAAAAATAAAAATAGGTTATATCACCCTATCTATGAATCACAGTCAAAAATGTAATTGGTAATAAGTTTCCCCTACCTCAACTTTAAGCTAAAACAAAGATTTTTTCTTTCAAGGTGACATTCCTATCACATCCTCTTAATCACAACCTGGAACACATCAAATTTACATCTCACATGTCAAAAGTGACAAAGAAAAGTAGGTCACAAAGTCCTTTTTCCTCAAAATAGACAAATACTAGAATTTGACCAAATCAATCGATAGATCAAATCCCAATGCGATCGATTGTTTCACAAAATTGATCGATCAAAATATATTTCGATTAGTCGATTTCCTCCGAAAACATACTTATCATTGTTTGTATAACCAGTCCCACATTCGATCGATGTGACAACCCGATATTTCCCCTTTATCTCGTATAGGAAAGGTCGCGTCATCTGATCACCTAACATGATCCCATCATACAAGGGTGTCTTAAATTATACAAAGTGTTGTAAATGCGGAAGCTATGTAATTACTCTGACACGCATTTATATGGCAAAGCAAACTGATATTTACTCATTCAAGTAGAAAGTGATCAAACTCTATATACAAAGCTAACATATATGATGTATAGCTTTCCACCGATGACGACCATCCATCATCTAAACAATAGAAAGAAAACTTATACATCTCAAAACAAGGTATCATGCGTGGTTTATACAAGTTATAAAAAATATCCCTCTCTCTCTCCTTCTCAAACCTATTTGGGAAAGAATTCTTCAGCAAATTCTTCCTCATCGTCTTCTTCGTCTTCCTCTTCTTTCTCCTCGTCTGGCACGTAAGTAGGGTCAGCTGTGTGCTTCGGGTCGAGATATGCAGCTAAGACATTGAAGTCGTAGGATGAGCTATCATCAAAGCTCAGCAGAGAACTTTACATTACTAACATATATTAGATTTACCAACTTCACTTCTAGAGGCATAAATTACAACGAAAAGTAATAATTTATTATCATGCAAAGGACTTAACATGCTGACATGCTGAAGAAATACAATACTAACTCATGGTGCAATAGGTACGAGGAATCAATGCTGAAATAAGCTACATGAACAGAAATAAAAGAATCAAGCTCCCGAGTTAGCGGGATCACTTGTCAAGCTCCCGAGTTAGCGAGATCACTTGAACCAAGATGAAGCAAGCTCCCTAGTTAGCGGGATCACTTGTCAAGCTCTCGAGTTAGCGGGATCACTTGTATCGAGATAAATCAAGCTCCCAAGTTAGCGGGATCACTTTGCTCAAAACTAAATTAAAACTTTGTACAGGACATCAAGGATGGCTGAAATAACTAGACATGATTATGCATGGTATGGTTTGTGAAACATGATTCTAACAACTTTTATCTCAGTCCATATAATATAAACTACACTTATCTATTTATTTGTAAACAAGCATTTCATCTTAGCTAGTATAAGCCATCATAAGCCATTCCAGTTTGATTTCAAAATTGCCTTGATACTTATATATATATATATATATATATATATATATGTCAAACAACACTAATAAGATTTCATATATCTATATATATATATATATATATATATATATATATAACTGCTGATAATAAGTTCATCAAACTGTTCTGGGTTCACGTCTAACATGGACAAGTTCACATGCATTTCTCATCAATAAAACGAATAGGCATCAGTATAATTTTTCTACTAATCAGTTATATCTAGTGTTTGATTTTTAGCTCACCCTAGAGTGTACTACACCTTACTTAAGGCAGATCTCTCTAGCATTCTTATATATATATATATCTATATATATTTGCAAGCTATTGGAAAATAAGGAAAACCAAATGTACATTAACAAAGTAAATTCCCTGCCTTATCTCATATGCTTACGTTCTTACGTGAATCTAATTGTATGTGTGCTGATGCATTCGAGAACACCATTAGTGGATAAAGTTCTCAAAACTGTTCATGTCCACCAAGTTGCACTTATACTGTATATATATATATATATATATATATATATATATATATATATATATATATATAGATTTTAGTATATACCAAATGGGATAATGGGTCACCTGAGACCCAATAGCCAGACTTGACAAGAGTAATGCACTGTAGGATCACCATACATGTGCCAGCTACAGACCAAGGGGCCTTGAAGCAAAAACGGTAGCCAAACATAGGTTGTCGCTGCAAGCCATAGGGGTTGCCATGGCAAGTATCTCAGCTGAGTACCTTGCCGCAGCAACCTTGTGAGGTTGTCACGGCAAGCAATGCTTGCTGTGGTGCCTCCCTGTCCCCTTCTAGCTTCTGTGCCTATGTGGTTTGCTTATCACTTGCCCGATATATATATATATACCTGAAAATCGGCATGATATATGTGTTACTCCACTCACCAACTAGTGTCCTCACTGTGTTGCCGATTCGATCTTGTAATCGACACCACAGATCTAGACCTTCTCATGTAATGAATCAAATTGAACTAGTAAAGAGATCGTCTGTCTACATACCAATTGTTTTATATAAACTATTTGTTTATGATGACACTAGTTTGGTGCTGGGATTGTGTTTGTCGAACTCGCGGCCCATGTGTTGCTACTAAGGTCGTAAGGATGCTCCAAGGTCACTGTGTCATCGATCAAAATTCTCTCTTACGACCGACTCAGTGGGTCATTTTGCAACTCACAATGTTGAAGCTATGAAAAGATTGCAATAGAGAAACGGGTTAACAACTTTACTGAGGTTTCTTACAGGGTCTGTTTGCATCAATTCATTTTAGCTTCATAGCTGGTAAAAGGAAAGAGATGATGAGGTTTATAAAGGTTGCTAGTCACTTTGCGTGCATGGGGTCGAATGCTGACTCACGAAGTCGTGTAGTCAAGAGAGATGCAAAGCAGCTTATACGCTTATAAGGCTATTATCCCATGCAAGTCAGCACTTGGTGATTGGGTGTATCTCATATCAAACAAATCAGATATTCCTTGGATGTTTAGCTCCTCTCCTCTTTCGGTGGATAAGCCCTTTTAGGCTAGGATCTCATGCAAGTCCCATAGGGGTAGTGTAGTGTATAGCTAGATCAGCCAAAATAGGCTTATCCTTTATACTAAGCTCATACAGAAGGTTTATTTTATACATAAGACACTTGGTTACACTTGACTTGTAGTGGGCTGGGCTAGCTTAGTAGCCATATATTTTAGTCAAGTGACTTGTTGAGATATAGTGTAATGCTTATATACGTAGAAAATTTGTGTGTATGATATAACTCCTGCAGAATCTACTTTTGCTAACATTGACGGGACCACCTCATCTGATTGTTTTCTTAGCTTTGACCACATACTATCTAGATCTTTTATGTCCTGTGGTAGGCATATGCCTGATTAGACCCGTATCTATCCCAAGCAGTGTAACAAGCTTGCAACTGTTACAATCGATCGGCCCACAAATCGATCGATCGATTCCTAAATTGACCAATCAGTTTACTCAGAAATCAATCTTTCTTTACATTTCATCATGTCGACTCTACTCAGAACCTGTCGACCTTGTACAGAACCTGTCGACCAATTTTGATCGATCGAATTCCGTTTTGATAGATCGATTTCCAAAGCAAATGAAACCTATCGGCCCTACAGGTAACCTGTCGACTTTGACAGGGAACCTGTCGACACACAAATTGATCGATCAAATTTAAATTCAATCGATTTCCTTCAAAAAACCAACCTATTTCTGTTCTGCCAAAATCGATCGATTGATTCTAAATTTGATCGATCGGTTTCGATAGACACAGCCACACGGGCTTCTTCTTCCTTATCTCATTTTTCTCAAAATTAAAATCCTATCTTTAGCATACAATCTATCCTACTTAATGCAAGTTTAACACATGAATTAATCACTACAAAAAACATGACTATAAGCGGCAGCCAAAAATTGCCGCTATTAACAAAAAACTGTCGCTAATACCCTTGCTACTAATAGTCGTCATAGGTTTATTATTAATAGCGACAGCATTTTGCTCCAAAAAACTGCCGCTAATAGTCTTATTTTTTGTAGTGAATTATGCATTTTACCTCCTAGAATCGAGCACGCAACGCCCACGACGATCGCATCTAAGAATCGGTTTTCACTCTTCAAAATCGCCCGATTATTTCAAATCCTTTTATTTCTTTCGATCATAGTGGCGAAGATCAAACCTCTTCAACCTCCTTGATGTGTCCAATCGCTCAACGTCTCACTCAAGCAAAATAGAGCGGCCTAGAGCAAGATCCACAAAGTTTTGAGTCTCTAATCACCAAGAACAAAAAACAAAAGAGGGTTTGTGTGGTCAAAAGAGGGTTTTCTCACACTATTTGATCATACCCGCGTCGAATCGGTGTTCTCTTGCGGTGGATTGAAGAATGTAATGGTTGAAAAAATTGTGCTGCACTCGATAAGTCACCCTATATCTGTCACACAAATACTTGAAAATTTTAATTTTTCGAAATAATAAAATAGCTCAACACACAATTTGGTAATGATGCATCGGCATGTTTGACACATAAGGGTGTCAACCATTTTGACCCAAAACTCGGTAAACAAAAAGGTTGCCTCGGCACTTGAGGCAAGCATGTGTGGTTGCCTCGACAACGTGAGGCAAGCACCTTGCGTCAGCCACCTGAGGCAAGCATAAGAAGTTGCCTCGACAACTGAGGCAAGTAAATAAAATAATAATAATAACAATAAAAATAAATACTGAACACCACCCAGCTCTACACCTTTTTTGTGTGTGTTGGCTTTACACCATAGCCAGCCTATCATTAGCCGTTGGCTAATACCCTTAAAGCCAAAGCCTTATAGCAGATGACTAATACACTTGAAGGTGTATTACTGTTACACTTAAGCTAAAAGCCCACTTTGGCTTATATGATATTACACCATACTTTGGTGCAAACACTAGGCTGTCTTTTATGCTGATATAGGTAAAAGCCCATGTGGGCACCGTAGGGAATCCAAACCCTATAGGACTTATAATACAAATCTCCTCTCTTGGTTCCACGCATGCAGGAGTCATTTTTTGACTCCCATGCACACAAGACCCTCTAGAACACTACAAAACTCCATCCACTTTCATTTTTGTCAGTTGCAAATTTGAAGGAATTTAGTAGGCATCAGACCTACAAATTTCATAAACCAAAACCCAACCAAAATCCATAATTTTATACACTTCGAAACCCTCCTCTAAGTGTTGCAACCACAGTCCTCTTCTAGCATATATTTTGAATTTAAAACCGTGGATCACATCATGACTCTACACAAGTGTCGCGAGAAGTTTCGCAGACTGATCCACGACTCTACACAAGTGTCATGAGAAGTGTTGCAAACTCACCGACAAATGCTCAACGGCATCATATCGACACCACGAGTCCTCCGAAAGGTATGCCGTAAACAAATAGAATAGGTTAGGTCAATAGTTAATTTAGATAAATTATATATCTGTGGTGTCGATTCACTAAGACCGAATTGGCAACACGAATCACAGTTTGAAATGGGTTCGGAACCCATATGGCACATAAAAACTACACTGAAATTTTCGCACAAAAAAATGAATAAGAAAATCCAATTCTTGTGCAATATATATGTAAAATATATGATCTTTATAATCATACAAAAGACCCAACCAAATGCCTGAGTTAAAAGAACCAAAGAAGTACCAAAAGACACCTCGACAAGCAAAACCTGACAAGCTTTCCGTGGCAAGTTTTAAGTTACCGCGGCAAAGTGTTGGCTGAGTGGCTTGCCGCGGCAAGCATGTCCTTGCCACGGAAACCTTATGCTCAGACCACTGTTCGGTAATTCGATCATAACTTTTGACCCCGAACTCCAATTGGCACGATTCATGATGCGTTGGAAAGGGAACAACGAACCCTATAACTTTCATAAAGTAATAAATTCATGAATCTAACATTTAAAGGGTTAAAAGTTAGTAACAAGTTGTAGGAAGGTGCTCAGCTGAGGAGCTTGCCGCGGCAACCCTGTGTTTGAGGTAGGTTGAAGCCATATCTGTGGTTTGTAGTGACCCATAAAACCATAAAACTATAGATTTATATACTAAAACGGTATACGTAAATGTTAGGTATTGGTGCACATGATGAGCTCATGCCAAGGAATCTAGTTTGAGTGCATGCATGCATATGTACCAAGTAGCGTGTGAGCTAAGGTAGGGAATTTTACCTTGCTACCTTACAATTAGTTTCTTCTTCGCATCTTAGATCGTACATGATAATATATAATTATTTTGCTCAAGACCATGCTAAAATCGGACATATGGATTGAATATATATATGAGGCTAGACAGCAGCTGTAATGATGATTTGTCTGTTTAATCTATATGTCTGTTGCGATAATATTAAGTCAGTTGAAATGAATACATGCTTATGATCAGATCAGCTCGTTGTATGAGCATATGCTATGTTAATTTTAAGTTGATACATGATTAGGAGCATATCAATTCGATAAGACCTGCTCAATATATGTTGTTATGTTAGGCATATTGTCAAACCAAGTTAGATGACATGATTTAGACCAACAGATGAATGTGTATGCATGATAATACTAGATGAGTTTATGAATCATGATGAAAGTATAAGTCAGATTTGACGTGTGATTAATGAATGAATATGCTAGACTAGTTTTGATGAATAGTTAGCTCAGTTCGATAGATGAATATTAATGATTATGCTAATTTCAGTTTAAATGAATTCCTTTGCATGACTATGCTTGTGTCAAATTTGATGAATAGATATGCATGATAAGGATCCAAGCAGTTGTGCCGTAGGACTATTATGCTAATTCAGTTAGATGTGTGATTATAAATGATGATACGATCAGTTATATACGAATGATGATAAAATCAGTTTCGATGCATGAATATGAATAGTTATGCTAACTCAGTTATACTAGTTTAGTTTTACTATATCATATTTGTTCATGATGTTCTTGCATACATGTTAGCATGCATTGCTCATGTACTGTTGTCCTTGATGTCATGTACACGTCTTTATTCTCGTCTTAAAACAAGTGATCCCACTAACTCGAGAGCTTGATATCTCGTCCAAGTGATCCCGCTAACTCGAGAGCTTGATTTTCTCGGTCCATGTGATCCCACTAACTCGGGAGCTTGACAAGTGATCTCTCTAACTCGAGAGCTTGATTTTATTGTTTCTTGTATATGTCTTGTTTCAGTATGATTTATGTAATTATCCAACATGATTCTTTGTCAATATGATTCTTCGTATTTGTTCATCATGAATCTGTCAGCATGATACAATATTTGTATGATTTATTGCTTGTTATGCTATATGTTGCTAGAATAGATATGATGTTATAATAGAGACAAGAGGAGATATAATGTTCTTTATTTTATTATGCATCTAGAAGTAAATTTGATAATCTAACATATAACTTAGAACTTTAAATTTTCCTGCTGAGCTTCGATGATAGCTCATCCTATGACTTCATGTCTTAGCTGCAGATTTTGACCTTGAGCACGAGGGTGACCCTACATACCAGCCTAAGGAGGGATAGGAAGAAGAGGACGAGGAGGAGGATTCTGCAGAAGAATTCTTTCCTAAATAGGTGAGAGAGAGTGATAGATAGATTTGCTTTAAATCATGTATAATTCAGCACAATGATATGTTTTGAGATATTGGTATACTTCATGTATAGGTTTCTTTCCATTGTTTAGATGATAGGTGGCCATCATCAGTGGAAGGCTATACATGGCCTTTGTTTATATTTTATATATTTTCTTGCTTTTGGATAGTTGAATGAACATTAGTTGTTGTCATATTTCTTCGTATCAGAGTTAATTAAATTCGCTTTTGTAAATATAACACTTTGTACACGATGCCGTTGTATGATAAGATCATGTTAGATGATCTGACTGCGCGACCTTTCCCATATACAATAAGGGGAAAAGTCAGGCAGTCATAGGTGGTATCAGAGCCTGGCATTAAATCTCTTATAGACTTAACTCTCTGGCACGGACATATGGAAAGACTGCTGATGTTTATTCAGGGTTAGAGTATAGGTTGAGTCTATACATATTTGATCAAGTATTGTGTGATCATACGAGGTTGCGATGCCTCTAAGACAAGGTAGAGGACGGGTTAGACCACCATTACCCCATTGCACGGGGGCGAATGTTATTCTAGTGGTGGGCTATGAGCACGACACTGCATCAACATAGAGAGAAGACATAAATATGGCAGAGAGCCGGACGACCATGGAGAATGTTGCAGAGCCTACTCTGCCCGTAGTAAAGGTGAATCAGATGGGTCCTGTTCCCGACACCGATCAGAATGTGGGACAGAATTCGCAGTTAATTGAAACCATGGTGAACACCATGGCTATGCTAGTTGTACGAAGACCTCCAGAAGACTTTGCAGAGTTTGTACGCCTTTGACTACCTAGCTTCTATGGTCAGCATGATCCCATGGAGGCAGAAAAATGGCTAACCCAGATCGATAAGGTGCTATAAAGGGTAACATGCACTGAGGTCGAGAAAGTTAGTTACACTAGAGGGTGAGGCAGATCTATGGTGGCAGTCAGTTGAACGGACAAGAGTAATCGGAGTACCTTGGACATGAGGTAGAATTTACTCGCCTCCCTCATTTTGCACCATTGCTCGTCGCCATGGAATTCATGAAGACCCAAAAGTTTGAGCGAGGTTTGAAGCCCTTGATCAAGGAGAGAATTTTGTTATTTCAAGCAACGACCTATTCTCATGTGATGCAATTAGCTTTTATAGCAGAGATTGATATGGAAAGCATGTATAAAAGGAGAGAAGAGCAAAATAGAACGAGAAAAGCTCCATCTCAGTTTGTTAGTTCTGGTCCTGATCAAATTAGTAAGTGACCACGATTTCCTATGCAGCCAACATTCCAACCTATTACAGTAGCTTACACGCGGCCCTACAACCCAACAACGTTACCACCATTACTACCTCGGGTTCCACAACCTTTGAACCAGCCTGCCCAGTCTGTGTCTCGAGTTCCACAAGCACGAGTGGCAGTTTCTCGCACCAGTTCCTATGCAGTTTCATCGACAGCTTCAACCAATGTCTGTGGAAAGTGATGGAAGGCACACAAGATCGATGAATGTCAAAAAGTGTCTGATGCATATTTTCTTTGTGGTAAAATGGGACATCGGATTAAGGATTGTCTAGAGATAGTGGGGACG
Source organism: Chloranthus sessilifolius (assembly GCA_021018995.1). Taxonomy (NCBI): domain Eukaryota; kingdom Viridiplantae; phylum Streptophyta; class Magnoliopsida; order Chloranthales; family Chloranthaceae; genus Chloranthus; species Chloranthus sessilifolius. The sequence goes on from CM037594.1 coordinate 52,993,159, forward strand.
ATATCAAAGGCAGGACCAGTTCTACGATCTGCACGGCCTATGGTACAAAGCCGAGCTTATGCAGTGTCGGCACAAGGTGCCCAAACTAGCAATGACATCATTCAAGGTACCGTACAATTATATCCAGAGGATGACTACTTGTTGTATGAGGCACAAGTAGTAGTAGATCATTGATCGACACATTCATTTGTCACACCACAGTTTATAAAAAAGTTGGGAAAATTGGGAGCTACCCCAGAAGCTCTCGACTTTATTTTAGATGTGTCCATTCCGACTAGATAATCTATCACAACTGACGTTGTTTATCGATCCATGATAGTCTCGATCAATGATTACTGGGAATACGAAGCAGTAGTCGATTTGAGTTTACTCGATATGCAAGGATTCGACGTAATCCTTGGCATGGATTGGTTGTTCAACCACCATGTGAATGTCGATTGTCGGAAGAAGATTGTAACTTTCCGTCCACAAGGGAGGAAATCCGCTAGATTTTTCATAGTACAGTCAGTTATATTTCCCTTTCTTTCAGCTCTCAGAGCACGAAAATTACTTGATAAGGATGCTCAAGGGTATCTGGCATTCATCCAAAGTCACGAACAAAGTCACGAATAAGAAGAAAAGAAAGTTTCACTTTCTGATGTACCGATTGCCTGTGAATTCCCTGATGTCTTCTTTGATGAGTTGCCAGGATTACCACTTGACAGGGAAGTGGAATTCACTATCGAATTAGCCCCAGGTACCAAGCCAGTATGAAAGGCACCGTATTGAATGGCACCTGCAGAATTGAAAGAACTCAAGAAGCAGTTGCAAGAGCTTCTTGATAAAGGGTTTATCAGACCGAGTGTGTCTCGGTGGGGCACACCAATACTGTTCGTGAAGAAGAAAGATGGGTCAATACGCCTTTGCATTGACTATAGTCAATAAAATAAGCTGACGATCAAGAATCGTTACCCGCTCCCCAAAATCGACGATCTCTTCAGTCAGCTACAAGGAGCAAGATGGTTTTCAAAGATTGACTTACGATCGGGGTATCACCAGATGAAAGTAAAAGCTGACGATATTACAAAGACAGCCCTCTGGACATGATATGGTCACTACAAGTTTCTTGTCATGCCCTTTGGGTTGACCAACGCGCCTGCACCATTTACGGACTTGATGAATCGAGTCTTCAAGTCTTACTTAAATCAGTGTATCATAGTTTTTATCCATGATATTTTTGTCATGCCCTTTGCTTCACATACAGACATTGAGAGATTCTCAGCTATATGTGAAGTTCAGTAAATGTGACTTCTAGTTAAATCAAGTTAGTTTTTTGGGTCATGTCATTTCCACAGCCAGTATTACCATAGATCTTGTAAAGATAGAGGGTGTGGTGCAATGGAAGCAACAATAATTTGGTCAAGTTCATTTTCTAGGTCTCGCAGGGTATTATCAACGTGTTGTTGAAGGGTTTTCAAAGCTTGCTGGACCACTCACGAAGCTCACTCGAAAGAATATTAAATTCAAGTGGAATGGCATGTGAGAAGAGTTTCAAGGAGTTGAAACAATGACTCACTTCAGTCCTCTCACTACCATCAGGCAGCGAAGGCTTTGTCGTAGTTAGTGATGCCTTGTATAGTGGGGGTTAGGATGTGTATTGAATAAGAGAGAACACATGATTTTATATGGTTCTCAACAGGTGAAAGATCACGAAAAGAAACCTGGAGGTAGCAGCGGTCATCTTTGTATTGAAAATCTGGAGGCACTACCTCTATGGTGAAACCTTCGAGATTTTCATTGATCACAAAAGTCTCAGGTATCTCTTTACCCAAAAAGAGCTGAAGATGAGACAGAGAAGATGGAAGAAGTCTTGAAGGACTACGACTGTTCTATACTATACCATCCCGCCAAAGCAAATGTAGTAGTTGATGCGGAAGTCATCCACTCAGCTATCCCATCTTGTGACACGGTTACAGAGATGGAAGTTACTCATTGACATAGTGTCATCCAGTGCCACTATTAGGGCGAAAGCAACTGGAGGTTTGCTTGCTACAGTTATGATCTGATCCACACTCTTTGATAGGATCAGAGAACTGATGCAGAGCTTCTTGCCATCAGACATGGAGTACTCAGTGGGCTCCAATCAGCCTTTTCGGTTAAGGGCGATTGGTCCGTATTAGTTCGAGGCCGAGTATGTGTACCGAATAATAGTACTTTGAGTCACGAAATTCTTGACGAAGCTTATAAGTCAACCAATGTCATTCATCCTGGTAGCATGAAGATGTATCAGGACTTAAAGAAGACGGTTTGGTGGAGTGGCTTAAAGCGAGAAGTAGCGGAACATATTGTGAAATGTTTAATCTGTCAGCAAGTGAAAAGTCGAACCCAAGCATCTCGTTGGTCTATTATAGCCACTGCCCATCCCAAAATGAAAATATTTATGGATTTTATCCTTGGCTTACCCCGTACACAGAAGGGTTACAATGCGATTTGGGTGATCGTAGATCATTTCACCAAATATGCACATTTCTTACCCTACAGTACGAAGTATACAGCACAGAAATTGGTCAACGTCTATCTTAGAGAGATAGTTAGACTACACGGGATACCAGTGAGTATCATGTTATATCATGATCCGTTATATACCTCCCGTGTCTGGCAAAGTTTCCAAGAAGGAATGGGTTCCAAGTTGGAACCAGTTTTGCATTTCATCCTCAGAATGACGGATAGACGGAAAGGGTAAATCAGGTAAAGAAGTCATGTTAAGGGCCTGTATGCTGAATTTTCAAGGGTCATGGGATAAGCACTTACCCCTGATCGACTTTGCATACAATAACAGCTTCCAATCAAGCATCGGCATGGCACCATTCGAGGTACTATATGGACGCCGATGTAAATCTTCGATTAATTGGAGAGAAGCTGGTGAATGTCTTATTTTGGGTCCTGACTTTATAGAAAGTATCAATGCTGTTGTACATATCATTTGTGAGCAACTGAAGAGTGCCCAGAGTCGACAGAAGAGTTATGGCGATCTCAAATGAAGTAATATTGATTTTCAGGTAATGAAAAACACTTATACGTAGAATTGACATAGGAATTAAATTATGTATATTATATTTCTAACATCTGTATGATAGATTGGCGATCACGGATTTATTAAAATATCTCCGACAAAGGGTATAATGCGATTTGGGAAATGAGGCAAGTTAAGTCCTCGCTATGTCGGACCATTTCAAGTCTTGGGCAGAGTTAGTGAGGTGGCATATCGAATTGATTTACCTCCACACTTAGCCAGCATACACGATGTATTCCACATGTCTATACTGAGAAAGTATATCAGAGATCCAACCCATGTGTTGGATTATCAGCCACTGGATCTTCAGGAGCAGCTCAGATTTTGGATTGTAGAGACCAAATCTTGAGAACAAAACGTACTTGTATGGAAGAATCACGGTTCACATGAGGCTACCTGGGAACGCGACTTTGATATTCGCGCTCAGTATCCCCATATATTTACCTGAGGTAAGCAGTTTATTTTTGTAGAATCAGTTATTCCATATGATATAACAAATTTTTGGTGTACATTTATATATATGTCGTTATATATATATCAAAGTACAGAAGTTGAGGGAAAACAAATTATCCACTACCATATATGCCCTGCTAATGCAGTGCTAATGTATAGAAATACCATTGTTTAATTTAAAAACAGTAACACTATATCCACAAATTGGGCTTGAACACTACCTAATGAGTTAGTTCAATACATTCCCCTCATTAGTTTTATTTTTGCTTACTCTATAGTACCTAGGTATGTGCGTTATAAGGTAAAACGAGTAACAGCAGATTGATTTCCTATTGACTTTCGCCTTGTAATGTCGTATGCCTTCAATTACTCATATAAATTACATGAACTCTAATAGTATGACAACAATGTCTCACTTTCTCTGTCTTCGTTTATTTTTTACGACAAAAATCCCTTAAGTAGGGGAGAATGTAATAGTTGACAAAACTGTGCTTCACTCGATAAGTCACACTATATCTGTCACACAAATACTTGGAAAATTTTTTGTTTTTGAAATAATAAAATAGCTCAACAAATAATTTGGTAATGATGCATCGGCATGTTTGACATATGAGGGTGTCAACCATTTTGATCCAAAATCCGGTAAACAAAAAGGTTGCCTCGGCACCTGAGGCAAGCATGTGTGGTTGCCTCGACAACTTGAGACCAGCACCTTGCCTCGGCCACCTGAGGCAAGCATAAGAAGTTGCCTCGACAACTGAGGCAAGTAAATAAAACATAATAATAATAATAAAAATAAATACTTAACACTACCTAGCTCTACACCTTTTTGGCGTGTGTTGGCTTTACACCATAGCCAGCTTATCATTAGCCATTGGCTAATACCCTTAAAGCCAAAGACTTATAGCAGCCGACTAATACACTTGAAGGTGTATTAGTGTTACACTTAAGCTAAAAGCCCGCTTTGGCTTATATGATATTACACCATACTTTGGTGCAAACACCAGATTGTCTTTTATGTTGATATAGGTAAAAGCCCATGTGGGCACCATAGGGAATCCAAACCCTATAGGACTTATAATACAAATCTCCTCTCTCGGCTCCATGCATGCATGAGTAATTTTTTGACTCCCATGCATGCAAGACCCGCTAGAACACTACAAAACTCCATCCACTTTCATTTTTGTTAGTTGTAAATTTGAAGGAATTTAGTAGGCATTAGACCTGCCAATTTCATAAACCAAGACCCAACCAAAACCATAATTTTATACACTTTGAAACCCTCCTCTAAGTGCTGCAACCACAGCCCTCTTCTAGCTTATATTTTTAATTCCAAACCGTGGATCACACGACGACTCTACACAGGTGTCGCAAGAAGTTTCACAGACTGATCCATGACTCTACACAAGTGTCATGAGAAGTGTCGCTGACTCGCCGACACACGCTCAACGGCATCGTATCGACACCACGAGTCCTCTAAAAGGTATGCTGTAAACAAATAGAATAGGTTAGGTCAGTAGTTAATTTAGATAAATTATACATCTGTGGTGTCGATTCACTAAGACCGAATCGGCAACACGAATCACAGTTTGAAATGGGTTCGAAACCCATATGGCTCATAAAAACTACACTGAAATTTTCGCACAAAAAAATGAATAAGAAAATCCAATTCTTGTGCAATATATATGTAAAATATATGATCTTTATAATCATACAAAAGACCCAACCAAAGGCCTGAGTCAAAAGAACCAAAGAAGTACCAAAAGACACCCCGACAAGCCTAACTTGACAAGCTTTCCGCGGCAAAGTTTAAGTTGCCGCGGCAAGGTGTTGGCTGAGTGGCTTGCCGCGGCAAGCATGTCCTTGTCGTGGCAACCTTATGCTCAGACCACTGTTCGGTAATTTGATCATAACTTTTGACCCCGAACTTCGATTGGCACGATTCTTGATGCGTTGGAAAGGAAACAACGAGCCCTATAACTTTCATGAAGTAATAAATTCATAAATATAATGTTTAAAGAGTCAAAAGTTAGTGAAAAGTGGTAGCAAGGTGCTCAGCTGAGGAGCTTGCCGCGGCAACCCTCTGTCTGAGGCAGTTTGAAGCCATATCTGTCATGGGTTTATAGCGACCCATAAAACCATAAAACCATAGATTTATATACTAAAACGGTACACATAAATATTAGATATTGATGCACATGATGAGCTCATGCCGAGGAATCTAGTTTGAGTGCGTTCATGCATATGTACCAAGTAGCGTGTGAGCTAAGGTAGGGAATTTTACCTTGCTACCTTATAATTAGTTTCTTCTTCACATCTTAGATCGTACGTAAAAGTATATAATTATTTTGCTCAAGACCATGCTAAAATCGGACATATGGATTGAATATATATATATATATATATATGAGGCTAGACAGCTGCTGTAATGATGATTTGTCAGTTTAATCTATACGTCTGCGACGATAATATTAAGTCAGTTGAAATGAATACATTCTTATGATCAAATCAGCTCGATGTATGAGCATATGCTAAGTTAGTTTTACGTTGATACATGATTAGGAGCATATCAGTTTGATAAGATCTGCTCGATATATATTGTTATGTTAGGCATATTGTCAGACCAAGTTAGATGACATGATATAAACTAGCAGATGAATGTGTATTCATTATGATACTAGATGAGTTTATGAATCATGATGAAAGTATAGGTCAGATTTGACGTGTGTTTAATGAATGAATATGCTAGACCAGTTTTGATGAATAGTTAGCTCAGTTCGATAGATGAATATTAATGATTATGCTAATTTCCGTTTAAATGAATGCCATTGTATGGCTATGCTCGTGTCAAGTTTGATGAATAGATATGCATGATAAGGATCCAAACAGTTGTGTCGCAGGACTATTATTCTAATTTAGTTAAATGTATGATTATAAATGATGATACGATTAGTTATGTATGAATGACAATAAGATCAGTTTCGACGCATGAATATGAATAGTTATGCTAACTCAGTTATACTAGTTCAGTTTGCTATATCATATATGTTCCTGATGTTCTTGCATACATGTTAGCATGCATTGTTCATGTACTATTATCCTTGATGTCATGTACACGTCTTTATTCTCATCTTGAAATAAGTGATCCTGCTAACTCAGAAGCTTCATATCTCGTCCAAGTGATCCCGCTATCTCGGGAGCTTCATATCTTGTTCAAGTGATCTCGCTAACCCATGAGCTTGATTTTCTCGATCCAAGTGATCCCGCTAAATCGGGAGCTTGATTTTCATGTTTCTTGTATATGTCTTGTTTCAGTATGATTTCTGTAATTATCCAGCATAATTTCTCGTATTTGTTCATCATGAATCATTCAGCATGATATAATATTTGCATAATTTATTACTTGTTATGTTATATGTTACAAGAATAGATATGATGCTAGAATAGAGACAATAGGAGATATAATATGCTTCATTTTATTATGCATCTAGAAGTGAATTTGATAATCTAATATATAACTTAGCACTTTAAATTTCTCTGTTGAGCTTCAATGATAGCTCATCCTACGACTTCATGTTTTAGCTGCAGATATTGACCCTGAGCACGAGGGTGATCCGACATACCAGCCTAAGGAGGGATAGGAAGAAGAGGACGCGGAGGAGGATTCTACAGAAGAATTCTTTCCTAAATAGGTGCGAGTAATAGATAGATTTGTTTTAAAACATGTATAATTTAGCAGAATGATATGTTTTGAGATATTGGTATACTTCATGTATAGGTTTCTTTTCATTGTTTAGATGATGGGTCGCAGTCATCGGTGGAAGGCTATACATGGCTTTTATTTATATTTTGTATATTTTCTTACTTTTGGATAGATGAATGAATATCGGTTGTTGCCATATTTCTTCATATCAGAGTTAATTAAATTCGCTTTCGCAAATATAACACTTTGTACATGATGCCCTTGTATGATAAGATCATGTTAAGTGATCTGACGGCATGGCCTTTCCCATATATAAAAAGGGGAAAAGTCTGACTGTCACAAAAAAGGAGTTGAGTGGAAGAACAACAAAGCTCAAGGGGAAGGCAAGTAGGAAACTCTTCCTCTTCTCTTTCTCTCTAAGCTCTCACTCTCTTTCTCTTGCAAGCAAATGAGAAACCCACGTGAGGGCTTGCTTTTAAATTGGGGATAGTTTCGGTGCAAAGCGCACATACCAAAATGGTGTGTTGGCTTCCGTAATTAATGAGGGTTTTGGTATGAATCCCATACACCCAACAATATGTTAGTTCCCACAACTCATAGTGTTGGTTAGGTGTGAAGCTAGCGTAATCAAACAAGGAGTTGGCTTATATCCAACAGTCCAAATGTAGGGTCTTAAGTTTGTGTCGTATATCTTGTCAAGCACACACACTTAATCGGTTATTAGTGTTCAGGAAAAATTCGTGTTGTTCCACCTTTAGTCAAACTTTGACTTTTGGTCACCCATTGACTTTTACACAATTTATTTTTAGTCAAACTCGAAACCTACTGATAGATAGTCTTACTACATAAATTTATACCGTATCAGTGCAATTTTTTTGGGTTAAAGTTTGACTTTTTGTCAAAGTTCAATTTTCTATAAAATGTTATAAATTTTAATTAGTGGAATATTATAATTAAAAATATCTATCATTATTTTAATTTGTAACTTGAAAATACATTGCCTCATTTTTACTGGTCAAAGTTTGACTTTTAGTTAAAGTTTGACTTTTATTCATATTTTTTATTTACTCAAAATTTGAGAAGTGTATCTTGACAGTACATAGTGATTAGTATTGTTGTTATTTATATTTTGATAATGTAAATTTTTATCAGTCAAAGTTTGATATTTGGTCAAAGTTTGACTTTATAACATAATTTGATTTTTCAAACTTTTGTAGCTCCAATGAGATTATCATTTTTTTAATTTATTACTTTGCAGTACATTACAAAATTTTATTTTACTTTTTTTGACATTTGGTCAATGTTTGACTGTTTAAAAAGTTGATATTTGGTCAAATTTTTTACTAGTGTAACCTTGCGATGGATATAAATTCTATTATGTTAATTTATAGCTTGATGGTACATTAATGCCAAAATTTCTATTGGTCAAAGTTTGACTTCTTTTTTAAATTAAATTTTCTTTATAGTTTAAAATTTGAAATTTTCTTTCGACATGTAACCTTATAGTACATACTAGCTTTTACTATATAATTTTATACTTTAGTCTTAAAATTTTTTGTTAATCAAGTTTTACATTTGGTTAAAGTTTGACTTTAGTAAAAGTCGATATTTGATCAAATTTTGACTAGTGTAACCTAATGATGTATATGAATACTGTTATGTTAATTTGTAATTGGACTTTTGTAACTTGTTAGTATATTATAAATTTTCTCTTGATAAAAATTGAAATTTTGGTCAAAGTTTGACTGTAATAAAAATTTAATTTATTTTCAACGTATAAACTTATAGTAGATACTATCATTTACAATTTTGTTATTTAGCTTTATATATTTTTATTAATCAAAATTTAAGTTTGGTCAAAGTTTGACTTTTTATTTGAGTTTGACTTTTCAAACTTGGTTATAAATAGTGATTACTATGGTGTTAATTTGTAATGTAATAGAATATCATTAAAAAATTTATTGGTTAATATTTTGACTTTAAATATGATTTTAATAATATATAAAAAAAAGTCGATCTATAACTACTGCAACAAGAACTGATAAGTTAGGTATTTTCTTAAATAATTTTTTTTCTTCTTTTCTCACTAAGTATTTGTTCAAGCTAGCTTCTACTTTCATAAAAGTTGAAAATATATTATCCAAATTTAAAAACTCATTCTCAAATTTATTTTCAAAGATGCCAATCAAACAAGAGAAATCAATTTCCAATGAAAGTCATTTCTTAAACACACTAATCAAACAATGAAAAAACCATTTATAGAGGAAATCAACCAGAAAATTGATTTCATTTCCTTTTTGGAGTTTCATTGCTACCAAACGAGGCCTTAGGATTGATAAAATCGCACTAAGATTGAAAAAAATATTAAAAAGTTATCTAATCATCTGCTAAATCCCAAATAAGCTGCAAGCCATGAATGATTAGAAACCTTGGATCTATTATTTTATTTGATAGAAAATAAGTTCTAACAGTGTGATCTTGGGAGAAGATTTGATAAAGATTCATGTTGTTTGTCGATGTAGAATCCTCTTGGCACCATCAATGAGACGAGAGCAGATGAAACTACAAACTAAAAGGACTATGATCCTCTTATAGTTGGCTCCAAGTGCATGGAGCCCTAAAAGGGCCAAAATCTCTAATTCTCTTTATTGAGTTGTGAGACCTTCATGGGATATTTATCGATCTAATTTTCCATAAATATAACATAGCCTCTAAAGTATAAAATATCTTATAACATCTAACCCCTATTAATTATAAATAATTAATAAGCAGTCTCTATAATCCGGAGGGGTAGCTCAGTTGGTCAGGTCTTAGGTTTGTTCTCCAATGGTCACCAATTCGAATCCCCTTAGGACTACTAACGTATTACCCGATCGTTAATTCTACGGCCCATGCGATTAATCGAGATGCGCGCAAGCTGATCAGAATACCCACAGATGTAAAAAAAATAAAATAAATAATCAATCTATGTCTAAGTTTTAATTACAATTAGGCATATCTATTTCTCCATGTAATAACTAAGCATTATAGACAATCGTAGTTCATTATCTATACCGTGACGCTTGGCATGCTCTTTTTCCTCCATTGAGTAGAATTCGAACGATTTTATGACATCTCTTGGATGACTAGTACTAGATTTGGATCATTGAAATAATTTAATAATTTTTTATGATTTTACATCTTAAAATTATTTATATACTTTCGCAGTTGGACAAAGAACCCAATGTACCCACTATTTAGCCAGAACAATGACATCAAGTATTGGTCATCGAAGTTCAATATCCTATTTACGAAATCTGCAGTCAAATAAGGACCCTATGATGTAAATTCAAAATCGGATGTGATCAATTTGAGCATCGATCTTAATACCAATTGGCTACGAGTGACGGATGTGGGACCAAATGTCAACACGATGTTGCTTTAAATTACTTTTTTATAAGGCATAAAGAAAATTCAAGAAAGAGATTAATATGGAGGCAAAGGATCCTCACTCAAATTTAATTGAATAAACTAAGATTGCACACTTGGCTTCCTTCTTTGACCATTGACCTTATGCTTGGATGGGTTCAGGGCCGGCCCTCGGCCAAGGCCCAAGAGGCAGTAGCCTTGGGCCCTCAAATACTTAGGGGCCTTAAATTTTAGAAGTCTTTATTTTTTATCATTTAGTTGCTTAATATAATTTTTAATGTATAAATGTATTGAAATGATTTGATTGTACACACTACAAAAAATAAGACTATTAGTCTACAAAAAACTGCCGCTAGTATTTTTGTAGCGGCAGTTTTTTTTAGCGTAGCGGCAGTTTTTTATAATAAAAAACTGCCGCTAATAGTCTTATTTTTTGTAGTGTAGTTAGTTAAATGACTAGTGTTGTTTTACTTTTTACCCAACAGGTTGTCGGTTCAACTCTTCTTAGGTCCCATATTTACATTTCTTTTCAAAATGGATCATGGATCGAGTCTCGACCGAGTCGGTGCAAGTTATTGGTTTGGTCACTGGCAGGGCCGGCCCTGAGATTTTGGGGGCCCAAGGCAAGTTCCAAAAATGGGCCCCCCTTTCATATTAATCTTTAAAAAAAAATGTCATAATTTATTTATTTTTACAAATAAAATAATACTCATTGCTTTTAGATTACAAATATCTTCTTATTCCATCTATTGTTTATAATTTGAAAATACAACTAACAAATTAACAAAAGTCTAAATTAAAAAAGTTTGCAACACAAAAAGAGTAAAATTAAATTGTAGAACGTACTCAACTGATCGAGTAACCCAACAAAATAACATTTGAACATTTTTAATATTTTAACTGCCATTGAATCTTTCATTGTCATTTTTTAGCACTTTAATAGTCTTAAAAAATTTCAAAACTAGGTTCATTGGATAAGTCTCATTGAATAGATCAAAATTGACAAGTCATTTGTGAAAAATGGATCTGTAACGAGTCTGAAATCGCTATCTTAAGTTAGGGCCATTTAATAAGAAATATATATATATATATATAAGGGTACCTCCAAATGCGCCTACATCCCAGACTCCTTGAAAACCATTGAATCCTTCGAATCATATGATGGAGAGCGTTTTTCACTCATATCTTTTACTCAATAGATCTTGAGATCATGGTGCACCTATCAAACAGTCGGTTTGTGATTCAACATGTCATAGATCCCCAAAAAATGGCCATAAAATCACATTTTAGTGTGATGTGTGTCATGTGATTCAAGGCCATTTTTTGCGGATTTGTAACACATGGAATAAAAATTGACTGTCTAATAGGTGGGCCATGACCTGAAGATTTATTTTGTGAAAGATAGGTCTGATAAGTGATCTCCATCATCTCATTCGAATGAATCAATGGTTTTCAAGGGATCTGGGACATGGGCACTTTTGGAGAACGCGTGGGCCATTTTAGAGGTACCCTATACATAAAGGATTTAGTCAAACAAATCTAGTCCAGTAAAAAATTGGGCTAGAGAATCTACAACTTCAATATATATGGCACCAATGAGGCTAGTGACCCAACCAATGACCTACACCGACTCAGCTGAGACTCGATCCATGACCCATTTTAAAAAGAAATGTAAATATGGGACCAGAGAAGAATTGAACCGACAACCTGTTGGGTAAAAAGTAAAACAACAGTAGTCACTTAACGAACTAAACAATCAAATCGTTTTAATACATTTATACATTAAAAATTATATTAAGCAACTAAATGGTATAGAATAAAGACTTCCAAGATTTGGGGCCCCTAAATATTTGGGGGTCCGAGGCGGCAACCTCTTGGGCCTTGAACCAGGGCCGGCCCTGGTCACTGGCCTCACTGGCGCCATATATATTGATGTTGTAGATTCTCTAGCCCAATATTTGACTGGACTAGATTTGTTTGACCAAATCCTTTATGTATAGGGTACCTCTAAAATGGCCCACACATTCTCCGAAAGTGCCCATATCCCAAATCCCTTGAAAACCATTGATTCATTCGAATGAGATGATGGAGATCACTTATCAGACCTATCATTGACAAAATCGATCTTCAGGTCATGGCCCACCTATCAGATGGTCAATTTTTATTCCACGTGTCACAGATCCCCAAAAAATGAATCACATGACACACATCACACTAAAATGTGATTTTATGGCCATTTTTTTAGGATCTATGACATGTTGAATCACAAACCGACTGTTTAATAGGTGCACCATAATCTCAAGATCTATTGAGTGAAATATATGAGTGAAAAACAATCTCCATCATATGATTCGAAGGATTCAATGGTTTTCAAGGGGTTTGGGATGTAGGCGCTTTGGAGGTACCCTTATATATATATATATATCTTATTAAATGACTCTAACTTAAAATAGCGATTTCAGACTCGTTACAGTTCCATTTTTTACAAATGACTTGCCAATTTTGATCTATTCAACAAGACTTATCCAATGAACCTAGTTTTGGAATTTTTAAGACTGTTAAAGTGCTAAAAAATGATAATGAAAGATTCAATGGCAATTAAAATAATAAAATTGTTCAAATGTTATTAGTTGGGTTACTCGATCCGTCGAGTACGTTCTTCTTATTCTATCTATTGTCAAGGGCCCAGAATCCCATGTCATGACTCCGCACGCTTGTTAAGGTGATAAGCGGACATACATATTATACCAGATCTTATATAAAATTGGGCTCCCAAAAATAGTAAATCCAATTTTTTTCACATAACAAAATTCCCTTCATTAAACTTACATTGAATTTTGAGTCCATTATATTAAATGACCAGAAATAAAGGTATGATCAACTACTAGAAAGTCTTTCCAAATATTTAATATATATCTAATATCGTCTAACTGGTCCTCCACATCATCATACTCATAAATCGCATAATCTACCAACGTATCAAGTCCACCGAGCAATGTAGTTCATATCTTCACCTATAGTTGTTAGATTTTGGGAGGGGTGAGTTTACTCAGCCATATAAACTCAATGGATTACACAACCGATCCATCATAATCTACCCAGGTGATCGTGGGTGCAACTTCGTGAGTGGAAGTGAATCCTTTACAATTTCATATAAATAATATAATAAATGTTTTCATAAATATTTCATAACTGTCAAGCTGAAAGGGCGTAAGTTATATCAGTGCATATGATGCTTCTAATGCTTATCATTTTTCTTACTTGTCTTGTCAACTTAACATACATGATATATCGAAAGTCTGATTGTTACTTCATACACCTATATAACATACTTCGTATCTTACTTATCTTGTTTAAACGATTTGCGTCAGGATCGCTGCTCGAGCCTATCACGCGAGGTTCACGTGTAGATAACCAACTAACCGCCATATCATAATATAAACTATCATCCAGCCCAATGAGATTGCGCGCATAAAAATCAATGTCCCCTTAAGTCAAAACACTATCATATCATATTGTCCTTAAGACCCATCTTAGCTGCAGACGTTGAATCTTGCGGTGGTATGCAAGACATGGCACGTGTAAAAACCTAATTCATGTTTAGCTGACCTCTATAACGTATCTTAATATACCATAACATTATTCGGTTTTGGACTTAGGTCCCTGCCCCGATTTTATTTGCATGGGCTTAAGCCCTCACTTTCTTAATATCTTGTAACTTAACATATTCATATTCCATATTTTTTTAAACTTAATTAGAATAGGCCACGGTGCGATAGACTTCACAAACTACGCTTTCCAAGGGATGGGTTCCGTAATAATCTGGATGTACTTCGTGTGGCAGCCTATACTCTCATAGAGATATTACATCCGTACATGGACGCCAACATTCCAAGTTTCACGTGACCGTGAAAGAAATCTCACCGTGACAAAGGCTTAAAGTCGTGTCATATATTATTCCTTTTTTTTATCATACATATGTCCTAACGTACTTTTAAATGATGAATATCATACAATACAAATGAAGCATATAATAAGAAAATATCTAACCATAAAGGAACTAATATTACTCGTAATATTTCGAACAATACATTCAAACAAACAATCCAATTATAGGGAGATATAAAAAAATACTGATATGAAATCGACATCTATAAAAGGAGAAAGTTAGACTTTAATTCTCAGATATTACATTAAACTTCGAGACTTTATAAGGTTAAAGTGTAGTCTAAGAGTAACTAAGGGTGTCTCGCTTATCTTTAAGAGAGAGAAGAAGGTGACCTACAATGAAGGTAGATGAGTTCTAAAATATGTAACTCAAAGTGATGTTACACTGATCTCATCAGATAGATCTTGTCGATCTGATGAAAATGGACTGGTCGTTTGTAAAATTTGGCTAAGGATTGACTCCCGTGTGACTCAAACAAGTTTCGACCATCGGATCCTTGTTACACAATTTTTGGGATATGTACACCTTCATAGCGTAGGTAAAAGATGCATTTAAATAGTATCCTAAGCTTAGAAGGTGGGTTACGCCTATTCCAAAAGTTTGGGCCACGATTTCAGAACTACACGTTTGCTACATAGGGTATATGGACCATTACGGGTCTATAGACTAGACAGGCCCGCATGGGAAGACCCATATATATTTTAATGATTAATTATTTGACTAAATGGTACAAATAGTGAATTGGGGTCTTGGGCCTTGCACACAAATAAATCAAAGAGGCCTGAGCCATAAGAATGCATATAGCTAAAGGTTACTCATTGTGTAGGAATAGTGCTTGGTCCAACTCACAGCATAAGGATCTTTGGGCCCAACTCAAACCAATAATGGGCAAGGACTTTGGCCCAGTTCAAATTGAATGGAAGGAATAAGGGCCATGAGTCTGATATAAGTTAAATAATAGGGCCATAACTTTGGTTTTTAATAAAGCGGGGCTGGCTCAATTCAGATAGAGGCCCTTGGACCTATTAAAACTTTGATCTTACACCATTCAAGTACACTCCCTTAACATGCCACCTGACACATACCTATAACAAATCTAAACCATCCAAGTGGTTGCCAATCATTGAAACATGTCTCAATTTAAGAGTCTCACCCGTAAGAGGATGGGAATCGTCCATTCAATGGGTTTTAATCTTAGCCGCTAGAAGAAAGCAACCTATATCGGGGTGTACATATTCAAACAACCATGATAACGGTTTATGCGTCAACACATAAATTATATAAGGATTTGGCTGGGCTTAGGTGTGTGGCACACCAACTGTTGTCCTAGTGTACATGTAGGTTTTTGTCAATTATCACTTGGCACATAATCCTGATTTAAACATCATCGAGGGAATCTTACCATCCAATTCACAGATGGCCAGGTGATCAAAAGTATACATTGTGGGGCTTGTACCAAAGGTCCATAGTTTGGGCACACTAAGAGGTCAAATTGGACCTCCCAGGCTAGGTGCTCATAGTTACAAAACGGCTGAAGCTCATATATGTTATAGTTTTCTGATTTTTAACCATTAGATTTAAAATAAATTAAAACTATTAGAGAGATTGTAAACCATTAGATGAATAGAGAGTAAAATATTAAGGGGGGGCTACCCTTTTGGTCCAAGGCTGGTCCAATTCGGATTATGGTGATCTATCGGGTCAAACTGAGTCGTTAGCATTGATTGCACCAAAACCAAAGACGGCTGAAGCCCAATGTCCAAAAGCAGTTGGCTGCTATGTGTTGGGCAACTTGGTGCCCGATTTTGAAGTCCTTAGGGTCTGATTTTGTTGTCATACTTGGGTGTCGTATGGAAGGATATAGTATTCCCTGGTTCTCAGTCGATGGGTTCAACCATAGGGTCAATCCTTTGACCATAACCATCTTATGAATCCACACAAAACATAAGATTGGGAAATTACAGTTTTCATATAATTCACAAATAGTGTAAAAAGCGTAGATTTGGATGGATCGGAAGGCACCCACCTTTTGAAGCTTTTGATCGGTTGGATTAGCATAAATTCCAGCTTTTTTCAACCATTTTTCTTACTTTTGATCTCACTTGACTTCAATCAAACACGATAGGGCTCGTGTAGGAATAGATGAGTCATGGCTGATGGAGATCAAATGATGCAAGATCATTGGGATGCTTGGTTGCTCGTAAAGTTCACATGGATTCAAGGGGGCACGAGTCCAAGAGATCGGAGTCCGAAGCGCCGGTCCAATGCTTGGTGTTGTAGCTTGATTACTTAAGGTGGTACACGGAGGTGGTGTTGGCGGTTGCTCTTCCAGTGATATTTTGTCACTACCATGGTTCCAAGCTAAAGGAGAATGGTGTTCGTTTTGTCCTCGAGATTAATGGGTTGTTGCATATTATTATTGGTTGGGTAGAGAACAAAATAGCAGAGAAGGAGAGAGGAAGAGCTTGGGGCCATGGTGGTACACGTGGCTTTAAGGTGATATGACTGGCTGCACGTTACTTAAGGTGGGAAAGTTCTTATGCAGTATTGTGAAGAGAAGGGGTGTCTTGGAGGTTACACCAGGGAAGATGAGAAAGGGGTTTGGAGCGTCGATTTTCTTTAGGTCATTCATTCAAATCGACTTCTTCTCTTAGGATGATTTTACAGTAGCAAGGACTTTCATAACCGTTTTGATCGATAAGGTGCAGAATGAGGTCATTATAAAGGCTTGATGATCAGAGAGCATGGGCTTCTTGTTATTAATGTTTGGGATAATGAAAACGGAGCAGATTGGTGCGGTGCATGGTGAAGGAATTTGATGATTTGGGGGGTGGTATAACTATTGATTAAACTTCAAAGTGGAAGAAACTAAATGGGCTTGAGGGTGGTGTAGTATAGAGGAAGAGGAAGAGGAAGGTCTGGCTGGGCGATTTCGCACAACTCATTGATTCATGCATAACTTTGGGACGAGATCTGATTGGGAATCTCTTACCAATTGGAGTAGAGTCTAATTTAGATAGGACTCCTCCCAGTATGCCAAAATAAGAGACTCTTGCCTCATAATTGATGGCCCTATTTCTAATTTGGCACACGAGAGAGAGGGAGAGTAAAAGCTAGTTGGGTCGGTTGGGCTAGCTATTAATAGACAGGGGGAGAGTTAGTTTAGTTTATTGGGCTAGTATACTAAAATATTCATATATAATGGATATATATATATATATATATATGTGTGTGTGTGTGTGTGTGTGTGTGTGTGTGTGGGTGTGGGGGGGGGGGGGGAGTGTTTGTTGGGCAGTTGGGATTTGAGTAATTTTGGATGGATGCCAATACCAATCTATAATGGCACCCATATCTTACACCACATACTAATATTTAATATATTTGAAGATTGAGTGTACCACATGACACATTCTAAGAAATCCTAGGTGCTTGGGTCTTTACATTTAGAGTGAGCAAGTGGCTACAGAGAAAAAGAGAGTTTGAAATGGCAAGAAGATCTTGCCACATTTTAGAATCCTAAATGGAGTCTACTTGCTAAGTAGAGAGAGAAAGAGACAGGAAGGGAAATCGGTGCTAGCAACACCAAATTCTAATTTTAAAATTCTTTCTCTTTTATTTTGAGAAAGTTAAGGTTGTCAAGCACCCATATTGAACTCGGTGCTCCACCCTATCTACTACCGTACAATTGGGTTATGGAAATGTGGGTCATAACATGTGTGCTCTGGATTTGCTGAAAAATAAGTAAAACCAATGCCTCAGGGTGCAATTTGCACTATTTTTGTGTGCCAGGTCCTATGCAGTGCTAGTACATAGCTGCTTGGTGTGCGAGTGAGCAATTGATGATCCCGAAAGTCCTGTGTATTACAAAATATCCACCAATTACATTTGTCGGTCACAGATTAGGTGTCTAAAAACTATTCAGTAGCCTCAGAAGTATCCATACCCAACTTTGTATGACGTAGATAGTGCGAAAATACCAATTTCTGTACAAGCAATTGGGTATTAGTTATTTAACTAAACCTAGAAGTAAAATAGATCACAGCTTGGTTTAACTCAGCCTGGCTCCAAAATTGAAATCCTCATAACTTTTCAAGGGTGCATCAGGCAGGCCTGAAATGGGTCACATGAGGTGGGTTTGGTCCAAGCCTTAAATGAGAATGATGACACATTCAGCATGGGTCTTGGGCAAGGTGGTGGTAATACTTCCTAGTGGCATGATGTGTGGATAGATAAAAAACCTTTCATTAAATGTTTTATGCCCAGATTTTTTTCGCATTTGCGATAATAGTAGCACGATGATTTGAAGGGTGCGATCGTTGTTTGTAGGAGAAAGACTGGTGTTGCAATCAGCCAATTTGGTGACATAGGCTGCGTTTGGGATTGCTTTTTGGAGGCAAAGAGCAGCTCTCTGCTCTGGCGTAGAGCCCTTAAGTATGGGACTGTGTTTGGTTGTAAGTGCTCTTAGCTCTTGTGGAGAGTGACAAAGCTTAATCAAAGAGCAATTTAAACCCGCTCTTTTAAGTGGGCTACTCTTTGCCTCCAAAGAGCAATCCTAAATGCCACCTTAATGTCTATTCTTCAGGAAGCAAAATTCAGGGAACGATTTACTTCTGTGGAAGGGGGGTATAGGTGCCGTTTACAGAGTCACCAACTGCTACAGCATCTCACAGCTTTCTTTGTCACTCAACTTTGGAATGGACTTGGAACTCGGACCCAATTTTCTGCGTGGCTTTGGAAAAAGTATCCACAGTAGATCAACTTAAGCACAAGGGAAGCCAGATGGTCAACAGATGCATCCTCTGTTTCAGAGAGGAAGAAAAACTGTAAATCACATTTTTATTCATTGTGTTTATGCTAGTAAGATATGGAGCTGGTTTTGGCAGCTCTTCAATGTTCAATGGATGCTGCCGGAGTCGGTTAGTGGGGTGCTTATGGGATGGAAAGCGAATCCTCTTAAGAAAGTTGGAAATGCATTGCCATTCCGATGTTTGCTTAAAAGAAAATGCACTCACTTGAATAGAAAATGTTTGCTTAAAAGAATTGTAGAAGAAGTGATCTTCAAGATTGATGGGTTATTACAGATAATTGGGAGAGAGCAGGGAGATGAGGTGTTATGGTTCGAAAAAACCAAAAGAAGGTATTATTAAAGTGTCACGACCCAGAATCCTAGCCGATCTCAAGGGCCTAGAATTTCGTGTTATGACACCGCACACTTGTTACGGCGATAAGCGGACATATATATATATATATATATATATATATATATATATATAACTCGTCATTCGACTTAGCATATGGAATAAGGCATTCAAAATAGTATTTAATGATAAACGACTCATAAATTAACAGCGGAAAATGTAAACAATTTTAATTAAGTACTTAATCCTAACCATACATATAGGATATAAAATCAAACCAATTTCCCGTAGGGTCAAATGGTCTCAAACGTAAACTCACACAATGTATCATAGGCTAAAGCATGTCCCTTAAAAAATAAAGGAAAAATTAGAGTAAAAGGCTCTCAATGTTAGTAAAAGTCTGTCGAGTCTATATTTTCATCTAGGTGGTAGCCGTCGTCCTCGTTTATATGAGCCATCTCCGGATCAGTACCTTCCATATCATCATGGACGGGATAAGCGGAATCTTCACCTGAAACTGTTAGATTAGGGAGGGGATGAATTTACTCAGCCATGTAAACTCAGCGGGTTGCACAATCGATCCATCATAACTTACCCAGGTGATCGTGTGTGTAATTGTTTGAATTGCGGTGCATTTTTAAAATATAGCCATCATCTTAAATAAAAGAAAATAACTTATCCATAACTCATAGTCAATCATAAACAAGACTGGAAAGCATCCTATATAACATGAAAAGTGCATGATGCTTATATTTTCTTATCTCTTTTCCTATTTCCCTCATCAACCTATCATGCGTGACATATCGTAAGTCTTATTATTATTCTATATGCCTACACAATGTACTTCATATTTTACTTATCTTATTTTAAAATGACTTGTACCAGGATTGCTACTCGAGCCTACTACGTGAGGTTCACGTGTAGATAATCACCTAACCTTCATATCATAACATAAACAATCATCTAGCCAGATGAGGTTGCCGACATAGTAACTACAATGTACCCTTAGTTTGAGACAAAGCTATAATGTCCTTAAAACCCGTCTCAGCTACAGACATTGAACCCTTATGGTGGTTCGTAAGGTATGACACGTGTAGAACTTAATCCATGTTTAGCTGGCCTTCACAGCGTGTCTTACATATCATATCATTTTTTTGTTATGGGCTTCGGTCCCCGCTCCGATTTTATATTTTTGTGGGCTTAAGTCCCCACTTTCTTAACATACAGGTATCTTAACATATTCATTTCTCATATTTACTTAAAACTTAATTAGAATTGGCCAAGGTACGATAGGCTTCACTAAACTACGCTTTCCAAGGTACAGGTTCCGTAGTAACCTGGATGTACTTCGTGTGGCATCCCATACTATCATAGAAGGTTGCATCTGTACATAAACGATTACATTCAAAGTTTCATGTGATCGTGAAAGAAATCCCACTATGACGAAGGCTTATATCATGTGTCATATCTTATTCTTAACTTATATGTATATGTCCTATCGTGATTTTCTACATGATGAATGTCATATGATGATTGTGAATGTATATAAAAAGAAAACTATCATGACCTTAAACATTTAAAATTGACATGGAGTATATATATTATGAAGCATTGAGTAAAACAATAGACAAGAGGTATTTGGTTCTATATCTGTTCTAAGATTTAAATCTGGATCTCTATAGTATCATATTTTACCTTTTCTTAGTGGTTAACTAATTATCTCATTTTTATAGTTTAACACGTTAAACCCTTTTTCTAACATATTTTATCTCAAGCTAAAAAAAATGATCTAATTGACTAATTAGCTTCAAAGTTGTCCTAACCTGTATGGCATGCCCCTTTGAAATTTAGGAAATACTAAAAGAAATGCCTTAGGTTTATTATATATTATGGTTTTGGGGGTCTTAGTAACCAACAACATTCCCAAGTAATCTAATGAAATGCTCCAATAGTATCGTGATTATTAAGAGGCTTGTTTATCAGATGGCAGAGTGCAATTTTAAATGATTCAAGAAATAAATAAAAGGAAAAATAGTATTAGTTAATGGGCATCCCATGAACAGAGTTTTCGGTCACTTTTACAAGATGTGTGTCACTTGGAATCACCATCTGGCTGTCCAATGGAGACATACTCTCAGGATCTATATTGTGTGAAAGATGGGACTGAAAATTGATCTCCACCATCAAATTCAAGGCAGCAAACAACTCTAAGGTGGAAAACCATGGTTGACCATCCCATGTATCTATTGCAAATTTCTGTATTTAATATTTTCAAGGATCTCTTTCTCTCTCTAAGTTTAGGTGCTAGAGGTTGGATTTTCACTTTCTCTCTCTAAATTTAGGTGCTAGAGGTTGGGTCTTCACTTTCTCTCTCTAAATTTAGGTGCTAGAGGTTGGGTCTTTACTTTCTCCCTCTAAATTTAGGTGCTAGAGGTTGGATCTTCACTTTCTCTCTCTAAATTTATATAGTAAAGGTTGGGTCTTCACTTTCTCTCTCTAAATTTAGGTGTGAAAAGTTGGGTCTTCCCTTTCTCTCTCAAAATTTAGGTGCTAGAGGTTGGATCTTCGCTTTCTCTCTCTAAATTTATATAGTAAAGGTTGGTCTTCACTTTCTCTCTCTAAATTTTCCTCCTTCAAGTTAGGTCTCTCACTTTCTCTCTCTAAAATCTGCGCCTCTCTCTCTAGGTAATATTCGCTCATTCACAATCTTCGCTATTGGTTCTACGGCATATTTTAGAATCCAATTACAAATTTTCAGATCATAAAGCAAAAATCTTCAAACTACTCCAAAGCAACACTGTAATTTTAGCAATTCAGATTCACCAAAACTAACAGGTCATCCATGGCGATGATTGTAGAATAATAAAAAAAAATTTCAGGCACGGAAGCTACTATTTAATGTTTTATACCATCACTAATTCGGTTAAATCTTTCACTTACATATACACACATATATATATATATATATATATATTTATATAACCTACACACACATATATTTATATATTTCCTTTTTGCAAGTAAACCCAAAAGAGACGCAAAGATTAGGAGATTGGGTTTCTGCTGCTTGCTCTATTCTCTCAACTACTCTGTGAGGTTGGCCCTCTCTTTCTCTCTCTAAAAACTCTAGTTTCTCTTTCCTTAAAAGAGTTTGTTTTCAGAGGCATGAGACAATAGGAGAGTAAGAGGGTGTTGAGAAGATGGGAAGGCTGGGACTTGGCTCTTTCTCTATGTAATACCATGGGTCTCTCTCTCTCTCTTTACAATTTAGCCTTTCTTTGGAAGCTATCAGAGATTGGACGGCCATTAGAGACGTAGGTCTTTTGGAGAGCCTCTGTTACAAAGACTTCTTATCTATGTAGAATAAGGACTAAAGAGAGGGGGGGGGGGGCATTTTCCTTGCTAAGCACACGCACAGCAATTCGCACATGTACCCCAGTAAATCCTCACAGCCAGACATATATTTATATATATGAAAGTTGTTGTTTAGCAGTTGCACCAATAGAGAATGTGAAGGTCAGGGGAAGAAGACGACCAAGGAGTTTGGGGTCCAGTGTAATGCACACACACACACACACAGATATATATATATATTTACAGTAAAATCAATATTATTATAATTATATTAGTTTAGATCTACATATATATTTGTCTTCTTCTTCATGGCTCAGCAGCCATCAACAGAGCTCAATAAAAAGAAAAAAAATAGATTTATGTTTATTAAAAAAAAGAACTGAATACCCTACGATAGATTGGGGGGCACCCACCTGTTGGAGCGTGTTTTGAGATGATTAGGATGGCCTCGGATTGACGTAGATCTGATTCGACATGCGCCGATTGAGTTGAAGTGGATGGCTCTCCAACTATTTGATAATTCCTCAACCACATGTGGTGTCATTTAACACCATGTTGAACTGTTGTTTACCAATTTATGAACTCGAAACCGCTCGTCTCTTCTTCAATCGAATGCCCCTTAAAGATCTCAAGTCCTGATCGTTTGAAGCTTTTTAAGATGATGATGGGAATGGGTTTGAGGCCTAACCGATCTAGCTACAGTAGTGTCCTTTGGGGATGTAGTAATTTGTCTGCATTGGAAACGGGTAGTAGATTCTTCAGTTCATTAGCAAATCACCATTGGTTGGGACCTAATTACTTAGCATGTATTGTAAATGTGGGGATTTAGAAAAGAGAGAGAGAGATAGAGAGAGAGAGAGAGAGCTACTAATGGCGTGTGGACTTGGTGGGTGTTGTGGGCATCTAATCAATGAAGAGGGGGTGTAGAGAGGGAAAGAGAGATAGAGAGAGAGAGAGAGGGAGAGAGTTGGTTCGGCTAGGTAGCCACAAAGGGAGAGTCCAATTAATAGAAGCTTGGGTTTGGTGAGAGAGAAAGAAGGAGAGAGAGTTGCTAATTTAGTTGGGAGGTTGCTTGATTCACGGTGTGATATATATATATATATATACATATATAGAGAGAGAGAGATAGGGAGTGTCCATGAATGGGAAATAAAGAGTCATTTTTAGACTCTACTTGCTAAAATTATAATTTCCATTAAGGTGTACCTATATAATATTGGAAATTTCTAATTTTGGGAGTGCGTGGGCCAT
Source organism: Chloranthus sessilifolius (assembly GCA_021018995.1). Taxonomy (NCBI): domain Eukaryota; kingdom Viridiplantae; phylum Streptophyta; class Magnoliopsida; order Chloranthales; family Chloranthaceae; genus Chloranthus; species Chloranthus sessilifolius. Next base: position 53,017,467 of record CM037594.1, read on the forward strand.
GATATGGTGTGCACACAAGTACTTGGTCTTGTTGCTTCGCCTATCTTACACCATTAAACAAGGTCAAGAAAATTCGGGTCACAACATTCTTCCCCCCTAAAAAAAAAAATTTCGTCCTCAAAAATTACGTACCAGTTACTCGAAAAGCTCAGGATGTGTTATTTTGATGTCGTCTTCATTCTCCCAGGTTGCCTCCTTTAGCGTAAGGTGTTGCCATTGAACTAACACCAATGTCATCCTTTTGTTCTTGGAGACTTGAACTTTCCGATTGAGAATCCTGATCGGTCTCACTATGGTGGTGAGATCCTCCTTTATATCGATAGGTTCTATCTCCACTATGTGTGAAGGGTCATAGATATATCTCCTCAACATTGATACGTGAAAAACATCATGGATTCCCATGTATTATGGCGGTAGAGAGACTTTATACGCAACCTTGCCCACACATTTAGTGACTTCGAAAGCCCCTATGTATCTGGGGCTCAGCTTCCTACGCTTTCCAAAGCACATGACTCCCTTGGTCGGAGAGATGCGAATGAATACTCATTCGCCAACCTGTTAAACAGATTTTAGTGTTTAATCATAAACACAATTGCAATGAAATTTAAAGCTCAAAATTTTAAATATGTTACCTCAAACTCTAAATTACGACGGTGAGGGTCAGCGTACTTTCTCTGACAATCCTGGGCTATCTTAAGTCGTTCGCGTATTAATTTGACTTTGTCAGTTGTAGTTTGGATTAGTTTGAGCCCAAGCATCTTCTTAACTCCAACTTCGTCCCAACATAATAGCGTTCTGCAACTTCTGCCGTATAAAGCTTCGAAAGGAGGCATTCCGATACTTGCTTGGTAGCTATTTTTGTAAGAGAACTCGATCAGTGAGAGGTGATTGTCTCAGTTCTCTCGGAAGTCGAGCATACACACTCGTAACATATCCTCAACTATTTGATTCACTCTTTCCGTCTGGCCGTTCGTTTGTGGGTGGAAGGCAGTACTAAAATCCAATCGAGTACCCAGAGCTTCTTGAAAAGCTATCAAGTATTTGAAAGTAAATTTTGAGTCTCGATCAGAGATAATGCTGACTAGGGACCCCATATAGTTTGACAATTTCTTTCAGATATATTTTGGCAAGCTTTTTTCCATCTGTGATAGTCTTGAATGGTAAGAAATGAGCTGACTTAGTCAATCTGTCAACTATCACCCAGATGACATCATTCTTCTTCATCGTCTTAGGTAGACCCAGGATGAAGTTCATAGATATATTTTCCCACTTCCATTCCGGGATGGGTAAGGGTTGTATAAGTCCAGCCAATTTCTGATATTCTGCCTTGACTTGTTGGCACACTAAGCATTTCGACACGTATTCGACTATTTCATGTTTCATATTCGGCTACTATTACCAATTTCTCAGATTTTGATACATCTTAGTATTGCCTGGATGTACTGAGTATCCTGATTTGTGACCTTCATCAAGTATCTCCTTTTTCACTTGGGGGTCATTGAGTATACACAGTCTTTGCCTGAAGAGTAATGTCCCATCCGTCTTGATGCTGAAATCTGATTTTGATCCTATTGTTTCGATGATCTTGAGGATCTCTGGGTTTGTACGCTGTATTTCCCTAATTTTGTCTAAAATGAACGGACTCATCACCATTCATGAAAAATATACACCATCTTCGATTTCTTGGAAGTAAATGTCTTCGTCGGTGAGTTCATCGAAAGGCTTTCAAGATTTTAATCTGGCTAACAATGTCGAGGATTTTCTACTGAGTGCATTAGCGACGACATTAGCTTTTCTACGGTGGTAATTTATGGAGCAGTCGTAATCTTTTATGTATTCTATCCATCTACATTGTCTCAAATTCAGGTCCTTTTATGAGAAAAGGTACTTGAGACTTTTGTGATCCGTATATATCTTGAATGTCTCACCATAGAGATAGTGTCGCCATAGTTTGAGGGTGAAGATAATTGCAGCTAGTTCCAAGTCATGAACCGGATAGTTCTTTTCGTGAGGTTTGAGCTGTCTTGACCTATAAGTGATAACTTTTTTACTTTGTTCAAGCACACAACCAAGTCCCTAGCGAGATGCATCCGTGAATATTTCAAATTCACTAATGCCTGAAGTAGAAGGTAGGGTGAGGATTGGTGTAGTAGTAAGCCCCTTCTTCAATTCTAGAAAACTTGCTTCACATTTATCGGTTCACACAAATTTAACATTCTTTCGTGTAAGGCAGGTGAGCGGTAGAGCAATGCGTGAAAATCCTTCAACAAAGCGACAGTAGTATCCCCCCAATCCGAGGAAACTCTTAACTTCGGTAACACTCGTCAGTGCTTTCCATTCTATAACTGCTTCAATCTTAAAAGGATCGACGGTCACTCCTTCTACTGATACCACGTGACCAAAGAAGATCACTAGTTTAAGCCAAAACTCGCACTTACTGAGTTTAGCATACAACTGGTGATCTTGGAGTGTCTGAAGTGCCATACGAAGGTGTTCTTCATGTTCTTCCTCTGATCATGAGTAGATGAGGATGTCATCTACAAATACGATGATGAATTCATCAAGATATTGTCTGAACACCTGATTCATCAGGTCCATGAATACAGTTGGGGTGTTTGTTAGTCTGAATGGCATGACTAAGAATTTGTACAACCCATTCTTACAAGCGAAAGCCATTTTTTGAATATCTTCTCTCAACTGGTGATAACCTGATCTCAGATCAATCTTAGAAAAATACTTGGCACCTTGGAGCTGATCGAACAAATCGTCAATACGTAGAAGGGGGTATCGATTTCTGATGATTTACACTATTCAACTAACGGTAATCGATGCATAGCATCATCGAACCATCTTTCTTCTTTACGAAGAGCACTAGAGCTCTCCATCGTGACTGATTTCGTCTGATGAATTTCTTATTTGTCAGTTTCTTGAGTTGCATTTCTAGTTCCTTTAATTCTGCAGGGGCCATCTGGTATGGTGCCTTGGCAATTGGTGTGGTCCCTGGGATCAAATTGACTTTGAACTCGATTTTTCGGTCGGGTGGTACACCGGGTAAGCCTTAAGGAAATACGTCGACAAAATCTCTGACGACTGAGATTTTTATAGGATTGACTGTCTTGTTTTGCTCCTCGTCTAATGTTGCCGATAAAGGTACTCCCTTCTTTTAAATTCTCAGAAATCTGAATGGATGCTCTCTGAGTAATTGGAAGGTGACCACTTTAGAACAGCAGTCAACCGTGGCATGATATGTGGCTAGCCAGCCCATAACCAAAATGATGTCGAAATCTTGAAATTCTAACACGATGAGATCTACTAGAAGATTATGACCTTTAATATTAATTATCGTGTTTCGATAGATTAAGGTAGCCATCATGGTGTTCCCAAATGGTGTCGAGATAGTCAATCTCCTTTCTAAGGGTACGGGACTAGCTTGAATTTTTGACATAAACTCTAGACTGATGAAAGAAAGTGTGGACCCTGAGTCTATAAGAACGAGAGCTAAGTGTTTAATGTCGCCCTTATGTTCATAAACGGAAAGGTTACCTGTTAGTATAAGGTGTGTTAAAATGTTTTCGAGTGTAATAATAAGGTTTAGAGTTTTATCGAATTCATACGAGGAATTTCACACAAATGAAAGTTTATGATAACAAGCCTCGAAATACACAAAAAAAAGATAACTTGATTCGAAGTAGTAAAGGTGCCTTGAATAACTTCCTCGCTAGCCATAGTGTCCTGCTGCGACATTATAAATATGCGGCCTTGGCTCATAGGCTTCGCTTGAGTATTGTATTAAGAGCCTGATACTGGAGCTCTCTCGGGGCAGTCCTTAATCATGTGTCCCTCTTTTTCACACCGGAAATATTTATTGGTACCTTACATGCACACTCCAAGCCTGTGTCTCATGCCACATCTTGTGCAAGGTTCATAGGGTGTGAACTCTTGTTGTGGCTGATGTAGCTGTGGAATGACATTTCCTCCTAGGAAAGTGGAACCCACTTGTGTCTATGGTGTGAGACGTGACCTTTTGTTTTCGTACTGAGCCTGGGGAAATGGTGTTCTCTGAGCGAAAGTTGGGATTGGTCTTTGTGGGATAAAAGAGCCCCTTTGAATAGCTTTGCCCTTTTGAACTTCTAATCGAGCATTCCTTCTGTTAAGCATTTCACCTGATTCTCTTTCCTGGATCTGAGCACGATCCACAAGTTCTCCGTATGATTCTATCTTCATCATGACCAATTTCTCGCGAAGAGTTTAGCGCCTTCATCTGCGATCAGATTCCCAGCAAATCTGGATAGCTGGTCAAACTTGGCCTCGTATTCAACCACCGTCATGTTCCCTTGTTGTAGGTCCATGAATTATTTCTTCTTCTAAGCCCTGGTGGGCGCTGAAAAATACTTTTTGAAGTAGACTTCTATGAACTACTGCTAAGTCCACTCTTCTTCGTTGTTTCGATCTGCAGCTCTCCTGACTGCTTTCCACCAGTTCTCTGCTTCCTAGTCTAGATAGAACGCTGCCCACTTCACTTTTTTATGTTCTGCAGGCGAAGAGATCCCAAAGAATTTCTTGATTATACTTATCCAATCTTCAGCAGCGAATGGGTCAAGCTGATCATGGAAATAGGGAGGTCAAGCTCTACTGAATACTTGAAATCTGACTGGCGTGTATGGTGGGTTCTCGTGTTGAGGTGTAGGCTGGCGTTGATTAACCAACTCTTTGACCGCTTCTCTTTGTTGTTCTCTTTCCACCTCCATTTCGTGCAGTAGCTAAGTCCTTTCTTATTGGTACGACTGCGTCAGCTGAGTCATTTGCTGACTGAATGTGGTCGCCATCTCGCGTACTAGGCGCATCACTTCAAATTCTTGAAGACCTTTATGTGATGATGCCTCATTCACCTGAAAGTTATTTGTTTCCCTACGTCGTGGAGCCATCAATTCCTGATTTTAAAAAATGTCGTATGTTAGTTCTATCGTACGACTTAGTCCCTAAAGGAAGTAAAGCCTAAGCTCTGATACCATCTCTGTCACGACCCAAAATCCTAGCCGATCTCAAAGGCTTAGAATCCTGTGCTATGACACCGCACGCTTGTTACAGCGATAAGCGGACATACATATATAACTCGTCATTCAACTTAGCATATGGAATAAGGCATTTAAAATAACAGTTAATGATAAATGGCTTATAAATTAATAGCGAAAAATGTAAACAATATTAATGAAGTACTTAATCCTAACCATACTTCTAGGATATAAAATCAAACCAGTTTCACGTAGGGTAAAATGGTTTCAAACATAAACTCCCACAATGTATTACAAGCTAAAACATGTCCCTCAAGAAATAAAAGAAAAACTAGAGTAAAAGGCTCTCAATGTTGGTAAAAGTCTATCGAGTCTACATTCTCATCTAAGTGGTGTCAGCGTTCTCGTTTATATGAGCCGTCTTCGAATCAGCAGCTTCCGTATCATCATGGATGGGATAAGTGGAATCTTCACCTGAAACTGTTAGATTAGGGAGGGGATGAGTTTACTCAATCGCGTAAATTCAGCGGGTTGCATAATCAATTCACCAAAACTTACCCAGGTGATCGTGTGTGCAATCGCTTGAATTGCGGTATATTTTTAAAATATAACTAACATCTTAAATAAAAGAAAACAACTTATCCATAACTCATAGTCTATCATAATCAAGACTGGAAAATATACTATATAACATGAAGAGTACATGATGGGTAGATGATGCTTATATTTTCTTATCTCTTTTCCTATTTGTCTCATCAACCTATCATACACGGTATATCGTAAGTCTTATTATTACTCCATACGCCTACATAATGTACTTTATATCTTGCTTATCTTATTTTAAAATTACCTGTGTCAGGATCACTACTTGAGACTACCACGCGAGGTCCACGTGTAGATAACTACCTAACCTCCATATTATAACATAAACCACCATCCAGCCAGATGAAGTTGCCAGTATAGTAACCACAATATCCCCTTAATTTAAGACAAAGCTATAATGTCCTTAAGACCCATCTCGACTGCAGACGTTGAACCCTTACGGCTTGTGATCTTTATAGTGGTTAGGGTTCTTGTCAAATCGAGGCTTGTTTTTAATGACACTGTTCATTTCTTTTGGTATCTGCAAGGTTCGGCTTTTTTTTCTCCTCTCCTCTTCGTGGTTATTTAACAAGTTCATTGTCATGAAGGCATCGGATGCCTCACTTTGCACATCGTCATTATATATAACCTGGACACCTTATCCCATGCTAGTTTGAATATGCACACCAGATCACCAAGAGGTAGGGGGACAATGGTCCGAAATCTTTGTAACGCAAAATGGTGGTAACCTTCCGGAAGCTCCTCAATCTTGAGAAACTGCTGAATGCAGGCTCGTTAAAAGATCCGAAATAGACAGGCTTCGTGTACGAGAACCAAGAGCTAGCGGGGAGGAAAGTGTTTGGTTGGGTGATCCTCCAACATTTTTTAGCTCGCCAGTTGATGGGAACTCTTCTTCCTTAATAATGAATCTGTATTAAAAGAATCCAGGAAGACCTCTCATGAAAATATATTTTGGTATGGTTGCTAAGACACACATAGCATTGGGCCGTGTGTCCCTTGTCTTTCTCTATACCGGATCATTCGTTGCTAAGCCAAGGTCCCAGGTCTCCGAGTCAGCCCTCACTTTTTCGAAGAATCCTGCACCATGGTGAGAGATATATCTATGAATCGATCTAGACTATACTCTATTCGGATAGATATGTCCCTATGAGCGACTACACTGATCTTTTCTTATATGTTTTGGCCACGTCCGTTTCCGCTCCAAAGAATAAGGCTTGGATCTTTCAATCTTACGTCGTGAGGGATGTGACCTATATTAGGTCCATAAGATAAATTGTAGAACTTAATTCATATTTAGCTGGCCTTCACAGCGTGTCTTACATATCATATCATTTTTCGGTTATAAGCATAGGTCCCCACCCTGGTTTTATATTTTCATGGGGTTAAGTCTCCACTTCTTTAACATACAGGTATCTTAATATAGTCATTTCTCATCTTTACTTAAAACTTAATTAGAATGGGTCACGATGCGATAGGCTTCACTAAATCACGCTTTCTAAGGTACGAGTTCTGTAGTAACCTGGATGTACTTCGTGTGACATCTGATACTACCATAGAGGGTTGCATCCGTACATGGACGCCTATATTCCAAGTTTCGCGTGACCGTGAAAGAAATCTCACTGTAGCGAAGGTTTATATCATGTGTCATATCCTATCCTTAACTTATATGTGTATCCCTATCGTGATTTTCTACATTATAAATGTTATATAATGATGGTGAACACATATAAAAAGGAAACTATCATGACCTTAAACATTGCATATTCATAAACACAATTGACATCGAGTATATATATTATGAAGCATTGAGTAAAACAATAGACAAGATATATTTAGTTCTAAGATATATTTAGTTCTATATCTGTTCTAAGATTTAAATCTGGATCTCAATAGTATCATATTTTACCTTTTCTTAGTGGCTAACTAATTAGCTCATTTTTATAGTTTAACACGTTAAGCCCTTTTTCTAACATATTTTATCTCAAGCTAAAACAAATAATCTAATTGACTAATTAGCTTCAAAGTTGTCCTAGCTTGTATGCCATGCCCCTTTGAAATTTAGGAAGCACTAGAAAAAATGCTTTAGGCATATTATATATTATGGTTTTGGGGATCTTAGTAACCAACAACATTCCCAAGTTAATGAAACACTTCAATAATATCGTGATTATTGAGAAGCTTGTTTATCAGATGGCAGAGTGCAGTTTTAGATGATTCAAGAAATAACTAAAAGCAAAAATAGTATTAGTTAATGGCCATCCCATGAACAGAGTTTTCTGTCACTTTTACAAGAAGTGTGCCACTTGGAATCACCATCTGGTCGTCCATTAGGTGGGACATACTCTCAGGATCTATATTGTGTGAAAGATGGGACAGAAAATTGAACTCCACCATCAAATTCAAGGCAGCAAACGGCTCTAAGGTGGAAAACCATGGTTGACCATCCCATGTATCTATTGCAAATTTTTGTATTTAATATTTTCAAAGATCTCTCTTTCTCTCTCTAAATTTAGGTGCTAGAGGTTGGGTCTTCACTTTCTCTCTCTAAATTTAGGTGCTAGAGGTTGGGTCTTCACTTTCTCTCTCTAAATTTATGTAGTAAAGGTTGAGTCTTCACTTTCTCTCTCTAAATTTAGGTGCGAAAAGTTGGGTCTTCCCTTTCTCTCTCTAAATTTAGGTGCTAAAGGTTAGGTCTTTGCTTTCTCTCTCTAAATTTATATGGTAAAGGTTGGTCTTCACTTTCTCTCTCTAAATTTTTCTATTTCAAGTTGGGCCTCTCACTTTCTCTCTCTAAAATTTGGGCCTCTCTTTCTATGTAATATTCGCTCATTCACGATCTCAGCCATTGGTTCTACGGCAAATTTTGGAATCCAATTACAAATTTTCAGATCATGAAGCAAAAATCTTCAAACTACTCCAAATCAACACTGTAATTTTAGCAATTCAGATTCACCAAAATTAACAGGTCGTCCACGGCGATGATTGTAGAATAATAATAAAAAATTTCAGGTATGGAAGCTACTATTTCAAGTTTTATACCACCACTAATTCAGCTAAATCTTTCACCTACATATACACATATATATTTATATAACTCACACACACATATATCTATATATTTCCTTTTTGCAGGTGAACCCAAAAGAGACGCAGAGATTAGGAGGTTGGGTTTCTACTCCTTGCTCTGTTCTCTCAACTACTCTATGAGGTTGCACCAGTGGAGAATGTGAAGGTCGGGGGAAGAAGACGACCAAGGAGTTTGGGTTCCGGTGTAATCCACACACACACACACACACATATATATATATATAATCAATATTATTATCATTACAGTAGTTTAGATATACATATATATTTGTCTTCTTCATGGCTAAGCAGCCATCAACGGAGCTCAATAAAAAGAAGAAAAAAAATAGATTTATTTTTATTAAGAAAAAGAACTTAATACCTTATGATAGATTGAGGGGCACCCACCTGTTGGAGTGTCTTTTGAGATGATTAGGATGGCCTCGGATCGACATAGATTGGATTCAACACACACCGATTGAGTTGAAGTAGATGGCTCTCCAACTGTTTGACAATTCCTCAACCAGATGTAGTGTCATTTAACACCATGTTGAACTATTATTTACCAATTTATGAACTTGAAACCGCTCGTCTTTTCTTCAATCGAATGCCCCTTAAAGATCTCAAGTCCTGCTGGTTTGAAGCTTTTTAAGATGATGATGGGAATGGGTTTGTGGCCTAACCGATCTAGCTACAGTAGTGTCCTTTTGGGATGTGGTAATTTGTCTTCATTGGAAACGGGTAGCAGATTCATCTGTTCATCTGCAAATCGCCATTGGTTGGGACCTCATTACTTAGCATGTATTGGGAAAGAGAGAGAGAGAGAGAGAGCTACTAATGGTGTGTGGACTTGGTGGCTGTTGTGGGCATCTAATTAAAGAAGACGGGGTGTAGAGAGGGAAAGAGATAGAGAGAGAGAGAGAGAGGGAGAGAGTTGGTTTGGCTACGTAGCCACAAAGGGAGAGTTCAATTAATAGAAGCTTGGGTTTGGTGAGAGAGAAAGAAGGAGAGAGAGTTGCTAATTTAGTTAGGAGGTTGCTTGATTCACGGTGTGATATATATATATATATATACACACACGTAGAGAGAGAGATGGGGAGTGTCCATGAATGGGAAATAAAGAGTTCTTTTTTAACTCTACTTGCTTGCTAAAATTATAATTGCCATTAAGGTGTACCGGTATAATATTAAAAATTTCTAATTTTGGGAGTATGTGGACCATGACATAGTGTGCACACAAGTACTTGGTCTTGATGCTTCGCCCATCTTACACCATTAAACAAGGTCAAGAAAATTCGGTTCATAACATAAAGTGACCACAGAAGGAAGGTTAATTGGGATTGAAGCGGGAATTGCTGTTGTTTTTAAAAAATTTCGATGGTCTTTTGGTTCACCCCATTGCCGAGAAGAGATCTTCGAGCGATATTTTATTGGTGGAAATTCATGCAGCTCAGTTAGCTTTGGATTATGCAAAGGATATGTTTAATGAGTGAACTGTTGGTGGAATGTGAATATGATTCACTAGTCAATATAATTAATGGTACTTGAATGATACCTTGGAAGTCATAAATTTGGATATCCATCTCAAAAGCAATTGGCAATGAGTGAGGGGCCAGGATCATATAAGAGGAGAGACAAGGCTATGAGTACCTGATGTAGGAAGAAAATTTAACACGCCCCAACACGTATTGGCCGGATTGAGTCAAATCACGTGGATAATTGAATTCGATGACGTGAAGTGGAGAAATGCCTGCATTGATACCATAATTAAATTTGGGTATATATCTCAAAATCAATTGGCAATGAGTAAAGGGGCCTAAGAATTTATAAGAGAGACAAAATATGAATACCCGACAAGATATGAATACCCTATGTGGGACAAAACTTCAACACGAAGTACAACAAAGAAATTGAACTTTTAAAACATTCCCAGAGTTCCTTTCAAGAGAGTAAGGTTATCTGCACTAGAGGTTAGTGCAATAGACTGGCTGGCATGTTCGCTCGGCTTGGATTAGATGCAAGTTCAGTCATCAGTTGGTCTAATCTCGAGTATGTTCTCATTTCCTTTTTATCACTTCTTAAAACGATTTTATTTTTTTCTATTCTCTTATTATATAATTTTATCTTTAATTGAGAGGTGAGGGCCTCAGCAACCTCAACTTAACTTCTTAATATATATATATATATATATATATATATATGGAAAAGGGATCCGTTTTTCATAGGAGGACGGTCAGCATCCTTCAACTTTTCACGTGGAGCTCCACGTGGCATCCAAAATATTTGTTCGATGCCATGTGGACCTTGGGTGTATTGTTTAGATCATCTTTGAAAAAAACTAAATTAAAAATTCATCTACACCGTGTATTATTTGAACCGTGAAATGTGGGCGAATGAAAACCGTTAAATTTTGACTTGTGAGTTTAAAAAAAAAATTCAAATTTTTTTTTTTTTAATATTAATTTAAACTGTCCACCTGTACTTCACGTGGTACCCAAAAAGTATTTTCGGTGCCACGTGGAGCTCCACGTGAATCTTAGAGGACAGTCACCGTCCTCCATTAGACGACCTAACCGGCTCCTTACATATATATATATATATGATTAACGGGAAATCAAAATATTCATGGTGATATGCTTGATTCTTTCAATCAATTGATTAAGGTGTTGATCATCAACAAACCAGTTACTTTACACCCTGTCCATAGGAGTGCAATGGTTTAGCTGACAAACACATTAAAGAGGCACACATTTGGGCCCTACGGGGTTGGATAATATTCTCTCTGTGTAATCTATTGGGCTTGAGTCTCTCTCATCCCAGTCTCCTATATTAACACTCTGATATCTTGTACTCATAATTATCTCCTTGGATAAATTTTACATGAGATTCTCAATACAAAATATTCTAATAATAGCAATTTTATTGCTGATGCATGTACCATAATAAATATTTAAATCATGTTAGGCTGGGTTTGGGAATGTGGATTTGAATTTGGGGATTTCAAATTCAAGCATTTGAAATATTTGGATTTGCAAATCTCTTGTTGGATGTTTAAGCATTGCCTTAAGATTTGGTCCAAGGATTTATAGATACTTCATTCAGCTATTATTTTTATAAAAAAGAATTTATATTTCACTGGTTTCCTTCATTCTATGTAGGTAGGCATGCAAATTCGATATACCAAACAGAACCGAATCCGATTTTTTTGGTTTTCGGTATGGTACACCACAAACCGAAGCCGAACTGAAATATATCGGTTTTAGTATACCGAATTCCTCTAACACATAAACCGTTCCCGAACCGAAACCAAATTTTTTGGTGTTTGATTTGGTTTGGGTTCAGGGGAAGAAAATATCAAAAATGGGTGCAACCAACAATTTCCTGATTGTACCCAAAGTGCACTATACAAAGGTGGGCTGCAAAAATAGAAACAAAAAATAAAAAATAAATGAAAAAATATCAAAAATGGGTGCAACAAGCAATTTCCTGATTGCATCCAAGGTGCACTGTACAAAGGTGGGCTGTAAAAACAAAAACAAAAATGAAAAAATCAAAATGGATGCAACCAAAAATGCACTAGAAAGTTCTTGGTTGCACTCAAGGTGCACTGTAAAAAGGTGGGGGTCCAAAAAAAAAAAAATTTGGGTGCAACCGATAATTTTCTGATTGCACTAACAATTTCTTGGTTGCACCCAATGTGCACTGTACAAAGGTGGGCTGCAACGGTCAGAAACTAGCCATTGCAGCCCAACGACTAGTTTTCTAGCAAATGCAGTAACTAGTACCTGTTCAATCCGGTCCATTTACCATCGATTTAGCACGGTTTGGTCCGGTTTAATTCGGGTTGGGTACCACCGGTTCGGGTCGGTTTCAGTATCAGGTCCAACCGTACCTATGATAGCACTAAGTAACAACTTTTTATGCACTAAACATAGCCAATTATATGTTGGTAAAAGATTTCGATTTTCAAATAACACCTAGGAGGTGTTATTTACAAATCCACATTTTTACAATTGTGAAGACTCAAACCCACATGCCATAATATTATCCGATTTTCGGCTTAGGTCCCCGCCCCGATTTTGTTTTTGGCATGGGCTTAAGTCCCTGCCCAAAACGCGTCATGACATATAGCATCCGCAATCACATATAGCCTAGGGTAAGGACTTTTTCCTATCCAATGTGGGATTATTACAATCCTCCTACCTTATAGAAGAGTCGTCCTCGGCTCTTATACCATTCTGTGAAGACCCATACCCACATGCCACAATATTGTCCGGTTTTAGGCTTAGGTCTCCGCCCCGATTTGATTTTTGGCATGAGCTTAAGTCTCCACCTAAAACACGTCATGACATATAGCATCCGCAATCACATATAGCCCAGGATCAGGACTTTTCCCTATTTAATATGGGACTATTACAATAGTACAATCATGGATTTCTAAATTCCGATGAATTTATCAAATCCGAATTCAAACACAAAAAGGTGAAACTAATTGGTGGATTTGAAATTAGGAGATCCAAATCTAAAACCACGTTCCCAATCACAGCCTTATAGTATTTGTAAACATGTCCCATGGTTTTTAATTAAGCCACTTTAACCCAATACGATCCAACCGATTGGACCTGATGGTGAAAATGAAAAAAAAACTAAAGTTGATGTTCTTAACATGTGCTCGTATATATTGGGTGATGACCCTGTTTACTTTGAAGTGTAGATGGCGAAAACAAAAGAAAAAAGAGATGAAGACCTATTTTAAGGTGGTTCGGCTGTATTTAACCTACGTTCACGAAGGTGATATTGTAACCATGATTTTCTGAATGTTGCACATATATAGAAACAATTATTGTATTCAATTATTTAATATATATATATATATATATATATATATATATATATATATATATATATATATATATATATATATATGTATTTTTACAATACATATATATTAAATCTGCCGCTCAGAATCTTAACCATAAATCTAAGGATAAGTTTCCCTTGACTTTCTTAGGTATCTTAACCGAGTCCCTTGTTAAGGTGCATTGAAAATGCTTGTTGGCCTTTAAAGAATAAAGAATAGTTTTTTAATTCAACTAAGGTGCAAGAAAATAAATCTAAATCTTCAAACTTCTAGATCATAGTCATCAATCAGTTTCCTTCGGTTTTTATATATTTATAAAAATTAAAATGTTGTTACACTATATCTAGGTCTTTTAGAATTTAGGCATTAATCAAATATAAAATTCTTTCAATATAGATCTATACTAATCTGCAACCTTCCAGGATTTGAGTGTCAATAAAACACTAGAAAATTGAAGATGAAAAATAAAATTTCGTTACACTATTCTTTCAAATTCAAGACTTTAGGCGTCAATTAAAATTAAGAACTATCAGAAATTTATAAAGCAATAAATGAAAGCAGTAAATCTAAACTAGAAAGCAATAAAAAGATCTTTCATCTCTCAATTACATGCCTTAATTTCTCTTGAGAAACTACGGATACTTTACTTTAATCTTTCAGGCTCCGATCACAAGCGTCAATTGCATTTAGCAGATGCAACAAGTCATTAAATCCCTAGGTTATCTCTAATGGAGGAGTTGTGTCTTCTGAAGGTTTTAAGTGAAGTTACCTACAAACTTTAAAATATTTTTAAATTTTTTAAATTAAAAAAATAATAAAAATAAGTAAATAAACTCTAAAACTAAAGTAAATTTAACTGCTTAATAGCTGACTATTACATGTTTATTTAGATTTTAAAAAATATGATTTTATCAGCTATAACTTCCTATCCTAGTCGTTATCCTCGATCATATGCTCAACAATTTTAATTCATATTAAGCGTGGAGTGCTTACATACTAATAAAGAATTCATTCATTATAAATTTTTCTAAATTGCAGATTTAGAAAATTTACAAATTCTCACTGTTGGCATACTCTAAAAAAGAATATCGAAATTATTGGGTTCTCTCAATGATATATATAAGGCATAATTTTAAGGACAATTGATAAAAAGTTAAATCTCATGGAATAGATAATCAATTCTATTTCTTATGTTTCCTGATTTTTCATAGAATTTATTATACATATCTCTACTAGGCTCATTCAACTTGTAATGAGACTATGGGTTAAAAGGTTCCAAAGAAAGGTAGAAAGGATTCAAAAGTTCTGAGAATTCAACTCATCTCTCACCTTTTCTTTTTCTTTTATTCTCTTTCTACTTCAGTAAGTATCCAGAAAGTTGGATAACTTCTTCCCATATACTTTTTTTTTCTTTTTTTGTTAATCCCTTTTTCTTTGATTTCTTTTTTTTTTTTCAGATATCCTCTCAAAAAAAAAATTTCTCAGTTTGGAAGCTTTTTGCTTCTCTTCTTCTCTATACTTTTCTCCCATAATTTTTTCTACAAATTTTTTTTCTTTTCTTTATTAACTGTACCCTTTAAGCATTCTCCTTATCTGTTCTTGCATACTCTTTTCACTCCCTTTTTCTCCCTCTATTCTAAATTCTCATAATTATAAGATAAAAATACCAAAAGCTTTGGGTAGTACATATGGTTAAGGGTTTATATGATTTGAGTACAAAGAAAAATTAGTTTAGGCTCTAATATGAGTTCAATGGATAAATATATTTCGAGATTTTTTACATTATGGATCAAACGAATAAAAGAAATGACCTTAAATCATTTTCATAATTTACTAGCATGAATGTTATATTGTTTCGATGCATATAATAGATAGTTCTAGAAAAACATTCAACATAATAGTGGAATATTTGATTCGAATATAAACAACAATGAGATTTCATTAGAGCATAGTCAAGAAGTTTAAGAAAATTTGAATTCGAATAGAATAACAGTATCTATCTCACAAGCTTGTTATTTCGTCGAGATGCTGCATGCTTTCGTGAGGGAGAGAGGTAGGGTCGTGTTGAGCGTAGTCGAGGTGGGGCTGCTTGGTGTTGAGAGTAGCAGGATGACCTGGTGTGGCCATATCAGTTATTACTCCTTCGACTTCGTTGGCATTGCTGCTACTCGTAGCCTTATGAGAGGGGTCTCTTTGCCGGTAGCTAGGTGGGTGTGGGATGAAGGGCTCCCTCTCTCTTCCGAGATTTCCTAATTTTTTGGGGTTTTTCATTTTTAGATTTTTAACGATTTTGGGGTATTCTATTTTTTTTATTTTCGATAATAGATATGATAAAGAGTCGATTGCCTGAAGAGGAACTGGCGGTGTTGCTTCTTCTAGTTGGGAAAGCGGAGCAGCAGCTGAAGCCATTCGTGCGAGTGTTCAGATGATGTGGACCCTTTCTGAATTTGGTGTTTTTTTTATGATCCTTGCTCAGTGTGATCTTCTTGATGAAAGACGAAGGTGGCGGTCCACCTGATGATCTTGCTTCTTCTAGCATGTGAATGGTTTCCTTTTCCGTGTCGGCTAGGTAGCCCTTTGACTCTTCTTCTTCTTATATCAGCCAGGCGTACTCTTTGATGAGTTCTATCATTGAGTTTGGCTTGGGAGTATCTGGTTCTTGATTACTTTTGATTTCTTCAAAAATTGCCCATAGTGCGGGAAAAGGATTAATCTCGCCTTTCTGTTCGAGCTCTTCTGGGGTTGATATGGCTGAATGATGCATGGAAACTCCCGAGAGCATTCCCATCTGGTAGGCAGGTGCTCGGGGTCACCATTGTCGGTGCTGAAATCTTCTTGGTGAGGTTCGTCTTCTTTGGGTGAGCCTAGCTGATCTTCCTTCAAGCTCGTAAGTTCTTTTGCTTGGACTTCGTGGTATGCCAAGATGAGTATGCATGCTCGACAGCGAGACTGGTATGGGTGGGAGATGCAGTGGTGTCCCCAAGGGCATTCCCATTCTTTGAGATCGGGGCCAAGGTTGTCGCTGTTGGAGTCGAGCTCGTCCTCTCCACTAGATAGACCTTGAAGGTCTTGGTCTAACTGTTCTGCCAACTCGAGGGCGGGGAGATCTATCCAGTAATCTTCGTCATCACTCAGAGGCAGTTGCCATACTTCCTCTAGTGAGTTCCAGAAGATATAAGGTTACGGTGCTTCCAGAGATTAGGGGGCATCGATCTCTAACACCTCTTCAACTTCTATGAAGGCAATGTGAGAATCTTCTGCCCTCGTTGTTTACCGTATTTCGTGTAGGATGGCTCTCTCGCATCTTATTAGGATAGACGTGCATAGGTTGCAATAAGGTGACTCCGAGTAAGGATAGCGGCGTGGGAATCGCCAATTGTCAAGTATGGACCGAGGGTCGAATTCGTCGTCAGAGTCTGATCCCTGGTTCTGGGAGCGATTGACTTCCTCGAGTAATTTTAGATGCTCCTCTCTTAGGAGATCTCCTAACTCTATGTCAGTAAGATTTATCCAATAGTCTTCTTCTTCACTTGACATGGAGAGCCAGTCTTCTTCTACCGTTCGTGGGCCTGGGATGACTACGGAGATTGGAGGATATGCAGATCTGGTTCTTCTTCAGCGCTTAATATATGAAAGCCTTCCTCATCAGTCGACTCTCAATCTTCAACCTACGGCTCAAGTTTTGAAAGCTCCTTCCTTGGTTCATCAGGGGATTCCTCAGCATCGAATAGCGGTTCGACTCCCTCAAGCAGCTTATCCATGTCGTCGTCTTGATTCAGGTTGGTCAGGTCAGTGAAGGCCCTAGTTATCTGCTTAATTTCCATGTCCTATATTTTAGGGAAGGACTCCCTTTTTTTCTTTGGCACATCAGCCTTCTCGATGGTTTCGTAGATGAAATGGTCATATAGTGACCACTTAGGCAAGGTTAGCAGGAGGTCGACTTGCTTGCCGTCTGATTGGTAGCCCAATCCTGTGTATTTTAGAACCTTCTTATGGATGACAGGCCCTATGCGTCCTTGCTTATTCTTGTTGAGCCCGGTATGAGGGATGTATCCTAGTTGATACATAAGTTCCCACCCTTTTATTGCGATGGGATTTATGTCGTATAAGCGGGTAAGGTCGGAGCCTGCTTCTCTTCTCATTAATCTTTGCTGGCACACTGAAGGAGAGGTAGGATGGCTAACTTCAGCTATCGTTGTGTCGTCAGAAGTCTACACTCTTTTGATGTGGCCACTGGATAGCACCGAGTCGTGAGCTGTCAAGATGCTTGCTGTGTAGTCAATATCTATCTCTTGAAGAGGTGTGTCATCATATATTCTGATGATAGAGTCCTCGTGAGGGAATTTGACATACTGGTGGTATGTAGACGCTACGGCTTTCATAGATTCCAACCATTTCCTTCCTAAGATTAAATTTTCAGTACTAGAAGAGTCAGAAATCTGGAAAGTGACATCTTTTGTCACTGGCCCAAGACGAACTGGTAGATTAATGGTTCCCTTGACAAAGCGCCGAGAGCCATCATATGCGATCAGAGATAGCGACGAAGGCCTTATGTCTTGCTCCGTGTACTCGAGAGTCTTGAGCGTCGTTATGGAGCAAATATTGAGTCCTACTCTTGTGTCAACTAGTGCATGAGGGACTGAAAACCCTCTGATCATGACCATTAGATATATGGCGGCTGAGCTCCCTTGCAGGGATTCTTTCGGTATATCTGCATCTATGAAGGTAGGGGCCGGTGGTTGTGCTATGACGGAAGTGATCTGGTGCAGCTCATCTAAAGTGGCATCTTCATCGATTTGTGTTTCTCCCAGCATTTTCATCAGTAGCCGATGATGGTCTGGGGATTTATTGATGAGCTCGAGTATCGATATTTGCACTAGGATCTTCTGGAGATGCCATAGGAGGTCATACTCCTGGCCTGATTCGAGTGCATGTTCTTTTCCTGGTCGATGCGCTTTACTTGCAGCTGGTTGAAGTGACTAAGGCGTCAGAATCAATGGTGGGTGAATGACGTGAGGTGGGAGAGGCAAGTTGGCTTCCTTCTCTCGCTATCCTCTCGGGCAGTTGTACGCTGGTAGCTTCTTTCTCCCGAGGGAATGGTGGTGGCAGGTAGGTAGTTCCTGATTTGAGGACTGGGCACACCGGTTGTTGATCCTTGAGCCATGTCGTGACTTGAGTTGATGAGCTTGCTAGAGCATTCGTCATGAACGGGGTGAAATTTGAAGAAGGAATACGTACTATAGTGATGCCATCCCAAGATGCGAGGTACTGCATGTAGTCTTCTTCTTCGAGGAAGGCGGAGATCAATGCTTCCTGCTTGCCGAATTCTTCTTGTTGTTTCTTTATTTCTGAATTCGACTGGTGTTCGACAACGGCCTCGCATTCTTGGCTTGAGGTATTTTGGGAGAGTCCATCTACCCATGCCGTGATTTGGGCTGCGATTCGAAGGATATTGTCCTCATTCTCTAGTTCGAAGTCAGATGAAGGACACAGTGATGGAGTGGGCTCAGCGTTTGGAGGGGTCAAAGGTTCTGACAAGGGTTCATGAAGGTTTGATCTCCGGGCCCTGAATGCTTGGACTCAAATCCTAGTGAAGTTTGGGTAAGGAGGTAGAATTGGAGATGCGATCCGAGTGATTAAGGTCAAGGGGTGTGGCCGAGTAGTTGAGAGTTTAGGAGGTTTGAGTGGATTTTGCTGGGGCACCAGAAGGGTTGTGGTGAGTGATTAGAGTGGAAGAATGCACAGGGAGTTGACTAGGGAGATCCACCGTGGTGATGTGAGCTACTGTTGCTTGGTTATGGTTAGGTATATGTTGTTAATAATCCCCAGATTCTACGGAGGTTGATTGTTGTTGGGGTTGGAATTTTTGAGCGACTCCCAGTCGATCTAATTTTGATCATTCATATCGTAGACCACATCTCAGATAACCCAACAATCTTCCAGGTTGTGACCTATGAATGGGTGGAAAGCGCAGAATTTATCGTAGTCTAGATTTACGGCCCAAGGTCGAGGCCGCTCTGGGGGGAATCAAAGGAGGTTCTGATTACTGAGGAGGCAGAAGATATTGCTGGTTGAAATTCTGAGGTGGGGGCACGTTGTTATATTTAGGAGGGTTGGCGTCCGGTTCTGTGCCACATTTTGATTCTGGTTTTGGTAGGTACTTTGATTGGGGTACTGGTTCCTGTTCTGGTACTGGCCTTTGTTCTAGTTTTGGTTTGGGTATCCTTGCTGCTTTTGACCCTGGTTCTAGTTTGTGTACTATTGTTAGCCTTGGTTTTGTCCGAGATTTCTCGAATGGAAGTTTCCTCTCTCAGAATTCTGCCCTTGGTTGGTGACGGTGTTGACATGCTCAGATCCCAAGGCTTTCTTATTGTTCTTCATCTTGGTCTCACCGGAAGAGACTCATTGTGATGCTACTATGGACAAAGCGAGGTCTCCGCCCTTGATATGTCGTATCAGACGAGAGGCTCGGAGGTGAAGAGCAAAAAAGTCTAGGCAGTCGCTTATAATAAGCACACTCCTCAAGGGTTCTCTGGTGTTGTCAATAATGATGTCGATAGAGTCCTTTTCTTTCATTGAGGTCCCAGTCCTTACAAAGAATTTTTTCCATCGTCCGACAAAGTCGGTAAACTCCTTGTCAGGTTCTTGCTTCATTGCGGTCAGGTCACTAAGGCTAACCGTCTCCTAGATCAGATGCCTTTATTGATCGAGAAATTGGCTGGCTAAGTAGTCGAATGTGTCAATCTTGTGTAGTTGTAGCCTAGCAAATTAACTAAACTGAGGCGACTTTAGCGATAAGATGTCCCATCGCGATCGCTAGTCTATTGGTACACGCTTTTTCTGGATCCCTTTAAGGTCTCGGAATAAGTGAACCAATTAGGTCCAAGTGGACTTTGGCTATGGGCGATCGAGTAATAACCTAAGAAATATTAAATTGCTGAAATTAAAGAGGTGAATATTAAATGGGGAGTACCTGGATGATGTAATCGCTAGCTACAAATATTTATCGACTCTGCAACACATTGCTGATCACACTTTATGGGGTGTGGGTTTACTTCTTTGTTGATCGTCGGCCGACCGACTTCAGCAGCTCTGAGTCTCCTGGGAGTTTAGTTAACCTAGTTTTCCTAATCCTGCTCTAATTAATTCACTCTCCTAATACTACTCTAACTGATTTTAATTTCCTAATATTACTAAAATTCTTATTAATTTAGTTTCATAATCCTACTGTAATTCTAATTAATTTAATTTCCTAATTCTACTATAATTCTAATTAAAAAAGGGGTTGTGGCCCGTTATGCTAATGAGGATTAGTCCCGTTCCCGGGTACCCTCTGTAAGCCCCCTTGGGCAAATCGGGTGGCTAAGGATTGTTTTAAAAATATTAAGGATTGAAAACTGAATTTGAGTTGAAAAATTAAGATTTTAAATATCGAAATTAAGAAATCTAAAGATTGAGATTTAAAATTAGAACTGAGAATTATGAGCTATAAGTAAGAATTTAGGAACTAGAACTAGAAATTAAGAACTACAAACTAAATAATAACGATGATCTAGAACTTAGGATTAAAAACTAGAAATTAATAACTAAAAGCTAAGAACTTGTTCTAGGGACTGAGAACTAGAACCAGAAACTAAGAACTAGAAACTAGAATTAGAAGTTGAGAACTACAAATTAAAACCTAAGATCTAGAACTAGAAATTAAAAACTAGAAACTAGAACTAAGAACTAGAACTAGAAATTAGAAATTAAAACTGGAAAAAAACTAAAGAGAGGATACCTGAAGCTAAGCACCACAGAGGGAGTCTCGAAATCCTAGGCTTGGAAGAGAGGAACTTGAGGCTTGAATGTGTGTGTTGGTTCAAGGTAAGGGGGTCTATTTATAGGTATCGGGGTAATTACACGCCCTATGGGAGGTGCGCAATTGGTCGGTCGGATTTAACTGCGCGTCCTATCCAGCACGTGCTATTGGATTGCATGCCCTATCATAGGTGCTTATTCGACTTGGATTTGGTCACGGACTAGGGGAGTCGGCGGACCGGCTTGACTAGGAGTCCTAGTTCCAACTCACTTTGAACTAATTATGTGTCGTGTATAGGGCATGTAATCCGATTAAGCATCCTTACCAGTGCGTTTAATCGTGGTGTTCGGGCGGTCATGGGAGTCAGAGACCAGGTTTGACCAAGAACCATTACACGCCTGTGGTGGGGCAAGTAATTGACTGCGCATGTTGGTTAGGGCGTGTAATCGGGTCTCAAGGCGGTCCGTGGGAGGAACAGGTCTGGTCCAACTTGAGACCAATTGCGTGCATGCATATATGCGTGCAGTCGAATTGTGCGCCTTTGTGAGGGCGCGAAATTCAGGATCTTCCTCGGACTAGATCGAGTTTGAGTCACAGGGCTATTGTTTATGCCCGAGAATCAGCCATACACTATTGCCTCAGTATATGGTCTCCGTATTTAGGTTTTAAAGTCTTTGGAGGAGGTTAGTCCTTGTTTGGAGATCGTAGGCAAGGTCAAAGGCTGACCGAATAGGATTGTATACTCTAAGAGGGCAGAATCGGGATCTCTACATCATTGACTGTCTTTGAGCATATGGCGACATGGGCTTACGGGTGCTTGTTCGGAGCATGTGGAGTGATGATGTGTGGTGTTGACTAGTTGGGAGCTTCATGATTTGAATTTTGTGAATGGCTGAGATTTTTAATTAATTTTGGTAAAAGAACTTGAGAAATTTTGGGATTTTAAATTGAAATTTTGGGATGTATATGTTTAAGCTACTATGACATCATGGTTGATGCTTTTCATCATTTTATTTTGAGATGCTATGGCATCATGGATGATGCATTGGACATGGAAAATTACCATAGGTAAGGGTTAAATTAAGTTTAATTGTAAACATTTTACAAGGTAAATATTGTACTTATGGATGGATCGTAGCATGGTTTCCATGCCTTGTTTTCTTTTTGGTTATGTGTGTGAATGTTTTCTGATGGGGATCAAAATTAAGTTAGTTGTGAAATATTGAGTTAATTGTGGGTATGATTTTTGTTATAATTTTGTTATTTAATAGTCGTGGCAAATTGCTACGCTCATGGTGTAATGTTTGATGTGGTTTTAGTGGTGGATAAATTTCTCTCGATGTGCCTTTCATTGCAGGGTATCGTTGTGGACAATCGTCGTGTAGACGATTGATAGAGAAGTTGTGGATATACAGGTTAATATTTCAGTGTGCAGGATAGGTGGTGATTGATAGTGTAGTTGTGGATATATAGGGAAATTGTTTCTGTGTGCAGGTATAATTATTGAATTAGCAGTGGCTAATTGAACTCGATGAGTGGATGTGTGTTGTGATTGCCATGGTTACAGTAAGCTTGGATTTATAGTTTTGAAATAATGAATGATTTGTCAAGGAAAATGTATGGTTTTATTGTGGATAACGTGTGATGTTTCATGTGAATGAATAGAAGTATTCATCTCGTGGATATACCTTTAGTGTGTGTTTCTTTTGAGTATTGTGTGTGGTTAATCTTGTGGATGGGTTTAAGCCGTAGACTATGGATTTTTGTTCCTTGAGTCGATTATGATCCGAAGAAAACTATATCGTTAGTTTTCGAGGACGAAAACTTTTGTGAGGGGAGGATGTAATGCTCCAATTTTCTGAAACCATGTACGCCCCCGCTGGTTGTACGTGTTAGATGTGGCACATATTACCGTGATGAATTTTTGGATAAATTGTTTTGGATTTGTTTTGTTTTAGGGCTAATTTGGATTTTGGGGCAAAGGCTATTAAGCCATTGCGATGTCATATCTTCACACCGAATCCGATGGATACGTAGCTTTTGGTGTGCTAGCCCCACACCGAACCAAGCCTCCTTTGGGTAAGAAGTTTTACTTAAGCTTGGGTCTATGGGCTTTACACCGAAACAAAGTTCTTGGATAAGAACTAACACACAAGTTATGTGTTTGTGCTTCACAAAGAGGCAAGGCCTTGTTTAAATAGGTGTGGCTTCTCATGTAAGCCACCCCTATTTGCATTTTGCATGAAAGAGAATTTGAGAGAGAAGTAGAAGAGTGCTCCCCACTTGAGCTCTTACACTTTGAAATCTCGGATTCACCGTTGATTGCAACGCACTTTATTCGTCTCCGATTTAGTGCCGCATGAGAGAGTTAATCTTGGACGTGAGCTCCACATCATTTCAAACACTTTTTCTTAGAGAGCCCCGTCTCAGGATCACCTTTGTGCGAGGGGTGTGTTTTGATTGATTCATCAGATGACTCTTTATGAGAATTTTTTATGGGAACCTTAGGTTTCTCTTAGGACTTGCCAGTACTCTATTTATTTTTAAAAATTTTCTAAATTTTTTTGGCAAATAAGGCAAGGTCTTCATCGTCACCACTTTCACCATCCTCATCTTCAATCTTTTTCTTAGAGGATCAGAAAGTAACACCTTTTTGCTTTTGGCTTACCTGAATTTCCGATTCATACATTTGAAGAGATCCCACAAGTTCATCAATGTTGATCTTGTCAATGTTCTTACTTTCATATATAGCAGTCACTTTTGGTCTAAACCTTTAAGGCAAGGATCTTAGAACCTTTTATAAGATGGTATCTCTTCGCCAAGGTAGAAAGGCCCATTGACAATATCATTCAATTTGGTCCAGAAGTCCGTAAACTTCTCATCATCATCCATCCTAAGATTTTCAAATTGCGTCGTTAGCATTTGCAATTTGTTAATCTTTACTTGTGGAGTCCCCTCAAAGGTGGTCTCTAGATCAACCAAGATTCTCTAGCCACCTCACAATTACAAATCCTCTTAAACTCAAAAGCCGTTATAGCTCTAAAAATGACATACAAGGCTTTAGAATTATCATTTACAGCCTGTTTTTTTATCACTATAACGGTTAGCGAGTTTAATAGTAATTTTCTCAATTCCATCTAAATGTACCATTTCTTGAGGTGGAGACCACCCAGTCTCAACAGTAGACTAAACCATAATATCCCTAGACCTAAGAAAAACCCTCATTCTAGCCTTCAAATACAGATAATTAGAACCATCAAATAACGAAGGTCGTGTTGTGGAAATGCCCTCTCTAAGTAAATCAGAACTTCCCAAATACGCCATAGACGCTCGATTAAAAAAGAATCAAAACGAGCGAACCGGCTCTAATACCAATTGAAAGTCTATCGATCTATGAAATTTGATCAGGTATTCGATTACTTCTAATTTAATCTAAAAATTACAATAACACCAACAAACATCCACAACACAAGATATACATGGATACCCAATCACTAAGAAAAATCACGGGACCGAAGTCCACACACCAAATCCACTATGAAATAAATGAGTACAAGGAGTATCGAATGATATACCGAGAAATGCACATTCCCTATCAAACCCCCTTGCGATCCAACTTCCCATCATGGGTCGCCTCCATAGCTTTCTTATTTTGATGCACACCTTTACCGTTGATGAACGCACAACGATCCACCTTGAGATCCAGAAGGCTATCAATCACACCCTAATCCCTAGGATTCAACAATACTCAACACACTTGAGCAAAGCAAAGTAAGTTGAAGGTGAAGAAGAAAGGAAACCTTTGAGTTAAATTTTTTTTACAAACACAACAATAGTCTCAAAGGTTGAAGAAGGTGAAGAAGAAAGGAAACCTTTGAGTTAAATTTTTTTTACAAACACAACAATAGTCTCAAAGGTTGAAGAAGGTGAAGAAGAAAGGAAACCTTTGAGTTAAATTTTTTTTACAAACACAACAATAGTCTCAAAGGTTGAAGAAGGTGAAGTTCTAGGGTTTTGGCTCAAGGAGGAAGAAGCACTTTTAGCTTACTTGATCTTACCTCCTATTTTGAAAACACTTTTATCAAAAACCCTAAAACCCTTAAACAGGAAAAGTCCAAAAAATCCTCATCACAAAAGAAGCCAGAAGTTCAGAGTTGTAGTCTCGTGATCCAACGGCGGGCTGTTATAATCTTGACAGCATGCTATTACGACAACGCGCTAATATTACTTTAACAGAGCGCTATTGAAATAGTGCGCCATTAACATTATCACAGCGCGTTGTCAAGGCACAGATAGCAGACCTTCATTCTGGAATTCTAAATAACTTTTAAAAGAACATTTTAAGGACTACAAAGGAATGTGACTAATAACCTTAGTTCATCAAGGTTGAAATCATCTATCTTGGCACACACATATCCTAAGGGAGATCTATAAGGATTTTGAAGTGTAATGTGACAAACATGATTTAACAATCACCCCCTTTGTTACATTCTACGACAAAAAGTATGTTTACATCATATCAAACACATTACATCAAAGTAGCCCCACTAATCCTATTCAGTGATCTACATAAGAAGAGCAAATCAGAATAACATTACAAGGACTAATGATCTCCCCATAAATCTATGTCTATCCTAAGCCAAGATGGGTCATGATCCATCACCTGCAAACTAAACAACCAACCAGCATACATCCCACACCAACAATATTATCATAATCAAAAGTATCAAATGTTAAAAACCCCATTAGCTGTAAACATTTCTCCCACTTTTTGTCAGAAGGGACAAAGGGAGGAAAAGTGAAATAGAGAACCATCACATGCAAATAAAGTTCCACAATACAAATAGCCATCATGAATTTAACCAATATCCACAACTACAGGTAATGTATCCAACACATCAAGTTTAACTTCATCCACAGTAGAATTAAACACCATCCATACAATCCAAATAGAGGTTAAATAGTATCCAAACACCAACAGAGATTAAACCAACAAAAACGACCAGAAATACTCCCCTGATCAAGCGGGTCCACTTGCACCCGAACCATCCTCAGCAGCATCGGACTCCTCGGATACGCGCCATTGGCCAAAATCCTTTGCCAAAGATTGAACGTGAGAATCTACCAATGCCACATCCTCCAGAAGTTGATGGATCACACTATCAATGGAGTCGAAATGGTATGAAAAAGAGTCGAAACGACTTAAGATCAAAATTTGAAACTCAAGGGTGGACAGTGGACGATCACGGGCTATGGACGTGGACCCAGCCAGGGTGGACACAGGAGGACGGGAGGGATTATTATGACTTTTCCAAGTGTTCTCAATCATAACCAGAAAAAGTGGGTAAAAAATCAGTACCCTACGGCATTTTAACGACATGCTCAGGGACATCCAAGAAGGAATCAATGACCTTCGAGATGATGATGGGGAAGGGGATCAACGCATGATCCCTCAGTTTAATACAACGAGCATGAATGATCTGCCAAATGGCGGTGGAAACACACACGGGATGATCTGTGTCGATCATTCACATCAGAAACATCTCAGGAAGTCGAACCTCAGTTAGGTTGCCAATTTTTGGCCAGAGAGTGCCAAAGATTAAAATACGCAACACGTAGAAATGACGTTTAATAGACTTAGCAGGAATGGTAGATTGAGGATTCAACCTAGGAGATATACACACATAATCGATGATATCTTGCCATGAGAATCGGGCAAATCATCAGGGGAACCTAACTCATGAGGGAATATGATCCCATCTGGAACAAGAGGAATCTGAATAATCTGAGAAATAGATCAAGGGGTCACAATGATTCTAGTGCCATTGACATATGACACAAGAACCTTCTCTTCAGGAGAAGAGACACTGGAGGTGGAGTCATAGTGGCATAAAAATACGAAACTAATTTCGTATAGGCCAAACCACGAAGCGAAAATAAAGGTGCCCAACCACGAGTAAAAATCTTACCATGAAAGGAGTATTCCTCGAGACAACTAAGATCAAAGTGGCATTCCATCCGGAGCGACCAAGATTGAAGGACACCAAAATTGTACTCTGCCCTTTCTGAAATAAAGAGAGACGAAAACACAATGGAGGAAAAGGACTCGCCCGTCTTGGATTTCTTGCGAGGACCCATTTGAACAAAGAATGGAGATGAAGAAAGACAAAGGGTTAGCAAAGACACAGGAAGAACCGGAGAAGTGAGGAAGAAGAAGGAAAACAGAAGAGAGGGAAAAAATAACAAAAAAAAACTTCGCCCTAGAATTTAAAGAAAAACATGTCCAACAACACACTGTGAATGTCCCAACAGCGCACTGTCATAAAAGAAGGAACTAATCAAAACTTCGCCCTGGAATTTAAAACAAAACATGTCCAACAGCACGCTGTGGACGTCCCAACAGCGCGTCGTCATAAAAGAAGGAACTAATCCTGCTAAAAAGGCGTTAACATTTTTATATTTTAAAAAGAAACCGCTTCCAACAACGCGCTGTCAAGGATCCAACAACGCACTGTCAGGCTGGCAGCAGATTGCCGCCTTGGAAATTTTAACTGACATGTAGTTACCAGTGGCACCAACATCGTGCTATCAGGATTCAACAGCGTGCTATTTAAAGTCAACCTCATGCTATTACCATCACCAGCAGGGGTAGCAAGGAAAAACAGATAGTGAAGGCTCTTGTAACAACTCGCTGTTAGATCTAAATGGCGTGTTGTTGACATTCAACAACCCGCTGTTGAAGATCAACAGTGCGTTGTTGCCCTCACAACGAGCAAGATAGAACACTTTTGATAAAAGGGGCTCCAGCCACAGCGTGTTGTTTGGTATCAACAACGCATTGTTCAGTAGCAACAACAAGCTGTTGGGTATCCACAACACGTTGTTTCCCTCACAAACAGGGGCACAAGCAAATCCAAAAAAAAATCAGCCCAGGCAACAGCATGCTGTTGAGATCCAACAACGCGTTGTGAGCCTTTTTTTTTGTAAAAAGAAGACGCAAATAATCTGAAAACCAATGACCGTATTAGAGAAGGATTTTATGCGAAACCATCAAATCATCCAACATGAAAAAGGAGCATCAAGATAGTATACAGAGCGGAGCTAGTTTATCAATCGATTCACAAAGCCATGTATGATTTTACCAAGACAAAAATATCTTATGAAGAACAATGAACTCCCATCTTCACATTGCAAGTTGAACAATATACGCAGACACTAAAGAGTGGCAGCCCTATCCAGAGCATTGCTCAGAGGTGGTTTAAGGATGAAATCAATCTAGTCATTGCCTCTCCTGCGATTGGAACATGCTTATAGGCACAATGCGTACATGGGTATGATGCTCGGCAAGGCCGTCCAAACGGCATGCAGTAGGTAGCTCTCACAATGTAATGACCAGACACACAATTACAAATGACCACAGTTTTTGTCCTTTTCCACACAAATTGCTTTTCCCAAAATTTCAATTTTTTAAACAGAGAAGAAAGACACACTATGAGCAGATAATGAAACACACGGCATAATTCCAACATTTGTCCAAACGTCCAGACCAATGGAAGCTATCTCTCATAACTTACGGAGTGACACGCCAACTTACACTAATTAGGTACATATTGTGACCACTACCATGGTAAGGAGAGCTGCACATAATCACATGAGATACATAGGTCGGAAAGTCACTCTTAGTATATGTCAATAGATAAACTAAACAAAACTAGAAGATGAGAGAACAAGATTCCATGAGACAAAAGTTAACAAAGAATAAAATCATGAACAACAAGTAGATCAACATTAATAGCCAAGGTCTGACAACTAAAAGCACACACTTAGTCCATGATAGATAATTCAACAGAAGCATGAAATCAACCACTAATCGCGTCCGAGGAATATAAACAATAAGAGCATCTAGAAGAAGTAAAAACAGACACAAGGAACAACAAAATAAGACTAATAATAAAAACCAAGTGAAGGATCTACAAAAACAAAAGAAAATAAAAAAAATATAGACCTTACTCAATGATGCACATACCAATAGACTTGCAAAAATACTTGAATCGGGCAACATCTAAAGGTTTTGTAAGAATATCAGCTTGTTGGCGGTCAGTGTCAATATGAGTTAAAGTGATCACTTTTTCCTCAACTAGCTCACGGATGAAATGAAAATAAATATCAATGTGCTTAGTGCGAGAGTGTTGAACAGGATTTTTAGAAATATAGATTGCACTGGTATTATTACAGTGAAGAGTGATCACATCTTGATCAATCCCATAACCCCGAAGTATTTGTTTCATCCACAAGATTTTAGTACAACAACTCCCAGCTATAATGTACTCAGCCTCAGCAATGGATAGGTGTTGGGGAAATGGAGTGTGTTAATTTAGTGTGTAACAAAATAGAATCAAATTAAAACAAAGGATGGACTCAGCACAAATACAATCTCCTGGACCTGCAAGATACAGGGCTATTGCAGCAAGTTTCATAGGTAAGTAAGGGTATGTCCACAAGGAAAATATGAATAAACTATGATGGATCTCCAGATGTACAATAGATCTGGCACTCTATCCTACTTTAAGCTACTCTTAAACAAGAGAGAGGAGAGGTTTTTGGGTTTTTGTCACTATAAACTATAGATTTTAAATGCAGTTGATCCAGAGCTTAAGATAACACAGAGGTAAGAGGAAATGGATTAAAAATCAAAAGGATGAAGATCAGTAGCTAGGGATTTGGTATTCCACTAAAAATGAATTGAATCAAAGGCAATGCTTAGATTGGATCTGCAACAATCACTAATCTGGCTACAAGCTCCCCAGGTTTTACCCCGGTAGATACATGGTAAAAGAATCCAATCTCAACCAGAGAATGGAAGCAATCCTAAGGCTATGATCTGTCTACTTTAATGGTCACAGACCATCCCAGAGATTATCCCAATAAATCAAAGCAATCCTAAGGCTATGATCTATCCATTTTAATGGTCACAGACTATCCTAGAGATTGTCTTGAGCCAATAGTTTTAATTAGAATAGGTTAACCATTGTAGATGTTGTGAATGCTAGGCTACAAGCTCCCCATTTATGGTTGGCTCACAGGAGTATCCAAATTAAGAAAATCAAATACGAATAAATGAAATCTAGCTTAGAATTAACTCTAAAACCTATAATTTCATTGCAATGCTACTACTTACAATGATGTGCTCAGATCTACAATCTATGTAGCATCTGATCCCTCACAAAGCCTCTGAAACTCTCAATTACAGATCATATCCTCACCCTAGCTACTGAAGAGATTTTTAGCCAACCATCATTGGCTAATGGCGAGGAAGAAGAAGAAAGAAAAGAGGGAAAAATTAGAGGAAAAAATGAATTCGATCTCGGCTCTACTCTCTCAATTTTTGGATGCCTTTCAATGTCGTTGCTCCTCTATTTATACCTTTTTCCCAGATCTATTTCAACCAATCAGAATTTAGAAGAATAATGAAATTATGCTGATGTGACTGATCCCACTTCTAGAAGTTTTCCTCCTATTGGTCCACAACTGACAAGTACATGTAAAGTAGTTAGAGTTTCCGCTCTTGCTCAGTTGAATACCAAAAATACCCCCAGGGGTCGCTGTCATGCCTTGGAGCGTGTGCGTGGAATCTAGAAGTTGTGACTGCTGAAGAAGGGTCATTGGAAGTTCCCTGAATGAATGTCGGGAGGTTTTAGAGAGCTTTTTGATGGGTTCTTGGTCTGTATGCTCAGTCTTTCGATAGGTTTGGGATAACTCTCGCTGGGTTGAAGTGTACTCGTCGCTAGGATTAGCCTCTCTCGCCAGGTTTGAAGTAGCTCTCGATACCCTCTATTTAGTCCTTCCTCCATCCTGTCGATGGGTTGCAACCATCCTGTCACCTTGGTGAGATGATCGATATGTTGGGGATCATCTTGACAGGTTCTGAAGGATCCTGTCGAAGGCTTCTCTTGTTCTGCTTGATAGGTTTGTCTGAACCTCGCGACTTCCACTACACCTTCAGCTAAGGTGTCGACAGAATTCTTTCTTTTTGCAATCACAACCTATCGACAAGTAGCTGGAACCTTGCGATAGCTTACTGGATCCTCTCGACAGCTTCTTCCTTGACTTTCCTCAGCTAGCACCTATTTCTGGTGCACTATCTTCCATCTGTTAATACTTAGCAACCTCTTAGTGGGTTCAATCTATCTTCTTTGTAACTGTGCTTGGTCTCAAGCATGACTTGTTGAGCCCATAACCTTCTCATAAATTTATACAACTCTGATTGCTTGACTGGCAGGCTTTTGCGCTATTGTGAAATCGTGATGAGGAACAGATTGCTTGTTTGGCCTTTTTAGGTGGATATCTGTACTAAGGCTGAATTTTATTACTTTTCTATAAAACATCCTTAACACTCCTTATTAGTCAATTCAAGGGCCTAACAAAGGTCAGGTTAGGAGGTGAAAATTGGTATTTTTCACTACTCAACACACCCCCAAACCTAAGCTTTGCTAATCCCTGAGCAAAGAAAATATTTTAAACAATTATTGAAAATGAAAAAAAATGCCACTTTTGTAGGGAACACAGATGCATTTCGCATATGTATCAAGCCTTTTAAACCCCTAGCTGATCCCTAGTGGAGGAGTGAAGTGTTAAGTAGTGAAAAATACCATTTTTCACCCCTAAACATGAGCCTTGAAAGACCCTTGAGAAGACTAAATAAGTGCTTTAGTGTGCATTTTACAACTAACCAATCAGACAGGTCCAAATCCGAAAAGCATCCCAAAAAGATCAAAAAGCTGACAGCTCATGTCAAGTTTAAAGAAGGAGTGAAGAAACAGCCTCAGCAATGGCTAAAGAGGGTTTTTTTTAGAGCAGACAAAGACCTGAAGCAAGAGAGAGAGCCATTCGCAAAGAACTTCTACTATTCGCAAAGAAGAATGGGAGCCTAGAGTTCAATTCGCAAAGAACTTCTACTATTCGCAAAGAAGAATGGGAGCCTAGAGTTCAATTCGCAAAGAACTTCTACTATTCGCAAAGAAGAATGGGAGCCTAGAGTTCAATTCGCAAAGAACTTCTACTATTCGCAAAGAACCTTGAACTTTGCGAAAAGAAGAAAACACTCCTCGAAAAGAAGATTGAACTTTGCGAGCGAGCTTGAAGTCATTGAACTTTATGAAAAGGCCCCTAACTCTGCGAAAAGGTATTCGAGATTCGCAGCTTTAACAAGGGCAATTCAATAATCACGACGCGCCCCAATGCATTGAAAAGCCCAGAGACATTCCGGAAGATTCTAAGCATAAAGCGAAGGAATATTCCACCCCACGTGAGCACCTAGAGAGGGAATAACTTGGCGGGAACTTCTAAAAACTCTAGCAAACTTTCAAAATGCATAACAGAATTGATGCCTTTTTCACCTGATTGGCTGAACCAGATCAAGCAGTTCTGATTGGCCAAAATAGATCTGGATCCTCGTGCTCGACTCCTATTGGTTGATACAGATCTATCCAATTCTGATTGGTTGATACACATCAGAGCTGGACTTAGGGAAAACTATAAATAGACGAACCATTTGCCCAATTTGGGTATCCAGATTTTAGAGTTTTCATCTCTGTTTCCCTCATTCCGGTCAGATAGCTTATCTAAACCCCCTGTAATCCCTTCTTGTAGTCTACCTTTGAGAGCCATTATGAGTGATTTGTACTTCCAAGTTCGGATTCAAGATCAGAAGTCCGAGGGTTTCTAAGAAGCTCGATCAGAAGTCCGAGGGCTCTCTAAACGTGCTCTGTAATTGTAATTTTGGATTTTAAAGGTTCTTTGTAATTTGTGTCATCTCCATTGGAGTCATGTAGAGGGTTCAATGTTCACCTTAGTGCATTAGACTTCTTTAGATTCACTCATCCGCATGCAACTTCCCTTAATTCATCACCCCCAATGCGAATTAGCGTTGGTAACCTAATTCTAGCGGATTTACGATGATGTTCATGTTACGAACTAAAGAATAGGCCACAACTATTGGATGATCTGACAAATCATAGCCATAAGTCTAAACCTATTCCTTAATTCGGATTTATTTCTCTTACATCTGTGCTGGTAGCCAGATGAAGATTGAATCTGCTCTGTTGAACTACAGATTCTCCATTAAAATTCAGAGGCTAAAGTACATGAAGCTATTATTTCTGCATTTGCCTTATTTTAAACATCTCCCCAACTCGGATCTGGATCATGTAGTTAGTTCTTTTCTTTATTTGCTTATAGTTAAATGTGACACAATCCAACACTCTCTTTTATCTATTCTTTTTTAGATAATTATAGAGCCAGATCTGGTAGCATGACGGAGGTTTATCTCTCAGTTTAGACAAACTTCTCTGTGGCCGATCTTGAAATACTTACTTTTAAAACTTGCTACAATTGGCCCTGATCTTGCAGGCCAGTGTTAGCCCCAATGTGCTGATATCCCTTTCATAAGTTAACATCCATATAACCTAGCATTCTTTAATTCTTTAATTTTTGATTTATAATGCACACAATTATGGCACACTTGGA
This sequence comes from Chloranthus sessilifolius, assembly GCA_021018995.1. Taxonomy (NCBI): domain Eukaryota; kingdom Viridiplantae; phylum Streptophyta; class Magnoliopsida; order Chloranthales; family Chloranthaceae; genus Chloranthus; species Chloranthus sessilifolius. Next base: position 53,051,335 of record CM037594.1, read on the forward strand.
GCGACAACAAGTTTTTGGCGCCGCTGCCGGGGAAGTTTGTTCTAAAATAGATAGACCTATGTTTATTTTCATTTATTTATCAGTCATTTATTAATTTTGTTGTTATTTTATGCGAGTCTGCGTGTAAAAGGAAAGGAAAGTTCTTAAATAGACAGTGTTTCTTTGTACCAAACTCTCTCTCGAGTTGTATGTTTGGCGGAGAACCCTCAATCCGAGATTCTCCGTTAAATTCGTAAGTTGAAAGACTCCTAAAAACATACATCATGTACATCTCAAATGGGTGAAGAACGATTGTTAAGAGACTACTTTGCCCCTGGTGCTTATAATTCCCCATTTTGCATTCAATTTCCCAAAGGAGGGAAATTATGAAATTAAGTCCTCCACCATCCAAATGTTGCCTTCATTCCATGGATTGAGTAAGGAAGACCCTTACAAACACATTGATGAATTTCTCGGCTTTATGCACAACATTTAACATAGCCGGATCGGGTCCGAGGCAACCAAGCTTAGGCTCTTTCCTTTTTCATTAAAGGACAAAGCTAGAGCATGGTTATCTATGTTAGCACCATAAAGATCACATCATGGAATGATTTGCAATGTCAATTTTGTCAAAATATTTCCCAATGACTAAAAACAGCCAACTGTGACAAAGCATCATCTCTTTCTCCCAAAACTCAAATGAAACTTTCCATGAAGCATGGGAAAGGTTTAAAGAACTATTAAGGCAATGCCCTCACCATCAAATTCCTAAATGGCAATGGTTCAAAGCTTCTATCAAGGAATCGAGAAGGGCAAGAACATGGTGGATGCCTCTTGTGGAGGTACCTACTTGCAAAAAATAGTTGAAGAGGTTTGGGACCTCTTTGAGGTGATTGGAGAAAATTCAACCCGGCGGGAATCTCTGCCAGGGACACCGAGAATCCTAGGATGAATAATCCCCAATTCACAAGAGGAAAGTTTATGAAGTCAATGAGCTGGAAAGGAAAGTGGATAATTTGACCACAAAATTTGATAGTGATGGACTCATTTAAAGCTCCAAATGGGTCAAGAGTAGAGGAGGCATGTCGATATGCGGTCCCCACTCATTCCATTGATCAATGTCGCATCACAATTTAACTCATGATGGAACAAGCTCATGCAGCTCGATCTTATGGGATGATGCAATCGAATGACTACCCATGGAGATCTCATCCTAATCTCGTGGAATCGGAGAAATTACAACAACGGCTGAAATTTCAAAAATCAATTACCTTTCAAACCGCCATATAATTTTTATAATAAATCAAATTTTCGACTAACCAACAACAAGCCATGCGATGCACCACCCCTCCTAGATCCACGACCTTTGAAGAGCGGTCTTGAGTTCACTTCAAAATCTTGGAACTACATCTCGGCTGTGAACCTTCACAATGAGCATTAAAAAATTGAAGAAACTACGGGCCAACTCTCAAATTCATTGGCTAGAGAGAAGAGGGTAACTACCCGCCAACGTGAACAATCCTAAGGGACGGTTCATGGTTGGAGAATCCTCAAATGGCCATGAGGAAATCAAAGTATGACTACTTTGAGAAGTGGAAGAATAATAAACAACGATGGGTAGTGAAGAGGAAAAGATGAAGAACAAGTGCAGAACAACATTTGGATAGCAATATGGTCATTGATTTACATCGTAAAATTCAAAAAATGAAAAAGTAGAAAAATAACAAAATTGTTGAAAAGATGAGGAGGAGAAATTTGTTCCTCACCTCCCATTTCCCCATGCAATGAAATCGATTTCTCCTTTTGACAAAAGAAACACAAAAATTGAGGAAATGATGGAGACATTCAAGCAAGTTAAAATTAATCTACCTGCTTGATGCAATTAAAGCAGTCCCTCGCTTATACAAAATTTCTCAAAGAGGTGTGCACCCACAAAAGGCAATCTAGGATACATTTATCCAAGAAGGCCTTTCTTGTGGAAAATCAACCAAGTGCTATCAATTGCAACACCACCTAAGATGCAAGACCACAGAATCCCCACAATCCCCATCATTGGGGAGCACACCATTGAGAAAGCCTTGCTAGATCTGGGTGCTAGTGTCAACTGCTTCCCTATTACATCTGTGAGAAGCTAGGTTTAGGAGAATTGAAACCCACTCAAGTGGTGTTACGCCTAGTGACAGATCCGAAAGGAAACCTATGGGGTTGATTGAAGATGTTTTGGTAGGAGTAGACAAGTTTTTCTACCTGTGACTTTTTGGTGTTGGACATGGAACAAACCAAAAGTACCACTTGCCATCCTCACATTCAGGAAGACCATTCTGCACAGCTACCTAATGCATGCATTCAATGCAGTCCGCATCATGGAGGTGTCTTTTGGAAATATGAAAGTTAAATTGAATGTGTATAATGTCTTGACTCAACCTCAATTCTCTGAGGAATGTTTCCATGTTGACATCATTGATGTGGTGGAGGAGTCTTTACAAACATTTACGCAAGATAAAGACTCCACCACGAATTTAAAAATGATTGGGGATCCAGAGAAAGAAGGAAAAGGGAGATCAAATTCAGCAGAAGTCTTTGTGCAAGGCACTCACCAACATCAAGTTCTCTCTCTTGGAGACCTGCTCCTCTCCTCTTCCACAAGTTACCAAGGTACCTTTCTTTGCCCTCTTTTCTCACCCACAATTGGAACTCAAACAGCTCCCCAAAAATCTGAAATATGTGTTTTGGGAGATCATCAAACACTACTGTGATTATTTCTTCCTCCCTTACAAAGGAGCAAGAAGAGGAGCTGGTAGTTCTAAAACAAGACAAGAAAGCAATTGGTTTGGACCATTCTTTGATTTAGGAGGAATAAACCCTGTATGCATGCATAAGATCCACGGAAGAGGATGCCAAGCCTTCTAGAGAAATGCAAAGAAGGTTGAATCCTCACATGCAAGAAGTGGTAATGAAGGAAGTTGTCAAGTCTGCTAGATGTTGGGTCATTTACCCCATTTGATTCTCTTGGTAGCACCACAGGTGGTGCCTAAGAAATCTGGCATCATCATAGCAATTTGAATCACAGTAAACTTATGTCCACCGGACAAACAACTGGATGGAGGGTCCATAGACTAGAAAATTAAATACCATGACAAGGAAAGACCATTTCCCCTTCATTGACCAAATCCTTGATAAGCTTGCAGGCAAAGCTTACTCACTTCCTTGATGGGTACTGTTACAACCCGGATCCTCATGTACCCACAGGACCAAGAAAAGACCACCTTCACACCGCCTTTGGCACTTTTGCCTATAGGAGGATGCCCTTTGGTCTTTGCAATGCCCTGCTACTTTTCAAAGATGCATGTATGCCATCTTTTACATGATTGATCAATTCATGGAGATCTTCATGGATGACTTTTCAATTTATGGAGAGTTTTTCCCAATGCTTACACCACCTCAAGTTGGTGTTGCAAAGATGTGAAGAAACCAATTTGGTTCTAAGTGGGAAAAGAGTCATTTTATGGTCACCAAGGCATTGTCCTAGGACATGTGGTCTCCCATAAAGGCATAGAGGTGGACCAAGCAAAATTGATCTAATTGCACATTTGCCTCCTCCCGAATCATAAGCAAATCAAGTTTCTTAGGGCATGCAGATTTTATAGGAGGTTCATCAAAGATTTCAAAATTTCCAAGCCACTCTGTCATTTATCGTGTCAAGATGTTCCTTTTGTGTTTACTAATGAATGCATGAGCCTTTGAGGTCCTTAAGAAATGTCGATTTCAGCTCCCATCTTGCATCCCCCGACTATTCAGGTGCCCTTTGAGTGATGTGTGATGCATCGGACTATGCCCTAGGAGGCTGTCCTAGGGCGGAGAAAGGATAAGCTTCCCCATGTCATAGCTTATGCCAAGCAGATCCATGATAGATGCCCACTCAACTACACAACAAGCGAGAAAGAAATTGCTGGCCATTGTGTTTGCATTGGAAAAATTCGGGCCTTATGTTTTAGGTTCACAAATTGTGGTGTTCTTGACCACTCGCCCTAAAGTACCTTCATCTAAGAAGGATACCAAGCCAGATTAATCGGTGGATCCTCCTATTACAGGAGTTTGATCTACGATTAAGGATAAGAAAGGAGTGGAGAATGTGGTGGTGATCACTTATCCGAATTCTCAATCGAGGATGATAGCTTACCCATTAATGAATCATTTCGATGAGCAACTTTTTGCCATCAATACCCTGATCCTTGGTTTGCAAACATAGTCAACTTCTTGGCTATTGGATGATTCCTCAACATTGGAATAGAATGGATAGAGATCTTTTCTTCTCACAAGTTAGACATTTCATTTGGGAAGATCCTTATCTATTCAAGAATTGTGCAGACTAAGTGATCAGAAAGTGTGTCTCGGTCCATGAATTCCACGGCATATTGTCAATGTGTCATGAATGACTGTGGAGGCCATTTCATGGCAATAAAAGCAGTAAAAAATTCTGCATGTGGTTTCTATTGGCCCACAATCTTTAAAGATGCCTTACAAGACAGAATCTTGCAGGTAAGCCAAAAGCTGGCGGATTTCCAAAAAACTCAATGCCCTATGACCAATCACGGTAGTTGAGTTGTTTGATGTTTGGGGCATAGATTTTATGGGCCCTTTCCCCTTCTAATGGAAACAATTTCATCTTGGTAGTCAGGATTATGTCTCCAAGTGGATTGAGGCCATAGCTACCAAATCAATGATCACAAAGTGGTTTTAAGATTCCTCAAAGACCACATTTTTCCAGATTTGGATTCCCAGGCCATCATTAGTGATGGGGAAGCCACTTTTAGAACAGGTTGACTCTCTATTAAAAAGTACTCATTCACTCACAGAGTAGCCACTCCTATCATCCACAAACCAAGGGGTGGAGATTTCAAATAGAGATCAAACACATTTTGAAAAAAAAGCGTGAAGAAGGACAGAAAGGACCGGTCCTTTAAGCTTAATGATGCTTTGTGGGCATACTGAGCGCCTACAAGACTCCTATAGGGATGTCCTTCAGATCGGTTTATGGCAAGGCATGCCATCTACCGAGAATTAGAATATAAGGCCTTGTGGGCAATCAAAACTTTTAATATGGATCTAATCTTTGGTAACCACGGAAGCTTCAACTCACCGAATGGAAGAATCGAGGATGGATGCCTACACTAGCTCCAGTTGTACAAAGAAAAGGTTAAATCATTCCATGATAGGAGCCTCATGAGAAGAGAGTTCATACCGGGTCCAAGGTATGGTTATTCAACTCTAAACTTAAATTCTTTCACAGCAAATTGAGATCCAGATGGGAAGGGCCATACAGTCATCAAGGCCTCCCTCGGAGGCTGTGGATATTTCAGATCCCAAGGATGGAAGAATACTCAAGGTAAATGGTCGAGGCTCAAACCATGCATTGAAAACACCAGAGCCCTTTGCTGCCACCATCATGAATCTCCAAAAATCTGATGGTAGAAAAGTGTATAATATGTTTGTACAACATTGTTTTGCTGATTTTTGCTGTTTCTGTCTATTTTTCTTGTACGCATAGTGTAAATACACTTCAAAGTTCAAATCACAAAGTAAAAAGTACTGTTCGAAAAGTTCAAAGTTCTATTCGAACTGATTCTGGAGCTGTAATGAACTACTCGAAAAGAACCATGTTCTGTTCGAATAGTTAAAATTTCCTTTTCGAATAGAAAATCTGGGGAGAAGTCCTTTGCGAAAAGATCTTTCTGGAGCCAAATCCATTTCGAATAGACATACTGAAGCTCAGTTCTTTGCGAACTACACTTTCTCAAGATTTTTTATGAATCTTATGAATCTTATACATCATTTGGCATTAGATTTTTTGTTTTAGGAATTTTAGTTTCAAATTCTGTTTTTAGATCGCTGATTTTTTTTCTTTCTTAGCTTAATGTGTCCTCGTTTTACTGATTTTCGTCATTTTTCTGTGAGTATAGCTAGTTTCTAACTTTGTTTTCCTATTTTGCATTCACAAATTCAGTTTTTGTATCAACACTTTTCTTTTTCTTTTTTAACTTTGTATTCAGTCCCTTACCTTGCTTTTACTGTTTCTCTGTTATTAGCATTAGTTTCCTTTCATTTGCATAGTAATCCTTCTATTTGTTAGATTTTATTTAGCAGTTCTAGCATTGTTTTGTTGATTTTTCTTGCATTTGTATATCATGTTTTCCATTTCCTTGCTCATATCTTCAGTTTTACATTTTTATTTTCTGCTGCATATAGTTTAGATTTTTTTCTGTTCTTAGTTTTTCTTTCTTCTTTTACCCTGCTGCTCCCAGTCTCTCATTGTCTAGAACATTGAGGACAATGTTCATCTTAGGTTTGGGGGTATGGCAAACAGGTCCTGCCCATGGGATAATTAGCATAAGGGCATCACAATCACCAAAGTAATCAGGAAATGAATCAATTTACTTAAGAATCATGACAATGTGGAAATTTTAAAATTTTCTTTGCAAGAATTTAGACATTCTAAACCCTACAATATTCCACATTTCCATGATGTTAACACCAGGAAAATACACTTGTATTAGCACATAGCAAGTCTACAGGAAGAGAAAAAGGTAAAGATATACTTAAAAGCTCAAGGAAAAACCATAACCAGTAAGAATTGAGCCTATATGTTTTACATCTCTGTTGAAGAGTGACTGAGGCAACCCTTTTCTGATTCAAAGGAATTTGAGGGAGGCATTAGATCCACTAGAAATTAGGAAACTCCAAATCAAAACAAGCAACAGATTCGTGGAAAGCGAGGAAAAGATCAAGGCCTTCTTTGGACAAATGAGCTTAATGAACCAACCAAGAAAGATCTCGCCCTTGTTTGTACCCCAATTGAGCTATAAATCCTACAATGCTTCATCAAAACACCCATTTTTCTTTTTGCACCAACCAATGGAACCAATTCCTCACCTTGAGAATTCGAGTTAAAGGAGAAAGAAGTAAAGATGGAACATTTGGGCAAATATCAAAATAAATGAAGAAGAAATACCTCAAAAATGGGCATATGGTGGTGAGAAAGTAAAAGAAAAACAATGTGAAAAAGAAGCAAGCAAAAAAAGGCAAAAAGGGAACTTTATGTTGAAAATTCAAGATCAAAGGAAGAAGAACGAGTACTTTGAACACGAGAATCTCAAAGAAGCTAAACTCAAGAAGGTGGAGTCATGAACCACCTCCTTCAATTCTGACTTCTCAAAAATCCAAAACACTGTTCAACCTTCCTATCCACGAAACCTCACTCCACGAGCCATACAACAAACCCAAACCTAAAAGTCCTTGTGATCCAAAGTTGAGTGAATCATCATGTGGAGATAAGCGGTTTCCCAATCTATGGTGAGGAGATGTCAAGGACGCCAAAGACTGAGAATCATGCCTATGCTCATGCTTACAAATCCATTTGGGAGATGTAACGCTCTTGAGCTTGAGTGAAAATGAACCCTTCAACAAAAATCTTGATGAGAGTACACCCGTAAGTGTTTGGGTTGGAACTTGAGCACATTAAGTATGACTTATAACCTAATTTTATTCAAATGATGAACTATCACGACACATTTGCATGATTTCTATGGTCGCTCACAGATTGGAAAGAGTTAAACATTCATAAGGTTTATAAATGTTGAAATCCTCGCAAACAATAAACCTAAATTTCTTAAACATTGATTCAAGAGTAACTAATTTTGATCTTTGATTGCTCATGGGATGACAAAGGCACTAATGCCAACTGTCCCATGGAGAAGCTAGGTACCTTCATCGAAAACCCTCGGAGACTTCACTCCTCCTCTAGGGATCACCTAGGGGTTTAAAAGGCTTGTTGCATATGCTAAATGCACTGCTTCCTACAAAAGTGGCTCTTTATTTTGCTTTTCGTTTCTTTGCTCGGGGACTAGCAAAGCTTAGGTTTGGGGTGTGTTAAGTAGTGAAAATACCATTTTCACCCCTAAACATGAGCCTTGAAAGACCCTTGAGAAGACTAAATAAGTGCTTTAGTGTGCATTTTACGCCTAACCAATCGACAGTCCAAATCCGAAAAGCATCCCAAAAGATCAAAAAGTCGATCATGTCAAGTTTAAAGGAGTGAAGAAAACAAATTTCAAAGAATGGCTAAAGAGGGTTTTTTTTAGAGCAGACAAAGACCTGAAGCAAGAGAGAGAGCCATTCGCAAAGAACTTCTACTATTCGCAAAGAAGAATGGGAGCCTAGAGTTCAATTCGCAAAGAACTTCTACTATTCGCAAAGAAGAATGGGAGCCTAGAGTTCAATTCGCAAAGAACTTCTACTATTCGCAAAGAACCTTGAACTTTGCGAAAAGAAGAAAACACTCCTCGAAAAGAAGATTGAACTTTGCGAACAGAGCTTCAGAAGTCATTGAACTTTACGAAAAGGCCCCTGAACTCTGCGAAAAGGTATTCTGGAGATTCGCAGCTTTAACAAGGGCAATTCAGTAATCTGCTGCACGCGCCCCAATGCATTGAAAAGCCCAGAGACATTCCGGAAGATTCTAAGCATAAAGCGAAGGAATATTCCACCCCACGTGAGCACCTAGAGAGGGAATAACTTGGCGGGAACTTCTAGAAACTCTAGCAAACTTTCAAAATGCATAACAGAATTGATGCCTTTTTCACCTGATTAATGAACCCGGATCAAGCAGTACGATTGGCCAAAATAGATCTGGATCCTTGTGCTCGACTCCTATTGGTTGATACAGATCTATCCAATTCTGATTGGTTGATACACATCTGAGCTGGACTTAGGGAAAACTATAAATAGACGAACCATTTGCCCAATTTGGGTATCCAGATTTTAGAGTTTTCATCTCTGTTTCCCTCATTCCGGTCAGATAGCTTATCTGAACCCCCTGTAATCCCTTCTTGTAGTTTACCTTTGAGAGCCATTGTGAGTGATTTGTACTTCCAAGTTCGGATTCAAGACTGTAAGTCTGAGGGCTCTCTAAGAAGCTCAGACTGTAAGTCTGAGGGCTCTCTAAGAAGCCGTGCTCTGTAATTGTAATTTTGGATTTTAAAAGGTTGCTGTAATTTGTGTCTTCTCCATTGGAGTCATGTCGAGGGTTCTGAATGTTCACCTTAGTGCATTAGACTTCTTTAGATTCACTCATCCGCATGCAACTTCCCTTAATTCATCACCCCTGTGCGAATTAGCGTTGGTAACCTAATTCTAGCAGCATTTACAGTGATGTTCATGTTCTGAACTAAAGAATAGGCCACAACTATTGGATGATCTGACAAATCATAGCCATAAGTCTAAACCTATTCCTTAATTCGGATTTATTTCTCTTACATCTGTGCTGGTAGCCAGATGAAGATTGAATCTGCTCTGTTGAACTACAGATTCTCCATTAAAATTCAGAGGCTAAAGTACATGAAGCTATTATTTCTGCATTTGTCTTATTTTAAACATCTCCCCAACGTGACACAATCCAACACTCTCTTTTATCTATTCTTTTTTAGATAATTATAGAGCCAGATCTGGTAGCACAGATCTGGAGGTTTATCTCTCAGTTTAGACAAACTTCTCTGTGGACGATCTTGAAATACTTACTTTTAAAACTTGCTACAATTGGCCCTGAAATTCTACTGCATTTCCTTCACAATCAATCAGCTCATGTCAAGGCATTTTATCCAAAATTTAATACATAGCTAGCTGTCAAATTGAGAATGTCTGTTATGATACAACTCCCAACAAACTTAATTTCAGACCCAAAGCTCACCAGGGCTTGTCACTCAGAAGGAAACTAGAAGGGTGCATCAGTTCACTCAGCTCAAGAGCAGTTATAGCCCTCAAATAGGACTACAAGCATGAGCATAGGCATTGTTCTAATTTCTAAAATTTCCTAACTCTTTTCACCACAGATCAGACATATCCTTGTCTCCACATAACAGCTCAATCAATTTCAGATCAGTAAGGACTTTTTATTGGATTGTAATGTGGCTTATGGGTGAAATTTATAAAGAATAAAAGGGAATGAAAGGATTCAAATGTGAAAAATCAGTAAGGTAAGGAGGTGATTTGCAACTTCTCAACCTTTATTTCAGCATAATTCTATCTTCTTTTTGAATTTTCAGAGCCAAAGTGGCTAGCTTCTTCTCTTTTTTTTTTTTTAAATATCTGATGAAATGACTTCACTCTTTTGTTTTGCTTTTCTGTTTTTCTTTTCTTTTTGTATGCCTTTCTTTTGTGTTTTTCTCCATTTAAATTTTTTTTTTTTTTATGGGCTGGCATGCCACAATTACACATCACTCTTGTCTTCACATGTGTTTTCTTCTTCTTATACCAAATTGTCAAAACTTACTCCTCTAACCTCATCAATTCCCTCACCTTTCCTTCTGGTCATTGAGGTTGGGGGTCAAATATTTTTGGTTTGTATCAAAGAAAAGCTTGGATTTCAAGGTTCAAATAGTGTTTATCAAGGGCAATTCAAAGGGTAAGGATATTTTCAGCTCAAACTGTCCAAGGAATGGCCTTATTTCATATCCTCAATATCAAGAATGCTGTCAAGCTGTTTCAACTTGGATTTGCCTAACTTCTAGTGATCAAAGTTGGATCCCATCAGTCCTTAGAGCAGAAAAATTGGCAAGACACTCTTTAAAAAGATAAGATATCAGGCTCAAATCTCACTTGGTATGGTCTTCCATCAAATTTTCTGGGGAGTATCCTCACATATCTTCTCTCCTCTCAAGGTCACTAAGTGTTAATTTTTGAATAGAAGTTCCTGACATTTGCTTCATTATAGTGTTAGAGCTACAACATTATTCCAATGTTAAAAAGCTTTTTTCTTTTTCAATTTTCCTAAAAAAAATTCAAGTGAGGATTTACTTCATTTTATTAGTTTTTTATTGAATCTTTTTGCACTACTATTAACTATCTATTGGTAAGGTATACCTTGCGACACTCCCAAACCTATGAGGAGCAGTGTCCTCACTGTGTTAAAGATAACAGTGGGTGTGCAACAAGGGAAAAAAAATAATGATACACACAAAAAGAAAAGAAATATAAGATATAAATATCAAATAAACTAATTAACACAAAAAAAGGAATTGTATTAAAATATATACAGAGAGTATGCAGATCTGAATGAGTACATAAAACAAAAAGTAGAAAAGAAAACCTAGACACATTCTAATATAGACACGACTCAAGCGGTAACGTCCATAGCCTCAAACAAAATATCCCATTCAAAAAGTTGCGCCCCTGGCTCAGGGATATCCTCAACCTACTGCCGCTGGAAGAGGAACTGCAAGCTAGGGGAGGGGATGAGAAGGCCTAGGAAGAAGGAAGTTAGGTGGGTGGTGGATGGGGAGGCGAGGGTGAGGGAGAGGAGGTGGGGGGTTCTATCTTATATTTTTTCTTCTTCCTCTTATCCTTTTTCTTCTCTTCCTGGGCCAGAATCTGTTGCAACTCCTCATATTCATCCCACAAGAATTGCAGTGGGTCTGGCTCCTTAGGTGGTGGCGGGTTCAACCAGATTGGGTAGAATTTATTTGGCTTATTGATGGGTTTGTCATCTGCCATGGATGGAAGTGGGGATGAACTGACAAAGTCGACAGAGAATGAGTACCACGAAGGGGGACGGACCTGCTATTTAAAGGGTGAGGTAGGTGGAATAGGGATCGTCAGAATAAATGTTTGCATTTTTTCAAAGCTTAACTGTTAAAGTGACGGTGGCAATAAATGGCATGATGATAGCGGTAAGCACGACATGTCGTGTGAATTATTATGGGGAATGACACCGTGGAGTGTATGCTGGACTATTTTTAGCCATGGGGTTTAATGCGAGGAGATAAGAGGAATTAATGCTCGGACACAGAGGAGGGAAACACTGTTGAGTCCTCTCGAGGGGTACATGGAGCCCTTCTACCGATATTCTGAACCTATCGAGAATTACAAAGGAGGACCCTTAAATCTTATCGACAGGTTCAGCGATCGTATCGACAAACAATGATGCACCAGTTAAACTCGTTGATACATTCCTTTAGAGCTTTCGGAACCTATCGATAAGCAGCCCAAACCTTCCCGACAGGTTATAAATCAATGCAAATAGGCTTATATCCTATCCCACGACCATGCTACACATCCCTTAGTCAACTCAGGTAGTTCCCAGCCCCAAGTCGGTCTATGACGGACACCTGATATGTACATACACATACTAACCCTAATGACTCTGCGAAATAGTAGTAACACACCAAAACAACAACTATGATACATATGATACATTGTTGATAATCAGTTAAGTAATGGAGGATCTTGAAGGGAAATGGTCACTATGGGCTCCACATTTTCAACAACAAGCTTGAGCCTCTAACCATTTACTTTCATGATCCTGCCATTGTTGGGATCCTTAATATAAACTGCTCCAGATGGGAATACATGCTCAACTATGTAGGGTCCCTCCCATCTAGATTTTAATTTTCCTGAGAAAAATTTCAGCTTAGAGTTGAAAAGCCATTCCTTGCTGCCAACAATGAACTCTTTTCTTAACAATTGCTTGTCAAAGAAGACCTTGATTTTCTCCTTGTAAATTCTTGCATTGGAATAAGCGTCCAACCTCAGCTCATCCAATTCAGACAGTTGGATTTTCATCTGAATGCCAGCAGAAGTTAAGTTAGTATTCAAAGCTTTAATGCCCCAATATGCTCTATGCTCAAGCTTCACTGGAAAATGACATGCCTTGCTATATACCAGCCGAAAAGGAGACATCCCGATGGGGGTCTTGTAAGCAGTTTTATAAGCCCATAAAGCATCATGTAGCTTCAGAAACCAATCCTTCTGATCCATTCTCACTGTTTTCTCTAAAATATGTTTGATCTCTCTGTTAGAAATCTCCACCTGCCCACTGGTTTGTGGGTGGTACGGGGTGGCAACTCTGTGTGTCACAGAGTTCTTTCTAAGGAGGTTCTCAAACTTTTTGTTGTAGAAATAGCTCCCCTCATCACTAATGATGACTCTGAGAGTACCAAACCTAGAGAAAATATTGTCCTTCAAAAAGTTGAGGACAACCTTGTGATCATTAGTTCTTGTGGCTATGGCCTCGACACATTTGGACACATAGTCCACAGCCACAAGAATGTAATTATAACCATGGGAAGGAGGGAATGGTCCCATAAAGTCTATCCCCCAAACATAAAAAAGCTCAACCACAAGAATGGGCTGCAAGGGCATGGAATTTCGTGTGGAAATACTCCCCATTTGTTGGCATCTAGAACAGGCTTTGTAGTGTTGAAAGGCATCCTTGAAAAGAGTGGGACAATAGAAGCCACTTTGAAGCACCTTTGCAGTAGTTTTGTTGCCACTTAAATGGCCTCCGCAAGCCTGTTCATGGCACATAGTCAGAATATTTTTAAATTCGGTTTTAGGCACACATCTTCTTACCACTTGGTCTGCACAATACTTAAAAAGTAAGGATCCATGTAATATCGAATCTGTGAGAAAAATAGATTCTTATCATCCTTGTTCCAATGTGGGAGGATTTTACCTGCAGCTAGATAGTTTACTATGTTGGCAAACCAGGGCACACTCATCTCTACAGCAGAGAGTTGTTCATCTGGGAAGGAATCATTGATGGGCAAGCTCTCTTGTTCAGCAGCTGGGATCCTGGATAGGTGGTCCGCTCCACATTCTCAACCCCCTTCTTGTCCTTGATCTCTAAATCAAATTCCTGTAAAAGCAAAACTCATCTTATCAGTCTGGCTTTGGCATCTTTTTTGAACAAGAGATATTTTAGCGCTGAGTGGTCAATAAACACAATGATCTTAGATCCCAGCACATATGATCAAAATTTCTCCAAAGCAAATACAGTAGCCAACAGCTCCTTTTCAGTTGTTGTATAATTCAGCAGGGCATCAGCCATTGATTTGCTTGCATAAGCCACTACACTTGGTGCCTTGTCTTTTCTTTGTCCCAAGACTGCACCAATAGCAAAGTCTGATGCATCACTCATTAGCTCGAATGGCAAGGAGAAATTAAGAGCTTGTAAAATGGGAGCAGTAGTCAAACATGTCTTTAGCAATTCAGAGGTGGCCAGGCATTCATCTCTGAATTCAAATGGAACCTCCTGGCATAACAGGTGGCAAAGAGGTTTGGAAATTTTACTGAAATCTTTGATGAACCTTTGATAGAAACTAGCATGACCCAGAAATGACCTGACTTGCTTGACAGTTTTGGGTGGGGGTAGATGTGCAATTAAGTCAAATTTAGCTTGATCAACCTCTATCCCTTTGTGGGAGACAACATGCCCTAAGACAGTGCCTGGAGTCACCATGAAGTGACTCTTTTCCCAACTCAAGACTAGGTTGATTTCTTCACATCTTTGCAACACCAGGCAAAGGTGTTGTAAGCATTGACTGAAATCATCCCCATAAATGAAAAAATCATCCATAAAAATCTCCAAGAATTGATCAATCATGTCAGAGAAAATATCATACATACATCTTTGAAAGGTGGCAGGTGCATTACATAGTTCAAATGGCATCCTTCTGTATGCAAAGGTTCCAAAGGGGCATGTAAAGGTTGTTTTCTCTTAATCCTGTGGGTATATAGGGATCTGATTGTATCCTGAATAACCATCAAGAAAATAATAAAATGCCTTGCCTGCCAGCTTATCCAAGATTTGATCAATGAATGGCAATGGGAAATGGTCTTTGCTGGTTTTCTCATTAAGCTTCCTGTAATCTATAAACACCCTCCAACTAGTGGTCTGTCTGGTTGGGATCAGCTCTCCTGAGTCTGCTTAAACTATAATTATCCCGGATTTCTTAGGCACCACCTTGGTAGGTGCCACCCATTGAGAATCTGCGATGGGATAAATGACCCCAGCATCTAACAGCTTGACAACTTCTTTCATGACAACCTCCTACATGTGTGGGTTCAATTTTCTTTGCATCTCTCTAGAAGGTTTGAAACCCTCTTCAAGATGAATCTTATGCATGCACACAGCAAGATTTATACCTCCAAGATCTGTAATAGTCCACCCTATTGCTCTCTTATGCTTCCTCAGCACACAAAGCAGTTCTTCCTCTTGCTCAAGAGTGAGGGAGGAAGAAATTATGACTGGCAATTTCTTATTAGCTGCTAGGAAAGCATACTTTAAAGATTTTGGGAGCTACTTCAGCTCCACATCTAGGAGACTGATGAGTGAAGGCAGTAGGGGTGCCTTAGAAGGTGGTGGAAGAGATAATAAAGCTGGTTTTCCTGAATGACGCTTTGCTGGCTCCACTTTAGAATTTACAGTTTGCACTTGCTCAAGCTCAGAGGTGAAGGCTTTCTCTTCCATAGTTTCCTTCCAAACATCATCAAAAATATCAAACACATCATTATTGAGCAGAAGTTGGGGTAGAGTTTCTTCCACTAACTCATCCAGCAGCTCAATGGAAAAATAGTCCTCATTATCTAAATCGGGCTGATGAGCTGCATTATAAACATTCAATTTGACTTTTATATTACCAAAGGTTACTTCCATGATTCCTGATCTACATTGAATGCACGCATTGGCAGTGGCCAAGAAAGGCCTGCCCAAAATCACAGGGATGGAAGTAGCAAACTTGCTCGGCTCCATATCTAACACCAGAAAATCAGCAGGATAAAAGAATTTGTCAACCCCAACCAAGACATCTTCTATGATGCCCACAGGCTTCCTTTTAGATCTGTCAGCTAGTTATAAGACCACATGTGTAGGCTTGAACTCACCTAAGCCCAACTTCTCATATACTGAATATGGAAGTAAATTCACACTAGCTCCCAAATCTAATATGGCTTTTTCAATGGTATGATCCCCAATGATGCAGGGGATAGTAGGAACTACAGGGTCTTGGAGCTTGGTTGGGGTTGCTATAGTCAAGACTTGGTTCACTTCTTCTACTGAAAAGACTTTCTTGGATAGGTGAATCCTCGATTGTCTTTTGTGGGTGCAAAGATCTTTTAAAAACTTGGCATAGGCTGGCACTTGCTTGATTGCATCAAGTAAAGGTAGGTTGATCTTTACTTGCTTAAAGGTTTTCATCATTTTCTCTACTTTGGCATTCCCCTTATCAAAAGGAGAAGCTGCTTTTAAAGCAGTTGGAAATGGAAAATGGGGAACTGGCCTCCCATTTATAGCGTTAGCTAACTCACCAATTTTTTTTAATTTTTGTTTTCAATTTTTCTTCTTTTTTTTATTTTTTCTGTTGCGGAGCATTAACTTCCCCCTTATTCAAACTGGGCTACTCCTACTGGACATTCTTTGGGACTGCTTCATCATCTTCCTCGAAATCTATTAAAGGCCCACACCCTACCTGATTGTCTATCAGCCTTCCACTTCTTAATGTAGTGACAAATTTAGCTTCCTCATGGGAAGAAGAGACTTCACCTATCACATATTATCTTTTTGGATTGTCCATGGGCTGAATAGGCAGCCTACCTTCCTCTCTCTTTGTTAATGCATTAGACAGTTGACCAAGATGGTCTTCTATCTTTTTGATACTCTGACTATGAGAGTGGACTGTTTGCAAAGAGCCTAAATTCTGCAATGAGGCCAGAACTTGCTCTTCAAAAGAGGATGTTCTAGAAGTTGAAGTTGGGGCATTTGGTTGCAAAGGCTGAACCATAGGCTGAGCCATAGGTTGCTGGTATTGGATCCTTGGAACAAAATTCTGTTGATAAGTTTGGGGAGCAGGTTTAAAAGCCATTTACTGTGGTTGCTGGTAGAACTAATGTTGGAACTGCTACTGGTTTTGATTTTGCACATTGTCTTGCTTCCACCTCAGGTTAGGGTGGTTTCTCCAGGAATAATCAGTAGTTGGCTACTGACCATAAGACTGAGCAGCAACCACATGTTCCATTACCAATTCTGGGAATTGCCCAGCAGAGGGGCAATCCTGAATGGGATGAGTGTGAGATTGACTAATGGGACATGTCTCTCCCACACTAGCAACCAATGGAGGCTGTCTCTCCTCCATTATATTCTCCAGCTTTTGAGTTAAGCTGGCTACCCTTCTTTCCAAATCATTATACCCACCAATCTCATACAATTTTCCTCTTGATGTATTCTCCTTCACCATTCCTCCTGGGGTGTCCACATCCCTAGCAAGAGACTCTTGTTGTAATGAATTTTCACTAATAACATCAAACAATTCTCACACTTCCTCAGCTGTTTTATAAAGGTATGTGCCTCCACAAGAAGCATCCATCATATTTCTACTCTTTGAATCAATTCTTTGATAGACGCTTTGGATAAGTTGCCATTCTGGAATTTGGTGGTGGGGTCACTGCCTCAACAACTCCTTGAATCTCTCCCATGCCTCATGGAACCCTTCAGTTGGGAGTTGAGAAAATGAGAGGATATTCTTCCTCAACTGATTGGTTCTAGACATGGGAAAGAATTTAGCTAGGAATTGGCTTTGCATGTCATCCCACGAGTTGATACTATTAGGGGGAAGCAAAGATAACCAGGCCCTGACTTTGTCCTTTAAAGGTGGTACACAAGGCAAGAAATTTATCCACATGCTTGTATGGGTCCTCTTTACTCAAACCATGGAAAGAAGGCAACATCTGAATGGTTGAGGACTTAATCTCATAATTAGTTTCTACAGCAGGAAACTAGATACAAAAAGGAGAGTTATATGCACTAGGTGCATAATAATCTTTCAACAACAACCTCGGTTGCTCACCCATTGCAACAGATTCAGTTTCAGCATATGTAGATGGGGTTTGTTTGGGTCTAAGAACCCTTTCAACCTCTAGATTTAATGGCAAAATCTGGGAGTTAAGAGTTCTTCTTCCAAACATACACCACTCACACAATGCCCAAAATATAATTTACAACCAATACAACAGGGAACAAGCACAAGCAACTAATAAATCTACAAATGCACAGATCTGAAAAATAATAGAGGAGTAAAGAGATGCAAACTTCAGCATAACCTCTAGCGCAATGCTCGGAGCACCATAGATTAGGATCTGAAAAGAAAATCAAGCTACAAAATACAACAGGAGCAATTAGTCAAACACTTAACAGGTAATCACAATTACAAATCTAAAAAATTCGAAAGAAAACTTAGATCTACGAAGTTTGGATCATATGATCCCCGGCAGCGGCGCTAAAAACTTATTGGGGAAATGGAGTGTGTTGATTTAGTGTGTAACAAAATAGAATCAAATTAAAATAAAGGATGGACTCAGCACAACTACAATCTCCTAGACCTGTAAGATACAGGGCTATTGCAGTAAGTTTTATAGGTAAGTAAGGGTATGTCCACAGGAAAAATGTGAATAAACTATGATGGACCTTCAGATCTAATAGATCAGACACTATCCTACTTAAGCTACTTTAAAATAAGAGAGAGGAGAGGTTTTTGGGTTTTTGTCACTATAAACTATAGATTTTTAATGCAGTTGATCCAGAGCTTAAGAGAACACAAAGGTAAGAGGAAATGGATTAAAAATCAAAAGGATGAAGATCAGCAGCTAGGGATTTGGTATTCCACTGAAAATGAATCGAATCAAAGGCAATGCTTAGATCGGATCTGCAACAATCCTTCATCTAGCTACAAGCTCCCCAAGTTTTACCCCGACAGATGCATGGTAAAAGAATCCAATCTCAACCAAAGAATGGAAGCAATCCTAAGGCTATGATCTGTCTACTTTAATAGTCACAGACCATCCCAGAGATTGTCCCAATAAATTAAAGCAATCCTAAGACTATGATCTGTCCACTTTAATGGTCACAAACCATCCTAGAGATTGTCTTGAGCTAATGGTTTTAATTAGAACAGGTTAATCATTGTAGATGTTATGAATGCCAGGCTACAAGCTCCCCATTTCTAGCTGGCTCACAAGAGTATCCAAACTAAGGAAATCAAATACGAATAAATAAAATCTAGCTCAAAATTAACTTTAAAACGCACAATTCTATTGCAATGCTACTACTTACAGTGATGTGCTCAGATCTACAATCTGTGTAGCATTCTATCCCTCACAAAGCGTCTGAAACTCTCAATTATAGATCATACCCTCACCCTAGCTATTGAAGAGGTTTTTAGCCAGCCATCATTGGCTAATGGCGAGGAAGAAGAAGGAAAAGAGAGGAAAAAATTAGAGGGGAAAATGAATTCGATCTCGGCTCTGCTCTCTCAATTTCTGGATGCCTTTTAATGTCGTTGCTCCTCTATTTATACTTTTTTCCTAGATCTGTGTCAGCCAATCAGAATTCAGAAGAATAATACAGTTATGCTGGTATGGCTGATCCCTCTTCTAGAAGCTTTCCTCCTATTGGCCCACAACTGACAAGTACATGTGAGGTAGTTAGAGTTCCTGCTTGTGCTCAGTTGAATACCAAAAATACCCCCCAAGGGTCGCTGTCGTGCCTTGGAGCATGTGCGCAGAATTTGGAAGTTGTGACTGCTAAAGAAGAGTCATTAGAAGTTCCCAAAATGAATGTCGAGAGGTTTTAGAGAGCTTTTCGATGGGTTCTTGGTCTGTATGCTCAGTCTTTCGATAGGTTTGGGATAACCTCTCGCTGGGTTGAAGTGAACTCATCGCTAGGATTAGCCTCTCTCGCCAGGTTTGAAGTAGTGTCGACAGGTTACAACCATCCTGTCCCCTTGGTGAGGTGATCAATATGTTGGGGATCATCTCGACAGGTTTTGAAGGATCCTGTCGAAGGCTTCTCTTATTCTGCTTGATAGGTTTATCTGAACCTCGCGACTTCCATTGCACCTTCAGCCAAGGTGTCGACAAGATTCTTTCTTTCTACAATCACAACCTATCGACAAGCAGCTAGAATCTTGCGATAGCTTACTGGATCCTCTCGGCAACTTCTTCCTTGACTTTCCTCAGCTGGCAATATTTCTAGTGCACTATCTTCCATCTGTTAGTACTCAGCAACCTCTTGGTGGGTTCAATCTATCTTCTCTACAACTATGCTTGGTCTCAAGCATGGCTTGTTGAGCCCATGACCTTCTCATGAATTTATGCAACTCTGATTGCTTGACTGACAGGCTTTTGGGCTGTTTTAAAATTTTTATTTGGAACAGATTGCTTCTTTGACCTTTTTAGGTGGATATCTGCACTAAGGCTGGATTTTATTATTTATCTACAAAACATCCTTAACACACCTTATTAGTCAATTCAAGGGCCTAACAAAGGTCGGGTTAGGAGGTGAAAAATGATATTTTTCACTACTCAACAATAGGGAGATGAAGGATTGTTTCTTGCTAAACCAAGAGACTAAACAATTCCCAATGTAAAAACAACCTCCACTAGTAATTTTCCTATCATCAACATTTCTAGCTAAATCGACATCATAAAAACTAGCAACAGAGGATGAGGTATCAAATGAGTACAAGAGACCCAATTCAGAAGAGCCATTTACATATCGGATGACATGCTTAACACATTTTAAATGAGATTCACAAGGGGAGGCCTGATAACGAGCACACAAACCAACACTAAAGCAATATCAAGACGAGTTACAATTAGATAGAAAAGACTGCCTATCATACTGCGATACAAAGTGTTATTAACCTCCACTCCAGAGACATCTTTTGAAAGTTTAGATGTAGTGCTCATAGGAGTCCGAGCATGCTTAGTGTACTCAAGCCCAAATTTCTTTACAAGTTCATGTGCATACTTGGATAGAGAGATGAAAATGTCAGAGGTTACTTAATTTGCAACCTAATTAGTCACATAATTTACCATTTTATTATCCTTAACTTAGTGATGCTAGACAATAGTTTGCTACTAATAAGTTGTTGATATATAGATATTAAGGAAAAGAAGTAAAATAGAGCCAAAGTGATAATATTTGTCAAAAGTAACTCAAAAGGCAGTACGAATGATAATAGATGAAAAGATGAAAGTTTCACCTACTGAAAAGAATGAAAAATTGCTATTTAAGATTTTCCCATAATGAGAGACTATGAAAGCCAAATAATTGTAATTTACAATTGTACAGAAGAAGTCGCTCAAGGAAGAAAAGTATTTACCATTTTTTAGAGAATCGTCTGACAAGTCTAACAAAGTCAGCAAAAAATTGAAATTTATGACTTTTTATTAAAGAAGAAAGAACAGAAAATCGTTATTAGCGATTTTACAGAAAGCTTAGTTCATTGCTACTAATCACATGAGAACTATCACCGCCATGAACTAGAAATAGAAGATCTCTTGAATTAGAAGTCTAGCGAATCATGGATCCGGGGAAATTGATGAAGAAGATTTTGAAGGACTCTATTGCTGAAGTATAAAGAAAGTTCTAGAAGTATATCAACCGCTGAAGCAAAAGAAAGACAAAATTAGAAATTAGAGTTATATTAGGAAACTTATACTTTTAGTAGTTTATTTTATTAGAACTAGATCTTTGTAAGCCGACTCCTTATGATCTATAAATAAGAGAGTTCGACGTAGGAATAAGCATTGAAGAATTTCAGCATCAATTGATGCCTAAGATTTGATTTTCTTCCCATTAAAGTAGTATAAAATAGTTAGAGTAGATTAGATATTAGAATTTTCTCAAGAGTAATTGATGACTGCAATTAAGTGTTGAAGATTAGTGTAGATATCTATAATTTCTTAGGAGCAATTGAAAACTACGGCTGAGAGTTGAAGGATATATTTTACTTTTCTTTTTAGTTTAGATTTATTTGCTTTGTAAACATCTCCAAGTTTTGATTTGAATTAACGACTTGGGTTAGAATTTGCAGATTAGTGTAATAATTTTACTTTTCCATCTTCAATTTTCTAACATTTGATTAACACCCAGATTCTAGGAAGTTTTTGATTAGATTAAATCTGTATTGATAGGATCTTAGACTTGATTGACGCCCAATGCTAGGAGACTAGAAATATAGTGTAACAGTACTGTTTAAATTTATAAATATCCGATAGCTGAGATTAAGATTGATGACCTTAATTTGAAGGAGGATTAGGATTTATTTTATACACTTCAGATATAAAAAAACTCATTCTTTTATTCATATTTCTCCAGTAGATTAGATCTTAAAGATAAATAGAAGTTTTTAAAGAGAAGGATTTGAATAAAAGATAAAATTAAAGAATTAATTAGATAACAAACTTCCTCGTGGGAATGATCCTATGCTAGTACTATGATTTCTATTGTGCACTTGTAATAGGTTAAGACTTAAATTTAACATAAAATATATACGCAATAATAGACAAGTCAAGCTTTTGGCGCCGCTGCTGGGGAAGCAGAATTATCTAATTCTTTCAAGTTTTATCTAATATTTTTATTCTTCTAGAAACCTATATTTATCTCTCTTTTTATATTTCTTTATATTTTTATCTTTCTTTGATCACTTCTTAATATTTTTGTAGGTTTATTCGGTTTAGGCAAATCAAAGTTCCAACTTCTCCTGATCACAGAAGCCAGAGGCCTAGATTTGTTCTTTCTCCTTGCTCTTCTAAAATAAAAATCATATACATATAATAAACAAAAAGATTTATTGTTTGGTGTATACATCATACCCGGTCTAGCAGACTAGACTCTTTTGAATACGACCCAAAAATTGAATGGACTCTCTTGCGTAGACTTGCGTTAAACTGATCCTCTGCAAGAGACTCTCAACCCATGGCTAACGAACTTTCAATCGAAACACATTTCAGCCCTATAGCTTTGACCGAGGCATCTTGTATAGTTATACCAAAGGCAGCTGAGGGTCAAAACTATGACATCAAACCCCACACACACTAAACTTTATCAACTTTTCATGGGCTTGATAGAGAAGATCCCTACCAGCACTTGAGGGACTTCATAGAAATCTGCACAATGCTACGAAGCACGACCAGTAAGGAAGCTATAAGACTGCGTCTATTTCCTTTCTCTCTTAAAGATAGGGCAAAGGCCTGGTTAGTCTCACTACTTGCCAGGAGTATAACCACTTAGAAAGACCTACAGTCCAAATTTTTAGTTGAATACTTTCCAATTGGTAGAACAAACCAAATTCGCTAAGCAATTTAAGGCTTCAGATAAAAACCTGGAGAACTATTTCATGAGAGTTGACAACGGATGAAGGATTTGCTATGAAAGTGCCCTCATCACGAGGTGTCAAACTAGTCTATAGCATAAAGCTTTTATCAGGGATTGACTGAGACTAACTAGTCTACAGTTGATGTAGTAATCGGAGGAGCCTTCATGGCTCATGGCTCAAAATGGTCGGGAGACCTGGAATTTATTTGAGAAACTGGCCAACACTTCAAAGAAAAAATGGGCTTTACTACAGACTGATCCGGAGATTGCTCGTCATATCCCACTCGCAAGAGGAGGGTTTATGAGATCAATAAAGATAAAGTGAAAATTGAGGACAACATGAGTAAAAAAGTTTTAGCTCTTGAGCAGAAAATTGCCACACTCATGAATTCCAACCCTAACACTTTGGAAATGTCTATGGCAAATCACTCTAATTACCAGACTCACACATATACCAAAAACTTTGTTGTGCCACAATACGAAGAGGTGGTGGAAACTGAACAAGAAATGGCCCTTCAAAGGGGAGATTATGAGAATTCCTACAACTCGTCGTGGAGAAATCACCCAGGATTTAACTGCGGTTCTACGGTGGGAGCACAACTAGCACCAATAGTTGCGCAACCTCGATTTTCTCAGGCCCAAGTTTTCCACCAAAGACCTCAAATGCAGGCAGCACAATCCCAAATTGGTCCACGGAGCAATATACCTGGTGCTATAATTGTTTAAATCCTTCAGGATTTGCAACAACAGTGGCACCAGCATTCAAGGGATTTGCACCAACTTGCTCAATTCTCTAAAACTCTTCACTCACACACTCTGTCCATCACGAAGCTAGAGAGCCAGATAGGTCAACTAGGCTTGCAGGTAGCGAGGAGAGAAAGTAGACAATTACCTACACAGCATGTAAACAATCCTAGGGGCCAAGCTTTCCTGGGGGAGATAGCTGCTCCCCAAAATCCAATTTAAAACCCTCATGGATCGTCGCGCTACCGACTCATCCATAGCACAATGTGTAAATTATGTAAACTGTTTCACTTTTCTTCTAGGTACTATAATACGACCTATTTTACTAAATGATAGATCCTAATTTACACCTACTGTATAATATAAGTGGACAATCGTATGGATTTACGATTGTTCATAGTTTAAAATGCAGCGATTGTGATTTTTCTAAAGACCAGAATCAACTTATGATTCTAGGTTAAAATTCAGTAACGACCGACTTAGCAAGTCATCACTGAAAATAGGACCCATGTATTCTTAAAAGAGGATATGTCGGTCCCATTTTCAAAATCCTTCAATTTTTCCTCTCCTTGCTTCCCTCTCTTTTTTCAAATATCTTGAATCTTAAGCGTTCTGATAACCACTCCAGCCATATATTCCTCAAATTCTCCTCCTATTTTCAATTCATTCTAAGAAAACCCCAAGAAAAATATTTTATCGCATACTTTTGAAATTGGGGTTTTATTCATCAATAAGGTAAGGAAACAATTTTTGATGGAGAAGCATTTGCACGGGTCGTTTATTCAAAATGAGGTTCTGAAATCTTGATTAACATTGGTTGATTAACTTTTACAGATAAGAACAACATGACGAACAAAAAAGGGAAAAGACAAAGAGAAGAAGAAGAAGATGAAGGTAATATTTCCGATAACATCCCAATCATTCAACGTATTGCACGGTCTGCTACCATAAAAGCTAAATCAAAAGCAACAAACCATCCTCAAAAGAAGACCAAGTCTTTTGGGGTTGTTATCCGACAAGGTCCCACAGACACAACCGAGAGGAATCCTGTGTCTGTCCCAAAAAAGGGACCCAAAATAGACAAAGGCAAAAAACCAACATCCACCGAAACACCAGTAGATAAACTCCCTACGGCGACAATGTAGCACACTGTGGGAGCTGAGGTTACAGTTGATGCTGATGCCTTAGACAAATTGGAGATGGGAGGAGAAGCAATAAAATATTTTAAAGGATGCTAGGCTAAACTATTTTCTAGAGCCAGGAGTACACTAGTCTATCCTAGATTGGTGCGACTCTTTTATAAAAATATGACCAAAAGTACCCAAGGGTCATCCTTAATCATCTCCACCACTGTAGATGGACTCCCGATCAAGATTACAAAAGAAATGATTGCCAGGGTGATGCATGCTCCTTTGGAAATTCCACAATTATCACTAGATAAACCAAAGGCCAATCTATTGAGAATACGACTCGAGACCCTCCCCTGTTTCACTGATATGGCAAAAGAACTATTAGGAAAACCCCCGCAAGATAAGTCTTTTTTCCTTAGAAAAGACTTGGAAGCGAGGAGTTTGTCCCTTCACTTCTTTGATGTGTTGATTCATAAGACCATTCACCCCACAGGGCATGGAACTCAGAGAAGAACACTCTTTGCCAAGGTATTATACCTTATGGTAAATCGCTACTGGTTCAATGTACCCTCATATCTTCTTGAAGTCATCATGACCGTAAGGGAGAAATTAGGTCAAGAAAAATACCAAATGAAGAAGCTGACCTTTCCATTTGGAGGTCTTATAACCAATCTACTGATGAATGTGGGTTACATTATCAATCCCACTGAGAAAGCCTTACCAAGACCATAAGAAGAAGGCTTAACGGTCCAGTCCTATAGGAGAATATTAAATGCTACAAATAAAAAGAAAATACCGCTAGCCCCTCAGACAAAAAATTCCCCCTCTGTCCCAATAGATCCATCAATTCCCAAGGAAAGAGAAGAAAATATCCTAGAACAGACAATTGGTATAGTGGTAATGGAAGAAGGTGAGAGTACTTCTACTCCACCACCTGAGAAGGAAAAAAGCAGTTCTCCAATTCAAGAAAGGGTATCCACGGAGAAGATACCAATCACAGACCAAGCTAGTCTGTACGACCCCACTCTGGACTCTCCAACAAGGCTTGTTTTGCCCACTTCAATAGAGGCAACCACATTGCCTAGTAGTATTACAGCAGAGCCTTAGAGAGAGGAACAACTTGTTGAGTTGGCTACTTCTAGCCATGACACAAAATAGGTGGAATTTGTTATCCCACCAACAATCTCAGATGTTGCAGGAACCGAGCTAATAAATCCTAACACTACACAGGAAGTAGAAATTTTGGCACCAGAAGAAATACACACAGTTCAAACCCCTATGACGCAAACTATAGGAGCAAGCCAAGGAATCACAGTTCCATCCCTGGTCGATTCCATGATTACCACCACCACAGTGACAGTATCTCTAGCTGCAGAACGAAGGTTACACATCGAAGCCCCAAGAGAGCTTCAGTGCACTCTTACATCAGGCAATGACAGTTCCAGATTCTACTTCAATAGTCCCAATAACTGGACAAACTGATTTGGAGAGGAGAATAAAGAAGTAGGGCAATGGCAAATTTCAAATGCTCAATTGACAGATGTTGTAAAGAGAATGATGGAAGAAATCCAAGTATTGGGAATTAGGTTACGAGACAACATGCCTACTGCAGAGGAAAAATAAGAAATGATTGCAAACATCAAACAGAAGGCAATCAAGGAATATCATGGGTATTGGATAGCAGAAACAAATAAGAAAATTCAAGAAGAAACTACAACCCTCAGAAAATAAGTAGCACAGATACAGGAAGAGAACATGATACTGAAAGAAAATAATCAAGGATGGGAAAGAAAGGAAAAAGAATATCAAGACAAAATTCTTCAACTTACAAAGCAAGTGACAGAATTCATTGAGATGCTTGGGAAAAAGTAAGAGAAAAAGCCCATCAAGATTATGAATAGATTCTAAGCAATTTAAGAAAAGAGAAGACTCAAGAACTCACCGTAGCTCAAGGGAAATTACTTAAACTCCAAGAGGAAAAGGAATCTCTGATGCTCATTTGTGTTGAGAAAAAAGGCAAGATTGATTCACTCATAAAAAACTTTTGGACCACAGTAACAACAGAGAAGGCTATTTCTGATAAACTAAGAATGGAAAATGATGCAAAGTATTGTGCAACCTTCCGATTTTTTACGATTCCGTCGCGACGATGCGCTCGCTAACAAAAATATAGAGTTGCCACCCAAAGCTCTTGGTGTCCCGGGAAACCTACATCATATTTATAAGCACCAAAGTGCCACAAATATGACTCTGAATCTGGTCCACACCAAAGGTTCTTGGGATTATCGATTGGAAAGGTGTTAGGCACTCAATCAACTAGCTTAATGTGGTCTCTACTTATAGCCAAAATAAAAATAATATAAAAGAAAAGAAAAAGGCTTCCTCTTGTCCAAAGGAACTTAAAATTCTATTTGTGCCCCTCTGTTTCTACCAAAAATTCGGTGACGTAACAACACAAATGGGACGATGGAGGAATGACCGAGAAGGTAGAGGAATAGAGGGGAGAGCCGGAGCTCTCGGGCCCTTGTTGCACCGTTGAGGAGCCTTGCGTTGGCTTGCTTTGATGAGCTTTCGAAGGCTTGAATGGTAGAAAATGGGGTTCTAACTCCTATGGCTTGGTAGCTAAGAGGTAGAAAGAGGAGTCTAGACTAAGAGTTTTGGATGCAAGATTAAGCTTGAAATAAGGTTGGGAGATTCAAAAATTTTATGTGAAAATGAGGCGCAAAAGAGAGGAAGAACTTCTCACTTTTAGCTCTTTCTCTCTTAAGCAAATTTCTCCACCCTTTAACCCAAGGGGAGGGGGGCCCTATTTATAGGAAAAGGGTGGGTTAGGAGGCTACTTAGGTGGGGTTAGCAATTAGGTAATCTCTAATCTAAGGTTTCCTAAGATTTTGAGAGCTTAGAAAGGTGTGAAGGTGGTTTCAATGGTGGATGATAGGTTGATGTTTCAAATCACTTAAGGGTTGCAAATAGAGTGCACAAGGGTGCAACAGAACTAACAAAACACACCCCAAAGGTCAAGATAGTCAACAAGTCAAACCCCAGTCTCGATGTTCGAGGCAAAAACCAAAGGTTACTGTTCATATGCCTGATTCAACTATTAGTTGCGTCAGGCATATGCATAGTAAAACAGTGCATGCACAGTGCTTGGAAGCCCCGAGGTGGGGTCTACACTTTGAACTGGCGCAACTATTAGTTGCGCCAAATCCCTAAGGGGCTTTTATGAAATTACTATTTTGCCCTTCAAGTTTGGACCACCATATCTTTGCGTAAACAACTCCGATTGGGGCGATTCTTGGCCCATTGGAAAGCTGAGGACTTCTACTTTTCAATGGTATGATATTCGAATGTAGTAGAATGTCACAGCTAGTCCCGATACACCACTCTTTGTCTATGGCTCAGGAAGGCAAGATTTAGGTCCGGGATGGGTTCTAGGGGTTGGGATTGTTCTCTAAGGGTTCGAGAAAGCTCCTAAGGGATCTAGGGTGATTCCTAAGGGTTTGGGATGGTTCTATACATTCCATCAAAAGCTCAGAGATGCGTCTCTCTCAGAATGTGTTTGGATCGGGCCTTGGGCCAAATTTGGGTGTCTACAGATGCCCCTCTTTGGTATCTGATCACTGATGATTGTATGCCAAAGAAAAGAGACATCCAAAGAGGCCTAAGATATTACTTACGGGTCTGTTGCATATAGGACGAACTTCAAATATCAGAAGGGTAACATGGTGAGAAAATGAAAGCCCTACATGTCAAAAAAAATGATCGTTTCTCAAGGTAATCGGTTCTCAAGCACTTAGCGACATTACTGGGCATAATCGAGGTGGAACATGACTTGTAAAAGCCCAATAGCTGAGAAAAATGGTCGCTTCTCGACATTACTAGGCATATTCAAAGAGAGGCGCAATGCAAGTATGCAAGGTTCCACAGTTTTTGTCCACTCATATGAGGCATTGACCGCCTCAAGGTGTTCGGGTGAACCCAAAGATCTCAAAGTTTATTTGGCATGACTACCCGAGCGGAGCGAACAGATGTCGCAATGCTTTTTAGGAGTACGTGCCATTTTTCAAGCATGCCCCGGATCATCATGACCTAGAGCATCTAACTTTAAATAAAATTGAATAGGTCTGGCCAAAGTCGGGTGCCTATCAAAGGAGACATCCGATCTCGCTCTCCGTTGATAATAATCTTACAAATCAATTAACTATGCATAAATATACACCCATTAAGGGCGATAAGCAATAAAGGCGATGGAAGTCTCGACCCAGATCTCATCCGGGTACACTTTACGAGAACAAATGACCATCCTACAGATACCGAGACACATGGCATACACTTTACAGGGATACCGCGCCAGCACAGGTTTTAAACCTATGGAAAATAAGGAAAATGAACCCTTCTGTATGCATAATTGCACATAGTTTGATTGATATGTAGTTTCATTCTTAATAGGTTAGTTTCAACCAACAATTGACCTTTTTCAACGAAGTTACCTAGACACCAAACCCCGTAGGGCACATGCCTAGACTACGTAGACCAAGAGTCCACACCTCCGAAAGGTTCGTGAAAAATATGAAGCTTAGACTCTCACGTTCATATGAATCAAAGACAGAATGCTTAGCTCAAAGATTTAGTAGTGGAATCATCCTGATCAAAATATTGACTGTCTAATCATGATTGACACCGTTTCTCCTACTTTGAAGTAGGATCCCAAGATCCAAGGCGAACATTTAGACTTAGGACATTAATTTAGCACAACTGTGTTGCTGGTAAAATATTGACATTTTACTGCATCGAAAATATGCAAATGCGTAGCTATGCGTGCTATGAGAACATAGATTTATTCTTCTTCTCTTTTTTCTTTGAATAGACCTGACATCAGTGGCGAGATGCTTCATCTGATTTGTCCATCGCTGAGAAGTTGCCTGCTTCGAGGCTTTGGATTGTTTGATGTTCCTGCACATCCTTGAGAAAACGTCAGCCCCTTTTTTGTTTATATAGGTAACAATAAGCATCTTAATTAATAGAAGGAGAAACAAACTTTTACCTATATTTATATATTTTTTTGGATTTTTATTTTCAAAGATTTTTTGTTCTTTTTCTTTATTTTTGAGATGAAAGTACGATGTTGTAACTATGTACATGGGAAAGAGTAGAAATATATACACTCACACATTTTTTTATGTATTTAGATTTTTCTTAATTTTTTTGTTCTTTTTTGGCTGCTCTTTTTTTTTTTATGATGCCTTATCAGTGAGGTGAAGTCACGGGTCCCACTTTGGACATAGTCGAACCCTCCTTTTAAATGGATGGGTCCGAGAGAGTTTCAGCAACCTTACCAAGACTAGAACATCAATCCCTTTGGGCTGAGTCAAACCTTTCTCCTTACCTTGGGTCATATGTTTAACGAAGCCGTTTCACAAAGACAATTCTAGTCGGGGCCCGATTTGAAATAACATGAGTAGCCCAGAAAATGAGATCAGGGAGAGTAACCAAGAGGGCTCCTCAAACATTAATTTTATCGACCCATTCCAATAATTATTTTTCTTTTAAAACTCTTTTACTCACAACGCCCAAGGTGGGTTCATCATGCTCATTTTTGTTCTCTTTTTACCTGTAGCGCCATTCCGAGTTTTCACCACGTCCATGGGTTTAGCTCTCTATCCCCAAGTGCCCTTTCGAGTTTTCACCTGGCTTGCACAAACTCGTTGTTTTTACCCGTAATGCCCTTTTGAGTTTTCACCACGTCCATCTTGCTTTGAACTTATATTTTTATTTATTTTACTTTTTATTTTTTATTTTAAAAGCCACGACATAGACGTCGATTCCGTCATAGCCGGTCAGATGGGGTTCTAGTGTCGTCTCTCAACTCGGCTCATGTTGACTTAACTGATATTATGACTACTTGTGAACCTACAAAGAGGGCTTTCTTCAGGATGTAGCTTGACCATGGATTAGGTTAGGATTTGAAGGTATGCTAGGCTAAAAACGGTTTCCTTGATTCAGCTTTAGTTTTTCATAACATACTTTCTTCCTTGGGAGATTTTACTATACACGCCCCATGAATCTTCTATTTTTTATTTTTTCTTTATCTTATTTCAGACAATCTTTTTTTGAGGTTTTGCTTTTTCAATTTTTTGGATTTTTCTAGTAACTTTACTTCCCCCTTTTTTTTGTATATGTGCACATTTGTTTTTGGGGAAGGGGTTTATTGAAAGAAAGGCTTAGGCTCAAATGGGATAGCAAATGATATCATCATTTTTAGGGATGCTTTTTGGCTACTGTGCTTAGAATGATGGCCTATTTCAAGTGGTTCCAAAGAAGTCACGCATCTGTTTCACTAATACTTACTTTATAGTGATAGACTAAGCGTAGAACCATCGGATGTATCCAGCGTTGATGGGCTTAGGAAGATGATCTTCATCCATGGTGGCGAGGCGGATGGCGTATCCCGGTAGCACCTCCTGAATGACATAAGGTCCTTCCCAGTTCGGCTTGAACTTCCATCTTGGATCGGCGTGGAGGGATGGGAAGATCTTCTTCAACACAGTGTCTCCTATCCTTAGATCTCGACCATGGACACGTTTATTGTAAGCACGTGCAATTCGCCCCTGGTAAACTTGAGTATGACACAAGGCTAGGAGTCTTTTCTCATCCAGTAGATTCAATTGTTCAAAGTGAGATCTTTCTCTCTCTGCTTTGGGTAAGCCTGATTCTATGAGGATTCGGAGCAAGGGTACTTCAATCTCTACCGGTAGGACGGCCTCAGTTCTAGACACAAGGGAGAAAAGTGTTGCCCCTGTAGCGGTATGGATCGATGTTCTGTAAGCCCACAAAGCAAACGACAATATTTTGCTCTAATCTCGGTAAGTGACGACCATCTTCTCTAGGATGCGGATGACCGTCATGTTCGCAGCTTCCACGGCTCCATTAGTTTGAGGCCGATAAGGTGACGAGCGATGGTATTTGATTTTATACTGCTCGCAGAAGGCTCGGATGCGATTATTCAAAAAGTTTATGCCATTGTCCGTGATAATATCCTTGGGTACTCCAAATCGGCACACAATATTACTCTTGATAAATTTCTCAATGTGACTGGCCGTGATATTAGCATATGACACCGCTTCTACCCACTTGGTGAAGTATTCAATAGCGATGAGGATGAACCAGTGTCCGTTCAATGCTTTCAGATTAATCATTTCGACGACGTCAAGGCCCTAGGTAGCAAATGGCCAAGGAGTAGTCATGCAGTGAAGATCGATGATAGGAGCATGTATCAGACTGGAGTGTTCCTAAAACCTGTAACATTTCTGAACATGTTTGCAGCAATCTGATTCCATAGTGGTCCAAAAGTATCCCTGCCGTAGAATTTTTTTAGCAAGCATGTGACCGCTGATGTGGGCTTTGCATACTCCTTCGTGGATCTCCTTCATGATATTGATCGCTTCACTTTCTGTAAGGCACCTGAGTAAGATGTTATTGTAGGATCGCTTGTAAAGGCATTCCCCATAAATGACGTAGTCTGCTGCTAGATGTTGAATGGATCGTCGATCCGTCTTGGACGTACCCTCAGGGAAAGTTAGTGCCTCAAGAAAATTCTTGATATCTGAGAATCAAGGTAGCTCATCATCAAGCTTTGTAGGTTCCTCAATCTGGAGGTAGAAGGCCAACTCAGCCCTTTGCTCGATCATGATCGGCTTCATCTCAGCACCATACGGGATTTCTATCATTGACGCCAAAGTGGTTAGTGCACGGCAAAGCGATTCCTTCTTTGGGGGACATATGAGAATGTCACGTCCTCGAAAGTAAGCTATCAGATCCTCGAGGTGCTCATGATAGGGGATCATTTTCTTATCTTTCGTCTTCTAGTCACCATTCGTCTGGCATATAATTAACTGTGAATCGCCAAACACTCAGAGGTGAGTTACATTTAGATCAAGAGCCGCCTGTAAACCAGCAGCACAAGCTTCATACTCAGCTATGTTATTAGTGCAAGGGAAGTTGAGTTTGATGGAGGCTGGTACATGGGATCCTTTCGGTGAAATCAGAATGGTGCCAACTCCCTGACCCTCGGCATTAGTTGTCCCGTCAGAGTGCATTACCCATGATTCTTCTGCTTCTTCAGTATCGTCTTCCGTCATAAAAAAGATGTCCTCATCAAGGAACACAATTCTCAAAGGCTCATAATCTGGCAAAGGATTGTCGACAAGATGATTGGTGAGTGTCTGCCCCTTAATCAACTTCTGAGTGACATATGTGATGTCGAACTCAGACAATAAAAGCTGCCACCATGAAGTCCACCCAGTGAGAGCCGACTTCTCAAACAGGTATTTCAACGGGTCCATTCGGTCCAGAAGTAGAACGGCTTGAGATAGCAAGTAATGGCGAAGCCTCTGAGTAGCCCATACAAGAGCCAGACATGCTTTCTCCAGATGAGAATAGTGTATTTCATAATCAGTAAACTTCTTGCTCATATAGTAGATGACCTGCTCTCTTCTTCTTGTTTCGTCATGCTGCCCTAAGACACATCCCATCGAAACATTCGTCGTGGAGAGATACATCAAGAGTGGTCTTCCCGGCTCGGGTGGTACCAAAACAGGTGGGTTAAGGAGGTAGCTTTTGATTTTATCGAATGTTGTCTGGCAGTCGTTGGTCCATTCACCAGGCGAGTTCTTCCTTAGTAGCTTGAAGATCGGCGTGCAGATGGGCGTTAGTCGTGCAATGAACCGACTGATATATTAAATTCTGCCCAAGAATCCTCTAACTTCTTTCTCTGTAGATGGTGGCAGAATTTCTGTGATAGCTTTGACTTTGACTGGGTTGACCTCGATCCCTCTCCTGCTAACAATGAATCTCAACAGTTTCCCTGACATCGCACCAAATGCGCAGTTTTGTGGATTCAGACATAACCTATACTTTCTCAACCTCTTAAACAGCTTCTGAAGGTTTACCAGATGATCACTTCTCTCCGGTGACTTGGCTATCATATCATCGACGTACATTTGAATTTCTCGGTGCATCATATCGTGAAACAGTGTGGTCATAGCTCTTTGGTATGTTGCACCGACATTCTTCAGCCCAAACGGCATTACTCTGTAGCAAAAGGTTCCCCAAGGAGTGATGAACACAGTCTTCTCTTAATCCGCCTTTGCCATCTTAATTTGATTATATCATGAGAATCCATCCATAAAAGAAAGCATCTCATGCTTAGCAATGTTATCGACTAAGATGTCGATGTGCGGCAATGGGAAATCATCCTTCGAGCTTGTCTTGTTCAAATTGCGGAAATCAATACACATGCGGACCTTCCCATCCTTCTTCAGTACAAGCACAATATTGGCTAGCCACTGCGGGCATTTGGATACCATGAGAAACCTTGTGTCATACTGCTTGATGACCTCATCTTTGACTTTCAACATCCACTCGGGTCAAAGACTTCTCAGCTTCTGCTTAATCGGCTTCATATCAGGGTAGAGAGGCAACTCATGCTCGACCAAATCAGTGTCAGGCATGTCCTCATACGACCAGGCAAAAATGTCTTGGTATGACCGAAGAAAGTTGATCATGCTTTTTCTTTCTTCGAGAGATAGCGACATTTCGATTTTGGTAATGCGGGAATCTCCTCAATTCCCAGGTTAACGTCCTCCATTTTCTTGACAATGGGGGTAGGGGCCATGCTCTAATTCAGAAAATCAGTCAAAGAGCTCATTGGGGAGCTCCTCCAAAGGGATATCCTCGTCCAGACTCGTAACTCCTACCTCTTCTTGTATTTCTACAGGAAAGGGGTCGATTTTAAGTGGGACGGGTATTTCAATTAAGACATCTTTTTGTGAGATTTTATCTGGAATTTTAAATGACAATATTTTTAGACTTTAGACTTTTTCAATGCTTTTGGAATTTTTATTTTCTTCAGAGACGGACCCTTGGCAGCACGAGTATATGTATATATAAGGTATTGCCTGCCAATGGCTTATCTCACTTTTTATAGGTTATTTTTTTTTAGGAAACGAGTTCCAAATGTTAGGCCACTCCTCGCTTTCAGGGTTTGGGGCAAAGATGCTTAGTTGCGTACCTGAGAGGCCACTCCTTTACTTGTTTGGATGGAGGGAGCTAACTGATACGGCTCTTCAGAATCAGTCTCCATCATGTTGATCTCCATTTCGTCTGAGATGATATCCTCAAATGTTAGCAAAGTTTTGTGCTGATTCACCACAGGGGGAGCTTGTTCAGGTATGGGCCATCATTCCTCCAAGAGGGACAACGCAGCCAAGTCTATCTCTAGGCTGGGAAGGGTGATGTAGGGGTTGGTGGGGTGAACTGGTTCTGAAGGCTTGTGTAGGGTCAATTGGGTTACTCCGTTCTGGTCAATCTTCGCAACCCCGACACTTATGAATGAATTCCTGATGTGAGGCCTGGGCCCAAGTTTCTCCTCTATGTGTATCCCCTGGCTTTTGTAGCTGCCGTCGCTCGGGCTTTCTCCTTATCCTCCCGTACTTCTTCTTCTATGGGCTTGTAACCTAGACCACTTTTGGAGCATGGCCACTGCTGCTACCATTCTACCTCTGGTTCTTGGAATGATGCCCTCGATGGGCCCCGAGAGTATCGTCGACACCTCGTATTTAAAACTGTGGAGGTCGACGTCCTCAATGGTGTGTTGTACATCCAGTATATTTGGTTTTTCAACACTATTGGTGGCCTTTTCTTTCTCATTGTGCTACTCTCCGATGATTGTGATGATTTTATGCCCAGATGCAAACTTGAGTTATTGATGCAGTGTGGAGGGTATGGCTCCGACTTCATGTAGCCACGGGCCCAGCAGCAGATTAAACGAGGATTTGATGTCCATTACCTGAAACAATATGGAGAACGTCGTTGGCCCAATCAACAGCTCATGGTCAACTTCTCCCATTATCTCTCTCCTGGTATTGTCAAAACCTCAGGCACTGGTTCTCGTGGGTCTCAACATGCATGGATCTACTCCGATCTTTATGGCGGTTCTCAGTGGCCATACATTTAACGCAGGCCCATTATAGATTAAAACTAAGGGAATTATCATATTTCCGAACTCAATAGTAATGTTAAGGGATTTGGAGTAACTACTCCCTTCATTTGATAAATCGGCATCTGAAAATGAGATGGCATTTGGAGCCATCACTTGACCAATTATTTGCCCGACTTCATCCAAGCTAACCTGAAGTGACACATATGAATTCTTTAATGCCCCCATTAAAGCTTGAAAATAGAGTGGGGATGTCATTAACAGATCCCATACAGTAATATGGGCAGGCATTCTTCTCAGCTGAGTCTTCAGTATATATTCTCGACTCATTTTCTCAAAAAGATTCATGGTGCTACTTTTCTTTCCCTCTAGTTGGGTGGCAAAATTGGGTCAAATAGGGGTGGTGAAGCTTATGAGTGGTTGAACTGAGGGTAATGGGGTGGGCGCAAGCCATTGGTAGTTTATTGGCGGTGGAGGATTGGGGGCCTACTGGTTTATTGGGTAATTGATGGCAGTGGTGGTGTACGGTTGGTACGCATTTATTTGTATGTAATTGATGGGTTGGGTGCTAGAAAATTGGCCCTAAGATCTAGGGACTCAACTTGTGGTGTAGGAGTGGGGAAATAATCTGTCAGATTTAGGGGTTCAATTACCCCAACAGTTTTTCTTCTTAGTTTTTTCACCTTGGGGCCATGAAAGTTTTCTGGTTACAAATGAAGTCTGACGGATGAAACTCCAATTCAGATTCCTCTACCATCCCTATGGGGGGTCTGGGACTAGCTATTCCAGTAGGGTGTGGGCGTAAAGGCACCTGGTGAATATTTGCGTGCTAGTTCATTTAGGGGGTGCAGGGGGAATGATCTTTCTAGCATTGATTAAATCCTAGATCGCGTGCTTCAATGGGAAGCAGCGATCAGTTGGGTGACCCGAACCCTGATGGAAATTGCAATGAGTATTGGGGTCAAAATTATATGGGATCGGATTGGGAGGAGGTCACGGTTGGAGAGTAGTTATTAATCTCTTTTCAATTAACAGAGGTAAAAATACACTCAGAGATTGTCCCAAGGCCGTAAAGACACGATCATAACGGGCTCTCCTCTCTAGGGTCATTTGCGTTCCCTGCCCATTCCCTGCTCTTTATACTGGCTCTGTCCTGACGGGAGCTAATTGCGCTACTTTAAATTGGAAGGGGACTATATTGTTATTGTTGGGCCGGGTGTTTACAACATTCTGTACCTCTGCCCCTATTCTTCTATCATTTTTCTACTCGGATAACCTCTTAACCCCGCTGGGCCCCTCGGATGCATTCTTGTTCAACCGCCCTTCTCTAATGTCGTCCTCACAGCGGTTGGCATTCCTTACCAAGTCAGCAAAATTGGACTGCTGCTGGTATACAAGAAAATCTGAGATCACTGGCAGGATATTCTTTGAGATCACTTCTATCTGGTCGTCATCAGGTATCCTATTTCTGACTTGAGCTGCTAGTGCTCTCCAACGTCCTAAGTGATCGCTAAAGGTTTCATTGGAGTTCTACTTCAATCGGGCTAGATCTAACTTGCAGGGCTCAATGTCTATGTTGTAGACATATTGCTCTTGGAATAGGTGGGTAAGATCTTTCCACGTTTTAATCATTGATGGTTCAAGAGATGTGAACCATCTTAAAGCTGGGCCGGTTAAACTTTTCTGGAACACTTTGATGAGGAGTCGTTCGTCTTCGCCGTATTAGCACATGTCCCCACATAAGGACTTAAGGTGTGTAATAGGGTTACCTTGTGCTATTATATTTATCGAAGACTGACATTTTGAATTTAGGGGGTAGGGGGATTTCAACAAACAGGCGCAAGTTTGTGAAGTCTATGGCGTGGATTTCAGCACCACCCATCTTCAATAACTGCTTCTAGATCTTGTCCAACTGTTCCCTCAATTGTTTCGATTCTTTGGACATGGGGGCCGTCTTCTCAATTGTGAGTTTGGACTCACTCTAGGCTGCCAGGGTGGGGTAATTACAGGTGGAGGACTAACATTGGTCAATGCCCCAACGTAGGCCCCACTGTTTCTGATCTCGTCCTCCTCATACTGCTGGTCGACATAGTGTGTAGTGAAGGCGGGATTCTCTTACTGATGTTGCATGGACTGGATGGGAATGGCCTGAGTGGGGGTTGGGTGAGTCCATTGGGGATGAGGGAAAGTTTATTGGACGATGAGATGAGTGGAAGTTAAATTTTAGAGTGGGGCCTGATGAGCCCATTAATCATGGGGGAAGGTTTGAAGCTAACTTTGGGATGTAGGTATATGGGTAAATTGGGATTGATATAAGGCATGAGTTTGATCGGGGTGTGAGGGTTGTGAATGGGTGAAATTTTGGAGAAATTGGGAAGGGTATGGGTGTAAGGTTCCAAGGTTTTGCTGGGCTTGGGTTTCGGCTATGAAGCCTTGGGAGGGTTGGGCCACAAAGCC
This sequence comes from Chloranthus sessilifolius, assembly GCA_021018995.1. Classification (NCBI taxonomy): domain Eukaryota; kingdom Viridiplantae; phylum Streptophyta; class Magnoliopsida; order Chloranthales; family Chloranthaceae; genus Chloranthus; species Chloranthus sessilifolius. The sequence continues at coordinate 53,089,625 of CM037594.1, forward strand.
TTGGTCATGATAGATTTGGGGCATGGGTCATTGATGGGTTTTGGCCATGGGCCCTTGGTGGGTCTAGGCCATGGGCCCTTGATGGGTCTGGCCCATTGGGCCTTGATGTGTCTGGGCCATGAGCCCTTGATGGGCATGGCCCATTAGGCCTTAATGGGTCTAAGCCCTTGGCCCTTGGTGGGTCTGGCCCATTGGACCTTGATGATCTGGGCCATGGGCCCTTGATAGGTATGGGTTATGGGGTTTTGGGCCATGGGGCCTCGGGACATGTGGGGAATGGAGGTTTGGGCCATTGGACCTTGAGGCATGTGGGTAATCGGAGATTGAATGGTGTGGATGATGGAGGGTTGATGGGAGTCATAGGGGAGTGAGGCATGGAGGCTTGATAGGGTATGGGATGGATCCATGGGAGTGTGGTATGGATGAGAGGGAATGTGTTGGGAGGCCTTCCACTTATTGTAGGCTTGGACCATTTCTTCCATCATGGACATGGAAGGGAGATCAGATGGAGGCAGGTTATTTGAGGTTTGGAGGGGCATGGATGGGGTGGATGTGGAGGGTAAATTGGGCATGATCCCGATAAAATCGGGCATGATCTAGGTAAGAGATGGGATATGGGGTGGATTGGAGGAATGATGTGGGGCATTTGAAAAGGGGGATGAGTTGGGAATGTATGAGGATGATGAAAGGTAAGGTGTGGATGTTTGGGAAGAACCGGGCATGGCCCCGATAAAAATGGGCATGATTCGGGTAGATGGGGGGATTTGTGGGGGTTTGGATAGGGTGGAGGTGACATATGTGAATGAGAGCGGATCGGACCTATATTGCAAATATGGAAAATGGGGCATGGATGTAGATGCGGGAAGTTGGGTTGGGTTTGTCATGGATGGGGATGGGAAATGTGTTGGATTTGGCGTGGATATGGGAGGGGGCATGGGCATGTTTTGTGAGAAAGATGGGGAATGGGGGGATTGATTTTGGATATTTTGGGAAGTGGTGGTTGGAAAAATGGGGGCACCAAAGGACCCGGTAATTATAAATGGGGATAGGGTGATGGGGATAGTGGTGAAAATTTCTTCTGAATGGGAATGGGTTGGTGAATGTGGTGGGGATGAATCAGGATCGGCATAAGCCGGGTCCACTACCCATGACATCGTTTGTTGGTGGGGTGGGTACGGGTGCCTTGGATAAGGCCCAAAAAATTTCCTCCTCCTTCTCCTACGGGAAGATGGAGGGTAAGATGATGTCGTTATGCTGACACCACAAAGACTCTATTTTTAATTTTTGATTTTAATGAGTGAAAACAATAGTTCTGAAGCCTTTAATGTCCCCTTCTTAGGTGGCTTTCGTGCCCTAAATAGGACCCGCGGCAACGATTTCGAAGCACTTCAGAAGAATTAAAGGAAGTCCGTTGATCTATTGAAGGCATGAAAATCGATGCAAACAACCCGATCCCCTGAAACGAGTAAAAAAGAAGTCACCTTCTTTTGACCGACGAGGGTGTATTGGGTGTCGGAGATGGCGGGGCCTAGACAGAGACACTAAGACACTAATCGGGGGACTCGGGATGTGGAAAAGGCCACAGATTCAGACTGGGGCTGCTTAGAACCAGCCTGGCGCAACTATTAGTTGCACCAAAGCAAAGGGTCCAAATTTAAAGCTGACACAACTAATAGATACACTAGTTTATTGTTGGGGCATTTTGCATTGGCGCAACTAATAGTTGCACCAGAGCAATATGGGTTTCCAGTTTGTTTGGCAGCAGCAAACTCAGTCCAAAATTGGTCTCCAAACTGGCTCTATGTGGAAGTTGGGCTTACGGGGACTGACTAATTTTTTAGTGAATCGTTCTCTCCTCACCGAACCTAAGGGTTTGAGTCCGGTATAACTCGCTAGTGTGCTCCCCAAAGGGTTTTAAGCTTGTAGGAATAGGTGACTAACCCGATATAACTCCGGTGCAAGCACCTTCTCAAATACTAGGTGGGCTGGGACTTTTCTGGATCATCACCACTAGGGGCTGCCGCAATACTAAGACCCAAGTGGTTGTATGTGTGCCTAATAACTCAACCTCTTAAAAATCTACCCCGTCAAAAAAAAATTGATTAAGTTTCCTTTCTTGGTTCAGTTTTAATTAATTTTTTTTTTGAAAGAAGATTTTATGAAAGTTTCCTTAAGTCCAAAAATCAAGGGTGATGATCCTGTGCCGCTACTACGGGTTGGCGTCCACTGTTAAGATATGATTGCACAAGTAAGCCCGCCAATCGGCTAAGGCATGCTAAATGACATTTAAAGTAAAGAAAAGTAAATGATAATGTACAAGTAGGCCCGCCGATCGGCTAAGGCTCTAAAATGGAGAAAAAATAAAAAAAGTAAAAGCAATGCGCAAGTAGGCCCACCAATTGGCTAAGACTCGTAAATGACGTAAAAGTAGGGGTAAGTAAAATGACTTAATCGGAGGAGTGAGTAAAAATAAAATAAAAAATAGCAATAAAATGTTAGTAAAATCAAAAATAAAAAGGTCAAGTTCAATGGGAAGCTCTACAAGCTACTCCCCAGTAGAGTCGCCATCTGCGCAACCGTGAGATTTTTGACGATCACGTCGCGACAAAGCGCTCTCTAACAAAAATATAGAGTCACCACTCGGAGCTCTTGGTGTCCCAGAAAACCTAGATCATTTTTATAAGTATCAAAGTGTCAGAAATATGAATTTGAATCTGGTTCACACCAAAGGTTCTTGGGTAGGGGCTTCGGTTATCGATTGGGAAGGTATTAGGCTCCCAATCAACCCGCTTAATGCGGTCTCTACTTATGGCCAAAACAAAAATAATATAAAAGAAAAGAAAAAGGCTTCCTCTTATCCAAAGGGACTTAAAATCCTATTCGTGCCCCTCCGTTCCTACCAAAAATTCGGTGGCGTAATAGCACAAATGGGAGGATGGAGAAATGATCGAGAAGGTAAAGGAATAGAGGGAAGAGCCGGAGCTCTCGGGCCCTTGTTGCACCGTTGAGGAGCCTTGCGTATGCTTGCTTTGATGAACTTTTGAAGGCTTGAATGGTGGAAAATGGGGTTCTAACTCCTACGGCTTACTAGCTAAGTGGTAGAGTGAGGAGTCTAGGGGGTAGCACACACCTAGACCAAGCGTTTTGGATGCAAGATTAAGCTTGAAATAAGGTTGGGAGATTCTAAAAGTTTATGTGAAAATGGGATACAAAAGGGAGGAAGAACTTCTCACTTTGAACTCTTTCTCTCTTAAGAAAATTTCTCAACCATTTAACCCAAGGGGAGGGGGGCTCTATTTATAGGAAAAGGGTGAGTTAGGAGGCTACTTAGGTGCTAATTGGAGGTTAGCAATTAGGTAATCTCTAATCTAAGGTTTCCTAGGATTTTGAGAGCTTGGAAAGGTGTGAAGGTGGTTTTAATGGTAGATGATAGGTTGGTATTTCAAATCACTTAAGGGTTACAAATAGGGTGCACAAGGGTGTAATAGAACTAGCAAAACACACCCTAAAGGTCAAGATGGTCAACAAGTCAAACTCTAGTCTCGATGTTCGAGGCAAAAACTAGAGGTTACTGTTCATATGTCTGGCGCAACTATTAGTTGCGCCAGGCATATGCAGAGTAAAACAGTGCATGCATAGTGCTTGGAAGTTGGCTCCCGAGGTGGGGTCTACACTTTGAACGGGCGCAACTATTTAGTTGCGCCAAATCCCTAAGGGGGCTTTCATGAAATTACTATTGTGCCCTTCGGGTTCGGACCACCATGTCTTTGCGTAAACAGCTCTGATTGGGGCGATTCTTGGCCCGTTGGAAAGATGAGGACTTCTACTTTTCAATGATATGAGATTAGAATATAGTAGAAGGTCATAGCTAGTCCCGATGCACCACTCTTTGTCCATGGCTCGGGAAGGCTAGGTTTAGGTTCGGGATGGATTCTAGGGGTCGAGATTGTTCTCTAAGGGAACGGGAAAGTTCCTAAGGGATCTAGAGTGATTCCTAAGGGTTTGGAAGGATTCCATACATACCATCAAAAGCTCAGAGATGCGTCTCTCTCAGAATGTGTTTCGATCGGGCCTTGGGCCAAATTTGGGTGTCTACAAGTATGTTGTGATTCTCTAATTAGAGAAAAAGCAGGCCATGTAGGAAGCAGAACTACGGGCCTTGAGAGCAAAATATGAAACAGAGATAAGAGAAACAGAAAAGGGAGAAACAGAAGCACCACCTGAGGAGGAAGTAGAGCCAGAATAAGTAAACGATTCTGATTGTGGCACCGTAGAAATCTCTGACTCTTACGAAGTCATCAATTGAAAAATGGGAAGAAGACACCAATTGACGCCTGAGATTGGATTTTCTTTCGATCAAAGTAGTGTAAAATAGTTAAAGTAGATTAGATATCAGAAGTTTTTCAAGAGCAATTGGCGACTGCGATTGAGTGCTGAAAATTAGTGTAGATATCTGTAATTTCTCATGAGCAATTGACGACTGTAGCTGAGGGGTGAAGGATATATTTTACTTTTCTTTTTAGTTTAGATTTATTTGCTTTATAAATATCTCCAAGTTTTGATTTGAATTGACGACTCAAATTAGAATTTGCAGATTAGTGTAACGATTTTACTTTTCCACCTTCAATTTTTTAAGGTTTGATTGACGCCCAGATTCTAGGAAGTTGTTGATTAGTTTAAATCTGTATTGATAGGATCTTAGACTTGATTGACGCCCAATGCTAGGAGACTAGAAATATAGTATAACAGTACTGTTTAAATTTATAAATATCCAATAGCTGAGATTAAGACTGACGACCTTAATCTGAAGGAGGATTAGGATTTATTTTATCCACTTTAGATAAAAAAAAACCCATTATTTTATTCATATTTCTCCAATAGATTAGATCTTAAAGATAAATAGAAGTTTTAAAAGATAAGGATTTGAATAAAAGATAAAATTAAAAAATTAATTAGATAACAAATTTCCTCGTGGGAAAGATCCTATGCTAGTACTATGATTTTTATTGTGCGCTTGCAATAAGTTAAGACTTGAATTTAACATAAAATATATATGCAATAATAGACAAGTCACAACCCAAGGAAGCAAGTGAGCTCATCAAGAAGACTCATTTCGAATTCAGATTTCATTAGATTAGAGAACCATTCAGTATTGGGAGCATGGGTGGATCCAAAAATAATATCATCCATATAGATTTGTGCCACACTTAACGCATTATCCTCCCTTAAAATGAAAAGAGTTTTATCGACACTCCCTCTATCAAAGTTGTCTAACACAAGGAACTTTGTCAAACGTTCATACCAAGCACGAGGGGCTTGTTTTAGACTATAAAGAGCCTTCTTCAATTGGTACACATGAAGGGGGTATTGAGGGTCTTCAAAACCTTTCGGTTGCTCGACAAACACTTTCTCTTTCAACAACCCATTAAGGAAGACACTTTTGATATTCATTTGAAATAATTTAAAACCGAGATTGCAAGTAATAAAGAACATGATTCTAATGGACTCCAATCTAGCAACAGGGGCAAAAGTCTCATAAAAATCGATACCCTCAACTAAGGTATACCCCTGGGCTACTAAGCGAGCCTTATTCTTAATGGCATTCCCTTTCTCATCCGTCTTATTCTTGAAAATCCATTTAGTTCCAATCACACGAATACTTGAAGGTCGAGGAACAAGATCCAAAAAGTCATTCCTAGAAAATTGAAGTAACTCATCCTGCATGACAAGAATCCACTTCTCATCAATGAGAGCTTCCTTCACATTTTTTGGCTCAACAGAAGATGTGTAACACACATTGCAAATTATGTTGGCTACATGCTTCAAGCTACTTCGGGTTTGTAGACCAGCACTAGGTTCACCCAAAATATCACTCGGCGAATGACTTTTCATGTCTCTAGCATACGAAGGATGCTTCTTTCCGACACTGGTTGATTTCTCAATACGGGGAGAAGAAGATTCAATGTTCTCAATAATTGATTGACTCTCTTCAATAGGAATAGAAGGATGAGTACCAATGTCAGAAGTGCAATGAAGAATCAGACTATCCTCACCATTATCAACAACATGAGGGGTACTAGCAAGGTCACCAATCACCATATTGTATGACTCCATCATGAACTGAATTCTCAAGTTGAAAACTTTAAATGCTCCAATATTTTGAGTATAATCAAGGAAGATTTCGAGGTCACGTTTAGGATCAAATTTTTCCAAGTTATCCTGATCATTCAAAATATAGCATTGACTCCCAAAAGTCCTAAAATGACTCACTTTTGGCTTTTTGTCATTCCAAATCTCATAGGGTGTTTGGTTAGTATCAGGACGCACAAACACCCAATTAGAAATGTGACAAGCCATAGAGACAGCTTCAGCCCAAAAATGTTGGGCCAAATCTTTGGCATTCAACATTACACAAGTCATCTCTTAAAGCACACGATTTTTTCTTTCGACCACTTCATTTTGCTGAGGAGTGTGAGGTGAGGAGAACTCTTGCATGATTATCAGGAAATTGCAAAAATCATCAAACTTAGAATTACTAAACTCACCACCTCTATCATTCCTGATATGTTTGATATTAAAACCTTTCTTCACCTGACATCGTTTAACAATAATGGAAAATTCATCAAAGGCACTTGATTTCTCTCTCAAAAAGGCAATCCAAGAATATCGAGAGAAATCAACCATAACTAGGATATATCTCTTTCCTCCAATACTGCTAACTTTCATTGGTTCAACAAGATCAAAATGAATAAGATCAAGAACCCTGAAAGTAGTAGTACCAGAGAGTTTCTTATGAGGAGTTCGAGTTTGCTTGCCCAACTGGCATGCACCACAAATCGAGTCAGATATTTTTCTTAGTTTGGGTAGGCTTTTGACAATTAAGTCATTAGCAATTTTCACAAGGTCCATTATATTCATGTGATTGAGATGACGATGCCACAGTTCAAGCTCATCACTAGAGGTCAACAGGCAAGTGGGATCAGATTGCACATGAAATGTGTAACAATTATCAGAAGATCTAATTTCACTTAGAAAAATATTTCCAAATTTATCAATAACAGAACGCCCAGACTTAGTAAAAGTAATGTTCATCCCTTCATCACATATCTAATTGATGTTGATCAGGTATGCCTTCAACCCATCAACATATAAAACTTCAGAGAGCTTAGGACATCCCGGAGCATCAACCACTCCTTTCCCAACAATTTTGAAATAACCCCCATTTCCAAAGGTGACAGAACCAGAGTCACATTTTTCAAGAGATTAAAAGTATGACATATTTCCAATTCTAAATTTTGAGCACCCACTCTCTAGAAACTACTTAGATGGCTCAAAAGCTTGCAATGCAGTGTGTGCAACCAAAACATTTTCAAAAATTTTCTTCACCCATTTCTACTCCATCAAATTTCCAAGATCCCTCAATCAATAGAAAACTATCGTATCATGCTTTTGGCAAAAGAGATCTATTTTCCTAATAGCACACGAGAGATTTATGTGTCTTTTTCTTCCACGGTAGAAACAGATTGGACCCTTTTTGCCACTATCCATTCTAGCATGAGAGGGGGTAGAAAAAAGAGGAGGAGAGATGGATGTAGATTCAATTTTGTTATTCTTTAGGAGTTTGGGAACACATTTCAATTTTCCTTTCTCCTTGTCCCTCGAGGCATAGTTATTGGCCTCCACTACAAAAAATGTGTTTATTGGAGACGGCTTTTGGCCGTCTCCAAAGGTGTCTAAGTCGTCTCCAATAGTATTGGAGACGGCTTCCATGTAGTCTCAAATAGTCCCGTCTCCATTGTCTTTGGAGACCAAATGGAAGCCGTCCCTAATAGTCAAGGTTATTGGAGACGACATATGACCGTCTCCAAAGATATATTAGAGACGTCTCTAATAAGTCATCTAGCCATTTTCAATACTTATTGGAGACGGCTTTAAGCCATCTCCAATAAGTGACCTCCTGTTATTAGAGATAGCTAACAGCCGTCTCCAACATTTTTTTTTCTTTAAATATATTTAAAAATAAATATATATTTGGCAGTGATTTTTTTATGAAAATTTTTTGGCAGTGATTTTTTAATGAAATTAAAAATATATATATATATTTAAATAAATAAATAAAAATTTACGTCGACAATTTTTATGCAAATTTTTTTTTAAAATACTATTATCTTTTAATGCTTTTTTTTAATGCAATTGCTTTAAAGCAATTTTTTTTAATGCGTTTTTTAAATACTTTTTTTAAGGCAATTTTTTTTATTCCGAGAACAAGATGATGATGTAGACAGCATATAATGATACCTCCAGCTACTAAAACAGAAAGAATGCACAATTGAGAGATCCTTCTCTAGATTGAACTGCTTTAATTGATTGGAACCATTTTTATTTTTAAATTACAGAAAAATCATTCATTCTGTCAAATTATTTATATACAAGTAAGGGACCGATATTATTCACGGCAGGCAGTGGTCAGCAAATAAAAACTCCTTTTGGATATAAAAAGTTAAATATGTGACAATGGCAAGCTGGTGAATCACATCATGTATGCAAGAAGGTGCAGCCTCGGCGTTGACCTCATAATAGTTTCATCAAGATGTCTAATCCACTCCAAAAGCCTCCATTGTTTCCACTTCCACTTGAACTATAGCAGGCACTGATGATTACTCATTTTATATCTCTAGAGCTTTCCTGTTTCTCCTGCAACTACTAGTTTCTTCAGAACAAGTTATTTCCTACACGGTAGGGACCATTGAAAATAAAAGAGGATGATAGATAGATTTGAAAACACCTTTCTAAATTTACTAATAACCACAAAAAATACTTCATGAATATATATTGCAAGGAAAAACTAATGAGTAGTGATGATTTCATGCATTTACCTCAACATGACCAATGAGGTATGAGAGAGTTCTCTGTGCAAATAAATGCTTGTTGGAATTTATTGAAGTGTCTGCAGCAAATAATTTGAAGGAACCATCAGTTTCAACTAGTAATATCATTGAATACCTGACCCACTGAAGTTGCACCATGCCGTTTTGATAGTTTGCTCCTAACAGGAGCAAGAATTAGTGAAACATGTGAAAAGTTAGGCATTGGAAATCCTAGAGCCTGTGGAAGAATAATGTACTGATAGAAAGAGAAAAGGCAATGAAACTATGAAAAGTGACAACAATATGCAGTATTACTTTGTATATAAGTGCCTGCCTCAAAGTATTTGATAAATGTTCTTCCGCTTTGCAATGCAAGTAATGAGCAAATCATAAGCACTATATCGTAAAAGTCAACCGCAAAAGGAATTATTGTAGGCCAGTATCAACAGATTTCATGCAGTCCGGAAAAGTATGCTTTACCTAATAACATGTGAGATATCCATCATGGCATCATCAACCGTGACACAGAAGTTGTATACAGGTTGGCCATTGCTTCTCAAAATAACAAAGTCTCCTAAGGTGTCCAATCCCCAACTGACCTTCATGAAGGTATCACACAATATTAACGAAGACAGAATTATAGCTATAAGTGAATCTGAAAGAAATGATGATGTCTAATTGTAGAAATAATTTTAACAAACAAAAGTTGCTTCCCAAACCAAAAAAAAATAAACATAAAAAAATGGGGAAAAAGGAATAATGGCAACTTTCACATGACAAAGTCGTTTCTTATAGTCCTCCCTTACACCAACTTTTAAGGACCATTTTCCTTCAAACTTCTTAAAATCTCCATCGACCATGGAAAAGTGGAGCTCACAGCCATTAGAGTGCACCACAGGAAATTGATTAATATTTTAAACGTTATAATGAGACCAAAGAAGCATACATGAGAAATGGGGAGAAAGTATCAAGTACACATATATAGCCTAGGCAGAAAGTTCCATAAACATGATACAACTAGAAGTTAGGATAAAATCTAGAGACTCTCGAGTCTAGACACAGGCTTACATCACTTATATATAATCTCACACTCTTTCTCCCACCTTCTGGCACAAATGCCAATCAATCTAGAAATCCAGGCATTAATGTAAACTCTAGGAGAAGCCACAGCCCAAAATTCAAAATTTTGAGCCCTAACAATTGGAACAATTGTCAACATTTGAATGGTCAGTGAATTATCAATTGCTGCTCAAACAGAGCATTGATCAAATGGTTAATAACATCCGATTGGTGTTTTGAACCATGATTCATACAAGAAGCAGCCAACAGAATGGATGGCCTTGATTATTTGGCATGTGTATAAAGAGGTGGCAAAAGTAGTGACATTATTTTAGTGAATATGGATGTGATGTAAACTACTCCAAAAGAGCATTCTCATTTCGCTTTCATGTAAAAATGACCAGATCATGTCAACAATAAAGGAACTTTGTTTGCAAGGCAATGAGAGATTATGAGCTTGATGGAAAGTTAAATCAATTTTGTTTTTAATCAATGAAACTAAATTATTTTTTTGAAGGGAAGTAAGAATTACAAGTTCGACCAAGGTTTCATGACTAAAACATTTACTAAAATAATGTCAGTCACTTACACCATACCCTTCACATCGCAAAATTTAGGCTACTTGGCACACTTTTGACAAATCCGATTCATCCAAGTGGCGGAACAGATGAACATCACTTAGCTCATAAACTATGCAAGTAGAGGGCTTGAAACATCCAATCTAAGTACTTCAATATGGACCCTATGTTAGATATGAACATCGGTCCATATTAAAGTTCGATCGAATGGTTCAAATCCATCCTCCATTCATAGTCACCAAGTTGGGGTTCGATAATAATTCGACAAGGTTAAAATTCAAGAAATCCGTGAGAATTCATCATGTTAGGAAAATTTGGAGAAGAAAATAAAATAAAATTTAAAAGCATAAACAGATTTAAAAGATACTAAAATCATGATTTCTTAAAAATCGTCAATTATTCGTGAATTTTAGAAAACACATGAAATTTTCAAACATTCACGAATAATTGATTAATTCATAGAACTTTAAATTCGTGAATTATTCATGAATTATTAAAAATTTGGAGAATTTAGTGAATATGCTCTTATTGGCATTTTGTGGGCTAACATCAGGTTACATAATGTTCTGCCACTTGGATGATTTACACCGGTAAAAAATGTGGCTCGTGGCTTAAAAAGTGACAAATCTTACCCACCTTGATAAAAGATGGTTTCTCCTTTTCATTCAAAGCGCAGAGAAGTAAGCTACCTACAAATTCCTTCCAAACCCAGCTCCCACGCTTCTCCATGTTTCTTGCTTAGGTGAGATTCTCATGCCATCATAGTCTGATAGTGTTCTAGCATGAAAAAGCGCATCCCCAGAATCATTGAATAAATCTTTACTAGGGGTTAATGATGCCGAATTGCTGCTACTTTCACGGCTAGCAACTATCTTTTAAGATATTAGATACATGTTAAGTTTCACCAAATCCATCGATTAAAAACAAAAGGCGATGAAAACAAACATGCGATGTTACAATAAAAGCGTAAATGCACAAGCACTAGCTTTGACCACCACCGAGCCCATTGTCTGACGACTCGAAACTTGATTCTTCCTACATATTTCATGACGGCTAGCAATTTCTAAGAAGAATTACCTTTCATTTAATCTTTGCAAAAGCCACTTGGCTTTACAATAATTACCGTAAAAGCACAAGCACTAACTGTTCAACTTTGACTGCCACTGAACCCAGCATCCCAACTTATATCCCTGATTTTCTTTAAAAGGCTACATATTTCAGCAGAAGACTAGCTATTTCTAGGAAGAAATATTAAACTTTCCAAAAGCCACGTAGGGTGACAACTGCTCCTCTCTAGTCAACCCAAGAGAGGGACAGGGAGAAAGGTTGAAGGCCAGGAAGGCAGCATTGCAAATATGGCAGCTGTGATATTTCTTTTTTTTTTTTTATCGGTAAGAATAATAATAGTATTAATAAATAGCGAGGTGCTGAAGAGTATACAGCGACTCAAAAAAGCAAAAACAGCAAGAACAGAAAGGCAAAAAAACAACAAAAAAAGAGACACAGCCACAAGACAAAACCCCAAGACAAGGCCAAGGCCTGACCCCCTAACCGGGTCCCGAGGATCAAGGCTGTCCCCAGCTTCAACACAAACCCTGGAAAGCCACAAGTTCATATAATCCTTGACATCCTTAATGACCATCTCCACCGAACGTGGTTTATCTTCGAAAATCCTAGTATTCCTTTCGAGCAAAATACTCCAACAGACGGCGACCTTCAAACCTAGCGGACTTCCAAGCCAAGAAATGCTAGGCAGTGGTAGGATGGATCACCCAGGCCATGCCGCAGAAGGACAGAATCGCCCCCAAACCTTGTAAGCCATCTGGCAATGTAAAAACAGATGCACTGTGATTCCTCCTCTGGCGACATAAGACGCATCGATTGGTAATTATCTGCCCCTTGCGATTGAGCTGGTCGATGGTTAGGACTTTCCCTTTAAAGAGGGTCCAAGCAAAGAATTTGACCTTAGGAGGGATACCAATTTTCCACAGATAAGCTTCTTGAAATTTGATAAGAGGACAGCAAGTTAGTATCTGATAATACGTCTTCACACTGAAACTGCCATCTTTGCTTAAAACCTGCGACCTCTGATCATGTCGATGCACATTCGGAGAGCTAGACTAAAGAAGGGACAACAGGTTAGTGAAGGAGGCAATCTCCTCGTTCCTTAGTGACCTGCGAGTAGAAACCTCCCATATCCTACCATCATTATAATGAGAGACAAAATCGCAAATGCTCCCCTTCCAGCCAAATATCGTCCCAAAACTGGATCCGAGAGCCACATCCCCACGAGAACCTAACCCATTTAGCGTACGACACCCACGTACCACAGATAGCCTTCCACCAAACCGAAGCAGCTCTGTGTATAGCAATGTTGATTCCCCAATTTTCGCTTAAACACCATATTTCTCAGCCAGCTCTGTGTATGGCTGTGATATTTCTTATGCTTATCATTCTGACAAAAGGTCAGGCATTGAACTTTCATATTTTAAAATGGCTTTTCTAACTTCATTTTCTGTGCATCATATCTCCATAGAAATTTTCATCAATTTGAATGTGTAGGACTGATGGAACTAGGACCTGACATTTTCACCAATTTGAATGTGTAGCCCTATTGGGGTGGCCTTAGGCAGCTGCAGTTCCACAAGATCAGCAACAGCCTAGGAGAACATAGCCCAACAAGCAGCTATTCAAGGCTGATGAAGAATGCCACCAGCCATGTGTGCCCTGATTGTCCCACCCATTACTTGTTGTTCACAGGTTTTGAACATGAATATTATCTGGATTTCTTTGTATGAGACTCATATGACTTAAATAATCAAGTTGACAAAGAAAGAGTTCTCATTGAAGTCCTTCACCTATTCTGAGAAAAGTAAATTATGACCTAGCATGAACACTTCTTTCCCTCAGTCACAGTGCCTATGTTGGACAATTGAAGGCCGAATCATTCAAATCCTAGACCTAGCAAAAACATACATACACATGCCTTCATAGTAACAATAATAGTAATAGGAGTAGTAGTACTAGTAGAAATATTAACAATAATAACAAACTTCTGATTCTTCTTATCTTCTTCCTTCCCTCCTCTACATTTCACAAATTGAGAAAAGGAACTACATGCGACAGTTTCTAAAATCATATTCCATGAAATTTTTTATCTGTAGGGGTAGTTTACAAACAATGGCTGCATTATCCTAGCAAAATCTCGACTTAACTCAAAATTTAGCGACTCAACTGTGCCAAAGTAGCGTTGGATGCTACCTTTCAAGGTACCGCTGGACGTTACCTTTAAAGGTAGTGCCCCAACCTCATATAACCTCATCCTATTCATTTATTTACAAGTTTCCCACCTGTCCACTAACCTTTCAAAAAGCAAAAATTTCCAAAATGACTTCAAAATCTATTTTCCCCCATTTATTTACATCAATGCCACATCTAGGGGTGAAATAGTCTAAGGATGTTGATATCCTCACAATAAAGTGGCTGAGGTTAGTATACCCTATACAAACAAAATGAAATTATCTGTTGAGATCAATTTAGTCCTTCAAGTTTGACTTTTATTTCCATACTTTTCATGCATCTGATAGGATAGGACCTCCTAAAATGAAAGAGTTGATCTTGACAAAAGCGGAATCTCTTGGATGGAGTTTATTTTTGTTTGACAATGAACTTTTCATTGATCAGGGGATTAAGAGAAATTTTTATATGTACATGGATGCCATTTTCTTATATTCACAGAAAGTGAATTATCTTTGATGATTTGGCTACTCAAGCAATGTCCTTGATTTTAATCCGTAAGGTTCTTAGTCCCTAGTTCCTAGTTCCTAATTGGGGTCTTATGTTTTTCATTTTCCCTATTGTCTATCTTCGGTAGAAAAGATAATAGAAACATAATATCACATAAGCATATATGCAAAAAAACAAGTGGTTAATAAACTATCAAGTCATGCAATCATTTACATAGTGGAAGAGCATCGCGAACTAGTCAAGAAGAAAAATGATATAGAAACATCCAAGGAAGACAAACTAACAAATATAAAATACCTTAATAAAAGGCCGGTCCCTTCTGAGGAACGAATCAATAAAATTGTCTTTAAGTCACAAAGAAACCTGTAAGCATCACATAATTGACAAAGGAAAAGTGTCAATTTTTTAATGTAACTCTTGGTAGTTGTTAAAGATAAATGCTAATTAACAAGTATTTGCAAAGATCTAGAAAAAGCTGAGGATGCTAACTGGTCACTAAAATCGTTCCATGATTACTAAAATTGTTCCCGGTACCCAGATGGGAATATCCAGCTTAGGAATCTTGGTTTAGAAAGCTTTCTGGGAACCCAGCTCGAGTTCCTTGTGTGACATAATCCACACCATATCCACTTTGAGAAGCATGCGGATAAAATAAATATGTTACGAAAGCAGTCGGAGAAGATATATGGCCAAGAAATTATATATGAAGAAAGCTCATCAAAGAACGACAAGAAAGAAGCCTTGAATATTTTGATCAAAGTACCCAAGCAGTCACCAACCTGTATTTAGAAAAGAATCTTGAGGTTAAGAATACATGAATGACTTTTGTATGCAAAATTTGATTTAAGACTACAGAAGTAACAAAATTTCATTAAATAAAATTATAAAAAATAAAACATAATAACTAATTGAAAGTTTTGAAGACAAACTTGATCAAAGACTTCCTCTTCTTGCTCAATTTCTTCTTTAAGTAACTCCCCTTCCTCGGCATCAAAGTCCTCTCCTTTGTTCCTCTCTGCTTTCTCTCTTTCTTGTTGAGCTAGCTGTGATCACCTGCTTTATCTCATCCATGATGCATCTCACCTGGTTCTCATCAAGAAGTGATCCAGAAATCTAGAAGAAGAACAAAAAAATTGAAGGGTAGATTCAAGATGTGATCGTGGACTTCAAGAATATTATGGCAGAACATAAAGTGATCCACCAGGAAAAGTTCATGTTAAAGCATCAATTTCCACATTCAGCAATCATCAACATATGAAATATAAACTACTTATGTGAGACATCTCTTAGCAGCAACATCAATCAAAGAGTAAAAATTAATAAAACAAGATTGAAAAAATAATAAATCAAACACACCTTCCAATCAATAAATAATTAAATAAAAGGGCTTGGACCAAAGAAAGTACCATTCTTATAGAAATACATGAAACTTGACTAGAAAAGAAAGTCAACTTTGATTGTACAAGCGAATCAGCAAAGTAAAAGTCCGAAGAAAAGTACAATGGCACAATTAGCTTTAAGCATTATTCATTCAAGAAGATTCCACATGATCTGAAATATTATTTAAATAAGCAGTCAAAATGTAATCTCTTCATTTTGTTACCTATTAAGTCATAGGAGATCAGTAGAATGGGCACAACTAAGGGCCAATGATTTGCAAATTGAATATGAATTTAAAACTCCATAAACTTGCCTAGAAATAAGGAGTCCTGGATCCCAATCAAGCCATTTGAATATTATGGTGTACAACTGTATTTCAACAGTCAAAACACATCAATCAAACCATTTGTGAACGGCTTGAAATTCATGGATATAGAGATCCGTATTCAATAAGAATACAGCATTTTGGTTCAAATATGAATTGAGGCCAATTAGCCAAAGGGAGCAAGCTTAGGGATTAAAATTTTCTAACATGAAGCATGTGTGAACAGAGTCAAATCTGAGTTTATTAAGTATGCAGGGTTGCCATTTTGTTATTATATTTAGAACATTGAAACGTTCAATTTGCCATTTTGTTATTATATTTAGAACATTGAAACGTGCAATGCTGGGGTTCTTAGCTTATGCACTTTGTATGGTCTAAAACAGGGGAAAAGATACTTATCTAGGCAGAATTGGCTTATACTTTGGGCAAAGGTCGAACTTGACATGAAAATGCCCTGAAATGTTCATTTCACCAAAAAAAAATAGAGTAATAGTGTAATTTCAATGATATTGCCTAATAATGTTTATCAAATTTGACCACATTTCATTTGGAATTGTTCACTGTGTCACTTGTATCTCTGTCTATCTATGAGTATAACTACTACTATGCCAAGATTGTAGAAGTTGATTATATATATATATATATGGAAAAAGGTTCTGTAGGCCAAAGGACTAACTTGACCATAATCTCAACCTCTAAAAATGGTTCCACGTGGCACCCACAACCCTGTTTTTTTCCCACGTGGACCAAGGGGACATTGTATAAATAACTGTTAAAACAAAATTGAAATCTGATCCCCACTGTGATTTATACTGTTTAAAAAATGGACAAATGAATATAATTTTGGAATTTTGATGTGGAGATGAGTTTATCCAAAAGTTTCTTAGTTTCAGAGAGATCTGCATTTTTTAAATATAGTTTTAACCAGTTAGAAAAAAGTGTTATTTTTTATTTAACAAAAAATAAAATGGATCCCGAAAAACAGATCTCGAGAGAATTACCATCTAGAGTAAGAGCCAACTGCCAAGCTGTCGTATGGAACAACAACTTTGTCAGTCGGAGTCTTCATCTTACTCCATTCGATCTGCTGTGCGTTGCAGCTTCAATGACATCAACAACGTTTAATTCACAAATTATTATTAAAAAAAATATATATTTTTTACCATTTACAGTGAATTAGCCTTTGCGATCGATCTACCTGAGGAACCGAGAAACAAGATTTATGAATCCAGATTTCTCATTTTCACTACAAAAATCCAAAATAAAACCAAATAAATAAAGCTCAGATCTTAGATCTAATAACTCAAAATGCCAAAGAATCCAAAAACCCTCCAGATAACCACTTGGTCCATGTAAAATAAAATTAAAAAATTGAACCTAATCAGATTGAGGCCTATGACAGCAAAACAGAGTTTTGAGAGGTTCTCCGTATCAGCAGGGTTCACAGCAACGACAGCCATTAGAGAATGCGATAGAGCTCAGAAGAGAGAGAAGTAGAGAGAGAAAGGGTCTTGGAATAAAAAAATGAAATGAAACGAAGAAGAAGAAGATAAAGCGTGTATTTATATGTATAGGGAAAGGAAATGGTTTTGGAAGGGTGGAATGGTGCGTTTGCAGAGATTTGAAGAGGGAGAAGAAGAAGATCGAGCAACCTCGATTTCCAGCGAGCTAGGGTTTCCATGGAGTCCCCTTGCAGAGCTTTGAAGAAGGAGAAGAAGAAGATCTGGAGATCGGAGCTCGGATTCGATCGAATCTGAACCAAAATCGGAGATCAAATCTGGAGTGAGGAGTTCAAATTGGAGCCCAAATCCTACCTGGTAGGGTTCGTCTTTAAAATCAGAGCTCAAATCGTAAATGTAGCTGATGATAGGAGGAATGGAACACGAAGGATGCAAGGGAATCAATAGCTGATGATGGTCGTGGTTTGAGTTATTTTAGAGGCGATGAGTTTTTATTAAGTGCTAAATAGAACAAGGAAGGCTTGTACGCTAAAATAATTACCGAGACGGTTTGAACCTTATGAAGACGGTGATAATTGTCTCTTTATGTTATTTTATATAGGGAGACGGTTTTAGCCGTCTCTAATAAAAGCATTCCAGACGGCTTTTGAAAGGCTGTATGCAATAAATGATTATTGAAGACGGCTTCGAAAAGCCATTTCTAATAATAGTCTCCAAAAGTCCTTTTTTTTGTAGTGCTCCTTAAAACCCAAATCGATTTTATCGTTCCAATCTTTGCCAATATCCCAAGCTCTTTGAGTGTCAAACCTAGCATTCCGTAATTTTCAAAGGTGACCTTTTCATAGGAGAGCTCCTTCTTGAGCCTTTCATTTTCAATGCAGAGGCTGTTGTATTTGATATAATACTCAGCTCCCTCACATTCCAAAATTTTAACTTTATCTCTTAAACTTGTTACCTCATTTTTCACAGTTTCAACATTTTCAACCAAATAATTATACTCAACATCTTTTAGAACACATGAAGGCATGAGAGTCATTAATCAACTTCATCTTTTCTTTATTCAATTTAACACTCACAAGATAGACCTCATCATAAACCTCAAAAATGTCCACATCATCCTCCTCTTCATCCGAGATACAAGACTAGTAGGAGGAACAACATGTGTCTCCTCATGGATGGGGGTAACAAACGCCCAAAACTCATGAGAAGCATATGACTCATCAGAGGAGTTTCCGTCACTAGTGTTATCTTCTTTTACCGTAATCATAGCTTTAGATTTTCCAATATTTTTCTTCTTGTTGGGACAATCATAAGCAAAATGCCCATAGCCATGGCATTTGAACCATTGCAATTCCTCAGAAGACTCCTTATGAGAATTTTTTATGGGAACCTTAGGTTTCTCGTAGGACTTGCCACCATTCTATTTATTTTTTAAAAATTTCTTAAATTTTTTGGGAAACACGGCAAGGTCTTCATCGTCACCACTTTTACCATCCTCATCTTCAACCTTTTTCTTAGAGGATCGAAAAGCAACACCTTTTTTCTTTTGGCTGACCTGAATCTTTGATTCATACGTTTGAAGAGATCCCACAAGTTCATCAATATTGATCTTATCAATATTCTTACTTTCAGAGATAGCAGTCATTTTTTTTTTAAACCTTTCAGGCAAGGATCTTAGAGCCTTCCTGAAAATTTTATAAGATGATATCTCTTCGCTAAGGTAGAAAGACCCATTGAAAATATCATTCAATTTGATATAAAAGTCCGTAAACTTCTCATCATCATCCATCCTAAGATTTTCAAATTGCGTCGTTAGCATTTACAATTTGTTAATCTTTACTTGTGGAGTCCCCTCAAAGGTGGTATCTAAGATCAACCAGGCTTCTCTAGCCACCTCACAATTACAAATCCTCTTAAACTTAGAATCCGTTACAGCTCCAAAAATGACATACAAGGCTCTAGAATTATCATTTGCAACCTGTTTTTCTTGATCACTGTAATGGTCAGCGAGTTTAATAGTAATTTTTTCAATTCCATCTAAATGTACCATTTCATGAGGTGGAGACCACCCAGTCTCAACAGCAGACCAAACCATGACATCCATAGACCTAAGAAAAACCCTCATTCTAGCCTTCCAATACGGATAATTATGACTATCAAACAACGAAGGTTGTGTTATGCAAATGCCCTCCCTACGTAAATCAGAACTTCTTGAATACGCCACAAACGCTCGATTAAAAAAGAATCAAAATGAGTGAACTGACTCTAATACCAATTGAAATTCCGTCGTTCTACGATATTTGATCGGGTATTCGATTACTTCTAATCTAATCTAAAGATTACAATAATGCCAAAAAACATCCATAACACAAAATATATGTGGAAACCCAATCACTGGAAAAAATCACGGGACTGAAGTCCACACACCAAATCTACGATGAAATAAATTAGTACATGGAGAATCGAATGATATGCCGACAAATGCACATGCCCTATCAAACCCCCTTGCAATCCAACTTCCCGTCACGGGTTGCCTCCATAGCTTTCCGATTTCGATGCACACATTTACCGTTGATGAAAGCACAACGATCCACCTTGAGATCCACAAGACTATCAATCACACCCTAATCTTTAGGGTTCAACAATACTCAACACACATAAGCAAAGCAAAGTTGAAGGTGAAGAAGAAAGGAAACCTTTGAGTTAAAATCTTTTTACAAACACAATAATAGTTTCAAAGGTTGAAGAATGTGAAGTTCTAGGGTTTTAGCTAAAGGAGGAAGAAACTCTTTTAGCTTGCTTAATCTTACCTCCTATTTTGAAAATACTTTTATCAAAAACCCTAAAACCCTTAAATAGGAAAATTCTAAAAATCCCTCATCACAAAAGAAACCAGAAGTTCAGAGTTGCGCTCTGATCCAACAATACATTAAAGCGTGCGTTGTTGAAACAAAGGCGTTAATTAACATTATTACGTATCTTGTCACAAGGCATAGACAGCAGAGCTTCATTCTGGTATTTTAAAATAACTTTTAAAAGAATATTTTAAGGACTACAAAGGAATGTGACTGATAACCTTAATTCATCAAGGTTAAAATCATCCATCTTGGCACACACATATCCTAAGGGAGATCTACACGGATTTTAGAGTAGAACGTGACAAACAGGATTTAACAAGAAAAACAACATCTATTTTCTGATTCAACACTGTCAATGGTGTGAGCAGTGGAACAATAAATTTCGTTGCAAGAATGTTTGGTTGAATCTTTTGGTTGCATCAGGTTGATATAGAGGTCGTGGAGATATATACACCTTTTTTTGCATATTCAAACTCTTATGGAAGAATTTCAGGAATGTAGTTATGTTTATTCTAGGCAAGAGTTTAATCATCCCACAGATTTCCTAGTCAGAGCAAGGAGAGAGTTACCCCAATTTGAATTATGGCAAACTCTTGAAAATTGCTCGAAAATTTTGGAATCTCTCTTAAGGGATGATTTAGTTATTGCTTATACTAGAATGTAATTGTTACTTTATTTTTTTTTCGAATAATAAGGGTGAGGAACCTACAACCACAATCTCAAGCTGAATAACCAAAAAACATAAAAAATTCTTTGGTTGCAAAAATTGCTTGCCTTCTCTTAATGTTTCTCAAGTAGTATATATAATACGCTTAAACTTTGTACAAATAATCGTTATTTTCTAAAAAGCCCAACTACAATAAAAGTCAAATTAGGTAAAGATTAGAAATATAATAATTTTCTTACTAAGAAAGCTAGTAAAGTATAAAAACCATTACGGAGACAATGATGTAGGAAATTTATTTATTTATTTATTTATATTTGAATAAATACAATGATACAGGAACTTATTAAGAGTAGAAGCCAGTGTTCAAGTTTGTGCCCTTTGGGTAGCCATATTGACCTCCTTAACTAATGTCATTTTGGATTTCCTTGCCCTGTGTTCGTCGACTAGTTGCTTAGCAAAATTATTGAGGGCTTCTTCATTTGTTCCCGCTCCCTTGCATGGTTCCGATAAGCCTGTATCCAAGTTCACCCTTGACAATGGCTTATTTAGAAGTTCCTGTCCAATCTTCTTTAAGGTCGAAAAGTTCTCTTTGGTCGAAATGTCCATCAATGCCGCAGTGCCGGTTAATGTGTCATCCTGCTCATCAACGAAGAATCCTATATATGTTAGAAAATATAAAATGGTTGCCCCGAAAATAATATAGTGAACGTTGTGTTCCTTTTGATCTTAATAATAGGGTGAGGCCCCCACCAACCTCAAAAGCTTATCGACAAAAAATAATATGAATACAGTGAATGGGTCTGAGGCATGAGAAATGTCACTGACTTTAAACCAGTTTTTGTCCCGATGACTTAGTCGAAGTGGTCATCAATAGGTTTCCACCAAACTCGATCTACGATAAAATAATCCGTTGTATATTCTTGTTAAGGATTTGGTGAATTTGTTCACGCTAATCCGAACACCAAATATTACAAGAGCATTATAAAAAATATTGATTGAGAAAGAGAGATTTTGTTGTGTAATCATGAATTCAGCCTCTTTAAATAAGAAATCAAGCGTTGTTAAAGCACCACTTCGGCTAAAGACACACTCACTTAAGGGGGGGGGTGTCGTAAGCAAGATTCGAATTAGACGCAACAGTCAAATTCGGTATTCCTTTCCGCATCAATATCACAACTGGAAAGGATGGATCACGTCAATTACCGTACTAAAATCCATACAAGCAAAGGTTAGTTAGGGTGTCGAGAGTCGGGGAAAAGTAGTTTTATGGGAGCGAGTGGGAAGGGGGGATTTAATTCCTTTCCATCTATTTTTTTTATGCTTTCAATAAATTGATCCTTTGGGGATCGTCTTTTGCTTGAAGACTTCGGCTCTCCATGTTTCTCTCATTGTTTTTTCCTTATTTTAGGGGTAGAATATGAGAGTTTTATCCTCTTCTTTGTGAGAGTTTTATTTTCCGAGAAGATCGACTCTATGAAGGCTTTTTTGCAATCCATACTTGTTTTTTAAACGGTTTTAATAACGGATTTTACCGACGTATTGATGGCTTCGGTGTTGTGCAAGCACATGCCCCATATCTACACCATGAGGCATTGTTTAAAAGCTTCGGTTGAAGCGACGTGTGAAGCTTTTGGTCGGTTGTTGCCCTCGTTTTCAACGTGGTGGGAATTTTTGTGGATCGTGAGTTTGCCGATGGTGATGGCGTCTCTTCGGATGAATCTTCCGTATCGCTATTAGATGGGTCTTGAATGTCATTCAATGTATTTTAATATTAGTTATTGTAACTACAACTCTTTGGATTGTGGCTCTCTACTCTGTAACCGTTCTCCATTTTAAATGAAAAGGATAAAAGTTTCATCTCAAAAAAAAAAAAAAAATTCAAACATTGGGTCAAAGTCAAATAGTCAAATAACAATTGAATTTTTAAAAAAATAATAATTTCTAAATGCACCATGCCATTCTATGTTAGGTCATGTGTACATGCTAGTGCCTTGTACGTGCTAGTACCTATCCCACGACACGGCTTGACCCACGCGGGTAAGTATGTGTAGACTGACGGAGTGCATGACGATAGAACTTATAAAATTGGATGGCTACAAGCCCTGTCCCAACCTTCTATCTGTTAAACGAAGAGACCATCAGCGTCTCAGTTGATGTGAAATTTCCACAAAGCCAAAAGCCAAAAACTTCTCTACCAACAAACACTACCAAAAATAATACTATTAGTGACAACAAAAAGTGCCACTATTAACAAAAAATCTTGTTGTTTCAATAGCGGCAGGTTTTTTGTTAATAGGGATAGTTTTGGTTGCGGCTAATAGTCTTATTTTTTATAGTGAAATTATATATATATATATATATATATATATATATATATATATATATATATATGATTGGGTGTGTTTTCTCAAAAAAAATATATATATATATATATATAAATTAAAAAAATAAATAAATATATATGATTGGGTGTGGCCCTATAGAACAATGAGAGGTTGAAAATATTACAACGTCAAGGTTGCAGGTTGAAGCCCGGCTTACTTGTGAGAAAGAAGAGGAGTAATATGAAAAAAGCGGTGTTGGCCAATCAATCAGTTTCGTGGACCTTCTTAACTTTAGAGTTGTTGGCCAATCAATCAGTTTCGTGGACCTTCTGTAACAACCCGGATTTTTAGATTTTATTTTAACGGTGTTAGATGATGCACCACACTATGTACTGTACTAACACTCCACATCAGAATCGAAACCCACCTTTTAAAATAGAAAATTTCTAATTTTTCCCATATCAAAATTAGACTCATTGCGAAGTGCTCGTTGATACGATTCCAACGATATATAATTTGACGACTTTTGACAAGAATATAAAAAGTTATACCCATTTTAACTGATCAAGCAAGTCAAAGGGTATAATTGTAATTTCGAGAGAGAAACACCAATTGGTTTGGTGCTTATGCAAAACGCTGGAACGAAACCTTTTCTCAAGCTATCCAAGTTACGTATGAATTCTTATTCCGTGTAAAAATCTACTATTCTATTAAATCTCAAAGTGTTAATTAGAGTTGACCTAAAATTTTATACCATTATAAATAAAACTTTAAAAGCTCTCTCCTCTCTATAATAAGAAATTATTCTCTCTCGAGACTTAGACGAGCCGATGTCTTGGGAATCGACCTTTTCAACCCGAATCGCCGTTGATCTTCCGTTCACGCTTCAAGAGGTGGGTACCCATCAATCCATCTTGTTCTTCTCAGATCCCGTCGCGTAGGATGCGTTCGATCGCGCATCGACGGGTTTAAAAATCTTATTTAAACCCAAATATCTCATAAATTAATAGATCTATATATTTAATATATGCTTTCCCTTGAAAGTTATATATTTTATAAATTGAGTTTATATGTTATTTCTCTTTTCTTTTCAAAAATTTCTTTTGTTTGAGCCATTAATATTTTACCTTATATTAGGTCTGTATATTTAATATGTTTACTTCCTCTTTTATGTCTGTAAAATTAATTAAATTTTAATACTTATAAATTTGATAGATTGACTTAATTGGCATAATATCATATTAATATTATTTATTTCTAAATCTATATAGTATAAATTTATCCTTCTACTAAGACTATAATAATATATATTATTATTGCAAATTTATATTATTATTTATTTAAAATTAATTAAGCCTAAAAAAATTAAATTATATTTTTATTTTATTTAAATAAATAATAGATTGCACCAACTTAAAGTTTCGGGTTCGAACTTGCGGCTACGAACCCGAATTCATGTCCATGAACCCGACCTCGCGACCATTAATGCACCTGTCCCGGTATTTTGGTCATAACGTTTTACTCTGACCTCGGATTAATGCGATTCTTACGGCATTGGAAAGAAGACATCGAGCTTTACAACTTTGTGTGAAATAGCCATTTCACGAATCTAACTTTTTAGAGGTCAAAATAGAGCAACAAGTCGGGTTCGATTTTGAATGAATCAAGGCTATTCGAATTTAAGATTATTTTCTAATTCTCATGACCAAAGTTCCTGTGTATATTATATCCTAAGGTCTTTCGATCGATGGTCATGATAAATCATAACTTAATAAGTATAAATACTATTTAATTTAATTATCTAATTATTATATATATATATATATATCTCAATTTTATCGCTTCAACGCGACCTCTTCGATAATACAAAGTGTTAGAACTTCGATGTCTTTATGAAATCGAACTCTGACTTTTACGATTATCGAAATCATACTTATAACTCTATTCTATAATTATATTGGTGTAGTATGTAAATAAATATAAATATAAGCATAATCAAAATCTAAGTATAAACCGTTCTGTATGTGTGATACTTTTGTATTTACAACTTAATCAATTTATACGAGTTAAGAATATGTTAGATCATGAGTACGAGAGTGTATGAGATCATGCCTACGCTTGGGCGTGGTGATTCGCCGAGATGGTATCGAAGCGAGAAATACACCGTATTCACATGCCTTACAACTCATGATGGAATGGGACCCATGACAAGTCGGGTGAGTGTGAATTCCGGTGAATCAGACACGGTGGCATATACATGATCCTATCACCCCAGTTTTAATACAAGAGGATAAGATATGAGATATGATACGAGAATAGCGTTAGGCCTTTTTAGGCGGTAAGGTTTCTTTTACTACGAAACTCGTAATATTACGCCCATGTATGCGGATGCAACACCTCTATGGTAGTATAAACTATCACACGGCAGTATATCCATTACTACAAACTTTTTTCGGTAGCGTGAATTAGGAAGGTTGCCTCACTATAGTTTGTCATGGATTAAGTATAAGAGTATGATAAGATATGAGTATGAGATAAGATAAGTTATGACTGATACGATAATAAGACATCGTAGAGCAAAGAAAGATAAAGAACTTAAGTCTCTCAGACGTGTCGTTCCTCGTAGCAGAAGGGCAACAACGTCTTTTCACCAAGACGGATCTCTGAGAGATTATGAGTATGAGTCGTTATGAGTGAGTTTGGCCATTATGTCTCATCATTGGTCAGGAGTGGAGTATGAGTATGACACGAGCGTTATAATATGGTGGTATGATACTATGTTGACCCTCCCATAGTAGCTCGAAAGCGTGACTCGCAGTCGTTTAGGATTTCACTAGTATGTTAGTTACGCTACGCGATGTATGTACGTATGAGAATGATAATAAGACATATATATAATACGTTACGAGATATGCGTGATACTTATGATATGATATGAGTTTTACGTCTTCCTTTTGTTATCTCGCTTTGAGATATTATGTTTATCACTCACCGGATGCACCCACAATGCACTGAGTAGTATGGGGAATTGGATTGGTGGTATCCCATGAGTTTACGTGGTGAGTAAACTCATCCCACGATAATCTAACGATTCACGGTGATTCTATTTGGTGGAGTAGACGGCCATCTAGATCTCGCCGACGATTTCATTGATTCATGAGCGTTGAGTACCAAGAGCCTTTGGAGGGCGACGTTGCCGATCACCAGGAGGACTACAGTGTTGGTTTTGATCGGAGCGTCGGATATTGATTTAGTAGACTCGGTATTGGATTTTGTCTTATATTATTATCATTGACTCTATGCTTTTATTTTATTTTTATCGGATTTGTCTCCGATTTGATTACCTGTTAATTGTGGATTAATAGCATTTTATCGCATTTTATCATATTTATTCAGCATTTATGATTACATTCATATTCCACCCTATTTGTTAGATTTCACAGATTTTGTGGATCCCTTATTGCGCGAGAACTCTGATTAGGTGTATGTCCGCTTAGCATATCCGGGATATGTGCGGGTTATAACTCGGAATTCTAGGCCCTCGTGATGGGGTAGAATTTCGGGTCGTGACACCTTCTTAACTTTAGAGTTGATATCATTTTAATAGGTTTTTAAAAATAAAAACTTCCACTTTGAATCCTCATCTTTTTGGTTTGAGAGAATGAACCCTCACACCGTTAAGTAAATTGTTGTAGCACCCATTGGGTTTTGGAATAGCTATAAACACCTTATAGTAAAATAGTGAGTAAGATTACTAACCTGTATCCGAAGATGGTAAAATAGCGAGTAAGATTACTAACCTGCATCCGAAGATGGTAAAATAGTGAGTAAGATTACTGACCTGTATGCGGAGATAGTTGTTCTCGGCCTGGAGTGCTTGGAAGAGGATGGAGGTATGGATGTCGACCATATCCGAGCTTGCCTGGCTAAAACTATCAATCAAAGGGGTAGCCCCGTCATTGTACAACCATCCAAAGATGCCCCATCTGGCTGCTGTATGTGCGGTAAACTTGGCTTCCACTTTCGGCGCCCCAGTGCCCAGAGAGAGGACTAGAAATTTACTGTAGTCCGTTGGTCTCATTATACTGAAATCTGAGTTTTTGGTGTGAACCTCCTTTGTGACATGGGTCATGGCCGTTAATGTCTGTTCAGTTGTACATCGTCACACAATAATTCAAAATCTGTTTTTTTTTTTAAACAATTGGTACAGTTGCCTTTTGATCCCACTCTTAAATCAATGGTGATGGATCGTCTCTTGAATTTACAATGGCCCAAAATTAATACTAATTGCACCGTTTTAAATGTACTACCTAGCTATTGGTTGCTTTTAGATGACCAAATTGGTCTAATCTTTGTAATTTTCGTAAGAGATGGCTAATTAATCAATTAAATGGTCCAAAACTTATCTCTAAAACAAATAAATCTTGTTTTAATTACAACTTAGAAAGTCACGATTAAAAAGCGATCCAAAAATCAGGTGGAACTGCACACATCACGCTCAAACGTAATTTTAATGTCACTTCTAGGATGTGTGCCACTTGAAATAAAAAATATAGTCTAATGTTATGCCCATGATGTCAAGATCCACATCACTACAAAAAATAAGCTTATTAGCGGCAGTTTTTTGTTAAAAACTGCTGCAATTAGTCTTGTCGCTATCAAAAATTGCGGCTATTAGTCTTGCGGCTACTAAAAATTACCTTAGTAGCAAGTGCCGCTAAAACACCTTATTTTTGTAGTGACAGTTTGGAAGACTGGGAAAAAAATTATCTCCATCAACTAAATCAAAGCAACCAATGATGAGATTACCTTTTCAACTGAGGTGAGATTGCAATTTCACTGGTTGCAAATAATGATACCCTTATTTTTACCATATATATTGACCAAATTTTCTACCTTCTTGAAAATGTTGTGAATATTTTTCCTCTCTTTTTTTAAAACATTAATAAAATTATAATTAGTGTAATGATCACCTGCCTCGAGTCACAAAGTGACTCGAGTGGGTGACTGTGAGATCGCGGTCAAACATTTACCGTTACGTGATTTGATGGTCACCCCCTCGAGTCACGTGTGAATCGAGTCAAGTGATCGTTGCCCTTATAAGTATTCACAACTTTTTCATAAAATTGTGACTCGCATTAACCATTCACAAATTTCCCGCTTTTTCTTGAAATTTCCCCTATTTTTTCTAATTTGTATAGTTTAGCTAATATATTTCTATAAGTTTTCTCATAATATTTCCCAAATTTGACAAATCTTGTGGGATTTTTCAGAATATTTTCCAATCCGATTTATTCTGGAAACCCGGCTTGCTTGCAATTTGGTGATCCATTCAAATATAAATATATAAATATATATATATATACACACATATTGAACAACTTACTGGATTATTTGCAGCAACACCACCATCGATTAGGTCATAATGAGCAATGTTTCCGTGAGAGTCCTTCACCTCGAAGTAGTGAGCAGGAAGATATGTGGGCGCGGCAGATGTGCTTATGCAGATATCGTAAAGAAAAGGATCCTTCAACTTACCTGCTTTAGCCTGAATAGGGATTTAGACTAATTAAATTAATGATGAAATATTTACAAAACTTCCAGCTGGGGCCAAGAATATAGAAGAAGAATGGTACCTCATAGGTGGTGAAGATCACGGGTTGTAGTATCTTGATGTCAAATGCTGGAATAACCACATTCGTTAATGTTTCTGAAAGCCGTGTATCACCTAGCAAACTTTTCACTGTGGAATGTAGATATTTTCCGTCATATTTAGGCCCGACCGCGGAGCCAATCAGACCAGTAATTGAGGAAAAAATTCCACTCCTACACAGTAATATGATTTTAAGACCATAATCAGTGAGATATGGTACAAAATTCTTTAAACTAATTAAAATTTTGACAAAGTTATTGGAGTAGGTGGTCTAAACAACTTTTTGATGAATAGTTGCCTCATGAGTCGACTCTCCAAAGTAGACGAATTTTTGAAATTTTTGGAATTTAATGGTACACTTATTTTTTCCTTTAATGATATTATTTTCTTAAAACTAGATGTTAACTTAAACTAAGTTAACATCTAGTTTTAAATATAAAATAACTGTTACTAAGGCTTTTTACCCTTTTTCACCCAAGTTTTCTGGTCAGGTTGGGCTTTTAACCATATGGTCCAGGAAGTTTTCCGATACAATATTAGGATGAAACCAGTTTATATGTTTGGCGCCACATGACGTGACAGGATATAATGCCAAAAATGAGGCCCATTGAAAATTAATGATTCCTTACCTAATGTCCCATTTGAGATGGAGAGACGTGACCGGATATAATGCGAGGCCCATTGAAAATTAATGATTCCTTACCTAATGTCCCATTTGAGATGGAGAGACGTGACCGGATATAATGCGAAAGATGAGGCCCATGGAGAATTAATGATACCTTATCTAATGTCTCATTTGAGATAGAGAGAAATCCGAAGCCTAAAATATAAGGTGCGGCTGGCCCTTTAATGTTCGGATGCATTTTGGGTAGGAATAATCAAACGTAAAGCCCATGTTGGGAATAAAATGGGGCCAAAACCTAAGCCTAGAAACGGATAATATCGTTGGCAAATGGGTCTTGGTTGTCACTGAATGTATCAAACCCAAAGATAACTCGTCTATAGGATTGAGGGTTTGTAATATCTTACATTAGATAGAAAGAAGTTCGGAGCTTGAGCTATGAGGTGCGATCGATCCTTTGATGTATCGAAGCGATTTGGGTGGGGATGAGAAAATATAACGCCCATGCCAAGAACAAATTTGGGGCAAGAACCTATATCCAAAGAAGACAATATCGTTGGTATGCGGGTCTGGATCCTCACACCTTCAATCTCAAGATTGAAAGGGTCAATTTCTCTAACAACTCATAGGAAATAAAATTACTTATTACATTCATAAGACCGACACTAGTGGGCCCTCAACTCCAACAGCAATTCCAATTTACTGAATAAAATCTCTCAGAATACTTTTTTTATTCAGGAAGGCTCCTATGGATGTTTTTAAATAAGGGGACTTTAATTTAGAAAAAGATGCTTCATTTGCAAATGTTTTAGGCTATTATCCCTATAAAATATAAGACTATTAGCGACAATTTTTTGCTACCAAAAATTGTCGCTATTAAACAAAAAACTATTAAGACTAGTAGCAGTTGTTTTCTATTAATAGCGGCAATTTATGGTTGCGGCTAATAGCCTTATTTTTTGTAGTGTATGCTAGAAAAGAAAGTTTTAGGTAAAAGGGGCTTCACATAAATCTAAGTTTCTAAAAGATGTGAGATGCAAAAAGTTTTTCAAGTGTGAGAGGACTTGTATATGTGAAAAGACTAAAGTATCCTTGTCTTCTCCAAGAGATGAGGTTGATTTTCAGTTCATCTTCTCTAGTGCCGATGAGTCATCGTCTCCGGCTCTGGTGAGGTTTTGGTTGCTCTTTTCTAGCGCTCGAAAAAACTAATCGGCGCCGGAGATGTTTTGGGTCGCCGAATTTTTGTTCATTTTCCGGCGCCGTGGAAGTTTTGATTCATCGCTGCCGATTAATTTTTTGAGCACCGAAAAAGAGCGACCAAAAATTCAACGGCGCCGAAGACGATGAACCAAAACCTCATCGACGCCGAAGAAAATAAACCAAAAATCTGCGACCCAAAACATCTCTAGTGCCATTTAGTTTTTTCTAGCGTCGGAAAAGAGCGACTAAAAACTTATCGGCACCGAAAAAGTTTCGGGTCACCTGTTTTTGGTTCATCTTTTCTGGCACCGATAAAGTTTTAATTCATCATGGCTGATTAGTCTTTTGAGAGTCAGAAAAGAGCAACCAAAAATTCATCGGCGCCGGAGACGATAAACAAAAATTAGGAAAATTAGAAAAACATACCCCATTTGAAAATACTTTAAGGTATTGTACTAGGAAAACAACTTTTAAGTAAAAGAGGTTTCACGAAAATTTGGAGTTCTAAGAGGTGTGAGATCGGAAATAAGTGGCATGTGTGGAAAGTCTTCTAAATATGAAAAGTCCCCTTTACCTTTATCTTTCGAGGGAACTTTAGAAGGAGAACCAAGAAAGAGGGGACCGGTTTCAAATTGGAACCCGTCTTCTTCTCCAGTTATCAGCCACCATTTTTGCTCCATCGCCCACCACCCAGTCGGCTTCTCCACTCAAACCATTTGAAAAATCACTTGCACCGTCGTCTTCTCCATTTATCATCGGTGCCAGAGAAAGAGGAATAAAAAATCGGCGACCCAAATTTCTCCGGTGCTGATTAGTTTTTGGTCGCTCTTTTCCTGCGCTCGAAAAAACTAATCGGTGTCAGAGAAGTTTTGGGTCGTCGGTTTTTTGTTTATCTTTTCTGGCACCGATGAAGTTTTAGTTTATCGCCGCCGATTAGTGTTTTGAGTGCAAGAAAAAAGCGACCAAAAACTCATCGGCGCCGGAGACAATGAACCAGAACCTCATTGGCGCCAAAGAAGATGAATAAAAAATCGGCGATCAAAAACTTCTCCGGTGCCGATTAGTTTTTTGGGATAATTAGAGAAACATGCCTCAAAATAAACATTTTAGCCAAAAAAATCCGACCTCAAACGTTTTAGACAAACGGTGCTTTCACTCACAGTTTTCTGAAGTTTCAAAATCCGCGAAAGCACCTTTTTCTAAAACGTTTGAAGTTGGGTCTTTTTTGCTAAAAAGTTTGTTTTTGAGGTACTGTTAAAGTGCCCTAGTTTTTTCGTGCACCGGAAAAGAACGACCAAAATTAATTAGCACCAGAGAAATTTAGGTCGCCGATTTTTTACTCCTCTTCTTTAGCACCGATGATATTGAAGAAGACGATGACGATGTTGCGAAAATGGTGGTTGATAAGTGGAGAAGACAGCGGCACAAGTGATTTTTCAAATGATTTGAGTGGAGAAGCCTACTAGGCGGTGGGCGATGGAGCGAAAATGGTGATTAATAAGTGGTGAAGACGACGGGTTCCCATTTGAAACCGTTCCCCTCTTTCTTGGTTCTCCTTCTAAAGTGCTCTCAAAAGAGAAAGGTAAAGGGCACTTTTCATATTTACAAGACTGTCCACACATGCCACTTATTTCTGATCCCACACCTCTTAAAACTCCAAATTTTTGTGAAACCTCTTTTACCTAAAAGTATATTTCCTAGTATAATATTTTAAAATATTTTCAAATGGGATATATTTTCCTAGTTTTCTCTTTAAATAAATGTCTCCTGACAGGCCACTTTCTAGCCAGCGCATGCATATGTTTTATCCATCAAAGATGTCCAACTACATCTAATTTTTTTGAAAAAATATTATCTTTTTAGAAGATTCAATCCATCCTATTGATCTTCAATTTCTAACCCTAAAAAAAACATGAGCTATTGTTTATTTTAGAATGCATCGATCAAAAGATTGAGATCTACCAATGAATATAATTTTAGAGCTATTGTAAGTCGTCCTATAAACTATCATTTGGTCAAACACTTGTATCACATTGCAAAGGAAGTGGAGGACTGTCATGAAATAATCTATAAAGAAGCCGTCACCTGTAAGGTATCAAGCGCCTACATAGACGAGAAGATGATCAGGTGGCCATTTCTTAATGTCTTTTTACTTTTTACCAATTGGCTACTTTTAACTTCAATTTCCCGGTACCGATTTTTCACTCCTTGAAAAGGTCGATGCAGCTAACTTGGCAAGTGTCTCAAAAAACTTATGATTACCAAATTTTTGTACGTCGACCAAGCCTTTCTGTGATAGTCGATGGAAGTCTACTTTCTAGTGATTGATTTTTTATTACTTTTGGTTGAATATCCGCAAACCTTTTTTTATTTAATTTAAAAAAATAAGATACTGTTTGTTTTTCCTAAAAGAAGATACTGTTTGGTCGAAATCACACTACAAAAAATAAAATTATTAGCGGCAATTTTTTTAACAAAAAATTATTACTATTAGTAGTGTCGTTACCAAAAAAACTG
This sequence comes from Chloranthus sessilifolius, assembly GCA_021018995.1. Taxonomy (NCBI): domain Eukaryota; kingdom Viridiplantae; phylum Streptophyta; class Magnoliopsida; order Chloranthales; family Chloranthaceae; genus Chloranthus; species Chloranthus sessilifolius. The sequence goes on from CM037594.1 coordinate 53,122,882, forward strand.
TTTCTATTAGTCCTATCACAATCAAAAAATGCCTTACTAGCAAGTGCCGCTGAAACTCTTTATTTTTCTAGTGCCATTTCAAATCCATCGATGAATGTTGACCAACAATTAAAGATCTGCTGGTGGATGTTTACTAATATTAGGGCCAGCTCTAAGTTTTTTAGGGCTCTAGGCGAGTACTTAAAATGAGGTCCTATTAAATATAATAATTAAAATAATTTAGGCTACATGCGATTTGAAGAATTGACTAATAAGAGGACCCCATTTTGAGCCCAAAAGTAAGGAGCCTAAGGTGGCCACCTCACCCGCCCATGCTCAGGGCTGGCCATGAGTAATACACTAAAGAAAAAAGTTAAGTAATGAGTGAAACTTATTAATGCCTCTTATGGGGACACTATAAAAAATAAGGCTATTTGCGGTAGCAAAAAACTACCGCTATTAATAAAAAACTGCAGCTAGTTATCTTGTCGCTACTGAAACAAGTTTCTACTAATAGAGTCAGTACTTAACAATAAGTGCTACTAAAAGACTTTATTTTTGTAGTAGGTGTAACTATCAAAGTGCCCCATACTTTCAGCAAGGTCCAGCTGAGTACAGGCTCAAAGGAAATGGTTTGCTCAGAACCAATTCCGAGTTGGGTATAGTTCCAGTGAGTTAAGTGGCACATGATAAACTCTACCCACACAAAGGGGTTGTTGGTAAAGTCCCCAAGGTCGTGAACTCAAAGAAACTCCTCTATGATAAACGTATCACATAAGTTGCGTAAAATCGTGAAACACCTCGTGGCATGATTTGGGAGTAAGTTGCGTAAAATCTTGAAACAATCGTGGCATGATTTGGGGAGATGGCACTCTATATGGATTAGTTAGAGCACAAGCTTGGGACACCCTATGCTATAAAAAAAAAAATAATTATTACAAACTCTCCTACTCACTTAGCTGGAAAAATGAAGGGGCAGTGCTCTAAATAGAAGTCATTGATGTCCTTTGCTTGATACAGAGGGCGGTTGTCCTTGCCGGGAGCCGTGAGCATGGTGGTCACCAGTCCCCCGGTGCTAGTCCCGGCTACAACATCAAAGTAATCTGCGATCCTTGCATCCGGTCCATCCAGATCCTACATCAAAAACCACACACACAGATAGAGATCTTAGTATTAAATTACGGTTTTGTTATTTTATTTTTCAGTTTTCGATCTAATTTGTTTACCTGGAGCTTGGATTCTAGCGACGCAAGGATTGTCCCCGGAATTACGCCTTTGACGCCTCCACCGTCGATGCTCAACACTGTAACCATCTCTCCTGCAGAATTTTTAGGCCTTGCAGGGCTGGTGCTCGCCCTTACATAAGCCTTATGGGCTTCCCTGTACACTTTTGGGATTCTAACTTTGAGAACTGGTTTGTATGTTGGATTCACCAGAACCTGTGCGAAGGCCATCTTTGGTGCTACTAGTTATTGGTTCTTGCTTCTGTTCAAATGGGGAGAGGTATTTATAAGAGAGAGAGAGAGAGAGTGAGAGAGAGAGGGATAACAAACGTTCTTTTGTTTTTTGTGCTCTGTATGAATATGTGAATCAAATATTGGGGCCTTTGGAAAATAAGGATTAGGTATACGACTTCAGGACATGTGGTAAAGGAATTTTAAAAGAATCTAACCCCTTTCAATTACAACACAATATGTTCAAAAAAATAAATAAAAATCTTTGGTACACTATAGCTATGTTTGGGATTGCTCTTGGGGGGCAAAGAGCGGCCCAATTAAAAGATCAGGTTCATATTGTTCTTTTAAAGAGAACTAGATCAGCTCTTTCACTCTCCAAAAGAGCTTAGAGCACTTATAACCACAGTTCATACTAAGGTGCTTTGCCCCAGTGCAAGGAGCTGCTCATTGCCTCCAAAGAGCAATATATATATATTGTTTGTAGCTTCTTTTTTTTTTTTTTAATAAAATCTTATGCTAAAAGCCTTTTAATCA